>OX589593.1:1858309-3101653 GCA_951329385.1 Polia nebulosa
ACATCACAAAAATGAAGGAATACAAGGCATCGTATGAAAGGGCCTCATTAGCACAAGTTAAAACAGATTTTAAATTATTTTAACCACATCTAATTTTCGATGGCGTCCGACAATTTAAAAAAAAAACAGTTTTTAAAGGAAAGAAAGAAAATCAATTCCCGAACTATTTACATACCCGCAAGCTTGTACGAAACCCTAGGTGTGCGAGTTCGACTCGCACTTGGCCAGTTTTTTTATCTTTCATAGGCTCGCGGTTGACCACTATCTCACCTGGGCAAGCGATCATGTGGTCGACGATGGAGCACGTTTGCCTAGAAGTAACCTATTCACTCTAGTGTTAAAGACCCCCAGATTGTAGCTATCAGGAAACATGCTTCGGCAGGGAATTGCACTCTTTAGCTGTTCGCACAATTAATATGTTCCCAAAAAGTTTTGTACGTGTGTTTTATTCCATCAAAATATTAGCAAATTAGACTTCCAGCTGAACTGAGATTCATTGCTGGGTATAGTAAACTAGTGTAGGCACCTATATCAATGATTGAAACGCTCTTGATGGAAATCGAATGTGTTGAATTCGGTTGAACGCTAAATGGGATTTCGGTGTCTAACACACAAACGCTCTTTGGGAATCCAAAGATACCTATATATAGGCATTCGTAGCTAATCTGCTGCACTGTATTATATACACAAATTCACTAAGAGCTCATTTTTCAATAGACTGATATTTTAACTGAATATATGATAAGTATGGTCGTTTAACATCGTACTTAAACCAATCTGCCTAGCTTTCCCAACTATCTTGGGGTCGGCTTCCAGTCTAACCGGATGCATCTGAATACCAGTATTTTACATGGAGCAACTGCCTATTTGACCTCCACAACCCAGTTACTGGGTAATATGATACCCCTGGGCTTCTTTAAATATTCGACGCATTTTTAATTAAATGTTTAAAGTTTTAATGTGTTGCCAAGTACATTACGCAACTATCTTGGGGTCGGCTTCGGATGGTCACCCATCCATGGACCGTAGCTTAACCTGATGGATAGACCCGATCGGCTGTTATTACTTTAGACACGTCGAGCTCCTCCTTTTTTGACTAATCCTACTGATATTTAAATGTGAAAGTTTGGATGGATGTTTGTTACTCAATCTAGCCATAACGGCTGAACGGATATGGATGAAATTTAGCAAAGAGACAGATTATAGTCTGGAATAGCAGGTATGTTATAATTTATAATGGGTGAAGTACTAAGTCCACTTGGGCGAAACCGCTGGCAGAAGCAAAAGATATCTGTCTATCGAAAAAATTGGCCCTGAATAGTCTTGGCCTGCGGCCATGTCCAAACATTATGCTCGGAATTTCGATGAAGAAGAGTGAAAAATGACCGTCCTTCTGTCTGTCTGCGACGACGGTCTCACACTAAACAGACTTAGGACAGACCTTTATTTCTCTTTACTAAAGAACTAGCAACCCGTCCCAGCTTCGGACGAGCACGAATTATACACCTGAACCTTCCTCATGAATCACTATTGGTGAAAACCGCATGAAAATCCGTTCAGTAGTTTTTGAGTTTATCGCGAATAGACAGACAGACAGACGCGGCGGGGATCATTCTTTTATAACATGTAGTGACGTGCGATATGTGTATTAGCGAGGTCCGGCATAGCCCCCAGGCAAGTGCATCTAATAAATTCCCCGTTTAACATTACTGAAACCCAATCCCGCGCATAATATTTATCAACTAATAACCACTGGATCGGAAGGTGATTAATTAATTGAAGCTCTTGTAACGTGAGCTGGCACGCGCTGCCAACCTGACGACTTGTTGGCAAACCATATGGCCGGAGGCAATACCGGCAGGATAATGTCTGTAATTATGTAAAACCTCAAAACACGAAGGGGTGACATACACGGTAGGTGGGTACACCCTCTTGAAGACATTTCTTGGAACACTTGTGGCCGGCACGCGTCTTGTAAATTATTATTAGCGGTGGCCCGTGCCTGGGGCGTCGTCCGAGTAGAGACCCCAATTACATAACACATTAGTAATTGCTAAAAAAAAAAATATATATGCTGCGTTTTTCTGGTTGTTCTTCTCAAGTATCCTTTTGTGAATAGGTATTAAATGCTTATAAACATAGCTATGTTTTATGTTTATTTCATTAGATCTTAAAATAGTGTAGAACTATTTTAAATCTTTGAAAACCCAAATTTGAAAGGAGAGTGTCAAAAAAATAGCTACATCTTCCTCAAAAAACGAATGACTGCGCAATATTTTACTAACAGTTTAAACTTTAAATTAACGTTTAGCTGACTCATTCACCATAAACCCAAATAACGGCAAATTACGGTAACCGCTACAAAAACGAAGGTTCAGTGGGTTGTAATGCAGAAGGGCTTGCCTGCGAGTTGTGACATATGTCAGACGGTGTGGCACGTGCGCGTGCGCCCCTTGTCTTGTAGAGCTCGGCTTACATGACGCAAGTAAGGAACTGAATTACATAAGTTAAATGATATTTATTTTGTAAATTGGTTCTAAATAACACTTTTACACGTCAATATTTTGTGTCAGTTTACGCTAGATGTCCCAGTGTATCTTAGCTGACTACCCTGAGAAGAGACACCGAAACAAACTCAGGAGTCTAAGTCTATGCCTCTGCCTAGGGGTTGAGGATAAATTCGAAAGAGTTGCCCTGGGCATTCAGGGCAGGGAGGAACAGGGGTGGGTTTTAGTCAGTAAGAGTCTGTCCCGCTCCAACCAGAGCGGGAGAAGTCATTGGATGATTTCCCACGCCACAAAAAAAAAAGAAGGGGTAGCGAATAAATTCTCAACATGAGTTACCGCACCCCTGGGCACTCAGGCAGGGAAGGAACAGGGGTGGGTTTTAGTCAGTAAGAGTCTGACACACACTTCCGCTCAGAAAAAAAAAAGTAGTCTAAGTCTCTTTAAAGTTTGTACAATACGTAATGTACTGTTCAAATCATATGAGAACCATGTACGTTAATGTCTGAGATGAGCTTTTGAGGCAAGCCCACGCAGATTTGTGTGGACCTGTCCAGACAGTGCAAGCATTTGTTAGTTATCGTATAGCTCAACTCAGAAGTCTTTAAGGAGCTCAACGAAACGACCAATAATACCAAAGTAAGGAAATTTGGGTAGGCCGCAAAAGTACACAAACTGCCAGACAATCATGAAATCTACAAATTAAAAGTGATCACTTTGTCATATTTCACTAATGACGTATCACAACCGAATTGATTATAATTTAATAACACTTCCATAACATGTATTGCAAGGTTCCTATAAATATTGGATGATCTGTCACGTAGGTATTAAATTCTGGAAATTTCTGTTTTCATATTCTTTTAGAGCTTGATACTCACCTAACATATTTAATCGAATGGTGGGGTTTTTAGATTGTCAGAAGTGCAGGTGTATGGTACACTTCGGGCACAGATGGGACATGGTTTAAACAGGAGCACCTCATTATCACTAGGTGTCAAATCCTGTGATGTTATCAATAAGATCATATTTTGTCATATATTATGAAACTTATAAAAAACTACTCGTGTCATAGACCAATAATAAAATGTGTCGTTATTTTGTCGTTGTGTAGTTTTATTTTTTTTATTGTTGATAGGCACGCGTTTGACTACTATCTCACCTGATGGTAAGCGATGATGTGGTCGAAGATGGAGCAGGCTTGCCTAAAAGTAACCTATTCACTCTTGACTTAAAGACTCCCAGGTTGTAGCTATCAGAAAACACAGACTCCGGCAGAGAATTCCACTCCCTAGCTGTACGCACAATGAATGTATGATTAATAAATTGGAACATTGCACGTTTCTTTTTTGCTTCAAAGTTAATTTTGTGTGTTTAACTGAACTAAGTCACCCACGGGCCACGCAAACCTAAATAAAACTTCATAACTCTTTTATAAGCCCGGGCCAGCCTTGACATTTACGAGTAGCTTGGTATTTATTGATCTAACTAAGTCTACACGATCTATTGTCTATTTTGTAACGTAGGGTTTAGTAAGTTCAACATAATAATGTAGGTAACCGACTACAAGCTAGAATATCTAGATTTGTACCTATCATAGGTAGGTACAGACTGTTGTCAACGTTATCTGACCCACCCTAAAATCAAACGACTTTGGACGCTCTGCCTGTAACATTAAGGTTTATTTAATTTATATGAGCTTATCACACAAGTGCACGAGGACTCGATGAACAAAAATACAATAATAACACAGACACTCAAATTTGATCTTTAACACGTAACGTTAAGGGAAACCCACCCAACATAGTCGGAGCCACCGGCATTATATATGTTTTTGTAAAGCTATTTTAATCATTATCTCGTTAACATTAAAGTTGAAAAGCTTTTAAGTCACACTACATAATTACAACCCAATCTTTAATTTCGCGTATTCCCAACAAGTTCTTGTGGCTTAGCGGTTTGATGCTGGATTGACGACGAACAGCATGTGGGTTCGAAAACACAGTCCACCTATACATCAGTGTCTTTTTTAATTTGTTTTCATTTCTACAATATTGCTTGCAATATTAAAGAACGACCAATATGATTTTCGCCTAATAACTTATCTTGTAAACGGGTGGGTAATTTAAAAAATTTTAGTTCACAGTTCTTTATAATGAATACGAATATTTATTTTTCAACTACCCGCTTATTACAAGTTATGTGAAAATATTACCATTTTAAAAAGTTTATGTATAGTCTGTAGTTCTTTACAATAATACAAGAAATAGTTTTGGAATATAAATTCTATATTGAAAGCAAAACAATATCTTTGTCGCAGGATTTGATCTCGAACCTTGTTTTTCTCAGTCTTATACACAGACCACGAGACCAGAATTACTTGAACCCAATCATTAAAATAAGCTTATCATATTATAACAAATAGTTATAAAATATAACCTAATGCTAACGTTTTAAAGATCAAAGCGTGTCTATATTATTATTGTATTTGTTCATCAAATCCTCGAGCAGTTGTCTGATAAGCTCATATAAATTAAATAAACCTTAATGTTACATGCAGAGGGTCCAAAGTCGTTTGATTTTAGGGTGGGTCAGATAATGCTGACAACAGTCTGTACCACCTGAACTAATAATACTAATAAAAAACTGACCAAGTGCGTGTCGGACTTCGTACATTTAGGGTTCCGTACCAAATGAGGGAACCAAATCAATGAATAATTCTGATTTATCAATATATTGGTTTTTTGTTAGTAAAATATACGTAATAATAAACATTATCACCAGGAAGTTAAAAAATTCTTCGGAACAAAATTTTGTGAGAGACGACGGACAGACAGACGGACACGTGAGTGACAGCAATAGGGCTCCGTTTGGATCCTTCGGGTACGGAACCCTAAAATAGGTAAAATTGATTGTTTATGTTTATAAAAGTCTGTCTGGAAGTATTGACATGTTTACGCAAATTCTTCTCAAGTAATATCATAGCATAAGCATAGCATAATCAGCCTATAATGCCCCCACTGCTGGGACACAGGCCTCCTCTCTGTGAAAGGGTGTGGGCCGTAATCCACCACTCGGGCCCAATCCGTATTATTGGATGTCCACCACTGCTCTCAAAACGGTGAAGGAACACATTGTGAGGAAACCGGCATGTCCTAAAAACAACTTATAATATAAAGAGGTAAAATATTATTTTTGGGACCCCCACAACTATAACTAAAGAGTAAGCAACTTCCAAGATGAGGATAAATGCCTTTAATGTCTCAATCATTCGTACAGTTTGTGATACGGGAGTGTAGCCACCAGGGTGAACTGTACACATTTGCGTACCCCTTCACAGAGTACTGGCGTGATGTTATGTTATGAAATGCTGCTTTGCTAACACTTATTCAAGAGATCCGCTGCTTATCTCCGAAGTACGTCACCAAAAACGGGGCCACCTCGGGAAAATACATTTCAAAACCAAAATTCAAAATCAGTCCACAACCGAGACCCGGGCCTGCGGACGGCGACCAGTGGGTAGCTCGCCGTCCGATCAGCATCAGGCCCGTGAGTCGACGCGACGGCACGTAGTGTTCGCCTCAAAGAGATGATTGTCAGCCACCACTGACGGGGTCCATCGTGGCCGGTGCCTGCATGCCTAGGGGTAGCGGATAAATTCTGAAAATGAGTTACCGCACCCCTGGGCACTCAGGCAGGGAAGGAACAGGGGTGGGTTTTAGTCAGTAAGAGTCTGACACGCCCATTGGATGATTTCCCACCCCCACAAAAAAAAAAGTCCACAACCGAGGAAGAAATCGGTTAAGATAAACATGCATGATTTGTTTCAATTTATTTTCTTATACATGTCTACACCGTTAAGTGCCATTTCCTACACTGCTATTTTAGCATAGGCCGTGCGAGCAAATCGAGGCAAAACTTAGTATCTAGTAGTTATATTAACGAGTCCGTTACCGGAAAAACAGATACAATCGAAAATCGATTGTTTGCTTATCCGTTGGTACCCGACGCGTTAAACTAATGACATAATATCGCAAGTGGTCGCGGTACTCGATCAACACTACATCAAGCTTATCGACAGCTCTAGACCCGATAAAGCAATCCGACAAAGTTGAAGAACTAGGTCCAGTTTTACAATACTGAATTTCAAAGCAAGTTCCTCTTTTTTCTCTCCGGCTTGCGCTGAAAACCAGCGCCGTGGTTTCATGTCTTCGTGCACGGGCTACGGCATTACGCTGAGCGTTAGCTGTTTCGCGCGGTAGTGACACATATTTCCGTCTAGGATATTGTACTTAGAATAAAATATACCCATTTCTTTTTTTTTAAGGTTCCGTTTTTTTTTCTTTTGTGGGGTGGGAAATCATCCAATGACATCTCCCGCTCTGGGTGGAGCGGGAGGGCGTGTCAGACTCTTACTGACTAAATCCCACCCCTGTTCCTTCCCTGCCCTGAGTGCCCAGGGGCGCGGTAACTCTGTTTCGAATTTATTCACAAGCCCAGGGGCTCGGTTAAACAACAATTTTGTGTATGTGTGTTACTTTCCAGTCAGTCAAAGTTACTTATAAGCAGAGTAAGATATTACCGAAAACTTCAAGCCATTGAAACTATCTCTTAAAAAAAAGCAATACCTTATAATGTGTCAACAATAACTCATTACGAAAGAGACAGTCAATCTCGGGACAGCTTCATCAGCAGAAAATATATCGTATGATGTAGTCACACCACCCATCATGCGATGATATTTCTCACGTTAAGCAAAATTATAACACCTGTGTAAAAATATTACCTAACACACACGAATAACTGCTGACTTAATAAAACCTTGTCTAGTCAAAATTCTAGGAAATCATACGATAGACCGGCCGACCGTCTTACTTCAGTATACTTTCGTTTAGCTTTAGAACAATCGACCTTATTTATAAAAAAACCGGTCAAGTGTGAGTCGGGCTCGCACGCCTAGTGGTCCGGATAAGCTTGCGGGTATCTAAATACTCCGGGAATTGAGTTTCGAAATTTTTTGCCAGGAAAATTTTATTTTTAAATTTTTCGGTAATTATAATAATAATAACTATGCACCTTGCAAAGCAAAACAATCAGTGCCCATGTCTTAAAATATATTTTTTATAAATTGTATATGTTTGTTAATAAAGGCTATTATTATAATATTAAAGTCCTAATGTTAGTAGAAATATGAGATTTATCTTTTTAATTTTGCTCATTGAAATGCGGGTTGATATAACAGCGTCAAGGAGCAACTGTTGCCCACGAAGGTGATGACGGAACAATCTGGATGTTTTCCTTTTGAAGTTTGCGAGACACATCGTGACAATGGAATGGCAAGAATAGAGTGAATGATTTATGTTCCAACAGTGGGCAGTATCTGTATTTTACTTATAGTAGTATAAATAAAAGTACCGTATAAGCTTCAGTGAGTGAAAAATAATATTGCAAGCCGTGTCCATATTTCAAAATTTTAGGATAAATTACTCCTACTGTTATCGCATCCAAAACTAAAAAAATCCTGAGCTAATTTAGTACAAAAACACGCAGGATTTTGGAATATAAATTCAGTTAATAAGGCGGTGGTGGTCGAGGGGTGGCCGCCGGCCGGGAATCGAACCGGTGCGCTGACAGGTGGCCGACACGCGCGGCTGCCTGCGCCCGCTGCGCCACCGGTGCACCGTGCCCTACCCGAGCGACACTTTGTAGGTGCAAGAGACACTCGGTGACTATGAATATTTTATCAACAAGTTATTTTTTTTATTCATAAAAAAAATCATTTATTCAAATTAGGCTAACAATCTGCACTTTTTGGACAGTCAGAAATTACAAAAGACAGTCCTCCAAAATGTCCTCCCATTAACATTTCCTCATAAATCCGCTTTCGAGCTAAATCTAAGTAGCGCAACGCGAATGTGAGATTATTTTGTTTTTAGGGTTCCGTACCCGAAGGGTAAAACGGGACCCTATTACTAAGACTCCGCTGTCCGTCCATCTTTCACCAGGCTGTATCTCATGAACCGTGATAGTTAGACAGTTGAAATTTTAACAGATGATGTATTTCTGTTGCTGCTATATCAACAAATACTAAAAAACAGAATAAAATAAATATTTAAGGGGGCTCCCAAACAACAAACGTAATTTTTTTGCCGTTTTTATAGATACGGAACCCTTCGTGCGCGAGTTTGACTCGCACTTGGCCGGTATTTTCAATTAACATCACCAAGATTGCTGTTTAATGTGCATCATTATAGAGACGATAACAACAAAATCTACCAGTTATTTGGAAAAATCCAATATTTGGCGTTATAGAACGCCTAAGGTTACACCGTTGGCGCTGAGCGACCCAGTCTTAGAGACCATAGGAAGCAAGATAGGGAATAGCGAAAAACCGTTTTCCCACACGTTTGATGGAAAACACATCATCGGGGAACCTTACATTATTGTTTATTTAAACACGAGCAGTAAGATTCAGCGAAGACTTTTTACCATGATGTCACCTGCCGCATAATTTTCGAATTTTATCGTTCATTTCTCTTGTTTTCCTCAGTAAGCTCGTCCTCTAACTTGAATTTTTGTTCTGATTCATGTCAAATTACCATATACCATATTTTCTGCTATCCTATTCTGGTATAATTATATTCTTCTTTTAATAGCGTCCGTCGTAACTTTCGAAATTGTATTTATAATGTGTGGAAATTGTTTTTGGATTATGTATTGCTTTTTCGTACTGACTTCTTATGATATTGTACGAGTATCTGTTTGTTGCCCAATAAAATAAAATAAAAAATTAAATATTCTGTGTAGTTTATTTAAATACTCACTGGAACGCCCACACTCGAAAGAAAACTCAATCTTAAAATATTCCCACCGACACCGCCCATATTAAGGTATAAATTTTTATTTAATTATCATCATCACTTAAGGTGGAACCTGCAGGGTAGCCCGCGAAATTCAAATTTTCTTACACTTTTTGCATTTTGATTATATTTTTGCATTAATGAATATAATTCTATAAATACATACTTGCTACGGCCGCGAATCTTATTTTGACTAAGATACAACCTGACACTGACCTGCAAATTGCAAAAAACGTAAGAAAATTTGAATTTCGCGATCTACCCTGGAGGATTCAGCTTAAGCCGAGAGACGTCCTCTGATGAATATAGTTTCTTTTTTGTGCGTGTGAAATCATCAAATTCTTCCGCTCTGGGTGGAGCAGGAGAGCGTGCTCTTACTGACTAAAACCCAACCGTGGTGCTTCAGTTGCCTTTTTCGTTCCAGGGTCGCGGTGTCTCTTTCAAATACTCCCACGACCCTGTCAGGCTGAAGGACATAAAAAAAAATTAAAACGAAGTTTCTATGTTCGACTGTATGTATGTTTTATGTATGTCCACTGATTTATCTGGTCAGTTGTGGACCGATTTCAAAATTCTTTTTTTATCCGAATGAGTAGGTATAGGTACTCCAGAGCTGGTCGCATATAAATTTTACCGAAATTGCTTTTGCGCTTTTTGAAAAAATCAACAAAAACAAAAAATGTGTGTACGTAGATGACGTTTTGGTCTCCTCCAATTACGAGTATGTTCAAATTCCATGTTCCATGTTATTGGGGTTATCAATCCGGACGTAACTTTAATATTTTGTTTTAGTTCTGTTCTGTTGGTATAACAACTAAAAAGTGAAAAATTAAAAACCTTTTTACAAAAAAAAACAAAAGACTTCCCTAAAGGAAAAACCACTAAAAATTTAAAAAGAACTTTAATTTCGGAAGTCGGTGTCAAATAACGAAGAAATAAAATACAAACACCGACTTCCGAAATTAAGTTTCTAGTGTATTTTTAGTATATTTTCTTTTTTGAAAGTTGGTTGTTTTTTTTGGTAAAAAAGTTTTTGAAATACATATTACACTAATGCAGGTACTTACATATTTAAAAGAATCAAGGCTGGTTCGAGTCCGAATAGTGTGGGATATTTATTGAGTCCATAATATAATCAAATCGCTGCGTCTTACAGTATAATATAATAATCCAGTCTGTCACAGTCTATTCATAATTCACTATAATGTGTGTTTCCCGGCAATTCTAACGCCTTATTTGAAATTCTGATACGAATGTCCTTCACGTACCCTTTGCAGCTATAATGTGTACTCGAATGATTGCAAACAACATCCGGTGAGATACAGTGCCGACATGTTGTGTTCAGTGTTAGAATATGGATTTGTTACCTAAGTCTAAGCTGTTGATAGCATTTGCAAACATGCACCTACGGGCAGTGATATAGGGAGGCACGCAACTGCGGTGTTCTAAGAATCATGGTAATATTTCAAAGAATGTGAGAAGCCGATAAATTTTGTATCAGCTTAAAACATTTAATTTCTATGTTACAAACTCGAAAACGTATAATACTTAGGTAGTAACATAATCGGATCAAGTCAACGGCTAAATTTGTACTATAGTGGACGATATTTAGGCTAATCTTTATTGACCTAACTAATAACATGATGTCATGTCGGGATTTGCCCGGAGGGAAGAAGAAGTTGCCTTCATCTCTACAGGCTGTAACGCAAATTCGTGGTCCTTGAAGAAAGTTGTTCATCTCCAACTCACATTTGCGTTACAGCTTGTAGACAAAATATCACAGTTGACTATAATTCACCGGATTCCTGTTACAACCAGCCCGCAGCTAAAAAGAATTATTTTGTGTTGCTAATTGGCCAGCGAGCTAGACACACATAATTCGCGAGCCACTGTTCGTAAGTATGCGGATTATCGAGAGTAAAGCCGGCCGCAATATAAACACTCAAGTATATACATATTACCTGTACACACACGATAACGAAAGTATGAATTAACCTGTACTATGCTAATATCATAGATATGTATTGTATGGTCTACAAAAGAGGAAGGTTTAAAGATCCAATTATAGCTGGTATATTTTGTGTTCAATATGAAAACTACTTTATAATAATTACAGAAGGTCACCGGGACTATCTATGACACCTGCATGCCCCTTAGACTTAAGGGGAAGATTTATAAAACAATGGTCAAACCTGCTGTTTTATATGGTTCAGAATGTTGGCCCACAAAAGGTATGAATGAAAAGTAATTGCATGCGGCTGAGATGAGAATGCTAAGAGCGATGTGTGGTGTTACGCGCATAGATAGAATTAGGAATGAGTATATAAGAGGAAGTCTGAAAGTGGCACCGCCTGACTGAAAAGTTGTGTGAAAATCGGTTGATGCGGAGGAATGAAGAAAATGTTGTGAGGAAAGTCCTGTGTATTTATGTGCATGGCTATAGGAGTAGGGGAAGGCCAAAGAACGGATGGACTGTGTGAAAGAGGATATGGGTAAAAAGGAGGTGACTATAGAGATTATGGCTAAAAGAGAAGTATGGAAGAAAAAGACATGTGGCACCGACCCCAAATAAATTGGGATAAGGGCAGGAAGATGATGTTTTTTTTTTGTTAAATACGCTTTTGTATCCTGCTCAGCAAAAATATCATTTGATACCCATACCTATCATAGCAATGTATAAGAAATAACTAGTCCGCCATCTTAGGGAGTTTATTGTAATAAAAAATAAATGGAAAACAACAAAAAAAACAATTCACTCCGTTCATTCACTGTTGAGAAGACCCACCAAGAAGAGGTTCCTGTTTCTTCGCGCAGACATATTTTGGCATGGATATTACTATAGGTATTGATTGTATTTTTGTTTTTTGACATATTCTTAAAATTAGATGTATGTATTTTTTTTTTAACATAATGGAAAATAAGAATTGTCAGTCAGTCGTTCGTCCATTGGGCTATAAGAGAAAATATTCTCTCAACGTTAGCGTTGTGGGTGGGAATCGCAAATACATATTCACATAGCATATCAGTATATAGTAAATTGATAAACGGGAGAAGTAACAATACGGGACGCGATACTTACATAAATACAGTGACAGTCCCGTATGAACGGGACGTATGGCAACCCTAAAGATGTTTTTCTTCTTTGCTTTTCCGTCTTTTTTTGTGGACTCTACCACCATGATTACAACTCATGAAGTCATTTCATCATCAGTTACTGTTGCATCACCGTATCCCGTGTTATGGTTAGCAATATTATTAGTTCGTAAAATAAACACTACTCAGGTGATTCAGTTACGCAAAATACAGAGTTCAATCTGTATTTTAAATGACTGACGGGCGTAAAGTTAACAGAATTTCTCTTTTCCTAATAAATTAGAGAATCAGCACTTTATGAACGGCAAAACCTGCAAAAGGTAGCCCTAATAACGCCATAGGTAGGCAACAAACTTCCCCGCAAGCAGGCAAAACCCAAACTATTTCGGCATGGCGTAACCTTCGATAAATTTGGAGTGTTTTTGACATTTTGAACTTGACAGTGGGCGGCGGGCACGGCGTGCGTCTAATCCTGAGCACACAGCACGAGAGATAAGAGCCGCACGCGTGTACAAGCCACTATTATACGAGGTATACGAGTACGTGTACACACTGGCCGCTTCCTGCACCTTGACGTCCACACACTAGGATAGTGGTCGCCTCATTCACACCCTATATTCCAATAGAGGGAGACCTTTGAAGATTCAATTATAAAAGGATTAAGAATGTCTGATGATTTTAATACGCATAGGTATAACAGTCTGAATAATCCTACTAGATAATGTTATAAAAACGAATGTTTGAACGTTTGTGAATTTTTAATGTTCGTTATTCAGAAACGCCCCAGTAGCCTAGCATGGATTAAATAAGGACATATGAATCTTTTCGACTACCAGGCGGGCAAAGTCGCTGTCAAAAAAGACATTGACATAGGTAACCAAGAGTAACCAAATGTTACCAAGAGTTACCAAATGTTACCAAGAGTTACCAAATGTTACCAAGAGTTACCAAATGTTACCAAGCACGCAATTACGTCAACAAATGCTCTTTTTAGCCCAAATTAAAAAGGCTAAAGCAAACGATCTGAAACATCGCGTGGCCGTCAGCCATCACAGAACTAACAGCAAATAAAGTAAGTTTCGCAGATCGATACCGAGTTCAATGTTACTGAACGAAACGATATAATTTGAGATCATCGCTTCAGAGATTCGATTCGAATACATGAAGATTTCCGTCTGATAGATTACATTTGAATACATTTGCCACCCCACGGAGATATTAAACCATGATCATTACTGCGTGGTTTATTGGCAGTGGAATAAAATGTAGCGGTGTGTGTATTGAGCAAACATTTGATACAGGCCGTGAGGTAAGAACCGCCGTGACACCGAGGGGTGGCCGCAACCTGTCGGTATCGGCACTGCAACCCTCTATGAATACATTCCAACCCTCACCGCACCATGCCAATTGGCTAAACTCATTTCTACGTTCGTAAAAGTAAATTTTACAAGTATAATAAATCACTTCAATACAATTACAGTCATTACAGACTCCCCTTCATATTTGCAAACTCATTAAGTTTTATAACTTCAAGGAAATATCGATTAACAGTAAAGCTGGGAAGTATATTGCAGTAAGTATGTTACTCCACGAACAAGTCCTGAAATATTGGCCTAAGGAAGATTCGAATTTATAGATTCGTGTTCTGGGAATGGAATTCAAGTCCTAACATGTGATAGACTATTATGACCACGGTTATTATAAAAGTTCTTCAATCGTAGTCGACGATATGGTCAATTTATAGTGCAGTATAAGGTAATGTCATGCTCAAACGCCGACTTTTATAAAACCCTCTATCTAATATCTCTATAATACAACAAAATACGTTATTAGCAGACGTCAGCTGGTTATCTCCCTGTGCAACTCCAACGAGGCAGAAAGGGGTATGTCCAATGTCCATGTTCGCAATCACATAGAATAAGCTGTTGCCTGCTAATTACTTGCTTAGAAATACGCTAACCTTGTAGTTACTGCATTTTACTACAATTGATTTTGAAAACAATTGAACATATTAGCTACGATTTACAATGGACTCTGGACACTTTTCTCAAGCTTTCAAAGCAACTTGAGGCATGACCCCTGTAATTAATTAAAATAATTGCTAAGATGATGGAGAATGTTATGCCCAAGATTCATACGAAATAAACAATATTAAGTTTACTTAACCCACATATTCCCCCAAGGGAGGCAGCTTCCTCTGTCTGACATGTTATTTTGATCCCTTTTCCTTCCGACGCACGTTTATACACCAACTAAACAGCTCTCTCGAGCTACGGTGATAAATTGAATAATATTTGGGGATCAGAGACAGAGGAGACAGAGGAGCTCGTGGCTAAAGTAATAACAGCCGCACGGGTCGATCCATCAGGTTAAGCTACGCTTGCCGGGGTTGGTCTATGGATGGGTGACCATCTTTACATACCAGGACTCCTCCGTACCTCGGAAAGCACGTTAAGCCGTTAGTCCCGGCTGTCAATCGTGGATCTTTGACAGTCGTTACGGGTCGTCAGAAGCCTGAAAGTCTGACATCCAGTCTTACCAAAGGGTATCGTATTACCCAGTTACTGGGTTGTGGAGATCAGATAGGCAGTCGCTCTAGGTAAAATACTGGTATTCAGCTGAATCCGGTTAGACTGGAAGCCGACCCCAATATAGTTGGGAAAAGGCTAGGCAGATGATGACAGACCTACATTATTATCAAACCCTGAAAAGGGACTTTGTTTACATTTCAGGATTTTCATAAAGTACAATCAGACTTTTACGACCCTTTCAAAATAGAGAATGTCTGGCATTTTCCCTTCATAATTTTAATTAACTACTCGTACACCTACACTAAATACCATGCCGAGTTCCTAAATGCGAACGAATTAAACATTTCTAACATAGTTAGGTACATAGGTGAGTCAACATTATGCTGATGATAGTATCTGACTTAGTATTACTATTAAGAATCAGTACCTGTGAAGCCCCGCAACTCACCGGTGAGTCGGACAAAAAAAAAAAAAATTAAAGAGAAAAAAAAAATACATACAATGTATTTTTTTTGGCGGTCATATATAATGACCGCCAAAAAATACTTTGAAACTCTAAGCTCTCTAACCAAAAAATATACTAACTATACGAACTTAGGGCACCTAGCAACGGAAAGGTTAGGTTCGAACGATGACAGGGGCTAGAGTGAGCGAGCAAAGCGAGCAAACATAGCCCTCGCCTTCCCCTTCATATTAGGTTCCATTAAACCCTGGAGACAGAAATAGGAGCCTCATTTACCATTTATTATGGTGGTAAGTAAAACATAAGCCTTAAGAAACAAACGTAACTGCCGAAGCGTGGGTACACATCAGGGAATACTGTAGTGGAGTTATTTTATGAAACAATTGTTTACATTATGCAATAGTATTAGGGATAACATAAAGTTCTAGCTTGACAAGAACAACGTTATGAATATCTTATAACTAATAACTTAATTTTTTCTCTAACAACAACATTAAAATGGTCCAATTTTTACATTACATCATGTAGTTCTAAAAATTAGAGACAATAGGGTTGCGAACACTGTGTCCAACTGTCCACAGACTGATATAGCGGTGACGATACACCGATAAAAGTATTACACGTGCGCACAAGCCATGTTGACAGACAGACAGACACATTGGGGAATAGTCGGATAGACGGGTCGGCCTTGAACCCCGCAGGGAGTAACACTCGCTCCATTTAGCGGGCACGACGGGTCGCTACAAACTGTGGACACTTCGCACATATAATCATATCGATCACCTTATGTGTGACGTCACCCGATAAGATTACCGCGGGAAGCTTTTTGGGCCGTTTTTGATAAGATAGTGCTAATTTATATACAGGTTTTGTAAGGACTATGCGCTAAGAGAGCTGTATTCATTTTGCAGACCAATGAACAGCATTAACGAAATGTCTTCTACATAGCTTTTCCGTTGGGTGCCATACCGCTATAAAAGGGTTTATTTTTTTTAACCAAATGGGAGAAATCGAGCACAAGAACATTCGATCTATGTAAATGCATTTTGCGGTTACAAACAGAAAAATGCCATCATCATCATCATTCTCCTACCCTTATCCTAATTTATTTGGGGTCAACACAACATGTCTTTTTCTTCCATACTTCTCTAGTAGTCGTCATCTCTGTAGTCACCCCCTTTTTACCCATATCCTCTTTCTCACAGTCCAAATAAAAACAATATAGAAATAAAAAAATATATATCAAAATTAATAAATTAAGCTATTGCTATCTTTTTCTCTCTAATAAAACAAGAAAGACGGACGTAAATAAGAGCTGTCAAATTTAGTTGAACTAATATTTCTATACAAATTAAGGGTACCTACACGTAAAAACATGTCGACTAAAAACACGATAAAGCGCAAGGCGTAAAATAGTTTGACATCTCTAACTTAGTTCATAGCTATAGCCGTCCTTTTAGTAAAAGATAGGGATCTCTCATTTTAGTTTAGTTATTGAACAAGAGAATCGACACCAGTGACTTAGTTTTATACTATTTAGAGATAGGGATAAAGAATTTTACAAGACAAATAGGTACGCGTTAGATTACATAAAGCGGCAAAATAGAAATGTATTCAAGGCAAAAAGGTACCTAAACTCCACAGTAAATAAGGCAAAGTAAACAGAGAGGAAAGTGTGGCAACGTAATTGTGGCTCTACCCGTCCATAATTTAACTGTAGTTCGCCACATATCACCCTCGTGCCGTTTTACAACCTCCTGCGGTATGCCAGAAATATAACTACCGAAAACTGAGTTTTAGATACATAACGTAGGAGCAGTTGTAAGCCGCATTTCACAGAGCGTTTTTCAATCATTGATAGGCTCTTGTTTGACCACTATCTCACCTGCTGGTAACCTGATGTGGTCGACGATGGAGCTCGCTTATCTAGAACGAAGAAGAAGAAGAGCTGCAGCAAATGATCGGATCAATCTTACAAATGAAAGTTGATCGCTGATTTCTTAATTTTTATTGTTCCGTACCCGAAGGTTCCAAACGAAGCCCTATTGCTGTCACTCACGTGTCCATCTGTCCGTCTGTCTGTCCGTAGTCTGTCACACAGGTTTTACAGCCAAACGGTTGGAGCTACAGTCTTCAAATGTTTACAATATAAGCATCTTGTTGACCCAAAGCCATACAAATAGTCAAAAATATATTTGGTACGGAACCCTAAATGTGCGAAGTCCGACACGCACTTGGCCGGTTTTTATTATTTATTTTAACGAACTAGGTACACAATATATATTGCTGTCGAATCCGTAAATTCAACCAATTTTATTATACGCAAGCTAGCCGAATATGTGTTACCCATTTTGCCGACCGTATGAAACCAATACGCCTAATATGTTCAGGATACTATAATATACTTAATTGCGTGGTCGATACTGTACTTTTGGGTGGAAGCCGTCGCTTGGTAACCAGATGGTAAATAAACCTGGAAATTGGTCGTTGCTAAACCCATGAGATCGATACCAAATCATTAGATGATGCCAAGCTCGATGATAGTCATCTATGAGTAAGCCCCATTTTATGCTCTGATTCGTACAAATCCGAATAAAGATACACAAAACTTCGCCTGAACTTCAGTAATTATGATATTACAATAAATTCTGGTAGCAGTGGAATAATTCTTTTAATTGAACTTCTAAGCCCACAACGATGACCTAATAAAACAATGCTGAAAGAAAAAGGCAATTCCGTCTTCAAGAAAATGAAAACTATTGCATTGAGTTTTTAATCTAGTTAAAATGCGAAATGGCTACGACTTTTAAAGTTGAAACTATTTCCAAAATGGCCGTGAACTGAGCTCAAACTAAACTATACAGATTTAGTGGAAGCGCCGCATTGCGCTCGCTGCGACGCTTGCAATCTCTGACTTACTGCCTACCTGCAATCTCTTACTGCCAACAATACTATTATTTATCCTTATAAAAAAGTGAAAGTATGGATGTTTGGTAATCTATCACGCCTCGTTTGTTCAACGCATTTGGATAAACTTAGCACACGGGTAGACCATGTCCTGCTATTAGGACGCAGGATACCTTTTCATCTGGTTGATTTTTACAATAGCACCTTTCTAAATATTGATATCTTCAATTGTCCATTGAGTAGATTTAAAAGCCTCATCTTCAGCACTTTGTTCAAATAATGTCTTATAAGTTTCTATAATTCTTTATTCAATGTTCTTCTTCTGTATATGCTCTCAAACCTCTTTTTTTATTGTTTTTTACTGTCCTTGTGTTATTACTAACTGCATGTACTGCTACTAACACCCCTAGCGATAATTGTTAATGTCTTCATACTCTTATGTCTACCTGTGGGCAGCGTTGTGGGTTACATTATTGCCATATTCATGTTTACTGTTTAGTTTTAAGATATTATAATGTGACTGTTTGCTGCTCCCTTTTAATGAAATAAAAAAATAAAAAAAAATAAAAAATCTTAGAGTTTATGTTCCCCTGGGCGAAATTCACGCGGGCAAAACTAATACAGTAATACCACTAGAAAATAACAATAACAACATTTTACCTTAGCCGGGCAATGTTTAAAGCCGACAACCTACCTACCCTTACTCCAACCATATTAATGGTATTCTTATTTTCTATACATATATTGCCTCCACGTGACTTAAAGTCGTAAATATAGATCCAATATCAAACAAATAAAAACAAGCAAATAGAAAAATGAAATTCCATGAACAGCGAAGGTTAACAGACACGATGATTACGGAACTTGAAGGAGCATTCAATATGCATGGAAATTGCTGTCGTCGAGCACTGGAGCAGCCAAGGTTCCGCACTGACACCTGTCTCTACTCGGGTGGAGTGGAAATAAACCGCCATTACGTCAGCGGTCAGATTTTCTAAGAAAATCACATTCAGGGTAATTTTTCATGGAAATGTGAGGCACAGCGCCGGTGTGTTTCATGAAATATTAAAATGCAGATTCGCTACACTGAAATGTGTCAATGCCAAGGATTGAATAAAATAAACATACATACATTAATACATTTTGCAGATTATAATATCCCCGAGGGTTCCGCAGTTACGTTTAGTGCCAAACCACCGGGTAGAAACCACTTTTGGGATTATATTGTGGGTTAAATAATCCCTGAAGGGTTACTGGAATTACCGTGCAATTTATTAATGGCAACAATCATCACCATGATAGCCCTGGCCTGTGCATAAAAAGGACATATTTTAGGTAAGCTTAATTCAATTCATGTAAATGTAAGTATTTAATCCCTACTTGATATTCTAACACTGAAATATAAATATAAAATATTGTCTTTCACTAGAAAGACCTATTAATAAAGGTCATCGTAACTTATTCCACGTAGTACCTACAAGAAACGTAGTTAACGAAAACACACCTCAAGGAAACGAAAACAATTTCTATAAAAGGAATTCTATAATAATAGCTACCAAAATAACCTTTCGAATTTCCGTTTGATTGACAACATACCATACCATAAAATATTAAACCACCTTAAGTTAGGTGACCCACATTTGGATAGGAAGCATTTCAATCATAAAAAAATACGTCGGAAGAACCGAATATTCGTGTACTGGTAATACAGTCATGAAAGCAGTGAGCTTCATACAGTAACTTGGTCAAATTGCCAGACTTGCGTAACAAGAAAATTATACATAGTTTGTTGGTAACTTTGTAAATGTCGGTAGTCGGTACAGTTGGCTCAAGCACGACTTGCCCTCTGAATATTTTACTGGCTTACTTCTACGTAATAAATGCTGAGAAACAGTAAAATTTTCCGCGGTATAAAACTGGAGGTATTACTCCTATTATGCGATGTTTCACCTTTGGCAATAAAGAGCGATACAAAGTTCGCGTTGATGGCGTCTTCCGGAAATATTGGGACGGTTTCAGACATTCAATAAAAGTTTTTCACTGTTTTTAGTGAATACAGGCGTAAACATAACATAATCAACCTTGTAATGTTCCCAGTTGAGGAGCTCGTGGCGAAAGTAATAACAGTCGCTAATAGCGATCCATAAGGTTAAGCTACGCTTGCCGGGGTTGGTCCATGGATGGGTGACCGTCTTTACATACTGAGACTCCTCCGTGCCTCGGAAAGCACGTTATACCGGCTGTCAATTGTGGATCTTTGACAGTCGTTACGGGTCATCAGAAACTCGGGTTTCTGAAAACCAGTCTTACCAAGGGGTATCGTATTACCCGGTAACTGGGTTGTGGAGGTTAGATAGGCAGTCGCTCCATGTAAAATATTGGTACTATTAAGCTGCATCCGGTTAGACTGGAAGCCGACACCAAGATAATTGGGAAAAAGCTAGGCAGATTTGGCAGATGTGTAATGTTCCCTGTTCCCACTGCTGGGACTCAGGCCTTTTCTCTAGTAGAGGGAATGGGTCGTAATCTAACACGCGGGCCCAGTGCGGGTTGGTAATACAGGCATGCTAAAAGACAAGATATCAATTAAATTAAAATTAAAAAAAAAATCACCAACGATTAAAAGAAAAGCGAACATTTCAAAAGCACAAAAGAGCTGATGACCTTGAAACGGCTGAACCGATTTTGATAAAATATGTCTAAGAACCATCGCTAGAAAACCTGCTTTCAAATAAAAAAAAAGCTCATTCAAACCGGTTCACCCGTTTAAGAGCTCTACGTTGCCACAGACAGACATACACACACATAGCGGTCAAACTTATAACAACCCTCTTTTTGCGTCGGGGGTTAATTAAACAAATTCAGTAATTTTTAAGCCGGCTATGAGCTACGGTGCTACGACGCTGCAAAGGTCGGACTATGAATTTTGCATCTATAGACTTTATCGAATCTTTGATCACAAATTCCTTGAAAATGCCATACGAAAAAGATAATACGAGAGGATATTTATTGATGTTTTCAATGTGGTGTTTAAACATTGAAATTGATACCACGTGCCAGGACATAAATAAATAAAAAATGTTATTCCTACAAATAACCTTCCATTCCTCCACATTACATGATTATGTTCGTCTTATATATAAAAGAATATGTTAGTATACTACAAGATAAGCTGAAAGTTTGAAGTGAGCACTTAACATATTTAGCGTGACGTTAGCATAATGTAGACGTAACATTGAGTAAAGAAGCTTGTGAAATAATGTGTTACCAACTTAACTGGAAGCTTCAAAAGACCCACTCATGAAATACTATGCTACTAATCCGACTCTACTTCCTTTCCCACTTTCTAGTAATATACTACTTCCAATATTATAAATGACTACCCCCAAAAAATAAAATAATTATAAATGACTAGCTTTTGCCAGCGGCTTCGCCCGCTCGGTATAAGTACTTCCTCCCATTATAAATTATAGAATATGTGTTATTATGATGTATAAGCAATATTACTGTGAAGTTTCATCAAATCCAGTAGTTTTTGCGTTAAAGAGTGACAAACATCCTCACAAACATTCACATTTATAATATTAGAATAGAATAGAATAATACTTTATTGTACACCAAAACAGTTAATAAACTTGTATAAATGAGCTAGTACGATGTTTGTTACTCAATCACGTTATAACAGCTGAACTGAGCCTTTAGACAAAATACTTTTCTGTTAACGTTAACGCTAACGCTTCGTGCAAAATGTATGGCAACGAAATTACTGGGCGTGAGTCACGTGACAGTTCTCTCCGTAGGTAATGTCCTTGCCAAACATTTTGCACGAAGCGTTAACGTTAGCGGTATTATAAAAGTTATTTGGCTAAGGGGGCAGATCTGGATAAAAATTGGCACAGAGATTATAGTCTGAAATAGCACATAGGCCATAATTTATAATGGAGAAGTACTAATTTCACGCGGGCAAAGCCGCTGGCAGTAGCTAGTCAATGACTAATTAAGAAACTGTGTATATCGTAGCTTTGAGCAGCAAACGCTTTCATAGTCTGTATATATAAAATTCAAAGTCCTGACTGACTGACTGATATATCAACGCACAGCCTAAACCGCTGGTCTTAAAGACATGAAATTTGGTGAAGAGTAGGTATCCACTAAGAAAGGGTTTTTTGAAATTCAACCCTTAACGGGGTGAAACAGGGATTGAAAGTTTACAACGGAAGGAAGTACTAGTACGACGCGCTCCAAAATCTGGTTAATGATTAATTAAGAAACGGTGTAGATCGTAGCTTTGAGCAGCAAAAGCTTTCATAGTCCTACATATTTTACAATGCATATAAGAGATATCAGGGCTCATTTTTCCAAGAGTAATGAGGGTAACATCATTACTCTTGGAAAAATGAGCCCTGATATCTTACTAGTTGCTGGGTTATGATGGTCAGACATGCACCTGCATGTTCCATGTAAAATACTGGTACAAGCTGTATTATGATTGTAGGGTCCATTTTCAACCCGTGTTCCGCCATTGAAAAGAGGAGCTCGATTATCACAAGAAAAAGTGTATTCATATGGCCGCAAATTGTACACACTTCCGCGGTATTTAACTATAGTTGAACATATTTCACCGTATGTTTTATTGGTTCTTCTTGAGGAGCTCGTGGCTAAGTAATAACAGCCGCACGGGTCGATCCATCAGGTTAAGCTACGCTTGCCGGGGTTGGTCCATGGATGGGTGACCATCTTTACATGCCGAGACTCCTCCGTGCCTCGGAAAGCACGTTAAGCCGTTGGTCCCGGCTGTCAATCGTGAATCTTAGACAGTCGTTACGGGTCGTTAGAAGCCCGAAAGTCTGACAACCAGTCTTACCAAAGGGTATCGTATTACCCAGTAAGTGAGTTGTGGAGGTCAGATAGTCAGTCGCTCCATATAAAACACTGGTGGTATAAAATACTGGAAGCTACATCCGGTTGGACTGGAAGCTGACCCCAAGATATTTGGGAAAAGGCTAGGCAGATTGATATTGTTTTATTGTTTCTTCTTCTACTTTATCGTATACTAGCGACCCACCCCAGCTTCGCTCGGGTACAACTATACACCTTTTTTTTTTTTTTTTGTTGGGTGGGAAATCATCCAATGACTTCTCCCGCTCCGGGTGGAGCGGAAGGGCGTGTCAGACTCTTACTGACTAAAACCCACCCCTCTTCCTTCCTGCCTCGAGTGCCCAGGGGCGAGGTAACTCTGTTTCGAATTTATCCTCAACCCCCTCGCAGGCATCGGCCATGACGGGCCCCGTCTCTTGCTGACAACTCTTTGAGGCGCGCGTGGAACACTACGCGCCGTCGACTCTCGGGCCTGGTGCTGATTGGACGGCGAGCTATTACTCACCGTCCGCAGGCCCGGGTCTAAGGTGGCCGGAGATCGTCTCGCGGCGCCGGAAGTCCCCGGCGTCTCCTGAGGCGGCTGCTGCTGAGAACGTGAGGGTGACTCCGTTGTTGATGCTCCCTCACGCGTCCCGCCTCCGCCTTCGCGAGCATTACTGCTTCGCAGAAGGAGGAGACGGCTTCCCATTCCCTCTCGCTCCGTACCATGGCCTGAACCAGGGCAGGGCGCGAGAGGTCGCTGCCGCCTATCTCATCCACGAGGATATGGCGGGGCTCCACCCAAGCGGGGCAGACCTTCACCACCTGCTCCACCGTGTCCTCGGGCCAACTATACACCTAAACCTTCCTCATGAATCACTCTATCAATTGGTGAAAACAGCATGAAAATTCCTTCAGTAGTTTTTGATTTTGTCGCGTACAGACACGGCGGGGGATTATGTTTTATAATTTGTAGTGACGATGGTTCCAAAATGAAATGTCTTTTGACCAAAATTCAGCCACTTTGATGGTGTTAGCATTTGCCTCGTGTTTCTAGTAAACTGGATATACTGTTCGTGTCTGTGTTGTGTCTCAGACCGCAGACAGTGCGCGGCCACAGGGCGGGCGGCACGCGATCTCCACTTTTCATTTTATTATTCAACCATGACGAACGATGAACCTTTTAGATTTTACTTTCTTTTTACATTTAGTTTAGAAACGTTGACGTCACTGGTTATACATAGTATTGTTTCGGGTTATCTGTGTTTCATGTTAATCATGACAACAGTCCATCAAATAATCTTCGTTCCTTCAATTTAACTTAAAGATAAGCTCAGTTCAAAAGAACGAGTTCAACGTTCGTAGATAAAACTGAAACATTTCTATTGTTTGGAGAAGTGGTGTAGTTTTTCCGATTTTCCACAGCTACAGGTCTGTGATGGCTCCAATTTAGCATTTTATTGATATTGAAGACATTACGGGGAGGGTTCCAAATATAGGCATGCCGTAGATTCGAAAAGAAGCCGTAGAAACGTTCCCTAGTTTCTGTAATAAATTACGAATATCTGACGCAATTTATTTTGGTATAAGAGACAATAAAAGGAAATAGTAAAATGCGGCTTGAGTTTATATAAGACGCATGGTGCTTAATATATCACTTCATGTACTTATGACTGTATCACACTCTGATAAATCGTTTAGATAAATGCAACTGATAGCTACAACCTGGGGGTCTTTAAGATTAGAGTGAATAGGTTACTTCTAGACAAGCGTGGCTCCATCGTCGACCACATCGTCGCTTACCATTAATAATAATCATCTTTATTTGTACATTTACACTTAAATATTTACTCGTAGAATACAGCTACAAAACATAATGTTGTACATGATGACAATCAAAAACTCGAACTGCTGCCTCCTAATCTAGGCAAAAAGCCCGTGTTTTAGGAGCCAATGTTCCTCCAGGAATACAATTACAAATAGACATGATTAGGTGAGCATTAGGTGAGATAGTGGTCAAGCGCAAGTCAGTCAGAGTAAAAATAAAGCATTTTAATGTTCTCACTTCAACTTAGACAAGGCAATAGATATTCAGATAGACTATAAGAATATGTTTTATTGTATATCAACACAGGCACTTCGTTTTATTGCCGCAATAAACACTACGACCATCTCGTATTCAGTGCCGAACGATGTTCCATCGATTAAGTTTGCATTAGTATGTTTTGTAAGTATTCGTAAAGGCAAAGTGAATTTTGACAAACTGTCTTCTGAACTAATATTATAAAGAGGCAAAATTTTTGTTTTTTTATGCATTTGTAAATGATATTCTCTGTTGTTGTTCTGTTAGCGACATAGCCCGAAGAATCGCCCCAAACTTAAGTGGCAGTGGGAAGAGCACATTGCTCGCAGGTCGCAGGATGATCTCCGGCCACCGTAGACGCGGGCCTGCGGACGGCGAGTAATGGGTAGCTCGCCATCCGATCACCACCAGGCCCGAGACTCAACGGTGCGTAGTGTTCCACACGCGCCTCAAAGAGAATATGTCAGCCACCACTGACGGGGCCCATCATGGCCGGTTCCTGCATGCCAAGGGGTAGCGGATAAATTCGTAACAGAGTTACCGCTCCTCTGGGCACTCAGGCAAGGAAGGAACGGGGGTGGGTTTTAGTCAGTAAGAGTTAGACACGCCCTCCCGCTCCACCCAGAGCGGGAGAAGTCATTGGATGATTTCCCAACCCAAAAAAAAAAAATGGTCGATGGGGCCGAAAATTCTGGAGTGACGACCGCGTACCGGAAGAGGCAGCGTTGGAATGCCTATCACAAGGCGCACCGATGACCTAATGAGGGTCGCGGGTAGCCGATGGATGCGAGCCGCACTTGACCGGTCGTTGTGGCGACACTTGAGGGAGGCCTATGTCCAGCAGAGGACGTCATTCGAAATGATGATGTAGAATCTGAATCAGATCAGTATTGATCTGATTCAGATTATTTCTATACTATCGCTGAGTATCATCCTATTTATCACGAAAAAAATAACGATTCCTGTGACATAGGCAGGAGAATGAAGCCGCGGGCTAAAGTGGTTTTTCATAAAACTCATTTATACCAAAGCAATTACAAATTACAACAGTGCAAGTTCCTGGGATTACAACCTTTTTCATTTGTTTCATAATTACCTTGTATGAGGGTGCTGAACCTGACTTAAATCATAAATTAAAAATTCATAGTTTCTGGGAAGTCAGACAAAAACTTTTATTTTAGTTTCATATGGTTAATTTAAAATTTCTTGGAAACTTCTAAAACCATGTGTAACAGACAAATTTTTAAAACATTTTTTTGTGGAGTATATCATAACGCTGTCCTTTTAACCCAAATGGTAAAAGAATGAGAATTCCATGGAGTGTGTAAACTTTTAATTCAATGAAAACCTGGGGGTTAAAGTATCCATGAATCTTCAAACTACCTACTCCAGACAATAACTATGAAATATGTAAAAAACATTCTAAGAACCAGCTGTTCAATACTAATTTTTGTATCGCATAACTCAACGAAATGCAAATATTGTTTGAGCTTGTGTTGCGTATTCATAAGTTTTCGTCAAGTTTGCTCCAGTGTAACGGCCTCAGAGAGAGGGGTGAGTATCATGTGTCAATAGGTGGACGCGGTCAATAACGACCGACACGCGTAGCTATTTGTTTTTGTCAAACGTTCCCACGCCGAAAGTTCCGAGAACATGTGTGTTTAAATACCGTTCCTTTACTGAGATAAATGTTGCAGTTTGAAATATTTAAAGATTTATCTAAGGTTCGACTCTCAAAATCGTTTAATCACTACATATTATAAAACAGGGGGACTTTTTGCATTGACTTGCCGCATCTATACGCGGTAAACTCAAAAACTACGGCACGTGTCTATTGGTGAAGACCTCATGAAGAATAGACAGAGTGATTCATGAGGAAGCTTTGGGTTCCTTCCCTGCCTGAGTGCCCAGGGGTGCGGTAACTCTGTTAAGAATTTATCCGGTACCCCATGGCATGCAGGAACCGGCCACGATGAGCCCCGTCAGTGGTGGCTGACAATCATGTCTTTGAGGCGCGCGTGGAACACTACGCGCCGTCAACTCACGGGCCTGGTGCTGATCGGACGGCGATCTACCCACTACTCGCCGTCCGCAGGCCCGGGTCTACGGTGGCCGGAGATCGTCTCGCGACGTCCTACGCCCAATGCGTCTCCTGCGGTGGTAACGCCCGGGGCCGTGAGGGCCACTCCGTTGAGCTTCCCTCACACGTCCCGCCTCCGCCTTCGCGAGCATTACTGCTTCGCAGAAGGAGGAGACTGCCTCCCATTCCCTCTCGCTCCGTACCATGGCCTGAACCAGGGCCGGGCGCGAGAAGTCGCCGCCACCTAGACTTCGACCTCTGAGTTTATTGCGGTGTTTCTTCTCAGGGTAGTTAGCTAGGAAACACCGGCCTCAACTTCATGTCTAATCTCTTCTCTAAGTAGTATGAAACATAGTTACTGTCTTCGTCTGTCTGTTTCTCCGCATACTTCTGCTAAACCACGCAACTGATTTGGATATGGTTTCCACTAACAGAAAGAGTGATAAAGGAAGAAGTTTTGTGAATATAATTTGCGCCCGTGCGGAGCCAGGGTGGGTCCCTAGTCTAGTTTAAATTGACAAAAAATTGTTAAAAGTGTTACTTTTCGCTACTTTACAAAATAAAGATTTTTAGTAACCTAGTAAATGTGTTGCGGAGGCCAGATAGGCAGTTGCTCCATGTAAAATACTGGTACTCAGCTGCGTCCCGTGAGACTGGAAGCCAACCCCATCATAGTTGAAAATAAGCTTATCATGATGAAGCACGTCAGGATTGCCTTTTGAAATATAAGATAAATGTATGGGAATATGAATTAAATAAGGAAGTTAACATCATCGTCATCATCATCATTATCAGCCTTTTTAATGTCCCCACTGCACAGGCCTCCTCTTTGTGAGAGGGTGTGGACCGTAATCCACCACGCGGGCCCAATGCGGATTGGTGGATGTCACATGTCTTCGAATTTTTGGTTCTAGGACAAGCCGGTTTCCTCACGATGTTTTTCCTTCACCGTTTTGAGAGCAGTGGTGATGAAATAATTTATACAAAGAATCCTGCTGCCTGCCTGGGTTTGAACTCACGACCTACAGCTTGTACGTCGTGGCCAATACCGCTGGGCCACCACTGCTCCAGGAAGTTATCGGAACTTATCAATAAAGTTTAATTCATCATCATCATCAGCTTTTTAATGATCACTGCTGAGGCACAGGCTTCTCTGTGAGAGGGTTGCTAAAGTTGGACAAAGTTTAATTAACCACGTTATTTACTAACTTGATATCTTGTTTTAGGGAAAACATGCCATAAAAATATAGAATTAGTTCGTAGAGGGAAAGTTAAAACTGTAACTAGCTTATTTTGAACTATTAAAACTCCTATTACAGAAATTCCAATACGTAACGTGAAATTCCCTGGAATGGGTTATTCCTTGTTCGCTTATCGAAATCAACTTATTCACCTAATATTGCATAAAACCTGCGGTTTTGAGTTGATTATACGCACTAATTTTAACATGCTATAAGTTATTGAAGTGAACACTTCTTTAGCGGCGTTGAGCACTTTTCTTGGGATGGGTATAAAATGTTAAACTCGCGTCAGGACACGTGACCTGATCGAACATTCGTAAGACGATTTCCAAAATATTCAAAAATGCACAACGTTAATGTTCAAGTTTTTACTTCTGCCGGCACTCCCGGAGTGCAACCCGTTGTATTTTATTGAGAGACTGCCCACTTGATAATACCTTAGAGCGATATTATTTGCAATAACAACACTAGAGACGTGAAACTGAACTCTCTGGTCTCATATGCGGCATATGCTTGTACCTTACACAAGCAACCGAACCCCCACCGCACCAGCACTGGTAGTCAGTAAAGTCATCAGCACTTAATTACATTCTAACTTGATTGCAGCTGAATACCAGTTCTTTACATCGAACGATTGAGACATCTTTGACGCCACAGGTGCAGTGGTTGAGCGATAGGCTGCTGCGCTGCATGTCGCGCGGTTGAGTCCCGCACGAAACAAATATTTGTATGGCCTGCAGATAGTTGTTCCTGGTCTAAGTTGACATGTTTGTTAACGTTCAGAAGATACAGGAGTAATACCTACTGTGGGGCAAAGTTAAAAAAAAAAAACCTACAAAGAGCGAATCGGACTCACGCTGAAAAGGGTTCCGAACGAATTATATTTTTTAGAGAGTGCCTCTACCGTAGTAATTTTTTTTTTATATAACAACTACGTTTTTCGGAAGTTTTTCCTTATTTGTGCTCAATGCCAATGCTTCTTGCCAAATTTCATGATTCTTGGTCAGCGGTAAGTACCCTATGGCCACCTATGGCTTTTGATTCCCTTGAGAGTGTCAAAATATGCAGCATAAACGGAGCATAACCGGCGGTATCTTTTGATTGCGTTGACTTAGAAGTTTAGTCTTTTCACTGCTCTAAGAGATTGCAGAATTGAGTACCTATTTGATATTAATATCAGCATGATATATCCACGCATTCCTAAGAAAAAAGTCTTAAGGTCATGCTTGACAGATGGACTACAAAGTACTTAATCCTATGATTCCGTTTTGTCAGTCGGAAGTTCGGAACTCTAAAAAACTAGCTAAAATACAGCAAATTAGGAATGGTAGTGATGTACTGTCACGGGGTTATCTTCACAAACTTACGTCAGTGGGGACTTTATCAAAAGTACCTCGATTATAAGATTTCTTTTCCACATAATTTGGTATCGATACATTCATTACGTAATATAGGTACCACCTCCCGTTTTGCGTCGGAATACAATACTGATAACAATGGATTATTCTCTCCAAATAGATTTAGCTGATAAGGATAAGCAAGTACATTATTAGCTGCAGACTTTACTATAGCTAAGTGATATCATAATTAACATAATTGATGTCATTGGTGATTATGCCCAGAGGATGCACCTGGCTATTCTTAGATATGGTGCTGGCCACCATGGTTTAGAATAGGTGGATCCTCTTTGATAGTGAATTTGTGGTAGGTTCATAGTTCCAATCAATCCACCAGGCAATTTTTATTTTATTTTTTCATGGTGGGTACTTATTCAAATTTTTTATTACACTGTTCCAATTACATAATAACTGCGCAATAGCTTGCATGTGTGTCCCCCGAATTTTCAAACGACACCCCACCTTAAAACATTCTGGCTGTATCGATCGCTAAAATACACCATAAAGCAATTGGGACAGTATCAAACCCTAGTGACTTCCAGAAAAAGAAAAAGAAAGAAAAATAGTTTAGTCCGCACAAATTAAACAAATCAATCTGCCCGCGCCTTTTCCCAACTATCTTGGGGTCGGCTTCCAGTCTAACCGGGTGCAGCTGAATACCAGTATTTTACATGGAGCGACTGCCTATTTGACCTCCACAACCCAGTCACTGGGTAATACGATACCCAGTGACTGGGTTGTGTGATTGGTAAGACTGGATGTCTGATTTTCGGGCTTCTGACGACCCGTAATGACTGTCAAAGATCCACAATTGACAACCAGTACCAAAGGCTTAACGTACTTTCCGAAGCACGGAGGAGTCTCGGTATGTAAAGATGGTCACCCATCCATGGACCAACCCCGGCAAGCTTAACTTAACCTGACAGATCGACCCGTGCGGCTGTTATTACTTTAACCACGAGCTCCTCTAGTCCGCACAAATTAAACGCACGATACAAAAATGAACATCACAAATGACCCGCAAATGAATGAACAGGTAATTTATTGATTTATAAAACCAAAGTTTTCCAACCAAAGTATTTTTGTTTATATTTATAAATGCCAAGAATTCCCCGAGCCTAAAAACTGAATAGAAAATAGACCAAAAAAACTTTTGAAACAGTTGTTTGAAAATAAAATTATGCAAATTTCGCACCATGCTTGCTCCGCGATGTGCAATGTGCAACTACTCGTATTGCCAAAGGTTGGCAGAGGCGGAAATAAAATTACTCTTTGTTTTATTTTGAATTGCTTATTGCCAACTTGTAACCTACATTGTACGCATAACACCGTAGGTACTCTTGCCGCTGATGAATAAAAAATAGCGATTTAAAATAAATGTACTCGCTAATCAAATTATCGCATCAATACTTTAAAGTTTAAACTATGAACTTATATAAGTACAGGAATGCCACACATTTTATTATGATGAGCAAAACATGGCTATTACAATGCAAAAAAGAAATCCTTATTGCAATCAAATAAGAAAAGTTAACACACAAAAAGTTTTTCTTAATCATTTTCAGCGAAAATTGTTCGTCCAACAAGGAGTAGGTAAGCCCTAAATTCTTGATTAGACTTGTTAGCTCGAGCTCAGAAGTTTTCCTACAATACAGAAGCAATAAAAGTTGAATGAGATGGCTCGAGGCGGGGCCCGGGCAGGCGGGCACGGGCGAGATACATAGTAAAACTTCAACGAGAGGCTTACGTAACCGCAGACCGAGGAACTGAGGCACAGAGGTGGGAACAACACTCAAGTTATCTTATTATTTAATAAGGAAATCTTGTTCTACTTACAGCTCAAGTATGCATTGCATTTAGGAGTAAAATTAAAGACCTGTTTCAGTCTCCAGGTAGGCATTTTCCGGTGGGTAAAATGGAACAGAATTTTAATGAAATTATTTTGCCAGTATAACCGGAGCTGATCCAGGAAGGGATTGAAATATGTAAGACATGCGGTGGGGGTGCTTTGTTTCCGGAAGTCATAAGTATCTGATTTTCATGTTGGGTGGTTGACCTATATATAAGCTCTCGGATGCAATTACTATTTTTATTATTTTGGCAATTTTTTCTAGACGAGAATACTGTAGACACCAATTTAGAGGATTTTTATTTGTAAGAGTGAAAAAATAATTTATAACTACATTTTAAGATAGAACCGAGAAATTCAAATCTCACACCAATTGAATATTTTTGCTGATCTTCATGTCTATTTTGCTGATTTTCAACAGCAACTGTTGCTTGCATTATAAATATACCTAAGTCAGTTAATAGGCGAAGTTGGGCGAATAGAACGAAGACAAACGACGAGTTTAACTAAGACTTTGACGTATCGGTTTTCCAACTTCCTCAGAAAAGTTTCTTCAGAAACTGGGTCATTTATTTCAAAGTCGGGCAACTTAATTTAATGTTAAAAAAATAACTTAATCCTTAACTAGCTGTGCGTCCAGTTTCTCACTGGGTGTTTAGAACTTTTTACTTGAAAAACCCAGAAGATCTTTCAAGATGGTACTTGTTAAATTACACTTAAAAGAAAATGTTGAGTGTTCTTCTTTAAAAATCAATATAAACTATAAATTATTATTACTCAATAACAACGCAATCATTTCATGTCAAACTAAAATTCGTATTTTTTGTTTGCATTTAAATGTCACTGAAAATGCAACGAAATTTTGAATTTATATTTTCTTCGGACACGCTTGACATTGACTAAATGATTATTAATATTGTTATGTATTACCATAGAATAAAATTGACGGCACGGTTGGCGCAGTGGTTGAGCGATTAGCTGCTGCGCTGCGGGTCGCGGGTTCGCTTCCCGCACGGAACGAATATTTGTATGGCCTCCAGATAGTTACATGTTTGTGAACGCACACACGATACAGGTGAAATTCCTAGTGAAGGGCAACGTTTTTTTATTAAAAATAAAATCTAAGAATAAGAATGTACAATTCCTCTCGACTGCTTGTCTACTTAACCCTCCCGGTATCGTTCGAGCGATTTTAACTAAGTTTTACCTATTCATTTTAACTAAGTTTTACCTATTCATTTTAACTATTTTTACCTATTCATTTTAAACATTCCTTCCCCAATTAGGCTAATTTATTGTATCTAAATATTAAAAAAAAAAAACAAATTCAAGTCGCAATTTGTCATCTCGGCGCGACAATTAACGTCTAAAAAAATCTCAAAGTCGTAGGGTATTAGAGCTTATCAGATATATTAGGCTATCAGAGGTATTTTTGACAAATTGCGATTGAGAAAAATAAGGGAACTGCTCCTTTGAGAGATGGTAAAAACTGCATCAAAAACTAAAAGAGATTCAAAGCTATCAGTGAACAAAATAATGCGTCCTAAAGAGTTCATTACAATAGATTAGGGATACCAGACCAGAGTTTATTTTGTGAATAGAACAAAAGCCATGGCACACTTGCGGTTATTTAAAAAAAAAACGTTTCACATAATGATCGATCATTACTGAGTGCATTTTCTTTTGTCAAAGCACCTAAAAGCTTTTCGTCACTTGAAGAAAATATCGAAACCTAAACCTTCTTGGTACCGACAGCAAGTCTTATTTTTATTTGATTAGTTTCAACCGTTTCATTTTTTAAGTGAAAACTTCTTTAGCCGCGTGAGTTAAGCATTTTTTTGGTAGGGAAACAACTTATGGGCTCGCGTCACGGACATGCTAGTGACGCCAGACTTGCAACGCGCAGCGGCCTGTGTAACTATTACGTATTTGAAAATGTATTTTAATGATTGCCGGTGCATGGTTTCATCGAAATCAGAAAATGACTGGAAGCTTGCTTGATTATTGCAGGTAATCTCTGAAAGTATTAATTTGATCTAAAACAACTTTTAGGGTTCCGTACCCGAAGGGTCCAAACGGAGCCCTATTGTTGTCACTCACGTGTCCTTCTATCTGTCTGTCCGTCTGTCATCTGTCACAAAATTTTGTTACGAATTTTTTTTTAATTTCCCAATTACCTATGAACTTGAAATTTGGTGATAATATAAATACCAATATTTGGTACGGAACTCTTAATGCGCGAAATCCGACACGCACTTGGGCAGTTTTTCTTAAACTTTTTTAATGTCGTTTTACCACCCTTTCAATCACGACACCACGAGAAAAAGCTGTAAGGACTTATTTACTAAAAATTTAACTATGTGATTAGTTTAAACACTGATTATTATTTGGACGGCACGGTTGGCGTAGTGGTTGAGCGTTCGGCTGCTGCGCTGCGTGTCGCGTGTTCGATCCCCGCACGAAACAAATATTTGTATGGCTTACAGATAGTTGTTCCGAGTCTGGGTGCCTTGTGTATGTGAGTTTACATGTATGTAAACGCACCGACGATACAGGAGTAATTTCTAGTGTGGGCAACGTTTTAAAAAAAAAAAACTAAAGATCTAACCGGAAGAAGGATAGTGGTAAAGTACTGACTGATTTGAAGGAAATTTTGTCTTATGACAGTTGAATGTGATGGATGAGACGTATTCTATCTTGAATTTAAAATCCGATAACCAATAAGTATCATAAATAAGGCTTATTGCGTCTAGCAGTAAAGATTTTTATAAAATAATTGATATAACCAACCAATATATCTATATAATTAAAAATGAACTGCCGAAATGTATGTACGCGCATAATTTCTAAATGACTGCACCGAATTGGATTTTTTTTGTTGTGTTTGTAATTGTCAGGCAAAGGTTTGTATGAAAGATAATTTTGGAGATCTCGAAAAAAAATATTGCACTCGTGCGAAGCTGGGGCGGGTCGCTAGTTTAAAATAATAGTAAAACAATTTTAAATTATATATGTGTAAAATATGCACATCTAAATTGGCAGAAAACGATGCGGTAATCTGCATTTTATATTTCAAATATTAGCCATGAGTTTGTGCTATTTAAATGTTACTGCGGGTTCAATTAAGATTTAGAAAATTGAAGTGTAGAATTATTTCATTGCTGACCGTACTAGTATTTTAAAATTGATTATTTTTTTAATCATATTATGTTTATTGACAGTCTACACATGTGCGTAATGTATTGTAATTATGTATTTTTTTAATTTTTAATATTTGTCAATTCTAATTGCATTTTTTATTTAAAGTTTTTTTTCCTTTTTTAGTTTTTACTTAAATATTCAAATAATATTAACTTTTTAACTTAGATATCAAGAGAACAGGACGTCATCCAAAAAAATAAAATTTTAACTTAGCGCGTTGAAGTCTTTTAAAAGGGATTAAATTTTAAACTTTACAATAAACACATTTGAGCATTATTTTAAAACTGTACCAACGATAATTATAATAATGTGTCATAGAAACATGTTCAACCTTCGTAAGTATGAGGTATAGCGTCTGATAGTGTATTCAAGTCTCCCCCAAAATTATTTAGTAATAATAAAAAGTGCGCGTGTGACAGTGGGTCACTGTCGGAGTGGTGTGTCGCGAGGCGGCGAGGCGGCCGGGCAGGTGGCAGCTCGTCTCGCGGCTCGCGGCTCGCCTGCACATCCTCACTTCCTACAGTGGCGTAACTATGACAATATTGACGCAGATGTGTCAGCGAGACGCGTTACGTAATAATACCAACGTTTGCTCAACAGCGTCCCGGCAAGGACGACAGCCCGCCAGCCTGCTCAGCAGTGCCGGCTGGCGACGACCCCGCCACCGCTTGCGACACCACATTATATAACAATCTTCTCCCTAATCAAATACAATTTTAAACAATCCTACACCAACCCTTTAGCAACTTCTAACGTAACTATTTAACATAACCTTAAGAAACTAAAAAACAGACACCTGAGACCAATTAAATTAATTTAATCGAAATATAGCGAACCTTCACGCGATTGTATTAAAAATTAACAATAGAGGGTTGCTCGTCAATAAATCACACACAGAACACTACCGTACTCATGAAACTGCTACGGAAAGCATGTAACGTACGCAACACCGGGGGAAAATCGTGAAAAGTCATGTGTCGACGAAATCAGCCGTTCGGAGGTCACGCCGTGCGGAACAGCTGATCGCGTGCTCGGTCGAGCGGGTAGCGAGAGTAGAGGATGATGGGGTACTCACCGGCTGCGGTCATCAGCCACCACCAGCAGCAGCAGGCGGTGACGAGCGCCCGAGCGCCGGCCATCTCAGCGGCAGCGCATGATACGCGCGCTCTCGCCGGCCGCCCCGGCGGACTGAGCGCGGCTCGATCGATGCTCGCTCGCGCCTCTCGGACACGCACCCTCCGGCAGCAGCCCCGCCCCGCCCCCTGCGACCCCCTCCCTCGCCCCCGCCGCTCCGCGCGCACCCCCGCCTCCATTTCCCGAGTTTCCTCAGAGAGCGCGCGCGCTGCCCTCTTTTCTGGCGGATCGCTGACCGCCCCTAATTGATTGGGCCCGTTCACTTGCCGAACACGTTTTAGGTCAGTTCAGCCGCAGAGCCTTGCGCCCCGCTCACAGGAGCCTGAGCCCAGCTGTGGCCGGTGAAGAGTTGTGACTGAACGCGGTGGAATCAGCTGAATATACAGACAGTTATATGACATACGACATAGTTAGGATTTTTTTTAACACACATCTTTAATACACTACACTGACTACAGTTGTATTATTTATCTACTGGAAATAATGTCAGAACTTTTGGAAATAAACAAACATTTAAAACAAAGTTTGGACTAACTTCGATCACCATGTTTCTCACGTTTGAAAAAAACACCGGTTATGTGCTGTGTTATAGACTAGCGTAGTTGACAACTACTGTACAATTTACTTATTTTAAGATCTTATGAAATACGTTGTAATTCATATTAATGAAATATCCATATTTTCCTGAAACCCAAAACATTTAACCTATCTATTACAATAATGAATGACGCAATAACTGATAGCTGTACCTATTTTAGTTTACGGGATTAAAAAATACGGATTACGAGTTATCGTACCTGCGTCCATACTCGCTAGGTAGGTAACCTTCTACGGGTGTTTTGTAAGTAGTTTCAAGCAAAAGTTCAGCCACCACACTGGTACGTACAATCTCACCCAGGCATGTCAAGAGGGTCATCCTTCTGCTTGCTACCAACAACATTCTGTATCAGTGATGATTAGCAGGATCCATTTTTGGGTTCTGTACCGAAGGGTCCAAACGGAGTCCTATTGCTGTCACTCACATGTCCATCTGTGTGTCTGTCACAAAATTTTGTGTCGAAGTATTTTTAACTTCCCATTGACGATTTTAAGTTCATATTAAAATTTGGTGATAATCTTTATTATAACGTATATTTAACTAACAAATACAAAGATATTGTTAAATCAGATTAGTTTTTTTCTTTGATAATTCCTTCATTTGGTACGGAACCCTAATTGTGCAAAATCCGACACGCATTTGGCCGGTTTTTAATTGTCTCTTATTTATATTGTACTAGCGACCCGCCCCAGCTTCGCTCGAGTACAAATTATACACATAAACCTTCCTCATGAATCACTCTGTCTGTTGGTAAAAACCGCATGAAAATCCGTTCAGTAGTTTTTGAGTTTATCGCGTACAGACACGGCGGGGGACTTTGTTTTATACTATGTAGTGAATGATTGTCGTGGTCATTCGTCAAGCAGCCCCAGGGCCTGCAGTCTCGACATTGATATAATAACAGTTTAGGCCATCGAATTTATTTATTTATTTATTTATTTATGCACACACAAAAACAATTACAAGAGAAAAATGAACAAATACAGATAGAAGAGCACAAAGGTGCTGCTTATTTCAAAAGAAATTTCTTCCAGCAGACCTGCGACTGGAAAGTTGGTTGAGAAATGTAGACACAGTGTGTATAAATAGATATAGAAACATAAAATAGACTAGAATACATAAATATTTCATACATAAAATATAGCTAATACATAATCAAATATAAAATAAATATCAATAATAAATTTAATCACGGAATGGTGGAGAGGTAATGCTCTTTGACTAGTTTCTTGAATTGGTAGACAGTTTTAGAATCACGGATATTAGGTGGAAGTGAGTTCCACAATCGTACCGCATGAACAGAGAAGGAGTGGGAATAGAAGTGGGTTTTATGGGATGGGAAATTGAGATGATGCTTAAGGCGGGATCTACAAGGGGCGTCTGCAGGGCGAGTGAACGAAAAACGATCATGCAGGTAGCCAGGATATTTAGGATTACAAAGGATGTTGTACAGGAGACATAATATCCGAGTGTTCCTGCGAAGACGGATAGGGAGCCACTGAGATCCTTGCGAAACTGAGAAACATGGTCGAATTTCCTTAGACCAAAAACAAAACGAATGCACAGGTTTTGCAAGCACTCAAGCTTGTTTAAGAGCTCCTCAGTGGCATCCAGATAGCAGGCATCAGCGTAATCAATGATCGGCTGAATTAAGGTTTGAGCTAAAGTAATTTTAGTTTTAAAGGGTAAGAAACTTTACAGGGATTTTATAGAGTGGAAGGTGAAGTGTACTTTACGACTAACCTCGTTCACTTGAGCTCGCTAAGAAAGGTTGTTGTCAACTAAGACACCGAGATTCTTAGCCAAGTCGGTGTATGCAATGATTGAGCTGATTGAATTTAGTTTAATTGAATTTAGTTTCAATAGGATAATTCGTAACACAGCGAGCGGCTATTTCACTAAGCAGTACTTTTGTACTTATTCGCCTTCGGCAGCCACAGCTTGGAGAAAGGCAAGAAAACAGAACAAATGGCGGGATTATCGCTAAAACCATTTCTTTTACAACAGAAGGATAGATTTATAGTTACAATCATTTTCGAAGAAACCCTTGGATGGGAAGAATCAAAAGAAATTTTAATATTAGAAACTAACTTATGCCAGCGGCTTCACCTGCGTTCCCGCATCATAAATTATAGCCTATATGATATTCCAGACTGTAATCTATCTCTGTGACAATTTTTAACCAGATTTGTTCAGCTGTTCTTGCGTGATTGAGTAACATCCATCATCATCATCCATCTATCCATCCAAAATTTCGCATTTATAAACTAGGACTAATTTCAGCCGAAAGACTTCCACTGCTGGACATAGGCCTCCCCTAAGTGTCGCTTCAACGTTAGGACCTGTGCATCTCGCATCCATTGGCTAACCGCGACCCTCACCAGATCATCGGTCCACCTCGTTGGAGGCTTCCAACGCTGCGTCTTCCGGTACGCGGTCGCCACTCAGAACTTTTCGGCCCCATCGACCGTCTGTTCTGCACCCACTGCCTCTCAAACACTATGCACATTTAATTGGTCCTATCCTAACAGTTGGCTATGGCTTCGCCTCCCTGCATTCCTTTGCAGGATTAACAGCTTAACTGACGCTTTTCTTTTCTTACTGGGTTTGTTGGCCATTTCTTCTTCACAGCTAAAACACTAGGAAGAAAAGAAAAAGTGCTGGCTCTCAGCCTAGTTTGAATAAATGGCTTTAGATTTTTTGATTATTATCTTCAAAAATTGATTAGTGCAGCTTTTTTTTTAACAAGCTTTGTTTGAGTTGTCAAGTTTGATTGAGGACTATACGACCACCTTCCAGCTGCATCATTAGACCAGCTCCATCCTACTAATATTATAAATGCGAAAGTTTGAATTGATCCGGATGAAATTTGGCACATAGATTATAGTCTGAGATTATAGTCTTAAATAGCACATATATTTATAACTAGCACTTCGCCCGCGACTTCGTCCGCATGGATTTCATCAATGTATAGCTTAAGACACTCACAAATAACGTGGCTTTCTATTGGAAAAAAATATATCAAAATCGGTTCAGTACATCCAGAGATTACCACCTACAACCTCACAAACTTTACCTCTTTATAATATTATAATAGATGGATAACTACTAATTCCACGCGGGCAAACCCGCTGGCAGAAGCTAGTAGTAGCTAAAGTTATACAGGGTGTAACGGAAAGTGTGGTCATATTTTAAGAACTGTATCTGCCAATCGATATGAACAACTTTGTTCAAGAAAACCTGAGGAAATTTACCATTTTTTTTTACCTATGATAACTTTGTATGGAAAGTTCAATTTTTGTTTTGGGAATATTCTATTTTTTCTTACAGAAAGTTGTTCATATCCACGGACAGAACCGGTTCTTAAAATATGACCACACCTTCCCGTTACACCCTGTATAAGTCGGATGCCAAGTGCTTGAAGAATGGATTGCTAATTTGTAACGTGTAGACACACATTAGAACGAAGTAAGTTAATAAAAAGCTTATGAAAATGACAGGTCCCCTCCCTGTAACTGATACATGTAAAGTAGTATTTCAAACATTTCATTGTGAAGTATAGGTAACGTTATTTTGTCGATTTATAGTACCTATTGATATTCAACTGCAAAAATTGCTATAGGTACGAGCATGCTTAGCCTTGTCTTGACATTACTAGATGGATACGTAAGAATCTCTAGGCGAGAAGTTAAAATTAAAAAGTACACTTACTTCTTCAATACCTGAGATCGCTTCTCTATTACCCACTGAGGTGAGGAGGCCTCACCTGAGCGACCTACTTTCTTGTATTGCAAGTCCCATTTCAAACGATCCATTTCTCGATATGGTTTTCATATCGAAAAAATGGATCAATATCATAATAAATTGTGTCATTTGACGTACTGGTTTTCGGATAGATTGTAAAAACAGATTCATCCGTAAAACACACTCTAATTCTATGATGGAATCGTTCCCAAGTTCTATGAAAACTCACAAACGCGTGATATTGCGCTATACTTACACAGTCTCTACGCGTCGTAGGCCCCTACGGGCCTACGACAAGCCTACTACACGGCTACGTTGCGCCTACGGGCCTACGCCGAGCCTACGACAGAAACACTGTGCCAGCCTTTTTTTTATCGTGTGGAAATCTTCATGGATGTTTTCCACATTGGGGTGGGTGGAGGGGTCTGTCAGACCCTTGCTAAGCTTCCCCTGACTAAAACCACACGGTGTTCTGCTGCTACCTTAGGCTGGGGTGCTGGAGTGCTTGCGTATTTCGTCACGCTCCCTCGACTAAGGCTTGGCCCGCATGCATCCACAAACAGCCGCATACGGCCGCAAATCCTCTAGAAGAAGGCGCGCGCGGAACATTACGGAGCGCCGCCATCTCTGGGGCCTTTCACTGTTCAGGCAACAAACTCCCCAAGTCTGTTGCCTGTAGGCCTCACCCTAAGGTGGCTGGAGATCGTTCCGCGCCCTCCGGCGCCCGGTGCGTCTGTTACGGATTGAAAGGGAGGTTGTATCATGGATTGGACCATTTCCGAAAGCGAGGTAGTGTCCGCAGGACCAACCGCCACAACGAGGTCATGCACTGCCCAAGCAGGGCATTCTTCAAAGGTTTGCTGCGCTGTGTCGTCGAGGCAATTGCAATGGTGGCAACCGGATTCCGGTCCGGTCCGGGATTCCGTCGGTTCCCAGCCTATTCAGCACGGGTACTTTCCGAAGCACCCATGTCCGGTCAGTACCTGTGTCAGCCGGAAAGTAAGGGCGCCATGCCGTGCCGTACTTCTTCACATAGGGTCTTACTGCCGCTATAGTGGCGTACCCTGCACTGGGTTGCGCAAGTCGCTGCTCCTACTCCACCACTAGCCTGGTGGAGCTCAGCCCTGTACACCTCAACATGACGAGGCATCAGGTGCTCGCCCCGCTAGCGCGTCTCGGCGCCGCTATAGTGACGCTAGGATTTAGGCGTCAAGATCCCAGGGTGAACACTATGCCTGCCTAATAATACCAATAGGGAATATGCAAGTAATTCAAAACTTTTTTTTTTTAATATACATTCTACTGGACCATAGAAACAACGTGGTGCACTTGTTTGATTTTTTAATTCATCACATATGTATGTTACAATTCATTGTTTTATGTTGCACTAGCGACCCGCCCCAGCTTCGTTAGGGTACAAATTATACACCTAAACCTTCCTCGTGAATCACTCTGTCTGTTGGTGGAAACCGCATGAAAATCCATTGAGTAGATAGTTTTTGAGTTATCGCGAACAAAGACACAAATTTCTCATAACACAAGCACTACACTACGCTGCTCTAGCACCGGCAAGATATACAATCGATTACCATAGAAATGAAATCGAAGGTAGACTAAAAGGGCCTCGAAGTGAAAATCGGTGGCGGTCTGTTGAGTGTTGGCAAGATTCACTAATTGACTTTTTGATGCTTCTAACCATTTCAGGTGTATTATGTACATTTTATTATTTACAGATTTATACAAACTATTACATTACAAAGTATAAACAAGCTAAAAAAACATTAGGAACGTAATCTTATTAATAATCTGCAGAACAAAAAATGACAGACTTACACCGTTAGAACTCAGAACATAACAATATTTTATTTCAAGGTTCAATCTAAATAAAAAAAAAAAAGAGAAAATATTTATTACATTACTATGGATGGCAGATATCAAGTTTCTGCGGAACTATGAGTAATTCCTTAATAAAATTCATAAAACTAATATAGTAAAAAAAATGCCTTTTTGTTGATCCTGTAGAGGCTTGTAACTTGAGACGATGATGAGGAAACTTGGTACATAATTATTGAAACGCGGGTTTGTGTTGAATATTTTCTATTTTAACCAATCTCTTATCGTCCTCCTGTCGTGACGTCTGCCGCAGAATGGTTCTCAATTCTCAACCTGGCTCGCGAAATACCGAGGTACAATGCATGGCAATAGTTAGTGCCGTAACAAAAAGTAGATGTGACGTTTGGAAACGCCACAATGCCATGTGGGTATGATTTTCCACTAATGTGTGTAACAAAATTTAAATTTCATCTGTGTTAAACAAAATTAGGTTATTGAACGCCAAAATAAGAATATAAAAAAAGAACCTCGGGCGCCAGGCGTCAATAAACAAATTAACACAGTAATCACAACCCTAATGAACTGCGGGGTTTTTGGCGGGATTTTGTCGAGTGAAGTTCAGTGGCTGTTTTAATTATTCGTTTATTGATTCCTAGTGGATATTGTGATGTAAAGTTGGTGTAGTTTTGTGTCTCAAGTGTCAATGCACATGAACAATATGTCATTGAAATAGGCGCGATCTCGGGCAAATGGAGCTGAGAATTTTATTGTAGCATTGACTACCTGAGCGAAGTTTGACGAGAAGGCTGACTCGACACATTTGTTGCCAAATGCTGCAAAAAACATTAGAATGTGTTACATCTGCATTTTAATGGAAAGAAAGTATAAATACACTACGTATGACTAGGCAATATGGTCAAAAGACTTTCGCCTTCCCTTCAGGGATAATAAAAAAAAACTAATGAACTGCCAAACTTTGACAGTGTCAGTGTCATCGTCGTTGTGCATTTATTGTCAATGTCAACCACTCAGATGGTGTTGGTTGGGTTGATATCAAAAATTCAAAACAAAATCAAAACTGGTAAACAGTTTACGTTAAAATCATGTTATTTTTATAGAAATCACACCAACTAGTTTTTGAGTTTCTCAAATGTTATGGTTAGAAGAATTATTTAGGCTAAATTTTGATTAGATATCCAGCTATTTTTACCAGGTGTTTTCAAAAAAAACAAGCAAATGAAAGTAAAGCGTGGTTATTACGATGTTTTCGTAAATACATGTGCCAAATATCCATCGAGTATCGCCGTGAGACACTACGTGGATGATGTTTACAAGAACTACACTTACTCGGAGCTGTATGGAGTGTGCGAGTACATCTCACAACAGCTGCAGTTTCGACAATGCAACAAAGGCGTAATCGGATTAGTTTCGGAGAGGAACATCATCATACCATGTGTAATAGCTGCGTCAGTATCACCAAACATCTTTCTGAATTGTAGTGTAACTAGCTGACTCGTTCTGTTGTCTTTATAAGCCATATTTTGTTTTTTACAGAGCTCACAAAAGTTGCACAACCTTCATGTTTGTGGACCCGGCGCAGGATGTCGAATCAATAGCTCGAGATATTAACTTTACAATCATAATGACCATTAAAAACAATGACAATTATTCTAATTCAGAGTTATGTGGTAAAAAGCCCGACCACACTATTTCAGTTTTTGACTTGACAATAAGTTTTTATGATTTTGATGGTATAAATGAACCACAATATAAGCATGTAGCTCAGCACTCATTTATAGCCATGACTTCAGGCAGCACAGGGGAACCTAAACATGTCCAGGTTCCAATTCAATGCATACAGCCTAACATTGATGATTTAACCAAAATGTTTAGCATTACATCTGAAGATGTCATATTCTTCTCAACTCCCCTCACTTTTGATCCTTCTATGATAGAAATATTACTGGCATGCATCAATGGAGCCTCCCTACTTATTGCACCTGAGAGAGCAGATGTGTTGTTCCCTGAGTACAGGGCTAATTCTGTCACAGTTTGGCAAACAACACCTTCAAAATTTTTACAGTATTCAAACAATGATATTAAAAACAAAATTTTATGTAAAAACTCAACCCTTAAAATATTAGCCCTGGGTGGAGAACCTTTCAATAGTATCAAACGGATAAGGGAACTGAAACACTGGGAAAATAAAACTCGGATATTTACATTGTATGGAGTCACTGAGATGTCATGCTGGGCCTGTGTGGCAGAACTTGACCTGAGCAAAATACAGTCTGACAGAGAAGTACCACTAGGGAACTCTCTCTCAGAAACAGAACTAGTAATTCAACGTGCACCACATTCCAAGCAAAACACTGGAAAGATTATGTTAGGTGAGTAGTACCTTGCTTCAAGATTATGTTAGGTGAGTAGTACCTTGCTTCAAGATTATGTTAGGTGAGTAGTACCTTGCTTTAAGATTATGTTAGGTGAGTAGTACCTTGCTTTAAGATTATGTTAGGTGAGTAGTACCTGGCTTTAAGATTATGTTAGGTGAGTAGTACCTTGCTTTAAGATTATGTTAGGTGAGTAGTACCTTGCTTTAAGATTATGTTAGGTGAGTAGTACCTTGCTTTAAGATTATGTTAGGTGAGTAGTACCTTGCTTTAAGATTATGTTAGGTGAGTAGTACCTTGCTTTAAGATTATGTTAGGTGAGTAGTACCTTGCTTTAAGATTATGTTAGGTGAGTAGTACCTTGCTTTAAGATTATGTTAGGTGAGTAGTACCTTGCTTTAAGATTATGTTAGGTGAGTAGTACCTTGCTTTAAGATTATGTTAGGTGAGTAGTACCTTGCTTTAAGATTATGTTAGGTGAGTAGTACCTTGCTTTAAGATTATGTTAGGTGAGTAGTACCTTGCTTTAAGATTATGTTAGGTGAGTAGTACCTTGCTTTAAGATTATGTTAGGTGAGTAGTACCTTGCTTTAAGATTATGTTCGGTGAGTAGTACCTTGCTTTAAGATTATGTTAGGTGAGTAGTACCTTGCTTTAAGTAGATTTTGTCAACAAGTCTTTTTGATGACACTATGTAATTGTATTTCAGTGAGCAAGTCTAGAAAGTGTGTTATTCTAAACAAATCAACTGGCCCTGAAGAGCAAAATTCTCTGAAATTTGTGGACACTGGTGACATTGGAGAAATTAAAAGTGGTACTGTTTACTATAGAGGACGCAAAGATGATGTTATTAAGAGATTTGGACATAAAATTAGTTTGTTAATAATTGAGACTACTATAATGCAATGTCCAAGAGTGAGAACTTGTTCATGTCTTTGGCTACCAAAACCAATGCTCCTTGTTGTGTATTTTGCATCAGAGAATCTCAGCAGCCAAGAATTATCAGACTTCCTAAAGTGTAAACTTGATGATAAACATTGGCCTGACAAAATTGTAAGGGTAGATAATTTGCCCACAAATCCTCATGGGAAAATATCAAAACAAATAATAGCTAAGATGTTTGAAAGAATGGCTGCTCCAGAATCTGTAGATTCTTTTAAAACAATACTCATGAAGGAGCTCAAGGCTGCTATGTCTGAGAGCTTCACATTTGACCAAATATCAGATAAAAACTTCTTTTCTTTGGGAGGCACCTCTTTCCTGGCTATATCTATATGCAATAAAATATCTTTGACTTGCCCACAATTTGGGAAGTTAATTATGCCTTACCTGATGTCACATAAAAACACCATAGGTGAGATTTTGCAAATAGCCCATGATAAAATATGTGTGGATAGTGTAAAAACTAAAAGGAACCCTAAAAGGTTGAGGTCGGCCAATAAGCCAGGCCTACAGAACACAGACCTTGCGGTTAGCAAAAGAACAAGTCACTTGTCTTTCAGCAACGCTGTTGAGTTCCATGTGGTGTGGAGCCAAAATACTGGCAAATGTGTAGACGCCTCACCAACATTGTTTCAGTCAAGATAGTAAGTATTGATTTTGGCACATTAGAACGGTGATAGTACACCATACAACACTAAACAAATCAACATGCTTTATTGCTAAATTACCTTTAAACACATTTAGTATCCTGCGATTCTCCATTTTTAACAAGAAAAAAATACTGTGGGTACTCCGAGTATGAGTTACCCAGCCAGTTTCAGTTATTTCCCAATCATTTTCATTGCTCTTTCTCTTTTACTTGGTAAAAAAACAATTAAATATTTTCCAGCAACCTCTACGTCACAGTCGGCAGTCACTCCGGCAAGGTAATCATAGTGGATGCTATAAATGGCACACTTGAACGCACCTTTACCATAAACACGCGGATAGAAGCATCAATCCTGTGCTATCATGACGTGAACATCATGCGTCCCTTCGGCGTAGTCGGCGGGTATGACGGCACCATCATCTGCTTCTCTCTGGAGACCTTCCAAGAAACCTGGAGGGTCAACATCGGACACATGATCAAGAGCAAAGCCGTCTGCTGTCAAGGAAAACTGTATGTCGCCGCGTATGACGGAAATGTTAGATGTATTAATGTCGTGGTGCGTATTTTACTTATGGCTTAGATAAGTTAAAATCTTCCTCTTAGTGACAGTATAATACCTTTATATAGTTTGTAGCAGCACAGAGGTCGATATGACTGCAGGTTTTGGGATACAGAGGGCTGGATAGGAGGTAGAGCGTAGTTTATGATTCAGTTATACACCAAAATTATTGCGACTGACGCCGTACGTTCTTTCTAGCAAAAAGCTGGGTTCACAGTGCGTGCCATGGTCCAATAAACTAGGTGCAGAGACAATAGGCATCAGTGTTTTTGTCTCTAAGCACCCTTAGGGCTTACACAACCTTTTACACCAAAGAAGCCACTGATAGTATACCTGTGATATTATACAGCATGTAACAAAAACCCTGTCCGATCCAATAGGCGGGCGTAATCCTGGTTTAACATACGTACTAGAATAAATAGTAAAAAAAATGTAACTCCTAAAAACCAAAAGTTATAGATTTTTTTATAAAATATGCGAAATTTTACACTAAACATGGCAAATTTTCATAAGTTGACAACACTCCACCGACCGGCGAAATCTTTTCATTTTTACCTATTTTTATTTGAAACAATACCGCCCTGCACTAGCCGCGCTGTAGGCAATCTTTGACAAAGGATCAAAAAGACCGTCTCGCTCAGGCGGCTTCTTTGACATAAACTATAGGTGAACTTTGTCGAGCGCTAAGTGTTGCCTTTGATATTTTTTCTTTTTTTTCATTAATTAATTTCATTGGGGAAAATAATAATCTCGTATCCATTAAATGATTACGTATATGTGTACGCAATACGATACCAAATAATACCCTTCAGGATCGGACAGGGTTTTTGTTACATGCTGTATAGTATTCAGTAATTGCAAGACATACTTGCTATAACTTTTTTTGTTCTCGTGCTATCCTCATGGATGTCCTCTGCCCTTAAGGCGGGGTTACCCGAATGAACGTGGTTTTGTATTGTGTTTTATTCGTAGATAACACGGATTTAAATTTTGAAAAAAATATATTACATATTTCACACTTGGATCTAGATATTTCGGCCATGCGATACACGATTACTTACACTTTACTGCATCCAATTAAATCGCAAGGACAAGTCTAAATTATAATCTAATTCTTATTTCATTTGAGTTATATTAGGCTTTGAAAAATAAAAATAATTCCATAGTAAAGGTCGTAAAAAATGGGATATAAAACGGCCGCCATAATGCGAAATATCAAAATATCTATACCACTAATTCCAAAATCTAGTGTTTTCCCCTTTTTATGCGCTCGCTCCGTGTCCTTTAGTCCCGAGCGGAACGTGTTGGAGGTCGGACGTGTGCCAATTTTTCCAAACCCACCACCCCCGCTATGGTCTGTTACCGGCTGAGCCAAAAATCTATAAATAAAAATGAATCACCGCAATGTATGTGCGCATACATACATTGCGGTGATTCATTTTTATAACTTCCGAACGACTGCACCAAATTGGATAATTATTTTTTTATAGTGTTCGTGTTTGTCAGGATAAAGCTTTTATGCAGGGCTCGGAACCGGTTTCGAAATACCGGTTAATATTGCTCATAAAACCGTTGCAATATCGTTCATCGATTAACCGGTTAATTACAAAAACGGTATCGACAAAACCTAAATAATTTAGGTTACCGGTTATTACAGAGATTAGAATTTTAAAACTCCAGCTAACCTGAATAAACCGGTTTTACTCAGAGCACGCCCGCCGCCGCCGTTAGTCACATTCTCGCGCGTTTACTTGTTCGTGTTTGTTTTCTTTCGTCGTTCACCGCAGAGAGAATTGGGTTCGCATATTTCATTCGAGTGTCGTGCGGCCGCTACTTAATTCGAGTTTTATAATAACATAGATAGTGTTACTAAAATATATTCTATGTTCGATTATAACCCAGACAAAAAAATCTAAGTGTTTAACGAAGGGTGTAAAATAATTAGGGTTGTCAACTTTTTTCAAAAGAACTAAAGTATGTCTGATTTCAGAGACAGTAAACAAAGAGTACTAACTTAGAAAAAAGAGGCATTTAGAAAAAAATATTGAAATATAGAAATTTGCATGGGTACGAGTATATATAGGATGAATGGCATTTAGTGACCGATACTTAAACACGTGATTGTACTCTAGATTACAATCAACTTTCTAAAGAAACTTTTTTTTTATACGTATTCACTTTTTTCACAATAACAACAGTTTGAAATTCGTGCTTTGTTAGCACTAAGGCAAAGGGAGTGGTGTGGGCGGCGGGGGAGTGTGCGACGCTACTACTAGTACATTTGCCCTTTCCCGAGGTCAGACTATCAGCTGATAGATCGTGCCTACTTTAATGTTACGGCGTCCGCGTTCTTAGATATTTTGTAGTAATGCGGGCATGCGTTGCATCTTAAAAGTATTAGTCAAACACGCTGTCTTTGAAAATATTTTTTTAATTTAGCAACAACCGAAACATGTAGGTACCTACACTGCTTAGGTACACCGAAAACGGCACGTGGTGCCCGGCCGAGCGGTCTTGCGAGCCGTGCTCTGTACGATACGAGACCGCGTTTAACAGCTGATTGCAGCAGTCACTTGCCTCGCGCGCGCGTATTTCAAACTGTTGTTATTGTGATAAAAGTGAATAAGTATTAAAAAAAAAAGTTTCCTTGGGAAAGTTGTTTATAATCATGAGTACAATCACGTGTTTAAGTATCGGTCACTAATTACCAGTCACCCTATATATTATTTACGCCAAGAAAACGAAACGATACAATTAAAAAAAAAAATATGGTAGATTCCCTACATGTAAAGTTACTACTAGTTACTTAAAATTTATTTTTCTTGCCTATCCTATTGTGTGAGGTATCGTAGCATAGGTCTTTCAAAATCATTGCAGGGTTGTGCAGAGTTGCAGACTATTTCTTGATTCAGAGACTCGTTTTCGAAATCATCATCATTTCACCCGACCGACGTCCACTGCTGGACATTGACCTCCCCTATGTATCGCCGCAATGACCGATCCTGTGCGGATGTGCAACCCTCACCAGGTCATCGGTCCATCTTGTTGGAGGCCTTCCAACGCTGCGTCTTCCGGTACGCGGTCGCCACTCCGGAACCTTTCGGCCCCATCGACCGTCCGTTCTGCGGGCAATGTGCCCAGCCCACTGCCACTTTAGTTTAGTCATTCTTCGGGCTATGTCGGTAACCTTAGTTCTCTTGCGGATATCATCATTCCTGATTCGATCACGCTAGGAAACTTCAAGCATAGCCCTTTCCATTGGCCTTTGGGTGACTTTAAGCCTTCTGCTGAGGCCCATTGTGAGCGACCATGTTTCGGTTCCATATGTCATCACTGGCAACTCGCACTGGACTTTCGTCTTGAGACACTGTGATATGTGGGAAAAGATACCGCGCAGCCTCCCGAATGCCGCCCAGCCGAGTCGGATTCGACGATTGACCTCTTTCTCGAAGTTAGCCTTACCTAACTGGACCGTTTGTCCCAGGTAAACGTACTCGTCTACAACTTCAAGTGCAGTTTCCGATCTTGATAGGAGTGGGTACTACATGTGTATTTACAATGATCTTGGTATGTTCATTTTAAGACCCACTCTTTCGGAAGCTCTAGGCTCTCTAAGGTCATCGAGCATTGTACTGAAGTTTGGGATGATTTCCCACACCCCCCCCCCCCACCAAACAAAAAAAAATCTAAAAGCTACTTCACCCTAAAGTTTTTTTGTTATTGGATGGGAATTCATCAAATAACCTCACCCGCTCTGGGTGAAGTCTCCGGGAGGGCGTGTCCGCTTCTTAATGACTAAACCCCACCCGTGTTCCTTCAGTTGCCTATACCAGAGCTGCGGAAGTACTTAGCACGCCACGGTGACTCCTTCGATCACTCCCGCGACCCTGGCAGGCATCGGCCCTAGCGAGTCTCGTCACTGCTTGCTGACATCTCTTTGAGGCGCGCGTTGGGTCACTACGCGCCGTTGTCGACTCGGGCCTCGCCCTTATCGGACGGTGACCTACCCGTTGCTCGCCGTCCGCAAGCCCGCGCCTACGGTGGCTAGGAATTGGCTTGCAACTCCTGGCGCCCAGGACGGCTCCTGCGGTGGCTAAGGGCGTGAGGACGCGAAGGTTGTCTCTCCCTCACACGACTCGCGTCCTCCTTCGCGAGCATTACTGCTTCGCAAAAGGAGGTGACAACTTCCCATGTCCTCTCACTCCGTACCATGGCTTGGATCAGGGCCGGACGCGAGAGATCACCACCGCCGATCGCCTCCACGAGGACATGGCAGTGCTCCGTCCAAACGGGGCAGACCTTCACCGTAACCCTCAAGGATAAGTTAGCTCTGTTAGTTTACGAGTAATAGTCGTCCAACTTATAAAATGTATCTACCTGGAAAATTTCGTACAAAACTCAAAATCCTTCGAAAAAGATACTTAGGTTAAGTTGTTACTTATTTAATACTTAAAACAAGTAATAACATGTAAAATTTTGGAAAAATAAAACCGGTTTTTTCGTTTTTAATTTAAACGTTATTGTCCTTAAACCCGTAAATTCAATTAATGTTTACTCATAAAGCCCCCTTCTAAGTCCACATGTTATAACGGGCGTTTACGGAACCCTACACTGCGCGTGGCCCGACACGCACTTTGCCGATTTTTATTAACTTCAATGAACACATAAGCTACTCAAAACAAAATAAGGGCTAATAAAATTAAAACATGAAAATGTAGGTACATTTTAATGTTTTAATTTGATTAAATCAGCCTGTTTCCTGTAATTTTCAAGATTCGTATGGTTAAGTTCCGTATGGTGTCGGACGTAAAAGAATAGTACCATCCCATTACTTCCCGTGGGTGTCGTAAGAGGCGACTAAGGGAGCTTGAGACCTAGTGCATACTACTATAGCACCATGGGCCACCCGTGCGGTGGCGGGTAAACCACCAACAACAGCATTCCCAAGGAGGGTTGGCGTCAGGCAGGCGGCCGGCTATAAAACTTCTGCCAAAACCTTTTTGCAACATGGTCTGGAAAAATATGATGTGCGATAGGGCTATGGCGTACCCCACAGGCGACGCGCAGGGGCAGCACCCGGCTCCTGTGGGAAATGGACAAGGGTTGTCGCACCAGAACGGGCGGGTGCGACGTAAGACGCAAGCTCGGAGAGTGAGAGAATTAAGATTGAGGTGTGCGAGCTGGAATTTAGGTACTATGACTGGAAAAGGAAGAGAGTTAGCAGATGTTTTAAAAAGGCGACGGATAAATATAGCGTGTTTGCAAGAAACGAAATGGAAGGGTGCAAAAGCAAGAGAATTAGGAGAAGGATATAAGTTTTATTACTGTGGAAGTGATGGCAAACGGAATGGTGTGGGCATAGTTTTGGATAGTGAGTTAAAAGAATGTGTGGTGGATGTTAAAAGAGTAAGTGATAGAGTGATAGCTATTAAAGTGGTTGTGGAGAGTATGATAGTAAATGTTATTAGTGCGTATGCACCCCAATCAGGATGTGAGGATAGTGTAAAAGAGAAGTTTTGGAAGGACTTCGATTGTGTGATGATGAATGTACAGGAGAGTGAAGAGGTGTTTGTGGGGGGTGATTTTAATGGGCATGTAGGAAGTCTGAAGTACGGTTATGAGAGAGTGCATGGTGGTTGGGGGTACGGAGACCGTAACACTGATGGCGAGACATTGCTGCAAGCTGCTTCGGCTTTTGACCTGGCAATAACTAACACCTGGTTCAAAAAGAAAGCCGAACACCTGATCACTTACAAAAGTGGCCAGCACGCGACCCAAATTGACTTTTTCTTGGTGAAACGAAACAGTCTCAAAACAGTCAAAAACTGTAAAGTGTTGCCAGGCGAAGGCTTAGTCTCTCAACACAGGCTCATAATGATGGACGTAACAGTCAGTGCCTCGTCCAGTAGGAACAAAGAACGGCCCCCACCCAAAATCAGATGGCGTATGATAGAAAATGAGGAGTGTGCAAGTATGTTTAAGAGTCAAGTGGTAGATAAAATGTTAGTCATGAAGGATATGGAAGGAAAATCTGTGGATGAATGTTGGAAAGAGATGGCGGATTGTATAAGGCGAGTAGCAAAAGATGTGTTTGGAGAATCGCAAGGTAAAGGCATGATAGAAAAGGATACATGGTGGTGGAATGAAGATGTGCAAAAGATGCTAAAAGAAAAGAAAATTTCGTTTAAAGTATGGCAGAATGTAGAAACCGGAAATGATAATTTGAAAGAAGAGAAAAAGGAAATTTATAAAGAATGGAAGAGGAAGGCAAAAAAGGCGGTTGCAGTTTCCAGGGCTAAGGCGCAGGAAAAGTTATATGATTTATTGGACAGCCCTAGAGGCCAGAAGGAGCTCTACCGGATTACAAAATTAAGAGAAAGGAGAACGAGGGATATAATGCACATAAAATGTATGAAGGATGAACTCGGTAAAGTCTTGTCGAAAGATGACGAAATAAAAGAGCGATGGAAGGTTTATTTTGAAAAGTTGATGAACGAAGAGAATGAATGGAATGGTGTGCTCAAAGAGGTACAAGTAAATATAGGTTTGGTGAGAGAAATTAGCATGGATGAAGTAAGAAAGGCAGTTCAATGTATGAAAAATGGAAAGGCCATGGGCCCTGATGACATACCAGTAGAAGTATGGAAGTGTTTAAAAGAGGATGGGTGTATGTGGCTGACTTTATTCTTCAATAAGTTGTTGTATGAAGAAGTGATCCCACAAGAATGGTGCAATAGTTCGCTAGTGCCCATCTTCAAGAATAAAGGGGATGTACAGGACTGCAACAACTATCGAGGGATAAAGCTCATGTCACATACTATGAAAGTATGGGAGAAAGTGATAGAGGAAAGATTGCGAGAGGAGAGTGAGATTACCCCGAACCAGTTTGGGTTTATGCCAGGTCGAGGGACAATGGACGCCACCTTCGCTCTCCGTCAATTGTGCGAGAAGTACAGACGTGTGCACAAGAACTTGCACATGGTGTTCATTGATCTTGAGAAAGCGTATGATAGGGTACCTCGGGATGTGTTGTGGTGGGCCTTGAAAGAGAAAGGTTTGCCTGGGAAGTATGTTGAGTTGATTCGTGCTATGTACAGACAATCTAGTACCTACGTCCGGTCGGCTGCTGGCAACACCGATGAGTTCAGTGTGGCTGTAGGCTTGCATCAAGGGTCGGCTTTAAGTCCTTACCTCTTCCTGTTGATTATGGACGCTCTTACGTCGGAAATACAGGAAGAGGCACCCTGGTGCATGCTGTTTGCCGACGACATTGTTCTGGTCGGTGAAGATGGACCTGAGATCCAGAGCAGATTGGAGAAGTGGCAACAGAAGCTGGAGAAAGTTGGCTTGAAAATCAGCAGAACCAAAACTGAATACATGTTCTGCGATTTCGGCGGTCTCTCCAGTTCTGAAGCTGTAGTGCTAGATGGCGCGCTTCTCCCAGTCTGCTCCGATTTTCGGTATCTCGGTTCACTCGTGCAAAGCGATGGTGAAATAGATCGGACTGTTAAGCACAGAATTAACACTGGATGGATGAAATGGCGGCAGGTCACCGGGACTATCTGTGACTCCCGCATGCCCCTAAAACTTAAGGGGAAGATTTATAAAACAATGGTTAGACCTGCTGTCTTGTATGGTTCAGAATGTTGGGCCACAAAAGGGATGAATGAAAAGCAATTGCATGTAGCTGAGATGAGAATGCTAAGAGCGATGTGTGGTGTTACGCGCATGGATAGGATTAGGAATGAGTATATAAGAGGAAGTCTGAAAGTGGCACCGCTGACTGAAAAATTGTGTGGAAATCGGTTGTCGTGGTATGGGCATGTGATGCGGAGGAATGAAGAAAATGTCGTGAGGAAAGTCTTGTGTATGGATGTGGATGGCTATAAGAGTAGGGGAAGGCCAAAGAAACGATGGTTGGACTGTGTGAAAGAGGATATGGGTAAAAAGGGGGTGACTACAGAGATGACGACTAATAGAGGAGTATGGAAGAAAAAGACATGTTGCGCCGACCCCAAATAAATTGGGATAAGGGCAGGAGAATGATGATTCCTGTAATTTTCAAGATATTTACAATGGATTATTTTTCGTTAAATTTAGGAAAAATACAGTATATTTATCATTTATTAGAGAAAATGCGTTTTTTTGGAAAAGTTGATGCAGGAATCTGAAACCTTTACTGCAGATCTTCTCCACACTTTAATGCGTCAATCATCATTCGAAAACCTAAAGAGCACTGCAGCCTAGTCCGAAACACTCCAATCCGGATGTTGCTTTGCAAACTTTAACCATTTGCACGATATTATGCTACAGTTAACTGAATATTGACTAAGCGTCTTCTTGAGTATTTATGATCTTCATGAACTCAATTTCGTACCATTTTGTCGTCCACACGAGTGCGTGAAACTGTAACGCATTTTGTATAGTCAGTGCCGTGGACGCTCGTGGTTTTCACACAGTTATACGGATATACCAGCCTTCTTGAGCTTTTTTTTTTTTTTGAAGGGTGGGAAATCATTCAATGACTTCTCGCAATCTGGGTGAAGCGGGAAGGCGTGTCAGACTTTTACTGATTAAAACCCACCCTTGTTCCTACAGTTGCCTGTGTGCCAAGGGCTGCGAATTCTATTTCTATTTCGAATTTATCCGCGACCCCAGGCAGGCAACGGCTCTAACGGGCCCCGTCAGGTACTGCTGACATCTCTTGGCGGCGCGCGTGGAACACTACGCGCCGTCGACTCTCGGGTCCTGACGCCCAGGGCGTCTCCTGCGGCGGCTGCTGGGGGCGTGAGGGTCTCTGTTGAGTCTCCCTCACGCGTTCCGCCTCCTCCTTCACGAGCATTACTGCTTCGCAGAAGGAGGCGACTGCTTCTCCCATTCCCTCTCGCTCCGTACCATGTCCCGGACCAGGGCCGGGCGCAATAGGTCGCTGCCGCCGATCGCTCCCCAATGACACGGCGACGCTCCGCCCAAGAGGGGCAGAACTCAACCATATGCTCCACCGTGTCTTCTTAGCGATCCGCACCGTGGTGACACTCGGGCGTTTCCTCCCGCTTTATACGACACAGGAACCTCCTGCAACAGCCGTTTCTGGTGAGGACCTGCGTCATTAGGATGCCGTGGTGCCTCTCCAGCCACTCAAAGATGGGCCTTACCACCGCAGCCGCAATTGTGGCGTGCCCAAATCTTCTTGAGCTGTTGTAACCCCAACTTTTACAGAGCCACGACATCTGGCGACTCACACCGTCTCCTGGTACCAGTTTCAAACATTCTGAACAGCTCACCGCGAATACCCCGCCATTAAACCTATAGCGCGTTCTGGCCCTCCTGGATCAAGGTTACGACCCTAGTCGCTTAAAGTGCGTCCATATGTATCCTTACAAGAAACATTATGAAATTTAGGAAACGTTATAAAATCAAACGTCACAAAAACACAATTTTCATGTGTACTTTAAGCAATAAAACCAAATTTTAAGCTTACCCACTGGATTAATTTGTGACTAGAAACGTTAGGGAAACTTTAAGGAATCCATAATTTTACATGTACAGATTATTACAAGCACAGAATCATAAAACATGAGTAATGTGTTTAATATACAATTTTATAATGTGACCCTTATTTTGTTTTGAGTAGTTATAGTAAACATCGTGTAAAATAAACACATAACCCTCCTTTGCGTTCCGCAGTCGGGTAAAAAGAGTATTTAGGGTACTCTATTAGTATTACAGATTATAAAGTACACCTACATGAAATAGAGTACAATACTCTATTTTAGAATACGTTTGGCAACCCTAGTCGTAATCAATACATAAGGTAAGTTTTAATGTTTATTAATAAAATTATTGCAGGGTATGGTAGAAAGGCTTACGAATTTAGTAAACTAATTTAATTTATTTAGTGTCACGAAAGACTTGTGAACACAAATGATATAATATTAGCCTATAACTAGTATGGTATAACAATATACACCATAAAATAACAACACAATTCATGAAATTCAAGTGCACACACGACAAACACCGCACAGAACGAAACTACTCAGCCAGCAAAGTGGTCGAATACACAAACTTGTGAGTGCGTAATTGCGTATTCGTTGGCGTAGAGTGAGAGCTTTGTTATTGTAAGAGAGATAGCGTAGTAGGTAGAACTCGTTTATACCGTCGAAACTCAAATTAACCGGTTAATTTCACTCAACAGAAACGGAATTTGTGGAAAAAACGGTTTCTCCATAAACCGGTTAAAATACCGGTAACCGAAACCCTAACCGCAATCGTTTCAGGTTCGGGGTCAATGACCAAAACCGGTTTGGAAAATTAACCGGTTTCCGAGCCCTGCTTTTATGAAAGAAAATTTTGAGGATTCAAATAAACAAAAGTAGTAGTAGTAGTTTATAAAAATTACCTGTATATACATTGTTTAGTCTCATTAAAATCTGAGAGTTTATTTATTACTTTTTTATTATAATTTTTTATTTTGTAAAACAAAGTGCGCAAAACCAGAATAAATAAAAAGTTGTCATCGCTAGCTCTACGAAGGCTGAATAAACAAAAAAACCGGCCAAGTACGAGTCGGACTTGCACACGAAGGGTTCCGTACCGTAAACTTAAAAAAAAAAAAACAACAAAAACACGTTTCTAGAAACGTATTTTGTTTGTTTTTTTTTTTGGGCTGTATCTCATTATCTGTAATAGGTAGACAGAACTGTGTAGCTATTACGGATCATGAGATACAGCCCGCTGAAAGACAGACGGACAGCGGAATCTTAGTAATAGGGTCCCGTTGGTTACCCTTTGAGTACTTCGGGTAGACCCTTTGGGTACGGAACCCTAAAAAGATAAGGATGCTTTGACAATATTATTATTTACCTATATTATATTTTTACTTTACTTACTAGGTATGTACCTACGCGGAATAGATTTACAAACCGCAAATATGTGTAAAACAGTTGAATTTAAACCCTATGGCAATGGAAATAAAGATGCCACGCGCGCAAAAGCTATAAGCCGACTTTCGCACAGACGTATCGAGGCAATTTTTTTTTTTAGCGCACTAGATTTTCAACGCTCTGCTTAGCGCGGAGAGTTGAAAATCCAACAGTGTGTTTTTTCGACGCGCTGGAATGAACTCTGTTGTTGTTGAGTTGAACACCGAGAGTTCAAAATCCAGTACGCGATAAAATCCCATCACGATATTTCTACCGCCATCTCGGGTTTACATTTTGACCTCACTATTGGCTTTACCACCCTCGAAAACTATGAAAAGACATCCATGACAAAGAATTACAAAATTCTCACTGATTAGATTTTTTATACTGTAGCATGAATATTTCGCACCCTTATGGAAAGTCAAAAGGCACGCGGCGCGAAGTTTTGAATCGTATCCGTATTCATGATCTTCGTGTCAGTCAGATTTAAATCCACCTTATTCACAAAAATAAATAAGTATACCTACATATTTTTAATTACTAAGTGTATCAAATAAATAAGTTCAAGTTTATACAATACGTACCTAACTTTTAGATAACCATAAAAAAATACTTAGGAACTAGAAAAATAAAACAAAATAAACATAATTATACTAATTCATTCAAGTTGATCTACTGCATTGCGCTATATTGTGATTGTGACGCAACTTAGTACCCACTCGAATTCGTGAACTCATGAGCAGTGCGCTTGGCGCGCGATTCTTCGCGCACCGTATTTTTTTACGTATCGCTACTCCTTGCGGAGGCAGAGGTATGCGTTAAATACCTACGGCGCTCGGGTTAGGCTCGCCTTAAGCGATTGGAGGGGACTATCACTCTTATCGACAAAATAAACACACGGTATTCTTAAAAAATCATATAACGTGGGTTTGAATTGAACACTCGCGCATAGCTTGCTCGGTTCAGGCGGACCCTGTTTTTGTGCTCATATATAACAAGTCTCCTTTGTTTTTTTAAACAACTGTTTATAAAGATAAATAATACTTATTTAAACAAAAGGATAATTTATCCGATTACCATATGCAGTGACGCGGGTGGTTATCTCTTCATTAAATTATAACTAGTCATCAGTTATTGTACGTATGACTAATATAATTTTGTAAGTAATCATGTTCCTGACGAATAATATCTGGTCTCAAGTAAGATATAAGTCAATGTCTTTATCAATGTTTATAAATTTAAAAAAAACAACCGACTTCCAAAAAAGAAAATACAATAAAAAATTTAAAAAAAAAAAATAATTTCGTAAGTCGGTGTTTGTATTTTATTTCTTCGTTTTTTGACGCCGACTTCCGAAGTTAAAGTTATTTTTTAATTTTTAGTGTATTTTTTTTTTGTAAAAAAAGTGTTATTTTTCAATTTTTAGTTAATAAAATGGAACGTGGAATTTAAACATACTTACTCGTAATTGGAGAAAACCAAAACGTCATCTATGTATACTTTTTTTTTCGTTTTTGTTCAGTTTTAAATTATATGGGACAACCTCGGGAGTATATTCTTTCGGATAAAAAAAGAATTTTGAAAATCGGTCCACAACTTACAGAGAAATAAAAAAAACATACATACAATCGAACATAGAACCTCCTCCTTTTTCGAAGTAGGTTAGTGACAAAATGTATTTTATGCAACCAAACCTGAATATGGCATAGTTATGTTAGTATCCTCTTTTTGGGCTTCGCCGCAGTCGGGTAGAAATGCATAGCAGTGATTTATTCTTTGTCGATTGACTGTGCTGCTTCAGAAATTCTAATCACCCACGAAATCTAATTGGCTTAAGGCGCTATTAACTGCCAATGACCTTGAGTGGTTAGCTTGCGTGCTCTGTGCTGAGCTCACGTAACGCGTCGTACGTCCACCCAGTAATAGGACTCGCCCATCAAGGAGCGCTGTCCGAAATTAGACGCATTATTAATTTATTACTTACACATAAAACAACAGGTATTAAACTAAAACACATAGACTAAATTATAAATAATTAAATGATCTTTAAAATGGTAAAGGTTTCATAAAAATACGCTTTACAGTTTTTGCGTGATTCCCTATTTTTTTTTTTCGCGTTGGACATAACTTTACAAATTACACTCATCATTCTCCTGCCCTTATCCCAATTTATTTGGGGTCGGCGCAACATGTATGTTATAAAAATTTATTTCAAATATTCTCAGATCAAATTACGACGCCAATTGTCTAGAGTAACATATTTTTTTTTAAAGAAATAATCAAATAAGACTAGTCGTTTAGACGTGATGTTCAATTAAAAACCATTAAAAGTCGTATAACTGCGCCTTAACATTCGTATCTTTATTTACATCCCAAAATGTTACCAACAAGAGCTCTAATTTCCCTTTTTTTTTTCCAGTCGGGTACTCCGAAACTTACAATAAAAATCTGCAAAGAAGCTATATCCGCCGACCTAGTTCTTGCTAAGAACGAATTCGTACTGCTGGGCACACTATCAGGAGTGTGCGCGTGCATCCACATCGCCAATAACACGATAGTGTGGCGCGGCACGCTGGCCAGCCCGGTGTTCGCGAGCCCAGTACTCTACGAAGACGATAAGTACGTGATATTCGCTGCAGTCGCCGGCAATATACATTGCAGAACTGTGGAGAAGGGTATAAAGGTAATGAAGTCTTTTTTATAACTAGGAGGACAGTGGAGAGGGCTATGCTCGTAGTTTACTTGCGTGATCGAATCAAGATTGAAATCAAGATACACAGGCGAACTAAGCTTACCGTCATAGCATCCCGAGGACTCGCCAAACTTTAGGCGCAGCTTAGTTATACGACTTTTAATTGCTTTTGATTGAACATCACGTCTAAACGACTAGTCTTTAGTTCTTTGAAAAAAATATATGTTACTAGACAATTTCCGTCGTAAATTGATCTGAGAATATTTGAAATTATATTTTTATAACATAGTGAAATTATTTTTTAAAGTTATGTCTAACGGGGATAAAAAATTGAGAATCACGCAAAAACTATAAAGCGTATTTTTATGAAACCTTCACCATTTTAAAGATCAATTAATTATTTATAATTTAATCTCAGTGTTTTAGTTTAATACCTGTTGTTTTATGTGTAATAAATTAATAATGCGTCTAATTTCGGACAGCGCTCCTTGATGGGCGAGTCCTATTACTGGGTGGACGTACGACGCGTTACGTGAACTCAGCACAGAACAAGCAAGCTAACCACTCAAGGTCATTGGCAGTTAATAGCGCCTTTAGTGGCAGTGGGCAAGGCACATTGCTCGCAGAACAGACGGTCGATGGGGCCGAAAAGTGGCGACCGCGTACCGGAAGACGCAGCATTTGAAGGCCTCCCACAAGGTGGACCGAGACCGTGAGGGTCGCGGGTAGCCGAAGGATGCGAGACGCCCAGGACCGGTCGTTGTGGCGACACTTGGGGAGGCCTATGTCCAGCAGTGGACGACTTTCGGCTGAAATGATGATGATATTACTGTGACTGTCGCTAGAAAATATATTTATTAGTTAGGTACAGAGACAGTACAGGCGACGCTATACAAAGCCTATCCCACCTTATCTAAAACTCGATTCGCCATATCGGGTAACGCCCGGCCCGGTTTTAATTGTACCTACATATTTAATCGCGCTGCTAAAACGTTCATAAAAATTATCTATTCGTTTTTTCAACGTTATCTATTATTCCTTTCTTTTTGCTCGTTATAATGTAGTCATTGCACATTTTAAACTTGCTTTTTTTTTGCAATTTCAGATCTGGGAATATTCAGGTGCAAAAGGAAATATATTTTCTTCAATCTATGTAAAGCCAATAGATAAGCTGTCATGGCATATGATATTTGGTTGTCATGACAAAGGGGTGTATTGTCTTAGTGTTAAGAATTTTCAGCCAAGTCTGCTTTGGAAGACTGTTCTTTCTTCCCCTGTTTACTCAACTCCTTGTGGCTTGAACGACAAGCTGATATTAGCTGCATCTAATAATGGACAAATATGTGTTCTTGATGCAGAAAATGGAATTGTCTTAGAAGAACATAGTTTACCGAATGAAGTATTTTCATCACCAGCTGTATACAGCGACTACATATTTATTGGTTGCAGAGATGACAATTTGTACTCAATTAAATACATTTTAAATACGTAAATTCTGATTTCATCTAGTCTAGAAAAATATGTGATATTTAAATTAGTTAAAAAGTTTAAGAATAAGTTGCGTAATATGCGTAAGGAAAAAATATGTTTTGTGGTTATTGGCCTGCTACAGTACTTATACCATGACATTGTTTTGTTTGAAAATAAAACACCTATTTATTATTATAACTTTTATTCATGATCTTACACAACATATAGGTATAGTGAGCATTCATAAATTTTGACTTGTTACAAGTATGATATGGTTACAGAATCAAACAATTACCAAATTGGAATGCATAACATCTAGTACAAATAACCTACCACTTGTGCAGATCGTATACTTAAAAAAAGCAGCTTTATAAATTCCTTTAAATAATATTTTATTTTTGGCAATAAAATGCATAAAATCAGTAATGGAACCACTGGGAGCATTGTACATACATTAATACTTCTTGATCTACAGTTACATAAGCTCTTAAAAATGATAACCCAAATTCCCTAGAGTATCGTTATATTGTTGCCAGAACAGTACTTAAACAAATATAAAATTAACAAGCAATGTACATAAACATGATATTATAACATAATTCACTGTTCCTCTTCTCCAAGCTCAACCTTTACCTTGGAGAAGTCAAAGTCTTCACCCGTTCCATACTTGTATATTTTAATTACATCTAAACAAGTAGTCTCAAAGTGTGTGGTAGCATCATAAGACTCGGAAACAAAGACCTGGCTCTGAGTGCCATCATCAAGGGGCTCGTAGTAGTCCGTGACAGATACAAACTTCTGTCGGATGAGTCCAAGCAGATCCAAACCAGGCTTGATCTCGCTCTCTGGGTCATTAGTTTCTACAGTGGTAGACACCATGGCAATGAACCAGCCCTTGGCAGCAACCTGGTGTGTGTATGACACAACAGAGATGTAGATATCAGAATGCCTGCCTACTTGCTTCTGAGGAATGATAATTTGGGTGGACAAAGCATCCTTTGTATTTGGTATAGGATGATCCAACAAACAAATGCAACGGATCACCTGAGCCTTCTTGCGGACACGGTCAGGCACGTAGCTAGGGTCGCAATACACTTGTTTGCACTTGGCGATTTCGTTACCAGAGCGTACACCAACTACCTTGCCACCTTCTCCAAGAACTATCTCATCTATAGGCTTGTCCAGCATGTAGGTGCCTCCATAAATAGCGGAAAGGCGAGCAAAGCCTTGAGGCAACTCCCCTAATCCATACATAGGGTACAAGTATGGAGACTTGCCATATCTTGCAAGTGAGTCTGAGTACAGTTTAATGCGGCGAATGGTTTGTATAGCTGGCTGTTGGAGGTAGTTATCATTGAGGTAGAGGGCCAGAGCATGCCCAGTGAAGTCTTGAGTGTTCTTGTCAAGGCCAAACTTATCATAGAGTGACTGCATGTTGGCCGTACTTGGGTCCAAATCTTTCCAGGTCTTCGAGTCATCCTCCTGGAAGTCTTGGACATAAATAAGGAAGTTTCGGAAGCGTCTCTTCTCGAACATCCCCATCAGATCCGATGCAAGCGCCTCCTTCTGGTCGACGGGCACTTTTGATATCTTTCCGCCTTTGTAGACATAGCTGCCCTCCACGGACTTGAATTCCAAATATCGAGTCACACCCGTGTGAATGAGCAGTTTTACAAGAAGCCCATTCGCCATCAACAACTTGGGAATCAAATCTACATTCCAGTCGCGACCTCGACCGTATGTTTCGTCGGGTGCCGGTGCGTTGAACTTTGCGAACAATTCTTCTAACGGGGTAATTGACGCAGATTCACCACCGTAGTACTTATTACGATCAATGTGCAATACCTTTTTTCCGGACACGGAGAGCATTCCACTTAGGATGCATTCTTTCAAACCCGTTCCCAGAACTATAGCGTCGTATTCTTCATCCATGTTGAAAGATTTAGACGAAGATTTTCCACTAAGAAATTGCAAACCGGGTGGTAAACTAAATGTCAAAATGTCGGAAAGAATATGGCCGACGTCGATGACGACGACGTGTGAGCTAGTGTTGCGCAGGTAAATATTTACAAAAACAGTCGATAATATTTGATTTTTAAATGGCAACTGCTAGATCATTTTGTTGCAGAAACCAATAAATCGTAGACAGAAAAACTGTGTACAATTTAACTCCCGTGATAATGCTCAAGTTTTACGGATACAACCTCAAAATCCATCAGCGGCGATCACTGATTAATGAGCATTAATAAGTCATAGAATCAGTGTAAGTGGCATTGCCAACATAACACATAATATATAAAGGGCTAGGCAGAGGTGCACAAGCTTCAGTACCACACAATTCCTAAGCAAAATAACATTTCTACATTTTGTAACATATCTCACCACATGGATGTAGCCTGCCACAAATTGGATTCATCATCATCAACCACAGCCCGACTTTGCCCACTGCTGACCATAGGCTTCTTTCTCATGCCAATCCCCACATCCCTGTGTGTCTCATCCAGACATGGTACTATGACGTCTTAAAACAATCATGATTCTGGTTTGCAAGACAGACGGATGTTTCTAGGACGAATAACACTATCCCTTTCTCACAATGTAATCATGATGGCAATAGGCACTTCGTAATATGGCTCCTGCGATGGCAACAATGTCGTCTGCCCATCTCGCCGCAAGGAGCACTTATTCTGCCGGTACTTACTTCTACTGGTAAGCCGACTCCAAGATACTTGGGAAAAGGCTAGGCAGATGATGACTTACTTCTACTGTTTTTATTTCACAGAACCAAGAATTAAACATATGCGACTTATTCCAACACAATCTATTCGAGGACTGTCGCTCCCTAAACTGATTATTCATTGTTGTTAAAGACTGCTTTTTTATTTTAAGTTTTTTTTTGCATTGTCCTTTCCTGAAATAGATAGAATTGAATCAACAAAATTTGGCGTTACCCATCTGCAAGAGGTCCAGTTTCTTATTTTTCAAGTTCGCTTTTGCACCCTGTTTCTGTGGCTTACGTAGCGACTACCATATAAGTTTCGAGCAAGTGGATTTTTTTTTATAGCGAATGCGATGCTGCCCAAGCTCCCAGCCCGTCCAAAATATGTTGAAAAAACGAGATGATGGCAATAGTTCTGATTTTACCACACCCATTATTATATTTGTAGTTAAATAACAAAAACAACGATGTGCAGGAACTATAGCTATGCAGCACATAAATGTCAATGTCAAGTATTTATGCAGTAAAAGTTGCGGATTTCACTCACTAGATGCCAGTCTATATTATGCGTGCTGCATGTGTATGATGCGTGTGTGTGTCTACATGGTACGGAAATGTCAATGACAAGTTTTTAAAGGGTAAAAGTTTCGGATTTACTCCACTAGATGGCACAGACTACGCCGTGCACGTTCCCTGTTTCGAAGGGTTCGAATAAAAAAAAAACTTATTTTGTTGTTGGCAAACCCAGTTTTGTCTTGTCATGTGTAGCGACAAGCAAGCAAAATGGGTTTTTTGGCGGGATTTTCTCGAGTGCAGTTCAGTGGCTGTTTTAATTATTCGTTTATTGATTCCTAGTGGATATTGTGATGTAAAATTGGTGTAGTTTTGTGTCTCAAGTGTCTACGCGACTGGAAAATATGTGGAATCATTGAAACAGGCGCGATCTCGGTAAAATAGAGCTGAGAATTTTATTGTAATATTGACTACCTCAGTGAAGTTTGCCGAGAAGGCTGACTCGACACATTTGTTGCCAATTACTGCAAAAAACATTAGAATGTGTTACATCTGCATTCTAATGGAAAAAAAATAAAAATACACTACTAAAGACGAGGCGGTATGGTTTATGACCTTAGCCTGCCCGAGAACGGGCGAAGAAAAAAAAAAAAAAAAGCAAGCAAAATGAAAAGAAGGAAGGAAATGTCATGTCAGTCAGTCATTGAGTTCAGTCAGTTACTTGTCTCGTGTTTTTTGCTTGTTTTTAAGTTCGTTCTCTGTCGTGTTTAATCGCTCCGTGGTGGTCAAACAATTGTTTCAAAAGTTCTAAGAATATGTATACACGGGCTACTAAAAAACTTATGTGTTCGTCGAGTGATTATTGGAAATAATTAAGTTAGTGATGTGTAAATCTGTGAACGGATGACTTCCTACCATATGTTTGATTTCGTACGGCACATTCTCCCTAAATCACCTTCAACAAATACAACTAAACGGTGTGGCGACACAATAGTTTTAAATGAAAGGTAAAAGTGGGGTGAACACCGTTCAAATGAATAAAAATGTCAACAGAAGGCAGTGGAGAGACACCTACTGTGCCATGTTTACCCGGAGCACCGGAGCAGACTTACCTGTTTCCAAAAGCGAAAGGGCACTCGAGGTCTGTAAGTCATGGAGGCACTCCTATGCTCGCGGGGAATCCCACAGCGCCGCGGCCGTCGCTCAAGTCAGCGATGCGCGGGCACCAGCGCGCGCTGTCGCACGGCCAGATCGGCGAGGGCGGGCGGCCCAGCAGCGGGCCGGGCCACAGCCGCGCCGGCAGCCGCACGGACTTCATCCTGCCGCCGGGGCACCGCGACCGAGACCCGCCGCAGCCCAGCGCGGCGCCGCGCCTAGCCTCCGTGCGCATCCACTCGCGCCAGGCCTCGCGCTCCGACTCCATCTACACTATCCGGCGCACGTCTGTCGTCAGCCCCTGGAGACGAGCAGCCTTCTGGTTGCTACGGCGCCAGCAGCCCACTGTTGATTACCGCCACCTCATAGTTACGCCCAACCTCCTGGTGCCAGATAAAACACCCCCCAAAGATCACCCTAATGGGCAAAGATGCGACAATAAAATTAGGACTACAAAATATACTTTATTATCATTTTTACCCAAGAACTTATTTGAACAATTCCACAGGATTGCAAATGTGTACTTTATATTCATAGTGTTATTGAACTGGGTGCCTGCGATCAGTGCGTTTGGTAAAGAGGTGGCCATGTTGCCCGTGTTGTTTGTGCTCGGAGTTACTGCCATTAAAGACTTGTTTGAAGACCGTAGAAGACACAATTCTGATAAAAGAATAAACAACTCATTCTGCAGAGTCTTCAAAAAGTAAGTACTTATTTTTATTTTTATGCTGGGTAAACTAAATGTAAGCAAATATTTTGCATACTCAGCCATCTTCTAATTGTGTCACATGGCCCAAAAACTTCATATGAGAACTATCTCACAAGCGTTAAGCTAATATACCTGTGAGTTATCAAAAAAAAAAAACATCATTCATTCTCATAAATAAGTATTTATAAAGTAATAAACTGCTTCATTATCATGAATTATTTTGCCATAAAAATTCCAGTTATGAAACGGTAAGAAAGGAATTGAAGTAATAAAACAACTTGCAAAGAATTCTTATAATTTATGGCAAATAAATTGGTAGGCAGCTCTTGGTATTAAAAAAAATATATATAATAAGGAAAAAGTTACATACTTTTGCTGATTATTCTGCCATTGCTATATTAAGTACCTACTTAAACTATGTTGTGTGTTATGTACTTGTAATAATATTAACATTGCATATTGTATAATTATTTGATTGGTATTGGATGTAGATGGTACTGAAAAGTCCCAAAAGTCAGACAGTCAATCTTACAAAGGGGTACCTTGTTACCCAGTAACTAGTTGTTACATGTAATTCAGCTGCATCTTGTTTGACTGGAAGTGGTGGAACATGGAACACAGCGGATAATGGTAGTTGATAAAAAGTACTACTTAGTAGTAGAGAGGAATACTATGCTGCATGTGTTTAATGCACAGATAACAAAAGATATAATATTATGACACAAAAACAAGTTTCCAGGCAGATTTGCAAAAGCACTTCTACTTTTGACAAACTTACAAGCTACAAAACAATCCAATGTGATAGTTTTTCATATCAATCTTCTAAGTGTGTCTTACAATAAAAAAAAAACTTTTTTACAAAGTTAGAACCGACTTCCAAAAGAAAAAAAAAGTGCAAATTAACTTTAACGCGTCAAGTCCCTCATTAGCAGACAATTAAAAACCTATTGTTGGTGGCGATGCAGGGACCTGACGCGTTAATTTCGGAAGTCGGTGTTTCTGGTTTTGTTTCTTCGGTTTTTGACACTGACTTCCGAAATTAAAGTTCTTTTGCAATTTTTTTGTTTTCTTTTGGAAGTCAGTTCTATTTTTTGTAAAAAAGTTTATTTTTTACTTTTTAGTTGTAGGTTTCCCATTAAATTGTGTTAATAATACCTAAACAAATGATCGCAGTAATCGCGAGTCATTTACTGTTTTCTAATGAAGAGTTCCACTATCTAACTCCAAAGATCTTCATTAGATGTTAATGTATTTTTGAGACCTTACTTGAAATATGTATGCATGCATTTGAAAATAATGACAACCCCATCCAAATCGGATCAGTAGTTTTCGAGAAAATCGCGAACAAACAAACATGTAATACATGTCGAATCCAGAACCTCCTTTTTTGAAGTCGGTTAAAAAATATAAATAAAGTATATTAAACAATTATGTCCACTGCTGGACATAGACCTCTCCCAAGCTGCGCCACAATACTCAGTCCTCAGCCTTTCGCTTCCAATCTGACCTAGCTACCTTTTAAAGGTCGTTGGTGGAATGTAATTGTTCACTAACATCGATATTTAAAACAATAACTTAAATAAATAAATCAATGCTTATAAGTAGGTATTAGTAAAAGTAGATAGTGTTGACTAATATCACGCCTCAACGTTCGCTGGTCGATTTTTATGACTTGTGTGGGAAGGTACGCGAACGCACTTCATCGTCGTCACTCGTCACTCGTATCGGTAAAACGCAAGCATAATTATATTCGAAAACTTTTTTTCTTTGGCTACTGAGCCGATGTCGACTATGGTGGCCAGCGTTATGCGGTGACGAAAACCATATTAAAAAAAAAAACCGGTCAAGTGCGAGTCGGACTCGCGCACGGATGGCTTCGTACCATTATCTATAAAAACGGCAAAAAAAATCACGTTTGTTGTATGGGAGCCCCTTAAATATTTATTTTATTCTGTTTTTTAGTATTTTTTGTTATAGCGGCAACAGAAATACATCATCTGTGAAAATTTCAACTGTCTAACTATCACGGTTCATGAGATACAGCCTGATGACAGACAGACGGACGGACAGCGGAGTCTTAGTAATAGGGTCCCGTTTTACCCTGTGGGTACAGAACTAAAAACAAACACATTTCTCTAATGAACGTGTTTAGTTCGTAAACTACCTACAAATTTGATATTGGGCCATACCCTACTTATTGTAATCGAAGTTTAAATGATAACCTTTCGTTCATGTAGTTAGTTGTCTGAGTCATTGGTGTATTTGAAAAAATATTTAAAACATGGAAACAACACCAAATGTGTTCCCAAAAAAATACTGGCCATTCGGCCATCTAATTAAAGTAAAATGGGTTTTCCTGCTGATAAAACTGATGACGGCAACCCAGTAACTACTTCCCAGCAAAAATAATCGCATTCCCAGGGAACCCCGAGAATTTAATTATGAACAATATCGCACGCACAAGGAACCGTAAATAATGCCGTCTTAAACAATGTTAATACCAAGTATGTATTAGGTTTTATATGGCATATGAAATCGATAACCTGGTCATTTTCCTACTGATTATGTTCAACTCGAGTATTCAACGTTTTACTGACGCACATGGCTTGATCTTTGGTGTGGTAGCTAAGCGATCAAACGGAATTCTGTACCTAGAACATCAAAGAAAACAAAGTCTACCATGTCCTGCGGTGGCCAACCTAAACGCTTTTATAGTGTTGATTACGGAAAGATTCAAAGATAAGCTAAAAAAAACCCCACTTTTGAATAAACCGGTCAAGTGCGAATTTGACGCGCTTTCGAAGGGTTCGGTACGATTTTTATTATTTGTTGTTATAGCGGCAATAGAAATACACACTGAAAATTTCAACTATCTACCTATTACAGTTCACGATATACAGCCCGCTGACAGACGGACGGACGAACGAACAGTGGAGGCTTGGTAATAGGGTTCCGTTGTTTACCCTTCGGGTACGGAACCCTGGAAACGGGCTGTAGAGCATGAGAATATTCTTATCTGAAATCCTAAAGCCGATAAGGATCCTGAGAAACCATAACCGTAAAATCGGACGTCCTCATACGTAATGTACCTTCGTACATATCTCCGAGATGGGGGCTTGTTCCCAGGGTGGCTTCGATTTTCTGCTAAACAAAGCTTGCAAAGCCGGGCACACTGGGTGATGTCGGGTTCTATTTGAAAGCCAAAACAGAACAAACTTGCCTGAGTGTATAACATAGCGTCACCTCTTAATAAATCTGTCCTCAAGGTTGTAAAGCTGTTAGCTGATACACACGGTAGATACAGCAGGGAATACATTCGAGGACATATCCAAGGCCTATAACTCATATCCCCACGGGAATTTAACACTAAATTAGCCGTAACTAGTAATTAATTCTGACTGAATAAGTAATTTTCTTCTCTTTTGTTTCACACTGTTTACCAAAAAGTGGAACAGTGTCGGCTACACTGTTCCACTTCTTGGCAAACGTTTCCCACAAATTCTTCCAAGTATCCTTTTCCTGAGCCTCGAGGCGGCTCCAAACCCAACGTCGAAGTCGTCTCACCAACTCTGCCTACCAATCAATATCTGATGCATTTGCATCGCATAGCATAGCTTGGCTGCTTTCGTCAGAATACACGCAGATATAGTAGGCAAACTTAATGGCGTGTGCAAAGGTAGCTCCGAGTGCAACTACGCGTAGGTATCAAGTCGACAATAATGAAGGCCATTTAATGATTTTTATAACTGCGTGGAAGCCGTGTGGATATTTTTTAGGGGTGTATGGTAGGTACCTATTTTTTTGTCAGTTTGGAAGTTATTGGCATTAAGAGGGAACAGGGGCTACGATTCTCCATACAAATGTATTCCCCTTTTTTCTTTATGAATAATGCCTCTAGAGTAATAGTTTTTTTTTTATAAAGTCAAGGTCTGCTGTAGACACGTCCCTGGCATTTCATTTTTTTCAGAAACTAATAAGTAAAGAAAATATGACCCGCTAAAAATGTCAAAAAAATGGCGCATTTTTACCGCCGTGATAGAGGAGTACCAGAAAAATTCAAAGAGTTTTTAACATAAAACGTTTAATAGGAACCTAGACATACTCTATCTTAAAAAAATTGTGCCAAAAATAATTGAATCGGCTCAGTTTTCGAGGAGAAAAAAGGGGAATACGAAACGTCGATCTTGTCAATAAATTTTGTGATAAAATTGGTCTGAGCTGCAGCTGTCTCTATTGCACTTTACGGGCGCAGGCTTGAGGAAGTACGACGGCAATAGTTTCTTCAAATACCTATTTTTCAAATGCCGCGCAGGTCCTGTTCCCTCTTAAGTTTGACGAATACTATACGGGAGGATGCAATGTGTATTTCAAACTGGTGTTACAAACTAAAAAAAAAAACAATACATCATTAAGAACCTTTAAGTGTTAACGTAAAAGACCGTCGATAGTTCAATAACTGGTTATTTAAACTTATCAAAGTAAGCACTTAACCGTTTATAATTCCATTTATTTACGACTTAAGTGTGGCTATTAACTGTTGATATTGTGGCGTTGACATTTTGTTTCATTTTTAACTGTTAGTTATTGGAAAACAAACCGATTTTGATTTGGCATCTGCATTTCGGAATCACCAGAGGCAGTATCAGAAGGTTTAACATCCCAGACACTGTAATGGGCGACTGTTTTCCTCTGATTCCTAAGTTCCCCACATTATCGCTAGGTAGTCCGTACATCCTATAGCTGCTGTGCAAAGACCTCTCTCCATGTTTTTCTGGGGTCATAAATACATGATTCAGCTTTATCTTACCAAACATTAAGGAAGACATCAAGACGACCCACTGACCCCGATTCGTCCCGCCAACTCCATCGTTTTCTTCTGCGTCCCTCGCATAGCTGTTTCTGCACATCCTGGGCCTACCGCTTGTTCGGCGAGCTGCATGGAATTCTATCTACTTCCTACTAATATTATAAATGTGAAAGTTTGTGAGGATGTATGTTTGTTACTCTTTCACGCAATAACTACTGAACTGATTTGGATGAAACTTTACAGTAAACGACTTCGTCCGCGTGGATTTCTAAAATTATAACCTATGACACTCACAAATAACGTGGCTTTCTATTGGTAAAAGAATTTTCAAAATCGGTTCAGTAGATCCAGAGATTACCCCCTACAAACTCACAAACTCACAAAATACCTCATTATAATACTAGAGATATGAAAGTTTGTGAGTATGTATGTTTGTTACGCTTTCACCCAAAAACTACTGAACGGATTTGGATATAACTTTACAGTAATATTGCATATACATCAGAATAACACATAGGCTATAATTTATAATGGGAGGAAGTAGGTACCAAAACCACGCGGGCGAAGCCGCGGGCAGAAGTTGGTATATCTATAAGGTGTTAAAAAATTCGCTCTCGAAACTTTAAGGAGTGCTTTGGACCATCGAACTGAATAACTTTTACTATGGGACCAACTTTGAAATCGCGAAAAAAAAAAATCAGCTGTTGCCTTTAATAATATGTTCGCAAAACTTTTTTTTCGTTTGATGGTTTTTGCGTTCGATGGTCCAAAGTCCTCCTTAAAGTTTCGAGAGTTAATTTTTTAACACCCTATAAATTTTGTAAGTCCTCCGTGTACTAAATAAGTAAATAAATATTTTTGGAAGAACCTTGCCACTACATAACCTCCTTATGTATCAGGTGTACGGACCTTCGTGTCACAATTGAGCGCAGGTCCTCGGTGTCATGTCCATAGCGCAGCACATAACATATTCATTCGACATGTTCCTATTACAGTGAATTTCTTATGATGTTTGGCTTCACCAAGCGGTGGGGCGGTTCGGCCACTCGAGTTATAAATTACCCATTAATATTACAAGCGTATGATGGAAACTGAGCATGTTTGCCCGTAAATAATCCGATGTTTATTTATTCTGGTAGAGAGTTTATCACTTTTCTCTTCCGATTTTTGTTCCATTTACTTTTTGTTTTGCTGTATGGATGAAATGGCGGCAGGTCACCGGGACTATCTGCGACTCCCGCATTCCCCTTAAACTTAAGGGGAAGATTTATAAAACAATGGTCAGATCTGCTGTCTGGTATGGTTTAGTATGTTGGGCCACAAAAGGAATGAATGAAAAGCTATTGCACGCAGCTGAGATGAGAATGCTAAGGGTGCGTTTCCACTGACGCGGAGCTGTGCAGAGCGGAGCGGAGACGTGCAGGAATCATCCAATCACAGACAAGACGAGTGACGCGATGAGGATTTCAACCATTGTGATTGGATGTCTCCGCTCCTCTCCGCTCAGCTCCGCTTCAGTGGAAACGCACCCTAAGACCGATGTGTGGTGTTACGCGCATTGATAAAATTAGGAATGAGTATACATATAAGAGGAAGTCTGAAACTGGCACCGCTGACTGAAAAGTTGTGTGGAAACCGGCTGTCGTGGTCTGGGCATGTAATGAGGAGGAATGAAGAAAATGTCGTGAGGAAAGTCTTGTGTATGGATGTGGATGGCTATAAGAATAGAGGAAGGTCAAAGAAACGATGGTTGGACTGTGTGAAAGAGGATATGGGTAAAAAGGGGGTGACTACAAAGATGACGACTAATAGAGGAGTATGAAAGAAAAAGACATGTTGCGCCGACCCCAAATAATTGGTCTTTATTAAATACGAAGCTTCATAAGGATCTTGGGGGAACATCCTACTAATATTATACATGCGAAAGTTTTCATGGATGGATAAATGTTTTTTACTCAATCACTTCAGAACGCATCATGATGAAACTTGGCACAGAGATAGATTATAGTCTTCTTTTTTTTTCGGGGTGGGAAATCATCCTATGACTTCTCCTGCTCTGGGTGAAGCGGGAGGGTGTGTCAGTTTTTTACTGACTAACACCCACCCCTGTCCCATCCCTGCCCTGAGTGCCCCGAGGCGCGGTAACTCTGTTTCGAATTTATCCACGACCCCTGGGCAGGCACCGGCCATGACGGGCCCCGTCATGCATTGCTGACATCTCTTTGAGCCGTGCGTGGAACACTACGCGCCGTCGACTCCCGGGCCTGGTGCTGATCGGACGGCGAGCTACCCACTACTCGTCGTCCGCAGGCCCGCGTCTACGGTGGCCGGAGATCGTCTCGCGAACCCCGACGCCCAAGGCGTCTCCTGCGGCGACTGCTGCTGGGGGCGTGAGGGCGACTCTGTTGAGTCTCCCTCACCCGTTCCGCCTCCTCCTTCGCGAGCATTATTGCTTCGCAGAAGGAGGAGACTGCTGCCCATTCCCTCTCGCTCCGTACCATGACCTGGACCAGGGCCGGGCGCGAGAAGTCGCTGCCGTAGATTATAGTCTAGGGGGAAGTACTAATTCCACGCGGGCGAAGCCTGAAATGAATGTTACCTTGTAATGGAAACAAAACAATTTGATCTACAAGTAGGTGGGTTATGGCGGAAGCATTATATGAGATTTGATTGTATTGATTTGCCACGAAACTTCACGAAATGTCTGCGTATTGATATGAGCAAGAACCATTAGGGCTCGTGTAGACGGTGCCCGGCGGCATCGCACCGCCGCCGCACCTCTGCGCTGTGTATACCAGACGCGTCCGCACCGCCCGCCGCAACCCCCGCCACCCCGCTGATCACCCGTATTTGATTTTGATCTCCGTAAAGTGTATGAAATTCACCATATTGCTCTGGTCGCATCAGAATAGGATGTACCCATGGCTTTCTAATGGTCTTACGACGTTCATTTTGCCATTTTCTATACATATATTAAGCTAACACTAACTTCTTTTGTTCGTTAAACTGGGCATATCAATGCGACACGTGTGTTCTTCGTGGGTAGCACTCTATTATCAATAACAACCATATTATTATATTGATTGGTATGATGAGATCAAGCGGCGAGACGGCGCGAAGGCGGCGCGGACGCGTGTCGTAGGTATACACAGCGCGGCTCATAGCGTTCCACGCCCGCCTCATAGAGAATTTGTCAGCCACAACTGACGAGGCCCATCATAGCCGGTGCCTGCATGCCTAGGGGTAGCGGATATATTCGTAACAGTTACCTGGGCACTCAGGCAGGGAAGGAACATGGGTGGGTTTTAGTCAGTAAGAGTCTGACACGCCCTCCGGCTCCACCCAGAGCGGGAGATGTCATTGGATGATTTCCCAACTCACAAAAAAAAAGGTATACACAGCGCAGAGGTGCGGCGGCGGTGCGGTGTCGCCATCGTGTACATGAGCGCTTATGGATACCTCGTTTCCGTTTGGCAATAAAGAAACATCTAAGGTCATATTATAAATATCAATAAACACCGTAGTCTCCGTATCTATGTAAAACAAAGACTGCGCAGCAAATTAAAATTTTATGGACCTGTCCATATAATGTACAGCCGCTAAACTTCCAAATGCTACATTGTAGTAAATGATGGCAGTGAGGTTTCCGTGTCATGGATAAAACGAGCACGTGTAAGGCCAGACGGAACTACAGGCCTTTTGAAGCACGTGCCACATCATCGCTGACACGTCAAAATTATAATGTCCCACAAACATCGTTGAACTTCAGCTTTCACGCGCACACCTCGTTAACTGTAATTTCAATTGATTTTGTTGAGATTGCTTACTGACAGCCCCAAGGTCGCCGCTCGCAATCATTGTGGTTCAATATTTATGGCCTGCTACACTTTGTTGGTAAACGTTTCCTGATTTCTGACTAACGATCTATAAATGTCAATGCTGACATGAAAATAAGCAAAAACTCCATTAGATTTTGAAGGCACTAACGCTGATTACATTGTCAGTAACTACATAATACTTTCACACCTACTCCATGTTGATAACGACTGTCGGGAGTTAATTATTATTGACACGCAAATATTGCTTTATTGATACCACCTCCACGGCGTTCGTCATCATCATCACGCACCGCCACAAAGAAGACAAGTAACCAATACTATAGAATCTTCTTATTCGTGTCCTTCATTGGTGAAGATCGTGTCCGTCTTGGTGAGCTTACACGGATTCACTGACGAGCTGCTTCCAGGCCACTCTGTCTTCAGAGAACACGGTGGAGCAAACAGGAACAGAGAGCAAGGTGGTCTGCCCCTCTTAGGCGGAGCACCGCCGTGTCTCGTGGAGGCGATCGGCGGCAGCGACCTCACACCCAGCCCTGATCCAGGCTATGGTACGAAGCGAGAGGGAATGGGAATTAAAAAAAAAAGGCCACTCTGTCTTCGGCTCTTCTCAGGGCAATGGGTCACACTGGGTCCTGTTGAACTCCTTGATCTGGAATTCTGGACTTACCAGTGGCTAGGTGAACACCCACGCAGTCTTTTCCCGTCCACTTTTCCCATTACAACCAGTTTTTCTAAGTTGGTAAAGTTGTAGAATAAGGCAAAGCAAACCGTCTTTTCTAGAAAACCTTCATCATTGTTAATGACCACTTGTTAATTAAGTCGCACTAATTTATTCTCTTTTCTCGTTGCATCGGTGTGCTTGTTACATCAAATTGATTAAATCGTAGGTACCTATTATCTATAGTCGTCAGCGCTTAATGGGGTTGACGACTAAAAAAATCTAATTAGTTCGTCAATTAGATTACCAAAAAATATTCGACACGTATTTTTTCTTTTGTCTCTTTATCAAAAAATGAAGACGATACAATGGGTTGAAACTTCGGATGACGTCAAACTTAAGGCGCAGTTAAACGACTTTTAATGGTTTTTAATTGAACATCACGTCTAAACGACTAGTCTTATTTCTTTGATAAAAATATATGTTACTCTAGACTATTTCCGTCGTAATTTGATCGCAGAATATTTCAAATTATATTTTTATAACATTTTGTAATTAGTTTGTAAAGTTATGTCTAACGCGGATAAAAAATTGAGAATCACGCAAAAACTATAAAGCGTATTTTTATGAAACCTTCACCATTTTAAAGATCATTTAAATATTTACAATTTAGTCTCAGTGTTTTAGTTTAATACTTGTTGTTTTATGTGTAATAAATTAATAATGCGTCTAATTTCGGACAGCGTTCCTTGATGGGCGAGTTCTATTACTGGGTGGACATACGACGCGTTACGTGAGCTCAGCTCAGAACACGCAAGCTAACCACTCAAGGTCGTTGGCAGCTAATAGCGCCTTAAGTTAAAATTGTACCACTTTTTATTCAAAAGTGACGTAACAAGCCCTAATTTTTCATTAATTTGATAAAGCAAAATATACTTGTCCATTATTTTTACAAGCTTATAATTAACTTGCAATGTATGTATGTAACTAACTATGTTTGTTCGGGTGGAATCTTGCAACTCAAATTAGACCCACATCCCGATGTCCGATTGGACTCAAATTTACCATGAAGCTGGTCTGATGATGGAGACGAAAGATGGCCATAGGAACTTTGAACTAAACAAGATAAACCCATCGAGTCTGGGTTCAACTGATTTGTCTTGAGAAGCATTTTACGCCTAGACAATATCCAGGGTCTGATGATGAAGCTGGAACGTGGCCACTGCATCGCTGTAATAAAACAAAATAACCCCACCGAGTTTGGGCTCGATTGATTCGTCTTGGGCAGCATTTTACACCTGGAAAAAAAAATAAAGGGTCTGATGATGAAGCTGGAAGGTGGCCACGGCATCTCTGTGATAAAACAATATAACCCCACCGAGCACATTTAATTTGAGATAAAAGTTTGTTTAAAAAATGTTTTTTTTACTATAAACTTATTGATAATCTAACTTACGGACTAAATAGAATTATTTTTTTTTTACCCTTTTTGTTTTTTTTTTGGCGGGGTGGAAAATCATCCAATGACTTCTCCCGCTCTGGGTGGAGCGGGAGGGCGTGTCAGACTCTTACTGACTAAAACCCACCCTTGTTCCTTCAGTTGCCTGAGTGCTCTGCTTACACTGAGAGGGGAGGGGAGGGATTTTTTTACCCTGGCGTCATCTCTATTGATCGACTGTTTCGTGTTTTTGTTCTATAATGTTGTTAGTATAATGTAAACATTTTAATTAACATAACATGTCAAGGGTTTATTTTCCTCTTCTAACCGCAGAGTGCCAATTAGAGGCAGAGATATTTGCACTAGATTTAGACTCGTTATTCATAGTCTACTTACTTCAGTGTGAACGTCTATGAACTGAGTGTTGTAACCTAGCAGCATCAACATTACATCACTCATGGGAAGATTTTTTGCTAACTGCTTAGTGCCTAGTAAGTATTACAACATTTTTCCATAAGAGAAAAGCAGTTGCTTCAGACTTATCTGTCATACATAACAAAACTTTTAGGATCCATGGACGGCGGAATAACCAACCCATTATGCTTCACGATACTTAAAATATTTAGAGGCACATTGTCACATCCTTTTGGTTTCTAACATTTATAAAAACGCGGTTCATCGGGTACAAATTATACACACAAATCTTCCTCCTTTATCGCTCTTCCTATATTGAAAACCGCATTAAAAATCATTGCGTAGTTTTATTTATATTATGTAGAGATAAGTAAAATATTGCCTCATTTTCTGAACTTTGCATCAACTTAGAGCGGTTGCGCACTACGTCCGATACTTATCCGTGAAAAGACGGTCCGGCGTGGCCGTAGAACAATTTGTATGGTAGGTTATGCACTACCGATCCGAGTTTGGTCCGAGTTTTCCATACATCTGTATTTTTAACCGACTTCAAAAAAGGAGGAGGTTCTCAATTCGACTGTATTTTTTTTAAAATGTGTGTTACCTCATAACTTTTGACAAGGTGAACCGATTTTGAAGATTTTTTTTTATTTGATAGCTGTTGCTTCGTGAATTTGGTGAAGATCTGATAAAGAACTTCGGAGATACACAATGGAACTCTTCAATAAATGATAGCAAATCTTCCAAAATTGCTGCAATCGCATGTCTATATATTTTTTTCACCACTTCACAACATTACATCACGCTGATACGCTCTGAAGGAGTACACAGATTTGTACAGTTCACCCTGATACACCCTAATTTCACCAACCTTGTTCAAATTCCCAATTTTTGGGGCTATCAATTCGGGCATAACTTTACTATTAATTTAGTTTTAGAATGGGGTACAACAACTAAAAAGTGAAAAATAAAAAACTTTTTACAAAAAAAAAAATGCAACCAGTTCCTTCTAGTCCAGTTCTCCCCAGTCGGTGTTTCTAGTTTGGTTTCTTCGTTATTTGACACCGACTTCCAATATTAAAGTTATTTTGCATTTTTTAGTATTATCTAAAGAAGTCAGTTGCATTTTTTTTGTAAAAAGTTTTTTTGACGGATAAGTATCGGACGTAGTGCGCAACCGCTCTTAGGACATAATTAGCGCTAGTTTCTAAGCCTCTAGAAACAATCATTGGTCTGTCAGAGTTTATAGACCGCAGGCTTATAATTCTGACTCATAAACTACATTACAAATGGTTCATTAGATCTTTCAATTAGTCCCTTCAAACGGATAGATTAAGATCGATAAAGGAATGTTTTATGTCCAAGTAGCGTTAGCGTCAGGCCTATTTTATGATGCACGACATAAGTGGAAGCCTTCATGAACGCCCATTAGTGGGGGACAGTGATTACGGGCCGAATGAATGCGGAATGAGGGCGTAGATATGTACTGTCGTAAAAAGTGATAGGTATACGTAAACAAACACTTTTTTTTGTGGGTTGGAAAATCATCCAATGACTTCTCCCGCTCTGGGTGGAGAGGGAGGGCGTGTCTTTTACTGACTAAAACCCACCCCTGTTACTTGGAACTTCCATCAATATCCTGTGTGCTGAGTAGTCCAGTCATTGACAGAACTCTTTAAAAGTACCTGTTTATTGTTTTTTTTTAAGTGTCTTGATAACAAGTCCACACAAATCTGTCATGGTAGAATATCTTGGACATAATTGTGCATAGCTCTCCTTTGATATAATAATGACTTTATGACCTACTAGCACTTCGCTCGCGACTTCGTCTGCGTGGATATCAAAGATTTATAGCCTATGACACTCACAAATAACGTGGTTTTCTGTTGAGAATTTTCAAAATCGGTTCAGTAGATCCAGAGATTACCCCCTCCAACTTCACAAGCTTTACCTCTTTATAATATTAGTAAGATGTATAGAATTATGTTGGTACATGTATGAAATATCGGTTTAGTCCACGTTTATCTGGGCTTAAAAGAGAGTGAGTATTATGTAGGTTTTTTTTGCAGTGCCAGTAAAATCGAGCCTTAAAAAAATGACCTGAATAAACATAATTTTATTAAATATTAACAGAGCAGGGTAAAAATGATAATTTATGCTTCCCTGTACGGCTAACCCTTTTGTTGACCGTACGTCCGTCCTGGACACGCAGCTCCTCTGTAACTGGGTCATGGGTCAAGGTCTGCCGCGACTGGAACACCATGTCTTTCCCAAAGTCCTCGTAATAAAATGTCTATTGCGTGCTTGACGGGCATTATTACACCAAAGTTGGTGGTGTGCTCTAAAAGGTTACAGTGAATACGTTTGTTGTTTCCGAATCTAATCGTTTAATTGTGTAGATACGATTTTTTTAAAGGTTTTTTTGGTTAATCATTCAGACGTACCTACGGTCGATTTACGAAATCTTTTATACAGGGTGTAATGGAAAGGTGTGGTCATATTTTAGGAACCGGTTCTGCCCATGGATATAAACAACTTTCTCTAAGTAAAAACTGAAAATTCCCAAAAAAAAAATTGGACTTTCCATACAAAGTTATCATAAACTGTTCAATATTTGTATGGGAGGTGACAATTTTTTTTGAGAATTTCCTCAGGTTTTCTTGAAGAAAGTTGTTCATATCGATGGGCAGATGCAGTTCTTAAAATATGACCACACCGTTCCATCCCTTTCCGTTACACCCTGTATACCATGTCTAGAAAATTTTCATATTGTTATGTAAGACTAGCGACCCGACCCGTCTCTGCACGGGTACAAGTTATACACAAAAACCTTCCTCGTTTATCGCTCTTTCTGTTAGTGAAAACGCATCAAAATCGGTTGCGTTTTTTAGGAGGAATTAGCGGCTAAACAGACAGACGTGGAAAGCGACTTTGATTATACTATGTAGAGATAAAAAAACACTAAACAAGCGAGTTTGACTCGCACATGAAGGGTCCCGTACGATTTCATTATTTTTTGTTATGGCGGCAACAGAAATACTTCCACATCCTGTGAAAATTTCAACTGTCTACCTATTATTGCGGATCATGAGATACAGCCCGCTGACAGACAGACGGACAGTTGAGGCTTAGTAGTCGGGTGCGGAACCCTAAAAATGGCGATGTCAATATGTGACATTTTTTGTCAGTGTCACCTAGTAACTCGAAAAGTGATCAACCTTTTCGTAACATAACCTTACTCGTACTTTTTTTTTTTCTCAATCAGTCTGTGTTTCCTGATAGCTACAACCTGGGAGTCTTTAAGTCAAGAGTGAATAGGTTACTTCTAGGCAAGCGTGTGTCCATCTTCGACATCATCGGACCACACCATCAGGTGAGATAGTGGTCAAACGTGTGCCTATTAACAATAAAAAGATTTAAAAAAATCAATCTGGCTAGAATTGCCGCAGCTATGTAGGCGTTGGCTTCTCTAACCGGATGCAGGTGAACACCGATATTGACAAGGAGAAATTGCTTATTTTCTTTTCCTCAATGTGTACTGAAATAAACTGATATGAAGTTTAGATGTTTGACGAACTCGAAATCGGCTTGGTTTAAATAATGACGTGTCGTTCTATGATGTATGGTCTGATAACGGTATCAGTGCGGCGATGGACGCGGATTATCTCAATGGGCTGATTCACTTCGTACGGTTAACGTATTTTATCAATTATGATAGTATGATGTACATAAAAATCAAGGTGAGATAATTCTTGTTGGTCCGACGTTATTCGAAGAAATCCCCGCGCGATGTATCTGTTTGAATTGTTGGAATGTTTTGTGAGATCACACATGCTGTGTTTATTGCAATTCTTCGATTTTTGCTCAGATGCATCTTATTTTATGGTTAAAATATTTGTTTTATCGTCCTGATCTCATATATGTATAGATACAATACCTGGAACATGTATACGTGGAATACGTGACTAACGTAATAACAACCGCACGGGTCAATCCATCAGGTTAAGCTACGCTTGCCGGGGTTGGTCCATGAATGGGTGACCATCTTTACATACCGAGACTCCTCCTTGCCTCGGAAAGCACGTTAAGCCGTTAGTCGGCTGTCAATCGTGGATCTTTGACAGTCGTCAGAAGCCCGAAAGTCTGACAACCAGTCTTACCGAGTGGTATCGTATTACCCAGTAACTGTGTTGTAGAGTAGGCAGTCGCTCCATGTAAATACTGGTAGGTATTCAGCTGCATCCGGTTAGACAGGAAGCCGACCCCAAGATAGTTGGGAAAAGGCTAGGTAGGCAGATTGATTGAATATATGGAACTACTAAAGCTTTATATAATCCTTTGTTCACAGTCTTGAAAAAGGAAAACTTTGAATATAGCAGTATTCAAAGTTTTAGAGACAGTCGCATTGATAAAAGGCACAACTCCATAAAAAAGAAATCGTGTTTAGAAAGTTAATACCCGTATTTCAACTGCTCATTAACAAAATTGGCAATGTATCTAATCGTAACGTGCTCGTTCGTAGTTACATCTGGACATAACAATAAAATAGACTGTAGTTTTATGTCCTTTACAATATGTGTAATTAAATCGCCCGCCAAGTATATTAATGTGTGCATAAATAACAGGATCGGAAATTCCCGGTTCCACACTACCATGTTTCGTGATAAATTACTAACTCTGATATATATATAGCTATATATATAGTATAGCTAGTATATAGATATATATATAGTATAGCTTGACGCTCCACACATGCTACTAGTTAGCACAATGTTATTCAAGGCAAATGGCTTCCAACGACAGACGCGACAATGCGACAACGATTTTTCTTGGGAAAATTTTCATCTGTAGAGTTAAAGTTAAATTCTAGAACAACGTGTTGTCGCATTTGTCGCATCGTACTTGTCTACGGGAACATCTCTACATAGTATAAAACATAGTCACTTTCCGCGTCTGTATGTTCCTCCGCTAACACCTAAACTACGCAACGAATTTTGATGCAGTTTTTACTAACTTATCACAAATAGGTATTTGTAGGTATATAATTTGCACCCGTACGAAGCCGGGCGGTGAAAAGTGCAACATATTTGTCAGTAAAAATATATATTATATCAGTATTTCAATTAATTAATTTATGTACATACAACAAAAATATACTTACCTATCTAACTATACCATGCACTTAATAAAAAAAATATTAAATAAATAAAATAAAAATATATTATTGACATAAAAAAATAAAACTTGTTTGTCAGTGACCCTTAATACTTATCGGTAGCATGAAAAGCCCAGTAGGTACTTTAACCGCAGCTGGACATTTCCTCACTTACTAGAAATAATATAAATAGAAGTTGCACGTCAGCTCGCTAATTGCTCAAGAATAAACGTGTCAATTCTCAACACGGAATCGTTTATTATTAATTAAATAATTACAAACAAATATACAAGTCTGTTTCATAATCTCTTCATAACTAAACAATCAATAAAAATTGCATGTACTTATTGCTACCCGACAACCCAGTTTGTATACAGGCGCAAGCGCAGAATAGGAGACACATTAATTATGGCCTGTTTCAAAGTCAAATGTAAGTGACCGAAAGCAACACAGAATACATTATCTCTACATATTATAAAACTAAGGCCGGGACTCCACCAAAGCGGAGACGAGACGAGCGGAGAGGAGATGTTTTTTAAACAACCAATAGAATTGTGTTATTGACACATCTCCTCTCCGCTCAGCTTCAGTGGAGATCGCTGTGCGGAGATGTGTAATATTTGTATGGCGCGATGGAAGCGGAGATGTGAGCTGTGCGCGGACGACGCGCAGTGGAGACGGAGAGTTGTGAGCGGCGTGCAGTGAGCGATGTCACCCTCCCCCCTCTCGCCCGCCAGCAACCAGCAGAGCCCCGCGCGCGCTCCGGCCGGCCATCTACCAATTCTCTATTCTGCATCTTCTGACCGTAGTTCTTCTTCTTCAAGTAAAAGAAGATACCTTTTTTGTAATAATAGCGACATCGTCTACTTTTCGTGTCAGAATGCGTACTGAGTACTCAACGCCTCGCACCTGAGCTGAAAAACATCTCTTCTCGCACAGCACACCGCATACATCTCCACTTTGGTGGAGTCCCCCGAGCTGAAAAACATCTCTTCTCGCACAGCACACAGCACACCGCACACATCCCCGCTTTGGTGGAGTCCCGGCCTAAGTCCACCACCGCGTCTTTGTCTGTTCGCGATAAACTCAAAAACTCCTGAACGGAACTCTGTCTATTGGTGAAAACTGTTCACCAATAGACAGAGTGATTCATGAGGAAGGTTTAGGAGTATAATTTGTACCCGTGCGGAGCTGAGGCGGGGGTCGCTAGATTAATTTAATTTTTAATTCATTTTTGTTTAATTTTCTTTCATTCATGTTTAGGGTTCCGTGCCCGAAGGGTCCAAACGGAGCCCTATTGTTCTCACGTGTCCGTCTGTCCGTCCGTCGTCTGTCACAAAATTTTGTTCCGAAGAATTTTTTAACTTCCCATTGACCTATGAACTTGAAATTTGGTGATAATATTTATTAAACGTATTATTATATTTATTAAACATAAGTAATGTATAGTAAACTTTACTAACAATTATCAATATTTGGTACAGAACCCTTAATATGCGAAATCCGATACGCACTTGACAAGTTTTTTAGTGTAGGTAAAAAAGCTGTCTTAATTTCTCAAAGACCACTAAGAAAGAACGATTTGATGTCTCTTTTGACAACTTCATATTATTATGGAACATCTAGATACGCCTGTTTCACTCGCACTTGACCGGTTCTTATTTAGATAATTATGTTTACCTGCTTTCTATGCAGGTTAGACGATTTTCTGGAAGTGCTGGTCATTGCACTTCAGTCCAAATAAATGAACACATTGAGTGCTTAACAATGTACCAGGAAAATGTAACATGAATATACCTATATTGCAAATGTCACTCGTATTATTTTGCGCTGGGCTTTCCGTAAACGAATCATTTAAGGCCCTACTAAGGTAAGTAGGCAAAAGTACCAAAAACGGCCGTTTCTGACACTTTTGCCTACTACTTTGGATACGAAACATTCTGAGACCTGTTTTAACAACATAAAAATACTTTGTGGATTCTTTAATATTTATTTTCTATACTATGCTTGCGATTTTTTATTCAATGAGGGCGCCACTTGGCCGGTAGTAGACCCTTAATATACAGTTGTTTTGAATAGGAAAAAAAGTGTGTGTTATCTATGGGTATTTCTCATGTTCAGATTAAATTTGAAATTGACCTTTACAGGGTTTTACAAAATGTTCCATTACACAGTCCCATAAAGTTAATCTAGATAAATGGAGAAAGCAGACTATCAGTTCAGGATTCTCTTTTATAATGTTCAATAAAGGAGTTACAGTTTGAATAACTTGTACTTATACAAGTTTATTTTTACGTAAGACCGTATTATTCTAGATTGTTATTTTGATTACTTATTGATCTAAAGTAATGATAATATACATATTAATCAAAGTGAATAATAACGAATGGACAATCAAACAAATCGATTATAATCTTGTATTATATGTATAAAAATCTCGTGTCACGGTGTTTGTGTGGTTGGACTACTTAGTAAAAAAAACTTTTTTACAAAAAAAACAACCGACTTCCAAAAAAATACACTAAAAATTAAAAAATAACTTTAATTTCGGCAGTCGGTGTTTGTATTTTACTTCTTCGTTATTTGACATATTATATTTGGTTGTAGTGTATTTTTTTTTGGAAGTCGTTTGCTTTTTTTGTATAAAAGTTTTTTTTTTTTTTTTTACTTTTTAGTTGTTATACCCCAGAACTAAAAACCCAAACGTGGAATTTAAACATTTGGAGAACACCAAAACGCCATCGAGGTATACGTATTTTTCGTTTTCGTTCAGTTTCTCAAAAAGCGCTGAAGCAATTTCGATAAAATTTATATGGGACCACCTCGGGAGTATATTCTTTCGGATAAAAAAAGAATTTTGAAAATCGGTCCACAACTGACGGAGAAATGAGCGGACATACATAGACTCATAATAAAACAAAAGAAAGGTTACAAATTCTTAATAATGAAATAATAATGTTAAAATGGAAATTGTTTGAAAACTTACCTCCTTGAACATCTACGATCATATTGATAAAATACATTTTAGGTACTTCAATAGAAATATCAATACTGAGAGGGTGCGTCATCTACCCATACAATAAATACTTACTTAAAGTACGTAGGCACAGTACGTGGGTAGTGTAGCCACACAACACTTGTGCAAACTTCGTTGTCGTGAGCGTCATCACTTCATGACAATCACCGACATAATTTCAGTTTGGTATCGTTATCGGACAAACGCATCCTCGCTGTCTAACATTAATTGCTATACTTTAAACATACTATGAGCATACCAATGTAATTATATAGGACGTTTGTCCATTTGACATTTAAAGTGGAAGAAACATTTAGGGGTTACTAATTCTTGGTTTATGTGATTTGGAATTGTTATACTTACTATTGTTTTATACTGTCTTTTTCCTGATTGATTCACTTGTTCGCTGTCTTGCCACCCGCTAAGCCGTAGAATATATAATCCTCGCCCGATCACACTTTTCGTAACGCTCTCGTCACGCATTCACTTTCAAAGTAAAGCGTGCGTAAAGAAGTTTTACTATAATAGTTTACAAATTTTTAAGGTTACGAACGTCGGAATGTAAAAACGGAACCCTTATAGGACCACTTGTACCTCTATCTGTCTGTCACAGTCAATTTTCTCCGAATCTACTGGACCGATTCAGTTATTTAGTACACACATGCGTTTCTATGACCCAAACACGGACGTGTAACGTTAATAAATAAATTTTCAATATGGTGTCTCTTTTTGGAGAATAATAAAAAAATAGTTTTTCAAACTGTACTGCGACATAACAAATGAAAAAGTTTACTGTAAAGCAGCGGTCCCACGGCCCGTGAAACGACGGGCCGCGCCGCGCCTCGCGAGGCGTTGCCACGTCTGTACGCGGCCTGTGTCGAGTGTTCCCACGGCGCGAGTCGGCCTGATGCAGCCTGCTGGCCGCTATTCATCCATCATCGCATTCATTCATCCTTCGAATCGCGCCGTGCCGCGCCTTTGAACTTACCGACTCACGAGTTCTCGCGATGGAGCGGACGGAGGCCACCGGCAGGCTTCATCGGATGCGACGGTTCCCATGGCCTGTCCGCATGGCGCGACGCGGCGCGGCCCGTCGATTCATGGGCCGTGGGACCGCAGATAAAGGGTCTCAATTATTTTTTAATCATAATTTTAATTTAGTTTTTTTGTAACTCTAGGTTATACTTATAATTGTACATATTTTGTACCTTTCTTACTCTGGAGTGGAGTGATATTAATTTATTAATAATGGAATATTGTTCTTGTTTTCTTTCTAAATATTGTTGTGATGATGTGTCACTTTATTACCCCCTTTTGTAAGAAAATCCCACTAACTGGGATGATTATTTTATAGGCTTTAATTAAATCATCAACTTACCCATTACTCACTATAACTTTTATTTTTGCGGTAATGTGGTTTTTCAATATGCGTAAACACCTAATAACCTTATTTTTACGTTCAATCACTCAAATGACTCATTGCACCATAGCGTATAAATTGTCCCATGTCCCCCATGTATTAGTGATTTATCTTTCCAAACGGAGCCCTATTTGCTGTCACTCACGTGTCCGTCTGTCAGACAAATCTTACTGCCAATGAATGAAAAAAAAAAGCCAATATAATGAAAATTTGAAGACTAGCTCAAAAGCCACAGTCTTAAAATTTTCACAGTATGCAAGCATCTTGTTGACCCAAAGAAATACAAATTGTCAAAATTTGATATGGAACCCTAAATTTGCGAAGTCCGATACGTACTTGGTCGGTCTTTTATTTTTTGTGGGTGGGAAATCTCTAGATGACTTCTCCTGCTGTGTGTGGAGCGGGAGGGAGTGTCAGACTCTTCACTATCACTATCACTACATAGTATAAAACAAAGTCGCTTTCTCTGTCCCTATATCCCTATGTATGCTTAAATCTTTAAAACTACGCAACGGATTTTGATGCGGTTTTTTTTTAATAGATAGAGTGATTGAAGAGGAAGGTTTATATGTATAATTTGTACCCGAGCGAAGCTGGGGCGGGTCGCTAGTACTGACTAAAAGACCCGTGTTCATTCTATTGCCCTTTGCGTTTCAAGGCCGCGCTGACTCTTTCGAACAGTCCCGCAGCATTAGTGGTTCATCTAACAAGGTAAAAAAAAAGAAATGGTAGAATAGGTGCAAGTTTTCCAATTACCCGTTTTATAGATAAGGGTCGCTGTAGTGTTTAACAACACTTAAAATAACGGATTTATAGGGCAAACAGCGATTAGGGTTGCCACCCGTAATAATAATAATAACCTTTATTTTAACAAACTAATGCAGTGTTGCCCAAAGTTAACTGGACCGTGACCCACCTAACAAGAACTACCAAATAAAGGATGATTCACGTTACACCGTGCGGCCACCGAGCTAGTCATTCATGCTACACCGGGCTGTCACCGTGCTACCACCGGGCCCCGGCCGGGGCACGGCCGAGGCACGCCCGGGGCACGTCCGGGGCACGGATCAGTTCATACAAAAAGTATACTATAGATATTTGACCGTGCAATTGTTTGACCGGCAATTGTTTCCCGGCCGGGGCACGGCCGTGGCACGTCCGAGCCCGGTGCACACGTTCATATTACACCGTGTTGCCACCGGGCCGAGCCCTGGCCGTGCCCCGTCCGTGCCGCGGCCCGGTCTAGCATGAATCACTTCATACAAAATGTATGCAACAATCTTTGACCGTGCCCCGGCCGTACCACGGACGGGGCACGGCCCGGTGGCGACACGGTGTAACGTGAATCATCCTTAAGGGACTCATCTCTCGGCTGTGATGACTGATGAATGAAAAACTATTAATAAGAAAAATAAAGTATAATCGATTAATCTTACAAGCTCTACTTGGCATTCCACTATTTAATTAAATACATGCTGTTTTTTAAGAAAAAAAAATACGTTGTTTCCTATTTTTTGTCATTACAGCTGTAGCATCGGTTTTTCAGGGCCCATCCAATATTAGCTCGCGACTCACCAGTGGGTCGCGACCCATAGTTTGGGAACCACTGAACTAATGAATTACATTACATCTTGATATTGCTTAGTTCTACAAAATGGTTTATACAGGTGAATGTAAATACTAATCTTCATCATCAGACACCGGTTTCTAGATTGTCTTGCTTGCCAGCATAGGCTTCCCCAAGTGTTCTCCACAACGATCTGCCTCTCGCCTTCCTCGTCGAAGTCGTTCTTGCCACCTTTTTAATATCATCTTCCCAGCTACGGTACTGTCTACCTTTACTCCTTTTTTATATCTAGGGCACCATTCCGTCACTTCTTTGGCCCACTTTTCTGTCCTACTTCTTATTAGAAGTTCCGACCATTTTCATTTGAGTTGTTTGATTCGGTATTTTATATCCATAGTCTTGGTTTTTCTTATTGTTTTTAGTTGAACATTGGTGTTGATTCTGTGTTATGCACAAACTAAACTTAATTTAGGCTATTGCTATCTTTTTCTCTCTAATAAAACAAGAAAGAGACGGACGTAAATTAGAGCTGTCAAATTTAGTTTGAACTAATATTTCCATACAAATTAAGGGTACACGTAAAAACATGTCTAAAAACACGGCGAAGCGCAAGGCGTAAACTAGTTTGACATCTCTAACTTAGTGCATAGCTATAGCCGTCCTTTTCTCGCACTGCCTTTTAGTAAAATATAGCAATTCTCTAATTTTAGTTTAGATATTGAACAAGGGAATCCGTGCCATTGTCTTTTAATTTTATGTTGAGTAAAATTCTTTCCATTCTGTGTTGACAAACTTCAAGTGATTTAATATTTTCTTTGTACAACTCCAAGTCTGACATCCGTAACGCTGCCACCCGTACTTTATTATAAAGTATTGTACTTAATTTGGGCAAATGTACTTTTTTATGTGGGCTGTAATGTACCTACGCTAAAATACTTTATTTTTAATAATTTCATAATTGGTTTGTTAATTTAATAATTTGTTAGATGTTGCTAGAAGAAAAAAAAAAGTGTGGAAAAAATGTCAGTGCAAAAAATAATTAATTCTTTATTCTCAGATGTAGTATACTTTATTTATTAAACCTTAGAAAAGTAAATAAACTCTATTTGCCAAAAAAAAAAGGTGGCAACCCTAGCAGCGATTACGCCAGCGAGTGGACAAATCGTTACCAAGAAAAATAACAAAGCAAAGAACCCATTCATTTTATATGCTCTTTCACCGCCATCATCGTTAAATCGACTCAAAGAACCAATAGAATTATTTAAATCGTTTAATACCAATACGGACCATATCGGCGATATGATATCGGTCATTAACGATTATTCGACAATCATGCGTTGTCTGTTTACTATTAATTTGATGATTGCTGTAAAGAGATTTATCAGCACAATATTACGACATACACACGAGTTCATATAAAACATAATAAAGTTATTGTACACTCAGGGAATGTAATAGTTGCTCGCGGGTGTATTCGAAAGAGTAACGCAAAGAGCAACTGAAGGAAGACAGGTGGGTTTTAGTCAGAAATAGTCTGACACGCCCTCCTCCCGCTCCACCTAGAGTGGAAGAAGTTATTTGATGAAATTCTCAAAAAAAAAAATAACTGGCTAAGTGCGTATCGGATTTCGCACATTAAGGCGCTATTAGCTGCCAACGACCTTGAGTTAGCAGCTAATAGCGCCTAGGTTAGCTTGCGTGTTCTGTGCTGAGCTCACGTAACGCGTCGTACGTCCACCCAGTAATAGGACTCGCCCATCAAGAAGCCTTGTCCGAAATTAGACGCATTATTAATTTATTACACATAAAACAACAAGTATTAAACTAAAACACTGAGACTACATTATAAGTAATTAAATGATTTATAAAATGGTGAAGGTTCATAAAAATACGCTTTATAATTTTTGCGTGATTCTTAATTTTTTATTCGCGTTAGACATAACTTTACAAAAATAATTACACTGTGTTATAAAAATATAATTTCAAATATTCCCAGATCAAATTACGACGGAAATTGTCTAGAGTAACATATATTTTTTTCAAAGATATAAGACTAGTCGTTTAGACGTGATGTTCAATTAAAAATCGTTAAATGTCGTATAACTGCTCCTTATGTGTTAAAAACGGCCGTTTTTGACACTTTCGCTTGCTGCTTTGGATACGAAACACTTTGAGTCCTGTTTTAAAAACGTAAAAATAACTTATCCTATTTGTAAACAACACAACATAGGATTCTTTAATATTTATTTTCTATGCTAAGATACGAAGTTTTATTCAATGAGGGCGCCACTTATGGGGAGGTAGGCCCTTAAGAGTTCCGTACCAAATATTGGTATTTGTTAGATAAACTTTATCACCAAGTTTTAAGTTCATAGGTCAATGGGAAGTTAAAAATTTCTTCGTAACAAAATTTTGTGACAGACGACAGACGTACAGATAGACAGACGTACACGTGAGTGACAACAATCGACTCCGTTTGGACCCTTCGGGTACGGAACCCCTAAAAACGAATGTAATAGTTGAGCAGATGGGCACTATACAATAATTTTGCCGTGTTGAAAGTGGTTTATATTATTGAAATTGTAATGAGTTTCCTACGATTTGGCTTACGATTCTTTTTAGTTAATTTCAGACATTTTTTGTTTAGCTGATAGGCATTTGCCTTTGCAGAGATAGTTACCTAATAAAATTGCAGTAAATTATTGAAACTTCACAACATTCTAGCTCTATTGCGAAACAAATAAATGTTGAGTGGTACAAGAATTTGAAATGGTTCGTGTAAATTGGGTATATTTACAGTTCTACACGAAACATTTCAAACATAGCACGCGCGGGTTGGCGAACTTCTTAATATGGTTGAATTAAAATACTTGATTATTAAGATTAAATACATAATCTATCTGAATATTGCCATAATCACCAATACCTTCATTGTATTACACATATTTCTAGTTCGTTTTTAGTACTACCTACTATTATGTTCGTTTATTAATTTTCTGTACACATAATTTACATGTTTGAATATATATATATAATTCTATACATATAAATAAAAAGAGCAGTGGTGGCCCAGTGGTAACGGCTGCTACTTACAAATGATAATGATAAATGATAAATGATAAATGATAAATGATAAATGATGTTTATTCAGTAAATAGGTTACAAGGAACACTTTTACACGTCAATGTTTTTTGTCAGTTTAAGCTAGATGAGGCCGGTGTTTCCTAGCTGACTACCCTGAGAAGAAACACCGAAACAAACTCAGAGGTCAAAGTCTCTTTTAGTGTTCAAATCCATACAATGTGGACTGGTTAGATCATATGAGAACCATGTACGTTTATGTCTGGGATGAGCTTTATGAAGAAAGCAACACACGAATTCGAGTGGACCTGTCCAGACAGTGCAATCATTTGTCAGTCATCGCGAAGCTCAACTCAGAACTCTGAGGTGCTCAACGAACCGACGAACAATACCAAAGTAAGGACATTTGAGTAGGCCGCAAAAAATACTCAAACTGCCAGACAATCATAAAATCTACATGAATATAACGACATACATAGTTCTCGCATTCACATTATTCTATATGAGGACCATGCAGCTTAGTGTCTGTAGTGGTCTTTTGAAGAAAGAACCAAACATATTTGAGTGGACCTGTCCAGTCAGTGCAAGCATTTGTCAATAGTCGAATAGCTCAACTTAAAAACCACTAAGGAGCTCAATGACATGACGAACAATACCAAAGAAAAGACATTTGGGTAGGCCGCAAAAGTACTCAAACTGTCAGACAACGTTGAAAATTACTGTAAAAAGGAGGAGAAAATAATAATAATAACCCACATAGTCCTCACATTTACAATAATTAAGTAATCAAAAAAAAAATAAAAATATAATACTTTACAAAGTAAATATTTGTGTCAAACAAAATAGTAATCATAATATGTCAATCAAAAAAATAAAAATAAATATAATACTTAACAAAGTATTCAAGTCAAAAAAAAAAAAAAAAAATAATAATAAAATGTCAATAAAAAAATAAAATAAAAAATATAATACAATACTATACAAGTATTCATGTCAAAACGAATATTAAAAAAAAAAATATATATAAAAAATTTTTCATCAGTAAGTAGTACATATGAAAACAATGGCTCATGTATATCATTGAAGCAGCTCAATCCCACGCCTTTTTGTCCTCAAGAAAGTCATTAATTGTGTAAAAAGCTTTCTGGCATAGCTTACGTTTAATAAATGATTTAAATTTATTTATGCTTAGTTCTTGAATTTGGCTAGGAAGTTTATTATAGAAACGTATACATTGACATCTAAACGAACCACCTATTTTTTTCTTGAGCCTGGTTTTTGGTACAATAAATTTGTGTTTGTTCCTAGTATTTATGCTATGGATATCACTGTATCTTTTAAACAGATTAATATTTTTATGTGCATACATGAGATTCTCATAAATATATTGAGAGGGAACAGTCATAATATTAATCTCTTTAAATTTGTCTCTGAGGGAGTGTCTGGGACTTAATTTATAAATTGCACGAATAGCCCTTTTCTGTAAAACAAAAATTGTCTGAATATCGGCGGCATTACCCCACAACAGAATGCCGTACGACATCACACTATGAAAATAACTAAAGTATACTAAACGAGCTGTCTCTAAATCAGTTAAACCACGAATTTTCCTTACGGCGTATGCTGCAGAGCTAAGTTTTTTGGACAGTTTATCTATATGGGGGCTCCACTGAAGCTGCGCATCCAAAGTTAAACCTAAGAACACTGTGGAATCCTCGGGTTTCAACTCTTCACCCTTTATTGACACACTAGTGTTCACTTGTATTACATTGGGTAATGTGAACTTTATGCATTTTGTTTTTTTCTCGTTAAGGAGAAGATTATTGACATTAAACCAGTTAACTACAGTTGAAAGAGCATTATTTACATTATCAACAACCACCTGCTGACGTTTGAGTTTAAATAAAAGTGAAGTGTCATCTGCAAACAGCACTATATCATGTTTATCCTTTATGAGGTAAGGCAAGTCGTTGATATAGATTAGAAACAAAAAAGGACCCAGAATTGAGCCTTGAGGAACCCCCATTCTGACTACAGACCCGGAAGACCTTTTGCCGTTCACATCAACTCTCTGAATCCTATTACTCAAGTATGAAGTAAGAAGATCCAGAGAGGCGCCCCGGACTCCGTAGTAGTGCAGCTTCCTGATCAATGTATCATGGAGAACGCAATCGAAAGCCTTAGACAAATCGCAAAAAATGCCCAACGCATCGCATTTATCTTCCCATGCATTATAAATGTGTCCCAAAAGTTCAACACCAGCATCAGTTGTTGAACGACCCTTTGTGAAACCAAACTGTTTGTTGTGTAATAATTTGTGTTTATTAAAATATCTTTGAATTTGATCTAAAATAATTTTCTCAAAAATTTTACTAAAAATAGGTAGCACTGATATAGGTCTATAATTAGTAGGGTCTGATGTACTACCCGATTTAAACAATGGTATAATTTTACTATATTTCATTAGATCAGGAAACTCACCACAATCTATACAATTATTAAAAATTACTGCTAAAGTAGGTGCTACAATGTCTATAATAGACCTAGCAACGTCAACAGAATTACCCCATAGATCTGCAGTCTTTTTAACATTTAAAGTATTAAAAGTTTTGATTACATCATTACAAGTGACATATTGGAAATAAAATTGGGATTCACAAACTGGAACGTTTTCTTTAAGTAAAATTTCTGCAGCAGTTGGTGATGAATTTAGAGATTTTGTAGTCGATACGGGAATCTCTGCAAAGAAATTTTCAAATGCCGCGGCGACTTGCGAATCTGATTTAATGATACTGTCATCAATAGCAAGGCTGTAATCACTACTTCGGTTGCAAGACCTTCCCGTTTCGCTATTAATAATATCCCAAGTCATTTTAATTACATTACTACTATTTTTAATTTTTGAACTTAAGTAGCGAGATTTCGCCAAATAACATACTTTTTTAAATAATTTAGAATAATTCTTAACATATAAATTAAATTCTACAGTGTTAATATAAGTCCGTTCTTCATACAGCTCATACAGCCGTTTTCTACTTTTATTAATACCAATGGTGGCCCAGTCACTGAAGGAAGTATTGCTATTTACCGAAATCGTCTTAGGAATAAAAGTAGTATCAAATTGCGTGCAATATATTTTGAAAAAATCATTATAATGTTGATTAGGGTCATCATTAGTTGACAAAAGTGGGATTTTATTTGAGAGTTTAGTTTTAAATGTTTCCAAGCGACCTTTAGATTTTGGGTTAACAGTGATATCTTTTTTTCGTTTATATTTGTTTATATTTGGTATAGTGATCAGTAGTCCACTATGATCAGAGTCTAATAAATTAATAATTTTTTTGTGGGTAGGTAAAATATCTGCATAAATATTATCTAGGCAAGATGCAGTAGTGGGGGTTATTCTAGTAGGCTCCATAAATAGATTTACAAGATTGTATGACTGAAACAAACTTATAATTTTAGTGCTTAGGCTAGAAGTTTCTAACAAATTAACGTTGAAGTCGCCACAAACGATGACAGACTTACTACAGTTACAAATTTTTTGCAACACTTCATCCATTACTTTTTCAAAACAATCATACAATCCTTTAGGTGGTCTGTACACACTTAATATAACAAACTGCTCCAATTCAATACAGGCAATTTCAACTGTCTGTTCAACAGAGAGGCTCACAATATCCTTGCGGTCTTTAAACTTAAGTATATTATTTATGAAAATTAATGAGCCACCATGTATAGCGTTTACTCTGCTGAACGAACTACCAACCTGGTGATTACTATAATTAAACATAATCTGATGGCTTTTAAGCCAATGTTCAGTTATACAAAGAATATCTACATTGTTAAATTTAAGGAATAATTCTATTTCTAAATCCTTGCCCATACAACCATAAATATTTTGGTGCACCAGGTTGATACTATTTGTTGATTTTAAAACATTGTTTTCACCATTCTTTAAATAATTGCTAGAGATTGTCTCTGTTGTCTTAATTTCTAATTTAAATTATTAATAATGTCAAAATTTGATGCCAAGACATTGGCAGAATTATGAAAAATGTCATTGCATTGCTCAATAGAAGCAATTTGTTTAGCCAAATTCTTGGCTGTTATACAAAATAAATATGATAGCGACACAGCTATCTGTCTCCTACAATAATTTGAAAGATAGTATCTATCTATATGATTCCTATCTTTTGTCAAATAAAAACGATTACCAATATAATTGTTAAGGTCAATGAGATGGAATAAGTTATTATTAAATAACAAATTGTGCAATTTTATATTCATATGATATCTAATTTGATTTTCTTCCTGTGGCAAACTTTGGCTATAAGGGAAAGTGAACATCACAATTTTTCTTAAATTAAGGTCAGACAAGGTTCTATAATATTGGAGCAATTCTCCTTTGTTCACGGTACCCCTATCACCAACTAAAATTATGAGTATAGTATCCTGGTTAAAATTACATTTTATAATCTCTTTCATTATTTCCAACAAAGTACAACCAGGCATGCAGTTATTCATTATAGAGTGTCCCGGATATTCATTTATCAAAAAGTGGCCTAAATCCTTTCCAATCTCATCACAATAGATAACTATTTCTTTATTTACACTTTGTTGCGATAAACAATTAGTCATTTCTACTGGCAAACTGGCACAAGACTGCGGTAAGGTGGTATTATATATTGGCAATGAATGGTCCGGAGTAGATGCCATTGATGGTGATTGGCAATGTTCACAGTTTGATTTTTGTAAGCTAACCAGCTCATACAAGTTGTAGGTCGTGAATTAAAATCCAGGCAGACACTTTTCTTTGTGTAAATTATTTCATCACCACTGCTCTCAAAACGGTGTAGGAAAACATCGTGAGGAAACCGGCATGTCCTAGAACCAAAAAAAACTTTTTAACAAAAAATAAATAAACCTTTTAAAGTCTTGAGTAATGAGCATATTTACCTACATAAAATATCAAATTTTATATAAACTATTTTTTAATCGGCGCCAAACATCAATCTGATTATTAAATATCTAAATTTTATAAGCACTTACAAATGAAGAAGGCTGTAAGTTGGTAATTAATCATTTTATTAATCGGTTCATAAATAACGGAGTGAGGGCCGAACATACATACAGAAACGCTAAACGTGCCCACAATTTTCGAGGTTTTCTCTCAATTTTATCAGGTTTCCACTGTCAGATCCTGACTTCCTTGACATGGGACCACCCTTGAGGTATACCCTATCTAACAAAAAAAGAATAATCAAAATCGGTTCATAAATGACGGAGTGAGGGCTGAACATACAAAAAAAAAATATATATATATATATATACGGTCGAATTGAGAACCTCCTCCTCCACAGTTTTCTTTATAACATTCAAACTTTCAATGTTGACAATCCAATAACTTTTGACAGAATGACGTCAGTCGGGTCAGCTAGTTCCTTATAAAAACGAAAGAAAAAAAACATTTAAAAATATACAAAATACTATCTGGAACAGCTACTATTATTAATTATACTAGAACCACATGGCTACAAACTTGAGACAAGAAGTGACCCCAGCCTCGTCCGTCATAGAGCCGGTTACCTCAATACCCAGATGTTTACAAGCTAATTTTAATACAACTGGTTATGCTAAAACTGCATTTTCTATCATGCAAATTAAGCACTAACATTTCGGAATTCTACTTAATAATACGTCCATTTCTTGAGGAAGGAAGGCTAAATATACAGTTGTTTTTCCTACTGAGCCCATTACCTGACGAGTATTTAGTATCGATGCATAAATTAAGTATGCTTGGCAGACTGAGCAGAGCTTTAGACTATCTTACTTTCTCTCATACTATCAAAGAATGTAAAGAAGAAGAGAAAGAGAATTATCACCATCATCATTTCAGCCGAAAGACGTCCACTTCTGGATGTGGGCCTCCCCCAAGTGTCGCCACAAGTCCACAGTGACCGGTTCTGTGCGTCTCGCATTCATTTGCTACCCGCGACCCTCACCAGGTCATTGGTTCACCTTGTGGATGGCCTTCTGCTGCTGTGTCTTCTGGGTACGCGGACGCTACTCCAAAACTTTTCGGCCCCATCGACCGTCTGTTCTGCGAGCAATGTGCCCTGCCCACTGCCACTTCAATTTGGCGAATCTTCGGGCTATGTCGGTAACCTTGCTTCTCTTGCGGATATCCTCATTCCTGATTCGATCATGCAAGGAAACTCCAAGCATTACCCTCTCCATTGCCCTTTGGGTGACTTTAAGCCTTCTGATGAGGCCCATTGAAAGATCTAAATTTATCAAAAAAAGTCTGCCTAGCCTTTTCCCAACTATCTTGGGGTCGGCTTCCAGTGTAACTGGATGCAGCTGCATTCCAGTGTTACACATGGAGCGACTGCCTATCTGACCTCCACAATCCAGTAACTAGGTAATACGATACCCCTTGGTAAGACTGGTTGTCAGACTTTCGGGCTTCTGACGACTGTCAAAGATCCACGAATGACAACCGGAACCAACGGCATAACTTGCTCTCCCAGGCACGGAGGAGTCTCGATATCTAAAGATGGTCACCCATCCATGGACCAACCCCGGCAAGCGTACCTTAACCTGATGGCTCGACCCGTGCGTACGAGCTTCCTCCTCCTTCCCCTCCTAAACCTAATAATACCTTAAAATTAAATCAAAACCAACGATATTTGTAACCACTACAATTAGCTTCTAACATCGTTCAAGTTCAGTCTACTACGTAACTCAGTTTTTTCCAGTGTTATGAAAAGTAATTGAAATAAGCGCTGGGTGTTAATATGAAGCCTAACTAATGAATCCACTAATTGCGTGCTTCGGGTCGGCCTTGGCAGCCGACCTTAGCGGCATACGAAGTAAGGCCATTGGCATTTACTACACAATATGTAAAACAGTTTCTATCAAAAAAATACAACGTAAATATTGTGTGAACTTCAACTGAATATTGGTCTGTCGTTCGTCATTGTATGGAAACATTCAGCGTGTTTTGATTAAGCGTTCCTAACGTCTCACGATTTTAGGGTTCCGTTCCTAATGGGTTCTAATGGGTCACAGTTTTTTTAGCCTAAAAATACGCAGCCTGACTATAATATCAGACTTCAATATATTGATAAATATTTTAGTGACCGTGAGGTCTGGTTGCGGTACCGCCTTCAAAATTTGACCAATTAATTCGGTTTTCCTGATAAATTGTTATTCAATGTAGGTAGTATGTTTTGTTAACTCTATAAATGACAAATACTAATTATATATATATATATATATATATATATATATTTTTTTAAATTATAATTATCATCTTAAATGTGGCCCTGGATGACCGAGCATGGCTGCAAGCCACGCTACCCATTCGCTTTGGTGGGCTCGGCATCCGCAAAATTTCTAGTGTAAGCCTACCGGCGTTCCTGTCTCCGGTCCACAGCACTTGACAGTTAACCACACGAATTTTAACCCCATCGCTGGTTAACTGTGAGGTGCCGAGCTTGACTGATGCTGTGAACGCCTGGAAAGCGGCTTGCCCGAACACGGCGTTGCCCGAGAACCCAGAGACAGTGGGATGAGCCGCTCTGCAGGTTGGTACGGAATAATCTCATTAATACGTCCACCAATACTGCTGAGCGTGCCCGCCTACTGGCTGTGGGTGAATGGGAGTCGAGCCTTTGGCTACAGGCACTACCGTCACCCAACATTGGTACCATGCTGAGTGACGCCACTTTCCGGATCGCTACATGTTTGCGTCTGGGTGCTCCGAGTGGAGCTCGACATCGTTGTCAATGCGGTGAAGCAGTCGACCGCCTCGGACACCATGGCCTATCCTGCGGTACGAGTGCTGGTCGGATAGCACGGCACGCCAGCATTAATGACATCATCCGTCGGGCTCTTGTCACCGCCGGGGTGCCAACTGTTTTAGAACCCAATGGCTTGGCACGTGACTATGGGAAGAGGCCAGACGGTATGACCATAGTGCCTTGGAAGTTGGGTAGGCCTTTGGTGTGGGATGCAACATGTGTCGACACCCTTGCGCCATCCCATCTTCTTAGCACGGCAGGCTGTGCTGGGGCGGCTGCTGCAGGTGCAGAAAACCTCAAACGGCGCAAATATACGAGTAACAACCTTATTGGGAGTTACATGTTTGAGCCGTTTGGGGTTGAAACACTAGGGCCATGGGGTCCGAGTGCTCATCGAGTTTTCCGGCATATCAGCAAGCTGTTAGTCGACTCTTCACGTGACCAGAGGGCTGGGCTTTTCTTTGGCCAACGAATCAGCATTGCTATTCAACGTGGCAATGCTGCTAGCGTTCTGGGCACTTTTTCCATTGACAGCGATGTGGATGAATTTTTTGATGCCCAGTGAGTTGTTTTTTCATACGCTTTTGTACATGTTAGGTATTATTGTTAGTTTGTATATATATGTTTTAAGTTATTTCTATTGAATAAATATAATTATAATTATTATTACTAAATTAACTTCTGTCTAATTTTATCAAATGCATTGCTTAAGAGGGAACAGGGGCTGCGACTCTCCATTCAAATGTATTCCCCTGTTTTCTTCGTGAATTATGCCTCTAGAGAAATAAATCTCTTTTCATAAAGTCAGGGTCTGCTGTTGACACGTCCCTGTTATTTCTTTTTTTCCAGAAACTAATAAGTAAAGAAAATATGACCCTTCAAAAATGACAAAAAATGGCCCTATTTTTTCCGCCGTTCTTAGAAGACTAGACAGACAAATTAGAAAAGTTTTAACATAAAACATTTAATAGGGACCTATACATACTCTTTTTTAAAAAGTTGGTGCCAAAAATAATTGAATCGGCTCAGTTTTCGAGGAGAAAAAAGGGTAATACGAAACGTCGATCTCGTCAAAAATTTTGTAATAAATAATCGGTCTGAGTTGCAGCTGTCCCTATCGCACTCTACAGGCTTGAGGGAGCACGATGGCAATAGTTTCTTCAAATACCTATTTTGTAAATTCCGCGCAGGCCCTGTTCCCTCTTAATAAGTTTATGGAATACACTTTACCCTTTCTTTTAATGTTATAAGGATGTTTAAAATTCTATTTTTAATCATGTTTCAATTATATTTTAACTTGTTTGTAGAAGCGCTTCCTTGTACAGTATGTTGCCACATTAGCCACGTAATTTTTCCAGCTGCTAATTGTGTATTGACTATATGTTAATTGTTTGCGCTCGCTCGTTGATGCTAATTACTTCACATTCTCTTAATATGTTTCCGACAAACAATCGCTCCTGTAGTTTCGTTCAATTGTATAAACTCTAGGGTTGCAGATTACACAGTTTTAACTGACTAGTAAAATGTTACCAACGCAAAAAAAAAAAAAAAATTGTTCCAGGTGACAATAAGTCTTCAGCAGATTACCATACTACGTTTGGCAGTTTTATAGCCACTACACGACTGACAAAGAAAAACAGTTACGGTTGGAATATTACGAACAATTTAAGTTGATATCTAGTCAATTTGCCAACTTAAATCTATTTCTCCGAATATACTTCCAAACAACCTAAAAACAATCTGCCTAGCCTTTTCCCAACTATCTTGGGGTCGGCTTCCAGTCTAACCGGATGCAACTGAATACCAGTATTTTACATGGAGCGACTGCCTATCTGACCTCTACAACACAGTTCTACCTATCTGACTGTTTAACGGCTTAACGTGCTTTCCGAGGTACGGAGGATTCTCGGTGTGTAAAGATGGTCACCCATCCATAGACCAACCCTGGCAAGTGGAGCTTAACCTGATGGATCGACCCGTTCGGCTGTTATTACTTTAGCCACGAGCTCTTCACTTCCACTTCCAAACAACCTAATCCCAAGTAATTACCTTGTCTGAGCCACTAGCTCCTTAATCTTGAACAATTGTTTGATTGTATGGCATCCCTGACACGTACTTGTCACCAGCACGTCACAATCGGATTGAAATCAAACGTTCTAACCGAAGCAGTCTGTTCAAGAACCCTGCCTATTTTACTAAGTATACTTACTCTGGGGCAACGCACTCTAACACACACAAAAATCAGAACAAATACGTTTAAGGCGCAGTTATACGACTTCTAATGATTTTTAATTGAATTTAATTAAACGACTAGTCTTACTTCTTAAAAAAAATGTATGTTACTCTAGACAATTTGTTTCGTAATTTGATATGTGAATATTTTAAATTATATTTTTATAACATTGTGTAATGTTATGTCTAACGTGGATAAAAAATTGAGAATTACGCAAAAACTATAAAGCGTATTTTTATGAAACCTTCACCATTTTAAAGATAATTTAATTATTTATATTTTAGTATACGTGTTTTAGTATAATACCTCTTGTTTTATGTATAATAAATTAATAATGCGTCTAATTTCGGACAGTGCTCCTTGATGGGCGAGTCCTATTACTGGGTGGACGTACGACGCGTTGCGTGAGCTCAGCACAGAACACGCAAGGTCGTTGGCATTAAACAGCGCCTTAAAAATGCGTCATCGCTGAAATTTTTCATGTCACACAAGGCGTGTCTAGTCAAAAGCTAGAATTTAAAATCTTTAACGCGAAAACAGCTATAAACGGTCTCCACTCCCTTGTAATACGACGGTCAAAGCGACCTTTGACGGAGCTGTCTGTCTGGCTATAGCTAAGCGTGCGACACCGTCTGTATGGCTTTTGAAAAACAACATCGTGTAGCAAGACTGACCAGTAATAACTGTTTTTAATGCAACATCGGACAATGGAATTGGCAAAGAATAAAGCTAAACCAAAATGGCACCCGCCATTTTGGTTTAGCGGTCAGAATTTATTTATTCGTTTATCTCCGCATCGGAACGCCTTGTAGCAATTACATCAATAGAGCACAAATTACTTCAGAATCATCTGCTTTACAAAGTTTCCAACAGCGTTAGGCCACCTCGTCTCCATGGTTCTACATGTAATCCATATCGCATAGAGTATGTTGAAGATCTCTGTATTGAACTAGCGTATACAAGCGTAATGCATTTAAGAAGGTAATTAGTACCGAATTTTATAACGTATTATATTCTGTGCAAAAACGCGTTTGTTGACCCACAGCCGTAGTCTGAGAATTGTTTAATGATCCCTGTGCTCCTCAAAGGTTCTTTGCCTCGTTCGGGGTTGTCGCGATGTCACCCGTCTCTCGAGTGACGTTATCTTCAGATCTTCGTTACCTTTAGTCATCTAAGTCCTTCGTCGACATCAAAGCTATGTCGTGATGTACTGACGTCATTTCGCCAAGCCCATGTTGTTTTAAGAGTAGTAGAAACATAATGCAATTAACGATAAGTTGCTAACAAGTGGGTGTGTTTATATGTATAATACAGCTCCTTATAAGAAATGGAAAATGCTGGGTATGATACCTTTAAGGTTGAATGAACGAGATGTTACGTGTTATGGATTATGGAAGACAATATTTATGTAATCATTTATGACTATTGTTATCAAAAGGTGACCGGTTTGGATCAACAATAAGTCGTGATCGAAGTCTGCGTTGACTTTTCGTAGATTTCATAGAACCCCTCCTTTATATGTATATGCAGCTTTATACGAGTACTAAGCAGATATCATGGTTGATTGGTTGTTGAAAACTATGCTTGAATTTCCTGAAATCCGGTGGGTATTTGCCAACCGGATTTCAAGTTGTTAAGTGAATAGTCGACAGATAACATCTGCACATCAGCACCACGGAGCAGTGGTGGTCTAGTGGTAACGGCCTCGAACGAGTTGTAGGTCGTAGGTTCAAACCCAGGCAGGCGCTTTTCTTTGTGTAATTTATTTCATCACTACTGCTCTCAAAACGGTGAAGGAAAATATCTTGAGGAAACCGGCATATCCTAGAACAAAAAATCGAAGTCATGTGACATCCACCCGCACTGCGCCCGCGTGGTGGATTACGGTCCATTCTATCTCCTAGAAAAGAGGTCTGAATCCCAGCAGTGGGATCATTATAGGGCTGATGATGTTATGTTGTGCAGGTATGCTATCTACTCGAGGGGTGGAGAAAACCTACTTTGTCATTACTGTGCCTGGGTGGCACAGTCTAATGAACAAAAATGACAAAGTAGGTAGGTTCAAAGCAATATAATAGTAACAGTCTGTTGTACTGTACATAATTATTATGTACAGTACAACTGTTTTCTAATGTCCCTCGGCAACTTTATTGTTGTTTTGTTTTGATTTCCGTGTGAACTAAGTGCTTAGTTCTGAATTCAAATTATTATACATGATTAATCTAATAATTGATGGACATGGAAATTAGCATTCGTTTTATTATATATATATATAATAAAACGAATTCGGAAATGCGCTGATTGCCGAGGGACATTAAGGGATGGCGCCCACGAGCAACTTAGTTGCCTAGCAATTTTTTTGTCTTTGTCGCTGTCTCTTCGCCGAGATTTAGACGATGCGTACATGGGAGCGACAGCAACGCGACTTTTTTGTAAAAAAAATCTGAGATTAAAAAAATAACTTTTTTCAGCGGCAGTTTTTTCCAGTCGCAAAAATTTTTGCTGTCGCGTCGCTACATGCGCGCACTGTCATACACGCCCATAGACTTGATGTGAGAGACAAAATAGTTGCGGAGACAAAAATTGCTCGTGCGCGCTATCACTAAGAAAATAGTTGTACTGTACTACTGTACATGTTTCTTTTTAAAGATTTTCGATGTTTTATTGTGTAGATATATTATCAAACTTACTGTAGAACTTACATAGGCACATATTTCACGAAAAAAGTATTTCTTTCTTTCTTTATTAATTGTAACGAATCTAAAGTAATCACAGAAAACCAAAGACTTATTTAGTTAAACAGACAATTTACTTTCCATATCCCAAGCCCAACCACAAATAAGAGAAAACATACTCTCACCCAAAGTAGGTCATCCCCGTGATATGAAAAGACTATAAATAGAGGCAAATGTCCTTGATCTAGTTCTAGATTTATAAATGTTACCGTACTTTGTGCCATGCCGTCTTGTCCTATACGGTCTGTAATGTCGTCCATATCGGAGCACTTGGCAACATAAAGACAGCAACACCGGTCGACCTTTGTGGTTAAGCAACACCTGCCGAGGTCGTTCCGTAGATGGGCGACCATCCGTGACATACCGAGACTCCTCCATGCCACGTTAAGCTGTTTTTCCCGGCTATCATTTGTAAATCGTTGACAGTTGTAACGGGTAGTCAGAAGTCAGTAAATCTGACAGTCTTGCTAAGAGGTATCCGTGTTACCCAGTTACTGGGATTGGGAGGACAGATAGGCAGTCGCCTAATGTAAAGCCAAGCGTTTTTGCCATACCTATTATTGGAATCAAATGTAACAGCTCACAATTTTAGGACCCATTAATATTAGTGTTTTTAACCAGTGGTGCTTGGCGACTGGGCTTACCCCAGTTGTAAATACCCCCTTTGCGCCTAATGGCCTAGCGTTGTTCTGTCTCCCGCTTGATTAGGAGGGAAGTGTAAATTATGTTTTTCTTACTCCTCCGCTGTCTTTTCTGATTAATTTGGTTGCGGGACCCAAGACAGTTTAATCGTTTCTCTGGGACTCGTCAAACTTCATTGCCTCGGCGTCTTTTCTGGTGGTCGCCACTGTTGATTCTGGCTTACAGAAGTTACAGTGGTTTGGGAATAGTGTGGCGGGCTTGTCCCAAAAAATAAAAATAAAAGTCGCCCCATGTAAAATACTAATGATCAGCTGCATTCGGTTAGATTGGAAGTCGACCCTAACATCATCTGCTACCCCTTTTCCCAGAGCTATGTTGAGGTCGGCTTCCAGTTTAACCAGATGCAACTGAGCATCAGTATTTTCCGGAAAGTCGACCCTAAAATAGTTGAGAAAATGCTAGGCAGATGAATGTCATCCATATATGTACATAGAACCAATCACAACCGAATAAATCTGGCGTCGATTCTGGTCTGGTTGCGTCAATAAATAGCGAAGGATCTGATTCAATAATAGTTCAGTTCAATCATTGGCGATCGATTATGTTTTCAACCTGTAAATGAGTTTGAACCATCAAACTCAAACATGTATTTCTTTGTTCTCAAACTTAATATTCTATCAAGATTCATGAAACGGATCTTAGACAAGTACCTAATGGTTTTTTAAAGCGTCCCTTCACCAGTAGTTTTAGTAATTACTTTAATATGGAAGTGGACACAAGAGTATTAATTTCTATTGACCTTAGAGCCAGGATTGTCACGGAAAACTGAACCTTGAATCTACCCAGACAGCACTGCTAATTGTTTTTTTTTCCGTGCCTGTACATTATGAACAATTTGATTAACAGAATTGATTGAGTTTCTATCAGTATTGGATACTTTGGCAATACACGCTAACGCTATAAACAATTTATTTCGTTTGTGGTTTAATCTAAATAAATAAACAGTAATGACGAATGTTTGTTCCTCGATTTGTAGCTCGCATGTCTACCTGAAAGCGTTCACCCCTAACCTCCAGATAATGGAATGACTCACTGTGTTTTCCCTTTACTAAAATGTTTTGATGTTATATTTTCTTTTAATTTTCACACATAACATAATTAGATTATGAAAAAAGAAAACAACAGGAGACAAAGTATATTGCCCTGCGTGCACCGAAAGAAAATTATTATTTACCTTGAGTCAATGGGTTAGTATCAACATTTCTGTTTGCCATTGGAAAAGGATCATCATGTGACACCCAAAACAAGCCGAGCCTGCATGTGTTCATCCTTTAGGTCACGACCTCGCAACTGAGCGTGACGGTCATGTTCTGTCAAACGCTTTTATCTCTGCGGTCTAGATGCGCTAGTAACATGATTGTGCCTATGATTATTGTGAAACTGTGAATGTAAAAATGCCTTTTCGGCACTAAATTAAATCAACTACATTATTAAACCTAATAACCTACTCTGGCGATAAAACGTCGACGTGATAGGCAGCCGACGAACTCATGATTGTTACTTTTGTCAAAAAGAGATATTATATTAATCCCAACCATTAAAAAGATAGCGTTAATAATACTCTCTTTCAATCTAACGTTAGTTTCCGCACGTTAGCTCCTGATAACGATACTTTGCATTGATTGGATTACAAAAAACGGTGGTCTCCATCGTAGCGTACTGGATCAGAATATTCATGACAGTCGCATGCGGCAAAGAGAATGGTGACCACGAATCACGATGCACGGTCAATGTCAATCGATACAGTTGCGTGTACAGCGAAGCCTGGCGACGACGCCGCGTATCCGGGTCACCTATAAGCTTTTTACTGTCCGGCTCATGTCCAATCATAAAATACGAACGAATGTGACACGGCCGTCACTAATATAATCATTGTCAGAAAAGCATTTCAACCTTGATCTTGTTTTAAACTAGACAATTCCGCAAGTTTTGCATTTACTCGCTCAACATTACTGTGTGTGCCACTTTCGCTGAACTGCTAGTCTTGTAACGGTTTTCGATCAGCGTGATTAATAAAGTATCTATTAACAGTAAACACTAGCTCGATTTAAATGAAGACTATCCATCAGCTCCTGTCTACAAGTCCGATGCGATGCGAAAACATTGTCCGAATTAAAGATTGGCGCTAGGAACTGTCACGCCGAATTGCTTTAATTTATTGCACTAGTTGTTGAAATTGGTCTTTAAATGGCATACCTACTTTATATGAATAGTATATTAACGAGCTGAATCGCTGGCGAAGGTCTTCCGAGCCGGGGACGACACGGGGCAAACTAATAAAATGTATATTGACGCTTATTTTTATGAGCTCGGCGCCATTGGCACTCACTGATTTTGATGTAACGACGATAGGGATGGTACGACCTTCAATAAACTCGGTGAGGTTATTAAAAACCAGAGGGGTGCATCGAACAGTGTCTTTGTGTTCAAGGAAAACAATTGGCCCAACTCCAACATTGAACCAAGATTGGTCAATGTATATGCAGATTTATCATTCCTTGGAGCTAGAATGGGTATAAAAATCTGGCTTTCGTAGATAAACAAGCTTAGCATACAAAGTTGGCTATTTTCAGTTCTTATAATAACTGAGCATGACTTTGAATTGCATTGGAGTATTCATCAGATTTTTTAGCTAGCATTGTTGAGAGTTTACGTAGGAATTGTTATATTTATAACACAAGCTCTATTGTAATAGTCGGAACTAGTTCCAAGTCCCTGAGGTGGTTGAAGGTTGGCTGGCATCCGGTTTTAGTCTGTGGTACAATAAGTCTCGCGAGGCATAGCTCGGAGCTGTTTTTTCCGCGGGTGCGACTGAGTTTACCGAGGCCAGTCGAGAAGTGGACCGGCCTGTTACTTCCTGCTGGTTACTAAAGCGTTCAAATGTTAACTGCCACTGTAGTTGCTCTCCTCAACCTCAAAAGATACACGGATTTCGCGGCAATGACCGAGCAACAGTGCATCTCGCTCATAGGTCACAGACTGCGTCAGAGCGTACTATACCCAGTTTAACCGCTTTACAAACATTCTTGTAGACTTTAGAGCTTTGTTTATCGACAAGCTCAATTTACTGCTTCGGTACGATTTTCTTGTGAAGAAAATTTCAACGTAAAGCTGAAATGTATCGTGCAGTTTACGTAAACAATGTTAACAATACACCTCACTCCATTAATAATGTCACAACGGGACATAACTTTCGACTTCACTTAAGCTATTGTTTGATTGCTTGTGTGGCAAAAACCTAAACCTGAGTAATGGCTTATCATTTTTATCTGAGTTTCCGTTTCATTTATCTTAATTTTGTGTTCTTGGTTTGTAAGTGGAAGCAGCGTTTAAATTCGGTGTTGAGTTTGTATGCTTATATTGATAATTTTGTTACATTTGGACTCTGGCCCTTTCTCGATGAATTGAATGCAGTTAGTTAGGGTAATGTAATCTCTGCCTTTAAATTTTTCTTTACCAACTCACGTTTGTGCCGGTATCTAAAATATAATACTATCTTAGATCTATCATAGAACTTCTATACAAAGTGGGAAACCCACCATTGACATTGATTTCATAATTCAAACAAAACATGTTTTCCTTCATTCACCATGTAGTTGTTCTGCGAAATCGTTCCGCATGTGTTTGGATCATGAATTTCTCCCGGCTGCGCGCGCGCAGGCTCTCGTCAGAAAAGAAAGCGAATAGGTAACGGTACTGCGCGACTCAGCATAATTACTGTGTATTTTGTTAAACCATGGTACCTTTGTACCTACCTTCTATGCCATGATTCAGCTTTATTCAGAAACCACAAACAAAATAAAGACATATAGGTTATTGTGATGCAATTTAACCAAGGCTCATTAAAAGCAATAATTTTCTCGAGTCCTTTATTTATTGACATGGAACTATGGACAAACGTGAGCGTAGGTTTAATATGAAATCACGTCATCTAAGTTTAGTCTCAAGGTGCTTGCCCAGTAAGAAGTCATCGTGTGGGCAGAAGGTTAATACGATCCAATTTCAGTTAAGTCAGTTAATTTAATCAACTGGAAAATACTACGAACACAGCTAGAACTTATCTAGAAGTGACACTCTTAATAATTCATCAAACAATACCTATAACAATAGATATTCTGTGCCTATACTACAAATTGTAATGTCTGGCAAGTAATAAAACGTTAAAAAGCCATTAATTGAAATCGAAGACGAGTGACGTGACCGCATCCATGCCATGTGACCCAATATAAGCGAAAGTGTCAAATCTTTGGCTTGCAAACCGGCGCGTGCGCATTCGTAGTAAGTAGATTTGTACGATCGCGCCGATTCTAACCGATTCTTACTATTAACTTAAATTGTCCGCATGTTTAAATTACAATGGCCGTTCCTTGTCACCCGTATTAAATGTCTATAACGCGGCATATTTACGTAGTATGTGTGATAAATAAATTATTTTCCCTGAACGAGTTAAGTCTTCATAATTATTTAATTATTGATCGAGTACCTATCAACATTTATAATACACTCTCCTCCTTATTACTGAGAGGCATGATCCCCTGATTTTGGAGTTATCTTGTTCTTGATGATGTTGCACCACCTGTCATAAATTTGTCATCGTGAAGCGCATCATGAAGGTTGGTGTTCAGCGTAGCGCGGATTTGGTCCCATCATCTGAGTGGAATACGACCTCCCAGACGTATCTCACTCTATCTTCATAAATTATATGTCTGAAAAAAATAAGTTAACCAATAAGTAATTCTCACATATATGTCCTCGATACAAAATACCTACATGTAGGAATTATGTTAATTCGAAAACGGTGAACCCACTTTATCAGTCTCATTCCGAAACCCGTTCGTTTGAAACTTCATTAGAATTTTATTACGTACATCGCGAACGTCACAGATCCGTCGATTGTACCAATTTGTTTATTTTCATGCTCTGCTATACAAACTCATACAATCAGATCTCCAGCTGTTGATTGATTGAAGCCAATTCATCTAAATCGTTTTGTTGACAAACCTCTGCCTTGTAGTTTTTAGATGATTGATTCAAAAATAAATCGTCTAACAACCAGTTTTAAGGGGTATCGCGTTACTTAGTTGCTGGGTTGTGGAAATTGGATAGGAAGTCGCTCCATATTTAATACTTGTTATTAGCTTGGTCTGGTTAGACTGGGAGCCTTTTTACCATTGATAAGCACGCGTTTGACCGCTATCTCACCTAATGGTAAGCGATGATATGGTCGAAGATGGAGCACGCTTGCCTAGAAGTAACCTATTCACTCTTGACTTGACTTACAGCCAAACCTTACAGCCTACCCTAAAATAGATAGATGCTAGTTATGTATTTCAAAAATAAATTTTCTTTATATCAATGACAATGTTTGGCGACATACTTACATTATTATGAGCACTTGGCTGTCTGACTAGAAGTTTAGATAAAACAAACGCGTTCAATGTCGCAGACTCGCAGTGCCCTAGCCCCCCTGTTCATCGCAATATCACACTTGTCTATTGAAACTCAATTCATTTAATAAACCTTCACGCGCTGGTGTCATGGCAGCGAGATAAATTATGTGGCCATAGTTCACTAGCAATTTGAACGGAGGATCGTAATAAATGACATCACAATTTGATTTCTTTTTGTGGTTTCCAATTTCATTATTTACTATTCCTCCGGTGACTATTTTGACATGTTTTTTTCTACTTGTCGTTAGGCTGTCTTGATCGACCACTCAACGGAGTTTTACCATTACCCTTTAAATTGGATTAAGTATTTATATTTAATGCCTTACAGCTCTAGTACTCTCGTTATTTTCCTAAAAATCTTCGCCCGAGATTAATTGCTTGCTGAACCGGTCATATTGGTTACATCAGATAACCCATACACATTACCACGGGTCGTTCGACACATAACTTTCTAATGGTGGAAAGTAAAAGTGAGCCACACAGCCGAACCACAAATGGAATGATATAAAATGATGTCGAATGACATCAGCTACGTATATGGTCCAAGGCAGAAATATCGCTCCATTTTAAGAATTACCAAATTGAAATAAAAACCGAAGGAAACATTAACAGCGATTGCAAAAATAAAAGTGAGCAGATAAACGAATTTAGAAAGATGAAGACAACGTAAACTAATAGCTATCGTCAAACAATTCACTTGGGAGACTTAGCTACTTAGAAGTGTGTTAGAATTAGAATCACTCAAGTCATCAAAATTCTAGCTGGTGGTGGCAACTGGCGATGGCACGGGCGTTGTATCGTTCGATTCTCCTAAATGCTTGAGTTCAACGCTCAAAATTCGTGAGCGCTATTAGCTTTGTATTTTACCTTGACTCCGACCATGAGTGATAAATTCTCAAGCACACCAACAGATACAGGTATTATTTTTAAATAATCATGGTCAAAAAGCTACATACATCATACCATCTGTCTTGTGGCAGGGTTGAAATAATTATGGTGCAATTGCAAATATACATTCACGTCAATAACAAAAGAGTTAAAACGGTCTAAGCCACAGACAATCTTCATCTCAAAGCAATTTTATCTTTACACTCTTGGATTAACCATCCATAAAGCTGTCCTAAAGAAATGTCAATATGGTGCAAAATAAAACAAAACTTATTGCGTTGTTCTGTAAAGTAACAACTTTTCACTCTGGTTCAGTAGATATGGAAAAAACTAGTGCCGTTAAAGCATTGCATTTTATTGTTCCAAGCATAGTAATTATCAAGTTGTTCTCAGTATTAGCGCCAAGGCTATTAATAATTTAATTAGCTAAAATAAATAAGGCTGAACGTATTACAACACGTGTAGCGATAGAAATGAAACGGGTGCGTTGTTCTTTATTATTGTTCTTTAGAATGTTTGACTTACGTGTCCTTGCCAAATATCTGTTATTTGATGATATACGTATTTTGTAGCACACGTTTTCTGTATCAACAAAATTTATTAGAAGTGAAAAGTACTGGTTCAATTCCAGTATGTTCGGTTTTTCATCTAGTAATATGTGCATAATGTGGTCTATAACTCTCATAACGTAAATAACCCTTTGTATCGTTGAGAGTTCTTGGTATCTTTGAATCCTTTGTTGAAGATCTAAATATGGTCACACTCAAAGTATTTCCCGTGATTGCTGAGAAGGAAAACCGCAGTTCTGGTTTAGTTGCAGATACGACTGGAAGAGAAGAAATATACGCAATGTTTTTAAAACCATGCCGAAGCAACAGTCTCTTAAATTAATTTATTTTAGGCCACAGTTCCTTTATTTCAGAACCAACGTTTTAAACGACAATGGACGCAATATTTACCAATATTGTTGTGTTAGTCAACAAACTCGAATCCAAACTAATCTTCGCTTCCACAATAATGCACTTTAGTAATTATTTATAGTTATGTAGGTGTAGTGTTTGTGTCGTGTCAATCATAGGTTTTATCGTTAGTCGGTTATTCATAGTAGCAATATTCTATAAGTGTTTTGATGACTAACTCTTTATCATGTACATTAACCATGAGTTCCTTGTCACATATTGTTTAAACTAACTAAGCTATATACACAAACGATCGGCCAATTACTGCTAAAAAAGTGAAGCAATTTGCAAATTATGCAAATGTTTGTTCACTGTCTATAATTAGCAATTAGCTGAAGACAAAAAGCCGTCCAATTCCTTTCGCAATAAGTGTTTCGTACTCTCCGGTGACAACTGAAGAACAACGCTTATAATAGTGCGTAATTTAAAAAGCTATCTTACTAATGAATAGCTGTCAGAGAAGAGGCAAGCGGAAGGGGACAGAAGACGGTAGGATCACTGACAGCTGATAATGATATGAGTAAGAAGGAAATGGACACGGTAAAGATGTATGAAGAAAATGGTTTATTCCGATTAGGTCCGGTACTACCTGCATGTTTAGTTAAGTTTCTCTTAAGTAATCTTGTACATATAATACCAATAATGACGTTGTAAGAGGAATCATGCGGATTTGACTTATGCGTTTGATACCTTTGACCAGTGCCTATTAATGTAGAACTTAAGCAGGTCTTACATTTGTTGCATAACTCCAATCCCAAACAAATTGGAATACAAATAGAACTAGAATGAATTGAAAGCAATGAAGACATTATAACTCCTACTCGATTTTACCTTATCAAATGTTGTGTGTCATTAATACCATATTTAATAACTGTACCTAAGGTATTAAATTAATATTTCAAAGAAACATAGTGATTACTAATAATTCTATAGTTATTGTAATGACTGAAACGTTAACACGTTTGTATGTATTATTTCAACTGTCGGAATATGAAGCTATTGTAGTTTGAATTAAGCTATATAAGGGTTATTATCACAGATTTGCATGGAGGCATTGATCGGTTGGCATTGAATTTAGACAGACCGAGGTCGCTTTCTTTTAAAGTATATAGGAGGATAAACAGACGATAATGTAAACGCAACTGGTAGGCATGGAAATGCCAAGCAAGGTTACAATCCCGGAAAATAAATATTTGCCAGTGTTTGCTAGGTTTATAGGGGTCGATGAAACAGTATTTTCGGCGATCGGAAAGTCGATTGGCGTGGAACATACAAACAACACGTCATCCACTTTGTTTAGAAAAAGGAGTTTGCTATTTATGAGTAGGAGATTGGTTGAGAAACTTCAGTAGTGACAAGGTCCGGTACTACCTGCTGCAAGTGTAGTTAAGTTTTTCTTAAGTAATCTTATACATATAAAACCAATAATGAACTTATTCTTACGAGGAATCATGCGGATTCGACTGACGCATTTGATACCTTCGACCAGTGCCTAATAATGTAGAATTTAAGCAGATCATACTTTTGTTTCTCTCTTTTGAGATAACGCAAACAATATATGACCAAATGGACGTAGCTGCATACAGTATTTATGTAACAATCAAACCATTACAATAATCTTGCAAGAATCGTAAAGTTTATTTTCAATCGGAAACGACCAATTAGCGTTTGAATGCTTGCACGCGTCCACAAAATTTTCGCCATTTTTGTAAAATTATGCGACATCATTTTCGTAAAGTACGTGTTGTAATTACACGAGATTACGGACAGGTTGTTAAGGCCAATAGTGAACGTTTCGACCTTCACATTGCCTGTACTGACCAGCCATGTCGTCACTCGGCTTTCGCAGACTTAACTTAACCAACTGTGGAATCTTGAAGATTAACAGAATATTTTACTCGCTTACGCCTTGCCCTATAAAACTTTATTAGAAAATAACCTATCGACCTAGCACGTTTGGGAGGTTACATAAAAAGTAACAAGGTTGTGTAAACAAAGAATAATGAATCCGATTATTGTGTAGACAAAATCGTTCGATAAAGAGTTCTTCATGGATATTAAACTAACAGGATTACAATCGGTACGCTTACATTTGTATGAAGATATGTAAATAGAGGGCCTCTATTTGCCGTATGTAATTACTTTTATCACAAGAACAAAGTAAATTCTTTATATTTAAATGATCCAGATTCCGAAAAGCTTTTGTTTGACCTTTATAATAAATATCATCTCTCATATCTGAATTATAGTTTTTGATCGTTCATGCTACTGATTGCTCTCATCGTTCACTCTTGGTCATTATCTAATAGAAATACAATCGCAATGCAATTTCTTAATACCAATTTTCTTAAACAAACTATGCAAGGAATCTTGAGCGTTATAACAGCATTGATTGTCGGTACCTGTAGACAGATGCGAGATGTTTCATTCAACGGGGAAAGAGATGAGTTGCTAGTATTGCGAGGCAGACGCCGCACGCCATCCTATCATAACGTTATTGAGCTGTTATACAATCATTTTCATTATGTTTGTTAAAGAATTTTCCTCTATAAATAAGGTTTTATCTTACATCTTTTTTCTAGTGTTTGTGCAGCCTTTATGAAATGTTGGTTAGGATTTGATGCTCTTAACACGGAAACATGATTGCGATAACGAATTTAGTTAGAAAAAATGGCATTTATCTATTTTGGCTGTTCAAATTCGAACTTCGAACATAGAAAATTTTATTGTATGAAACAAATGTTTTTTGTACACCTTGATATATGTATTTGGTTTTGTCAAAGTTTTTCATATTCATCAGTATCTAGAAAGTGCCCCTAAAATATTTTAAATAATATCATAGCTAACCTGTACAGCACCTGTTGCTAAAGCACTTGGAATGTCACGAAGTGAATATGACAAAATGGAGGGGTGATGAATGAGGAGCTCGTGGCTAAAGTATTAACAGCCGTACGGGTCGATCCATCAGGTTAAGCTACGCTTGCCGGGCTGGTCCATGGATGGGTGACCATCTTTACGTAACGAGACTTCTCCGTGCCTCGGAAAGTACGTTAAGCCGTTGGTCCTGGCTGTCAATCGTGGATCTTTGACAGTCGTTACGGGTCGTCAGAAGCTTGAAAGTCGGACGACCAGTCTTACCACTTACCAAGGGGTACCTATCGTATTACCCAGTAACTGGGTTGTGGAGGTCAGATAGGCAGTCGCTCCATGTAAAATACTGGTATTCAGCTGTATCCAGTTAGACTGAAAGCCGATCCCAAGACAGTTGGGAAAAGGCTAGGCAGATTGAGAGGGGTGATGAATTTAGTTTTCGGTAGCAGTCTTATCTCTGAGTCAGACTAGCCCATCCGCTTAGGGCTTAGCTGACTCATCCAAGTTATTGATAACGTTTTAGGTTTGTTACACTACAATGTTATGTCCTTATCGGCTGACTAAATTGAGATATCTACATAGTTTTACTGCAATCTTTCCTTGATTCGCAACTTTACACACAGTTTCTTTCTAACAACAAACAATCTCTTTTTAACCGACTTCCAAACGGAGGAGGTTAGCAATCGGATGTTTGTATTTTTTTTTATGTATGTTCGGGAATTACTCCGTCATATATTGACGGATTTGCAAAATTCTTTTTTTGTTCGAAAGGGGTTTGTTCCGAAATGGTCCCATTTAAATTTCATATGGATCTGATGACCGGTTTCGGAAACAGACAACGAAACTCTTCAAAAATTTACAGCAGATCAACCGCGATTGCTGCGATCGTATCTCTATGAATTGTTAATACAATATAATGGAGAACCACAACTAAAAAGTGAAAAATAAAAAACTTTACAAAAAAATGGAACCGACTTCCAAAAAAAGTGCAAATAACTTTAATTTCGGAAGTCGTTGTCAAAAAACGGAGACACAAAACCAAAAATACCGACTTCCGAAATTAAAGTTATTTGCACTTTTTTTGGAAGTCGGTTCCATTTTTTTGTAAAAAGTTTTTTTGGCTGAAATGTTTTGGCAAAAAATCTAAAATGTAACAACCAGAAAATAAATAGTAGCAAGCGTGTTTAGAATAAGACGTACACGTAACTACGTAAGCCTCTCTTGGCATTGTTTTTCGTGAAGTCTTGGAACTGCTGTGCAAACACCTTGTAGTTTTCGTACAATGATTCATGTCTGTACATTTTAGTAGTTTACAAATTTGTTTGACGAGCCTTACATCATCGATAAGACACTATTCGGTATACAAGCAGATTTTATAATTTCCGCCTCGGTACGGTCTGTGATGTTCGCTGAAAATGTTACCATCACACGTTGTTTTTCCTGTGAACAGAACGTTGCAAGTTTATTTATAACAATATCTATGACATTCATACAGTTTTTAATTACAATTGGTATATTTTTATACCAATATACCTAGTCAGAATCTGCGTCAGTCATGTTCGGTCATTTACTGGACTTATATATTTTATATCATCTTCGAAAAGGAGGAGGCTTTGCTATTTGACTGATATTCGGTATGGGCACGCTCAGCACAATGTTACTGTATATTTGTCTGACATCCAGTCTTACCAAGAGGTATCGTATTACCCAGTAACAGGGTTGTGGAGGTCAGATAGGCAGTCTCTCCATACAAAATACTGGTATTCAGCTGCATCCGGTTAGACTGGAAGCCGACCCCAAGGTAGTTGTAGTGTAGTGTAGCAAGGTAAAAGGTTAGGCAGATTGATTGATTTGTGCACTATTCTTTTCTTTACTTTTTGTTTATTGCTGTTGTGTTGTTTCTGTGTCGAATAAACGTTTTCTATTCTATTCTATATTGTCCATTTCTGTCCGTTACCACATTTTCGTTGGTCCGTTTTGTCAGTTTTCTTAACCCTTGTATTGTCGAACAAAGGCATATGAATCATTTCAATTTTATCTTTATGAGGGCGTGCATGCACAAGTGATTTCGATGAATCTCTCTCTGGTGATTTCGTTGTGCGCTGTGTTTATTGTTGTGCACTGGCTTCGGTGATTATGAGGTGAACTGTCTACTAGCGTGCTTTGCAATAACGTATACTTATTCGTTGACTTCTACCTCTGCAACACTTGCCACTATGATTGTTTTATAAACCACACAGTGCTATGTTTTGTTGGTAAAATAAACATAAAGCTCAGTTAATGGCTGCATTGTGTCGATGACACAGATTCCCAGGCGTCACTCGTTAGTCCACTGACTCGTGTAAGCTGCCACACTTCAAATATTGTTTATAATTTTATTTATTACAGTATTGTTTTATTTCAACGTCTCCATGTGCTACTTTAGTTGGAGCTTTTTGTTAAGGTATTCGTCCAGGAAGTCATAGTTCATATTCTATCAATATATCAGCTTTGCTGTGTTATAGTCATACTCTATGAAGCTAGTGTTGTGTCCCACACACATTCCTTTCTTCATTAATTATTTATTTACATACGCATCAGATTCAGATTGTCGGCGCCAGTGACGGAACTTGGTGTCGAATGTCTGGATCATCATCAATTACTTATTCCACTAAATGCTGACTGCAACTTCTCTTTTTTATACAGTCCTGTTATGTGGTGGTAGTCTCTTCCAGACCTTACCTTTGGTTCTCTATGTATTGGCGATCCACCTATGTAGCTGTTGGTCTGCCAACAGTATTTGTACCGACTCTATGCAAAGATAATCGTGCATGTACTGAAAAGCTTCCATATTTTATTTTGATGATTTTAGTTTCTATTTCTTTTTATTATTTTTAAGTTAAACACATTTTTTTTTATTAATATTAATTTAAAACTGCTCATAGTTCATAATTTTAAATGTATTCTCTCGGAGGGACACTGATTTCTAAGATACAGGCACTATGCCTAGTTTAGAAATCAGAGTTTCATGTTTTTGTAATTTTAGCCTTCCGTTTTTATATGTAACCACTATAAACCTTTTTTTTGTATGGCTTTGATGAATTAAAAAAAAAAATATTATACCTGGTATCCTGGTCTGGTATCCATACACATCGACACTACCAGGGAGCCAGGTCGTGTTAGGAGTTTAACCGGAACTCCTCGGCTCCGTTCGGCCACTCATAATGATTTTAGTTTTGTCTACAGCATTTGAGACCGTGAAACGTGCTTGTGCTCTATGGAGTATTGTTTCGGCTGTGAGTGATATGTACACTATGACTCATGTAACGGGTCAGGACAGCATCAGCCACACTTTCCAATGTTACTTCATTGTTGTTTAGACACAACAAATACTTCAGAAGACACATTACTATTGTGATATGGTAGCGTTTAGTAAAAGAAGTACAGAGCTCTAGCTTCATTGAAAACAAAGTGCTGTTAAATTAATTTATTGCTACTTACTATAGTTAGTGAAACATTTTATTGCTGCGTCGAGCAATGGTACACAGACTACATCCATTTTATATAAACCGCAAGTAAGGCTTGACGCAGAAAGTAAGACGTCGTCGGTTATTGCTGTTCTACTATAATCATTGAATGAGTGTACGCGTGACTGTGAGCAGTAAACTTATTGTTATTCCAACAAACAACAACATAAAGACAGACGGTAATGTCGGAAAGTCAACTTTTATCGCGAAATGATCTGTAAAGTTCATTCAAAGCGTAGAAAGTATTGCCCGAAGCGGATATCTCGCCGCAATCTCTAATCGCGACCTGTTGCTTGACTCACGAATTTGGCCGAACAACTTACAACTGCCTAGTTTGGAGTCACTTGAAGTGTCGGTCAGCAGTGCACGCTACTTACCATGGAAAGCATTGACTAAAATTACATTCATGAATATAATAGTAGGCACTAGCGATCGCCTTCGCACGTGTACAATGAACACACCTAAACCTTCCTCATGAATCACTCTGTTTATTGGTTAAAACAGCATGAAAATCCGTTCAGTAGTTTTTGACTTTATCGCGTACAGACAGACAGACACGGCGAGGACTTTGTTAGTTCCATAATCAGGGTTCCGTACCCGAAGGGACAGACAGACAGACACGGCGAGGACTTTGTTAGTTCCATAATCAGGGTTCCGTACCCGAAGGGTCACCAACGGGACCCTATTACTAGACTCCGCTGTCCGTCCGCCCGTCCGTCTATCAGTTTGTCCATCTGTCTGTCAGCGGACTGTATCTTATGATCCGTAATAGGTAAACAGTTGTAATTTTCACAGAATGTGTATTTATGTTGCTGTTATAACAACAAATAATAATAATTAATTAAAAATTAAAGGAGCCCCCTTTAATTTTTAATTAATTTTTATTTTTCCTATCTATTCTATTCCTATCCTATTAGAAACGTGCTTTTTTTGCTTTTTTTGCTCGATCTTAATGGCAACAAGTAATCTTGTACGATTTTACGTAACCGTTTTTTAATCATTTTCGGGAATGTAATGGTTGCATTGCTTAAAAAAATTAAGGTTTTAAACCTGTCATGTTTATCTTCTATTTCGCCACGTGTATCTTGTACATCTGTACTTTTATAACACTCTTAACACACTCCTATAGGCTACAGGTGGACTGACGCTACTAACTGTACTTACTACCGACGTACTTATGTCGCCAATGACGCACTTGAGCGTAATCACATTTCACTACTGGTCTCGCGGTATCACGGTAATACGCGACAGAGCCTATGCCATCTCAGCTCAAATTCTAATTTCGCCCCCACTTCCCCGCGTGCCACTGCACTCTTTATCTCGCTCGCACACTTTTGCTCGCAGAGACGCGACACGCGCGGCCTTGAGGTCGAAGCGATTTCGTTAGAGTAAACTACACTATTATCGGACGAGTACTAAGAAATAAAATTATCAATCTAATTTAATTTTAACTTGTCATTTTATGAATATAAAATTATATATTGTATCGCAAATACAATTTCAATGTATCTATAAACGATACGTTTCCAGTATAAGCTGACCTCTCAGTGTGCGGAAAGCCTATAAAATGCGAGATCAGCTTATACTGGACGGTATAGGTGATGTCTAGCCGTGCACACTATTTTATTTTACCTACCTACTTCTATAAAATACTAGTCAAATGCGAGCCAACTTTGCACTGTGGGTTCCGCCAATTAGTTTTGTAGTAAGTTTGCGTTTTATAGTTTTAGCCGTGTATGTATGTTATGTGACAGCCGTTTGCGCATGTAGGTAATTATGTAGGTTGTAGGTATATGCAAGTACCTAGGTATACATACATGTGGTATACATAGGTTAGAAAAATCGATTCTAAACCACTACATAAATTGTAGAATTTATGCAGTGGTTTAGAGTCGGTTTAGTAGCAGTAGAGCTACAAAAAACTAGTCAAGTGCGAGTCACCATTGCACTGAGGGTTCTGTAGGTACATTGGCTTGGTAGTAAGTTTACGCTGTGCCATTTTAAAATCTTATAATAGGTAGCTTTCTCCTTGTATTACCACTTTCTTAGTTATTATGCATCTATATAAGAATGAATCGCCGAAATGTAGGTATGCGTATATCTTTCGAAGGACTTCACCAAATTGCATAATTCTTTTTTTGTTGTGTTCGTGATTCTCAGGACAAGGTTTGTATAAATATAAGATAGGTAGGTATAGGTAGGATAAGTAGGTAAGTATGCAGGTAGGTATGTAGGTAGGTATGATAAATACCACAAGTTTTTCTCAAAGTAATTAAAAATAGTCAAAATTAAATAACATTTATTTTTAATCGCTTAAATTTCTAATTTACATAGTTAGAACATGTCTGGAATTGCATAGCTCAGGTAACATGCATGTTTTATAAAAATGTTCTAATTTTAGTTCCATTTCAGAAATATTGGTCATCTTTCTATAATTTCGACTTTGATTTTTTTGTCGCATCCAGACCTTATTCCGAAAATACATTTTTTTTTGTACCGATGATATGTAATTGTCCTTGCACTTGTATATACCAAGGATGTTTTTTATTTACGACAAGTCCGTTTTGAGTTTTTCTCCAAAAATTTACTTCTATCTTATCTATATCTTAGCTTCGTCCAAAGATGTTTAGAATGCTGCAATGGGACGCTTGATTTCAATGATTGTGTATATTCAGTGAACAGCTCATGTTCTCAGGTGATCTGCAAGAAAACACAACATTCATTATAAAACACTTTTTTTGGGGTATGTTATGTTATCATTCAATGACTGGCGTGATGGGCGTTGGTGGCTGCGCCAAAGTTTTAAACTTTTGCAGCTACCATCGTTGTACATTGTTTTTTTATCTGCCTGTATTTGTTGTTCTGTTCCTAATAAACGATTATAATAAAAAAAAATATAAAAAAATGACCTCCCGCTCTGGGCGGAGCGGGAGGGCATCTCAGACTTTTACTAACTAAAACCCACCCCTGTTCCTTCAGTTGCCTGTGCCAATAGCCGCGGTAACTCTCTTTCAAATATACTCGCGACCCCGGCAGCATAATTTTGTCAACATGAATAAATAATACGGAACCCTAAAAAGTCCAACATTATGAAAATTTTATTATAAATTCGCCGATTTCGTGATAGTACCATTACGCGTTAGTACCAAGCGGTAGTGCCATGGGGGAACAGCAAATTTCGTGATTATCACACACGTATGATAGATAGGTACTTACAATTATATATTTTGTAACACATGAAGATTTGTTTCGTCCGAATTTATTTCTACAGTTTTCGGAGTTCATACCTCCGTCCGTCCGGTCCTGTAACAATCACACGGGACAAATAAATACCTACCTAGACCTCACATATTTTTATTTATGATTTGGCTATGGAACCCTAAAAATATACAAAAGAAGACTAAATCGGCCATAGAAGCAGACTTGCCCTATGAATAACAAATAACAATTACCCACCCTACATTTTTTATTGAAATACAAATTTGGTGAATTGGTATTTGATGGTGAGGGATAATTTTCCAGTACAAGCTGACCTCTCATTGTACGGAATTCCTATACAATGTGAGATCAGCTTATACTGGAAATTTATAGCTTGATAAAAAAAAAACTGCACCAAACGTGACATGTTTGTAATCACTAATACTGTAAGTAGATAGGTAGCTATATACTTACTTCATTACGTTTATCATGTTTTCCAGTTTCTTTGCGCCAACCCTTTCGTTTCTTATTTTTATTACGGTTATTTCCCATTGCACCAACACTATAAGTATAAGTACTACAAGATTTGTATTTTACGTAGTCTTGTTGCGTAATGTGTGCTCTGAGCGCAAGCGACACAGCCCTCCCGTTCGAAAGCCGCAGCGAGACTGAACGGGGGCGTCGGGCGCCAGGGAACAAGCTTCAAGACGGCATAGTTTAGGTGATAGTTTAGGTATTTTATTTTTACTGTGAAAATAATGGTAATTTAAAAATAAAAAAACTTATAGGACCTGCTTTATAGTAAGTTCAGTTAGTATGCAAAGTTTCATGACCTAATTTTAAGCATTTTTTGGATGCTAGCGGTTTATTGTTTTCGGTTTAGAGGTAACTTTGGATTTTTTTTCTATCGAGAAAATTTTATGGAATCGTGTTTTTGAGGTTTATAATACTTAACATTGATCCTCAACCTTGCCATATATTTATTTCAAAATTAATGCTGCAGTATTATCGACATAACGGAGGATCATGCTAAGCCATTTGAGGTAACATAGACTCTTAAAGCCTGCAAAGTAAATTGTCCATACGTGCAGTTTTTTTTACTGTTCATAAGCTGGACTTAGTAACACTCCAACAAGTGAGATAGTTTTCACCTGATGGTAAGCCATAATGTGGTCGACAATGGAGCACGCTTGTCTAGAAAGAACCTATTCACTCTGACTTAAAGATCTCCAGGTTATAGTAATAGAGAAACACAGGCTCCGTCAGAGAATTCACAACGAAAGTATTCCCAAAACATTTTGTGCAGTTATGAGATCAATTTCATTTACTTTCTAATCGTGTGACGTTGATGTAAACCCTTTAATTACGTAATGCATAAATATTGGCGTGACGTTGAAGTATGATGTAACTACCCCGTAAGATTTTGTCACGGTAGTTCTGCAGTCGCAGTATATCTTGACGCAATCATCGCGGTTGGAATTCTACTAAGTCAATCATAGGTCTTTGCAGATGATTGCATCTGAAAAGACCTAAGATTGACTTAATATAATTCCGACTGCAACGATTCTATAACGACCTAAGATTGACTTAAGGTCACAGTCTACTCGAGCCGTGCAGTATTCTTTGTATGAAACTCACTACTGCAACGCACACTAATCGGAATCGTAACGTAATCGCCTCGCCTCGGAACAAGCTCACGAACCGCGGTGCGGTGCGTGGTCTTCTTGCAGTTCCCGCGCTTACGGCTCGTCGTCCCCGCGCATACGTCTCCCCGTGCCCTCTGTCTCACCCTTCCCGCGGCCTGCCTGCAGCACACTACTGTTGCCTAACGTGCTGTCATGTCATTCACAAAAGATAACTTCCAGTCGTATTGCGGGCGTGTTTTATTAAATTTGTTGGTTAGGTTAGATTTCAAACATACAAAACATATTCAAACTGTGTGCCAGCCAGATTAACCAGCGGTCGGCGAGCCGTAAGCGCGGCGTCGTCTAGCCGTAGCCGAGTCGACGTACCGGAGCTGGTTATCCGCTTTGGTTACGTGCTTACATTAGGTTGACGCCTGTTTGACGACAAGGCGAAAGGCGATACGATGACGATCCCTTTCCGAGTTAGATATGTGTGCTACCTTTAATAAACTCGTTTGCAATAAACTATTTAGCTAGAGTCACGACAGTTAGTGTTTGAAGGTTCCTACAGCGAAAATGGCTTCATGTTTGAACCCACATGTGGAGTGGGAACAGAACATATTTAATATGTTGCTTCTGATTTGTTCGCTATTTCTAACCCGAAGGCGTGAAACGAGAACAACAACACACAAGTCTCACAAAAACGCGTGTAATGTATAAACTGATAACTGCATCCCACAGACGAAAATCAGTTGAGCTGTTCATAAAGCATTATTGATTGTTTCTATTTCTGTCCGGCAGATCAGCGGAGCGGTACGTGCGAGTGAAATGGCGAGATGTGCGCGTTGGGGATCTAGTCCATCTATCGAACAACGAAGCGGTACCCGCAGACATCGTGCTGCTGCACTCCTCGAACCCCTTGGGCATCTGCTACTTGGAGACGTGCAACCTCGACGGGGAGACCAACCTCAAACAGAGGCTAGTAGCCCCTGGATTTAAGGAAAAGGTACAAGGGAAGGTAACGAATAATACTTAAGGGTATTCGATGCTTCTAATCGATTACCCTAAAGGTCTGAAGTATTATTTCGTAGAGTTGTTGTAATTCATCAAGTTATCGGTAGCATACACTGTTTCCTTATCCTCTCGTTAGATATTATGAAGAAACTTTAACAGTCTTGCTGGCAAAACAATAACTGTTAAAATCTAGGTCATTATGCCGATTTAGAAATGTCTGAAGTTCATTTCTACTCAGCTAGATACATTTCCCGTAAAGAATCCTAGTCTAGGTGGAACTTGGCAAGATAAAATAGAATTTGGAAATAATTTAAAAAGTTTGTTTAGTAATAATTCAAGTTTTTATTTGATTTATGCTCCTGGATGAGATTGCGGAACTCAATAGTTTCAATGTTCTACATTTACCCGGATCTCTTATAGTGTCACTGGGACGATTGAAAATTGGATGAGCATCATAATACTGTTTTAGTTTTTGTTTGCTATGCGTGCAATGCAAACCACCGAAAAAAGCAGAGCGTGGGAACACTTTCTCCAATACTTGTAGAATATCACAATGGTCGGTGTAGTTCCGCGACCTACTTTACTTCATCGTTTGTTTTGACCTTACAATAACCTTAGGATTAATAAATAAATAATATTTTTCAGCAACAACAGTTCAATCCGATGAAGTTCAGGAGTTCTGTGGAAGTGGAGCGACCGTCTACAAAAATATATAGGTTCACGGGCTGTATCTCACACCCTAACGGAGCGCGAGTGCCGCTGACCACAGAGAACCTGCTGCTCAGGGACTGCACCATCAAGAACACCGACTATGTGGAGGGCATCGTCGTGTACGCCGGCCACGAGACCAAGGCGATGCTCAACAACGGAGGACCAAGATACAAGTGTTCAAGCTTAGAGAAGAAAATGAACACAGATGTGATATGGTGTGTCTTAGTGTTATTATTCCTTTGTTGCGCCGGCGCAGTCGGGTGCAAGATGTGGCTCGACCAATATTATGATAACTCATATATATTTAACACCCCATTCATAACCATGGTGAGCAAGCCGGCTTTCGAGGGGCTTCTTATATTCTGGACTTACATAATAGCACTGCAAGTGATGATACCGGTGTCGCTGTACGTGACGATAGAGATGACGAAGCTATTGCAAGTGTACCACATCCACCAAGACGTGCAGATGTACGATCCGGATTCGAACATGCGGACGGAGTGTCGCGCTCTCAACATCACGGAGGAGCTGGGTCAGGTGGCGTACTTGTTCACTGACAAGACGGGCACGCTGACCGAGAACAAGATGGTGTTCCGGCGCTGCGCGGTCAACGGCGTGGACTACGACCACCCGCCCGGGCCGCCCGCCGAGCCCTCGCGCGACCTGCCGCCCATCGTCACGCCCATCACCAGCGTGTCGCCCTGCCGCCGGCTGCTGACACATCTCAACGACCAAAACGATGCACAACACACGCAAAGGGTAAGACCACCTCAGACATAAGCCTATAATGTAGGTTCAATTCAATTCGACCATTACATAATTAAATGGACTTTAAGAGTTCACTTTTGGTGTTTTTTAGCATAGTCAGCTATCATCGGTCCTCATCGAACATTGTCATCAAAATTTAAAAAAAAAAAATTGTGTACACTTGTACATTTAGTGAAATGGTCTATACAGGGTGTAATGGAAAGGTGTGGTCATATTTTAAGAACCGGTTCTGCTCATGGCAATGAACAACTTTCTCTAAGAACAAATAGAAAAATTCCAAAAATAAGTTGTATTTTCCATACAAAGTTATCATCAGCTGATCAATATTTGTATGAGAGGTAAAAAAAAATGAAAATACAGTTCTTAAAATGCAGTTCTTAAAATATGGTTCTTAAATTCTTAATATATACATTACCGTTACACCCTGTACATATACCACATTACTTAATTATATTATCAACTTCAGTTTTTCCACATATTCTAAACACAACTGTAATTCTTGTATCACCGACATAAACTGACTATAACAAGTAAAATTTATAAATGATGGCAATCTGGTAAGAGTAACTAGGTACATAATATGTAAAAATATCTTAAAAGTTAAATTTGACCCACTTTCCGGTTTCCGATTGAGCTGAAATTTTGCATACATACATGTTTAGTTTGAATGACAATACATGGGTAGCTAAGTGACGTCATTCTAAATCCAATCCAATATGGCGGAATAGTTATTTTTTATGCATTCCCATGCATGATACGAGTATGCGTCTCAAATAAAAGGGTTCGCTGAAAAGTATACGAAGTGTGTTTTTTTAAAGAATAGTATTATTAGAAATTCGTTTCAACTCTGTCTCCGTTACTTTGAAGCTAAAACAAATATTGACGACAGTAATAAAATTCCAGGTCCGCGAGTTCCTTCTAGTCCTGGCAGTGTGCAACACCGTGGTGGTCAGCCAGCCGCACGTCGACACGACGCAGCTGAGCGCGTCCAACTCGGGCGAACAGATCTCTTCCTCGGAGAAGCCCACCCGGTCCAACGGCACCCTGCGATCTAACGACAAGTAAGTAGATAGTAAGTCAAACATCTAACCTTTTCATTAGTATAGGAGTATTGTAGTGTTTTTAATAAAGACCAATTGTGTTGAATAGTTCATTTATCGAGGAAGGCTAAAGGCTATATAACATTACGCTAAGACCAACAGGAGCGAAGCATCAATGAAAAATGTGGCAAAAACGGAAAAAAAATCCTTTTGAGAACTTCAGTTGCGTGCGCTGCGTAAACGGTTTAAGTTACGCAAAAATTATGTATGACGACGATGTCTTTTAAGGTTAACTCACTATAATCTTTTGGAACGAAGTTCCTTATCGCGCGTTGTGAAAGGGGGCTAGACGGAAAAAATTCTTACGAAAAAAAGTTGTCACGACACTTTTTGCTATAGTAAGCTATTGTAAGCTGTGCGGCGTCGCATGTTTCTCTGTCTGTCTCTCTCTCTCTTATAGAAAGCAAGCCAGATATTGCTAAAGAGTTGAGTTGAGCTGAGCTGAGCTGAGCTGAGCTGAGCTGAGCAGAGCTGAGCTGAGCTGAGCAGAGCTGAGCTGAGCTGAGCAGAGCTGAGCAGAGCTGAGCTGAGCTGATCTGAGCTGAGCTTAGCTGATCTGAGCTGAGCTGAGCTGCGATGAGATGAGATGAGATGATGAAGTATAACTTCTTACGTGCGTGCGTGTGTGCGTAGTTAATAATAAAAAAAATATTATAAATTAAAAAAAATAAAATTATATTACAATAAATTCCTTCACTAATTAATCGAAAGGAATTCGTTCCATCCGGGTGTCCCTTGACACCTCTCAAGTTTTTTTATAATTTTTACGCTAAGATTAGCTCAGTAAAACTTAGTTTATAGAGCGAATGGTGAAATCGGCCCTTAGTCACATCTAGGATAACCCCCGGAAAGAAGTAATCGACGCGTCACAAATGAAACACAAGTCAAGTGATGCGATTGGCGGTAGAATATAATTCAACATAACACAGCAGTTAACGCACGTTCGACAATTTTTCACATTCATTTTAGCGATAATTTTAGTTCCAGAAAATGCCTTTTTGAGGGTGGAAAATTATCAGATGACTACTCCCACTCTGGGAGGACCAGGAGGGAGTGTCAGACTCCTACTAACTAAAGGCCACCCGTGTTCCCTCAGTTGCCAGTTGGGCAGAGCAGGTAGTATCAGAGTCACCTCCAACAGAGTCGTAATTAGAAGAGTGTGCTGGCGTTAATTATTTTGCATTTGCATAATCCTTGGCTCGTGATACTGAATACTATAATTGCCCTGTAGTAAATTTATTACTAGTAGTGAAGATGAATATTTTTCTTCTTAGCATGTCGATAGTAATGTAAATTGAGTTGGCCCAGAATTCAGCTGAGTGTTTGGCGCCATCAGTAGCGTCTATCTTTCATCATCTCCCAGACCTTGCCCCATGTTATTTTTTTAAATTCCGTACCCTAAGGGTCTAAGCGACTGTTGCTGTCACTCACGTGTCCATCTGTCAGTCTGTCCTTCTGTCTGTCTGTCTGTCCGTCGTCTGTCACAATTTTTTTTTCCGAAGAATTTTTTAACTTCCCATTGATCTATGAACTTGAAATTTGGTGAAAATGTTTATTATATTGTTCCTTTATATAAATAGTACACCTAAGACTACATACAGTACTGTCTTTCCTTTTTCTCTTTAAAATCCATCCAAAATCTTGTAAAGATCGCTTTCAGCGATAAGGCCGCCCATTGTGTCGCCCTAAGTTTTCTTCATTTATATGTTCTGTAATCTAAATTGTGTACATAATAAAGAGTATTCTATTCTATTATTACGTATATTTTACTAACAAATACTAAAAGATTGCTTTTAGCGATACGGCCGCCCATTGTGTCACCCTATGTAAAGTTTTCTTCATTTATCTGTTCTGTAATCTAAATTGTGTACATAATAAAGAGTATTCTATTCTATTATTACGTATATTTTACTAAGAAATACTAAAATATTGATTCTCCATATTACATATGGTACGGAACCCTAAATGTGGGAAGACCGACACACACTTTGTTATGGGGTAATAAATCATCACATAACTTCTCCCGCTCTTGGTGACGTGGGGCGTGTCAGTCTCTTGGTGACTAAAGCCCACCTGTGTGCCGTCAGTTGGCTGTGCCAGTGCCGTGGTGACTCCTATCACTACCGTGAGCCTGGCATATTACTCGGGGTCAGCGCAACACGTTTTTACGGTTCCGTACCCAAAGAGTAAAACGTGACCCTATTACTAAGACTCCACTGTCCGTCCGTCTGTCTGTCAGTCCGTTTGTCACCAGGCTGTATCTCATGAACCGTGATAGTTAGACAGTTGAAATTATTACAGATGATGTATTTCTGTTGCCGCTATAACAACAAATACTAAAAAACAGAATAAAATAAATATTTAAGGGAGCTCCCATACAACAAACGTGATTTTTTTGCCGTTTTTATAGGTAATGGTACGGAACCCTTCGTGCGCGAGTCCGACTTGCACTTAGCTAATTTTTTTTACTTCCATTCTGTCTTGTCGATCACTTATTCCCTTTTTCATATCATTCCTGAACAATCGACTCATCTTTGGGTTGGGCCAGTGGCGTAGCGTGTCTTGTCGGGGCCCCGTATAAAAAATTTGCTTGGAGGCCCTTATATGGGGGTAAAGATTTTTCACAAAATAAAAAAAATATTGTGAAAAGAAATATTTATTTATCATAACATAATTTAACCATTTTACAAATAAAAATCAAATTTTAAATATTCACTCTCCTTGCCTTTTTTTCGGCAAACTGATTTATTAAATCATTTATGGCTGATGATGATTTTAGTTTTTCTAAAGTTTCTGCCTCTATGGACAATAGTGAGAGGTCTGACAGCCGTTCTTGTCAAAATAAATTATTAAAATAAAATAAATTAGAAAGTTTTTATTTTTTTCCTTACACACTTTGGGGGCCCCCGGGCCACGGGGGCCGTATAATTGATACGGCAGATACGGCGGTAGCTACGCCCCTGGGTTGGGCGGTCTCTCCCATTATTCAAAGATGAATATTTATCTAAAAGACCTTAGCTGCTCAGCACTTCTAGATAAGGATAACATTCTGATAAAATGTCAGTCGATGAAAGTGTACGGCTTACTACTTCTTGTCTAGCAGATAGCGTAAAACATGTACTTGGAAAATGCATCACATACATAAATAAATCAGACTCACTGAAATACATGGGTGCCAGATCTAGGGTTTTTAACTTAAATACATAGAGAGATTAATATTAAGGCGCAGTTATATTTATTTATTAGTTATACGACTTTTAATGGTTTTTAATTGAACATTACGTCTAAACTATGTTACTCTAGACAATTTCCGTCGTAATTTGATATGTGAATATTTGAAATTATATGTTTATAACATAGCGTAATTAATTTGTAAAGTTATGTCTAACGCGGATAAAAAATTGAGAATTACGCAAAAACTTTAAAGAGTATTTTTATGAAACCTTAACCATTTTAATGATCATTTAATTATTTATGTTTTAGTATACGTGTTTAAGTATAATACCTGTTATTTTATGTATAATAAATTAATAATGCGTCTAATTTCGGTCAGCGCTCCTTGATGGGCGAGTCCTATTACTGGGTGGACGTACGACGCGTTACGTGAGCTCAAAATAGAACACGCAAGCTAACCACTCAAGGTCATTGGCAGTTAATAGCGCCTTAACAGAAGAATCTGTGCCTTATCGGCCAGACTCGACACTTACACGAAACGATCAGACTTTTGTCAGCGATTTACTTCTATTTCATATTCAAATAATTGTTTCCGTTTAAACAAATATGAACCTTATGACCGTATGACTGAAGTTCTATTCATGCAAAAGTCATGTAAATGTTTATGGTGAAGCGTAAAGTGAACTTTACGTGTGGTAATTAAAGTTTGGAAAATAAATTCCAAACTCAGGATAGGTATAAAGTCTCGTGCTGGCCCTAGGCGATCGCGACAGCCGCAAAAGATCCAATTCAATTTATTTAATAATAATAAAAAATGAGTACATGTCATCCTAAATACTTCTACAGAAATTTTATTATGTATGACAGATGTTTAGGGCGAGTTACAGTGGAGGCCTACTCGAATTTTAGTCAAATTAGGAAGACCTGAAGGTTGACCATGTCTTTTCGGTCTTTAGCTAAATACAAGCGGTTTGCCCGTAAGTTTTATCACAGGCAGAAGTGACGCACTATTTGAGGGTCATTTTCAAATTCCTCCCATAGTGCTCACTCTCTAGATCCAGTGGTTTATGCTGTGCGATGTCCATCAGTGAATGAATGAATTTAAGCTATTTTCTCGTTTTGTCACCAGGTACGCTCGACTAACGGAGTCCCGGTCCACCACGCCATCACCACCGCCATCTACTGGCTCTCCTCTCAGGATAAGACTGCCAAAAATCAAACGAAGTAGCGAGACCAGTGAACCCACCACCTCCGTGGAACACCCTGTAAGTATTTTATTGCTACGTCTTGTATCCAGACGAAGATGGCAGGTCGAACATGATACCTACAGATGGGACTGGTCCACATTTGCCCAAAGCCGGGAGAAAGAAGAATGGGAGGTCTTTGATTTAGTGAGACAACTCAGGCTAAAAATTATAAATTAATTATGTGTTTTATCAGCATCTGTTCCTCACCCAATTTATTTGCTATCGGGACAGTCTTCTTCAGGCTAAAAAGCTAGTTTTTTTTTTTTTAAACCCTGCTCTACACTAGGAATTACTCCTGTATCGTGGGTGCGTTGACAAACATGTATAATTCACATACACAAGACACCCAGACCCGGAACAACTATCTGTAGGCCATACAAATATTTGTTCCGTGCGGGAATCGAACCTGCTATACGCAGCGCAGCCGCCTAACGATCAACCACTGCGCCAACCGTGCCGTCAAATTTTGTTTTTTTTTTTTACTTGGCTCGAGCTAAGCATTAAAAATAACCATATCCTGATAGCTGCTCTACAACCTAGGAGTCTGTGTCAAGAGTGAGTAGGTTACCTCTAGGCAAGCGTGCTCCATCTTCAACCACATCATCGCTTACCATCAGGTGAGATAGTGGTCACCTGATGATAGTGGTCAAACGGGAGCCTATCAATGATTTAAAAAAATCCTTATAATATCCATCCATATCAAGCGTTTTATACGAATATCCTTTAAGAGGGAACAGGGCCTGCGAGGAATTTGAAAAATAGGTATTTGAAGAAACTATTGCCGTCGCGGTCGTGCTACCTCAAGCCTGCCCCTGTAGAGTGCGATAGGGACAGCTGCAGCTCAGACCGATTTTATCACAAAATTTTTGACGAGATCGACGTTTCGTATAATTCCCCTTTTTTCTCCTTGAAAACTTGAGCCGATAAAATTATTTTTGGCACAAAAATTTTGAGAAAGAGTATGTGTAGGTTCCTATTATTTTTTTATGTTTAAAACTTTTCGAATTTATCTTGTAATTGAATCACGGCGGTAAAAATGGGGCATTTATTTTGTATTTTTTGGAGGGTCACATTTTCTTTACAAGTATTAGTTGCTGAAAATAAAAAGGAAATGACAGGGACGTGTCTACAGCAGATCTTGAATTTATGAAAAAAAAAATTGCTGTAGAGGCATTATTCAGGAAGTAAAAAGGGGAATACATTTGTATGGAGAACCGCAGCCCCTGTTCCCTCTTAAAGTTCATATTCGTATGAAACGCTTGATCACAGTCGCTTACACGAATATGCAGATTAACTTAGTAAAACTAAAGTTCCTTTTCGTTTGTCGCCTCTTCCTTTGCTTGATGTTGTTTTAATGTTCGCCCAGGTGGCTCGCTACGAAGCAGAGAGTCCAGACGAGCTGGCCCTAACCGAGGCAGCGCTAGCATACGGCTACGAACTGCGGAACCGCAATCCTGACGACTTGGAGCTGGGTATCCGCGGGGAACTGACCACGATGAAGATAGCCAGGGTACAGCACTTCGACGCCATCAGGAAGTGCATGTCTATCGCCATGAGGATGCCGAATGGACAGGTGAGCAACAGTGCATTTTTGAACCACTGCTGCAAGGTTTCGCTGGGCCTTGCATTAGTGGTGTCTGGAATTGTTTTTTTAGAGCTGTCGCTTACGTGCCCGTCTGTCTGTCCGTAGTCTGTCACACAGGTTTTACAGCCAAACGGTTGGAGCTACAGTCTTCAAATTTTCACAGTATAAGCATCTTGTTGACCCAAAGCCATACAAGTAGTCAAAAATACATTTTGTTACGATACTGTTCCTTCCCTGCCTGAGTGCCCACGGGTGCGATAACTCATTTTCAGAATTTATCTGCTACCCCTAGGCATGCAGGCACCGGCCACGATGGGCCCCGACCGTAACCGCGATAGCTGCTATCGCATAAATATGCATTGTTAACACAATTTAATGGGGACACAACTAAAAAGTGGACTTCCAAAAATAACAAAAAATTGCAAAATAACTTTAATTTCGGAAGTCGGTGTCAAAAAACGAAGAAACATAAGAAAACTTTTTAGCTGTGGTTCCCCATTAAACTGTGTTAACAATTTATAAACATACGATCGCAGCAATCGCGGTTGATTTGCTGTCAATTTTTGAAGAGTTCTGTTGTCTGGCTCCGAAACCCATCATCAGATCTATATGAAATTTAAATGGGACCATTTTGGAACAAACCCCATTCGAACAAAAAAAGAATTATGCAAATCCGTCAATATATGACGGAGCTATGCCCGAACATAAATAAAAAAAAATACAAGCATCCGAATTGATGACCTCCTTCTTTTTGAAGTCGGTTAAAAACCAGAAACACAGACTGCCGAAATAAAGTTATTTTGCTTTTTTTGTTTTGATTTGCTATTATAGTTTGCAAGTTCACCTCTGCCTACCCCTTCGGGGAGCACAGGCGTGAAGTATGTCAGTTTCTAAGTAAGTTCTTAGTAAATGCTGTACTACTCTGCTGCGGTACTATTCTATCTACTAGTCTGTTACTGAGAATAAATGATTTATTATTCAAATATAATGAACGCATACAGAGTTACATTAGTGACAGGAAAGTGCAACTTGATTGCACTTTCCTGTAACTAATGTAACATATTTTTGACATAAAATTTTCACATTAATTTCTGTCAAAAATATGATAGCTGGAAAAGTGGAAGTCCAGTACTAACCCATCAAGTTCAACTATATCAACCGAAGATTTTTTATTACGTCCACAGTTGCTGTCCATTTTATTTATTTTTTTAAATTTCTTTTTTGAAATTATACACACACTTGCTTATCTAATTTACTTTCGACATTGGCAGAATAGTCGACATCGGCTCTACTTGCCATCAACAAAAAATAGAATAGAATAGATATTTATTAATTTGACATCAATTAATGTGACATATTTTAAGACATAATTACTATTTGAAGCGACCGTCAGCGTCAAAAGATCGCAATTTCATAAACAATTAATTTTATACTTACTGTGCATTTTTAATTTTTATTTAAATACTCCAAAACCTCAATTACTAATGCATAATTAATTATTAAATAACCGGTGTGTAGTGCTTATGTTCGAACAAATAAAACTTGATGTCACGAAAGATAAATATTATGCAGTTTGTTTATACAGAATACAGAAATATTACTCTTGTCATTGCCTCGACCTTTGGCAAAAAAATAAGTTTTGGCAGCGCACTATGAAAGTGACATACGAGTATGCAGTGCAAATAATGAAATAATTTCTATGTCACGGACAAATAGGCAATTCTGTTGGCGTGAGCCACCTCTGCGTATTCTGTCCCCCAGGGTTACTACATAATTAATTAGGATTATGAAACAGCGCGGTTTTTATGTAATGGGATCAATATTGGACTTTAAGGCGGCGATTTTCTTTTACGTCAATTTGCTAACACTTTCTTTTTCCACATTGTCGCATTAGGGAGCGTGCAGGGACTATAGATGTCAATGTCACGTATTTATACAGTAAAAGTTGCGGATTTCACTCACTAGATGCTAGTCTACGTTATGCGTGCTGCATGTGTACATGATGCCTGTGTGTATATGTCGCAGCCATCTGGTTGAATCCGCCAGTTAATTGGACGTTTAGGCCGTTTATTAAACACCGGCACGGTCGTGAGTTCAAACCCAGGCAGGCGCTTTACTTTGTGTAAATTATTTCATCACCACTGCTCTTAAGACGGTGAAGGAAAACATCGTGAGGAAACCGGCATGTCCTAGAACCAAACATTCGAAGACATGTAACATCCACCAACCCGCATTGGGCTCGCGCGGTGGATTACAGCCCACACTCTCTCATAGAGAGCGACGCCTGTGCCCCAGCAGTGGGGTCATTAAGAGGCTGATGATGAATTAGTCTTTTTTTTTTCGTGGCCGGGGTGGAAATCCTCATGGATGTCCTTCGCCCGGGGCGAGCGAAGGGGTCTGTCAGACTCTTACTGACTAAAAACCACCCCGGTGTTCCTTCCCACACTAGGACCGGGGATCGTGAGATCTAATACGACTTCCATGATCCCCGGCTAGTGCCGACCTGCCTATGCGGGCCACCTTAAACTGTCCTCGCCCCTCGACGTCTAATAGGGACACGCGTGGAACACTACGCACCGCTGACTCGGGTCCTGCTGGATGGGGGGCGGCGGACGAACCCAAGTCCGCCGTCCCTCCGGACCTGTTTAGGTAGGCTGGAAGAGGGCCTGGTTCGCCTGCTGCTGGTCGGGAGAGTGGCAACCGCCTCCATCTCCATCTCCGCAGCCTCCAACTGCGAAATGACGTTTTGAAGAAATAGTGTATCCCAACATTTGGTACCCCAGATAGTGCTGTACGTGAAGGGCGCGGACTCCACGGTGTTCGGCGCGCTGGCGCCCGTGCGCGTGGGCTCGGGCGAGGCGGCCGCGCTGGAGCGCACTCGCGCGCTCATCGCGGACTACTCGCGCGCCGGACTGCGCACGCTCGTCATGGCCAAGCGCGTCCTGATGCCCACCCTCTGGGAGGAGTGGCTCGCCGGACACAACCGGGCTATGGATACTGGAGAAGGTAATCTTCTAGAGATGTCTCCTGTATATACAGGGTGTAACGGAAAGGTGTGGTCATATTTTAAGAACCGGTTCTGCCCATGGAAATGAACAACTTACTCTAAGAAAAAATAGAAAATTCCCAAAAAAAATTATTGAACTTTCCCTACAAAGTTATCATCAGGTGATTAATATTTGTATGGGAGGTAAAAAAAAATTAAGAATTTCCTCATGTTTTCTTATATCAATATCGATGGGCAGACTGATGCAGTTCTTAAAATATGACCACAGCTTTCCGTTACACCCTGTATAAATAATAATTCTATTTAATCCAGAAGTTAGGTTATCAAAAAATATTGAACACGCATTTTTTGCTTTACTAAAGCAATAAAAAATTACAAAGATAAAACGCATCAAAGTTCAGGAGCCGCTTGTTACGTCACTAAACGGTACAAAATGTATCGAGGTGTGACGTCACGCGAAATTTCAACGCATTGTATCGTCCTCTTTTTTGGTTTACGTGACAAAAGAAAAAATACGTGTCCAATATTTTTTGGTAATCTATCTGACGGACTAATGAGATTTTTTGGTAATCTAACTGACGGACTAATGAGATTTTTTGGTAATCTAACTGACGGACTAATGAGATTTTTTTAGGAAACTAGCTTATTAATGTCTTATCAGAAAAAAAACATTTTTGGTCACTCTGAAATCAACTTTATTAACAATCAAGAACACACCTAAGGATTTTATAAGTACTGTGACGATTGTAGACAGAGCCTAAACTCAGCGGGTCTGTAGTGCCTTCAGCTGGCTGTTAAAATTATTGAAGAGCCGTTTGAACATTGAATGTGTAGGCATCACATTTGTTTTAGGGATCAGTTCTGCTTGCCTGGCCGAAGTGGGCACTTGTATTTTGCCGTGATCACCAATCTAGTTATTTAGCGTGCCCTATCCCTCTTTTTTTATAACTTTGCACAAATAAACCAGTCACTCTCATACACCACACTTTTGCGTTGCCAGTGAGTGAAACCTCTACCCTGAATTTACTAGAACGTCCCAGGATCCCTGCAGGCCGTACTGGTGCCTTGGGGTCCTACAGTACCTACTTATGTTAATTTATATAGCGATCGTTAATTAATTGAAATAAAACTAAATTTTACATCAATATGTAAGTAAAAAAATTAACAATGAAGTTGCTCTCAAAACGGTGAAGGCAAATATCATAAGGAAACCGACCTGTCGTAAAACAAAACATTCGAAGATATATGAAATCTATCAAATCACATTGGGTAATGTACAACATACCTAATAATCTTAATTGGATTGAAATAAATGATTTTTGATTTAATTTCATAGTGCGGATTGACTGGGTCAAATATAAAATGTGTTTGGGCAATAATATGCAAGTAATTCAAAACTTTTTAATTTTTTAATTATACATTGTATTGGAGCACAGAAATAATATGGTGTATTCTTTTTTCGTTATTATCGACGTTATCGAGAACGAAGTTTAGTTTCATCAAAAACATGCAATATAAAATAATGAATTGTTAAATATGTAATGAATCAAAAAATCAAACAAATGCACCACATTATTTCTATGGTCCAATACAATGTCATCTGCCTCAAATTGACATTGTATTGGACCACGACCACCAAAAAAAACACGTTTCTATTAATATAGCCCTTAATAGAATCGTGTTTTTTTTTTTGAACTTAAGAAAATATAAAATAAAATGTTTTTATTTTATTAAATGATTTTATTTTTGTAACGACACTTTTACACGTCATAATTTTATAGATAGCATAGAATCATATTTTGACCAAGATACAACCTGACACTGACCTGAAAATTGTAAAAAACGTAAGAAAATTTGAATTTCGCGGGTTACTCTGGAGCTATCACCTGAAGGGTCTACTACCGGCCAAGTGGCGCCCTCATTGAATAAAAAATCGTAGCATAGCCTAGAAAATAAAAATATTAAAGAATCCAACGTCACGTTTGTTACAAATAGGATAAAGTATTTTTATGTTGTTAAAACAGGTCTCAGAATGTTTCGTATCTAAAGTAGTAGGCAAAAGTGTCAGAAACAGCCGTTTTTGGTACTTTTGCCTACTACTTTAGAACAAACGTGACGTAGGATTCGTTAATATTTATTTTCTATGCTATGCTACGATTTTTTATTCAACGAGGGCGCCACTTGGCTGGTAGTACGGCCTTAATAGAAACTTGTTTTTATTTTCAGTGAAAAAAAATCTAATCTTAAGGTATTGTAGGAGTTTTTGACGGGATTTTTTCGAGTGCAGTTCAGTGGCTGTTTTAATTATTCGCAAATTGATTCCTAGTGGATATTGTGATGTAAAATTGGTGTACTTTTGTTTCTCAAGTGTTTACGCAACTGGACAATATCATGTAGAATCATTGAAACAGGCGCGATCTCGGTAAAATATGGCTGAGAATTTTGTCGTAGTATTGACTATTGACTGACTTGGCGAAGTTTGCCGAGAAGGCGGACTTGACACATTTGTTGCCAATTACTGCAAAAAGCACTAGAATGTGTTACATCTGCATTCTAATGGGAAAAAAGTGACAGTATTCTGTATCTAAAACTAAATACTTTCTTAACTTGACACTGGCTAAATGCACAAACCGTGCGAAGCCAAAATTAAATGAAACAAAAAAAAGATATTGTAGAGGCAATTTCCTAGCATCAGTTCGCTTCTTCCCAGGGCGAGACAAGCGCATACGGGAGTCCCTGGCGCGCCTGGAGAGCGCCCTGACGCTGGTGGGCGCCACGGGCGTGGAGGATCGTCTGCAGCCGCACGTACCGCGCACCGTGCGGGCGCTGCTGGACGCCGGCATCGTGGTGTGGGTGCTCACCGGCGACAAGCCCGAGACGGCCATCAACATCGCCTACTCCGCCGCCTTGTTCTCCCAGAGTGACCGACTGCTGTATCTTATATCGAGGGATAAGGTGAGGTTACAACTTACAAGGAACATACGGGCTCGTTTTTAACCGACTTCGAAAAAGGAGGAGGTTCTATGTTCGGCTGTGTTTTTTTTTTGTATGTCCACCGATTTCTCTGTCAGTTGTGGACCGATTTTCAAAATTCTTTTTGTATCCGAAAGAATATACGCCCGAGGTGGTCCATATAAATTTTATCGAAATTGCTTCAGCGCTTTTTGAAGAACTGAACAACAACGAAAAATATGTATAGTTAGATGACGTTTTGGTTTTCTCTAATTACGAGTATGTTTAAATTCCACGTTCCATTTTATTGGGGTTTTTCGTTCTGGGGTATAACAACTAAAAAGTGAAAAATAAAAAGCTTTTTACAAAAAAACACAACCGATTAAAAATTTTAAAATATCTTTAATTTCGGAAGTCGGTGTCAAAAAACGATGAAATAAAATACAAACACCGACTTCCGAAATTAAAGTTATTTTAAAATTTTTAATGTATTTTCTTTTTAACCGACGATAATAAAAGGAGGAGGTTCTCAATTCGACCGTGTCGCATATATATATATATATATATATTTTTAGAAGTCGGTTGTCATTTTTATAAAAAAAGATTTTTTTTTAAACGAAACTATTAACTATTCCTTTTTAGCCGACTGAGCGACGCAAGAGAGGGTTCTCTTGCGTCGCTTGTGTTTGGTTTTGTCGAATGTGTTTATCAGTCTATTTATGTATGTGTGTTTGTTCCTTTGCGGCATTATAGAAACCAAACGCGTGGGCCAGTTTTGATAATGCTTACGTCAATTGATTCGTCTTAATCTTGTGAGTGCTACTAAAAACATGACAGTAATCCAAATACAGTATGGCGACAACCAGACGCCATATTGTGAATAAGAAAAAAATTAAGTCGACGAACTATGTTAAGTGCAGTATCAAAATAAAGGGTTCGAGGAGGCGATTCCAAAAATATGACTCACTAAAATGTAGATAATAAAAAAAATGAATATTTTCAAAAAACGCGACAAAAAAACAACTAAAAAGTTCCAAACAATTCACTTTTTAAGCAGCCTAATGTAGTTGGTAGCATGAAATCAATAATTGAACTAAAATAACTGCCACCAACTGCATCAGACTGCTTGAAGTGACTTGTTTGGAACTATTTAGTTGTTTTTTACAGTCGGGTTTTTTGAAAATATTCAATGTTTTTTTTAACTAGACTCACTCAGTACATCTAAGGTCGCGGATAAATTCGAAAGAGAGTTACCGCGACCCTTGGCAAAGGCAGTTGAAGGAACAAGGGTGGGTTTTAGTCAGGAAAAGTCTGACACGCCCTAGCTCCACCCAGAGCGGGAGAAGTCATTTGAAGATACCCCACCCTCAAAAAAAAAAACATCAGTACTGTAGGACCCCAAGGCTCCAGTAATGCCTGCAGGGCCCCAGGGGTCCTTCGAAGTTTGGGTGACTGTCTCACTCGCTAGCCACGCGAGAGTGTGGTGTAGGAAAGTGAATGGCTAATATGAGCAGTGTAATAAAGGAAAAAGGGATGAGGATTATTATATTATCGAAAATAGATAAATCTACCCTCTTCCACGTGCGAACTCCAATCTGACATAAAACAAAATGTGACGCCTATTCTTTTATCTTCCATCGACTCTCCAATAATCTCAACAGCCAGCTGAAGGCTGGTACAGACCCGCTAAGTTTAGGCTGTGTCTACAATCGCCACATTTTTTTTTCGGGGGTTGGCAAATCATCCTATGACTTCTCCCGCTCTGGGTGGAGCAATAGGGCGTGTCAGACTTCTACTGACTAAAACCCACCCCTGTTCCTTCCTTGCCTGAGTGCCCAGGGGCGCGGTAACTCTGTTACGAATTTATCCGCGACCACATCTAAATTCTATAAAGTTTTGAACTAAAAGGTCTTATGGCAGGATTTGCAGGTGTAACATTATCAATGATGTACATATAATATGTTTATGTCTACAGGAACACGCAGAAGCGACGATAAAGAACTACCTGGAAGGCGGCGCGGCGACCATCGGCACGGGCCGCGCGCTGGTGGTGGACGGCCGCACGCTCACCTACATCCTGGACCGGCGCTCCGGCCTCGTGGCGCCCTTCCTGTCGCTGGCGAGGCGCTGCTCCGCCGTGCTGTGCTGCCGCGCCACGCCGCTGCAGAAGGCGTACATTGTGAAGGTATCTACCTACATCCTGGTGGTGGACGGCCGCACGCTCACCTACATCCTGGACCGGCGCTCCGGCCTCGTGGCGCCCTTCCTGTCGCTGGCGAGGCGCTGCTCCGCCGTGCTGTGCTGCCGCGCCACGCCGCTGCAGAAGGCGTACATTGTGAAGGTATCTACCTACATCCTGGTGGTGGACGGCCGCACGCTCACCTACATCCTGGACCGGCGCTCCGGCCTCGTGGCGCCCTTCCTGTCGCTGGCGAGGCGCTGCTCCGCCGTGCTGTGCTGCCGCGCCACGCCGCTGCAGAAGGCGTACATTGTGAAGGTATCTACCTACATCCTGGTGGTGGACGGCCGCACGCTCACCTACATCCTGGACCGGCGCTCCGGCCTCGTGGCGCCCTTCCTGTCGCTGGCGAGGCGCTGCTCCGCCGTGCTGTGCTGCCGCGCCACGCCGCTGCAGAAGGCGTACATTGTGAAGGTATCTACCTACATCCTGGTGGTGGACGGCCGCACGCTCACCTACATCCTGGACCGGCGCTCCGGCCTCGTGGCGTGTCCAAAGAACCTAAAAGAACAACCCAATAACAATGCTCGACCAATTGAACCCAAGACATGGCGCCCGCGACCACTAGGCCAATGACACAGACAGGGATACTATGAGGTGCCATTGCCATCGTGATGCCCTTGTGAAAAGGGATAGTACTACTCGACCTGCATAATTCCGCCTCCAAGTCGGAATCATCATGACATTACATTATAGCATCACATTTTAGTCCCTAATAATCATTATCATGCAGCCTAAAGAAGGCTAACAGTGAACAAAGACTTGTCCCAAACATCTTTACCACAACCAACCTTAAAAACACAACATAGATGGACATTCAGTGCATGTGAGTTGCACTATGCAAAATCATCCTTACCATCACACTAATATTATAAAGGCGAAATTTTGTGAGTGTGTGTTTGTATGTTTGTTACTTCTTCACGCTCAAACGGCTGGACCGATTTGGATGTTGGTATGTAGATAGATTATACCCTGGATTAACACAGGTTACTTTGTATCCCGGTCTACGCGAGTGCAACCGCGGGGAACAGCTAGTAGTACATAAAGGCGACGTCTTTTGACTGCATTATACTTGTACAGGGTGTAACGGAAAGGTGTGGTCACATTTTAAGAACTACATCTGCCCATCGATATGAACAACTTTCATCAAGAAAACATGAGGAAATTCTCAAAAAAAATTTTTACCTTCCATATAAATTTTGATCAGCTGGTAACGATAACTTTATATGAGTCTCATTTTTTTTTTTAGGAAAATTCTATTTTTGCTTAGAGAAAGTCGTTAATTTCCATGGCCAGAACCGGTTCTTAAAATATGACTATACCTTTCAGTCTGTATAACATCATACGCTTGTCTTTATCTAAACTATCTTATCATGGGAATGCATACAAAATATGTAGTCCACTGTCTTTGAAAGTCCGCCATAATGAATTTAGAATGACGTCACTTAGCTAACTATGTATTGTCATCCAAAATAAACATGTACGGAAAATTTCAGCTTAAGCGGAAACCGGGAACTATGATATTTTTACATATTTAGTTACAGGTGAAGCTAATAAGTGTGTTAAAAATGAGTTTAATTGTAAGTTGTACATTGTCAGGCGGTGAAGGAAGAGCTGGGCGTCACGACGCTGGCCATCGGAGACGGCGCCAACGACGTGTCCATGATACAGACGGCAGACGTCGGTGTCGGTGAGTCGTACACTCTTATTCAGCTATGTCTTTCACTATCTACCAATTTTGTTTTAATCGTGTGGACCCTCATGGATGAACACCACCCTGAGGTGGGCGAAGGAGTCTATCAGACTCTTACTGACTAAAACCACACGGTTCACCATCTACTAAGCCCTGTAGAGTTCGGCTTCCGGTCTAATTGGATGCAGCTTAATTTAAGTATTTGACATGGAGCGACTGCCTGTCTGACATCCAGAACCCAGTTACTGAGTAACACGACACCACGCGAAAACTGGCTATCGGACTCAGTTGGATTTCAGACTGGTTTTTGGTCTTTCTTTATACCTGTATCAACAACTGTCAAAAACATACGAATGACAGCCGGGAGCGACGGATTGATGCAATTGCGTGGGGAGGCAGGATTTTGGTCTGCAAAATGATCTATTCCTACAACCATAGGTACAGTTAATCCAAAAGTTAACTTCGTTAATCGTTAATAAAAAAGTTAAAATCGTTAAAGCGTTAAAATTTCGAAAATTTAACGCCAGTTAAGGGCCTACCCCATAAGTGGCGCCCTCATTGAATAAAAATTCGTATCTTAGCATAGAAAATAAAGATTAAAGAATCCTATGTTGCGTTTGTTACACATAGGATAAGGTATTTTTACGTTGTTAAAACAGGACTCAAAGTGTATCGTATCTAAAGTAGTAAGCAAAAGTGTCAAAACGGCCGTTTTTGGTACTTTTGCATACTACTTTGGATACGAAACTCTTTGAGTCATGTTTCCACGACGTAAAAATACCTTATCCTCTTTGTAAAAAACACAACGTAGGATTCTTTGATCTTTATTTTCTGTGCTAAGATACGAATTTTTATTCAATGAGGGCGCCACTTGGCGGCTATATACGCCTTAATGTTAACCGTTAAAAGTTAATCATCCAAAACGTATACTTGTTTTTGGCGCTTTTTGGGATGGGAAACATAAAATAGGTAATCGCTAGAAAGCAAATTAATTGATTCCTAATCTATTTTGTCCGTCAGTTAGATTATCAAAAAATATTGGACGCGTATTTTTGACGTGAAATGACAAAGTGAAGCGCATCAAAGTTCAAGAGTGAGGGCTTGTTACGTCACTAAGTGTACCTACCAAGGCGTGACGTAAAATTTCAACGCACTGTTTCGTCTTTATTTTTTGTTGACGTGGCACAAGAAAAAATACATGTTCATTGTTTTTTGGAAATCGGACGGAGCAAATAGAGTTTTTTTTAGGAATCTACTCAATTCAGAATCTATTTATGTAGTTTGGACTCTGTCATCATCATCATCTTCCTGCCCTTATCCCATGTTATTTGGGGTCGGCGTAACACGTTTTTTTCTTCCATTCAGTCCTGTCAGCTGTCACGCTATCCACTGTAGACCAGGGCCTGCGGACGGCGAGTAATGGGTAGCTCGCCGTCCGATCAGCACCAGGCCCGAGAGTCGGCGGCGCGTAGTGTTCCACGCGCGCCTCAAAGAGTTGTCAGCATACATGACGGGGCCCGTCATGGCCGATGTCTGCCCAGGGGTTAAGGATAAATTCGAAAGAGTTACCTCGCCCCTGGGCATTTAGGGCAGGGAGGAACAGGGGTGGGTTTTAGTCAGTAAGAGTCTGACACGCCCTCCCGCTCCACCCAGAGCGGGAGAAGTCATTGGATGATTTCCCACCGCACAAAAAAAAAAAAAGCTGTCACGCTATCACTAACTCCCTTTTCTGTCATATTATCACTCCTCACACAATCCATCCATCTTTTCTTTGGCCTCCCTCTCTCTCTGTCCATCCATCCACATTTATATTCTTAACTCTTTTAGTTACATGTGTTTCATCCCTCCTCTAGTTTGAACTCTGTAATCACTCAAAATGCAATGTTTACGTTCATTTAATACACGTCTTCCACACAATGATGACCAATTGAATCTTTAATCACTTCATCTATTCCAATCAAAGTTGTCTGCGAACTTCGTTACAACTCTAATGACTTAAAAAATCTGCGATGACGTGTGCTCTTTTATTTAAGACATCAACCGACTTGAAGTCAATTAATTAATTAATCTAATAATGTTTTAGAAGCGTGGTTGTTATTTGACGCAGTAAAATTAATATGATAGAATTGTGTCAATGATTCGGTAGCCGTGAATAAAGTGGATATTTGAAATAGTCACATGAAAAATTACGGTCACATGATGAGAGTGAAGAGTCAAATTGGAAAGGAAAATAGAGCAGATGTATTACAATCCTACTAATATTATAAATGTGAAAGTTTGTACGGATGTTTGTTAATCAACCACACATAGGCTATAACTTATAATGGGGGCAGTATATACTTATTTTTTAATGTGAGTGCCCTAGTTTATCACTTGTGGCTTCGAATCACAGCCCTTTGATAGATTCTATCGTTGCACGTGTAAGCAGGCACACCAGTTATGTATGGAGGCTTATTTAATTTGGTTTAATGTTTATGCTGGAGTTCGTTTTTAATGGCATAATTAAGTGTGCTAGCTAACAAGTGGCGGATAATTTATTCTTATGATTATATTTTAGACAATATATCTTTATTTTTCTGTTTTACATACGTTACATACACATATGTTAAGATTGTTGCATATAGATTCAAGTTCTTCAAACTTAACAGTCAGATGTGCTGCAGTTTCTTGGCCACTTCTTCTTCACAGCTAAAACACTAGGAAGTAGTGACGGGCGGGCGTTTTTTGGGGACTGTCTTTATGTAGAACTTTGACGTTCAAAAAGTGCTGGCTCTCAGCCTAGTTAGAATAAATTACTTTTGATTGGTTTTGATTTTATACCACGCGGGCGAAGCAGCTGGCAGCAGATAGTGAATAATAAACTCTGATCTTCTTCGACGTATCTATGATTCCAAAATTAAATATCTTTGACCAAAATTTAACCTCGTCGACAGCGTTAGTATTCGCCTCGTAAAGGTCTGTCGTAGGATTTTTTCTGAGGTAGGTGGGGCATTGTTTGCGACGTAGCTCCGCAATCGCATTGTGGCTCATTGAAGTACCACCATGTCACGGTACGGAGGTGGTGTCACGATGCAGGACCGGAGTATTGGTGACTCTTAGAGGAGGTCGTAGGAGTGACACGCAGAGGAGGTCGTAGGAGTGACACGCAAAGGAGGACGTAGGAGTAGGAGGACCGTAGATGAGGAATTGGATGAAGGAATCACACACGACAAGTTAACACGTATATTTTATTATTTATAAAAGTAGGCTTAAATATAAGAAGCACTCATTAAAGTACAAACACATACACTGTGACTTGATACGTAATTAAAATGTATAATTGCACAACTCTTGGAAACTGGTAACTGACAGTTGAAGAGTCGAAAAATGATAATGAAGAGCTTCTACTAGCTCGGCTGCAGAATTAGAACTGATTTTTAATATAAAAACAGAGACTTGACAGAGAAAACAAGTAATTTTTGAATTTGAAATAACAAGAAGGTAGCAAAGAACGTAATTTTGGAATAGAGGTCAAAAAATAAACAAGGCTTTAACACTGCCTTGTTACAACCATCTGACTAAGTTATGCCTGCTGCGGCCCACCTGACTTCGTAATCGATTTAGAGATTTTCAGGTGGGCCACGGCAGTTGGTGGCCCGTAGGGAGCTTTTCTGCAGGCTCAACATAGTCGGTTGGAGGGGAATGTCTGAGGAGCCATAATTTTTTCTTTGCTTTGCTAGTCCTGTTGTCATTTGGTTTTGTTGACGTCAAAAAGCTGTTCCGACTCTTCAATCTTTCGTTGGGTTCTCCACATTGTTTTTTTCTATTAGCTTATTTTCGACTTTATGTTAAGGAAGTTAAAGTTTATAATAGTTTAGCTTAAATAGTGATATTTGTTCCACAGGTATATCCGGACAGGAAGGTATGCAAGCGGTAATGGCGGCGGATTTCGCGGTGTCGCGCTTCAGGTTCATCGAGAGACTGTTGTTGGTGCACGGGCACTGGTGCTACGATAGGCTGGCCAGGATGATCCTCTACTTCTTTCTTAAAAATGCCGTAAGTATTGTTTTTTTTTTTGTATATAATTTTCGCTGGTAGGATGAAAAATGTGTTTTCAATAGGGCATTACACCCATTTTTTAAAAGTGTCTCAATTATATTCTATAGTGCTAATAAACAAAAAAAAACACAAAAATTTTATTCAATCAATAAGTGCCATAAAAATGCAATAAATTAAAATTTTACATTTTAAAATTTCGCGCGTAATTTAACGAAAACGCTGGACGCCATATTGCTCTGTGGTCATGACGTCAGTTGGCAGTGTAAATAAAAGTATAAAGCATAGATACGCTGATCAGTTGACACTTTAAAATTTACACAGCCGTATGACGTATAACATGGCGACTACTATTCCATGGTTTTAAAAAACAGATTAAAAAGACTGAAAACTTTGAATTGAATTTTAAGATTTATTATCTTATTTTATGAAATAAACCTAACATTTTTCGACTGCTTTTTGCCCAAGCTATCTCAATAATATATTTTTAGTTTTTTTTTTCTCATATATAGTAAAATACCCTATTGTTATTAAACGTTCACATTTTAGAAAAAGTTAGTCCAGGTTTGTAAAGCTTTGTCTCTGGTACTCATATCTGTGTCATAGATCGATGTGTGTTAACCCGTACGCTTGTGTCCACAGACGTTTGTGTTCCTGGTATTCTGGTTCCAGTTTTACTGCGGCTTCTCGTCCATGGTGATGATCGACCAGGTGCACCTCATGACCTACAACCTCATGTTTACCGCGCTACCGCCCATCATCATCGGTAAGTCATAAATAATATTGGTGTATAAGTACATCCGGCTTTCGAAGGACCATAGGCGGGTATATAATTTTATGCGGATTGAAATATTGGCGACACACAGTAATGAGCTGACCAGGGTAGGAAAAAGGTAATGATGGACTTACTTGGGAATCTTCTTGGTGGAGCACGCTGATACAAAGACAGCTTGAAAAGATGTTGCACGTGTTTGCTGATTTTCTTTTCACAGTGGTGCACTTTCACTTGGTCTTTTGTATGTCACACTTGTGTCGGCCAACATGGATAATAGAAAGTTTTTAGAGTTTTAGATATATATTTTAGCGGATCGGCGCGGCGCGGAGCTGTGCGGTATGCGTCTAGTTAGAACAGAACAAATCGTAATGTAATCAGTGTTGCCAACTTGCGGGCGCGCCTTTGGTTGGCGCTTGCGATTTGCATTTCTTCCTCCCTCTGCTGTATGGGAATGCAATAGGAGAGAAAGGGATGCATGATTAGCTTAATCTGTGGTCAAATAAGAAATGGGATGCGTTTGGAAATATGATAGTAAAATTCATATTAATAAAACTTGCGCGAGCAAATATTTTTAATAAAATTCGTCCTTCCCTCCTTGCAGCAAATAGATAATGCAACAAAGGCGATCCGGGCGGGACAGTTCACCTTTTTTGTTCATCATCATCAGCTTTTTAATGTCCCCACTGCTGGGGCACAGGCCTCCTTTCTGTGAGAGGGTGTGGGCTGTACCCAATGCGGGTTGCACTTCCACATCCTCCACGCGAGCCCATTGCGCGTTGGTGGATGTCACATGTCCTCTTATTTTTCTAGGACATGCCGGTTTCTTCACGATGTTTTCTTTCACCGTTTTGAGGTTAACATTTCATTAAAAAAAAAATCTCAAGCAACTTCTTCCGCTCTGAGTGGAGCTAGGGCGTGTCAGACTTTTACTGGCTATAACCCGCCCGTTTTCCTTCAGTTGCCTGTGATTCTTTCAAACTTTCCTGCGACCCTGGCTGGGGACTGGTCACCAAGGGAGAGAAGAAAATTGTGGAAAGAGAAATATTCACGTTCACCCTTGATGATCTGAACATTGTCTCCGATGGTATAGTAAACGTAGCAACCTACTGCTACCAAAGTGTAATAAGATACACCGTCGTCGACACGAATAGAGGAAAAGTGCTTATTATCGGGTGTAAAAAGACAGTTTCCGAAGCCGAAAGCCACATATTCTATCCATTATTTGGATCATTTTTTCCACTAAGACTAGATCATACCTGGGCATCCACTGATTCTGGAGATATTGAAGGTCAAAGTCGCAATTTTCTTTTTTTTTTACGAAAACCAATTCAAAGTGTTATTAACTTATTACTAAACTTTTACCAAACATTTTTTTTTTTAGAATTTTCGTTTTTTTTTTTTTAATTACGTATTTGAATTTACAAAAACGCAATGAATATCAAACGTATGCGACAAGTACCTACGTGGCTTAGAGCGAAGGGGCGGGGTTTAACTCCACTTGCCTGGGGTCGCGTTACATTGCGCGCAATAAAAAATAGTTTTTTTTTTCATACCTAAAAATAAAAGTCGTTTCCCAGCAATAATTTTAGCACAAAGCTACTTTGTTAGACGTACAGTATGCGTAGTTAACGGCTTTGTGATGTGTCTTCTTACACTCTGTATTGTTTTAGCGGAAAGAACATTAATTGGAAACTACATTTGGAAAATGGTGTTGGAGAGCAGAGTGGACTGTATGTTGAAGTGATAAACCTCTTCACTGGGTAACAAAGTTATACAGAAAGCGAAACAAAGACACAAAGTCACATAATAATAGAAGCAACAAGAAAAATGTAACCAGGGTTTTAAAGAGTGTTCATGGAGTTTCTTGCACGTTCTTTTCCATAGAGATCTACACTTTGGAATGTGCAATTAGCTTCATCTTTCTGACTAACATTCAAAAGTGGCTGTAAATGTTTTATTTGAAAAAAAAAAAAAACTTTTGAGATTGAAAGTATAATTACTTCAATGACGGCGCCGTGCATAGTAGACCGATCGTGTTATAACGTGTGTAGTCTGCTGCCGTCTTCTGGAGAACTGAGCGCTTTTTTTTTTTAATTTTTATTCATGACCATGGATTCAAGCCTTGCAGTCGGATACATAGTTAAATACAAGTAATTTATTTTTCCATTAGAATGCAGATGTATCAATCACATTCTAATGTATTTTAGAGCAATTAGCAACAAATGTGTCGAGTCAGCCTTCTCGGCAAGTTTCTCTGAGGTAGTCAATACTACAATAAAATTCTCAGCTCCATTTTACCGAGATCGCGCCTGTTTCAATGATTCCACATATTGTCCAGTTGCGTAGACACTTGAGACACAAAACTACACTAATTTTACATCACATATCCACTAGGAATCAATTTGCGAATGATAAAATCAGCCACTGAACTTCACTCGAAGAAATCCCGCCAAAAACCTCAGGCATGGAGCGCTTTCTTTTAATAATTTTGTTCATGACCATAGATACAAGTCTTTTCAGTCAGCTACATAGATGGGTTGAATGAAACGCTGCGGTTACAGTGTTGCCAGCGGTGATAATGTGTCCCCCCTCCCCCAGGCGCGTACGACCGCGTGGCGCCGGCGGCGCTGCTGTCGGAGCGGCCGGGGCTGTACGCCACGTCGCGGCGCGGCCTGTCGTACCGCGCGCACTCGTTCTGGGCGGTGCTGGGCGAGAGCGTGTACATCAGCGTGGTGCTGTTCTTCACGGCCGCCTACGCCTACTGGGACACCGCGGCGGACCTCAACGCCTTCGGGCTGTGCTGCATGACCTGCTGCCTCGTCGTCATGCTGCTGTACGTCGCTATCGAGACCAGGAGCTGGGTGAGTTCATCGATTAATCTGCCTAGCCTTTTCCCAACTATGCTGGGGTGGTCTGCTTCTCTGGCAGCCATGGTCAATAACAACATATTCTGACTCAGTTGAAGACTGGCTTACAGATGCTTGTTTCTTAGGCTCATAGGGATCTGGAATCATCCCTATCGTTTAGTCTTTAAAAAAAAATTAAACTATTTAGTCCGTAAGTTAGATTATGAAAAAATATTGGATACGTATTTTTTGCTTTATCAAATTAATAAAAGCCTGCCTAGGCAAGCGTGCTCCATCTTCGACCACATTATCGCTTACCATCAGGTGAGATAGTGGTCAAACGCGTGCCTATAAACAATAAAAACAAAACTTTTTTACAAAAAAAAAACAACCGACTTCCAAAAAAAAAATACACTAAAAATTAAAAACTACTTTAATTTCGGAAGTCGGATTTATTTCTTCGTTATTTGACACCGACTTTGTAAAAAAGTTTTTTTTTTTTCACTTTTTAGTTGTTATACCCCAGAACTAAAAACCCGAATAACATGGAACGTGGAATTTATATATAGTCGTAATTGGAGAACACCAAAACGTCAACTAGGTATACGTATTTTTCGTTTTTGTTCAGTTTCTCAAAAAGCGCTGAAGCAATTTCGATAAAATTTGTCGTCCTCGGGAGTATATTCTTTCGGATAAAAAAAAGGAATTTTGAAAATCGGTCAACAACTGACGGAGAAATCGGTGGACATACATTAAAAAAAAACATACATACAGTCGAACACAGAACCTCCTCCTTTTTCGAGAGTCAGTTACAAAATAAAAGATGACAACGATAAAACGCATCAAATTTCAGAAGTGGGGGCTTGTTACGTCACTTTTGAGTAAAAAGGGGTAAAATTTTAACTTAAGTGTGACGTCACGCGAAATTTTAACGCACTGTATCGTCTTAATTTTTTGTTTACGTAACAAAAGAAAGAATACATGTCCAATATTTTTAGGTCATCTAACTGACGAACTAATTAGATTTTTTTAAATCATTAACCTAATTAAGTATGTCAAATCAAAATCTACAATGCAAACAAAAAATGTTCACCATTCAGAACCCAAAAACAGAAGTGGTCTATAATGTTTATTATGTAATACATATTTTTATATCCACCGATTGATTACATGCAGCGTTTTAGTTCGACATTTGTAAGTGTAAACTACAAAGTGTGTGTGCATGCATGGAATGATGAGTTTAACAGTAGTTGTTTTAGAGTATTGGTACAGTTAACCTCACGTCTGTGGTATCAATTTGACATGAGCGCATTGCACTTAAACATCCTTTATTAAATAATGCTGTTTTTATGTCGTAGCTTTAAAGGCGATTTTCGTAATGCAGACGTGCGTTTGACTGTATTACTTTATACAGCATGTAACAAAAACCCTGTCCGATCCAATGAATGCGTATTCCTGGTTTAACATACGTACTAGAAAAAGTTGTAAAAAATGTAACTCATAAACCAGAAGTTATAAATTTTTAATTTTTATAAAATATGCGAAATTTAACACTAAATATGGCAAATTTTCATAATTTGACAACACTCCACCGGACGGCGAAATCTTTGCATTTTTACCTATTTTTATTTCAAACGATACCGCCCTAGACTAGCCGCGCTGTAGGCACTCTGTCTCGCTCAGGCGGCGTCTTTTAAACGAAACAGTAGGTGAACTTTGTCGAGCGATCAGTGTTGCCTTTGATAAGATTTTAATTTTTTATAAATTAATTATTTTCATTGCGGAAAAATAATTATCTCTTATCCATTAAATGATTATTTATATGTGTACGCAGTACGATACCAACCCTTCAGGATCGGACAGGGTTTTTGTTGCATACTGTAGAATACTAACACGAGTGAAAGTTTATACCAGTATTTGCAAGAAAGTGTGTGCTACATGAGGTTTATTCTGCTTACATGGTTTATTAATTTATTTTAAGATCAGGTAGGTACACCATTGTGCCAATTTTTGTATTTCAAACTCTATTGCGATTAACATTAAGTTCTTTTTACTAAATTGACAACTCAGGCTCTCCTATAAATATATTTTCTGTGGCTAAGAACTTCACACCGTATATTTGATTGAATTGTGAATTTGAGTTAATTGTCGAGTTTTGAAAACAACAAATTCTATGTCAACAAATTGTTACTTATGAATCAACTTAAAATACACAACTCTAAAGTAATTTGAGTAGGTAGCAATGGATTCAAATTATCTCGAATTATAAATTCTATGGTTGAAATAAAGTTCGAAATACAATAATCTGCCTTTAACGTGGAAGCGTCTCCCCCCAAAAAAAAAAGGTGAAAGCGCAAGGATAGCCCGCGAAATTCAAATTTTCTTACGTTTTTTGCAATTTCTATTATTAATTCTATAAATACATACTTGGCCGCGAATCAAATTTTGACCAAGATACGACCTGACACTGACCTGCAAATTGCAAAAAACTTAAGAAAATTTGAATTTCGCGGGCTACCCTGGAGCTTTTTGAACTAGTTTTTTAAGTTATACAGATTTGTTTTTAGATTTCATGACTCGTAATGAACAATGAATATAATGACGTCACGCTCCCCAGACGGTGATCCACGTGGTGGCGCTGTCGGGGTCGCTGGCTTCGTTCTTCGTTGTGACCCTGGCGTACCAGTCCATCGCGCCCACCATCCTCAACCTGCCCTCCACCTACCACGTCATGCTGAACTCCGTAAAGGAGCCGGTGTTCTGGCTGGTGCTGGCGCTCACCACTGTGGCCGCGTTGGCACCCAGGTCAGTGAAAAACAACAATTTTCAGCATCTTCTGTCGCTGCCGAAACAATGTACCGCATCTTTACCGCCACATACGAAATGTAAAGAAGTTGAAATCACAGAACTCCTACATTTTTCACGCGAAACACAACACAAAAAAAACCGGTCAAGTGCGTGTTGGACTTCACACATTTAGAGTGCCGTACCTGAGGGAATTATCAAAGAAAAAGTCTGATTTATAATATATTGGTATTTGTTAGTAAAATATACGTAATAATAAACATTATAACAAAATTTCAAGTTTAATGGTCAATGGGAAGTTAAAGAAAAAAAGTGAAAACTTGAACAAAAATGCCCAACGCGCCTAAAGAAGTTTTCACTTCAATCCGCTACGCGATGTGCTACGAGTGCTACTATGCTACGCGTTGTAGCACTCGTAGCGGGTCGGTGTCCCGCGAGTTCAATAGTTTTTTCCCATGTCATAAATGCCCAACGCGCCTAAAGAAGTTTTCTCTTCAAAAATTCTACGCAACAAATTTTTTGTCAAATGACGGGCACGTGAGTGACAGTAATAGGGCTCCGTATAAAATTTTGGTGAAAAAAATTCCGTATAAACCTCCAAAAATCTGCTGTTTTGCACTTTTACCTGAACTTTGGCCGTTCATAATGTACTCACAAATTATAAAAGTAAAGAAAACATCTATAGAAACCTTGCACATGTAATAGAGATTCTAAATGACAAATATTTATTTCACAAACTTGTAAGGCTTATTCAAAAACACGTATTTTCTGGAATAAGTTTTATGAAATTCTCGAACACTATTTTTCTGATTATTATGTAGATAGGTACCTAAATAAGTACCTATCAACTACCTAACAAATTATTGTTATCGCGTATTTGTGTAGATAGGTATGTTAGTACCTATATCAAGGGAAACAACAAGCTTTTCGACCATGCTCGCGTTGACGATAGACGGACCGGGAAGGGACACGAGAAAGAAGCTTAAGGTGAATGCTCCACCCTAGCCCGCGAAATTCAAATTTTCTTACGTTTTTAGCAATTTGCAGGTCAGTGTCAGGTTGTATCTTGGTCAAAATTTGATTCGCGGCCGTAGCAAGTATGTATTTCTACAATTATAATCATTAAAATCATCAATATAACTCTCTCAGTTAGTATTAGCGCTAAATGTAGTATTTCATGAAATCATGACATTTGGTACTAATACTAACTGAAAGAGTTGTATTGATGATTTTAATGATTACAGTTCTATAAATACATACTTGCTACGGCCGTGAATCACATTTTGACCAAGATACAACCTGACACTGACCTGCAAATTGCAAAAAACGTAAGAAAATTTGAATTTCGCGGGCTACCCTGGAGGATTCACCGTAAGCTTCTTTCTCGTGTCGCTGTCACGACTGTTCATTAATATTCTATGGGACAAATCACAATTTCCAGCGTGTATCAGTAATGCTTAGTCATTCTTGTTATTAGTATTTGATTGTTTTCTTTTTGTGTTCTTCAATAATGGAAAAAATTACGGTATCAAAAAAAAAAAAAAAACTATTTTTTTGTGACATTTCATAAGGCCACTATCGAAGTCCGATATCTCAGCTAGAAGTGGACGAATCAAGGTCTACAAAATGAAACTGAATGAACAAGTTATCCGGTCCATATGGTGGTTAGTCGCAAAAAAAAAATTACAAGTCCGTAGAACAAAACAAAAATTAAAAAATAAAAACGATTTTTGGTCACCTGTTCTTTCGAATTGCGCGATGCACATTACTTTGAAAATCTCAAAACTAGATGCTTTAAGCAAATTGATTTTCTTACGATCATTTTTAACAAAATTACGGCCATATGAAAATCGCAAAAATTAGTTTTTCTTTTTGATCTCTTAAAGTTTTCCTTTAGAAAAACCAAAAAACGATGTGAGCTTTTGTGTACAGACTTATCTATCGGATGCAGAAGATTATCCTTAAATAATCAGCACTATGTTTGTCGTATCTCCTAGGCTGCTGTACCACGGCATCCGCAACTCGGTGCACCCCGGCACGCTCGGGCGCGCAGTAGCGGCGCGGAGACGCACGCGAGCCTACGCCGCGCACTACCGTGCCGCGCCGCCACACGCCACGCTCTACCGGTACGTACCCACACGACGCCACGCTCTACCGGTACGTACCCACACGACGCCACGCTCTACCGGTACGTACCCACACGACGCCACGCTCTACCGGTACGTACCCACACGACGCCACGCTCTACCGGTACGTACCCACACCCACACGACGACACGCTCTACCGGTACGTACCCACACCCACACGACGCCACGCTCTACCGGTACGTACCCACACCCACACGACGACACGCTCTACCGGTACGTACCCACACCCACACGACGACACGCTCTACCGGTACGTACCACCCACACGACGCCACGCTCTACCGGTACGTACCCACACCCACACGACGACACGCTCTACCGGTACGTACCCACACCCACACGACGCCACGCTCTACCGGTACGTACCCACACCCACACGACGACACGCTCTACCGGTACGTACCACCCACACGACGACACGCTCTACCGGTACGTACCACCCACACGACGCCACGCTCTACCGGTACGTACCCACACCCACACGACGACACGCTCTACCGGTACGTACCCACACCCACACGACGCCACGCTCTACCGGTACGTACCCACACCCACACGACGACACGCTCTACCGGTACGTACCCACACCCACACGACGACACGCTCTACCGGTACGTACCACCCACACGACGCCACGCTCTACCGGTACGTACCCACACCCACACGACGACACGCTCTACCGGTACGTACCCACACCCACACGACGCCACGCTCTACCGGTACGTACCCACACCCACACGACGACACGCTCTACCGGTACGTACCACCCACACGACGACACGCTCTACCGGTACGTACCACCCACACGACGCCACGCTCTACCGGTACGTACCCACACCCACACGACGACACGCTCTACCGGTACGTACCCACACCCACACGACGCCACGCTCTACCGGTACGTACCCACACCCACACGACGCCACGCTCTACCGGTACGTACCCACACCCACACGACGCCACGCTCTACCGGTACGTACCCACACCCACACGACGCCACGCTCTACCGGTACGTACCCACACCCACACGACGCCACGCTCTACCGGTACGTACCCACACCCACACGACGCCACGCTCTACCGGTACGTACCCACACCCACACGACGCCACGCTCTACCGGTACGTACGCACGCGAGCCTACGCCGCGTACGCTGACTAGTACGTTGACTCACTCAGCTGTTCTGTCGCAGGGCGCGAGACGAGGACGGTCTGCAGAAGCCGCAGACGGACGTGGCCGCCATCACGTGAGCCCCGCCCGCGCGTGACGTCACGCCTGCGCCGCACTACCTCCACTCGTTACACTGAACCTAGGCTGTGATCTGTAGACCTATTGTAATAGATTATATTGTGCTTTTATACTGCAAAGCGGGACCAACGCGTCCAGAGGCGCATCCGGCTCGAGCCACGAGACTTAGCTAGCATTTATCTTGACTCACATTTTTGCAAATCGAGTGATTTATGTCGTTTCTCACGTGCAAAAATAGTTTTCAGTGAGTCAAGAAAATAATTATATTATTGAACTACACAACTTGAATCTGAATTCTTTAAAATACACTATTCTTGTTTCTTTGTAAATATTTCATCGCAAGTGTTCAAAACGATTACGTATAACCTATCATATCATCGAAATTACTTCCGATGTTGTTAGTTACCATAATTATATGTATAACATTATTATTTGATTAGTATTTATAGTACATAGTACTTACGCGCCGCATCTCGCGGTATTCTCATAGATCTGCCAATGTTAGTGACGACTCTATTGGTGCTGCTACTTGTCTGTACCATCCACACAAGCCGACGACATAAAGGGATTTATAAATTTAATAATTATAACCATCCTAGTTTATTTTCCAGGCGTTAGGTACGTAGTACTATTTGTCCCATACATTTTGTCGAATTAAGCGAACAAGAATATACTGAAAAATTTGGACTTTTTTTTAAACGGTTTTAGTAGATAGAATGTCACTTTTTCTGGGCCCTCTTAAGTCTCGTAAAATGCATCGAAAGGTTGTCTGTAAAAGATATTCTGTTTATTCTTAAACTCTTATTGTAATTTGTTATGGTGATAAAGAGTATATCTATTAATGGACACCATTCATTATAGTACCGTCAGCAGCACCAAGAATTTCGTTTGTTAATTTTAATCAGTATTTTACATGTCGATGTACTTTACCCATGGATTTGGAACCGATAGATGCGTTAGGTACAATTAAGATTATTAATATTATTAAACTCCACAAAATGACTGCCTAAAACATCTTTCAGCGTATTTAATTTTAAATCCATGTCGGGTGACATCGTGCGACATCAGCGAATTAACGTAAACGTCTAACTATACTTGAATGTGAAACTATAATATGTTATTGTTGCTGCATTTCATGGCCGCGCGTCAGTTAGTGCAATTTAACCCTTAAGTCAATGACATAAAAGTCACATGACGAGCGGTCGTGATTTGCAACAAGTATAATAGCTTTGTATTAAAACAGCAATATTCTGTTTTAAAGCTTATCATTTCCAACAGTATGTGTTCAGTCAGAATCTTAGTATTTAACAAATTCATGTTTAAATGTTGTATTCCAGCTAAAATCTTGTACGGGCTGATATAACACTTGTGTATACCATCACTCTTAGCAGTTGCGGTTATAAAACGTGCGAATGGGACACTGAATATTTAGTAGGAATTTCCTAACAACTCCATACTGTGTCTTGTGCCGTCTCACTCCCACGCATTCTGACTGCGCATATCAGGAACGTTGATGTTTAAATCAGTGCGCTGTACAATATTATTAATTTATAAATCAATTTACGCTTTACTAATCGTGTAATTATGAAGACCTGAAGTAGGAGACAGCGCACAAAATGCGCTGTCTCGTTCCCAGATTTGATTGCATGTAAAGTTTTTGACTGAATATACTTACTTTTTAGTAGTCGTTTTAACTTTTACATATGTGTGAGTGGCCGCCAAGAACATAGGACCATATTAATATAAGAATTTTGCATGAAGGAATATAAAAATAAAAGCTCGCAAACACAAATGTAAACCTTATGACGTTACTTTTGAGGAATATAGTATTTATTGTATGTAACACATTGATAAACATAGGGAGAAGTATCAAGTGGACTCTCGTTAGTTCTTAGTCTGTGTTGAATTATACTAAGCGCCAACGTTCGCGGTGCGGTCATAAAACGTGCGAGCAGGATGGTGAATATTGATTACGGGATTATTAAATGCTCGTGTCGTCTCGCTCCCTCGTCCTATGACCGCAAGTACCACGTATGTCGGCGTTCAGATAGACCTTATTGTTCGTATGTCTGTCTATTATATACTTGGTATGTAGTACCGTGTTTTGTGGCAACGTACGACGCGATTGTGATTGTTGATGAAATCTTGTATTTTAGTAGGTTACTAGTGTGTGATAACGGTTGACTTCCTTCTCAGAATATTTATATTTATTTATAGAGAAACGCTGCCTTGCCTGAGACTGCACCCGTTATTGGGGCATACATTATAACCGTGGCGGGGAACTCGCGCGGCGAAGTGTTGCGTTCACGTTCATGTCCGAGGAGACATTGTGACTAGTCCTAACGTTAGGCGAACTCGCCGGAGCTTTAATTCAGTAAACCGAAAGTATCAATCTGCGACAGATCTTGGATCCTGAACTATCAACGGTGGAATATGTTCGCGTCTGTAAACATCCTACACAAAGCATTTTTGTGACGACACCGGTATCCCTACTTCATTATGACAAATTTTAAAATATATTTATGTTCAAAAATAACTGAATTGAGATGTAAAGGTTCTAATACTATTAAAAGCTATCCCTATTGATCCCTTGCAAATGTCAATTCAATTTGTTTAATACAACAAGTGCCTTGAGCGCATCGCCGAGCGAGTTCACCGCGCGAGCCGACGTCGTGTAGATGATTCCTAAAGATTTAACTATTTTTACTATCGTTTCTAGTTTTGTACATAGAAACAAATATATTTCTATATGAATGAGATGATTGTTACGTGTACAGTAGGATATTTTTATATGAAACAAAACTTTGTGTAAATAACTTGTATGTTCTAAGACTGTTGTTTATTTTAGAGCTTTTAGTTTGTTCAGTTAAATTTAACTATGTAATAGGGTATTGTGATGAACACATGTATTTTCCAGTCATTTTGTTATCATGCTGACCAACTTGGAATAGTTCCGTTTGATTATTATCATTCTTGCCATGTTATTAACAAGGTTTAGTACAATTTCTATAAGTACGTTAGTAATTGAATGTTTGTACGTTCTCTGTTTAAAAGTGATGCGAATGTTTAAAACAGTGCGTTTATATTGCCAGTTAAAATTATCAGTACTTATCGTGTTGTTTATTGGCGATTTTTAATTAATAACTGCCTGTTTCATCAATTCCGGATAAACAGTATCTATCTGCGAGATAAGTTAACTGGTGCTTGTCCGGGGGTGGTGGAACAAGCCATTATAGTTTAAATTTTTACTAGTCTTATCAACGAAATATAGATTTTGTTAAAATCTTTTTAGTATTATGATAATTAAATCTTCCACGAATGTTATCAATGTACTGAGTACTGCGAAACTAATTGTGTGCCTCGACAATCTTCATTTTGCCGAAGTATTAATAATTTAAATAGAAGTAACACTAATAGAGGATACAGGATGAATACACATTGCTGCAGGATTCAGGTCTAGGTTAATCGGTTTAGAAGAGGTGGGCTGGTCCAACTAGCAATTGGAACCATCAGTAGCGCATTAGAATTTGGCGTGGACAAATGTTCAGTCTTGCTTGTGAAGAAGAGATTGCCGAATCCTAGTGAATTTAACTATTTCGTTTCCTTACTTGTATATTATTTCACTGCTAGGCAATGTTCTACCCTTTTACCTTCCAGACCTCTGTACAATCTCTGGCCAAGTTTACCCGGTAAAAATTCCGAAAGCCTCCACGGCCATCTTTCAATCTTTCTCTCGTTGCGTGATTCTAATAAGGACCTGATTCCTGGCGACACTTTGCGCGCACAAGCTCTTTCTTTCTGATTTAGAAGACTTCTCTCATCCTATACGATTCGCATTATAGTGAGGTTAAGCTCTTTGGAGCCCTAATCTCGGTAGCTCCTGACACCGGCTGATTGACATTTTTTTAAATGTTTTTTTTTTTTTTTTTATATATAAGAAAGATTTAAAAATGTATTTACTATGTATAGGAAATAAATAAATGAGATAATACCCGATCACCGACCAACTGACGTAGACTTCCGAAGTAAAACGAAGATTGTCGTCGGCATGCATTAGTTTTTCAGTACTTTATGTATTTCGCTTATTCCATTTTATTATAAATCATGTTGATTCTTTCTTATACTTATATTGTGCATTTAGTTTTTGTGATATTATCAAAACAAAAATCTCTTTTATAGTCGCTATATCAGAATGTAAGCACGGCAATGACTAGAAAATACATCATATAGATGTGTTGTTTTATAATAATAACAAATTATTTAATTTCATTACAAATATAGTTTTATTTTCTCCTTCTCATACATGTCTTTTGAATTTGACAAAATTTTATTATAACAGTGGTTTGTGCAATTAAACATGCTACAACAGTTTTAAGCAAGTGTAGAAAAAACATTTAAAAATGCATCATTTTAAAAATCTTTACACAAAATTCTACACCCACGTAATTATAAAAGTACACAAATAATGAACACAAGCGTCTGATGCGTGGCACCACTGTGCGGATCGCCCAGAGGACGCGGTGGAGCTCTGCCTCGCGCGGCCGGAGCGCCGCCTGCAGGACTGGAGGCCGGCGGCGGCAACGACCTGTGCGGGCTGGGCCAGGCCATGGTACGGAGCGAGAGGGCACGGGAAGCATGCGAAGGAGGCGGAACGCGTGAGGGAGACTCAACAGAATCGCCCTCACACCCTCAGCAGGAGACGCCCTGGGCGTCGGAGGTCGCCAGACGATCCCCGGCCACCGTAGGTGCGGGCCTGCGGACGGCGAGCAGTGGGTAGCTCGCCGTCCGATCAGCACCAGGCCCGTGAGTCGACGGCGCGTAGTGTTCCACGCGCGCCGAACAAGAGATTTCAGCAATACCTGACGGGGCCCGTCATGGCCGATGCCTGCGTGGGGGTCGTGGATAAATTCGAAACAGTTACTATACCGCGCCCCTGGGCACTCAGGCAACTGAAGGAACAGGGGTGGGATTTAGTCAGTAAGTCTGACACGCCCTCCCGCTCCACCCAGAGCGGGAGAAGTCATTGGACGATTTCTTACCCCCACGAAAAAAAAAGCGTTTGATGCGTATTTTTGCTCTAGCAACTCGCACGGCCGTTAAAACGACGGACTGGCTCTTGTATATGGTAGCTTCTGGCCTAGAAAAGGATGAGAATGCGTATATAAGAGGAAGTCTGAAAGTGGCACCGCCACGATTTTTTTAATCATATTTTTATTAATTGATATAAATACATATACTTATGTAAAACGTGGTGAATAGGGATGCAGGGGTGAATCGGGACGAAACTTTAAAAGGGATTTTAATGCTGAAATAATATAGTTTATTGCCAACAAAGACTTGAATATTTTAACTGAACTATAATTTAGAGTCGATGTTGCGACAAACATTTCAACGTTAAAATCCCTTTTAAAAATTTCGTCCCGATTCACCCCTGCATGCATCCCTATTCACAACGTTTACCGGTATGTGTTGTACTTTCGAACATTAAATACTCATCGTCTTTATACCACCCAAAAGCTAAGCGCATCGCATTTCAATAGAAAAAACAAAGCGTTTGCGACAATTCATACTAATATGTATAAGGAAGTTATGTGCGTCTGGCTGGCCCGGCTCCCTGGCTCGAGGTGATTAGAGTGGGTATCAATCGAACGTCCACTCCACTTCACAAGTAAATTACGATGTTTAACAAAAATATAAAATGTTTAAACTGCCTTCTAAAACAAAATAACACATACAATAATTCTGTACATAACAGAAGAAAACATAAACCAAATTATATAATATGTTGTATGCAAATGAAGTTATCTAAGATAAAAACAAACAAACAAATTAAAGGTTTGGAAACGTGGCAATTTTGGATAGCCGACATACGACTATAACATTGGTTCTTAAACCAATATCGCTCAATTTTCTTGGTACCTATTAAATACTAACAATTTTACGAATAGTATTTCTACTAAGTAGAATCGAAAAAGTTGAGGAAAGAGAACATAGCTTCTTACGAGTTTGACTCATCTACGTCCGATTATTAAGCATACATGTATGTACAAGAAAGGTCTATGACCTTTGAACATATACAAACAAAGCGCAATTCATGGTTTACAATGAAGCTGTTATGCTTTGCTCAAAACAAATTTCGAGACAAATTATCTTAAATATTTTTAAATTATGTCGCAATCTAGCCAGACCCACTTAATAAATCATTAAGTCATTCACCACAAATATAGTAAATTACCACTGAATATAATGTTTCAAAACAATTGGAAAATGGCTCGAATATTGTAATATTGTATCCAACATTATATTATAAATAATACCTAACTTTAGAAAATGCAGCTGTTTCACATGAAACGAGGCACTTAATACACATAGCAACCACTTAAAATATAAATAAACGTAATACAGTATAATTTTACATTTAAAAAAATCTCAAGAAGACGGGTCTGGCTGGTTTACATGAGAAATAAAGACTATTGCACAATTTTCTAACAAGAACGCTGTCACTAACAATAAATTATTATTACCACTCAGTTTTTGAAAGGCCAAACTTACATCAAGTGATTTGATTAGCTATTGCTTATTTATTTATTAAAATCTACCCAATCAGCCAATCACAGCAGTAAACTTGAGTTTGTCAATTTGTCATGTTAACCTTTCAGAAACTGCGCGTAAGTTTTTTTAAGCTACGATCACAATAAAAAAATCACAGTATATATTGCAGTATGGCGTTGACGACATCGACTGAGGGCTCGTTTACGAGTACTATGTCGAATTTATTGAGATAGTTTTTGAGGTTCCCTTCTGCATTGTTTCCTAGGAAGCCTACTTTGATCACGACGTCGCAGTGCTCCATGCCCTCGGCCATGCCAGCGTCGCCGATGTTGTCCCCCATGAGGATGACGTTAGAGCGCTGCTGCACCATGTCGTAGTACTCTGTGTGCTTGATGGCGGTCTCGTTCTTGTTGTACGTGTGAATGACCTCGCCTTTGATGCCGACTATGTAGTCGTCTTCGTCCATTACCAGGAAGTTTGATACTACCTGGAAATTTATTAAAAGCGTGTATAGCTGCAGGGCATTTCAAAACGGTGCTTTTCAGCCATGTTGATGGCTCATACTAAATCACCAAGTTGACGCACGGTCCGCCCTGATCTGCGTCAGGCATTTTGACTTATATCTATGTAAGTAAACTAAATTATATACAAATAATGAAATTAACCTAATATAAACATGGTACATCGTTACTATGCTGCAAGTCCAGCAGAAATTTTGCAGCACCGGTTAACGATCGGCCAGAGATCATTTTTAGGATGCTGTTGGTGCCGCCCCGCACCTTGCGTACCAGGGATGCGCATCTCTTACGCATAAAAGCAATCTATGCGGGCTTCTGCAAACACCCCTGAAGCACTACAGAAACGCGGCATCAGCACCCTAAACGCATTGTTATATTGTATTGGGAGGGCGCTGTATGCCTTTAGTGTAAAATGAGCCCACAGGCTATACGCGTAGAATGAAGTACAATATGCACGGAATATTGCGGTTTTGACTTCACTCGAACAGCGTGCAAACCTGCGAGCTATCATGTCAGCACGTACGCACAGCGCCTTTCGCTCCCGTTCGATGTCATTCTCCTGTTTGTTTTCGTACAATAGTTTATATGAAACAGCAAATAATACTAAAAAGAAAACTTTTTCTAAAAACAGCATTTCTAGCATTTCTAATATTGGTATAAGGAAGAGTGGGGACGTGGTGGGGACTTCTCGCTATCTCTTTTGTATGCGCGTAACCTAATGGCGATTGGCGGTGACGTTATACTTATGTGTGTGTATCCTTTTTAACCAACTTCGAAAAAGGAGGAATGTTTAATATAAAGTGTGTTTTTTTAGAGGTATAGAACTTAAAATTGAAATAAAACACAGGAAAATGTTTTTAATATCAATGAAATTGACTTTATTTGAGAGTCTTTATGGCATTTGTGTATATGTAAGATTTCGGATAAATGGCCAGCGCGACTAGCGGATACAAGGCATAATCTGGAGGTGCAATTTTCACACACTCTTCGCAGTGAATCAAGCTAAATTTCGGAAGTAACGCATCGAATGTTAGCGTCCAAGTGCTCAATGGTTTCTGGTTTATTGTCGTAGACTTACGACCTTACATATCCCCAAAGAAGATAATCTAATGGCGTCAAATCGCACGAACGAGGAGGCCGAAAAACGAAAAACGCACGAAAAAGTTAGAACTCATGTCTCGGACATTCGCATTGATTTTCCGGATTATGCCATAGACGCGCTAGTTGCGGTGGTCATTTGCCTGAAATCATATTTAAACATAAATGCCATGAACATATCCCTCAAATAAAACTAATTTCATTGATATTAAAACATTTACCTGTAATTATGTGAATTTAAAGGTCTAAAAAAAAACACCCGATGTATAGGGTGACTGGTAATTAGTGACCGATACTTAAACACGTGATTGTAGTCATGATAACAAACAACTTTCCCAAAGAAACATATAGTGAGACAGAACACTGAACGGCGTCACGCAGCTAATAGCTGATAGGCCAAAGGCGCGCGTGCGCGAATTTCATACGGCTGTTGTGTTATTGTGATAAAAGTTAATGAGTATAAAAAAATGTGTTTGAGAAAGTTGTTTGTTACCATGACTACAATCACGTGTTTAAGTATCGGTCACTAATTACCAGTCACCCTTTATATGTCAACCGATTTCTCTGTCAGTTGTGGACCGATTCTCAAAATCCTTTTTTTATCCGAAAGAATATACTCCCGAGGTGGTCTCATATAAATTTTATCGAAATTGCTTCAGCGCTTTTTGAAAAACAGAACAAAAACGAAAAATACGTATAGTGTGCATAGATGACGTTTTGGTTTTCTCCAATTACGAGTATGTTTAAATTCCACGTTCCATGTTATTGGGGTTTTTAGTTCTGGGGTACAACAACTAAAAAGAAAATACACTAAAAATTAAAAAATAACTTTCATTTCGGAAGTCGGTGTCAAATAACGAAGAAATAAAATACAAACATCGACTTCCGAAATTAAAGTTATTTTATAATTTTTAGTGTATTTTCTTTTTTGGAAGTAGCTTGTTTTTTTTTTGGTAAAAAAGTTTTTTTCTGTTACTTGACAGTTTCCCCTTCCACAAGATTTGAAAGATTTCTAACTTACTTAATTTTGTACGGATTTGAAAAATTCTTTCGATTTTCGATTTTGGATAAAGTAACTTTTTGATACAAATAATAAAAACAAATTGAGTCAAATACCCAATTGTTTTGTATGCTAACATTGTGCTGCTATATAGTAACAATAACACCAAGTATTTCGAAAGAACTTTCTAATGACCACAGTTTGTCACAGTCAGTTCTGGAGGTTCAGGTCCTGTTTATTTTTGCGCACCCTTCTTATTTTCTATACTAAATCCTGTGATGTTAATTATTACCTTAACATGTGGAAGCAAGAAGTCAGCCGCCTTCATAGCCGCCAGCACAGACTCTCCAAGCCCGGCTGAGAACACTAACACTGGCACTTGCTGTGACTTGCTCCATTCTATCATGTCTTGCACACCTTTTCTGTAAAATGATTCAGTATGATATTATGAGGAAGAGCTATCAGATATTAATGCTGGAAAAGGGAAGGCAGATTTATTTTAAGATGAGTTAAAATTCTGCATATCGTTCAGGAATGTGCTACAAAACACTGCTATGTTAAATACATTTAAAATATGTGCAATTGTGCATTGTTCAGATGTAGCACAACCAAAGTGATATCGTTTTACATCAAAATTAAAAACTTTACCTGAAACACTCTACCATTTTGTGTGCTGAATCCATTAACTCATTTCTGGGGAACTTCACTCCTCTGAAAACAAACAAAATGAGAAAAAAAAAGTAAATAAATTTCAGTCTATCTGGTAGTATCACTATAGTAACCAAATATTGATAATGTGTAATCAATAAAGACAACAATCCATCAAAATCAGTATTAAAATTATCAGATTAGAATGAATTGACATTGCTAAGTCATTGCTGCCTTCAGCAACATACTTACTTTGTCACAATCCACAACTGCCAGCAACAAAGTTGAATAATGGGGGAATATATTTACAACAACTTAAAGATAAAATAAATCTTTATTACAGTTTATTCTACTTCCTACTTAGTACATATTATGTAGTTTCATCATCATCACTGCTCTGAAAACGGTAAAGGAAAACATTGTGAGGAAACCGTCATGTCCTAAAACCAAAAATTCGAAGACATTTGCACTGGAATGGCGTGGTGAATTAAGACCCATTTCCTTTCAGAGGAGCTCGTGGCTAAAGTAATAACAGCCGCACGGGTCAATCAATCAGGTTAAGCTACGCTTGCCGGGGTTGGTCTATGGATTTGACCATCTTTACATACCGAGACTCCTCCGTGCCTCGGAAAGCACGTCAAGCCGTTGGTCCCGGATGTCAATTGCGGATCTTTAACAGTCGTTACGGGTCATCAGAAGCCCGAAAGTCTGATAACCAGACTTATAAAGGGGTATCGTATTATAGATGGGATTGCCCTTGACTCTAGTCTAGTTCAGAGGTGACCGAGACAAAGTCGACGATGGAGCGAGCTTACCCAGAAGAAGCCTGTTCACTCTAACTTTGAAGAGATTAGGGTTGTATGCATTCGGAAACACAGACGCAGGTAGAGTTCCACTCCTTAGCTGTGCGCATTATGAAAGACGTTTTGAAACGCTTAGTACTACTTAGTACGCTTAGTTAATTGGTGGAATAGCAACAAGGTAGGGATGGTAACTTGCAGTGCGTCTAGATGTCCGATGGTAGAAGGCGTGGAGTTCTTGGCCACACTCACCGAAGTACATTCTGTAGAAGACCGACAAGCAGGCAACTTTGCGGCGATGAGCCAAACTGTGAAGCTTGCCATCCACCAGTTTTACATCGCCAGTGAGCCTCTTAGCTCTGCGTTCCACCGAATCAAGCGCAGCAACTTGATATTTTGCTAAGCCATCCCAGAGGCGGCTGCAATACTTCATGCAGGATCGGACTTGTGCTTTGTAAAGGGTTAAAAGCTGTCCAGGCGTGAAGTATCGGTTCACTCTATTTAGGAAGCCCAGCTTTTTCGCTGCAGTTTATGCTTTCTACTCAATGGTGGCGCCGAAGTTGAGACTGGATGTCAACTCCATCCCTAGGAGCTCGAGCCGATCAGTTGCAAGAACAGATGTACCCCGAAAAGTAGGAATTTGGTCGCATCGACTCCTTTTTGCAATAAAAAGACACGCCTGTGTTTTGGTGGCGTTAAAGGAGACCAGATTGTCATCACCCCAGTGGGAGACAAGGCTTAAGGTCAAATTTGTTCGCTCTACCATGGCCTCTCTCAAGGGACGAACTTCATCCCCGCCGGTTTTTGCGTTGGACAAGTATTTCTCTGAAACCGTGCTGTCATCTGCGTACCCAACAATATCGTGTGAAGTAGGTCATGGATGTGCAGCAGGAAAAGAGTTGCAGAGAGAACAAACCCCTGAGAAACTCCGGCACCAATAGCCATGAAGTCAGAGGAGCAGCCGTCAATGACTACTCGGATCGACCGAAGGAAGTCTGATATCCAGCCACAAAAATCAGCTGGGATGCCATAAGCAGGAAGCTTGCTGAGTAGACTTGCGTGCCAGACCCTGTCAAAAGCCATCGAGATATCAAGCGATACAGAAAATGCTTCGCAGTACTTCTCAATAGCTTCGCTCTAGCAGTGCGTGACATACACAAGAAGATCGCCAGTTGACCGTCCCCGGCGAAAGCCAAATTGACGGTCACTCAGGAGATCATTGTCTTCAAGGTATGTCAGCAGCTTACTGTTTAGTACCCTTTCCATAACCTTGCACAAAATGGAGGCAATGGCGATCGGACGGTAATGAACAGGGTCTGTACAGTCGCCCTTTTTGGGCACAGGTGGTACATTTGCAAGCTTCCAGCATTTCGGCACGGTCCTTTTATCAAGAGAGAGGCGGAACAAGCGTGTCAACACAGGAGACAGTTCAGCTGCACACTGCCTCAACACTTTCGCTGAAATGACGTCAGGTCCGCTTTTTTTTTTCTTTTGGGGCATGGGAAATCTTCCAATGACTTTCTCCAGGCCCGCTGGCCTTGCTCACGTCAAGACTGCACAATACACTTCGGACCTATTTAATGTGAACTGCGATCTCCGGCATCGAAGAGTCACAACGAGGTACAGTTGGTGGTTGCTTCGAGCCAGTGTCCAGACGTGAATTGCTGGCAAAGAGAGATGCAAATGAATTTACTTTCTCACTTGCAGAGTGAGCCAGCGACCCATCACATTTTAACATGGGAGGTAAAGTGGGACGACAGAAATTCGTTTCAACCGCTTTCGACAGGGACCAGAACTGTTTACTACCCGGAGGGTGCAATGCTAGTTTGGTCCCGATACGTCCGATCTGGTGAAAACGTGCCCTACGTAGAACCCGCTTGCAGGACTTGGCGGCAGAATTAAAGGCTCTTTTTCTCGTGCGAACCCCACAGGCTCCAACTTTTTTGTCGCGGGCCTTGATCCAGGTTTGGTAGGCAGACTCTTTTCGGGCCTCAGCGTGGGCATATTCTGCATTATACCAAGGCCGGGAGTTGTGACCGAGCGGTATGTCGGAGAATGGAATAAAATACTCCATCCCCTGACGAATCACGTCCGCAATCACGTCAGCACAGCACGAGGGGTCACCCGAGGAGAAGCACACCATGGATAAGACGCAAAAAAGTGCCGCATCTCATTCCAATCTGCTGATTCGTATCACCACACTCATCTCGTGCCTCTAGGGCTCTCATCTGGAGGAGAGCAGGTTGACACGGATTTCACCAGGCAGTGGTCAAATGTTCCAGGCGGGGCTGAGACCGATACTGAATGACTGTCTGGATCAGTCAGCAGAAGATCTAAGCAATTGGGTGTCGGTGAGGCCGTCAACATCCGGTGTCGGCGTTGCCACATTCACTAGCTGGGTTAGATCTAGCGTTAAAGCAAACTTGCGCGCCTCTAACCCGGCATGATCAGTTTTCTGGTACGGGAACAACCACTCTTTATGGTGGGCGTTGAAGTCCCACAGAAAAATGAGCTTCGCTGTTGGGTACCGTTGCTGGGTTACGTCAGTCGACTCCACAATGAAATTAAACAGCGCTGTTGTCTCCTGGTCGCCGCTGTGCAATCGGTAGACGCCGATGTACGAGTTCTCAAAGTAATGGAGACGATGACAACAAATGTCATCGCGGACGTACACAAAGACGCCAGCTTGCTTCTTGAACTTGTGCTCAGTGCTCAAGAGAGTAATCCAGGTAGATGACGCCACGCCACGTCCGACGGGGTTGTTATCTTCGTCTCCGTTAGGAAAAAAAGGTGCGGCTTCTCGGTCTCTAGGTGATGATGGACCGGATCTAGATTCGAATGCAACCCCCTGATGTTAGTGAGGTGCACTTTTAATGGAAGGAAGTGCAGCCATTGTTTTACCTTATTCTTCTTTGCTTTGGTCATTAAGTTAAGAGTAGTTGGGGAAAAAATTCGAACTGTCGAGGCGCTGCTCAGTGAACCAAGTGGAACACTAGAGCTAATCCAACCTATGGGGAACATATTTGGAGACTGGAGGATGCTCAAACCTGAGTTATGGCCACCAACCGGGTCCTACCATCCATTCACCGGTTGACACGGTGGAGCATACTGGGATTTTTAGCGAGTTGGCAGGGCAGCCTTTGTCACGTGGCTGGCGTGCTACTTGGGCCCCCTGCTGACTGCGGTCGGCCAACAGCTGGCACTGCTACCCTCCAAAATTAGTTACCCGGCAAGATTTGCCCAGAGACCAAGACCAGTTCTAAACAGCACAACTGACAGCTACCTTCTCCCCCAAAGGCACTGGCACTCTCACACACTGACGGAACACGGCAAGCTGCTTGGCCTTGGACTCCGGTGGGATGGTGGTCATGAACCAGGCGCCACCTTGCGGAGCCTACCACCGCTTAAGTGGGATCATTCAGCCGTACCACGGGCAAGCCTATGGTGCCGTTGCCCGGGAAGGTAGATCCCAAAACACCCACTATACATATGTATATAATAACTACCAAAATTTCAAGAAGTACTTACTTGAGCAATGCATGTGCAGCCACATACCAATCAATCATATGTTGTGTTTTCTCCTCTACACTCATAACAGGGTCACACTCGATAGGCTTGTAGATACCCGAGAGGCGATTGTCTTCATCTTTGTAGTGCTGAGGTATAGATGGACATTCACGAAACATACCTATATTAAATTCAAGAAATGAGAAATATACATCAGCTTGTGCTTATCTTTATTCAGCAACAGATGGTTGTATTGATAACAATCTCATAAATATTAAACTTGATGTTACATGATATCACTGAAGTCGTAAAATCGAATTCAGATTTAATTGACAAGTTGAGATAAAAATGTATGAACTTACCAAAACTTGTGAGGACAGTGCTTCCATTGTCCAGGGTGTGTCTCGTCAGTGTGTGATCGAAATCTGTTACAATCTGTAGCTTGCTATGTCCATCCTCTATCATCTTATTTAATTTTTGTAACAATTCAGCTTTATCCCTGAAGTGGACATTCTCTTTCTTGAGTTCGGGCACATCGTTCAAATTTGTTAGAAGTTTCATAGCTGCACAGAGAAACCAATCAGTAAGCAATAGTTGATGTTACGTTACTGTTTTGTCAACTACTCGACTAGTTTTATCAACAAATTCGTGCTCAATCTACGAAACACAAAATAAACAGTTTCCAGAACAAACGAATCTTAAATGCCTACCTGCTAAAGGAAGGGTTCCTGGAAAAGATTTAGGTTTCCTCAGGCTAGGTTATTAATTTTATTCTCACGTTAAGTGAAATCTTGCGTTATTATGAGAATAAAAATAGGAGGAGACGTCGAACAGCCCACGTACGACCTTGACGTCGCAAAAAAGAAAACTAAGAAATTATATTCTCTTTGAAAACTAAGGTTTTGAAATGACAGCTGTCAAACTTTGCTAACTTGTCAGTGTCACAAGTCTCTCAGCTGATCAGCTGTCATGCTGTCATGAGGCTTTTTCTCGTTTGTTATAGTTTATGGTCAGACAGATGCGAATACAGTGCGACACGGGTCATAAACCACGTAGCCGTGGCCGTCATGGACTCATGGTAAAAAGAGTGAAATACAAGGGTCTTCACACCCACCAATAAATCATTCAATTTGTCAAAAGCTTGTTTAACTTGTTTATAACCTTTTGCGTGATCATCTGATCATAAAAAACCGGTCAAGTGCGAGTCGAACTCGCGCACGAAGGGTACCATTATCTATAAAAACGGCAAACAAATCACATTTGTTGTCTAAGCCCCCTCAAATATTTTTTTTTTCTGTTTTTAAGTATTTGTTAATAAAGCGGCAACAGAAATACATCATCTGTGAAAATTTCAACTGTCTAACTGTCACGGTTCATGAGATACAGTGTGGTGACAGCCGGACGGACAGCGAAATCCGCAGTAGTAATAGCGGATATCATTCATCATCATTCTCTCACCCTTATTTCAATTTATTAAGTTAGTGCAACGTAGAAATAACTAAGATAGACTAACCGTGTTGTGCCAACGTCTATTGTCTAACTTTCCTGACGGCGTAGAATGAATCAGGACCGCTGTTGATTGTATATTGGCCTATCGACCTCAATTGAGGCTGTGAGCGCAAGAGTGGTGTATCATTTAATCATTTCCAGACACAAACCGCCTCAATAATATTTGCGGGCTTGCCCACCGTATCCACAATGCTGTATCCGCCTTTGGTGAACGGGCCGAGAACGCGCGCTCAAAACGCAGCGTACTGAGCGCGCGCCTTTGGCGATTGTTATATTTTAATGTATTGACAATTTCAATAATAGCTTTAAATACAATAATAATCACTACATAGTATAAAACAAAGTCGCTTTCTCTGTCCCTATATCCCTATGTATGCTTAAATATTTAAAACTACGCAACGGATTGTGATGCGGTTTTTTTTAATAGATAGAGTGATTAAAGAGGACGGTTTATATGTATAATTTATACCCGAGCAAAGCTGGAGCGGGTCGCTAGTATAATATATAAAATAAGTAAAACAAATAATAGTAATAAAACAGATAGGAAAAAAACTGATATTATTACCTATATACTGACGCCTGACAGGACAGAATGGAAGAAAAAAACGTGTTGCGCCGACCCCAAGTACCTAACATGGGATAAGGGCAGGAAGATGATGATCTTATACTTAAAAAAAAAGATATTAATAAAGTGCTCTTCCCCTCTCCTACTTTTAAATTTTGAATTATGTTCGACAGTATTTAGTATTTATTATTGTACTAGTACAAAGTATACAAAAAAATTACCACCTCTATATACATCATGGATGCAATAAAGCATTTGAATTGAATTCAATTTATTCACAATTTTTAATATTATTGATTTTATTACTTACAATTGAAAATTTCATTTTATTATTTAATTTTTATGAGTGAATTAGGGTGCCGTACCAAATGGTAAAAAGGAACCCATATGGTGCGACTCAGTCTGTCTGTCTGTCCGTCTGTCACAGCTAGATCTCTCAAGAACTTGCTTTCAACTTGAAATTCGAAATAGTTTTAGGTGACGTTTTCCCAACTCTTTTGCAAATAAGAATGAAATAGAAAAAAACAACGTTGTTTAATTTCGGAAGTCGGTGTCAAATAACGAAGAAATAAAATACAAAGTTATTTTTTTAATTTTTAGTGTATTTTCTTCGTAGGTTGTTGTTTTTTTGAAAAAAAGTTTTTAGTCGGTGTCAATGTCAAATAACGAAGAAATAAAATACAAGCACCGACTTCCGAAAATAAAGTTTTTTTTTAATATTTAGTGTATTTTCGTTTTTGGAAGTCAGTTGTTCTTTTTGTAAAAAAGTTTTTCAATTTTTAGTTGTTATACCCCAGAACTAAAAACTCCAATAACATGGAACGTGGAATTTAAACATACTCGTAATTGGAGAAAACAAAAACGTCATCTAGGTATAAGTATTTTTCGTTTTTGTTCAGTTTCTCAAAAAGCGCTACAGCAATATCGATAAAATTTATATGGGACCACCTCGGAATCGGAAGTATGCTGTCGGAAAAAAAAAAGAATTTTGAAAATCTGTCTGTAGCGCTTATGTGGTGTGTAGAAATAATACTAGTTACGATGAAAGTTTAAGTCACAAGAAAAGAGGAATATGGAATAAATATTTACAAAATATGCACATGTCTTATTACTAAACTTAGGTGTACAAGTAGTGGTCTATTGACAAAATTATGAACCAATAGGAATCTAGACAAATATTCGGTATAAGAATATAGTTCCTAAAAAATCCGCGCGGCGCACAGATCGCCGTCAACTCAGCGCCGTCGATTATGCGCGCATAATATAAATATTGCGGGCCGGCGCTGGAGCCCTAATATTATTATTAGCCTAGTCTTCCCAGCGCAGCGGCGGAGAACAGATGTGTCTTGATGTATTGCAACAACAGGTTCATTACTGACGAAGAAATCGGCGGACATGCTTAAAGAAACACATAATCGAACCTTCTCCTTTTTCGAAAGTCGGGTAAAAATAGCGTTGCCTCCCCCCCCTTATCTCCGAAGTTTGCATAGACAAAAATCTGAAATTATTCTATGTGATAGAATTTTATGTCAATTTTACAGGAAAAATAAAACGATGTCTCTAAATAGCATACTTTTTCAGAAATCATCAATAAAAATTACATTTGTTTCATTATCGGTCAAGAGATGGCGTTGAAATAAAACTGCAATATTCTACAGCATCATCATTCGCCTGCCGTTATCCCAATTTATTTGGGGGCCGGCGCAACATGTCTTTTTCTTCCATACTCCTCTATTAGTCGTCATCTCTGTAGGCAATATTCTACACCGGAGTGTTAAAATTCTAGAGCGCGCATAGCCGCGCGACGCCGGTACTCCAGGCACCGCAGGCTCCGTAACCGCCCGCCGGATACGGAAGCCATCGAGGCGGAGCTGTACGAGGGATACAGAGCGGCGACGACCGCCCTCCGAGCTGAGATCAAGCAGGCCAAGAAATTGGCCCGCGAGGAGTCACTGGAGACTCTGAACAGAGATCCGTGGGGGCGCCCATACAAAGTGGTGCGGGATAAACTCCGCCCATGGGCGCCTGCGCTGACACAGAGTCTCCGGCCTCAGCTCGTACAGGGCGTGGTGAGCGCTGTTCCCTTCGCGAGGGGAACACGCTCTCGCACTCACGCTGACGCGGACCAACCCAACGACGACGATGCTCCCGAGGTGACCGAGGTAGAGCTGAGAGCGGCGGTGCGTAGGCTGAATGCCAAACCACAGCCCCAGGACCCGATGGCTTTCATGGGAAAGTCTGGGTCCTGGCCTTGGAGGAGGCTCTCGGGCCTCGACTGAGAGAGCGCATGCATGGAGTGGGGCCAGTTTCCGCTTCGTTAGAAGACGGGGAAGCTGATCCTGGTCAAAAAGCCGGGGCGCCGCATGGACTCTCCGTCCGCTTACCGGCCCATTGTGCTGCTCGACGACGTGGGCAAGCTCTTCGAAAGAGTAAGACCGCCTCGTCGGGGAGATGGTGCGGGTGAGGCCGGATCTGGCGGAGAGCCAGTACGGCTTCCACAGGGGGCACGGTGGACGCCATCATGCGCGTACGAGCCCTCACGACGGGGGATGCAGTGGCCCGGGGTAGGGTCGTCTTTGCGCCAATGCCTTCAACATCCTGCCCTGGAGTTGCATAGTGGAGGCACTCCGGTATCACCGGATGCCACCCTACCTCTGATGACATTGGATGATTTCCCACCCCACAAAAAAAAATTTGTTAAAATTCTGACGAATTAGTCATCATTTCAGCCGGAAGACGTCCACTGCTGTCCACATAGGCCTCCCCCAAGCGTCGCCACAATGATCGGTCTTGTGCGTCTCGCATCCATCGGCTACCCGCGACCCTCACCAGGTCATCGGTCCACCTTGTGGGAGGCCTTGCGTCTTCCGGACGAATTAGTAAGACATCCAAAATATGATGGTACGGAACTCTCGGTGAGCGAGTCCGACTCGTTCTTGACCGGTTTTTTTATTATTATTCTGTACCTCAGAGGTATACAATAGTAACTCCACTTTTTTTGAAAATATGTTTTTTGCACTATTCAAATCGCAAGAACCAGTTCTACATAATGGTATACGACATTAAGTCCTACGACATCTATGAAAAGAAATATCCAATCGTATAGGACATTACATCCACAAACGTTTAATGGGTATAGGACCTCAAATGATGATAAGATTATTTACCTCTAAGCTTTGCGCGGACTTAATGTTGTTTATTGGAGTTAATGTTCTTTACCTTTGAACGAAAACCTGTGCGTGCAAAAGTATACGCGTAATTGTTAAAAATTGTTTTAAATTGCAATAACCTCATGTTTTCACGCGGAAAACTACTGTTTGGCCTAGTGAATATCGAAGATCAACATGATGCAACTTCAGAATATGGTAAGTACTTTTTTAATTAGTTTTAATAAAAAAATGGTTTAGCGAAAATGTAACGAGAAGTAAATAATAGTATCCCCTGTAAACGTCTAATGACATTGATCTTTAATTCTGGGTGTTAAGATACTTTTTTCAATGACAAAAATTCTTAGTAGGTAGGTTGACATTTTTGTGCCTATTAAACTTTCTTATGATTCTTGTGGGATCAGTCTTTACTCATATTAGGGTTTTGTGATAAGTACTACATTTTCTTCCATTAGTTTATAACAAAATATGTATTGTAGTAAAACGCTCCGCGGATAAACTACAAGCAAATTCTCCTTTAAACATCATTATGTCATTGATCTATATTATTGTGTGGTATGTTCCATTTTTCAGTGTCATAAACATAGCGGGTAGTTAGGTACACAATGTTCAAAGTAAGTTTTATGGTGTTGCTTGCGAGTTACGATCCATCAATTTACTAACTAGATTCTGCTACGAAAACGCACAAAAATAACTTTTCATTGATATAAAATATTAATCAATGACAATTATTTTGTTATTTATAGGACCTCAGACAGTAGATCACCATTTCCAAGACGAGCACTATTCCCACCAAGTTTTATCTTCAAAATCTTGTCAAGACCTGGACATGCTTGTAACTCCCTCCGAAGTACATAACATCGGCATTGCTATTGATTATGAAGCACAACCGTCAACCTCCTCTTTGTTCACAGACATTTCAAGTAATCTCGTGCCATCGACTAGCTTTCACTGCATGAGAACAGAAGATGGTATGAGCTCTGAGGAAGATTTTTCACCATCAGACGAAGAGTATATTCCAAACACTGATGAAAACTTTGCAAGTTGTGAATTCGTAAAACGAAAACAGGTCATTTGTCAAACAGAATCAGACGGATCGTCCATTGATGGTCTGGAAAATATGAGAGAAAACGGAACGACTCAATCGCTGAACAATACTTCCTCAGATATTCAGCCAGAGCTATCACCTCAAATTTCTGTAATGAAGAGTCGTAAAAGAACTATAAATGAATTAAAAATGGAAATGCAATTTAAGAAAACAAGGTGCAATCACAGGAAAATCATATACTTCTAAGAACGGAAAACTTGTTCTAGAAAAGAAGATGAAACCAGTATGTGCTTACAGATTGAAATGTACCTAGTGATACATGTATAGACGAAACAGTTAGAAAATTTATTTATCGGAAGTATTACGTGAAAGAGATGACGTGGGATTTAAAAAGACAATTTATTATATCTAGAGTTTCAGAAGTTCAAACTGCTAGATCCAGACGCCCTGATCCAACGTGACCAACCACCTAAAAGAGTATACACATTATATTACACATTTTTAATTGATGAAAATGTCGAAAAGGTTTGCAAAAGAAGTAACTGTATGGAGCGACAACTGTGCGGGGCAGAATAAAAATAATAAAAATATTTAATGATTGCTTATTTGTGGATATTGTCTCAAAAAGGAAATGTGGAGGTTATAAAACAAAATATTTATTAAAAGGGCATACTCACATGGAAGTGGCTGTAGTCCACTCAATAATAGAGAGAGAAAAGAAGAAAATCCAAGAGTTTCCTATCGTGAATCCTTGGGACTGGCAACAGTTTATATAGAAGCTGTTCAAGAAACCCAAAAAATTAAAGTTGTAAACATGGAAACTGATCACTTCATGAATTTTTCTGCCTTTTGCCGTTGCAAAAGGCATGATGACTCGAAAGACATGATGGCAAGATGACTCGTTAGTCATCAGCTCCTTTTCTGCACATAAAAAAATCTATTGCGGGAGAGTCTGTACCACATTCTGCTATAGTATGGATGTAATTCCGAAAAAACTAAATAGGTTCGATGTTCTACAAAACTTCTTTTGATCAGGAAACTTTTGAAGAAGTTAGTTTCATAAGAAATAAAGGGAGAGGATTTTCAGTGCCCACGCCGAAACATATTCGAGTAACTCAAAAGCCCATTTCAAGACTCCAATACAAAGACTTACAAAAATCGTTGCAGTGGATTCCATCCATGTTCCATGAAATTTATAGGAATCTTCCTTGTGCAGATATTTCTGATTTACCTAAAGCATGCGAGTAGCTGTAGGTATTGGTTTTAAAATAAATAATATTTTTATTTTCAGCTTTGTGAAGAAACTTTTCTTTAATTTTATTAGTAAACCCCTCCCAAATTCTTAAATAATTCCATAACGCTACATAATGTCAAGAGACATAATGTTTCTTGGTGCCGAATTCCAATAATATCCACAAGTTTTATTTAGAGGTAAACAATAGTATGATATCATAATGCTTTTTTAAAACACCTAAGTTAATTTACGTTACAAGGTAAATAGTCTCAAGTCCACAAAATTAGATAAAAAATAACTTTATTGTAATCATGGGTAATACATAATAATTCCATCTGATAATAATAAAATATACTGTTGAGTTTGTTCCAATATCTTTAAAGCAACTATGTCAAAATTGTATTTAAAGTTTCACGCCGCGCTATTTTGCCTCTCTTGTAAAATTTTCATTTTGTCACATAATGTTGTATACCTCTGAGGTACAGTATTGTACCTAGTTACAAATATTATTTTAAAATCGATCACACATATTTTACCGGTTTTAAAAATTACATCTTTGAAAAAACTAACGTAACTATTTATGTATTACCACAGATAATATAATACTAGCGTACAGATGCCTCATCCTATACAAAAAAAACGGTAAAACTTCAAAAAGCGCCATCTATTGGTACTAGAAATATAAATGTCTAAGGATTCGTTTCAATAATCGTCAAAATTTGAATTACAAGCCAATTATTCCACAATTTAGGGCAATTTATAAAATGAGAAAATACAGTTTTTACCATATTTATTTTCAAAATATTAATGTTACATAAACTTCAATTAGAAATCGAACATATTACGCCATCTATTGAGATTTATTTGAACTAAATTTTTTTTGTTCCAGATGAGACCCGTGGTATTACTAACACCTGATTGTGGACCAAAGCCGTCATAAATAAATATTATTTATTTATTTAATCATTTATGTACACACAGAGACACAGTTACAATAAATATAATTATAAATACAGTACAAAGGAACTGCTTATTTCTTAAGAAATTTCTACCAGCAGACCTGCGATAGAAATCTACTATATAACTACTATATGCTATTATATCTAAGCAGAGTTTAGACCGAGACGATGTAGGTGTTGTACGGGGTCTCATCTCGAACAAAGAAAATTTAGTTCAAATAAATCTCAATAGATGGCGTAGTATGCATCGATTTCTTATTGAAGTCTATGTAATATTAATATTTTGAAAATAAAGATGGTATAAACTGTATTTTCTTATTTAATAAACTGCCATAAGAATAGAATTGTGGAATAATTGGCTTATAATTCAAATTTAGACGATTTTGGAGGTGATGACGTCATGACGAAGGCTGCGCTCACGTTCATAGTCGAGGGTCACCAGTTTGGATGCGTGCGGTACACCCTGTTGGTGTAAAGTCCCACAAACCTCCATTGAAAAGGGAGGATCCTCCGACCAGACGGGTGTTGTGTCTGGTCCGGGCAACTGCCCAATGGTTGATTTCGGACTATTGTATATGTTCAAATCGCGTGGAGAACTCTGCTTGCGCGATGTAGGATTTTGTTATTTTAGTTCGTGTGCGGCGTCATAGATGTCGCTACACGATTATTGGAACGAATCCTTAGACATCTATATTTCTTGTACCAATAGATGGCGCTGTTTGAAGTTTTAGAGTTTATCCATTTGCCTCTTTAAAATTTGAATAGTGACACATTTTGATACAGTTAAACTGCTATGAAGTGCCAAAAATACTATAAAATAATGATTCAATGTGTGAGAAAATATTGATAAGACTTGTAAGTAAATTCATTCATCTTGCAAGCCATCGCTGCTAACACCATCTAGCGAGGTGTAGAGGACGGGCTCAAACGAAAAACAAAAGTTACTTGTGCCAGACTAAAACCCGTAGTTACGGCGGTACCGTTTCTTTGTATGGGATGAGGCATTTGTACGCTAATATTATATTATCTGTGGTATTGTAAACCATTAGTTCGATTTAATCGTAAGCAAAAAATTTTTGTAAGTATTGTGTAATTGGACTAATTGGGGCAATTTGGAGTCCTTGTTCGTAGTACAATATTACAGCTACAGGAATTTTTCTTTTCTTTTCAGCGGTACATCTGTTTGGGCTCAGTAGGTGGCTATGTTGATTGCTTCGTCAGAGGCATTACTCAGGTCTTCAAGGGTGCAGGTGAACAGGGTCATGGTCTGAACAGGAGCACCGCACTCTCACTGGGTGTTTGAGGGATCAATAGGGATGTGTACTGGGTAAAAATATTAATTCTATTTAGTCCGTAAATTAGATTATGAAAAAATTATGGACACGTATTTTTTGCTTTTGCCCAGCAGTGGGACAGTAATATTAATATTTTTTGTTTCACCAAACCATTAAAAAATGACAAAGATAAAACGCATCAAAGTTCGTGGGGGCTTGTTACGTCACTTCGTGGTAAAAAGTGTAGCACGGCGTGCCGTCACGCAAAATTTGAACGCACTCGCACTGTATCTTTTTTGTCGGTCGTCAATAACTAAACCCGCTGCGAATCTAGCTAACGACCCAAGAGGTAGATTGACCCGAAACTATACCGAAGACATCCCGGACGTCAGCCTGTATGAGATTAGGATGGCTCTGAAATAGCTTAAAAACAAGGCGTCGGGTGACGACTGAATCATGGCTGAACTCCTAAAGGCGGGTGGAAGACCGGTCTTTAAGGCCTGGTTCAGAGGTTTGATTCCGTCATTCTCGAGGGAAAAACGCCACAGGCATGGGTCAAAGGTGTGGTGGTACTCTTCTTTAAAAAGGGCGACAATGCCCTGCTTAAGAATTACAGGCCCTTCTCACTTCTGAGCCATTTTACAAGCTGCTTTCCAGAGTCATCACGAACTGTCTCGTACGCAGGTTTGACGATTTCAAGCCTCCCGAGCCAGGCGGATTCCGAAAAGGCTTCAGCACCGTAGACCACATACATACGCTGCGGCAGGTTATACAGAAGACCGAAGAGTGTAACCTGCCTCTTTGCTTAGCGTTTGTGTTATCGAGACTTGGGCTGCATTGCACTCTCCAACGGTGCCTGATTGACTATCGGTACATCGAGGTGATGAAGTGTTTGTACGAGAACGCTACCATGTCAGTCCGACTTCAGCCCCCCTAGCCATAGGTATTACTTTTCTATTATCGTTTACGCTAACGCTTGGTACAAAATGTATGGCGATGACATTACCTGCGTAGATAAGTGTCACGTGACTTATCGCAGGTAATGTCATTGCCATACATTTTGTACTAAGCGTTAGCGTAAATGATAATAGAAAAGTAATATGGCTAGGGGGGGACCAGACCTCGAAACCTGTCCTCCTGCAGCAGGGTGTGAGGTAGGGAGACGTTATTTCTCCGAAACTGTTCACAGCCGCAATATAGAGGATGTTTTCAAGGTTCTGGACTGGAGAGGATGGCGAGTACATCACTCACCTTCGATTTCCTGACGATATAGTGGTCATGGCTGAGACTATGGAAGACCTTAGTACAATGCTCGATGACCTCAGTAGAGCTTCCGGGGTCTTAAAATTAACATGGACAAAACCAAGATCATGGTAAATACCCATGTAGCAGCACCCACTCCTATCAAGATCGGAGACTACACTCGAAGTTGTAGATGAGTACGTCTACCTGGGACAAACGGTCCAGTTAGGTAGGGCTAACTTCGAGAAAGAGGTCAATCGTCGAATCCGACTCGGCTGGGCGGCGTTCGGAAGCCTGCGTATCTTTACGTCCCACATACTACAATGTCTAAAGACGAAAGTCTATGACCAGTGCGTGTTGCCAGTGATGACTTATGGAACCGAAACATGGTCGCTCACAATGGGCCTCATCAGAAGGCACCTAAAGGGCAATGGAGAAGGCTATGCTCAAGTTTCCTTGAGTGATTGAATCAGGAATGATGATATACCCAAGAGAACCAAGGTTACCGACATAGCCCGAAGAATCGCCAAATTTAAGTGGCAGTGGGCTGGGCATATTGCTCGCAGAATGGACGGTCGATGGTGCCGAAAGGTTCTGGAGTGGCGACCGCGAACCGGAAGACGGTGTTGGAAGGCCTCCAACAAGGTGGACCGATGACTTGGTGAGGGTCGCGGATAGCCCAATTATTACAGGACTGTATAAGTAAAACATTCTTTTCAAAATATTCATATAATATGTATTTATATTTTTGTTATTTTTCCTCTTCAGTATCACAAAAGTATACAAGATTTACATTCATTTAGGTTACAATTATGCTTTAATAGTATTATATAATAGGCTCATTTACGCGAAGAGAATTTGTTGAACGTCGAGATACTTTCGACAAATAAATATCTCGTACATACTTTTAGAGGAATTACTTTTTTTTTTACCTCGTTTTGATAATCCCCGTTGCGAAAGCAAGCTCTCCTCTCGTTAATGAGCCATTAAGATATTGATTACATACAAATAGCTACTGCGGGAATGTCTAAATTAAAAGATGAAAAATACACCACTGTGAATCTACAGGCTCAAAACAAAATACCACATGGGCAGTATCTTGAGTGTGTTAGTTTTTTTTATCCTGAATATTACAAAATGTATAAATTGTCTCTGTCGATCACATGGTGCTATATAATATAATACATAGCTAAGTAATATTAAATTGGGGCAAGATAGATTGTATGATTTATTTATTGTTTCTTTTCTTTATACAGGGTGTAAAAAGACACATTACAGAGCCGTTAACTTCGCATAATGTACGTCTAACAAAGTAGTTTTGCGCAAAAATTATTGCTGGGAAACGACTTTTATTTTTAAGTATGAAAATAAAACTATTTTTTATTCCGTGCAATGTAACGCGAACACAGGCAAGTGGAGTTAAACCCCGCCCCTTCGCTATAAGCCACGTAGGTACTTGTCGGATACGTTTGATAGGTATTCATTGCGTTTTCGTAACTGCAAATTCATAATTTCGAAAAAAAAAACGAAAATTCAGGTAATGTTTGTAAAAGTTTAGTAATAACACTTAGAATTAAATGTTGACATTCAATATCTCCAGAACCAGTGGTTTCCCAAGTATGGTCTAGTGGAAAAAAGTGGCGATATAAACCGAGACGTAACGCACAGGATCAACTCAGGATGGATGAAATGGCGACAGGTCACTGGAACAACTTGCGACCAACGGATGCCCCTTAAGTTAAAGGGGAAAATCTATAAGTCCGTGATTAGACCTGTCGTACTGTATGGGTCAGAATGTTGGGCTGTGAAAAAGACGGATGAAAAAAGATTGCATGTGGCGGAGATGTGAATGTTGAGATGGATGTGTGGAGTAACGAGAATGGATAAAGTGACTCATTTCTCACTTTATCCATTCTCGTTACTCCACACATACATTAGAGGTAGTTTAAAAGTTGCGCCAGTCACAGAAGAGTTGAAAGAGAAACGCTTATCTTGGTATGGTCATGTAAAAAGGAGGGATGAAATACATGTAACTAAAAGAGTTATGAATATAAATGTGGATGGATGGAGAGGGAGAGGGAGGCCAAAGAAAGGATGGAAGGAAGTGTGTGAGGAGTGATATGAAAGAAAAGGGAGTTAGTGATAACGTGACGGCTGACAGGACAGGGAGGAAGAAAAAAACGTGTTGCGCCGACCCCAAGTAACGTGGGATAAGGGCAGGAAGATGATGATGGTCTAGTGGGAAAAAATGTCCAAATAATGGGTAGAATATTTGGCTTTCGGATTCAGAAACTGTCTTTTTACACCCGATATTTTAATACAATCAATATTTTCATGACCTCAACATTACGGTCTTGTTTTTGGTTCCGAATAATTTAACACTATATTTTATAAATATTAGGAAATTTTAAGCAGTATCACAAAGCACAAACTTTCCACTTGTAAAGACCACTTGTGGTCAGGCACTGTCAATATGTGGTTGTGAATGGTCCGTGTGCGGTTACACTATGGTGATGTTATTGCTAGTTAATACAACCCAGCATATTGCGAACTTATTCAAATACTATAAGGCATAATGAAACAAGAACGTTCTTACAACAGTATGAAACAACAGGCTTCAAACATGAAACAAAAACATATGCAAAATTACTAGTGCAGTAAGTCGCTAGTATTAACGTAAATAACTCAAAGTAACTAAACTAACAAAATATAAATTAATCAATTCATTACATATTTAACAAACTTATCACTAAACAGACGTTTTTAAGATTTATTTGTGATAATTATACTTATATCGCGCCGATGACAGGGTTGCTACACAGCACAATTAAAATCATTTTTTTTTCTCATTTCTTTGTTACGTTTATGCAATTTGGCGCAGAAATCCTGCCAGATCACTGACAATACGGTAAACCATAAAAATAGAAAATCAAGACGACCATTGATGGCTTAACCAAACCCATGCTAGTTAAATAGTCAAGGCTTGAAATATTGTAAATAAAAAGAATGATACCAGCCTGTTACCATCCCCCAAATTTTATGATTACATCGTTACATTTAATGATTGCAGCGTGACAACCCTGACGTGCGTAGGCGTAAATCTAGGCGTTACGGGGCGTAATGTAACGTAACACAGCGAGCGTTCGTGCAGTTAGTACGCTCGCTTTATAACACGTAACATTAAGCCCCGTAACGCCGGTCAGTACCCGCCTTTATGTTTGGCATACAAAAAAAAAACTAACTCCACAATGATTGTAACCAAATCAATTCGTCAGAATAACCCAACAAAGTCAACTTAACTTGATACAAGAACACCAATATTAATTATATAAAAATATGAACTCATAACTGTAATTGTAAATAAATATTTAACTATTGTGGTAAACTTATCAATTGCACATATATAGAATAGATATGATATAATCACCATTATGTAAATGTTGATCATCTGTGGTTGGATGTATCGGAAACGTATGTTCATGTTTTAGATATCGCTTCTGTCTATGGATATGATCAACTTTCTTCAATTAACCATAGACAATTCCCAGAAAAAAAATTACCATCAAAATTATCGTCCGTTGATCAAAATTTAGTATGGGAGGTCTATTTTTAAGGTTCCGTATCAAAAGGGTAAAACGGGACCCTATTACTAAGACTCCGTTGTGCGTCTGTCTGTTTGTCCGTCTGTCACCAGGCTGTATCTCATGAACCGTGATAGTTACAGTTGAAATTTTTACAGATGATTTATTTCTGTTGCCGCTATAACAACAAATACTAAAAAACAGAATAAAATAAATATTTAAGGGTAGGTAAGGGCTCCCATACAACAAACGTGATTATTTTGGCGTTTTTATAGATGGTACGGAACCGTTCGTGCGCGAGTCCGACTCTATTGGCAGGTTATTTTATTTTTCGGATTTGACTATTACTTTCTTGAAGAAAGTTGTACACCCAATACAAGGTGTAAGGGAAACGCCAGAAAACGGAAACCGGTGATAAGGCTAGTGATTCTCGATACGATACCATCAAAAAAACGTTTTTTACAATTTTACCTAATTGTTTTAGCATTATGCGTACACTATGCTGTGAGAACAGTTAAATGATACCGTTATTTACGATTAAAGACATTTTCTTTACATTAGCATGTGTATTCGTAAAATATCAGCTGACGCTCGCGCATTACCTCGAGTTCAAAGTGCGCGCGCGCTTGCCGACGCCGCGCGGCCGACGACCCCCGTCCACGCGACGCCGACATAAAGCGAAAGGTTACTGGTATCCGTTTGCATTTAGGTTGTATATAATACGTTCTACGCTAGGTTACGTTCTGGCTTCGGAAGCGTTCCCCTTACACCCTGTATAAGAATGCCTTGAGAAATTTTAGCCAGTAAGAAAGGTTGTGGTGTGGCTGACTACCTTAGGTCCGCCCGGTTAACCATTAAGTAATGGTCAGCAACAAATTATGATTAATATTATGACGAGTTCTGGATCCCAACAGTTACTCTATTGTGGAAGCTAAGTATCAGTGCTTGTTACAATAAAAAGCAGACAAAATTACATACAATAACATGAGCGAAAAGTGTCACTAATTAACAACTCAAAAAACGAATTCACTTTATACAAATTATTATAATGTACAGGTAACTAATTGTAATAAGACTATCATTGTTATTGGGAGACAATCAGTTGCAAATATAATTGAGTTTAATTGATCCCTTGTAAAAACATGACTACCTTGTTAAAAACCTTGTAGTGTGAATTAATCAATCGCAAATGATTGTCTTCAAATTGTAAGTGATCGTTGGCCGGTTGTTAGTTCAATGTCGGTCAGTCGTCGCTGATACGTCGTCCTTTTTTATTAGATTTTTTCTTCTCCATAGCTTCCATTCTCATGTCTTCTAAGTCCTCCATGATACCTGCATGAGAGACATAATTATGTTAAGGTTTCTTTAAGGAATTTTAAGTGTATTCTTGTAAGAAAACAACTTTACACATACAGCACTTGCGTCTTAATTAATAAACTCATCACCAAATCTGTCCAATCAAACATACAACTAGATATGAAAAATATTAGGTCCCCCATCTATGAAATCAATGTTTTGTATGGAGAATTTTAAAGAAGGGGGAATCTACTAGTTATAATTTAAGTATGTATCTCATTAGAAGTGAACTGTTATTTTTTTAAGTTCTTATGAGAAATAAAGTTCTTTAAACCAAGAAAACGAGTTGACTCGCTCTGTAATAGCAAATCCATGTGACAGCGGGGTCAGCCAGGGTGTGATAAATGAAAGAGTCTCCACGGCACTGGTAAAAGCAACTAAAGGACCACGGGTGCAGCTTCACCCATAGCGGGAGAATTTATTCGATGATTTCACGCCCCAAAAAATGGGGAGTGGGGTACTGCGCAGCGAGTAACTCACTTCACATCCGCCTTTAAGTTTGAAACACACAGTAACGAGTACTTTATGATATGCCCAGCTTGGCTGCCTAACTGTATGGTAGCTAACTCTAACTGTCGACGACACACTCCCTTGACGACGTCTGTCGACTGTCGGTCGCGGTTGTTGTGTGGCTGTCAACTATCTGTTGTGTGTGTGTGTGTGTGCTGTGTGTTCTGTGTGTGTGTGTGTTTGTAACTGTGTGATATTAGTAATCATTAGTGTATCGTAAGACAATGGAGACTTACCGATCTTTTTGCTGATGTACTCCTCACGCTGCTGGCGCGCGAAGCTCGACTCCATCATCGGGTCATCATCGTCGTCCATGTCCCGGTATCTGAAATGTTTATTTTTACGTGTCAAACACTGAACATATAGCTGTATTCCATGAATAAGCCTTCTACGTCTTTCAATATTGTAAGGCCACCAGTTCAGAAGTGTGTACTGTACGTCTCATCTCGGTGCGCGTGCGCAGATATGCATAACCGGGGCGGAAATTATTTCTGAGCCTTTGACCATAGTCCAAAAACACTTTGTAGGACCTGAGATTCTTGGCAAAGTGACTTTCTATCAACAATCGAATTATCAGATACCAAAACAATCAAGTGGTCAATCTCAAGAGTACATTTTGACTTTTCGACAATCCTTAGCGCTCTTAAAATGCTTTTCGTTATACAATATGTAACAAAAACCCTGTCCCATCCAATAAAGGCGTTTTCCTGGTTTAACATACGTACTAGAAAAAATAGTAAAAAAATGTAACTCATAAAAATCAAAAGTTATAGATTTTTTATTTTAATAAAATATGCGAAATTTAACATTAAATATGGCAAATTTTCATAAATTGACAACACTCCAGCGGCCGTCGAAATCTTTTAATTGTTACCTATTTTTATTTCAAACGATACCGCCCTGCACTAGCCGTGCTGTAGGCACTCTTTAACAAAGGATCAAAAAGACCGTCTCGCTCAGGCGGCTTCTTTGACACAAAACTGTAGGTGAACTTTGTCGAGCGCTCGGTGTTGCCTTTGATAAGTTTTTCTTTTAATTAATTATTTTCATTGGAGAAAAATAATAATCTCGTATCTTTTAAATGATTATGTATATGTGTACGCAGTATGATACTAAATAATACCCTTCAGGATCGGACAGGGTTTTTGTTACATGCTGTAGTCTCCGAATAGGACTTGCACTCTCGACATAGTTAACGATCGCGTAACGACCGAATTCGTTCGCTAAGACATTAATGTTGCAAGGAGCCAAACTTTTATGTCCTTTAATATTTTGACAAGTTAATTTAATTGTTACAAGCGGTAAAAGTTATTTAATTAATTTTAAATAAATTATAAGTTTTCATGAAAAATAGTGCTTGCCAGTTAAAATTTACGCCGTCTCTGTACATATTTCAAGAAAATCAAAATAGTTTTTCAGGTTATGATCTAAAATTTTTCCTCACAATGAGGGCGTTTTTTAACGGCTAGTAATTTAGCGATCGGTAGCTTACGTAAAATTCGCTATCAATGTCGAAACTGAAGGCCCTGAACTCAGTAGTAACGATTGATACAGGACCCAAAAGGCAGTCAAACACAAATGTGTTCATTAAACTGCTCATTTACAAATGTGTTCATTAATATGCTCATTTACAAATGTGTTCATTAATATGCTCATTTACAAATGTGTTCATTAATATCCTCATTTAAAATGTGTTCATTAAAATGCTCATTTACAAATGTGTTCATTAATATGCTCATTTACAAATGTGTTCATCAATATGCTCATTTACAAATGTGTTCATTAATATGCTCATTTACCGTCGAACCACCGACAGCCCCACTAGCTATCTAGCTAAGTGTTATACTGTGATTTCCGAAGTCTTGCTGTCAGTTTTATAACAGTCAAGGTTGTGTCTGACGGGATAACTGATCGTCTAGTATGCTGACTGATGGTTGAATGAAGAAATCTCCATACTTTAATTTTTGCATCATTCAACCATCAGTCATTATTTTTGGAATAGACTGACGCTTGCTAAGACAAACAAAAAAATAAACACTTGACTTACTTGGACTTGTCATAGCCGAATATCTCCTTGATGTGTTTGGAGTAGTCCATCTCGTCGTCTCCGTCATCGATGAAGTCGTCGAGCTCGGAGTCGTACTCCGACTCGGAGTCTAGGGCACGACCTGTCACCATCAAACTCATTAGTCAATAAAGAAGCGAGTAATACAATAAGGACTTGTATTCATAGGGAAACAAAGTTGAGCAACAATGTATCAGCAACATGTTGCTGGCATTCTGTTTCGTGTGTACAATATTATAGTACACAGAAACACCGCAATAGGGATGTCTTCCGGATAAAAAATAAATAAATTTAGTACGTCAGTTAGGGACCGTTCAAGTATTACGTAAGCACTATAGGGGGGCGGGGGGGCTATGCTTTGCTTATTTTTGATGACACGGGGGGTGGGGAGGTCTAGATGGTGATTACGTCAGCAGTAGTTATTTACTTTTTTTACACATATGGCACCCCACACATTGTCTAAACTTTTTTTTTTTAAACGAATCGAATATTCGGGGATTCCCATAAATAGTTAATACGTTTAGGTACTTACGCTCATAAATAAATAAAAACAAACAGAATTAAAAGAAAATGCATATACCAATGTTTACGTAAGCATTGGAGGAGGAGGGGGGGGGGTAAGAGCTTTGCTTACTTTTGCTGACAAGGGGGAGGGAGGGGTAAATAATTGTAATAAATCCGCTTACGTAATACTTGAACGGCCCTTACATAAAATAATAAAAATATAAAAAATATTGGAGACTTTTTAGTTTTATCAAATGAATAATAATTCAGACAAAAATAAAACGCATTAAAATTTAGGAGTGAGGGCTTGTGAAGTCACTTCTTGGTAAAGACGTGACGTCACGCGAACCAACGCACTGTATCGTCATTTTTGGTTTACGTGACGGAAGAAAAAAAAATACATGTTCAATATTTTTTGGTAATCTTAATGACGAACCAAATAGATTTCTTTAGGAATCTACTCTATTGTTGCTCAACTTTTTTTTTAGTTAGCCTGAACTGAGCCTTTAGACAAAATACATTTCTGTTAACGCTAACGCTTCCTGCAAAATGTATGGCAACGACATTACTGGGCGTGAGTCACGTGACAGTTCTCTGTCTAACGCTTCGTGCAAAACGTCGTTGCCATACATTTTGCACGAAGCGTTAGTGTAAACGTTAACAAAATCTATTTAGTCCATAATCAAGATTACTTATCAAAAAATCAAAGTTCAGGAGAGGGGGGCTGTTACGCCAACAAAAAAAAAAATCGAATCACAGAGATAGGTTCTAGGTAATGAGATTCGGGGGAATAACAACTAAAATATAAATGTAGTGAAAAAATACACGACACTAATAATAATACTAAAACTAAGTTGAAATGAGACTAGGAGCCGTATTAATAAAAAGAAATATATAAGAATTTGATAACTTATTAATTACTGATTTGGTTTGCCAAACTACAGACTACCGCCTAAAACTATAGCCAAGAGGAAACACTATTTTCTACCGAGAGTGGGTCATTAATTAATACGGTTTGAATGACATTCCAGGAAAAGAAGACTTCAAGGTTACCTTGGGGACTTTTACTTAATTTTCGTGCTGCCACTATCACATCATCACTTTGGAATATTTTCGTTTTAATAAAGATCAATAAACACTTACGTTTTTTCTTTGGATCCTGTCCTTTTCTCTTGACGTCGCCTGGCGGGAACTGCCGCGAACCGTCCGGCTTTCTCGTACCATTCTTGCCCAAACAATTAATGTGCTTATCAAAATCAAACGTATTTGTTACCTTCGACTTACTTGGGCCTGCTTTGTCATTAGACGCACCCACTTTCCTATCATCAGGTCTTTTAGAAGGCACTCCTCTACTTTCAGGCATTCTTTTATCGTTTAGTTTCTGCGATCCTTCGCCAGATGCCCTCTGTTTAGCTAATAAAGCTTTATCCTTGAAGCCATTCTGCGCTTGCTCTCTCTGCTTTGGCACAGGTTTACCTTGGCTGCTATGGCCATTCGTGTATTTACTATCAGATTGCTTACTTGGTGCAGATAACTTTTTTTCATTAGAATTCTTATCTATTCTGTATGTATTTTGGTTTTTTAAATCTATGTTTTTATTAACATCTTGCTTTAAGCTCTCTTTATGATTTAATTTTGATCTATCTACAGATTTGTCGAAACTTTTGTTAACCTTATCAGAAGACCTACTGCTACTTTCTAGTTTAGATTTTGCCTTTTCTAACTTTTCTCTGTCTCTGTTAAGTCTGTCTATATCTCTTTCGATGCGTTCTCTCTCTGCTCTCAACTTGTCGAGCCTCTCTCTGTCTGTTCTTTCCTTTTCACGTTCAGCCTTATCTTTGTCTAGTCTTAATCTATCTCTTTCTTTCTGTAGTTTTTCAATTTTCTCTCTCTCAATTCTCTCCCTGTCAGCAAGTCTGTCCGGTTTTTCAGACGGTCTGTCGGACCTGTCAGATGGTCTGTCGAACCTGTCAGATGGTCTGTCGGACCTGTCAGATGGTCTGTCGGCCCTGTCAGATGGTCTGTCGGCCCTGTCAGATGGTCTGTCGGACCTGTCAGATGTTCTATCGGGTCGAGAGGGACTGTCGGTTCTGGAGTTATTCAATTTGTCGGAGACTTTCGGGATGCGACCGAAACCAGCGCTTGGTTCTGGTCTTCTCTCTCTTTCCATGTCTCTTTGTCTATCCATATCTCTTTGTCTATCATCTCTTGGAGCTGAAATACACATAAAATATTTAATAAATTATCGTAGTTTATGAGAGAAGTACAATTTTATGTTCCAGATAAAACGCTAAGCACATTTTTGCATACTTCACTCGTACGAAAACGTGACTCGTTTAGGGTGTTATTACACCAATCGATCGATTGTCGATCGACCATCGTTCGACCGTTATTCGTGTAATAAATAACTTTGGCTGATCGACGGATACCGGTCGATCGATGGCCGATCGACAATCGATCGATGGCCGATCGACAATCGATCGATGGTTGTAATAACACCCTTAAACAAGTTCTGAAATCAAAACAACCCCGAACCTTTTCTTATTTGACTCATATCTCCACTTACCTTTCTTTCCACCAGATTTCTCTCCATCCAGTCTCTCCTGCCGACGCTGCCGTCTCGCCATCTCCTCCTCATAGTCCTTCTTCTGTTTCTTGGTCATCGGCCGCTCGGCGCCCGGTTCCATCTCAGCGACAGCCTCCTTCTTTTTACCTATTTCTATTGGCTGACTCTTCTTTTGTTCAGCCAGTTTCAACAGTTGGTTGAAGTCCATAGGTGGAGGCATCGGTTTCCGGAACTTGGGTTTTTCAGGCTTAATGTCTTTTTTCTCAGGTTCATACTTTGTTGGGGGACTCGGTTCTCGTTCTTGAACAAAATATAAAGAAATATTTACATTTTTGCACAAAATAATTAATAAATGTGTGAAAACAGAAACTTGCTTTACCTCCATTTTCACCTTTCCGCCTTCTTTTGTGAGGCACAGGATCATCTTCATGTCTCAAAGCGTGCTTCACTCTCTCTCTCGTGCCGTTGAGATCCTTTTTCACAGATGTGTCTAAAAGCAAATAATTATAAGCAAATTGTTAAAAAAAACATAAACAATCTGTGAAAAGGCAGATTGAAGTGACAAAACGGAATTTCGCAAAATTATTAAATTAATTATGTGAATGTCCGTTCAATACTTCAATTTGTGAATACACTCCTCTTTTAAACTCAGCAAACACTCGAAGGGTAAGTTTTTAATATTTTTAGGGTTCCGAACATGCGAATGTCTAAACGGAACCCTTATAGGGAACGTGCACGAACTATAGGTGGCAGCACAAATCGACACGAGCTCCACAGTGTGGTAAGAAAATTAACTATTCAGAGCTAATAACGTGTTGCCGTCTATTTGTTTACATTATTTTCTATCGTTTTTATTATGATTAAGAGGGAACAGGGGCTGCGATTCTCCACAATAATGTATTCTCCCTGAATAGTGTTCTGTGTGTGTGTGTGTATGTGTGTGAATTCTGTTTTCTTCCTGAATAGTGCCTCTAGAGCAATCTTTTTTTTTTCCATAAAGTCAAGGTCTGCTGTTGACACATCCCTGTCATTTCCTTTTTCTCAGCAACTAATAAGTTAAAGAAAATATGACCCTTTAAAAATGACAAAAAATGGCCCTATTTTTCCCGCCGTTCTTAGAAGGCTACCAGACAAACTAGAAAAGTTTTAACATAAAACATTTAATAGGGACATAGACATACTCTTTCTTAAACATTTGGTGCCAAAAATAACTGAATCGGCTCAGTTTTCAAGGAGAAAAAAGGGGAATACTAAACGTCGATCTCGTCAAAAAATCTGATAAAATCGGTCTGAGTTGCAGGGACCGATCACTCGTGCGCACTCTATACGCGATCATAACTTTTGGGGGGAAAATCGGAAAATTTAAAAATAAAGTTCTTCAAACTGTACCGTGCGACATATCAAATTAAAGGGCTAATTGTGAGGGCCTTAAACATTTTTTTACATAATTTTAAAATGAATCGTTTTAAAGTTATTTAATAAAATAAACGAAAATTGACCATTCCCACCCCCTTATCTCTGAAACTACTGAGTCTAAAACTTTGAACTTCTTTGAACTTTGACTTTCTTTTTTTCTTTACTTATAGATTACAGGAGAAGTCTATATTTGTACAAACTTTATATTAATTTGGTTTAGTTTGGTTTGTATTCGGTTACAAATTAGTAACCCATTTTTCAAACACTTTCTGATCTTTGATTAATTAAGCTAAAACTTACATTACTCATAAAATTAAGTACCCAATGCAATAATATAGTAGTATGAAGCTGGTCTGACGATGGAGCTGGAAGGTGGCTTAAGGATCTCCTCAACCAAACAAGATGGCACCATCCTGTTTGGTCTCATTGCATATGTTTTGACAAGTTACGTTCGACTAGGTAATACCTAAGGTCTGATGATGGAGCCGAAAGTGAGTCCATAGGATGTCCGCAACCAGAAAAGATAGCACCATCGTATTTGGACTCATTTGATATGTTTGAAAAGTGATTTTACACTTGGTAGTACCCAGGGTCTGATGATGGAGTTGGAATGTGACCATCCATAACAACTCCTAAACTAAGCAAGACAACACTATCGTGTTTGGGTTTATTGAATTTGTACTGACTAGTGTTATTACACTAGAAGGTGGTCTGGGTCTGATTATATATACAGAGTGGTGATGACAATACGACATTAAATTAAAGCTCGCATACCTCAAGACGTTCTCAGTCTACATACAAAAAATTATTTGAATATATCCAGTAGTTTAGTCACAGGAAATTATTTTTCATTTTTAACATTTGCTACATGATGTATCTGATAATAGGGAAACACTGTCAGGTGAACGACCCACATCGGTATAAACATCAAAACATTAAAGTCACGTTGCCAACTCGCTACGAGGACATAAACACTTTCGCCAAATTAGTATTTTCATCTAATTTAGTGAAAATTATACCTTACTTCTGAGTAATAAGAGTCATAAAGCGTGTCATCAGAGTTGGATAAGAAAGGAACGAATGCGGAAATTGCAATGCACTCATAATATTAATAGAAAATTTAGTGTGTGCGAAAGAGATAAATCTAGTTTCGTTTGTTACTTCGCTTTCTTGAAGAAATTTGCTACAACAAATTTAGGTTAGTGTGTCGCCGGCCGCGATCCTGTGATGAGTTACGCGTCTTCGCTTTGTAGTGCAGCCGCGTCTTTGATGTAGGTACTTCCCCGCCGCTCGTGTGTGTCGTGTTTTGTAAATTCATTTACGGCGGTATTAGTGCGAAATTGGACGCTTTATTTTGGTGACAGGACACGTAACGTTTTAATAGGTATTTAGTTAAACAGTGAGTGAATTGTGCGAAATTAGACGCTTAGTTTTTATTGTTTTCGTGTTTTTTTTTTAATAATCATGCCGCGCTACAATTACACAGCTTCGGAGTACACCGACATGATTTTAATTTATGGGGAGTGTCAAAGAAATGCCGCTTTGGCTATACGGACATACCGAGAGAGGTTTGGAAACACTCGAGTTTGTCCGACCAACGGGCGCACCATTGTCCAAGCTGTCCAGAGGATGCGAGAAAATCGATCCTTAATCCCGCATGTGGATAGTGCTCTTCCACGTGTAAAAGTGACCCTTGAGGAACGAATTTTAAATTTTAATTTAAATGCTGAAAAGTTTTTAGAACTCCTCAATGGACCTGTTTGCGAGTACATGGATGAGCTTTCGGTAACTGCGTACAGGCAGATGTGGTACCAATTAGACGGAGCCCCAGCTCATTCAGTGGTGTCTGCTAGAGAGCGTTTGTCTCAAATGTTCGGACAGCAGTGGATTGGCCGTTATGGACCAACGCGTTGGCCAGCCAGGTCCCCCCGACCTTACACCACTGGATTTTTTCTTGTGGGGTCATATCAAAAATGAAGTGTAGGTACTCAACAGCTGTTGATACTGTTGATGATTTAAAAGATAGAATAATCATATCTTTTAATAAATTAAAACACATGGCTGCGAATGGGGACCTTTTGTCAGACGTTAGAAATAACCTTTTACGACGGTGCAATTTGTGTATTCGAATTCATGGCGGCCATATTGAAAAACGAAAAATTTAGTGACTTTCATACCTACATCCTGATCGTGATTAATAATTTGATTAATAAATAACACGCGGTTGAGAGATGCCTGATTATTTGGTTAATAATCTGTGATTCAGTGTAATTTTATTGAGCATTAATCCATAATTAAAAGCCAAAAAATCAAGTCGCTACAGGACCGCGCGTTGTTGCCGCTCTTACGACAGGTTAGTGAACTCATATTTATAAATGGTGTTCTATTTCGTTTCTAGTTTTATGCCATTTAGTTTGTTTGAAATTTTTATTTTTTTATTTTCGATGTTAGGATTTTTTTGATAGCTTAAACTTATTCTTATGAACTAGTATTGTCCGTGTTTTCATTTATTGTCGTATTGTCTTCTCCACCCTGTATATATAGGATCTTCAACCATAGAACATAGCACCGTCGTGTTTTGTCGGCCTTACAGTAGATACGCTCCCGGTGTCAGGATTAGTATTTCAATTAATTCTAATGAACGTGAAGGGGACCCGGGTCCCACCACATCTCACCAAGGAGTCCAAATTTAAAAAAAAATCACCTCACCTAATTAATGGATGCTCATAACTAAATATAACATAGATCTTTATGTTTATTTTACTATTTTCGATTATACATCTAGTTTTTGTTCTAATCCCTAATTGCTTCATAATATGCAACAAATTAAAAAGTGATGGTATTCACTTGTAATTATATAATTGCATAATATGAAGCAATGAGCATTGCCTATCCTTTCTTCTCTATGTATTTCGAAGGTGACAACACTTTATCTCTTGACTGCTTCAAATATTATAATATTTTCGTACTAAACCGAAGGTTCGTAGATTAATAGTAGATTGTTATTATCAAGGTATAGATTAATTAAAGTATTTATTATTTTGGGTCAGTGGGAAAAAATATGTCCAAAATTTAAAAAATATTAGTAAGGCGAGACTTTTTATCGAATCGCACCTTTTACTATTATCTCTTGCGCGATTGGGATTATGGGAAGAAAGTGTTCTTCCCATAATCCCAATCGCGCAAGAGACACCTAGCCCCCTCCCCAATCCCTCCCCACCCGTCTTTTTTCAACAGGGATATTCCCAAAAGTAAAGCAGGGCCGTAGGTCGAGGTCCGTACCGTATAGGCCCATAACGTATAGTCGCAAAATTTTGCTATTGTAAGTCCCGGTTGAAAACCTTAATTTTGATTAAGTCCGGTTAAGCAGACAATAACCTCATAGGTTGACCTGCAAGAGGGTACTCATTATTAAAAAAACTGGTGGGCTGAAACAGGCTACGTAAAATGGTGCAGGGTATTGTTCTGCCGCCTCACCTCCCCCACCCTATACGTAGATAGCAACATAGTTTCGCTCGTATATAACATTGCATTTGCTTTTTTTTAATTGGTACAAGCCCGCCACACTATTCTTAAACCACTGTAACTTCTGTAAGCCAGAATCAACAGTGGCAATGAGTCAAACTCAAAAGTGACCCCCATATTCCAAATTTATTTATTTACCACTTCGTGTTTGGGTCACAGATATACACGTGTGTCTCAAATTTCAGCTTATCAGTCCAGCAGATTGGGAGTAAATGGACTGTGACGGACGGACAGACAGACAGACAGACAGACACATGAGTGATCCTATAAGGGTTCCGTTTTTCATTCGTACTTTCGGAACCCTAATAACCACATGAAAACTTTATCATAACAAAAATAGAGGTGAATGGACTATATCACCATTATATCAGGCTTATCATAAACAATTAACTTGCCTTTAATTTAATTTCTTTTTTTTTCTTATTAGATACCAATATAATCCATTTTGTTAGTAAACATACCATAAGGCTAGGTTATACATAATTTAAGTTAGATTAGTTGTAGCACAGATAATATAATACTAGCGTACAGATGCCTCATCCCATACAAAGAAACGGTACCCGCCGTAACTATGGGTTTTTTTTCTGGCACAAGTAACTTTTGTTCTTCGTTCAGGCCCGTCCTTTACACCTCGCTATATGGTGTTAGCATCGACGGCTTGCTAGCTGAATGAATTTACATAAAGTTTTACCGATATTTTCTCACATGTTGAGGAATTATTTTAAAGTATTTTTAGCACTTTATAGCAGTTTTACTGTAACAAAATGTGTCACTATTAAAATTTTAAAGAGGCGAAAGGATAAACTCTGAAACTTCAAACAGCGCCATCTATTGGTATAATATATAGATGTCTAAGGATTTGTTACAATAATCGTCTTTTGAATTACAAGCCCATTATTCCACAATTTTATACTTAGGGCAGTTTATTAAATAATAAAATACAGTTTTTACCATATTTATTTGCAAAATATTACTTAAACTTCAATAAGAAATCGATGCATATTACGCCATCTACTGAGATTTATTTGAACTAAATTTTCTTTGTTCGAGATGATACCCCATGGTTGTAGTGAAAATTCCTAAAATATGTTAATTGTAAGTTTAGTTAATAAAAATAGCCTTTATACATCTTAAATAAAGCTTATTTTCAACTTATTTAAGATTTTTCCCGTATTCCACTAAAAAAAAAATGTCATCAAAGGAAGTCTCCAATTTCTGTCTCTGTTCTCCAAAGTTTAGGTTAATATAGTCAGCCTATTACGATCACATCTTATTAGTAAAAATACCACAAGCAACTTAATGATAAAGTCACTAAGTAGCTTGTTTTGTATTACTTGTGTCTGAATCAAGTTGTGCACCGTACAACAAAACCCAAAACAAACAAATTAGAAAAGGCCTGACACCTCATGAAATATTCAAACTATAGACAACCATGAATCCTACGGAATAATGTATTCCTGATAAACACAAATCTGTGAATTTGTTGACCTATATACATATTACTAGAATAGAATACTTGTATACTTACTTCCTACAGGGAATTTAGGTACATCAGGCATTTTACTGTACTTTTCCATCATTTTCTCATAAATAGCGGCTGCCTCCTGGGACTCATAGCCGTAGTCATCCTGGTCAGGCTGCTCCGGGCCCTCACGCGTGACTGCAGTATTGTCCCGGTCAATGGCATCCGCAATCACAGACTTGTTGGCCGACTTGATGACCTTTAAGGTCTTCTGAATTTTCCTCAAAGCTTTAGGATCTCTCAAGGCACTCAGCTCCTCCCGTTTTTTCTGGGCGTCTATTCTCTTTTGCTTTTCTTCCTCATCTTTTTTTGCCAAAAACTTTTGAATGTTAGCTGATAACCTATCTCTTTGCTTCTGCTCCTTTTTTGGAGGATCAAACCGAGCCTTGTAATACGCATTATCCTGAAATCACATCAGAGATTTAGTTTTAAGTACAATAACAACAAAATAAAAGTATTTTCAGTTTCACGTTCAAGTTAGAAACGATGGCCCGTAAGTGTTTTTAATGATTATTACAGCTCAAAAACACTCGCATTATCATCGAATAACTTATCTGATCAAAAATGTATGCGCATAACATTTCGCAAAATATGTACTGAAACTCACAGATGACTTTTGTTGTTGATTTCGTTGAGCAGCTAATAACGTCTCGCGGAACTCCATGTTCTCGCAATTTAACAATTCTGCAGAGGTGAAACTTCAACTAACATAACAACATTGCAAAATTTTCACAAATTATTTTATAAAAATCGTAAAATACGTGTCATGCCTGATTTTGATACACAATCCCACCATTTTCTGGAAACGTACTGACCAGTGTTGCCATTTGTCTTCGACTTGCCAGGTTACCAGAGGCTAAAAACCACAGATTACTAATATGTAGCTAGCTACTAAAAACGTCTGTGGTTAAAATATTGCCAGGTATCAATCTGCCTGCCTAGCCTTTTCCCAACTATCTTGGCATAGAGCAACACGGACCACCGGCGGCGGACCGGAGGGGAGTAGCCATACCCAGCCTCTGTCAAAGTTAATCAAAGTACAAGTCTACTTGGTCATAAGGCTCAATTACACCTTTCGATTTCAAGGGACCCAATTAGGAACAATCTAACCTAAATTGGACTCCTAAATCGGAATCCTAAATCGGCAACGCTGACAACTCTTACAAATTCAAGCCTTTAAACAGAACATCAAAAGTCGCTAGAAAGTCTCTAAAACTGATTCTACCAGGAGCGTACCAAAAAAGAAACAGAGCGGACTCAGATTTTTTTCTCGGAAATTTTAATTTATTAAAATAACACATAAAAATACCTACTAATAGCCCATTTGTAGTGACAAAGTCGCTAAATTGGCAACACTTAGCTCTAAATAGTGGTGACATAGATGATACACTTATATTGGGGTGGTGATGTGATTACACTATCCTAAATCGTACACAATTAAGGAAGTCAAATCGGGAACACCCAATCTTACCAAATCGGACACTAAGTGCTTTAAGTGCTATAACACCTTCCTGTTTCTTATATTGTGTCCCTGAAAATCGGAATGAGTAATTGAGCCTTTAATTGTTATGAGTAAGTTTCATAGTGACAGACGATTGTCTTTGTGTGGGCGTCTGAGAAAGTGTGCGTGGCGCAGATTTCCCCCCGCAAAAAAATGACAGACTATTCTATATCGGAAAAAACGCTATGGCTACTGCCCTCCGGTTCGCCAGTGGCCAGTGTTTCTCTATATATCTTGGGGTCGGCTTCTAGTCTAACCGGATGCAGCTGAATAAGTACCAGTATTTTACATGGAGCGACTGCCTATCTGACTTCCACAAATCAGTTACTGGGTAAGACTTGTTGTCGGACTTTCGGGCTTCTGATGAGTGACGACCCGTAACGACTGTCAAAGATCCACAACTGACAGTCGGGACCAATGGCTTCGTGCTTTCCGAGGCACGGAGGAGTCTCGGTATGTAAAGAAGGTCACCCATCCATGGACCAAACCCGGCAAGCGTAGCTTAACCTAATGGATCGACCCGTGCGGCTGTTATTACTTTAGCCACGAGCTCCTCTATTAATTAAATGACTGTCAAGTTTAGGAACCAAAAAAAACAAAGGGCGTTTTTCCACTTAAGCACCTCCACTCCAGTTCCACCTTTACGGCAACGGGTCCTGCTCCTGCCTGCAAGGCTTAAACATTTGCTTTTTGTCAACAAATGCTTATTGGTCCTCGTTTGTGGACGGAAACTGGTGATTCGAAAGCGATGTCAAATCTCTCTGTAGACTGTGTAACTTTACGTCCATACTTCTATCTCATAGTATACACTAACTTTTGCCAGCGGCTTCGCCCCAGCCGCAGCCCCTTCGCCGTGGAATGACGAAGTTTTATACAAACAAAATTCCCCCTCAAAGGTCAAATTTCTAAAACCCCTTAGTGCTCCCCTACCTTAAAAAAAGTGTGTGTGTACTACGCACGTAAGAAGTTATACTTCTTTGGCATAACAAGATAAAAACAAAACTGTCACAAAGTTTACAAAAGGAAAACAATCATTCTTCATGAACCACAGACTATTGCTAACTTCAGGGTGTCGGTTTTTTGTGACGGTGTGCGCGCGCATCATAAAAATTTACTCTCATCATTTTTCCATTACGCGCCAAAAGAAGTATAACTTCAAAAAAGGATGCCGTGTGCATTTCACCTTCATAGTACCAGTAGTTTCAGCTGTGCGTTGATGTGTCAGTCAGTTTCTCCTTCTATATTTTATACACATTGTATACATAGGTTTTGAAGTCACATCGTTACTCGTTCGCGAGACGTCAGTGGTGAACAATGACGTAGCTTCATGCGTGGTTAGAGTAAATTGAAAAACAAAATATAAAGAATCGACTAAATATGACAGTGTGACAGCACTAGTACACTACCATAGACTAGGAAATGAGATGACAGTGACAGGCTGTTCCATCTTTCTTTTTGTCTTTTGAAAACTTGACGGAAGACGAAAATATGGTTCGTGTATATTTTTACGATTTCTATCTGAATATTTCAATAAAATCACTTACTAAATAGATAAAATTTAATGTGGCGTCTTTGTAATAAGTGATATCAGTGTCATATAGCTCATTATTTATATCTATGATGTGGAAACATATTTGTAAATCCTATTTGTTGTCTCGCTGCAGGCCACCTCCAAGAAGAAGACCAGGAAGCTACGAGGACACGTGAGCCATGGCCACGGTCGTATTGGTAAGTTCTTTATCGTATTTCTTGAATACTTGTGTGTATTATAAACATCAAAGGCAACATAGTGAACCTAACCTAAAATTGTATATTACTGTTAGACCGGGCTCAACATGTCTCCTAAATTACATATCAAACTTTTCCTGGATTTGTAACCATCAAAGCGACGAGCATAATATGCCACTATTGATCAGTTCCTTGTCTGAGAATGTAGGTTTAACTATGGCTTTTGTTCTTCCTATTCTACTATTTACCATGATGTACTATCTGGTAAACAACGATGAGTAGCATTTGCAAGACATGCTACACCTTTAAAACGTTTCTGTATGGAAAGACATGCCCTATCCATTTACTAAGTTTAATCACAATGACAGGTTTTAATGATTCCCATTAGAATTTTGGATATTTGGTTATCAAAGTTGTTGTGTTATTCCAGGTAAGCACCGCAAGCATCCTGGAGGTCGCGGTAACGCTGGAGGTGAGCACCACCACAGAATCAACATGGACAAGTACCACCCTGGATACTTTGGCAAAGTAAGTGATGTACCAACCAGTTATTGTAATGAATGAATGTAAGATGAATATGTAGGGTGACTGGTAATTAGTGACCAATACTTATGCACGTGATTGTACTCATGATAACAAACAACTTTCCCAAAGAAACATTTTTTCTAACTCATTCACTTTTATCACAATACCACAATAGCCCAATGGCAATAGCATATGAAATTCCTGCGCTCGCGCCTGTGACCTATCAGTTGTTAGCCGCATGACACCGTTCTGTCTCACTATTTGTTTGTTATCATGAGTACAATCACTTGTTTAAGTATTGTATTATATATTATATAGTATTATACTTGAGTGCAGTCACTAATTACCAGTCACCCTATATTGTAGAGGTAAAAGGCTGACATACACATAGCTATAACCTGGGAGTCTTTAAGTCAAGAGTGGGGTAGAAACTACAGAAAGCCAATTTTAAATAATTAGTACATATTTATCTTGAATACTAAAGTCTGGAATACACAAGCTACTATGTATCATGTGTATTCCAGCTTTAAAAATAAATCCTGAGAGTTCAATCAACTAGTGAACTACTCACACTTTAAAATTGGTTTAAAAAATCTTTATTCTCACAAGAACATTATATTATGGTTCTCTTTAATAAGATGTTGAACTTGACTCATTGACTTGACACATTCAAACAATTTGCATTAAAAGATTGAAAGCATACATTACATAATAATTAGCAAAATATCCAGTTAAAATACTATCTCACAGGCTTCCATTCATAATTGGATGCAGCTGTTCCATATAAAATACTGATGTTCAACCAGTATTTTATATGGAATAACTGCTTATCTGATCTCCATAACCCATTAACTAGGTAACACAGTATCAGATTTTTTCCTGGTGTCAGATTTTCACCAGTATTCCCAAAAAATAAATAATAATGTGCCATTAATATTTTCTAGCTTGGTATGAGGAATTACCACGAGAGGAAGAACAAGATATTCAACCCTGTGTTGAACCTAGACAAGCTCTGGACACTCGTGTCTGAGCAGTCGAGGCTCAAGTACGCCACGGCCACTGATGGCAAAGTGCCTGTCATCAACATTGTCAAAGCTGTAAGTATTGAACAGTGTTATAGTTAGAAATATTTATGTTTTCGAGAAGATTCAGCATTCCTGTCAGCAGTATTTCTATAATAGGTTTATTAATATTGAACTTGTGAGTCTAGTAGACAGTCAACTCATTAATAAAAATAATAGTATTGTTTGTTGCTTGAATAAATTAAAAGTAAAGTTAATTTATTCAAGCAACAATTGGTGATGAAGACCAATGCAACTGTTAACCCTCTTTAAAAAAACAATTACATGCAGTTCTCAACTCTGCCAATATTTTTCTAGAACTTCCCCTTGGCAATTCATAAATTACACAAAAAAAGTTTATTTTTATTAATTTCTTATTCATGACCATAGATTCAAGTCTTTCAGTCGGATACATAGTACCTAATTAGGTGCAAAAACGTTTCTTTTTGCATAAGAATGCAGGTGCAACACATTCTAATGTATTTTGCAGTATTTGGCAACAAATGTGTCGAGTCAGCCTTCTCGGCAAACTTCGCTGAGGCAGTCAAAACTACAATAAAATTCTCAGCTCCATTTTACCGAGATCGCGCCTGTTTCAATGATTCCACATATTGTCCAGTTGCATAGACACTTGAGACACAAAACTACACCAATTTTACATCACATTATCCACTAGGAATCAATAAGCGAATAATTTAAACAGCCACTGAACTTCACTCCAGAAAATCCCGCCAAAAACTCCCACACAAAAAAAGTGGCACATTGGTCATGCCAATTATGAGCCTTGTGTCAAACAAATCCATGCTAATCAACTACATTTTATTTTCAGGGTTACTACAAATTGCTCGGCAAAGGCAAGCTCCCCAAACAGCCCGTCATCGTTAAGGCTAAATTCTTCTCCAAGACAGCTGAGAGGAAGATTAAAGCTGTTGGCGGTGCCTGCGTCTTATCTGCGTAATTTAAGTATAAAATAAAAAAAGTGAAAATCAAGCTTGCTGTTTTTTTTCCCTACAAACCTATCTTTTATTTACACATACAAATACACCATAATGCCAGCAGACAACGGGCACGAAATCGCTGCTTCAGCAGCGGCCGCCTGTGTGCGGTCCATGGCCCTTTACGAGGCACCGGTGTGGGAGTGTTCAATGAGGCGGCGACCAGCTCGCCGGTTGAAAGCGTCCCAAAGGGTCATGGCCATTCGGCTCATCCTAGGATACCGCACGGTCTCCTGTGAGGCGGCGAGCTTCCTTGCCGGACTGTCGCCATGGGATTTGGAGGCCAGGGTCCTCGCGCTGCTATTTGAATGGCGCGAGGGGTGAACGTTACCCCAGCCAGATAATGTCGAAATTAGTCATTTAAATGATATAGATAATTAGTTGCCTAGCTTCTGTAATTGTTGCACACATTTTCAAATTTGTTGCACTTATAGTTTTTTAGATATTTCACAAAAACATTTCCTGCTGGGGTAACGTTACCGCAGCCAGACATTTTCTTTCTAATGGGAATATCGAAATAAGTATTAGCTATATAATTAGTTATTTAGACGAGGTAAATGTTGCAACTTATTTTGTATTTGCACGTTTTCTTCGGCTGCGAAGTTATTCGAGATCCTGCTGGAGTAACGTTTGTGGTTTTGCTGGATCTCTGAAACGGATAGGCGGATTCTTATCATCTTTTGTACATCACTTCTTAGTGTGCGTAGTCGCAGCGGAAAAATGTCGAATTTCTTAATTTCAGTTAAGCAGATATTTAGTGTATGACTTCGTGTAAATGTGTATGGTAAGTACAAATTTGTGCATCCAACCATTGGGGAGTTATTCAACAAAAACTGTTTCCGCTGGAACTACGTCATCCTAGCGGCACTTTTTTTTTCTTAGGGACGCACAAGAAAAAAAATACTGTCAATAATTAGTGCGTAATGAGAGGTAAATGTGTATGTTTAAATGAAATTTGTGTGTCGTAAAACAACGAAGATATTCAAGATTCCGCTGCGCTGACGTTTGGCTATTTGATGAAAATCATATAAAACGGCTTAGTGCAGAGTTGTAATTTTTTCGCTCGTTGCTTTGAATTTGTGTGTAATGTTTGTGAAAACAGATTTTGAAAAAAACATACCGTTCAAAAGATATACACATAAAAGTAAAATAAGGTTATTAGGTCCTAGAACTTAAAATAGGAACTCTAGAGCCTAACTTATCACATTTATTTGTGTCTTTTAAGGGTCTACAATGTCTTGCCAAGTTTCATTTATGTGCTCTTAGTAATTAATGAGCAATGGCATATTTTACTACGACTGGACCACTATATTTTATGACATCCGATTGAAGGACTTTTTAAAGAAAAATCATAATAAAACATATTCAGATATTTATAATTCCTAACAGGATGCAAATGAAACTTCACATACATTTGAAAACAGTTACAAGCTACAAAATAACGTTTAAAGTAAGTCTCTAGAGCTCTTATTCAAAGTGACATGTTGAAGTGTTTTTATATTTAATTAAATAACCCTTGAACGGTACATTATTTATGTTTTTTTATTGCACAACTAATTATAACTAATTCTTAAGAAGTGATGTACAAAAGATGATAAGAATCCGCCTATCCGTTTCAGAGATCCAGCAAAACCACAAACGTTACTCCAGCAGGATCTCGAATAACTTCGCAGCCGAAGAACGTACAAATACAGAATAAGTTGCAACATTTACCTCGTCTAGACAACTAATTATATAGCTAATAGTTATTTCGATATTCCCATTAAAAAAGAAAATGTCTGGCTGCGGTAACGTTACCCCAGCAGGAAATGTTTTTGTGAAATAACAAAAAAAATATAAGTGCAACAAATTTGAAAATGTGTGCAACAATTACAGAAGCTAGGCAACTAATTATCAACATCATTTAAATGACAAATTTCGACATTATCTGGCTGGAGCAACGTTCACGCGCGAGGGGGCGAAACTCTGCTGCCGCGACACCTCGCGGCTCGGCGGACGGAGCTCCGGCAGGATCTCATGGCGACATGGAGACAGCGACTGTCGCAACCCAGCACTGGGAACGCCACCATTGCGGCGGTAGCCCCTCTTTGAGGAGTGGCTGGAGAGGCGTGACGGCGTCCTCACCTTCCACCTGACGCAGGTCCTCACCGGACACTGTTGTTTCAAGAGGTTCCTGCATCAAATCAGGCGGGAGGAAATGCCCGGGTGTTACCACTGTGTGGATCGCCCAGAGGTGGAGGTTGCTTGGGCGGAGCAGCGCTGTGTCCTCGTGGATGCGATAGGTGGCGGCGACCTTTCGCGCCTGGCCCTGGTTCAGGCCATGGTACGGAGCGAGAGGGAATGGGAAGCAGTCTCCGCCTTCTGCGAAGCAGTAAAGCTCGCGAAGGCGGAGGCGGGACGCGTGAGGGAAGCTCAACGGAGTGCCCCTCACGGCCCCGGCCGCCGCAGACCCGGGCCTGCAGACGGCGAGCAGTGGGTAGCTGGCCGTCCGATCAGCACCAGGCCCGTGAGTCGACGGCGCGTAGTGTTCCACGTGCGCCTCAAAGAGATAAGTGTCAGCCACCACTGACGAGGCCATCGTGGCCGGTGCCTGCATGCCTAGAGGTAGCGGATAAATTCTGAAAATGAGTTACCGCACCCCTGGGTACTCAGGCAGGGAAGGAATGGGTGGGTTTTAGTCAGTAAGAGTGACATGCCCTCCCGCTCCACCCAGAGCGGGAGAAGTCATTGGATGATTTCCCAACCCACAAAAAGAAAGCAGCGGCCGCTTGTACCAGCCCCATGACCCTGAAGCACCTAAAGAGTCGCATTTTAATAAAATTTCAAATAAGGCTAAAATATAAAACGATCCACCGGTCCAGTGGTGGGGTATTGAGTTAAGACTAGATTCGATATCTAGAATCTTTAGATGTAAAAAAAGTATGTGTGTACTTATGTACGCACATAAGAAGTCATACTTCTTTGGCGTAACAAGATAAAAACCAAACTGTCACAAAGTTTACAAAAGGAAAACAATCATTCTTCATAAACCGCAGACCATAGCTAACTTGAGGCTGTAGGTTTTTTGTGACGGTGTGCGCGCGCATCGCCGCAGGAGACGCCAGGGGCTTCCGGCGCCGCGAGACGATCTCTGGCCACCGTAGACCCGGGCCTGCAGACGGCGAGTAATGGGTAGCTCGCCGTCCGATCAGCACCAGGCCCGAGAGTCGACGGCACGTAGTGTTCCACGCTCGCCTCAAAGAGTTGTCAGCAAACAGGACGGGGCCCGTCATGGCCGATGCCTGCCCGGGGGTTGAGGATAAATTCGAAAGAGTTAGCCCTGGGCATTCAGGGGTGGGTTTTAGTCAGTAAGAGTCTGACACGCCCTCCCGCTCCACCCAGAGCGGGAGAAGTCATTGGATGATTTCCCACAACCAAAAAAAAAAAAGACTACTGGTTCTGGGTGATGTACAGTGAACCCTTTAAACCGTTATTGACATTGCACGTAAAACTGTAATACAATTGAAACGTTACAATACAGTAAATTACTCATGTAATTTGTTCGATCCGAACGTAAGCTATTAAACAATTTATGTACGAGTGCATTCGGAAATGAAACAAGATTGGATACTGCACATTATTTATACGGTGTCTCTCATGATGAATGACGGATGAAGTAACTTATGAATATTGTATTGTACTGGGAGGGCAAAGGCCTGCTCCGGCTGGTGTAATGCCGTATCAACTGATGTTTACGAGAACTTTTCTTTGAAATATGTCTTTTTATGTCGCGAACGAATACATTGATACTACGAATTTATTGTGCTAATTTTTGACGACAATTATAGGTAGGTATATTATTGTTTCAAAAAACTTAAAAATACACGCTTTACGTAATCATCACAGTAAACCCTTTCATTTGATAAACCCTAACATGACAAATGCTTGCACTGTCTGGACAGGTCCACTCGAATTCGTGTGTTGCTTTCTTCAAAAAGCTCATCCCAGACATAAACGTACATGGTTCTCATATGATTTAACCAGTACACACTTTAAAAGAGACTTTGACCTCTGAGTTTGTTTCGGTGTTTCTTCTCAGGGTAGTCAGCTAGGAAACACCGGCCTCATCTAGCTTAAACTGACAAAAACCATTGACGTGTAAAAGTGTTCCTTGTAACCTATTTACTGAATAAACATCATTTATCATTTATGGGATTGCATAAAAATCACTAGTACGCCATAGCGTAGTATCTTTGGGAGTCCACCATATTAGATTAAGAATACCGTCACTTAGTGAACCATGTACTATCATCAAACTAAACATATATGCAAAATTTCAGCTGAATCGAAAACCGGGAAGTGGGTCAAATTTAACTTCCAAAGATTTTTTACATAGTTACAGGTGAAGCTAATAAAAGCATGATATAAGAATCAATTGTATCACCACAGACATATCAACACCACTACTTTAAGGAATCAATCGTATCCCCATAGACATATCAACACCACTCCTGTAAAGAATCAATGGTATTATATTACCACAGACATATCAACACCATTTCTGTAAAGAATCAATCGTATCACCACAGACATATCAACACCACTCCTGTAAAGAATCAATCGTATCCCCACAGACATATCAACACCACTCCTGTAAAGAATCAATCGTATCACCACAGACATATCAACACCACTCCTGTAAAGAATCAATCGTATCACCACACACATATCAACACCACTCCGTAAAGAATCAATCGTATCCCCACAGACATATCAACACCACTCCTGTAAAGAATCAATCGTATCACCACAGACATATCAACACCACTCCTGTAAAGAATCAATCGTATCACCACAGACATATCAACACCACTCCGTAAAGAATCAATCGTATCACCACAGACATATCAACACCACTCCTGTAAAGAATCGTGTAATGGTACAATCGGTCACCACCACGCCCACCATGAGCGCCGAAAAAGGGGGCATGCTACAGCTATTCTAAGTATACAAATAATTAGTACCCTTAGATATGATTCATTTCGTAAAGAATCAGAACTGAATCATTTGTATTTACCGAGAAATCAACGATGATTATTTTGCGCGCTCGTTCAGCAGAACTTCGACGACGACTTTCAATGTTGATTCCAAGTTTGAGGAGCTATTCGCTTTTCTCAAACAATTTATTAGTACCTACCTTGCAAGATAAAATTAGTACTCCAGTAGTTTACGAGATTATATTATTATATCATGCCATTGGTGGGGTGGCGGTAGTCATGGTGTTAAATTTTCATTTCAAGATTTGCCTATTTTAAAAACTCCGTGATTTTTTCTTCGGGTGGGCCGTGCCCACCCCAGGATGTTGGCTTACCGGTTTGAAATTCAAGGCTGGACACTTAAGAGAAATGTGGAAATTCATGTAGCAGTTCACAGTTCATTGTTCAAACATGTAAAACACCCTGAGAGTGGCGGTATGTAGGCAGAATGTCAAAAATACCGCCCCAAAATCCGACTTAGCTTATCTGAAAAAGTCTTGGCCTTCGAGGTTGGACTAAGGGGGTTCCTAAGCGCATGCTTTGAGAGGGGCGAGTTCCCACTTCGTTGGAAGACGGGGGTGGCTTACGGACTCTCGGTCCGCTTATCAGCCCATCATGCCGCTCGACGAGGTGGGCAAGCTTATTAAATGTCATTGCAGACCGCCTCGTCGAGCGGCTGGTGCGGCTAGAGCCGTCATCTACCCCAGCACCGGGGAGAGTGGAGCCGGTGAGAGATGTCGTATGGTATCCCACAGGGATCGGTTCTGGGGCTGCTTCTGTGGGACATCGGGTACGACTGGGTGCTGCGCGTTGACCTCCCATAGAGGCCTCTGAGTGGTTTGCTACGCTGACGACACGCTGGTCCTGGCGCAGGGGGGAGTCGTACCTGGTGGCGGCTGAGCTAGCGACGTGCGGGGATCCGGCAATTGTAACTCGAGGCGCTACTGATTTTCTTACGTTTTTTGCAATTGCAGGTCAGTTTCAGGTTGTATCTTGATCAACATTCGATTCGCAGCCGTAGCAAGTATGTATTTATAGAATTAAAATCATCAATAAAACTTTCTCAGTTAGAATTGATTCCAAATGTAAGTATTCCATGAAATCATGACATCAATTCTAACTGAGAGAGATGTATTATGATTTGAATAATTATAACATTCGCGGGCTACCCTGGAGCATTTACCCTATAGGAATCTGAATTTTCGGTCACTAACTACTTTATGAGTAGGTACTAATTTTTGTATAAATTTGGGAAAAAATCACGGAGTTTATAAGCTATGGAAATCTTGAAATGAAAATTTAACACCGTGACTACCGCCACCGAACCAATGGCATGATGTATCTCGTAAACTACCTACTGGAGTAGTCATTTTGAATTTTGGGTACTAATCAAATAAATTTATCTTGCAGGTTAAGTACTAATTATATAAATTTATGTTTGAGGAGAGCGACAAGCTCCTCAAACTTGGAATTTGAATATCGTGGTCCTGCTGAACGAGCGCGCATAAGTAATCATATATATTATAATGTACTCTGTGGTAATCATCGTTGATTTCTTGGTAAATATACTATAGGTATTTAAACTTAGAATAGCTGTTGTATGACTTGTATGCCTCTTTTTTCGGCGCTCACGGTGGTCTTGCTGAACGAAGCGCGACTACCGCCAGACCACCTTCAAAGTAGATTTTTTCAAAAACTAATTGTGTTGTTCGATTATATCATAAACTACCTACTAATTAGTACCAATTGAGTAGGTACTAATTATTTACCAATTATAGAAGCGATTGGCGTTGGTTGTCCGGCGGTAGTCACGGACATTTTTTAACCGACTTCAAAAAAGGAGGTTCTGTTTTTGACCCGTATGTATGTTTGTCCTACGAAGTCGACTTTCTCGAAAACTACTACGATATAGTTACTAGTTTTTTGTTCGGGTCTAATTATTTACCAATTGAAAACTAATTATTATTTACTAAATCTTGAAGCAATTGGCGATGGTGGGCCAGCGGGGCGGTAGTAACTGACATAATAGATATCTACTCACTATTGCTTTGAAGACACGACGGGACAGAGGTGGTTCCTACGCAGCAGAGGCTGGCAGGGAGTTCCAGACTGACTATAGGACTAGTTCATGGGTAGGTATTTATATCAACCAAGTGAGGAAGGTAATCTTCTGTAAAATCAACGAACGCATTAAAAATGTGTCTATAGACCATTATTTCGCGGAAATTGGTGTGGGTTACACGTTTACTTAGTTTTTAATTTATTGTAATGTCTGTTTTATGTTCCAAAATGTAAAATAAATACCCTTTCTACATTACGTCTTGTATTGAAAGGGAGATGGTGATCGGTTTCAATGTAGATGAGGCTGTCAGGTTCACTTTTAGGTAAATAAGACAACCGTGGGTATAATATAGCGTCATATTTAATAATACTTAAAATATGCTTACTTAAGATAACTTAAGGATTAGCACAATACGTTTCTATTGATCATGCAAGATACTCAAATAATAAAAAAAACTATGCAGCATTTTAAATGCAATTTTATGTAAAAGCACAACGCACATTACGCACAACATAGTGTACCTTGGTACTAAATTAAAATTATATTTCGAGTATGAATTATATACTCTTCCTCCTCAATGAGTACACACTATAGCAATTGCATGTAATTATTGTATCGTTCTTGCGAATGTCCGCCGCACTGTTATGATATGGTCGATTCCTTAGAGCAGCGCTATGTTTTGTTACATGTAAAATGCTCAAAAATGTACTCATCTTCACAATAAATGTACCTATTATTATAAGCATTAGGTTTCGAATTATAAAGCAAATTATACCATGAGATCAGTTAAACAATATCCTTCAGATTTTTCTTATTCAGTACTTAAATAAGAGAGATTTTTATCAGTTATCGCAATTATTATATCTTGAATGTGTAGTACTTTATTCTGGAGTAACTTTTCTCTAATGACAAAGTATATGAATGATTGTACATTGTTAGTTAATGGCCTACGAAATCTATTAATATAGCATGTAGATTAAATTTACACTGTCTATGCTCCAATGACTTAAGCAGAAATTTTGTCCACCTTATATTTTTGGACTATTATTGAATAATTAGAACTGTAAGTTATATGAAAGATGTACCATCAGAAATGTCTGTGCATGAACAGTTTCGAAAAGTTTTTGCTTGCAAGTTGTGAAGCATACTTCGCCCCGCCCATTACGTTGTTGTCCAATAGCTTTACAAAAAAGGGCATTGTCTCGAATGGTTTTCATCTCATTGGACAACAACGTTATATTGACGAACACCATTTGTTGAGACAAAGCCCTTTTTTGTAAAACCCTGTTTGTAACATTTATGACTTTTAAAATCTTAGTCAGTTGTCTGAATTTAGTGCATCACTCCTCAGTCGCATCCTGCACACCAAATGCAGCCTTACGGTGGTCATGCACAGACATTTTTGTGATCGTACATCTGCAGAGCTAAGATATAAACACACATGACTAATATTTACTCCCAATAAATTGTGATAACAGAAACTTTTGAAGGTTCAAGCATTACAAATTCGAGTTGTTTTATGATTCAGTCAAAATTAGTTTTGGTAGGGCTAAGTGTATATTGTTACTGTGTGTGTCTGCCTCATCTGTGGAACTTGCTCTGGGGGAGCCTGTGTCTGCACGACGTCTGCCGGCCGCGCCTGCTTGGCCTTCTTGCGTGCAGCATCACTCTCAGCATAGTACATCCCCAGCCTAGTTTTAATAGCTGCCAAAGCTGCTCCATTTATCTCATCATGGAAAATATTTGTGTATCTCCACTGTTTCACCATAGGACCCCTCTTCCTTTCTTTCTTAATTTTCTTTTCTGGTTTAGGTTCAATGTGATGATGCATCAGTTCTGTAGTATGTCCATAGGGATTGTCTAAAGTGATGGTGTGCTGCTGGGGCTCAGGTTTAGCTTGCAACACAATGAAGGCTGTTGTGGGCTGCGTTGGTCTTGGTGCCGCTGACTGAAGTAAGATCCCCATGCTCTGTCCCCCATTGGGAGTTTGATAAAAGTTAGCAGCAGTGCTTGTGGCCAATGTCGCTACATTGGTTTGATACTGATTTTGAAAGTAGTTCTCTGCAATGTTAACCAGATGACCACTTCCTGGATATGCAATAGTTCCCAGAGGGTCCTGAGAAGTTTGGGATTGCTGCTGCGGAGGTTCCACCTGTGGCACAAGATCCATGCTCCTCTTAGATTTAGGCATAGTTGCTGATATGTTATCTGGGTCAAAAGTTTTGATGTAGTCTTTCCACATCTTGGAAATATTAATTTCTAAACCAGCAATCTTATCTAACCTGATAAAATCTTTTAAACGGTGTGTGTGCACAATAGAATAAATATGATTTCTTATTTGGTCTAACATTCCAGACGGTAGTCGGACCTCTCCAGAGCGACGATGACTATTCTTCCCACGATTGTCACTGGGAAACATTACACCATCATCCATTTTCTTACAGAGAACTCTGACTTTTCTCTCAGTTATGGCATGAATGTTTTTGAAAGCTGTTTGGCACACTTGAGTCTCTCTTCCCTTTACTCTCACAAAGTATTCAAAGGTGCAGGTACGGCGACTGCTTTGTTTCACCCTTTTTCGCTTAACATCTACTTGCCTCATAAGTCCAAATAAATAAGCATTTTGTTCATCATGAGTTTTCATTGAATAGAACCCTTGAAAAGTTTTCAATCGTATCTCTTCGGGAACCTTTTGGAAGCATTGTCTTCGGCAGTTACAGTCTGGACCAGGCTGTTTAGGCGGCACCACTTTTCCATTTGCATTTATGTACTCTAGTCCTGCTATTCTTAAACGCTTTTGTTTTTGTTTGTGCCATTCTGTAAATAAAAATATTCATAATGTACGAGTAATCCGAACGCGTTAGTAGGACCTATACATGTATTTGCCACTACAATATTAGAGAAACATCTAGTAATGCGTTTTAGATATTGCGCTAGACCTGTGTGGTACCAGCAGTGTTTATTGAGCGTTACTATCAAATAAAGTCAAAGCCAACAGTTTCAGAACAATCAACAACTAGTTACACAAAAATGTAGTAAGGTAATAAGAGTCAAAAACTGGTTAAAGTAATGAAGACTTAACAATGAGAACAATGTCTTAGGAAAAGATAAGTGGCGGATTATAGATCTATACCTTGATAGTCATGTAAAGAAAAAACTCACCTTCTGGATTCCTTAAACGTCTTTTAATGATTTTCCCGTTTTTAGTTAGCTTTATTTTTCGATCATTATTTGAGACATCAGCCATTTTCATATCAAAGCATAATGTTGTGCGTTTGGTTCACATCCAAATCATCGTAACTACCACAACTCATGAGATTAAACAAAACGCATCGATAACAAAACGCAACAATTAGGTATTGTTTTTTTTAGCATTCTTTCAACCAAATATATAATTATACATAATTTAATCCTACTAATAGTATAAATGTGAAGAATTGTGAGGATTTATGTTTGTAACTCTTTCACGCAAAAACTACTGAACAAATGATGAAACTACAGTTATTACATCAGAATAGAGTAAAATATATATGAAATTATAATGGGGGGAAATACTAACTAATACCACGCGGGCGAAGCCGCTGGTAGAATCTAGTTTATTATAAACCAATTCTTTATGGAACGTGCACGGCGTAGTCTGTGCCATCTAGTGAACTAAATTCGAAACTTTTACCCTTTTAAAACTTGTCGTTGACATTTCCGTGCCATATAGCTAAACACACACGCATAATGCACACATGCAGCAAGCATAACGAAGACTGGCATCTAGTGAGTGAAATCCGCAACTTTTACTGTATTAATACTTGACATTGACATTAATGTGCCGCCATATAAAGTTCCTGCACGCTTCCTCTATAGGATTTATAAGACAAGAACAAAGTGACCAATGGCGAGGTGGGTAGTTAATGTACTCTGTGGTGGGTAGCGATGCTTGATAGCCACCTCTAACCTCGCTTTCGGTCACGAAATAATATGGATCAAAATGTAGACCAACAACAATTTTAATGAAGTACGAATATTAGTAAAGAACTATAAATATTCGTACTTCATATACCATGGTTTGGTAAACTACTAAAATATTTTTTGGTAAAATATGGCAACTGAACTTTTACCGTCAATGTCGCGAGCAAGTCGCGAGTAAAGAGTAATATAGTTTAAAGGTCACGAGTGTGATGACTTGTTTCAGTCCAGCCGGTCGATTCTGTTAACAGCTCACCGTGAAAACTTAGGTGGAGTGAGCGTGAAGTGAACTGTCATTCCACCTTGATTGAAGTTGATTGTATGGATTGACAGCCCACTTCACGTTCACTTCACCTAAGTTGTCACGGTGAGATTTTACAGAATAGCACTACAGTACTCACCCAACAAGTTCAACTGTATCCTAACAATCGAAGATTTTTGTTACGTCTACAGATGCTGTCCAGTTTAAAATGCCTTTTCTTTTTATTTCCTAAATTATTTATTCACACACTCGCTTTTCCAAGTTACTTTTGACATTGGCAGAATAGTCAACATATGGTCGACATCGGCTGTACTTGCCATCAACAAAAAATAGAATAGAGTATAGAGTGCAAAGAGTATAATAATAATCGTAGAGTGTGATGACATCACCCACCCATCTGTCTGTCAGTGTCAGCCAATACAATAGTTGCTCACACGTTTGACGATAGATAATAACTTGTTTTAACATTAGAAAATAAAGACGCGCATACAAACAGTATTGTATCGTTTAATAGAAATACCTATTGGCCGCTCTTTAGTTTGAGTTACTTGAATAGTTCCAGAATCGTGATTTAAGTGTTAAGCAACAGTAAAACCAACAGGTGAGTGAGTCAACAGTACAAAACAGAGCACCTTATAAAAAACAGAAGAGAATGCTAGTATCTTTCAACACACTTCTATTTTTTTCCAATATAGTGTGTTATTTGATCATACTATCGCTATCTTTATTATCATCATAGTATTCTGAAGGAAAACTACCTTCGTCTCTGTATTGCATCTTGCTGTTTCTTTTGACTAGGATTAGATTTCATGTTTTATTATTGATCTTATTTACAGTTTTCATGTTTTATTATTGATCTTTTTGACAGTTTTCATGTTTAATTATTGATCTTATTTACAAACACTGTATCATGGCAGATCCTAAAGTATCCTAGTCCCCAGTAAATGGAGCTAGTAGCCAAAGGTTTTATAGAAAGCCAGATATTTGCTCAAATAATGTTATCAGTACCTAGTAGTTTGATTAGTTGTCGCATAAATAACCATAACGTTTAAGATTATGATTATGTTTGTTTTATTAGCAAGGCTATTATATCTTTATTTTTAATTTCAGATCAAGATGACATTCCAATCTGTAATGCCGAGCCGGGAGTTCCTGTGGGATGTGTTTAGGAGGTAAAACTTAATTTAATTGACTAACAGGCACTTGTTTTGTACAAAAATTCATTGACTTATGACTCAGCTTGTAGTAACTAACTAATTGTTGCACCATATAAACTCAATGTTAATGAATATTCCATGGGATGGGAATCCCACTTTTTGAGATAATTTTTGGTATTGTGCTTTTTGATGTCCTTTAATTTGACCTTTAAGTCATTCTGTTAATTATGTATGAACCATCAAAAATGTAGTATTTATAGTTCAACGCTAAAGTAAATTGATTAAACCTAATAATAGCTTGTGATACAAATGTTGATTCAATAAAAGTCTTTAGGTTCATAATGTTATATCTCCATGTATACCTACTATAGCAACACTGATTATTGTGTTGTTCTGAAAATAAGCAGAATATGTTTTAGCATGGCATTAGAAGGTACATGTGCTAATGTGACCTTAAGCATAGCGACAAGGTGAATAGACCCCCACCCTTCCCACTGCCAACCTCCAGCGGAAACCACAAACCACGATCCGAGATATGCTCAAATTTCCATTGTTTTTACATACGTTATACATTTATATGTGCCCAAAGCTCATTTAATATCCAACACATTGAGAGAAAACTTTCTGACATTGTTATCTTTTTCTTGCAGAGTTGACAAGGACCGCAGTGGGTACATATCAGCTGATGAGTTACAACAGGCCCTCTCCAATGGCACATGGAATGCATTCAATCCTGAGACTGTGCGTCTTATGATAGGTGGGTTTGAAGTTTAGTTTGCAGATAACATTAAATCAGTGGCGTAGCTACCTTGGGTGGCACATGGTGCGGAAGTTGGTCACCCCATTGAAAGTTAAAAGCAATACATTTTATATTATAAACGTCATGGGTCATTTCATATTTATATTTAAAATATTGAACAAGCATAATATTTTTTTTACATCTTACAGTTAAAATGTCTTCTTTTTAGCTTTGACAGCTGCAAACTCTGATATAATTTCTTCAAAATTCTTATTTAGTATTGCGCCACGTTCTATGGCTATTATACCAAGATAACTAAGCCGTGATTGGGTCATTGTTGCCTGCAAGAAGTTTTTTTTATATTAATTTTAGTTTACTGTAACTCCTCTCACATGAAGCTACAGACACGCAAACCGACATAAACAATTTTAGTGCAATCATACGATTTGGAAGAGATTCTGTAAAATCCCATTCTACAATAAACTTTAAAAAGTCTAGAGATACCTAATCAGAAACTGTAACATTAGCTGCTTTCAAGTGTTTTCGCAGTATTGGTATCTCCAAAAGTAATTCTCTTTCTGAGACCTTATCATTAAAATCAGTAAATTTTGATGTACCTCGCTAAAGTAATAACAGCCGCACGGGTTGATCCATCAGGTTAAGCTACGCTTGCCAGGGTTGGTCCATGGATGGGTGGCCATCTTTACATACCGAGACTCCTCCATACCTCGGCAAGCACGTTAAGCCGTTGGTCCCGGCCGTCAAGCGTGTATCTTTGACAGTCGTTACAAGTCGTCAGAAGCCCGACAGTCTTACCAAGGGGTATCGTATTACCCAGTAACTGGGTTGTATAGGTCAGATGGGCAGTCACTCCATGTAAAATACTGGTATTTAGCTGCATCCGGTTAGACTGGAAGCCGACCCCAAGATAGTTGGGAAAAGGCTAGGCAGATTTGAAATTTTGATATACCTAGCTCATTTCAGTTCTTCAGTATTCGCCAAAAGATCGCGACTATTGTATGGGGAATCCCACATGACAGCGTCATGCGCTTTTGGGGGAATGCCCGAAAAAGACAGCTGTGCTAGCGATTATTTTTTTTTCTTAATGTTTATATTTTGTTCTTAAGGCCCGCTCCCCCTAGCTACGCCACTGCATTAAATCATGTTCTCACTAAGATACTCCTAAATTAATGCCTCAATATTATTAATCTGTTTTACTTAATATTTATCTGTTGTAATATGACTTAAAAGTTGTTAAGTGCTGAAAACCCAACAGGGCACTTTTATTTAGGCATTGGATAAGATGTTGTACATTGTTTGTGAAAAGTCAGCAACTTTGCTTTTGATTGAACTGGAACACTATGATAATTTTTGTTTCTTACTTAAAATACTTACAGCATATTGTCATGTTTCCAGAACTTTTATTTTGAAATTACTGTGACTTTCAAATAGTAGGTATAGGTTATTATAATATACCTAGGCGCATTCAGTGCTTTGTTGATAAGGAAATAAAAACCCCATTTTTGTTAGTCAGGATAAATAATAATGCCAATTATTTTTATCGTAATTTGGCAATTGTTTTAATGTTTTCCTATAACTTTCAGTCATGGTTTAGAATTTCCCATACTGTCCAAGGCACAAGGAAAATGGAATGGCAATATCAAACAGTTGAAATCTAATAAAATGTATAATTTTTTCAGGGATGTTTGACAAACAGAACAGAGGTGTTATCAATTTCGAGGATTTTGGTGCCCTATGGAAATATGTAACTGACTGGCAAAACTGTTTCCGCTCGTTTGACAGTGATAACTCCGGGAACATTGATAAGGCGGAGTTAAAGAACGCTCTCACAGCATTTGGGTACAGATTATCAGATGAAGTGGTCAACATTATGGTTCAGAAATTCGACAGATTTGGCCGCGGCACTATCCTGTTTGATGATTTTATCCAGTGTTGTGTCACTCTATATGTAAGTTGAATTAGTAAATACATTTTACGTACATTGCATGAAACACATACAAGCAAATAGATTAAAAGCAGCGCAAATTAGCTTAAAATAGAACTTTTAATTCTGTGGTTTTGAACCTTTGGTTTTTTTTTTGTAGACTCTGACGTCAGCATTCCGCCACTTCGACACGGACCAAGATGGCGTGATCACTATTCACTACGAACAATTCCTCAAGATGGTGTTCGGATTAAAGGTAAAAGTATAAAAGTCTTCTTATTGACTGCCTATCAATATTTTAGTCTGTAAAATATTAATAGTCAAACTCAGTACGACTTTCTCTACGACCGAAGCTCTATCAATCTATGTTCTGTCATTCACTTTTTTGGGTGACTGCGAAATATACGCCTCGCGTTGTTCATTTACATCACGAGCATTCGTACATATACTCAAACAGAACGCTTATAAAGCGAGAATGCTCGTAGTGAGGACCTTAGAGTCGAGCAGTTTTATCAATTAGTGATGGCCTAGTAGAGACGCCTGCATTATTTATGTAGGTACTCCTTATTTAAAAGAAAGAGGTGGTAACTAATTACTGCAGGCGTCTATTTACAAAATATTAATCGATTTAAGGCTGATTTTTTTAACAACAATAGACCTAACTTGATGCATTTTCTAACTACAAACTTCATAAGTTCCTGTCTCTCACGGTTAGCGTAGCTGCTGTTGAGTGCTTCAAACCCTCCGCATAGATGGTATATTATTATATAAACGTCTTTCTGCATGGTAGATATATTGCCTTCATTGTAGAACCTTATCAGGCGTATCTTCTGCAGTCATCGCTATTATATCACCCTTTTTGTATTAAAATTAAGCTAATTATTGTTTGTGAACAAAGAAAAAGTCAAACTTTTCAGACGAGTTTTGTGATACAAGAGACAGATTGTGTCTTTTTTAAATGTTAAGATAAAAAATGTTATTTACTTGTAAATTCTGATTGTATTTTGAAAACTATATAGGTCTGAATATTTCTAAATGTTACTTGATGTAATCTATGTTATTATTATGTTAGGAAACGACGCTGGTCTTCCAACATAGCTAACTTCGCATGATGTGAGGAATGTAGCTCAAAAATACTCGACCTTTCACTTATTCCACATCATTATATACAAAGTTTTGATTAGTTGCCAAAACTTCAAAGACTTGTTCGAGTAACTCTAAACATAGACGTTTTTTAACATTCTATTTATTTTGAATATATTTAGAATTGATATCCATCAAGCCTGCGAAGTTTCGCGCTATAATTAGATTCAAAATTAATGACGTGTGTGAAGTTCGCGTTTCGCTGCGCAGTAGTACCCCACCCCTCACATGAATTTGCTACTGCGCAGCGACCCGCGGAGTGTTTCGATCTGTCATAGGCTTTAATTATACCTGTACCTACCAAAAGTTATGTTTGAACACAGATATATCCAACATAATACCAAGGGTTATGTTCACACATTGAGAGTCTTCTCACAAAATAAGTTCGTTTTAATACTAATTTGTAGTTTGCTAAACTCTTGGCTGGTAGCGCTTTGTCATGTGTCAGGCAAATAATCTAATATTATTGCATGGAGCAGATGTAGTGGCGTATTTAAAAATATCTTTTCGTACAGTGTTAGAAATGTTGAGTATTTTTGGTCTATATTACACGACAACGTTCGTGGCAGGCGTGGTCATATTAAGGGGGAGAGAGACGACAAGCGCGACTTAGTATTAGAAAACCCTTACTAAATACTCACCATCCCTCTCGCACATTTTATGACCGTGACTGCCACGAAGTGTGGCATTTAGTGGTCTTATTCTAACGATGCTAGCCGTTCAAAAATAATAATTACTGTAAGGAGACTTGTACTTTTTATTAATTACTTATTTTAGATATTAAATTAATGAAAATATCGTGTCTCGATGCACTAATAGGAAAATTTCTCTTTCGTTCAGTGTGTGCCGTAAACATCGCAGTTGACTCCGGGAAAATGCTTTCAGGCCAACTGATATATCCACCAATACCCACCAATTTTTTTAATAAAAATGCAAAAGGTAAATTCAATAATAATAATATCTGTAATATTTCCAATATTTCGATGTATTCATCTGTGAACAAATAATCATGTACCTACTTTCTCAATTTTTCAGTGGGTTTGTAATTTCCTCTAGTTAATAAGTCTGTAAATGCGGGGTTGTCCCCACATAAATTCTAGCTAGCTGTGACTGTGGCTCTACTCCTTAAAAACCTTTTCTAGGTAACCAATTTCATGTGCTCAAACATAAATTAAATTCAAAATTTTACTATATCTACTGTAGTAGTGTTTGGGATAAGATTTTTTCTTGTGACCAGATTTAAAAATTAATACAACTTGTAAATGAGGACGTGTTCTAGAGTTGCCTTGCCAAGTGATTTAAATTATAGATCTTATTTTTTTGTTTTAAAACTATTCGAATTTTTACTTATGATGAGAGAGCTCAAAAACTGTTTGTGCATTGACCTTAATTTGTGAAAGCTTTGTATACAATGTGTATAAATGCATATTTAATAGTACACCTACATATTTTAAGATGTATTATGCTATTGGTGTATTGATAGCCTAAGTATAAACATTGAAGTAATCTGCTTTGTGTAACTGCTAAGCTCAAAATAAAACAAAATACGTTATTTTTAGTATAGACAAAAGCCGAAACACCCTAAACGTAACGTCAATAACGACTCGATAAGATTTTTTTTACAGTTTTGAGCTATACTAAAAAGAAACGTGCATGTATGTCTATGTAAAATATATTTAAAAAAAATAATTACTTATAAAAAAAAACATAATATGTACTAAGAAGAAAAAAAAAAAAAGTTTTTCCTATTGCGTAGTAAAAATAAAAGCTTTGGAAATGATATTACTTAGCAATAGGAAAAACTATTATTTTGTAATTGCAAAGAAATTGCAACCAAAGTTCATAAAATTATTTATTACTTTTTAAATGTGTAAATCTCATTATTACACAGCTTAAGAAAGATCACAATGTGCAAAAGATATTTTTTTCTGTTAAGGGCAAATACATACTTTTCAATAAATGTTTTTAAATCAATTAATTTTATTTTAATTCTATTAATTCTTGTGAATAACAAATGCGAAATATTTGAATCTCCGACGACTAACCCATATTTAAAATAGGAAGACAAATGCTATTAATCATATCTGTCATAATTGTTCATGGAAGTCAATAATAGAAGATCATTTTAAAAACTTTGTGACAGAATGTTAAAAAAATTGTCTAATCTGTCTTTTGGTTCGTTATTTTCCATGCTCCAATAGTGTATTTGAGCCAAATAAGTCCTAAGTCACAGCCCATCTGTACCCATGAGAGCACTGGAGTTACTTTGGAGCCCTCGATCTCCGTCCACCTAACTGGAACTTCAGCAATTGGAATGTCTAGTTTTTGTGCTATGTATAGTAACTCTACATCAAAAGCCCTGGAACAAAAAACTAACTTTATTATCAAGTCGTACCGTAGGCACTTGATATTGTGCACCAGGCAGGCACCTCCTATAGGTACTTATTCCGAACTAACAAGGAAATGGTTAAAAAACTAAACGTTATTATTATTAAAAGGAAAAAAAAAACCGGCCAAGTGCGAGTCGGATTGTTTGTATTTATTTTGTTTGGTGGTATTTGTTTTTATAGCGGGAACAGAAATACACATTTTGTGAAAATTTCAACTGTCTACCTATTACAGATCATGAAATACAGCCCACTGACGGACGGACAAGCGGAGGCTTAGGGTTCTGCCTGTTTTGTTCCCGTCCGTAAGGCATAGGGTCCCGTGGGTTATTGACTTGAAAAAGATATCAGACCCTTGAAAATGCAGCCCTGACTTTCATAAAATACTAATTAAGTTAGTAAAAAGATGATTACACACGTAGACGAACGAGACAGTCAGTTTTTAGGTCTCTATCACAACAAAATGAGACGTTGACCTCTGAGTTTGTTTCGGTGTTTCTTCTCAGGGTAGTCAGCTAGGAAACACCGGCCTCATCTAGCTAAAACTGACAAAAAAAAATGTTGACACGTGTAAAAGTGTTGTTAAAACCTACTTATTTATAAATAAAAAATAAAAACTTCAACTCGAAGACGTTAAAGTACGCGCCTACTATAGTTTCGGTCGAAACGCCAGGCGAAACCGAACCTTCGGTCGGACATTAAGTAAAATTAACTTTATTTTACTTACCATCTGTTCACATGCAGACTTTTAAAACAAATATCAGCTGCTTTCCTAGTGAACAGTTTGAAGCCACACTGTGTGTCTTTAATGCCCTTGACAGTAAACAGCCACACAAGGAAGTGGAATCCATACATCAGAATATTCCTAAAACAAATATAATCATATTGAAATACAGGCTGCAGGCATTACCTGGGCCTGCGGACGGCCAGTAGTGGGTAACTCGCCGTCCGATCAGCACCAGGCCCGAGAGTCGACAGCGCGTAGTGTTCCACGTGCTTTTTTGTTTTATTGGTGGGTGGGAAATCATCCAATTACTTCTCTTACTGACTAAAACCCACCCCTGTTTCTTCCCTGCCTGAGTAATTTATCCACTACCCCTCCGGCCACGATGGGCCTCGTCAGTTTACCTTATCCATTTAAAAATTACTTAAAGGCGTTTTCCTCATGCAGAGCAGAGATAGAACCAACACGGGACTACAAAAGAAAACGAAGCGAGCTCGAAAAATTCAGCACATGCTAAGGTACTAATAATTTCCTACGAGGCTTTTTTGATATTTTTTTTTTAGTTTTGACGGATTATAGAGGATAATACTTGCTATTTAAATTAAAGCAAGGCGCGTGCAAGCGCAGGCCCTTGAACCCCCGGCGCCCATGGACGTTTCATGATTATTAGCACAGGTACTTAGCATAGACAGGACTCGAGTAGATAGTACACAGGTATGATGTCATCATCATCAGCCTTTTAAAGTCCCCACTGCAGGCAGGGGCACAGGCATCCTCTCTGTGAGAGGGTGTGGGCCGTAATCCACCATGCGGGCCCAATTGTCACACGTCTTTGAATTTTTGGTTCTAGGACATGCCGGTTTCGTCACGATGTTTTCCTTCACCGTTTTGAGAGCAGAGGTGATTTACACGGTATGATGTCATATCTATGAAATTAACTAACAGGAGTATAATAAACAGGGTGGCCAAAAAAGCGTAGATCAAACACAACTACGGGTTAGATTGGGTCATCAGCTGCAAAAAATTGTTCTACGGGAGTTCTTCCCCTCAACGGCCGCGCCTCTTATCGCAGTTTGACATATTTACGACCGGGCTCATAAAAAACAACTTGCTGAGGTTTCTATTGGAGCGAGGCACTTAAAGTAAACTTTTTTGGGTTGCTGAATAAACAGACCTTAGAATAACATGTAAACAATACTTGTAATTCAAGAGTTGAATTTTATTCAAATTCTGTTATCAACGATTTGTCGGGAATAGTGTGTGTGTGTGTGTGTGTGTGTGTGTGTGTGTGTGTGGGTAGTTGTTAAAACCACTGTATCAATTTACATGAAATTTTGCATGTTGCACTATGCATAGACAAGTAATAGAATTGCTGCGTTGGAGTTGTAGAGTCCGATATCATATTTTCCTATTATTCACACTCAAAACTTCAAATTACGAAATCAAAACAACATAACGGCTTTTTAAAATTGCGTTTCTGCGTTTGCGTTGCGTTTTTTTTCTAACACTATGTAATAACTATCTAAGAATGCATGTGCACCATGCCACAGGATATAAGATCTTTAGTTATTTAATAATAGAGGTTTAAGTCGCGTAATCTGGATCGGCATACTGGTATGCCCGTGGCCGTTCAGGGGTTAAGGTCAACCCTTGCAGAGTTATAATTTACTATGTATTTTTATGAGAAAATTAACTTTTATTAGTAATTCTCATTAAAATTCGCAAAAAATCAACATCCTCTATCTTTTTTATAATTTTCACTAGATTGGTACTGATGAGTCCTTGCATTAGACATGCTATTTATGGTTGTTTATTGGGTGTGTTGAAGATAGTATTACGAAAAAAAAAAAATTCTCAAATCATAACTTTTTATTTACTTCGGACACCACTGTGGAAAAAAAAACACTACCGAAAAGTGACCCCGTATTACAAGTTTTGACGTATATAATAGGGATTCTGAAAAGGTATTACACATGACCATGAGTGGCTCTAATATCTTTCTAGGACGAAAAAACAAAACAACGATTGTGAAATAATTGTTTTACTAAAACAAATCATTTTACAATAAATGCTCAAAATTCCAAGGAATTACATACAGGATGTAGATTTTTTCGCATTTCAATGACAATTAGTAATAAAAGTTAATTTTCTCATAAAAACACATAATAAATTATAACTCTGCAAGGGTTGACCTTAAAGACCTCCCGTAGAACAATTGTTTGCTGATGACCCAATCTAACCCCTAGTTGTGTTTGATCCACGACTTTTTGGCCATCCTGTATAATCGGCGATGAGTCATTGTTTACATCATGAGCAGGATGTCAAATATTATTATCAATTTATTAATGATTGACTTGGTAGACGTTTGTAAACTGATTGTAATCTTTTGATACAGACATACAGTTAAAATTAATGGTTGATTGAAATATTTTCCCCAATAAATCCTACTATCTATACATATAAAATTCAAAGTCCTGACTGACTGACTGATATATCAACGCACAGCCTAAACCGCTGGTTCTAGAGACATGAAATTTGCAGGGTGTGTTCTTTGTGAAGAGTAGGTATCCACAAGTAAGGGTTTTTCAAAATTCAACCCTTAAGGGGGTGAAAAAGGGGTTTAAAGTGTATAACGGGGGAATCGCGGACGAAGCCGCTGGCAGAAGCTTATATTATAAATGCGAAAATTTCATGGATGTTTGTTACTCAATCACGCCAGAACGGCTGAACGGATCTGAATGAAATTTGGCACAGAGATAGATTATAGTCTGGAATACCACATAGGCTATAATTTATAGTGGGGGAAGTACTAATTTCACGCAGGCGAAGCTAGTATGAACATAATCTCGGGTCTTTTTTTGAAGGGTAGGCAAAAACTGCAGTTTGTGTCAAATAGTTCGCCAATCTGAAGTTGGCTACAAAGACTGCACAGTAGTAAAATCACATACTAAAAAAACCTGGTTTCAGAGTAGCCAAGTTATTTAACATAAACTGTACAGATTACCCCGATTTAAGGCCACGTCATGCATTTGTTCATATAGGAGCGCGGTTATCAGTAATACGCAAAAGCTATTTTAGAAGGAAATCACCATTAAGATCATTTGATCATTTCAACAGTTTGTGCCTATGTTATATGTATTAATTGTTTGTCGGTTTGTTTAGCTTCACGATAACTGACAAATGCTTGCCTGTCTGGACAGGTCTACTCAAATCTGCATGTTGCTTTCTTCAAAAGCTCATCCCAGACATTAATGTACATGGTTTTCATATGATTTATGGATCATATCATATGGATTTGAACACTTTATAAAAAACTTTTTTATGGTGTTCCTGGTTTTGTGTCTTCGTTTTTTGACACCAACTTCTGAAATTAAGGTTAATTTTCACTTTTTTTGGAAGTCGGTTCTATTTTTTTGTAATATTTTATTTTTATTTTTCACTTTTTAGTTGTGGTTCGCCATTAAACTGTGTTAACAATTCATAGACATACGATAGCAGCAAACGCGGTTGATTTGCTGTCAATTTTTGAAGAGTTCCGTTGTCTGTCTGCGAAACCCATCATGAGATTTATATGAAATATAAATGGGACCATTTCGAAACCAACCCCATTCGAAAAAAAAAGAATTTTGCAAATCCGTCTATTCTAATAAAAAAACTCCACAATAATAAAAAAAAAATAGAAACATCCAAATTGACCTCTCTCTTTTTGGAGGTCGGTTAAAACCTCTGAGTTTGTTTTTTCTCAGGGTAGTGAGCTAGAAAACACCGGCCTCATCTAGCTAAAACTGACAAAAAAAATGTTGACATGTAAAAGTGTTGTTAAAACCTATTTACATAAATAAAATCATTTATGTTTCAACTAACATGTGCCTCAAAATCCATTTTGATGATCTTTAGTCATTTATCTTATTTTTAACGTGATTACCTGGGGGTCTTTAAAACAAGAGGTAAAAGGTTACTTTTAGGCAAGCGTGCTCCATCATCAACCACTTCATTGCTTAGCATTAGGTGAGATAGTGGTCAAACAAGAGCCTACCAAAGATAAAAAAACCAAAACACTTTAAAAAAAAAAATTCAACACAATATTCTAAAATTTTCTTACCTAAAAACACTTCGTGTCGCTAAAGACTCTTGTTCTAGATGTGCCCTGGATCCTATCACAATGGCTATGCTGTCACTCACATCATTTGTCTGAGAGAATGGATCACACTTTGTAAGGCCCTTCAAGGCAGCTTCTAGTTTTGTTAAGTCTTCAAATTTTGATGCTCCATCTGCATCAGCAAATAATATACTGGCTCCTCTACAGCTTTCAATACCCTGAAACAAGGTACGGTAAGGACTGTAAGTGTACCAGGCATATTATAGTCAATATTGACAGTGCAAGTTGAAACCAGGACAAAACCGAAAATGAATTTGCTCTGGCCCTCATGCTGTTGCTGTGGCAGTGATATAAGGTCCCTGAACACCCCCGATTGAATGATATGATGGTTAGTTTCGTAGACAATGCCACTTCTGTAAGAGCTCTACTGTCTATATGTTCTTTCTGGTCTGTTCTGACTTACCAGCCGCACAGCACCACCTTTTCCTCTATTCTTGATTAGTTCAAGGCACCTCACTTTCTCACTGCCATACTTTATAGTGTAGCCCTCAGTCACTTGCACTGTCTTGTCTCTACTCCCATCACTGACTACTATTATTTCATATTTGTATGAAGGCTGCTCTCGTACTCTTCCTTCCAAAAATTCTATGGCTTCATCCAGCATGGGTGGTACTGGAAACATAGTGTAAACTTACAATCATTTTGTTTTTTTAATTTTTCCATATATTTTTAAAATTACTTAGAGAAAAGGTCAAGAGCGTCAGCTTAGGGGTGGGTTAAAAATTTATGAAGAAGGAAAACTATGAACTTACATCTCTCTTCCTCATTGTAAGCAGGCACTACCACACTTAAGTGCACACTTTGCGGCTCTGCAATGTTTGGGAACTTCACTTTACTCTTGCTCTTAGGATCACTGTACATAGCCTCTTCAGGGTAGCGTTCCACCACTGGATACGGGGTTGTTATCATGTATAATATGATAGATATCTGCAAAATATACTAAGTGCATGAATACTCTACTCTACTTGTCAGCCTGCTCAATCTTTACTCTTCATTCGTACACTACGACTCAATACAATGAATAAGCAGTTGGGCCGAATATAATTTGAGGTTATCTCCTATTATTATGGTTGGCCAACAAGACACTTGCGACACGTATTTGTTTGAGTTTGTTGTTTTACTCACCGAAACAAGTAAGGTTACAGCGGCCGCAAAACCGTATAGAAAAATAGTCCAAATAAATAAATATAGATCCATTGTACTGTTTCTAACCACTAGCTAATTTTTTTATATTATTTCTTGTTCTAACCCAGTTTGCTGTAGTTTGAGATTATTCAGAGGAAACAAAATAACTGAGGCCTGAGCTGAAAATGAAAATATTTTAGCCTAGCCTACTGTCACTGTCAGTCACTGTGACAGATCACTCACTGATGATTAGTTCCAGTGTGACCATCTTCAAAGAACAAATCCTGCCTTACTTTGATTAAAAACCTGCCAAATCCTGCCAAAGTCTGTAGTAAAAACTTTTTTACAAAAAAAACAACCGACTTCGAAAAGAAAAAATACACTAAAAATTTAAAAATAACTTTAATTTCGGAAGTCGGTGTTTGTATTTTATTTTTCGCTTTTTAGTTGTTATACCCCAGAACTAAAAACCCCAATAACATGGAACGTGGAATTTAAACATTTGGAGAACACAAAAACGTCATCAAGATATGCGTATTTTTCGTTTTTGTTCAGTTTCTCAAAAAGCGCTAAAGCAATGCGATAAAATTTATATGGGACCACCTCGGGAGTATATTCTTTCGGATGAAAAAGAATTTTGAAATCGCTCCACAACTGACGGAGAAATGCGCGGACATACATAAAAAAAAATAAAAAAAAACAACATACATACAGTCGAACATAGAACCTCCTCCTTTTTCGAAAGTCGGTTAAAAATGCCTAAATATTGCCAACTTTAATTACTGTTGTAATAAACGTAAAAATACACAAATATATTTTCAATTCAAAGAGAATTTCAATTATAAGAGAATTTTACAAATAAATAGTTTTATATTTAATTTAAATTAAACATAACAATCTGTTTACAAACTTACCGAAGACTGCCCACTGAATCCATTCATATCTTTTTATGTTTACTTTAGGGAGAAAATACCAGAGTAGACCGCGAAATACAAATTTTCTTACGTTTTTTTGCAATTTGCAGGTCAGTGTCAGGTTGTATCTGGGTCAAAATATGATTCGCGGCCGTAGCAAGTACGTATTTCCAGAACTGTAATCATTGTTGTCTCTGTAATCTGTCATGATTTCATGAAATACTACATTTGACATCAATTCTAACTGAAAGAATGGAATTGATGATTGTAAAGATTTTATTGATATTGATAATTTGAGTTTCGCGGGCTACCCTGGCGCTTTCACCTTAAGTAGTGGCATGCTCCTTTAAAGCGGACAGCCGCGTTACCAATTTGCTCTATACGCTATTTCATATTTTTGCTTCATCAGCACCACCAATAATAACTATCACCATAATTTATTAGTGATATTTCGTATCACTAACAAATTATTATCACCATGAAATCTAATTGAAAACAAAAGTATCTAAGACTGATTGTAATATCAACCAAAAACTTGTGTTTATGAATATTTGTTTTATGATTATCAACTTTACTTGCAAAGTTTTAAACTTTTTAATTGAATGTAATATAAACATTACACGAGAAGTACTGGGGAATCCCCCACGTGCTCGCGAACTATCTTTAGGGTTGTCATTATTGAAATTTTGAGTTGCCTTATGTAACATTTATTTTCTATACCCAATACTGCCAAAAACTGCCAGGTTTTGAAAACGTTAGCCGATGATGCCAGAGTCTAAAATGAGAGGCCAATACTGCCAAAATGGCAGGAACCTGCCACAAATGGTCACACTGGTGGCGGCCGTTCTTGTGGTGAATGGTGGTGCGGCCGGTGGTGCGCCGGGCGACGCGCCCCCTCTTGCTGGGGCGGCGTCGTCCGGCCCGTCACCGAACGATCCGGCGGTGAGGGAGACGGCCCGGCACCGTGCTCCTGAGAGCGACGGGCACTGGACCTCCCCTTCGGCGGCATGTTTTAGACGTAGTCGACGAGAAACAGGATAAAAATGTTGCCTCTGCGACCGCGACAGTGAGTTTCTCCACTGGGCAGCGACGGGGCGGCCACCTCTGCGCACTCCCGCAAGCGCCGGTCAGGACCAGCACCTACGACAGCACACAGGGAGAACCGACGAGAGTGAGCGGGCCGAACGGAGGAGCAGCGTGCGGGCACGACTGCTCAGCTTGGCAACTGGCTGATACAGACTGACCCTGACATACAGTCATGGAAGTTTCTAGAACATTGTCGAACTATCCTATACTGGAATATTCTAGAAACATCTATGAACTTCTACACAGTACCACAATGGAATGTTCTCGAACGTAGTGGAAACTTCGACTACATTCTCGAACGTTCCAGTGTAATACGTTCGACGTAACACTGCCCCCTCCTTAGACATGCTCGTCCCGAGCATCATTAGTCCCGTAGTATCGCGCCAAATGGTCTACATGGACAATCTTAGGCGCAACTCGTGAACCCTTCTGTATTCGGTAGGTGACATCGTTGATCCTGGTCACGATTCGGTATGGTCTATCCCATTTTGCTTGCAATTTAGGAGACTTCCCTTTGCTGCGCGCTGGGTTATGCTACCACACCAGTGAACCCTCGTCTAGACCTCTATTGTTTGCCTTCCGGTCGTATCGGGTCTTCATCTTATCAGACATTTGTTGGCCGGATTGCCTGATATGCTCATATATATACATCATTTAACTTGTTACGCAAGTCATTCGCATAATCGGTTACACTGCGTGGGGCATCAGGGGGGGTTCCAGTGATTAAATCTGCAGGCAACCGTAATTCCCTTCCAAAGTTCGCGAAGGCTGGTGTCACAGTCGTACTTTCGTGAACTGCACTACGGTAGGACAGAAGAAATGGCTGTATGTGCTTGTCCCAATCCCTTTGCCTGCTTTCCACAACTTTTGCCAGATATTTCTCCAACGTTTGGTTGAAACGTTCTACCATTCCATCAGATTGCGGATGGTAAGAAGTGGTTCTGGTCTTGTGAGTACCCAGCAGTCGACAAGTCTCCTGGAAAACTTGTGATTCAAAATTCCTCCCTTGGTCGCTGTGAATTTCCAAGGGTACTCCAAAACGACAGAAGACTTCCTGAACCATTTTATCTGCGACTGTTGTTGCTTTTTGGTTGGGAATGGCGAAGACTTCTGGCCACTTTGTGAAGTAATCCATGACAACCATAAAGTACTTGTTTCCGTTTTCACTTTCCGGAAATGGTCCTGCAACGTCTAGTGCTATCCGTTCCCAGGGGGCTCCCACCTTGTATACTTTTAAAGCACCTCTGCTGCGTGTCTGAGGTTCTTTCACAGCCGCACAACTGGTACATTTGCGACACCAGTCCTCAACATCCTCTCGACAGTGAATCCAGTAAAATCGCTCTCGTATCTTCAGTAGAGTTCTTTTTACCCCCATAGGTCCTCCTGAACATCCATCATGGTAGAGCCGTAAACCATCAGGTACTTTAGCTTTGGGTACAACAATTTGTAGATGACAGTTGTCTCCTCGAGCGTTTTCCCATTTACGGCACAAGATTTCATCCTGGATAACCAAGCTGTTCCATTGTGCCCAATAGCTCTTCGTGATGGAACTGGACGCCACAACATCACTCCAGTTGGGTTTAGGAGCACCAGCTTTAATCCAGTCGAAGATCAGTTTAAGGTCCGGGTCATTTTTCTGAGCAAACTGTAGGATTTCCTTCCATTCATTGCTAAAATCCATTCTTAGCATCCTCACTCCGCTCATTCCCGGGTCGGACCTATCGTCCGCATCGCGCGCGCACACGATCACACAGTCGTCCTTCTTGGAGGCCACGGCGCTGGCAACACCATCCGCGCCTGCACTCGCTTTACTCTTCACTTGCTCCTGTTTTGTGCACTTGGCGGATGCCGCACCGACCTTGATGACATCACTGGAACTCACACTTTCAGGAGCTTCCGCCACGGTCGTGCGCCATGTCGCACCACTCGCGCTCCTCCACCGAACTGGCCGAGCCGCCCTTCCTTGCTGGGATTGATCTTTTCTCAACGTGCTTCGCTTTGGACAGCTTGACCGAAGATGACCCCTTTCTCCACAAGAGTAACACCTAGGGCTATAACCTTGCGGACGATTGCGTACAGGTGATGTTACAACCTCCCTGATACGGTGTGTTCGATGGTCTTGCCTCACTGCCTCTACTTCCAAGGCATGGGCCAAGGCGTCCTTTAATGTCTCACATGGTGCCCAAGTCTTACAGCGGCTCTAACTTCCATGTCACGTATTCCGTCGACGAATGCCTGTACCAGATAGCCATTGATGAGTGCAGGGGCGGACTGGTATGCTTTCCGAACCAACTTTTCAACTTCCAAGGCCCACTGCTGTAGGTTCTCGGTACTACGTTGAACGCGATCCCTTAACTTAGCACGAAATACGTGCTCCAAGTGCGCGTCGCCGTATCTGGACTCTATCGCTTCCAGCAGCTGCTCGTAGGTGACATCCTTGCCAAGAGCCTCAAGTATGGTTAGGGCCTGGTCTCGGAGTCCTAAGGTGAGCGCGGTCGTAGCTTGCTCTTTGGTCCACCCATTCGCCCTAGGTGTTACACTTGTGGAGAAAGGGGTTATCTTCGGTCAAGCTGTCCAAAGCGAAGCACACTGAGAGAAGATCAATCCCAGCAAGGAAGGGCGGCTCGGCCAGTTCGGTGGAGAAGCGCGAGTGGTGCGACATGGCGCACGACCGTGGCGGAGGCCCCTGAAAGTGTGAGTTCCAGTGATGTGGTCAAGGTCAGTGCGGCATCCGACAAGTGTATAAAACAGGAGCAAGTGAAGAGTAAAGTGAGTGCAAGCGCGGATGGTGTTGCCAGCGACGTGGCCTCCAAGAAGGACGACTGTGTGGTAGTGTGCGCGCGCGATGCGGACGATAGGTCCGACCCGGGAATGAGCGGAGTGAGGATGCTAAGAATGGATGTCAGCAATGATTGGAAGGAAATCCTACAGCTTGCTCAGCAAAATGACCCGGACCTTAAACCGATCTTCGACTGGATTAAAGCTGGTGCTCCTAAACCCAAGTGGAGTGATGTTGCGGTGTTAAGTTCCATCACGAAGAGCTATTGGGCACAATGGAACAGCTTGGTTATCCGGGATGAAGTCTTGTGCCGTAAATGGGAAAACGCTCGAGGAGACAACTGACATCTACAAATTGTTGTCCCAAAAGCCAAAGTACCGGATGTTTTACGGCTCTACCATGATGGATGTTCAGGAGAACAAATGGGGGGTAAAAAGAACTCTACTGAAGATACGAGAGCGATTTTACTGGATCCATTGTCGAGAGGATGTTGAGGACTGGTATCGCAAATGTACCAGTTGTGCGGCTGTGAAAGGACCTCAGACACGCAGCAGAGATGCTTTAAAAGTATACAACGTGGGAGCCCCCTGGGAACGGATAGCACTAGACGTTGCAGGACCATTTCCGGAAAGTGAAAACGGAAACAAGTACTTTATGGTTGTCTTGGATTACTTCACAAAGTGGCCAGAAGTCTTCGCCATTCCCAACCAAGAAGCAACAACAGTCGCAGATAAAATGGTTCAGGAAGTCTTCTGTCGTTTTGGAGTACCCTTGGAAATTCACAGCGACCAAGGGAGGAATTTTGAATCACAAGTTTACCAGGAGACTTGTCGACAGATGGGTACTCATAAAACCAGAACCACTTCTTACCATCCGCAATCTGATGGAATGGTAGAACGTTTCAACCAAACGTTGGAGAGATATCTGGCAAAAGTTGTAGAAAGCAGGCAAAGGGATTGGGACAACCACATACAGCCATTTCTTCTGTCCTACCGTGGTGCAGTTCACGAAAGTACGACTGTGACACCAGCCTTCGCGAACTTTGGAAGGGAATTACGGTTGCCTGTAGATTTAATCACCGGAACCCCCTCAGATGCCCCACGCAGTGTAACCAATTATGCGAATGACTTGCGTAACAAGTTGAATGATGTATATGAGCATATCAGGCAATCCGGCCAACAAATGTCTGATAAGATGAAGACCCGATACGACCGGAAGGCAAACAATATAGGTTTTGACGAGGGTTTACTGGTGTGGTTGCATAACCCAGCGCGCAGCAAAGGAAACTCTCCTAAATTGCAAGCAAAATGGGACCATACCGAATCGTGACCAGGATCAACGATGTCACCTACCGAATACAGAAGGGTCCACGAGGTGCGCCTAAGATTGTCCATGTAGACCGTTTGGCGCGATACTACGGGACTAATGAAGCTCGGGACGAGCATGTCTAAGGAGGGGGCAGTGTTACGTCGAACGTATTACACTGGAACGTTCGAGAATGTAGTCGAAGTTTCCAGAAGTTTCCACTACGTTCGAGAACGTTCCATTGTGGTACTGTGTAGAAGTTCATAGATGTTTCTATAATATTCCAGTAGTGCTATTCTGTAAAATCTCACCGTGATAACTTAAGTGAAGTGAACGTGAAGTGGGCTGTCAACCCATACAATCAAGGCGGAATGACAGTTCACTTCACGCTCACTCCACCTAAGTTTTCACGGTGAGCTGTTAACAGAATCGACCGGCTGTATAGGATAGTTCGACAATGTTCTAGAATCTTCCATGACTGTATAAATAGGCCGGACGGCGGGCGAGTGAGTCAGTCTGATTTCGATTACGGATGCGAACGGATGCGAATACAAGCGATTACGAAGAGAATAGTGATTATTAGTGTATGTGTAAATAAGTTGTTGAGTTAATAAAGGATATTTGGTTAATTAATAGGTGTAAAATAATTCATCCCATACCCAGCTCGTAACAATACTGTAGTATGCTTTCCTAAATAGATATAAATTTTAGCCGCTTTTTTAGTATGTGTGCGCTTAGTTAGTTGACTGGCCTGTTGGTCTAGTGGTTAGTGACCCTGACTGCTATGCCGGAGGTCGTGGGTTCGATTCCCACCCAGGACAAATGTTTGTGTAATGAGCACGATCATTTGTTCTGTGTCTGGGTGTAATTTATCTATAATATGTATGTATTTAGAAATATATAAGTATGTTTATCAGTTGTCTAGTACCCATAACACAAGCTCTGCTTAGCTTGGGACTAGATGGCGTTGTGTGATAGTTGTGGAATATATTATATATTATTATATTATTCCTTTGGAAGTTTATTAAATATTAAAGGCGCCATGCAAAATACACTTTTCCGCATTAATGCTGTTTTGGAACCATGTGAGCAAAGCTCAATACTCAATATCTTTATTGCTTTTCCATAAAATATAGGTATGCTTAGGTGGTATGTGTTTATAATAGGGATTGTTATGGACCCTGTCGGGCACAGCAAAAAGGTAGAAGAGAGGAAGCTCTATTTTAGGTAGTTATTAGATTTATATGAACTATATCGTAACTTAAAAAATAATCAATTAATTATTAAATTTAATTTTATAACCGTAGCTGGTATAAGTTTTATTTTTAGTAATGATTATATGTAGATTAATTTCTTCAATTTAATTCTATTATTTCTGTTATTTTTTCTTTTATTTATATTACTATTATTTACAAAATATTCATTTATGGAATAAAAACATTTGTTATAGATACTGATATTTAAATGTCATTCAATTTAATTCTGTTATTTATATGTCAATTATGTAATGCTAATAATTAAATGTCATTCAATTTAATTCTATTATTTATATGTCAATTATGTAATACTAATATTTAAATGTCATTTTAATTTAATTCTATTATTTAAATGTCAAATAAGTAATACTAATATTTAAATGTTATTCAATTTAATTCTATTATTTTTATTATTTAAACTTGTCATTAAAATATTCATCTATGGAATAATAACATTTGTTTGTCAGAAATTCTTTAATCTTTTTTATAAATATATTTAACTTTTCCTCTTTCTTTAATAATTCGGGCAGTTTGTTATATATTTTTATAGACATCACATAGGGACCTGTAGAATGCATTTTTAACCTGGAGGTTGGTAGATTTAGTCTAGATCGGTGCCTGAGTGCGTAACGTGATTGGATGTCTTCGCGTTTTGTATAAAACTCATGATGCTTACGAACGAATTTGCATGTTTCTAAAATGTAGATAATGGAGAGGGTTAGAATGTTGTGTTTTTTAAAATAAGGTTTGCAGCTGTCAGTTTGATCAATATTTGCCAAAATTCTAATTAATTTTTTTTGTAGGGTAAAGAGTGTAGGTGCATCTGTGCTATTACCCCAGAGGGTTACGCCGTAACTTAGCCATGCATTAGCATACGCATAGTAGGTGGTGAGAGCAGTTTGTAAGTTGGTGGTCTTTTTTATTTCGCGAAGAGCATACGAGAACTTTGAAAGTTTTGCACGGGTTTTTTGTATTTGTGATTTCCAGTTAATATGTTTATCTATTGTAAGTCCAAGTAATGTGCATTCGTCAATGCTTTCCAATTTTGAACCATTAAATTTGAAATTCAAGTATAATGGTGCTTTTTGGTAAGGGTGGAAAGTCATTAATTTAGTTTTAGTGTAATTAATTTCTAGGTTATGCGAGTTCATCCAGTTACATGTTTTAGTGAGTGTGGAGTTAAGTATTTCCTCTACATTTGTGTTGTTGCGACATGAGACTAGTAGGGATATATCATCCGCGAACAAAACACACGGTCCCTCTATGGTTTTCGGTAAGTCGTTAATATATATGAGAAATAGTAAACACCCTATGACACTTCCTTGGGGGATGGAGGCGTTAATAGTTTTACTACTTGACCGGATTTTTTCTATTTCTCTACTATTTTTATTAAAGTATTCAATTTCAACTACCTGTTCTCTATTGTGTAAGTACGACGAGAGCCATTCATGGGCTTTCCCGCGAATTCCTATTCCGTATAATTTGTTAAGCAGTATTTTAAATTGTACCTTATCATAGGCTTTGGTCATGTCTAATAGTATTCCTATCGCGTATTCTTTGTTGTTTATAATATTAAGGGCTGCCTGGATGTATTTGTACACAGCTAATGTAGTAGAACGATTTTTCCGGAAACCATTTTGACAGTCGTTGAATATATTAAATTTTTCGCAAAAGGTATAAATACGATCACACATAGCTTTTTCGAAGATCTTTGAGGCTGAGGGCAATAGAGCTATTGGGCGGTAATTGTTAGGATCACTTTTTGTGTTTTTTTTATGAATCGGTTTAATTAAAGATTTCTTTAGCAATTCCGGGAAAGTGCCTTCTGTAAATGACTGATTTAATAAAAGATAAAATGGCAAGGTAAGTTCGTTCGCGCATTCTCTCAATAACATAGGTGGTATGTCGTCTATACCGTGACTTTTTTTATTTTTCAGGTTTTTAATTATTTTATTTACTTCCCAAGCATCTACTGGGCTAAGGAACATGGTATTCTCCGTGGGGTTTAGTACTGAGGTTACGTCCAGTTCACTGCCAGATGGATTGCTGCTGTTTTCTCCTATAGACGCAAAAAAATTGTTAAAGATATCAGCTACTTGTTTAGGTTCACATGTGGAAATATTGTTGTGCTGTAGTTGTATGTTATACATTTCCTTTTTTGATTTTTTATTGGTTCTCTCATTTATAATGCTCCACATTGTTTTTACTTTGTTGTCGGATTTCTTTATTTTGTTTATGTATTGTATTTTTTTTGCCATTGTAACAGATTTTTTCAGTATTTTTTCGTATTTTTTATAATATTGTGTAATTACTTGATTTTTAGTTTTAGACGAAAGTAATTTTAGCAATCTTTTGTTTTTACAGGAAACTCTAATGCCTGTAGTTAGCCAGTATTTTTTAAAGTTGGTTTTTAGTTTAATTTTACGCATAGGGATACATTGATTTAAACTATTTACTAGGAGGTTGCTGAATGCATTATAATTTTCATTTATATTATTATTTATTTGTATAATGTCGTGCCAGTTTTGTTGACTTAATTTAGATTTAAATTCTTTTATGTTTGCAGAGTTATATAATCTTTTTTTTGTGTAATAGGTTATTTGTTTTGGTGTTTGGGGTATGCTTAGACTTATAATTGTTCCGTTGTGATCCGATAATCCGAATTTTTCCACGGTTACTAGCATTTTTTTGTCACTAAAATTGGTAAATATTAAATCAAGACATGTTGCGGTAGTTTTTGTAATACGCGTAGGTTTTTCTACATGTTGAGTGAATTTATATTCCAGCATGAGATCTAAAAATTGGTTAGTTTTTAAGTTATTGCCTAAAATATCAATATTAAAATCTCCACCTATAACAATGTTCAATTTACTATACTTAATATTTAAATAGTTTAAGATTAAATTTAATTTATTAATAAATATATCTTCCTCTTTAGGTTATCGCGTTAAGCATAGTGTTATCGCGTCTGTTGCGACTGGCTTTGTCTGCCAGGCGTGGAAATAATTGCCGATTAGATTTGACAAACAGTACCACTTCTAATATGTACATTGACGGTAACGTCAGTATATTATAATCAGAGGTCGGAATTAGGTAGAGTTATTTATGTACTTACACTGATTTCATACAGCGAAAGAATAAAGTGAATATGCCTCAAATCCCGAGATTAATTTTAAAGAGCAGAAAAATCTCGTGATTTATTAAATAAAAAAGCTATGTCTTTACTTTTACACAATTTAAACCATTGCACGCGCGACTTTGCCAAATTTACATCAACTACATCGGATGTCCGGAGTTGCAAAATTCCAATGCGCGCACGTGCGATGTTGCCACATTTGTAGTTCACACAACATAACTTGTGACTCTTGTAAGAACAAAAGAAAACAATAAAGGTTTTTCTTATTATTTATTTGTAATATTGTTGGCCACACGTATTGTCCATTCCGTCCAGAAATCCCGGGCAGATCCATATTAATATCAACATATCGATGCAAGTACATAAATGACTCTACCTAATTCCGACCTCTGATTATAATTAATGAAATACGGCTTACAACTGTCAGTCGAATCTAGTTTTAAAAACATTGTCCTATTACACCGCTCACAGCAGTAGTAGTAGCAGTAGTAGTAGCAGCAGTAGAACTCGCGTCCACTAGACCTACTAGACAGTTATGTGCCTGACCCGGGAGACGAACCCAGGACCTCATGCTTAACAGTAACGCTAGCGACCACTTAACCAACGAGACAGGTGGCTGACCCGGGAATCGAATCCAGGACCTCATGCTCAACAGTAACTCTAGTGACCACTTAACGAGGTAGGTGCCTGACCCGGGAATCGAACCCAAGACCTCATGCTCAACAGTTACTCTAGTAACCACTTAACCAACGAGACAAGTGCCTGACCCAGGAATCGAACCTAGGACCTGATGCTCACCAGTAACGCTAGCGACCACTTAACCAACGAGACAGGTGCCTGACCCAGGAATCGAACCTAGGACCTCATGCTCAACAGTAACGCTAGTGACCACTTAACCAACGAAGCAGGTGCCTGACCAGGGAATCGAACCTAGGACCTCATGCTCAACAGTAACGCTAATGACCACTTAACCAACGAGACAGGTGGCTGACCCGGGAATCGAACTCAGGACCTCATGCTCAACAGTAACGCTAGCGACCACTAAATCAACGAGACAGTTATGTGCCTGACCCGGGAATCGAACTCAGGACCTCATGCTCAACAGTAACGCTAGTGACAACTTAACGAGGCAGGTGCCTGAACCGGGCATCGAACCCAGGACCTCATACTCAACAGTAACGCTAGTGACCACTTAACGAGGCAGGTGCCTGAACCGGGAATCGAACCCAGGACCTCATGCTCAACAGTAACGCTAGTGACCACTTAACGAGGCAGGTGCCTGAACCGGGCATCGAACCCAGGACCTCATGCTCAACAGTAACGCTAGTGACCACTTAACCAGGCAGGTGCCTGAACCGGGAATCGAACCCAGGACCTCATGCTCAACAGTAACGCTAGTGACCACTTAACGAGGCAGGTGCCTGAACCGGGAATGGAACCCAGCACCTTATGCTCAGCGGTAGACATTGTGACCATGTAACTGTTTTTAAAATACCCTAGGCTAATAAAATTTTCGTTTTTCCTAAATAGATAAATTTCATAGATATATATTTGGATTTTGATACGGCTTCCCTTACAGAGAAGAGAAAGGGCTCACTCCCCGCCCTTCCTTGTGGATTTACGACAATTCCTGACATGGATAATCCCCCACCGTTTATTCGAAGTGAATTCCCATACTACAGCTCCTTGTTCCGACGTATACGTTTAAGGAACAAGGAGGGGAAACAAGGTGAGATTAATATTGGGAATTCACGGTTAGTATAGTAGTACATAAACTAAATAAAATAAGTAATAGTAGTACATATACAGAATAACAACAAGGTATGAAGTTAATGAGACAAGAGGGATGCAAAGTGCATTATATAAGGTGGGTGCGTCACGCTTTATGCTTAGGAAGTCCAGCATTACAGTTACGTTAAATTATATGCTTAGCGCTCTAGGAACCCATTTAGTGACATGGAACAGTTGCCTCGTCATACGTGTACAGTTAGGGCTGATGCAACAGGACCACTATTTGGACACTGTAGCTAATCTAAATGAACACGGCCCCTATGCTCTATATAAATGTCTTACACAACTCTAAGACAGAGAACTGCGAAGTCCACCTGCCGTTGAGGAAGACAAGTTTAGGTTTTAGGAGACTTTAAACGCGTACAAATGTAAACAACCCAATTACGTTAGCTTACCCCTTTTCTAAGGTCACACAAAACTTGCACAAGCGTTTCGCGGGCTCAGTCTGTAGCAGAATTCATTGCGACATCCTTGGTGCATACCGAAGTGGTTCAATCGTCACTCCACATTTCCTTAAGCTCCCCAGTTCGTGGATATACGGTACAGCCTAGAGGCTGATGCCATCCAATTCTCGTGTTTCGCCAAATAGTGTCGATTCAGATATAGGCCTACAAAACGGCCGGGGTTGGTTTTAACGAAACACGATTACCTAGCGTCCTTAGAGAACGATTAGTTTATGAAACCCAGTAAAGCCTAGGTGGTGACGCTTAACCCATAGGAAATCTGTATTTACCAAGAATTACGCAGGCCTTCTGTGCTAGACCATAAATATAGGAAGCAGTAACCATCACCAGCGTTTAGTTAATCCTACAATCCCACTTACGGGGTGGCCATTAAGCCTGAATATCAACTGCTCACCCTCCAGCTTCTCTATTGCCAAACGCCAGTGACAAATATCTGCCAGGGTGTGAATTTAAATATATATGGGCACATATTAAAATATGATAATATAGCAGTAACTATAAAATACGATAAAGTATAGAAATAGTCTCGCTACGCTAAGATAAATGTTTATAAATAAACTGATGCTCGCATAAAACAGCCAAAACTCACCCGTTCATTCTCCATCGCAGTCACCGAGATTCACACACGTACCTTTACACTCTACTTACGGATATTTAAACCCTAGTATAAACTTAACTCATAATATTCAAGTATATACTAATACTCTTGCCTAATCTCTATGTTTATAAATAAACTGATGCTCGCATAAAACAGCCAAAACTCACCCATTCATTCTCCATCGCGCAGTCACCGAGATTCACACACGTATCTTTTACTTACGGATATTTAAACTCTAGTATACTCTACACTCATAATATTCAAGTATAAACTAATACTCTTGCCTAATCTCTTCAGAGACGTAACCACACACACTTTAAATACTAATTAAATTAACTGGACTAGTCCTTTTATATTTAACTTAATAACAACACTCGTACTTCTAAAACTACAACTGGACATAGGCCTTCTTCCTAACTCCTCGACCACGACCCACGCCTTCTCAAGTCTCAAGCCCGTCTGTCCCGTCCTAGCCCCATAGCTTTCGCCTCCATCGCCAGCGCACACACTCTCTTTTTTTTTCTTATAGTGACGCCTGTCCGCTCCAACTTTTGCTAATCCACAGGGGGCCGGCTCTGTGTCGCCAAGACACTATTTTTTACTACACTTAACGTGCACTTTGCCCGAATGAGTCGTTGATGTTTCATAGAATTTGTTAGAACCCATGACATCTTAATTGTCATGAATAATTGCTTTCAAAGAGCGCTGACATAAGTATGAGACCTTTCCTCGTAAAACAATTCAATATTCCTTTCCCAAAGGGTCTTTATCTTGTGACGCTATTTTAAACGAATAGATATTTCATTTTTAATTACGTTCCGCTGTCAATCCTAAAATTCAGATGGAAGTGTGTTTCTATAAAAACCTCGGCCATGTGTACAATGTGCTTGGTTTTGAAGTGAATATAATTTCTATGAAATAAATTAATAGGATTAAAGGTGGACGGTCACAACCACTAATTCAACGAGACAGTTATTTGCCTGACCCGGGAATCGAACTCAGGACCTCAGCAGTATAGAGTTTGCGTTACGTTTGAATTAGCTATTTTTATTTTGACGAGGTAATAAAACAGATAAACACAGTTAGATGGGGTCGCGGCGTTTATTCATTCAATAAACAATACTTTTACATATGTTTTCAGAAAAAGAACACTTATGTAGCTAAAGACAATAAATGCATTAAAAAAGGAATTTAAAATTGTGTGGATGGTAATCTAACATAAAGTACTACTTAATAATTAAATCATTACACAGTATTTTAAACAATGATGACACTGATATTACACAGTACAAAAGGTTGACAGTAGTCTATCTTTAATCAAATTAATATAACCTTATAATATAACCTTTACTAACAAACAAAGTATTTCTTATACTACTAAAAAAAAAAAACAATACTAAGTAGGTACTTGGCTTTTCGGTCATGAGTTAATTTTGCTTACTAGAACTTTGGCCTCTTGATCAGAATGCACAGCGCTGCGGCATGCGTACTGCGGTGCCGGACACATTCCTCATCCTCCTAACCGCTGACGCATGCGACGGAAGAAAAGACCATTCTTGATGATTTTCATACGATAATGTTGGTCTGGCACCGCATACCGTAGCGTTGTGCGTCTATAGCTTTTATTACATGGGTCTTCCTCAGACTTAGTACAAAAGATTAACAATATTTTGTCGTTTATTAATAACTACAACACATTAAAAATAATAATGCACCCTTTTTTTTTTTTTTTTTTTTTTTTTTTGTGGGGTGGGAAATCATCCTATGACTTCTCCCGCTCTGGGCGGAGCGGGAGGGCGTGTCAGACTCTTACTGACTAAAACCCACCCCTGTTCCTTCCTGCCTTTGAGTGCCCAGGGGCGAGGTAACTCTGTTTCGAATTTATCCTCAACCCCCGGGCAGGCATCGGCCATGACGGGCCCCGTCTCTTGCTGACAACTCTTTGAGGCGCGCGTGGAACACTACGCGCCGTCGACTCTCGGGCCTGGTGCTGATCGGGCGGCGAGTTACCCACTACTCGCCGTCCGCAGGCCCGGGTCTACGGTGGCCGGAGATCGTCTCGCGGCGCCGGAAGCCCCCGGCGTCTCCTGAGGCGGCTGCTGCTGAGGGCGTGAGGGCGACTCCGTTGTTGGTGCTCTCTCACGCGTCCCGCCTCCGCCTTCGCGAGCATTACTGCTTCGCAGAAGGAGGAGACGGCTTCCCATTCCCTCTCGCTCCGTACCATGGCCTGAACCAGGGCAGGGCGCGAGAGGTCGCTGCCGCCTATCGCATCAACGAGGACACGGCGTTGCTCCGCCCAAGCGGGGCAGACCTCCACCGTATGCTCCACCGTGTCCTCGGGGCGATCCGTGCAATGGAAACACCCGGGCGTCACCTCCCGCTTGATCCGAAACAGGAACCTCCCGAAACAACCGTGTCCGGTGAGGACCTGCGTCAGGCGGAAGGTGAGGGCGCCGTGAGGTCTCTCCAGCCAAGCCTCAAAGAGGGGCACCACCGCCGCAATGGTGGCGTGCCCAGCGCGGGGTTGTGACAATCGCTGTCTCCATGTCGAATAATGCACCCTTAGACTATGAAAGGTTATAGACGGAACGTCATTGGACATTAAATGAAGCAGGATCGTTAAAATGTGTGGGTGACCTTGACGAACGTAAAGATGACGTTTCGGCTTCTCATTTTGTCTATGTGAGCTTATTTAGCGTGTACAGATACAAGCCGACTTCTCATTCTGGTACTTCAGATTGCTGGACTTTGACACTCCGTCTAAACCTTTCATAGTCTAAGAATGCACCTTACTAATAAATATTATATAAGTAGGTCACGCTTTTTCTGGTATCGTTGGTAATATTTAGGAAATTCTTGATAGTAGGTACATCATAAACGGGAGTTCGAGTTCACAATGAGTTGTGATCGTAGTCTAGCTTACGTCATATGTTTCACAGTGAAGCATATTCTTATAGACAAAACAAAGTCGGGTTAATTACACCATTTATAACTCCAAGAACGGCTAAACCGATTTCAATGATCGTTGATTTAATGGATTTGTCTCCGCCCCGAATAACAGAATAATCATTAAAACAGGAAAAATTCACGAAAAAAAAATTACAACGAATATTCATTTTTCTTATACATTTTCTATGGAATGGCTCTTTTATTGATTGATTCTAAGACTGTACGAAGCTCGCCGGGTCAGCTAGTTATTGATATAACTAAGTAATTAGTACATAACACAAAAAAGTTCTTATCATCAAAGTACTCCCCAACATGCTCTCTTGAGCACTGGTAGCACTGCTACGTTCAGTGGCAACGCTTAATTGGCCATGGAACGAACCTCCTGGGTCAGAGGTGTCTGACCAGGGTCGAGAGACAAGTGACGTACTATCAGCGAAAGGTTGGCGATGGTGTTATCTAAATGTCACGTGATCAACTCTTTACATTTTGCCATTTCGACAATCGCTGTCCCTGATGAGATGACAGAATGTCACTTGTCTAGAGCCTAAATTCGAAACAGAGTTACCGCGCCTCTGCGCACTCAGACAACTGAAGGAACAGGGGTGGGTTTAGTCAGTGAAAGTCTGACAGGCCCTCCCGCTCCACCCAGAGCGGAAGAAGTCATTGGATGATTTCCCACACCATAAAAAAGGGTCGTTCTTGCCAATAACCGAGCCTTATACTAACGGTATCAAGACCATGGTGTCCGAGGGCGGACCAACTTAAGATGCGAGATGGAAAAGAACGAAGCTAAAAAAACATTAACATTTCACAAGAAAATATGTCATCTTAATTTAGTGAAATTCTAGAATTGGCTTTTTTTTGCAGTTCTCTGTGCCACGAAAATCAATCTTGCTACCTTTACGTAATTCCTATAAATTCAGCAACCCACCCCGTGCCACCATTATTCATGGTGGTTACAAATACTATCTTCACAAAGTTATCCTCGCTCGTGTAGTCTGCTGGCGTGTCCTCACAGAAAGTCCGTACTACTACGCCCTTACTGTCCACGAGCTGCACATAATTCTGATCGCAAGTAATACCCAAGTCAAACGTAGTGAAACGTAGCAGTAAACGTGTTCCGAAGGGAGTCTCTAGCTCCCACTGGCAGCTCGCTACCTGCCTGTAAACGTTAGGGTACAAGGGACTGGTGACTTTACCTACTATACTTTGCAGTTTTCCACCGCATCCACGACCTTTATCGGACATCACGTAAACCACATCAAACATTACACGATCTCCAGCATTTTCATGATTGTGGAATAATAAATATCGACCAGTGGAAAAGACAGGGTTATTACTCTCATATTGTGAATGAATTTTGTCGAGGCTGGGTGCAGTAGTGTTATTTCCATCAAAAATTTCAAGATAACACTGTTCGTTCCAGTAACTTGGGACGGCACTCAAGAAATACGCGGATATCGTGTAGTTCACTGGAGCAGTGATGAGCGTGTAGCAGTCGTGGTTGACGTTACTTTCATAGTGACTTACATAAGCAGCCTGTACACGTCCGTGAGGCTCCGTGTAGTTTCTGCCACAAAACCCTGTGAATACTACTTCTATTTCTACACCTTTGTATACTTTAGAATCCGACTCCGACCATGTGAATAAGTTTATAGACGTACTTCCATAGACATAAAAGTCCGTAGGCTCCTTATGCCCGCATAATTCAAAACGATCGGGAAAGCGCAAAGCACTGTCGTAAAAGTTATTACGGCTAAAAAAGTCATCCGTACGTTGGCTCACGATATAATCTTTTCCAAGTGTAACATTCTGAACGCTTGGATTGCTAGATATAATCAGCTTGTCTCTATCGCAGCGCTTCACACCTGTGCTATCAGCGACAGGAGGCTGTAAGTCTAACTCTTTAACAGTGATACGTAGTAAATAATATGGAAATGCACTTACATCCAAGTGATATACACAATGAAGCCCACGAGGAATGGGCCCGGTTTCATAACCAGGAGATTTAAAGGTTTGTGGCGTATTGCTCACTGAAATGAAGGAGGTCCCACATACTGACGGCTGAGCTGTTAAAGTGGAAACGAAGCCTTGACTTCCTATTTCGCCATCCGTTGAAAGCCTGACGCTCATCACATTTCCGGAAGAAATCAATTGCGGCGGGAGGGTGTGCCCACAATAGGTTCCTATTACTAAGCTGTTAGGATTTAAGCCATCTTTTATTTCGACTAAGTCGCAATCGCATTTACTGTATCCTAAAGCAGTTTGATTGATTTTTTCGCAGGGGGCTAGGTGGAACGAAGTGAATTTGATTTTAATTACAGTGTCAGGCGGTGATACTATTGACCAATGACAATCTAAGTAATCTTCGTAAACAGAATGACCCATGAAAGGAGAATTTAGAGCTTGCGATGAAGTGCTTGTTAAATTAATAAGTCCACCACATTTAGCTGCTTCAGAATAACTGAAGTAAACTTGAACTTTGAAACCTTTCAAGTTTACACTAGAGTCTGATACGAACTGTAACATCGCCGTGGGTCCCTTGCTTCTTAGTGTTGTGGTTGAGTTGATATTACCACACATTAGCGCTAAGCGCTTCTCTTCATCAATTTTGTGTCCGTCGTATAGTGCGATGTAATCATTATAACAATCTGATTGGCTTTCTAAGTCAATATAGAGGAATTTAAGTACAACGATCTTGTTAGTTGGCGCTTCAATAAACCACGTGCAGTTCATATTTGTCTCGTAAGTATCAGAAAGTGATGATGTGAGTACTGTACTCTCGTTTACTTTGCCTCCACATGTATATATGAAATAAGCAATTTTAAACCCTCTCTTCTGTATATATCTATCACTCTTAAATATCAATGATATTTTTTCAGACTGCGTTATGACTGGTGGAATCTTATCACCGCAGTAAACTTCATACAGATAACTATAATCTGACTGGGCTGATACTGTTAAATTGTCAGACAAACAGTCCGGAGCAGAGCCTTCTAATTCAAAATCAAGGAATCTTAATGCTACTTTGTTGTTTGGAGCAGATATTTCATATTCGCAACTCATACGAGATTTATAATTGTATGGAAAGCCTGGACTGTATAAAAATTGTTCCTTTTGAGAGGCTACGTAATTTCCACCGCAAATAGTATCCCATTCGGCTTTAAACCCATCTAGGTTTTTGTCGGCATCTGTACGTAAGACAACTTTCAAGCGACTAAATGTTGAATTATATATAGGTGGTATGTTTCGTCCACATACCTTTGCTATTTCCGTATAATCGTCGTCCTTCCAGTCATAAATAATGACAGCATCTTTAGTACAATTAGTTGTATCCTCAATAAAAAATCGATCCACAAATTTAAGAGACACTCTAAAGCCTAAATCGACCTGTATCTCCCAGGAGCATTCCTGGTTAGGTAAATAATTTTTAGGATAATTTGGCGATGTAAATATGGTTCGATAATCACTAAGGAATCCGCCGCATTGTTCAGTAACAGATCTAACCATAAGCTTTATGTTCGTGTTGTTTTTCACATTTGAGTGATATTCAATGTACATGTAACTAAAATGCACCACTAAAGGACTACTTAAAGTCGTTGTTGCACAATATTTCTTCTCCCCAACTGAATTTGAGTATTGTCTTAAGTTTGAATTTATTATAAAATACTCGTCATCACAATTAAACGTAAAATACCCTTCCGTTTTAATTTCAACTCTACTAGTCGAACCAGTAACAATCCAAGCGCAGTCAATTGTATCATTATATGAATCGGGTATATTAAAAATATTAACAGGATTTTCTCCTACTTCAATAACACCACCACACGGTTGAGGTTTCCATTCTAAATGGAAATAAAACGAACTAGATTTACTTTTTGTTGCAGTTACATCAATTATTGGTGATGGAATTCTATATGATACTTCAGTGTTCCCACAAATTTCCCGAGAGAATCGATTTTTAACTGCTGACTTAATAACGACTTGAGGATCAAAGAATTTACAACGTGTTCTGGCTGCAGACGAATTCATCGTGGCCGTTAAAAATATAGAATTGTATGTAAGATTTGTTGTGAGACCATTATCATAATTGTTTGTGTTTGCTTGACTATTATAATGCCAGTCACAAGAATAAGATCGATTCAGATCCGGTGACAGGAGAACCTGGTTGAAATCAGATAAGTCACCACCGCATAGGGATTCTTGGTCAGAGCTAAACCTAGCTTTGAAGCGGTGTGAGGGAGCTGTACGGTTGAGCCATACATAAAGTGCCAATTTGTTTCCAGAAGATTCAAAAGCGGTTGTTCCAGGAATGTAATCATCGCTAGGGATTGTTTGAATAGCAGTATGGAACGTAACGTCGTTGAAAATACCAATTCTGTGCCTTTCTACGTCCATGTCTATTAGCTCTAGATGCACTCTTCGAGACTTGTTAGGCACTTTTATTTGCCACGAGCAGTACCTTAATGTGGTCTCTTGGGGGTAACTTGGAGACGTTAAGTAACCGTCTGAATCTGTTACTAGGCCACCGCACATAGGTCGAGAAGAATTAAAGGTAAATCGAAATCCTCTATTGTCCGATACTTGATCCCATGCATCCGGCTTACCTATATACAATTTTATACTAAACTTGTTTGTAGAAGTTTCAATCGGATCAAGGGAGCGTTCATCATCATTGCATATGCTTTTTATTACGGTGATAGTGTTATTGGTAAGCACAGATTCTTCAATTGTTATTTTGGTTCCACAAGATAACTCAGATTGAGGTAACTCAATTTCTTCTGGTTTAATTCGAAAAACGTGTCTCGGCGGTCCAATAATGTGCCATTCACAGACTGTTCCGTCTTTGAGCCATTGCAGGTGTGGATATCCAGGGGATTTGAGTTCTCCAGAGTCGGTGATAATAGTTCCACCACACGTATCAATGGACACGTTGGCTCTGAATCCATTTCGCGGATTTAAGACCTGAGTTATATATTTAATATACATTGTATTGCCAGTACTCTTAATGGTTTCATGTTTATCATTGCCACAATATCGGCCATGCAGGGGAGATATCTTCGACGATCCAAACCGTATTTCGACGGCTTCAGTAGCGCAATCATCTCCAGGTTCCAAATCGAACCTTTCAATGAAATCTAGTCTTAGAATTTCTCCAGGTGGGCCGCTAAACACCCACTCACATTCTGAATATGGAACTGGTACCGATGGATAATTTGGTGAATTTATAACTTCCCAATTGTGATCAGCTGTTAGAGATGACGTTGATCCACATTCAAAGTTGTTCTCTTCGTAATTAACTACAAAACTTTGATACGCGAGTGATCCTTTGGTGTAACTTATAAATAACGAATTAGCAGAAGTAATTATATCTGCTTTATTTTCGTGATCGTAACCACAATACTTTCCACTAGCCAAAAGGGGCGCTTCCTCAGAATCACCATTCCGTAAAATAACATGTGTTGAACACTCGTCATTTGTATTTGTAATATTAAAATGGTTTAACTCTAATTTAATAGTTCTGCCGGGGCGTACTTTGATGACCCAGTTGCATTGCACTTTGGTCGAGTACCGATAACCCGGTTGTACGTCCCACCAAGTTGGACCAACTGCACCGGACAAACCAGTTACTAGTCCACCGCATTTCGATTTGACTTGAGCTTGAAAACCTGTTCTGGTAATGGATGAATCGGTTTTGAATTTAATTTTCATGTACGTAGATGAATTAAAGCTTGATATTTTGGCTGATTCTGTTGTACACATATTTTCCTGGACCGGCTTCCAATTTCCAAGAGTGTCTGAAGAATATATAGAAACTGAATCTGCAAAACAAGAGTGGATGTCTTCGATGTTAAAATCTAGGAACTTTAAACTTAAATGTCTTCCCATTTGTGATTTGTAAACCCATTCACATTTCAAATCGTCTGAATATTCCTTTGGATAATTCGGTGATGTAAAAATTATCGCACCGTTTTGAGGTAAAACCGTAACAGTCTCATTTGAACCACAGTTTATTCTATCTTTATTTTCAGGTTCAACATTTCGAGAAGCTTTCGTCCAACTCATATGAAACTTTGAACCCGTGTTAGATTCATCCGTTGTAAGTGTCATGAACACTACACTGGACGAACTCTGAATTACTTTGGTTTCAGCCAGTACACCATTTAGTTCCTCTAAAATTGGAGCTGTTGAATCATATCCATCATAAATAGTTAATTTGTTATAGTTTACCTCGCTATGTGAATAAATATCTAAAACATCAAGAGTAATAGATATAGTCTCTAAATCGGTAACAAGCACGCGCCAACTGTATTCGCCAGATCCTAAATATCGAGTTGGGTACAATGGAGAAGATATCTCACCATTGTCGCCCGTAATATCATTTTCTCGTTGAAATCCATAATGCAAGAGAAAGCCTTGACCGCTGGTTTTGGAGTTACTATGGAACTTAACATATATTTGTGATGCTGTGCTATGATTACTAGGAGTTTCACTGCTACAATAAACCCCCAGTAGTCGACCAGCTCCGTTAGTTTCGCGAACTTCTACGTAGTCGTCGTTACAACCTTCAGAGAACTCCAAGTCAAATCGCTCGAATTGGACGTATGCAGTGTTTCCAGGGGATGATTTTAGTAACCATTCACAATCAGTGTTTACGGGATACGGGCCGGGGTAGTTCGGAGACGCTATGGTTCCTTCTTCTGAAGTTAATTGACCTCCGCAGGCGTTACTAAGTGGTGAATAGTGAGCAGCGAACATTCCAGTAACTCTACCAGTGTAACTGCCGTACTCTATCGTCAAAGCACTACCACGGCTGACGATCATAGGTGGGACTTTGCGTCCACAATATTCACCAATTAGTGGAGCATTATTGTCATCTCCGTCGAGAACTCGTAGGAAAGAGGAAGGGCATGATCTACTTGTGATTACATTACTATCTTTTGGCAACGCCAGTAGGGTCAATGTTAAATATATTTTTTGATCGGGCGAATCCGCAAGTATTGTCCAAATACAGCTTTTGTTGGTATGTTGAACAAAGTTGTCGCTCTCTATGATACCCTCATGTGCTGCCCTAATAAGAGCACCACACGTAACAGTAAAGTTAGCTTTGAAACCTTTGGCCGTTCCATATCCATCAGTTTTGAATTGCACAACTAAGCTATTGAATTTGCTAACGAATTGTGTTTTATTTGAATATGGACATATACGGAACGTGTAATTTGAGGAAGGTCTAAAGTTGCTTTCATAATCATAAATTTGAATCGTGTCTCCACAGCCAGTTTCCCCAGTACCATAGTCATAAGCAGAATAAAGATCAATATCCATAATGTTAAATTCGATGCGATGATATGCGGGGACGGAAATATACCATAAACAATCCATATTACTGTCGTAATTCTTTGGGTAGTTCTTGGAGTATATGAACCCTGATTTGGTAGTCATAGCACCACCACATTTTGAATTTGAAGATCGAAATTGTGCTGAGAAGTGAACATCCTTGAGTTTAGACCGTTTGGACAAACGCACCAACACGAAATTGCTATCAGACTGTGCGGACACGTATTCACGATGACAAGTTTTTGTAAGTAGTGGAGCCATTGTGTTTTGACCGTTATATACTTCAATAGCATCGTCAGTACAATTGGCAGTATCTGTCATATAAATCTCTGTAAATGTGATTATAATACTCTTACCTACTTGAGTTTCTATCAGCCACTCACAATCAAGTTCCTGGTCGTTAGTTTTACTTTTATCAAGGCTGACGGTTCCCATAGATTTTTTAATGTGTCCTCCACATCCGGAACTGATCCATTCTAAGCGGAAACCAGATCTGGACATATAAATACCAGTAGCAAAAATAATTTGGAATGAATTAGTTTTTGTACTAATTGGGCTAGGAGTTATACTGCCACAGAGTTTGCTAGAATAATTTGGATCAGATAACTCTTTTGTTTGCAAATAGTCAAGATTACAATCATCGTTATAAATATTATGACGACGACTTATCCAATTACGATAGAATCGGTGGCCTTTGTAAATATCAAAGTGTATGAAAGTCACGTTAATTTTGTTACCTTTGGGCACTGTGATGCTCCATAAACAATTTAATTGCAGCGGGTAATTACTTGGATAGCCCGGACTCTCAATTACTCCGTATCTTCCAGTTACATTATTATTACATATTGTTTGATAATTAAGTAGGAATCCTTTGCCGCCCTGGTATATATCAGATCTGAATTTAACGTAAGCATAATTGGTTGTTGTTTCGATGTTGGCTACTTCTGGAGACATGTAACAATGTTTCCCTAAAACGATGGCACTCGTATCGCGACCGTCATATATTTCAACATAATCGTCTCTACAGTGAGGAGTTCTTTCAAGATCAAGCTCTGAAAATGTAATACGGATCCGTGACCCTTCACTGGTAACTATTCTATAGAAACATTCGGCGTTTTCGTTGTAATCATTTGGATAGTTAGGCGATGTTACAGAGCCAGACGGGCTCGTCAGAGTGCCTCCGCATCCTGTTATAGTACCGTCCCATTCAATTTTGAAACCAGTCCCAGTTAAATAGAAATCAGAATGAAAGTGGAGGTGTAAAGAATTGGATAGTGATACAATTCGTTTTGATTGGAACACTCCGCAATACTGGCCAATCAAAGGTGAATTTCCGCTGCCACCATTTCTTATTTCTAAAAAGTCACCGAGATTACAACTGTCTCTAATAGGTCGCTCCAGATTAAACTGTGAAATGTTGAGCATTATCTGTTGGCCGACCGGCACCGTGATAGTCCATGTACAATCGCGATTGGGTTCGTACGAGCGAGGCCAGCCTGGAGAGTATATGAAGCCATGAGTTTTAATATAAGATCCGCCGCAATGTGATTTCTCATCCAAAAATGTATACGACAGAGAAAAACCTGAAGAACGAATACTACCATCAGACACAAAATTTAACTTGAGCCGGTTGGTAGATGTGGTCAACGCGGATGGCACGTGATTGCCACAGAACTTGCCCAAAAGATTATTTTCATTATTTTCGTCTATCTCTAGCAACTCTAGGTAGTCGCTGCCACAGCCGGGCATGCTCTCGATGTCAAATCTGTTCCAAGTCAACTTTATGTGCATTCCTTCAGGAGCAATTAGTAACCACTTGCAGGTCTGATAGTTATTGTAAGTAGCAGCGTCTCCGGATGGATGATTTATTAACCCAGTAGTTTCTCTATGAATGCCCCCACACTCTGTATCGATAGTAGTATAGTTAGCGTAGAATCCCGTGCCCGAAAGGCTTAAATCTGATTTGAATTTTATGTACATATAATTAAGAGTGGATGTTTGTACAGGTGGCGTGTGCGCAGCACCGCCACAGTATCTGCCTAGTAAAGTAGAGTTCTGGTCGTGGCCGTCCCGGACCTCAACGCTATCGTACCGGCAATCAAAGTACCGGTTGTCTTCAATATCAAAATCTTGAAATGTTAATTGAATTGCTTTGCCGGGAACTGTTTTGAGGGTGTAAACGCACACTTTGTTCTCTGGATAACTGAACGGGTAACCGGGTGATTTTATAATTCCGCTATCTCCTTCCAAAGTTTCCTCGCATATGGCCTCGTACGTGATTCGGAAACCATCGGCGGGCGCACTCCTATCAGTTTTGAATTTAAAATAAAGCTCGTTCGACGATGATTTATATGATTTTGGAAAAGTTGTTCCACAAAATTTACCAACTAGTCGTGAATCAGCAGACGGACCGTCATAAATTTTTAAATAATCGTATATACATCTAAAAGATCGTTCCAGCTTAAATAATTTGAAGTCAATTTTTATCTTGGTGCCTAAGCTAGTTTTAATTTTGTACTCGCATAGTAAATTATTTAGATATTGCCCGTTGTAAGTGGGAGAAACAAGTTCCCCCTTTTCAGCAGTGTAGTAACCTCCACAGCCAGGAACGCCTTCGACAGGGGCATAAGCTATTTGGAATCCGTGTCCCGAACTATAAGCGTCTGAATGGAAGTGTATTAACATATTGGAGCCCGCCGACTGGACGGGCGCGGGCTGCGTCGTGTTACAGTACTGATTGATAAGAGGATCTGTCAAGTGTTCACCGTCATAAATTGCTAAATAGTCGAAACTACAGTTTGAATGTGATTCAATATCGAGAGCAAAGAAATGAAGGTTAATCCTTTTACCGAGAGAAGTCGTTAAATGCCAATAGCAATCGCGATTAGGAGGGTACGGGCCAGGCGAGCCTGGGGAGCTGATGTGACCGTGCGTGGTGGCGTCGACCTGGCCCCCGCACACTGGGTTAATACTAGTCCAGTGTAATGCAAAGCCGTCTTTAGCTACTGTTTTATCTGAATGAAACCAGAAATATAAATTGTTATGACTTGATACGATGTTACCGCCTTTAGGAAAATTATTTCCACAAAATCTTCCAAGAAGTTGGCTGGAAGACTTACGACCATCGTGAATTTGTAGGAAATCGTACATGCATTCAGGGCTTCCTTCTAAATTAAATTTACTAAACGTTACATTAATAACTTTATCAGGAGCCGTGTGTATTACCCAAGCGCATTGAGAATTATGATTATAGGTGGTATTAGTCGAAGGATAAACAATGCTGCCTTCTTCGTTATCTAGAACACCACCACAAGACTTTGTCCTTACCTGGCACAAGGTGCCCGAGTACTGCGCCGTGCACTCGCAACGGAAGCCTCCAATTGCACTGTCGTCTGCTCTGCAGATTCCTCCGTTGTGGCAAGGATTCACACTGCAAACGTCGGTGGCCATTTCACAGTGAGCACCGCCATAGCCCTTGAAGCAGATACAGGTGTAGCCGGTCCGAAGAGAATGGCATTGTCCGTGGATGCCACATGGATTGACTTCACAGCCCTCAGTGTAGTTTCCCCCGCCTGTTGCAACGTAGCAGCCACTGATTCCCACTCCATCGCCTTCCATGCCGTCGGGGCATATACATTGTGCTGATTGGCCAGTTGGCGACGTGCTTTCTATGCACTGGGCAGATGGGTGGCACCCTCCATGCCCTATGTTGCACGTGCCTCTCCAGGAGCACGTAACTCCGTCACCTTGATAGCCAGGTGGACATGAACCACATATTCGGGAGCCGATGGTGTTGTGACATGTTACTAAAGGACTACAGCCTCCGTTGGAAATGGTTGTGCATTCGTCGATATCGTAACAAGAGTAACCGTCGCCTTCATAACCAGAAGGACACTGTCCACATCGGAATGAGCCCGGCAGATTAATACAGTCAACCTTGGGGTTCACTGAACACCGAGGACCTTGATAAGATTCGCATTCGTTAATATCGGTCAAGCAAGCAACACCACCAGTACCATTCGTTGTCCATCCCTGGTGGCATATGCATTGAACACCCTCTCCTGAAGTTACTTGTACACAGGTTCCATGGCCGCACATTTCAAAGTCACCACCGGAGCAATCCTTAGCTTTTCTTGTACAATGTAAGCCGAACCAACCAGATTTGCACAAACACTCATACGATCCTGGTCTGTTTATGCATGTAGCTCCATTTTGACATCCGAGATCCGTTCCAGCAAAATTCCGGCATTCGTTAACGTCGACGTCACAATCTCTGCCTTCCCAGTTTGAAGGGCAAAGACAATGGTAACCGTTCACTAAATTGAGACAAGTTCCACCATGCGCGCACGGATGAGATGCACATTCGTCTTTTCCTCTGTTATTTAATTGAATTTGTAGATTTAACACTTTCCTGTGAATATTGTTGACTTTCCGCCAAAGCATTGATATATTGAAAAGAAAGTCATTCGGTAGCGCGGATTCCTTGCTCTCCAATCTCTCAAGTCTTTCTAATATACCGTTTATGTTCTTGTCAGTGTTTTCATTATTCGATGGCTGGTACTGCGTTCCCTCACTCGGGATGTTTGGGTGGAGTACGTTGATATCACCAACAAAGATGCTCGATTTCGGTCCATTGGGGCGTAGATAAATATTTTTATCAAGCGCTGGTTCAAGAATTAGATCACCCCCAGAGGTCTTGATTTTTGGACGGTCTTGGTAGATTTCACAATCCAGAGGAACGAAACAAAGTATGGCTAGCAGGAAGAGACATTTTCCAAATGTGCTGGACATGGTCCATGTGTCTAGGTTCACGGTTCTGCTCGGACTGTCGCTGCGTTGGTGTTATGACAGCCACCACGACTTGTATTATCATGGGGGGCGTATTGCTGTACGCCCCCAGTGTTGAATATTTGTTTATGATTAACCAATTCAGGCCATCTGGTGTAATCGATATTATGAAATCATGTGTTTTCCAGAATATTATAGGATTATATTACTTTGCATAAATATGAGTTTTAAAACGATATCGTGCTGGGGAATTTTGTTGACAGATTAGTCGCGCCTTATTACGAACCTTTTATTTCATAATATTGGGTTCCCACCTATGAAATTCGTGTTTTTTTCTGACAAATAGAGAACCTCGTCAATTCTATGAATTAAAATATTCATCAATTGCTTGATATTATATCGAATAATGACCGTCATAGACAACTGCTAATAGTAAAAAAACCTTATTACTTATAGTTTTGTAAACAAAATGACTTCTTTTTGTTAGCAGAAATGACCACTATATTTGTTTTAACTTAGCCAAAAGTTATTTTTCTTGCTTAATCTAAGTGCCATACGTTATCTTAGTTTTTAAACATTATTGCATAAAAGCTTTAAAACATTAGTGTTCTTAGTTGTTAAATAAATTAAGAAAATGTTAGTATGAAAAATGCATGCCGCATTGGACCCGCGTGGTGGATTATGGCCCACACCCTCTCACAGAGAGGAGGCCTGTGCCCCAGCAGTGGGGACATTAAAAGGCTGATGATGAAGATGACGATGAAATTAAGGAAATAAAAATTGGAAATATCAATAACCCGACTGATAAAAAACCGGCCAAGAGCGAGTTACACTCACACGTAAAGGGTTCCGAACAAATCATGTTTTTTTTAGGTTTTCTTTGTGGTATAAAATCTGTGATTGAACTAAAATGTCTGCCACCAACTGCATCAGACTGCTTGACAAGTGACTTTTTTGGATCTTTTTAGTTGTTTTTTATCAGTCGGGTTTTTTTGATATTCTCAATTTTTAGGGTTCTGAAAAACTGAATGAAAAACGGAATCATTATAAGATCACTCGTGTGTCTGTTTGTCTGTCTGCCCGACTGTCCATCTGTCACAGTCCATTTGCTCCGAATCTACTGGACTGATTAAGCTGAAATTTGGGACACACATGTATGATGGTGACCCAAATACGGAAGTAAATGAAGGAATTTGGAATATAGGGGTCACTTTTGAGGTGCAAGTCGGAAAATTAAAAAAAAGTATTCCCAACTGTGCCGTGCTATATGTAAAACGAAAGGGGTTACTGTAAGCCTTTCAAATATATATTTTTTTAAATTTTAAAATGTATAATTTTTAAGTTATTCCAGAAAATAGATGAAAAATTACCATTCCCCCCTTATCTCCGAAACTACTGGGCCTAAAATTTTGATAAAAATACAGAAGGTAGTTCTTTACTTAAAGATTACAGAAAAACCTATAAGAAATCTACAGTTTAAAAAAAAACCTGAAAAAACATGATTTGATCGGAACCCCTTGCGTGCGAGTCCGACTCGCTCTTGGCCGGTTTTTTTTTAATTGAATTATTGTACCGATATTAAATACTGTATCATCATTTCATGGTTTGTATCAACATGGGACTTGGGTTTGAAATTATTTACATTTAACCTTTTTTTGTTTCTCATGCTTTCCCTCTCGATTAATATTGAAGTCGTTAAGAATGTAGATATGTTATATACCAAATAATAAATAGGGGCCTTTTTCACAATTTTATTTATTTATTTCCCAACTTACAATTATCTTTACAGGTCAAGTAATAAATAATTGGCTCGATATTAGTAAAGCCTCTAGCTAACCGAAGCAAGAATCCCAAAGAAGAATGCCCGAATATGGCCCAACACGAACACATTTTAAACGATAATCAAAAAATATAAGTTTTTTAAATAGGAATTATCCGTTTAATTTCTATCTCTAAATAAGTCTCCGTGGTCTTATCAAATAAATAAGTAATTCATCTGATAATCAACGCGAGTTTGACTTTTAGGCGAAGGTTAGGGTTGCCATTATGTGGTCAATATAATTTCGATTCATATTTAAAATATATCTAATCGATTATGGAATAATTAATATGATATTTGTATAAAATAAAAAAATAAATAAAAATATTCTTAAAAACTAAAACCTGCCAGAGAAAAAAGAACATAGCAAGTTATCGGTTAGGTACTATTTAAATTAAAACTTGAGCATTTATGCTCTTATCTTCGGGAAGCTTATAGAATATTGCTAAATACATTGGTCGGGTATAATTTTTTTAAAAGTTATTTATGTATATCTATGGTTAGCGAAAAGTTTTACTGATGTCACGGCCATTTTAGTTTCTTTGAACGAAACCTACTCGACAAAACAATTATGTTCATAAACACCTCAGACTAGAGGTCCTATAGTCCACACATACATAAACATATAATGTAAAATTACTGTATTCTCTAAGGCTTTGCCGTAGTTAGATAAAAAATCAATTGATCAAGATCAACAATCGATTACATTTCAGGATATGGCAACATTATCCTTCGATTGACACTTGACGGATGATGGATTTGACAGTAAACCTGTGCAGTAAACCTGAGTAAACTAAATACCAATCGATCGACACAATTAATAAATAAAGCTCGTTATAGTGGTTTCTTTGTATCGCTATCGTAGTTTTTTTTTGCTGAGCTTTGTTCTCTTTTGTGACCCTTTTTTACGACAATGGACTCCGATCAATCTGACCCGAATGACCCTCTCGCGAACTTGTATCCTGGCTCCTCTTTAAATGACAACCGTGATGTGAATGTGGAAACTGGCCCCGTATTTAATGAAGATCCTCGTAAATTCACGTTCAAATAAATGAAATAAACCTTCGTTCGTACTCGTGGACTTCTTAGCGTAAGCACAATCAATATAGGCGGATACATACTTTTTGATAAACCGTGACATTTTTGGAAACCAATAATTACTTTTAATCCTTTCCAATGTTTTTTCTAGCCCTAGATGACCAATATGATCGTGATTCATCCTGCATACCTGCCACCTGGCCCCTTTTTGGACTGCCCAGCGAACATTATCCTTATCACCGTTAACATACCTATATAACTTATTATCTCGAACAACATAATTATCTTTTATATATTGGAGATTCTTAGGATCTAAATCCTTTTCTAAAACCTGTTTAATACCTACGTTCCAACTCAATGTCCCCTAGCTGAAGGGTATGTAACCAGTCTTCGCTACTAATAACCATAACTTGAGCACACAGATCAGAAGAATTAGTCATGGAATCATCAGAAATAGGATTGCGAGATAACGTATCTACATGGGACATTTTGTTGCCAGGTCGATATTCAATTATACAATTAAATTCTTGCAGCAAAAACCACCAGCGCGCTATCCGAGGTATGAGATCGCGTTTCATGAAAGTGGAACGAAATCGATGACTATTTTAAATTCCATACCTAATAAATAGACCCGAAACTTCTCTAATGAACGAATAACAGCCAGCGTTTCTAATTCGTAGGAGTGATGGAGTTGCCCAAGCGTGTAAATAGCTGTGGTTCTCTGCAGGGTGGAGGACAGTGTTACGGCCAAACACTTGGATTGAATGCTGGCCCAAAATTGCCTATATTTGTCTGTATAACTTCAAGTTAGGAGTGGTTGGCAGTAGACGGCGCATGTGGCCCAACTCTAAGCTAGTAAGAACAAACGGTACCTGACTTTCCTTTGGCAGCCACGCTGGAACCCGACGAGTGGCCACTCGATTCTCTTCACACCAACACTCCTGGCTATTCTTGTTCACCAGTTACACGGACGCGGTAAATATGGGTTATTTATTATTCCCGGAGAATCCCCAACGTTTACGGGATATTACTCGGGATTTTAGTGTATTTGCGGGGACGATGTTAATAAGACATTAATTTAGTCTGCGGTGAGATGCGCTCGGCTTCGCGGCGTACAGCGCACTGATTGCCTATGGTTCCCGTAAAGCCGGCTACACACTTGCCTCACATGCTAAAGCAAGACACACACGTCGTGATACCATACCCTATCCAACTTGCAGAGTGGCGGCAACTCGCAACACCATGCTCCCCGCCTTGAAAGGTCCAGGAGCTTTCAAAAGCTGCTAATCTATGCGGCGCGAGTGAGGTTCAAGAAGCGGTGATGATATGTAAGCATTTACTTGTTGAAGAGCTTTGAGGGAAATCCAAGCACCAGTCCGAAACACCATCGCATTGATATAATGCTCGGGAAAAATAATTATCAGTGTCCTGAGAATGAATTGCGGTTCGACTTGACCATGGTAAGTCGAATAAACTAAATTACAACTATGTAATGGCGTACCATTGGAACGTATACTATGAACCCTAAACTAAATTAAACTAAATTACGTAGTAATAATAATCTATTGAGTTGGCAAAGGATACAACTTAGTGACAGGACGTTTATACGTGCCTGACGCGGTTTTTATTGAAGCGACTCGAATTACACCATCCGATCCCGGAAAAACTTCCTCTATGATACCCAATGGCCAAGTCAATGGAGGTACGTTATCTTGACCCAAGAGAACAACAGTACCTATTTCTATAGGGCGATCGGGAGTGCACCACTTCTGGCGAACTTGCAGCGCGTGCAAGTACTCAATTCGCCATTTATTCCAGTAGGATAACACAAGTTGATCCAAGAGCCTTTTGCGGTTGTTTAGGTTTATGTTTTCTTCTGTCAATTCAGAAGAAGGCAAATACGTGAGTGGACTGGACATTAAAAAATGCGCGGGCGTGAGTACCTCCGGATGTGGGTCTGACGAAATGACACTAAGTGGTCGAGAGTTCAAAAGGCACTCAATTTGCACCAATACGGTCGAGAGTTCCTCGTAAGTGAGAAGTTGTTTACCTACGACTCTAAACAAGTGAGTTTTAACACTCTTAATATTCGACTCCCAAATACCTCCGAAGTGTGGAGCTCGCGGCGGTATTCTTGTCCACTCGATGCGTGTTTTAAGAAGCTCATTTTTAATATCCGTTTGAACAGTTGAATTTAATAAAAAAGAATAAATATCATCCAATTGCGCCTTAGCGCCAACAAAATTGGTACCATTGTCTGAGTACATAACAGACACTGGACCGCGGCGGGAAATGAATCTCTTAAATGCGGATAGGAAAGCCTCAGATGTGAGATCCGATACAAGCTCGATATGTATGGCTTTAGTCACCATGCATACGAACAAACATATGTAAAGTTTCTGCGAACGTTGACCTCTACGTCGAATAGGTGTGTAAGCAAGCGGCCCGGCGAAATATACACCGGTGTGTACAAAGGCTTTAGCATCACGGACGCGGTATCCAGGAAGTTCAGCCCTTTTGGGTACTGGATGCTTAGGATTTAGACGGAAACAAGTATTACATTTCCGACAACGAGAACGTATAACCGTTCGGCCATCCAATATCCAAAACCGCTGCCTTATAATGGACATCAATAACCCTGGGCCCGTATGGCAGTACGTATTGTGATAGTGATCGATAATTAGATCGACTACGCGGTCGCGTTTAGGTAAAAGCGCGGGATGCTTGGCTTCATACGGTAAGTCAGATTTAGACAATCTGCCCCCAATACGTAAGATTCCGAAGCTATCAATGAAGACAGATAAACAGCGCAACTTCTTAGCTGGAAGTTCACCTGCTTTAATTAAATTTAAATCGCTCGCAAAATGTAAACTTTGAACTATTCGAACAATGAAATTTTCCGCGGTTTGAATGTTTTTAACAGAACTATGACTATGTAGTCTGTTTGTAAATTTAAGAATGTACATAAATACACGTAACAGTTTATTCCATGAGCAAACACGGTCAGCTATAGTATCTAAAATACGCGGTTCAGTATTCGAAGTTTCTACAAGAAAAACCTTTGATTTAAACTCCGGCAATGTTTCACATTGAGCAGGAGAGAACTTTAAAGGCCACTCGCTCATGGGCTGATGGAGCCATGTGGGGCCGTTCCACCACAATGAGTGTCTTATTAAATCCGACGGCAGCATGCCGCGAGACAGACAATCGCTAGGATTCTCTTTCCCGGACACGTGACGGAAACAAGCGGCAGGTAAGTTTTCCTGTATTTGAGCAATGCGGTTGCTGACAAAAATAGACCATCTATGGGGAGATGAGTGGATCCACGAGAGAGCTATGGTGGAGTCCGAGAAAGCGTGGACACCTGCAATAGGTACACGAGCGGAAAGTTTTTCCTTGACTACGCGAACAAGTTTAGACAGAAGTAAAGCGGCGACAAGTTCTAATCGAGCTAGCGTTGTTATTTTAGCGGGGGAGACTTTGGACTTTGCACATAAGAGTCGGACAGTGATATCACCTGTAGGGTTGGTAATGTGTAAATAAATACAACAGCCATAACCAGTAAAGCTGGCGTCGCAAAAGGCTACGATGTTCACTACAGCTTCTCTAAAGACGCCAATGTGGCGAGGAACCTTTAGAGAAGAGAGTGAAGGAAAATCGCGCGTAAAAGCGGCAAACCGATTTGTGATGGATTCCGGAGGAACCTCATCCCATCCTACTTTAGCTAACCAAAGTTCCTTAATTAATACCTTCGCGTACAGCACAACGGGTCCTACAAGGCCCAGTACGTCGAACAAGCGGGCAACTAGCGATAGAATCGCGCGCTTCGTGCATTTATCATCCACGGCGATTGTTGTCAAAGAAAAATAATCATCAGCGGGTTCCCAGGTTAATCCAAGGATTTTGAAATTATGGACATCATTATCCATGCCAGAAAAATTAACTGGTAAGCGGTGAGACTCTGGGAGAATCTCTAATAAAGCGGGTGAATTGGTAGCCCATTTGACTAAGTCAAAGGAACCTACCTTCATTAAATCAATTAAATCGCGGGATAGACGCATAGCTGTCTGTTCGTCCGAAACAGAGTAGACGTAGTCGTCCATGTAAAACTGAGTTTCTACCAATTTAGAAGCCTCAGGAAAGCGGTCGCTTTGCTCACACGCCAAGTTACGCAGTGTGCGCATCGCTAAATAAGGACTAGGCTTTAGTCCGAAGGGAACGCGGTTAAAATGAAAGGTGCGAATAGGCTCACCTTTGCTAAAACGATACAAGATTCGTAAATATTTGCGGTGGTGCTCTTTTACACCGATACGTAAGAACATTTGTTTTATATCCGCTGTCATCGCGACAGGGAATGTACGAAAATCAAGTAATAACAAAAATAAGTCTGCTCGCAAATTAGGTCCGACGTGCAAAATGTCATTGAGCGACAACCCCGAGTGAGTTTTGGCGCTAGCGTCCAAAACCACTCGAATGCTGTCCTTGTCCGGTCTAATGACGGCATGATGCGGTATGTAATAACCCTCCTCTGTCAATTCAGATTCGGGCACTTCCGCTAAATACCCCTGAGTTATATAATCCGCGATAGTTTTATTATAATTCTCGCGTAGGGTCGACATTAACGTAAACTTACGCTCGAGCGCAAGTAAGCGCCGATGGGCGTAACCGTGCGAGCTACCTAGCTCGCTGGGTGAGCGCGCAAAAGGTAGATCGACAAAATATCTGCCGTCTTCAAATAAGACTGAAGAATTAAAATTATTTTCACACTCTAATTCGTCCGGACTAATAAAACGTTGAGATGGAATTTCCTCTAGCTCAAAAAACTTATGTAAATTTGACTCGACTTCAATGTCGGCCTGCGCGGTAAACGAAGATGCAATGTGTGTCACATCACTACTACAACAATCAATATCACCCATAAGTACATAACCGAAGCTAGTCAGTATAGCAGGGGGGGGGCGCGGGTGCCTGAGTCGACCCTGTCTCCCAGGTAAATAAAGGGGAACAATTGTGCTCCAAGCACGACGTCTACCGCGCCCGGCACGTTCCACAGCGGATCAGCAAGCGGCAAGTTATTTAAGTATGACATGTTATCATTGTTATGTAATCTAATAAATTTCGCGGGAAGTCCATCTGTAATACAATCAACAACTAACGCTTGTATCGAAAACTTCGTATGAGGATCAAACCGAGATTCTATGTTGAGATGAATAAAACCGTGTACTGGTTTCGATGTCATTCCAACACCTTGTAAAGATGAATTGCGTAATTTAATTATGGGTAAATTCAAACGTTTACAACAGTCCACAGTAATTAAATTATTTTGCGATCCGTTATCTAGTAGGCACCGAACCACCTCCTTATTTCTGATGTCGCTATAGTATGCAAATAACTGCGCGGTTGCTAGCAAAATAGTTGACCCAGTTTTAACAGCTGCAGTGAGCGAAACAGATGCATCCTTAGCAGGCACTTGTGGCTCGGGCGATAATAACTCATCTTTTTCTCGGAAATGTAAGAGAGAATGATGGGTCTTTTTACAAATTTTACAAACGTTACGTGACTTACATTTAACCAAAGAATGGGATAGACTTAAACAGTTTATACAGCCACGTTTAGCTTTAATAAATTCAAAACGTGCTCGCGGTGAACCAATATTTTTAAACTGCGGGCAATCGAACAGCTGATGTTGTACGTCATCCTTATCGCATAGCGTACATTTGCTATTTGAAACCGGTTCATTACGCGACACGAACGACTTAGCGGTGTTATTTTTTGTTTGATGATTTGCTGAACTTGACTTTGCGCGCGGTTCCGTCTGTAAATTATTACCGTATGAGCGTTGTAGTACTTTAACATATCCTTGCATGAATGTTATAAACTCCGCATAGGAAGGTAATTCTTTTTCACTCACACGTGATTCAAACTGTAAGACAGTTTGCGCGTCAACCTTTCTTAAACCACAGTGTAATAAAACAAAATCCAGTAAGTCTGGAATGTCTAACTGCTTCAAGGCTGCGACGGACGCTGAATATCGTTCCACAAATATATTGAGGCTCGCGGCATTTCCGGCGCATTGTTTAATGTCCAGTATATTATTGAGATAATGAATCCCTAAACTACGCTTATCTTGATACCTTTTAACGAGACTGTTCCACATAACGTTGTATGTATCACCTGTAGGAACAATGCCTGCGGTTAGTTTTAAGGCATCATGAGTCAATTTACTGATCAAGTACTGGACACGCTGCGAGTCAACCAGATCGGTATTTAAATGAACATTGCTGCGAAACATTTCGTAAAATATGGGCCAGTTTTCCGCTTTACCGTCAAACGATGGCAAATCTATGGCCGGTAATTTTATCCGAGTACCCTGTGTATCCGAGTACTTTGTGTTCCGATGTTTCGTTTTTCGAAAGTATGAGATTACGTTTATATTTAATATTAGAATATAAGTCTTCAATAGAATATAGACTCGAATAGTCTGGTGCGGTTTGGTCAATTTCGAATTGCAATTCATTCATTTGTTCTACTATTTCCTCAAATTTGTTGTATTGCTCAGTAATTGTTTCTGACTGCGCTAAGAATGTCTCATTTGAACGTGAATCAAAGTTCGAGATGTTTCTGGAATCATTATATATGCGATTAACTCGCTCGAAAATCATTTGTTTTTTTAGCGGTAAGCTGAGCCAATTTATTTAATAAAGTTATGTGCCTACTGTAATGACTTGTACTTAATTTGTACTGAATTTTACTGATGCCTATCCGGTTCGAAGGACCATCTAATGGAGTTGCCCAAGCGTGTAAATAGCTGTGGTTCTCTGCAGGGTGGAGGACAGTGTTACGGCCAAACACTTGGATTGAATGCTGGCCCAAAATTGCCTATATTTGTCTGTATAACTTCAAGCTAGGAGTGGTTGGCAGTAGACGGCGCATGTGGCTCAACTCTAAGCTAGTAAGAACAAGCGGTACCTGACTTTTCTTTGGCAGCCACGCTGGAACCCGACGAGTGGCCACTCGATTCTCTTCACACCAACACTCCTGGCTATTCTTGTTCACCAGTTACACGGACGCGGTAAATATGGGTTATTTATTATTCCCGGAAATCCCCAACGTTTACGGGATATTACTCGGGATTTTAGTGTATTTGCGGGGACGATGTTAATAAGACATTAATTTAGTCTGCGGTGAGATGCGCTCGGCTTCGCGGCGTACAGCGTACTGATTGCCTATGGTTCCCGTAAAGCCGGCTACACACTTGCCTCACATGCTAAAGCAAGACACACACGTCGTGATATCACACCCCATCCAACTTGCAGAGTGGCGGCAACTCGCCACACCAAGTGATAATACTTTTCCTAAGGTGACATTCGCCTACTACAATAAGCAATTGGTTGAAGAAAACCGCTATCCTTACACCGTTGCAAAAGTATTTCTCCTACGCCATCTTTACTGTCATCGGTATGCAATTCCGTCTCCACGTCGCGATCATAAATGGCTAAGACTGGTCTATCTATTTATTGTGATTTGAGAACCTGGAATGCATCCTCTTGTTCTTGGCCCCACACACCCATGTGGAGTCTTTCTTTAATAATTGCATCATTGGCGACGCTATCTGAGCAAAATTCTCAATGAATTTTCGAAAATAACTAGCAAGCCCAAGGAATTGCCTAACACTATGAATGTTAACTGGCCTTTTCACGTGACCTAATTCCTGACGAGCTAATCTCATATCCAAAATAATCAATATTGTCATGCAAAAAATTACATTTCGACAAATTTAACGTAAGATTTGCCGCTTCTAACAGCTTCAGAATCTGTTCGAGCCTATCAAGACATTCAGTAGCATTTTTACCAAAAACAAGGACATCATCCATGTATGCTGTAGCATGGGTGTATCGAGCTGACCCTACATTTTTCACAACCTAAATTTTTCAAATTTGAGGCGAAACAATGTTTATATTGTTTAAGTGTAGTCCATCGTCCTTTGATACAGAATCACCTATGCGTACGTCCTTTTCCTGAATGTCATGTTCCCCATTATTATCTTGAATATCAGCAGACTCTGCAATTCCTGGAGACTGTATTACTATCCTCTGGACAAAATCTACCTTTTCTCCTCTACTAACAATAAATGCTTTCCTTAATCTACAGGAGAAAGAGAATGGATATACAAGAATGTCCAAATTCCCGCGCAGGACCTGGTAAATACCACCATAAACAATAATCTCTTGATTTGGACCACCCACGATGTTGTTGTTCAGCACTAAGCAGCCACTAAACTTAGAACCTACGCGAGCCTTTATGGATGCAGGTCCATGAAGCTCTACATCAGCAGCGATCCTAACTTCAGCAAGTTGAATGTCATTAGCTTCGGGATAAATAATTGGGATTTCAGTGTGCAACTTACGAAATTGCAATGTGTGGGTATTTTTAAACACAAGAATATGTGGATGCTCCGTGTATGACTGACCTATTAATATGGGTTTATCTAAGAGGTAATCTTCGACAACTCTGCAAGCTACCTTCGCGTCAACTCCATCTACCACTATATCGAGCAACATATTACCTAACGATCGGACCACCTCATTTCCGAATCCTTTCATAACTGATGGGACCTGATCATGCTCCAGATTAAGATTTGAAATTATTGACTCTCTAACCAATGTCACTTCGCTACCGAAATCAATAAATGCTTCTACAGTACTGCCATTTACTGTGACCAGCTTTTATGAATTTTGAGTTAGGAGTGGAACTTGAAATACACATTGTTTTAGAAGGTGCTCCAGTTTTACCTACTATATTATCGGATTTTGGATTTTGCCACCAATTTTCGGTCTTGTGACCGATTTTCTAGCATTTATTACATTTGATTAGTGGCTTTAAACAATGTAAATAAGGGTGACCTCGCTCCTTACAATTATAGGAGAACAATGAACCCTGACATTGATTCGGTTTATTTTGATTCGTCTTAGAATTGGATTGGTTAGAATTACTTTTGCCAAAACTACGATCTGAAGTCTGGCTTTCTTTGTTGCTCATTAGGAATTGGAGAAGCTGATCAGGCTGAGAACAACAAAGCGCTAATGCACTTGATTTCATAGTCCTATCCGAGATACCGTGGGTAATACAATCTACTGCGCGTTTACCCGTAATGTCACTTTGTGTTAATAACGCAAGTTTTTCATAATAATACCTCTATTGGTTCGCCAAACTTAGTTTTTCTCTTAAGCATATCTTCTAGGATTTGGCCATAGTTTTGCTCGCAAACAAAAGCACTGATTAATTTCTCTTGCTATTCTGTCCAAGTATATAAAATTGTGCTCAGACTCTCATACCAAACTTTGGCCAAACCCTGAAGTTTTTGCATGGCAAAATAAACAGTTGTTTTATCATCCCAGCCGTACACGGTAGCGCATGCAATTACTTTTCGCAGCCACATGTCAATACGCTGATTTTTCGTTGACGGGTCAAAGTTAGGGAGAATGTTTTTATGATCAATTTTCTTCGAAACTGATGCGCTTGTAGACGGCTGAGACGTAAAACCATGTTTAATATAATGCACTAAGTCCATAACATCTTTAACAGAAAAATAAGGGGTACGTGACCTTTTATCCTGCGATGCGCCGTCACCACGTAGACTATCGTTGCTGTGCTCACGTAAATCTCGTCTCCGCTTGGCTCCTGTAGCTTGACGTTCACGGTGATGCGACCGGCCCGGGCTGTATTTGCGCTGCCGGTTCTATGACTGTGTGCGTGGGTTTCTGTGCTAATACAATTGCAAAGAGGAAGTTTTGAATAGGTAATAGTTTCAGTTTTACTGATCTAACGTTCATCATGGGTTCGACTCCCTGCAAATATGAGTTTTAAGTCTGCAAGTTTGTGATAGTGAAATGTGGTTTCGTGGAAATTGTTGTAGAACACACCCTCACTTATAGGTGAACTTCAAATCGTTAGTGCCTATGTAAGGTATAACAAACGTGCAAATTATTTACGTAATGACACGTATCTACGTGATCAAAATTAAATGTAATCTACCCAGAAAGTAGTTGTAGGTACACTAATAATTATCATAGTAAGTTAAAATTAATCTTGCCAATGCGGCAGTGTTTGTTGTGATATATTTGAATGGATATTCGTGTGGCCTTATTTCAAATTCCAGGATATTTAAGACTTCACGTTGCTAGAACTACGCGTTATATAAATCTACGGTTTGTGCGTGGTGCTTGGTCGATAGTTCATCTAGTTAGCTGACAACAATGGATTCCAGCAGATGCCGCAGCGTGGTGCCTGTTGCGAAGCTAAGTTTCACTTTTATCTAACTCAAACTGTTACTACTCGTTGTGACTTTTGTTATATCGGTTTACATCAACGTTTATGGCTATGGCGAGCTATCACTTGAAAATTAATATGCCAAAGAGTTATTCTGTCAACAATATTACAGTCCGAGGGAGGGCCATTATTCTGACTTTCCAATGAGTATAAAGAGAATAACTATTTATTTTAGAACTTCTTGTGTGTCTACAGATTCTAATATGTGTAGCTTCACAGACCTTGTTGGTTTGCCAAACTAACTTGTCATCATAGGATCAGTTTATTATCTTTAACATACATTGTTGGATTGAAAAACTGATTTGCCTTAATGAAATTAGTTTGATATAACCTTTTAAAACCTTATTTCTTTGTCAAGCTGATATGTTCTCGTAAGATCAGTTTAATATACTTACCAAATGTTGCTCAAATTGCAAACTGATTTGGTTTTGCGGATTCAGTCTGCAAACTGATTTGTTCTCATTGAGTTAGTTTGATATTTATTTTCAAACATTGGTAGATTGCCAAACTGATCTGGTATTATAAATCCAGTCTAATATGACCTTTCAAGCCTTATTGGATTGTAAAACTGATCTTTTCTCATAGGACCAGTTTAATTTGACTTTACAACCAGACTTGATTTTCCAGACTGCTTTATCCTCTTAGAATTGGAGGGAGGCGTAAAAGTGGAATGTAATCTAATATGCTCGTGTGCGAACTATTTCAGTTACTCCTGGAGCCGACTTCATTTGCTGATTGGCGTTGAGGTGAATGAGGACAGGCGATTCTGTCCAGCGGCGACTGCGGTAGGCTGAGCTTGCAACGAAACAGCACTGTAGGTAGTGTGGCCTCATAGCACAAATATTCTTAGAAGAGACCCTGGTATGTACAATTAAAGTATAAGCATGCACAGGAATTCCGTAATTTAAATACATCGAGAGTATTTCTAAAGAAAATAAGTCAAATGCAGCTGTTATGTATCGATTGAAGGCTAGATAAGACTCTGTTTTGTAAAACTATATTATAAATAAACAGGTCTTTGGAATCTTTGCAACTTAAATATGGCGGCTATTGAGCCTTATTGGAATTGTGTTCCAACTGGAAAGGACATAATCAGATTCATTTAACATACCAAATGGGTATTGTAATTGGTTTTCTTTTAACACTTACGTGGATATGAAACTGAATGTAAGATGAATTTCTGGTGACCAATACTAAACTAAAAGCATGCACAGACTCACAGCAAAGGTAATTATTTACGCGTGCCAAGAGTGTTTTAAGGAACTAAGGTTGAAATAGGAAGAGCAATTGTGTATCACTTGAAGAAGTGTAATTGAAACATTACGAAGCTATACCAGACGTTATATCTGATTGAATTTATGTCTCAATCAGAATAGTAAATTAGATTCTTGTAACATACCTGATGGGTTATGTGTATTATTTTCTTATGATAATTCTCACGGAAAGTCGGATATCATCCTGCTGTGAAAGCTCATCCGCTGTACTGTGGCACGCGTCTGATTTTCAGAGGGAGGAATGTGACCGTCCACCTTTAATCCTATTTAATTAATTTCATAAAAATTACATTTATTTCAAAACTAACGCCTTGGGCACAAGGACGAGTTTTTATAGAAACACACTTCTATCTGAATTTTAGGATTGACAGGGGAGCGCAATTAAAAATGAAATATCTATTCGGATTCGACCGGTGAACCTTTGGAGTGGACGAGTGTCGATCATCTTAAGAAATTAAATTATCTAATTTTGTGATTGATTGAAGTTGGTTAAATCCGATTCCTTGTTACTCTTTAAGTGTTTTTACCTGCCGGCTACTCCCACTGGGCGGTGCTAGAAGAGGACGCAACTATTTTTTGAAATTGCTGCTTGAAATAGAATCCCAAAAGTGATTGTGATTTGGTTGGTTTGGAACTCGCGACGCCCCGGCGCAGCGACGAACAAGTCGAGCGCTTAACCAACGCGCCACCGAGCTAGTAGCGGCCGACTCTCAAATACCGGTACACCACGCGCAACTGACGTCACGCACGCCTACGACGGTTAGTGGTGCTACGAGCCTACGAGATCGCCTACGAACACTGCATCGGCTACGAGTTCTACGACACTTGTCCTGTGCTACAACGATTGGAGTGGATTATTAGACGGATTGTTTATCTGTTACGTTTATGAGTCAAGTGATTGAAGTACTATAAATTTTTATTGTTGCCACTTATTATGGCCGCTGTACGGCACTCTCCTCCTAAAACGTCTAAATCTCAAATCAATAATCTGGGCCTGACTCAGACCCAATCCGAACCTGATATCAACTCGGCAGTCAAGATTGGTGATTATGTAAATGTTAACAGGAACAAGCGGCCACGCCAAGGTAATTCCCCACAAGGTGGGATTGAATTTAGCTCGCCAGATGCAGACAAGAAGAATCAAGATATATTATCTACGTTGGCAGAACAGACCACCCTAATCATTACATTATTGAAAGATATCGCGGAAATTAAGACCCAAAATAGTCAAATTAAGGTGTCCAATGATTCCGAGAAGCGTGTCGTACATCTTGCTTCAATCAAAACTGTTTAGTTTTTGCTTTACTCACTATACGACAACCGTTGCATGCATCGCTTAAAGCGCTAGGTGCTTTTCGAGGAGTAACGCTATACAGTGAATTGCATTATAAAATAATAATATGGCGAACAACTGCTATTTGTGCACAAAGCCACTAAGATCGACCAACGCTAAATGTTCGAAATGTAATAAGCTTTTTCACGTCGGTTGCGCGAAAGGTGGAAACCAAACCAAATTATCTAAGGAATCTAAATGTAGCTGGGTATGTCAATTTTGTCATAATAAACAACCGGGTATTGGTACTTCACGTCCTCGGCTCTCGACGACTGGAGAGCAGACAAACACTGAATTGAGCACAGAAGGATTTAATTCCCCAGCCATATCACAAAAGTCGCCCGGCACTGTTACACCCACCGGCAGCTCAGACACTTTGAGTACACTGACATTCGAAATTAAATTACTACTCGACGAGGTGATATGGGAGACCTGAAATCTCACATAAAACAATTGAGCGACCACCTCACCCATTGCTACGGCCGCCTTGATGAGTATGACGCAAGAATTAAAAAAACTAGAAAAGCGTGAGGAGGAAATCATCTCTCTAAACAGCACTATTGTAAGTCTTCGTGAGCAACTAAATTCGCAAGCTCAATCAGCTATTCGAAATGAGCTGGAAATCTCTGGAGTGAACGAATCTAAAAATGAGAACCCGCTTCACATCGACCAAGTAATGGCCCACAAGTTTGGAGTAACCTTGGCGGAATATGATATTGACCTTGTTACAAGAGTGGGTCCCCGTCGTCAGGAAAACCAATTAACAGCTGAAACCCTAACACGTCCCCTCGTAGTCAGATTTTTACGTCACTACAAGCGCAACGAGTTTCTAAAGGCTGCTAAAACTAGAAGAACAATGACCTCTTCCGACATGGAAATAGATGGGCCTCCGAGAAATGTATACTTCAATGAGCGCCTAACTCACGAAAACCGGCAGTTATTTCGTGCCACGAAACTATTCTCAAAACAACAAGGATTTCGCTTCTGTTGGCATAAGAACGGCGCTATTCTTATACGGAAACAAGAAGGCAGCCCCTCTATCCATATACGCAACATCGAAGACCTGGAGCACCATTTGGGTTCCTGCACTCCGGCACCTCACCAGTCTTCTCCATCATCAGAACTACGTGATTGAAAGTCGCCCGGTCAATAAACAGTACTCCTTTGTTATTACTAGTAGTAGTTTTTGTACCACATTTCTTTATCTTGTTACTTTTCTTTTATTGTTTACTAATTTACTTTATGTCTCAACAAAAGCACTCGATTTATTGCTTATACGCGCTTCTACTATACAAACACACCACACTTACACCACCACAAACTCACCAAAATGTGCCTGCATTCAACCATTCTCACCACATCATTCCGTCGTGACAAAACCTTTTATACCCAGAACTACTTTATCTTTCCTCAGAAAAAATATCCATGGCGTCATTTGACATAATCCAAAATATAGAGGAACTTACTGCAATAGATTGTCACGACCTCGAAAACCTGGAAGAATCCAGGTCACACATTCACGATTCCGAGCCTAGCTTCAAACTACTTTCCTTCAACATCAGAAGTTACCAACGTAATTTCGATGACTTCTCAGTAGCATTCAATCAACTTGACATTGACATAGACACCATCGTACTGAGAGAATGCTAGCTAAGCGAAGGTATGATACTGGACAACTTACCTGGTTATAAGGTTACTCGAACAAATAAGCAAAACAACAAAAATGGCGGTATAGTCATATACACCAAAATTCACTACGATGTAACTGTTGGCTGTCTGTTTCCAGTATTTCAGTATCTGAAATACTGGAGACAGACAGCCTTTTCCTGATTTTAAACCATAAGGTTGCAATACTCGGGCTATATCGTTCACCATCTTTTGCCAACCTCACAAACTTTATCGCTTACCCTAGATGATTTTCTTAAAACTGGTAATAAACATCCAACACTAATTATCACCGTAGATATTAACATTGACATCTGTAGCAACATAAACGATAAACACCATGATTATATGTGCCTAATGGCTTCATACGGTCTACTTCCCGTAATCACCAAACCGACTAGACAAAAATCTTGTCTTGACCATATATTTATAAAGAGCAATACCAAACCCAAAGGCGTGGTTTGCAAAAGATCCATCACAGACCATGATATAGTATTAGCCAACCTTCCTTCCAAAAACACCTTCACTAAGCCCAATAGAAATCGCTGGGTACTTAAATTAAACGAGGACGATTTAGCAACAGACTTAGCTAATATTGACTGGGCTGACATCCTCAACCAACACTGTCTTACCTCTGTTGCCGACTCATTTACTGGAATTATTGCCAAATTAATTAAAACACACACACGCCAAGTTAAAATTCCCCGAAGCAAACATAACATTCAGCCATGGGTCACACCCGGACTCATAAGATGAATGAGACACCGTGACAGGCTACACTTATCATTACGAGGTGACCCCACAAACGAGACCAAGAAGCTGATCTACAACCGCTACAAAAACTTCTGCAACAACCTCTTACGGAATCTTAGAATCGAATATGACACTCGACGAAATCCAGGAAAATAACAAAAACTCTCAAAAGCTGTGGAAAGCTCTAAAGTCAATGTACAATCCCAGCGGTCTAAGGTGCAATACATCTAACTTAGTCACAAACTCAATTGACCCTGTCGCGTCCCTCAATAAGTGCAACTCATACTTCACATCCGTAGGGAAAAACCTGGCTGATAAAATACTGACAAGACTATCAGAAACTCAGACAACCCTTACTAGTAAGTGCACATCACCAAAAACTTCACCCTTCTCGTTCTTTCTACACCTCACTGACGAAACATAAGTTTCAAACATCATACAACATTTAAGAATCGAAAGCTCTCCAGGTCCTGACAAAATCGGTGTAAGAAAAATATTAACTTATAAAACTTATAAAAAAAATACATAACATTATAACAACACCTCTAACCCACCTGATCAACCTCAGCCTGGAAACAAGAATATTTCCCGAACAATGGAAGGTTGCGGCAGTAAGCCCAATACACAAAAGTGGTCTTAAAGACAAACCTGAAAACTACAGACCAATAGCACTACTCAGTATTTTATCCAAAATTCTGGAAAAGGTTGTAAACACCCGTCTTATTAATTTTCTTGAAAACCAAAACCTAATTTCAAACAAACAATTCGGTTTTAGAAAAGGTAAATCGACAGAAGGTGCAGCCTCCTTGTTGGCTAACTCTATATCAGCGACCATAGAAAAGGGTAAACGTTGCATGGCGGTCTTCTTAGACCTAGCTAAAGCGTTCGACACCATTTCAACAAATCTTCTTTAAAAAAAGCTAGACGCAGCTGGCGTAAAGGGTAAACCACTTAAGTGGTTTCAAAGCTACCTCACCAATCGCCGACAATACGTAAAATCTGGCGAGCACTCAAGTGATCAACTTCCTATAAACTTTGGAGTTCCGCAGGGTAGTTTACTGGGCCCAACCTTATTTATAATTTACATGAATGACATACTGAACCTCAAACTACAAAACGCTGAAATCATATCTTACGCAGACGATACGGTTATCACGTATCATGGTCGAACCTGGGAACAAGTCTACGGCCTTGCGGAAGAAGGATTATCAACAGTAGCGCTAACACTCAACCAAAACCTACTCACACTCAACATAAAGAAAACCAAACATGTTACCTTTTTCAAAACTCATTCATCTAGCCCTCCACCAGACCTTACATTAAAGTTCCACACGTGTCTAAACTATTCATACACCCCACGGGAATACTGCTCATGCGACTGTATTGACCGAACACAGTCTATTCGTTATTTACGAGTAGGTCTCCTAATTGATGAGAACCTATCGTTTAAAGCCCATATTCAATATCTTTCGTCGGCCCGAGTTAGTGTTATTTCCGAATAAGGAAACTCGTTCACTTGATATAGAAATTGAGAGACCGCACTCCACAAAACATCATGCGAACGGTTTATTTCGCTATATGCCAGTCGATTATTCAATATGGCATATCCATTTGGTGTGGAGCTGGTAAATCAATTATGATAGAGCTAGAAAGATCCCAGAGAGTCATCATAAAAGTCATATTAAAAAAACCATTCCTCTACCCTACTGACTCCCTGTACAGAGAGTTTCAAGTTTTACGTGTTCGTCAACTTTATATTTTGAATGGATACCTCCGTACTCACAAAACCATAAAGCTTCGGCCTGACTATCAAACCTTAACTTCTAAACGTATATTTAACATTCCGCTGCAACGAACCACCTCAGTCATCTTCACACCTACGTGTATAATAAAGTCACCAGTAGCTTAACTTGTAACCTAAAAAAACTCTCCCTGTCTTCGTGTAAAAAGGCTTTAACAAAATGGCTAGTAGGTCTGTCATACGATGAAACGGAAAATATACTCACATCATTTAACTCGGAATCCCATTTCCACCTCAGACATTAACACTTACACACGCACTCACACCATCACACACACCTACACACCTTATCTTTATTTTTCTTGTTTTTTCAACTTACTTATTATATTCTTTGTTTTATATTTTGTATAATTTACACAATTGTAAGTTTAGCTTTGACTCAATTTTGATCTCATTTGTTTTAATATTCTATAACTTTACTTCTTATTTTAACTTCATACAAAATTCATAAAATGAACGAAAAATAGATATACGTTTATGTTTTCACAACTCCGGTCCCCAAGATACAGGCGCCGCCTAGTTTGGGGACCACTGGAAGAATAATTAATGTCATTACTAAAAGTTACAGACCGACACTAAGCTAAGATAATTTTAAGGTAATAATTGTATCAATTGATCAATAAATTTATTATTATTATATTATTATTCCATTTATTTCTATGTTTTATCTTACAATTTACATTATTAAATATTAAAATATTTAAAAATATAAAAACCACCGGTATCGGGATAGGGTCCAAGCTATCGGTGGTCAGGGCTCCTGAGAGAGGAACCTCCTAACTATGCGCGCCGTGTCAAGGAGTACTGCCTTCTGGATCAAGCCCTTGATCCAGCTGCCCAACGAGAGCCTCCTTAGGTGTTCGTCGAGGCTCTTGGCTATTAAACCATTGGCCGTCACTACTATCGGCACAATAACTGCTGTATCCACGTCCCACATGTCGTCAACCTCGCGAGCAAGATCAAGATACTTTGTTTGTTTATCTTTTTCAGCTTTCACGAGGTTCTCGTCATGAGGGACAGCTATATCAACAATCATTGTGCGACGCGCTAAACGATCTATCACCACTATATCAGCCCATGTAGGACCCGGTAAAAGCACCCGTGAAGGTCCTTGCTCTACCATACTTCCCTGCGGTCATTAGTTTCCAGTACTGTAGGTTTGCGCCAGTTCTCTTTTGCTAAGGAGAGCGGGGTGAGGCTCTTGTCCACAGCGACCACATCTCGATGCATACCCACGTCAGCTTTGAGGCAGTATTCCCTAAGGCTGCATATTTATTTATTTATTTATTAAAACTTCATGCAACACAAATGTACAAAGGCGGACTTAATGCCTTAGGCATTCTCTACCAGTCAACCAAGGGTGGTGGAGAGATAACATGGCAGGTGCATAAACTGAAAAAATAAAATAATTCTAAGACGAAAATAATTACAAAAGTATATATAAATATAGTTAAAATAAACATACATATATATTTAATATAGCATACTTCGCGGTTGTGTAGGGTCTTAGCATTTAAGAAGCCACGACCCCCACACTTCCGCGGGATATGTAGCCTCATCACCGATGATCGTGGGTGATGCATCCGATTTGCGGTCAGCAATGTGTGGACCCTCCTATCCAGGGCGTCAAGTTCCGTCTGAGTCCATTTGAGTATGCCGAAAGAGTACATCAATACTGCCATGACCCAACCGTTGAAGGCGCGCACCTTGTTTCCGCCTGATAAAAGACTATTCAGTATTTTATTCAGGCGGCCAAAGAAGCGCTCCCTCAACGACTGTTTCACGTCAGCAGTATTGATGCCTTTTTTTTTTTTTTTTTTTTTTTTGGGGGGTGGGAAATCATCTAATGACTCTTTCCGCTCTGGGGTGGAGCGGAAGGGCGTGTCAGACTCTTACTGACTAAAACCCACCCCTGTTCCTCCCTGCCCTACGCGCCCGGGGGCGAGGTAACTCTTTCGAATTTATCCTCCACCCCCGGGCAAGTATTGATGCCTAACGCTTCCGATATACCCAAATACTTGTAGGTTTCGGTTGAGCAGAGGGATCTAAGGTGTCCGGAATCCGAGAGTTGAGTTCCCACGGATTCCATAATCTCCCCTCGCTTTACTTGCATGACTGCACATTTGTTCACACCAAATTCCATCCTGATGGCGCTACTGAAGGTTTCTGTTACCTTCAGTAGCTTCATCAGGTGCAAGTTGTTGGGGGCAAAGAGTTTCAGATCATCCATGTAAAGGAGGTGTGATATGATCTGACCACCTCTTCTCAACCGGTAGCCTTGGCCCGAACCCTCCAGTAGAGTACTGAGAGGGTTTAGGGCCAGATAAACCACAGTGGACTCATACTATCGCCCTGAAATATGCCACGCTCGATCCTTATCGGTTCGCTGTTCTCCTGGATTTGTCGACATCCTGGATAGTGAAGAACCGTCCTCCACTGCCCCATACACGACATCAGGAAGGTGCGCAAAGTTGCATCTACTTTGTACAGCTCCAGCACTCTCATGAGCCATGTATGTGGCACTGAGTCATAGGCCTTCTTATAATCTATCCAACATGTCGACAGATCTTTTCGAGAACGACGAACCTGTTGGCTAATGGCAACATCAATGAGGAGCAGCTCCTTAGTACCACGGGACCGGTGCCTACATCCATTCTGAGAGGAAATTGAATGAATTTGTGTCAATATGATTGTAAATTTTGGCTCTCAGGATGGATGTAAAAACTTTACAGTCCGTCGGTAAACACGTGATCGGCCTATAATTTTTGGGTTCCGTAGTACTACCTGATTTTTGGAGCAGGTGGGTTACTCCTGTCGTAAGGAACTGGGGCAGCAACCCTGACTCTAGGGCAGACTGGAACTGAGCTGCCAAGCGAGCGTGCGATCTTTGAAACCATTTTATCCAGAAATTGTGCAGACCGTCCGGCCCTGGAGATTTCCAGTTAGGCAACGGACGGACTGCACGAGCTACATCTTGGGGGCTGATGGCAATAGCCCCCATTTCTGGTATAAGATAGCACGCGCGCTTGACCTCTCGAGTCCAATCACCCTCGGTGTGCCTGACCGGCACCGACCAGATGCTGCGCCAGAATGAGCTCATGGCGTCGTCATCAGGTAGGTGCGTATCAGACACACCTTGGTCCGGTCGCTCCCAAGCCCTATAAACCCACCTTTCGTTGCATTGGAATGTGCGATTCTGTGTTCCACTCCACTCGTCGCTTGTACCGACGAATACGGTTTGCCCATGCATAGATCTTCTGCTTCAGGAAGTCGATACGCTCTGTGACGCGGGTCAGATAATCTCGAGAACTAATATCAGTCCCCGAGAACGCCCGCCTCACAAAGCGCATCACCCTAGGGCGAGTGCTCTAGCCTCACCGATACGACGCTCGATCCTGCACTGCCACAGCTGGTCGTGCAGCTCTGTCACTGTTGGGGAACTTGACGTTAGCTACACGACATGCCGCTGCAGCCACGCAGTACAGGATTGAGTGGGTATCGGCAAGGTCTTTGCTGCTATCAAAATAATTTGATAGCTGCGAATCTAGAGCACACACCAGCGCCCTATTTTTCTTATGCATGGGCAAACGAGGTAGACGAGGTCTAAGCCCAGGCGGTGTGGAGCGGTGCTCGTGGAACGCATCCTCCAAAGCGCTCCTCAATCGTTCGTTACACTGGGTACTCACGGATATAGCCACGTCATCATCATCTTCACCAACGTGGTCAGGTCGCGGTCGTGCATTAGGTTGCAGTTGCACCGCGGCCGGTGGCGAAGCAGGTGAGACCCGGCTACTCCGTGATTCGAGGCGTAGTCTATCAAGTATGGCATCATCCAGCATACGGTTACGCTGGGTGACCCCCACCTGATCCGACAGTCGTTGGGCCGATACGTTGACAGCTGGCTCAAGCACCTGAAACAGAGAGAGCATCCGACCACGGTACGCAGTCAGGTTAATTCCCCCCTCTGTAGCCCCATAGTATGAGCGCATGATGTTTTCGTTAACGGATTGTGTGAATCACCACTAGATCGCCAATTCCGATGTTTTTCTGTGGTTTCATCCATTTACATCTAGATGAGAGTTGTGTCAAGTATTCAGTCTTCCATCATTTCCAAAGATCTTAGAGAGAATAATTTGTTGGTTAGATGCCATCTGGTTCTAGCATCTTGCTCTGTTTCTATGACTGTTGTTCCTGGTCTCCCTGATAAGAAATGCGCTGGTGTAAGGAAGTTTACATCATCAGGATCTTCGGATATCGCGCAAAGAGGTCGAGAGTTGAGGCACGCTTCTAGTCTGGGTAACAATGTGGTGTACTCCTCGAAGGTTAGTCTCTGTTGACCGATGACCCTCTTGAGATGATGTTTTAGACTGCGTGCAGCTAGCTCCCATAGACCACCGGCATTAGGCCAACTAGGTACGTTGAAGTGCCATTCTATGCAATATCTATCCAAGCATGGCTTAGCTATGGGGTCATGCTATGGGGAAACAGCACTGATTCTCAAACTATATTTATTTTACAAAAGAAATTAATTCAAATAATAACTAATATTGAACAAACAGAGAGCTGCAAACCATACTTCCAAAAACACAAAATATTCACACTTCCCTGTTTATATATCTTTGAGTTATGTAAATTTGTCAGAAAACACCCAGATTTGTATACCACTTGCGAAGAAACACAAACTAGATACACTTTACGACACAACAAAAATAAATTAAATATACCTCAATCCCGATTGGAAATGCACTCAACCAGCCCTTTAGTTATGTCCATCAAAATTTATAATAAGTTGCCAGAAAATATTAGAGAAATAAGCAAAATAAATATATTTATTAATAAATTGAAGCGATTTCTCGAATCAAAGTCTTACTACACAGTAAAGGAGTTCTTAGATGATAAATCGATTCCAAAATAATTTCTTTTTCTCTCTCTTTTACACCAAACATTTTGTAGAAAAATAGAAAACCCAATATAAACATAAATACATAAAAAAATTAAAATTAAAGAAATAAATAAAAATAATCTATGAATAAGAAGAATAATTTAATAATAATATAAGAACTTCATAATAATTACTTACAATTAATAGCAATTTAATATATCTATATACGCAAACCTTATATATATACATAATATTATACATACACCCAATAAACCACAACTAATAATTTATATTGCTTAATTGAATAACTACTTAGCCCTCTCCTCTCTTCTACTTTGCTGTGCCCGACAGGGTCCATATTGATATTTTATTATGTTATACCACCTATTTAACACATATGGAATGCAATAAAGTATTGAGTATTGAGTATTGAGTATGCCCATCTCCGTTATCTCGGTTATGAAGCTGCCACTGAATACTTCGCGAAGCTGGTTGTATTTTTCCTGTATCATCCTGTTTGCTCCCACGAAGTTAGTGCCGTTGTCACTGTACATATATCGTGGTGCCCCTTTTCTGGCTGCCATTCTGGTTAGCACTGCCAAAAAGGCGGAGCTGCTCAGGTCTGACACGAGTTCTAGGTGAACCGCTTTCGTGACCATACATACAAATACTGCTACGTATCCCTTTGTAGTTTTGATTCCTCGTCCTTTATTAGCTTTGACCTCTACGAAACCTGTGTAATCTATGCCGCAGTGATAAAACGCATGTTCTGGGTTAACTCTTGGTTCTGGTAATTCTCCCATGAGCTGGTGCTACCGTACGGGATTCTGTTTACTGCATATGACACATTTCCTTATAAACTTTTTAGTGGCCATATATCCTCCGATAATCCAAAACTGCTGTCTAAGGTTTGCTAACTTTAGACGCGCTCCGCCATGGAAAGTTAATTTATGAGCTTGATCGATGTGTAGTGTGGTAAGCGGATGATCGTGTGGTAAGATGATGGGATGCTTCATCTCAAGACTCATGTGGGCGTTTTCTAATCTTCCACCCACGCGCAGAATTCCGCGTTCATCTATGGTTGGATTCAAACTCAAAATCTTACTTTTCGAGGGCACTCTCCCGTGTTTATTTATCGAATTTAGGTCGACTGCAAATTCTGCCAGCTGGACGTTTTTGATTATCAGCTGTTTAGCGCGACAAAGCTCGTGGAATTCGAGGTAGGGTCGGCGTACTTGTTTTTTCAAGGTTGGTAATCGCAGTATCCACGTATGTTTGGTTATCAACTGTTTAATAATTTTGGTAGTCAGCGATTCTTCTGGCTGTTCAATGACCATTGCGTGGGCTTGTTTTAACATAGACGGTTTTACTTCTAAATTCGTCTCATATACGGTTTGGTGGTTTTCTTGGTTTGTGTATGACGGCAGCCATGACGGCCCTTGCCACCATAACTTATGGTCTTTGAGTTGCTTGACGGTTAAACCACGACTTGCGCAGTCAGCTGGATTATCAGTCGTCTTCACATATTGCCAATGCGTTGATGGCATGGTTTTGTTGATTGCTGTTACCCGATTTGCTACAAATGGTTTCCACCTGGCTGGATCACCTTGTATCGACCCCAGTACTGCAATTGAATCAGTCCAATAGTAGACATCCGTAGGGTAATCTGATAAGCAGCTTTGAACTTTTTGCATTAGCTGAGCTAAGAGATGAGCGCCCATTAACTCTAGTCTCGGTATAGATAAGACTTTGCTTATAGGTGCCAACCAGGCCTTTCCCGCAACTAATGTTATGGTTATCCCTTCTTTCTTTACTACCTTGCAGTAGATCACACACGCGTATGCCTTGTTTGAGGCGTCGCAGAATCCGTACAGCTCTAAATTTTGTTTTTCTCCCATTCCTAGCCATCTGTTGATTTTCATGCTGCTTATATCCTTAAATTCTTGTTTCAATTTAGTACATTCTGAGTTCATTGCCACTGGTAGGCGGTCATCCCATTTTAAGTTAGACAGCCAGACATTTTGAAATAGTAGTTTCATGATAGTGCTCAGGGGGTTAACCACCCTAACGGATCGAATAGCTTGGAAATGTCCGAAAGTAGAGCTCTTTTGGTAATAATTGCAGGTGATTCGGGTTCTATTTTCGAGTTGAAGGTAAAATTATCTCTCTGTGGGTTCCAACAGGGACCCAATGTTTTGGTAGAATCGTTCTGTTTGAATTCGTATGTCGACTGGTCACATTGCTCTCTCTCTAAATCAGTTAACAGCTCTGGTTTGTTCGAGGTCCATTTTCTAAGATTAAATCCTCCCAATCGGCATAATTCTATGAGGTCGGATTTTAGTTTATTTGCGGATTCAATTGAATGACGCCCTCCGCAAAAATCATCCATTTAGAAACTGTCCTCCAATTCTTTTGCTGCGTCTGGAAATTTATGCCTTTCATCAGACGCTAATTGTTTCAAGCACATCATCGCTAAGAATCCTGCTGGTTTGGTTCCATATTTAAGCGTGAAGAGTTGAAATGTTTGTATAGGATGGTTATTTGATTCTCGCCATAGTACCTTTTGGTAGGCTTGATCTTCTTGGTGTACTCGGATCATTCTGTACATCTTCTCGATGTCGGAAGTATATGCAAATTGAAATTGTCTCCATTTCAGGATAAGTTTATGAAGATTCTTCTGTATATTCGGACCCCTGTACATGATGTCAATTAGACTGTACCCTAATGATGATTTTGCTGTGGCGTTAAAGACTACCCTCAGGTTGGTGGTGGTAGATTCAGCCCGAATTATTGCATGGTGTGGTAAGTAGCATTCGGGCGTCTGGTTAATGTTGAATGGTACTCGTATCATGTGGTTTAATGCAAAATATTCGTCCATTAATTTTTTGTAATCTTTTTTCAATTCGCAGTTCCTCTCAAATGTCTTCTCTAAGTTTCTAAATTGAGCTAATGCTTGTGGTTTGGTTGCACCCAACTTTTCTTTGTGTTCCGGCTTAACTGGTAGTCAAACTTCGTACCTTCCGTCCTCAAGCCTCTAAGTGGTTTTAATAAAAAACTGTAAGCACTCATGGTCATCGTTGGACATCTCTATCCTCTGGTTTATGTCTTCATTCTCCCAATATTTGAGATCTTCTGTACTGTTGAGAACTACGTTACATTGGTAGTGTGGTTCCATGGATCCACAGACTAGCCATCCTAGTTGAGTTTGTTGAGCGATTGGTTGCTGGTCCTTATCGCCTCTCAAGATTCCTCCTAACATTATTTTGCTGTAAACATGTGCACCTAGAAGCATATCTACAGGTCTACTTATGTGGAACTCCGGCTCGGCCAATTGTATCCCATGGATATGGTTCCACGTTGTTGGTTTGGTAAACGTTTTATTTGGGAGTCGTTTGATCAAATTATTCATAACAATGACGTTCGAATGACCGCGACACATGAAACAAAAAAAATGAAAAAGTGTTTATTCACAATAATACAGCAACCTTTGAATTTTTACCTCTGCCAAGCTGCACAACAGTTTGTTGGCAGATGTAGCTCCTTTTCTTTAGCATATTCTAAATTATATTATACAGGGTGTAACGGTTATGTAATGCATTTATATTAATCTTTGCATTGTCTTTGCTGCTAGACTGATGGTTACTTCGGTGGAGACTTTTCTTCTGGTTTTGGTTGTTGTTATATGGTTGATGTGGCATGGTTTTTTGGTTAGCTGGTTCTTGCTTGCGACGAGACGCTTCTAGTGCCGTAAACTTCGTCTCCAGGAATTCTAGGAACTCCTGCAGATCGGGTAGCTCTCTAGGGTTCTTGACTGATTCTATGTATTTGGTGAAGGTATCGTTATCAAGCTTTTGCGCTAGCAGATGCACTAAAAGTGGATCCCAAGTTGTTATATCTATTCCCAGATTCTGAACAGCGTGTAACGTCTCTTTGGTTACGTCGTGCTGCTTCTTAACCGAGGCCAGCGATTGCTGTTGTATGTTGGGAAGTCCAAATAAAATGTTAATATGGGACGTGAAAATAAATTTCTTGTTTCCATACCTGTGGTTTAAAATCTCCCAACATACCTGATAATTGTCAGAGATGATCCGTAAATGGTGAATCAGACGCTCTGCTTCTCCAATCACCTTACTCTTTAAAAACTGCATTTTTTGCGCATTAGACATCGACGGGTTTTTATCAATCGCTTCGCTAAACAAGTCTTTGAACGGAACCCACTGGTTGTAAGCCCCATTGAACACGGGGATGTCAATCTTTGGAGCTGACTTCTCACGGTGCTTCGCTGCCCACATCTTTTTGTTGACGTCGTTTGTCAACTCACTGTACTTTTCCTCGTGCTTGCAGAATTCCATTTGGTACGTAATATCGTCTCCTCCATCCTCACCTTCAATTTCCCAATGCAGTTTGTCAATCTCACCCCATCGGCTATCCAGTGATTTTAGAGCGTTCTCGAATTGCCATTGGTTCTTGAACTGATCTATTTGTATATTACTCACGGTTCTCAAGAATGCTTTGAAATTCGGTTTAAAGAATCTTTATTCTCAAAAAAAAAAAAAAAATGATATTCTGCTTCTTCACTAACCCCTTCAGCTTACTGGACCCTCTCTCCGTACAGAGAGAACTTTCTCGCCGCGATGACTCCTCATGACGAGACGACGTACCTGGTTGTGGCTGCGCCGCCTCATCTTCTGATTCTGGCCGTAGATGGTCCGCGCTTAGCTGTTGCCTAGCCCGGATACCTGGTAATGGTTGTACCTCTTCCGCTTTTGGTCTACAGGGGCTTACCTCCTTCAGCTGGGTTGTGCCTAACTGCTTCAGGGTTTTATCAATAATCTCCTTGATTTTCAAATAAACTTCCATGACTGTATCGAAACAACCCTTTTTGAAGTAAATGTGCTCAAAATCCGCAAACTCATACATTTTCTTATGGTTCTCTTGATAATCGTGCCAGTATGCTTCCAACATATTAGCCTTGCGCTTGTAACTATCGATGGTCTTCCTCTCGGATCCATCTTTCTTTATATTGGATAAAAACTTGTTCAAGATTTCATAGAGCTCCGTTTGGTTGATGAATAGTGAGTCGGAATCCATATTTGAAGTTGATTCGATAATATATGGTAATGGTTAGTATAAATAATTGGTTTGATCTGACCTTATTTGCTCCAACCGACCGTCTCTGCAATCCAAGGTTCTCCAAATTGCAGCGATCTTCTGGTTCGCGTGGCACTGTATCACTTGGTAGTCACGGGTAATTAAATGCTCGAAGGACCATGTAGAAAGTAGTGTTCAGTGCAATGGTGACCTAACACCCCTTTCTCGTATTGAAAGGGTAACTATGGTATGTGGTAAAAGTTAAAGTAAAGTCTCGTATCACGCACGACGTTGCCAAATTTACATCAACGACATCGGATGTCCGAAGTCGCAAAATTCCAATGCGCACAGGCGCGATATTGCCACATTTGTAGTTCACACAACATAGCTTTTTTTTTTGTTGTTGGGTGGGAGACCATCCAATGACTTCTCCCGCTCTGGGTGGAGCGGGAGGGCGTGTCAGACTCTTACTGACTAACACCCACCCCTGTTCCTTCCCTGCCTGAGTGCCCAGGGGCGAGGTAACTCTTTCGAATTTAACCTCAACCCCCGGGCAGACACAACATAGCTTGTGACTCTTGTGAGAACAAAAGAAAACAATAGAGGTTTTTCTTATTTAAACGAGTAACAATAATACACTTACAGACTTCACGAATAATCACAATTATTTATTAAAAGTAATATAATTTTACACACTAGGGCAGCGTTTTTGACTTATTCCGTAAGTATACAACAGTCAAAATGTTCCCGCCAAAATGCGCGACCCGAGTACATAGACCCCTCGGCCGTCGGTTATGACGTCACCAACGGTCATTAGCTGGCTTGGCTGACAACTTTGGCGGCAAGCTGTCGAAAAATGGCGTTAGCTTGGCATTGGCTTGGCATTGGCTTGGCGTTGGCTTGGCTCGGAGTGGGCTGAACACAAGGCTTGGCGTTACAGTCGGCCATCCTGTAACAATTGCTCCCGCAATGGAGCACATGATTTTCATTAGCTCTCTAATAGATCAATTAAGTCTTCCGTCTCCAGCTGGTCATCAGAGCTGCTGGCACTGTCAGATACAGGAGCTATGCAACGATATGGTCGCAGAGAGTCTGCTGAAACCAGCCCCGTAAAGTTTTTGTAACCCCTTAAACCCTTAATGCTCCTGATCCTGTATCTGTCCTTGCCAACTACTTGAGTTATTATATAGGGGCCTGAATACAAGTCATCTAGCTTTGTGTTGACTTTGGCAGCACTACTAGTAGGCGCCTGCCTCCATTGAACCAAGTCTCCTTTCTTATAAACATGACAATTTTTGCGACGCTTGTCAAAGTTACGTTTCATCCTAGCGCTAGCTTTCTTGATACGTGCACTGGCCTTGCTACGCTTGGTCTGGATTGGTTCAGATACTCGATCCGGGATGGTTAAATCACACACTGGCCTACCACTACGAGCAAACATTAAATCGGTTTAAATCCGGTAGTCTCATTTAAAGTATTATTTATTCCCCAAATCACATCGGGTAGACGGTTAGACCAGGTATTAGCGGCTTCACTAGGGTCAGTCGCACGAAGGGCATTTAGTATGGTGCGATTGGTGCGCTCAACTTGCCCGTTGGCACGCGGGTACGCAATTGCATTCAACGTATGTTTAAGTGGCTTATCTGCCGCAAATTTCTTAAAATACCTACTAGTAAATGCCTTGCCATGGTCAGTGACTACTCTATCCGGATAGTCAAATAATGAAAACATTCTTTTGAGTATTCTAATGGTTTCTACTGAATTAACTGATCGACTGCACTCTGCAATAACAAATTTTGAAAACGCGTCAGTTATAACTAACATACTCGTATATTCATAACCTTTCTTGGTCCTACAAACGGGCCTAAATGGTCGACATTCTAAACGGTTCATTTGGCTTAGGAATCGGATGTAACTTGCCTTCCCTTCTGCCATGATCTCGGGATTTCCATAGGCGCAACTTAAACAAGAACTCACATATTTACGAATGAACCGCGTCATTTTAGGAAACCAAAAATCACTTTTAATTAAATCTGTGCATCGTTTTAATCCCACATGCCCTATTTCGTCATGGTGCATTTGAAGAATTTTCCACCTAGCTGCCCCAGGCACTACAAGCCGATTACCACTAAGCGTCTTCCTTTACAACCTATCCTCTATTAATACGTAATTGTTTATTATATCGCGTTCAGTCGACCCGGCTTTTAATTGGTCAATAATATTTTTTAATTTATCATCTTGATATTGAACCGTATAAAACCAATCAGTGACTTCTAAACGATTAATATTTACAGCATCAATTGGATTCCTACTTAACGCATCGACATGTTTCATTCGTTCACCAGGTCTGTATTCTACACTAATATCGTATTCCTGAATTAACAGCCACCATCTCGCGATACGCGGTATAATATCACGTTTAGTGAGAGTGGCTCGGACGGCGGTACAGTCGGTGACTACCTTCACGTGTTTACCTACTATGAACACCCGAAATTTACGCAACGACTCCACAACTGCTAATGTTTCTAACTCGTAGCTATGATACTCGTACATAGTTTTCTCCCTAGACGTCACTCGGCTATAATACATAACGGGGCGCAAAGTACCATCAGACTGCTTTTGTAATAAAATGCATGCATCGGTATGAATTTCTATATCTAATGTAGGGTCATACAAAGCTAACACTGGTTTAGAGCATAAACATGTTTTTAACTCGTTAAAACTATGGACTTGTTTATCACTCCATACCCACGATACATTTTTCTTAGTTAGTTCTGTTATAGGGCGAGCTATAATCGCAAATTTATATATAAATTTTCGGAAGTAACTGCAAAGGCCTATAAATTGATGTACGTCATGTACATTCCTTGGTGCAGGAAAATGCGATAAATTTTGGTTCTGCCGGTCGCACACCTTCATAAGAAATTTCATGTCCTAAATAGGTCACTTTCTCTTGTAAAAAAGAACACTTATTCATATTTAATTTAAGATTTTCCGATTCAAACTTTTGTAACACCGATTTTAGAGTATTTATACCAGAACTAAAATCATCCGAGGGTAGTAATAAATCATCTAAGAATGCAAGAATTTCACTAGTGGAACTGTGAGTTTGTGACGTTTGGGAACGAATTGAATCAACAATTTTACTGATCATTCTCATGAAAACTGAGGGTGCATTTGCTAAACCAAACGGGACGCGCATATACTCATAATGGCCCTGAGGTGTTATAAACGCAGTTTTGTGAGTGTCTTCGGGTGCAATTCGCAGTTGGTGATAACTTTGAGCCATATCGAGGCTCGTAAAATATTTCTTACCGGCTAACTTTGAAACCTGATCGTGTTAAGGGCACGATAATCAACACATAACCGACTATCACCGTTCTTTTTCTTTACCAAGATAATAGGAGAGGCATAATCTGACTCGGATTCTTTAATAATACGGCGTTGGCTTGGCTCGGAGTGGGCTGAACACAAGGCTTGGCGTTACATATTATTTATTTGTAATATTGTTGACCACACGTATTGTCCATTAGAAATCCCGGGAAGATCCATATTAATATCAACATATCGATGCAAGAACATAAATAACTCTACCTAATTATAACCTCTGATTATAATTAATGAAATATGGCTTACAACTGTCAGTCGAATCTAGTTTTAAAAACATTGTCCTATTACACCGCTCACAGCAGCAGTAGTAGTAGCAGCAGTAGAACTCGCGTCCACCAGACCTACTAGACAGTTATGTGCCTGACCCGGGAGACGAACCCAGGACCTCATGCTTAACAGTAACGCTAGCGACCACTTAACCAACGAGACAGGTGGCTGACCCGGGAATCAAATACAGGACCTCATGCTCAACAGTTACTCTAGTAATCACTTAACCAACGAGACAGGTGCCTGACCCAGGAATCGAACCTAGGACCTCATGCTCAACAGTAACGCTAGTGACCACTTAACCAACGAGACAGGTGCCTGACCCGGGAATCGAACTCAGGACCTCATGCTCAACAGGAACGCTAGTGACCACTTAACCAACGAAGCAGGTGCCTGACCCAGGAATCGAACCCAGGACCTCATGCTCAACAGTAACGCTAGTGACCACTTAACCAACGAGGCAGGTGCCTGACCCGGGAATCGAACCCAGGACCTCATGCTCAACAGTAACGCTAGCGACCACTAAATCAACGAGACAGTTATGTGCCTGATCCGGTAATCGAACTCAGGACCTCATGCTCAACAGTAACGCTAGCGACCACTAAATCAACGAGACAGTTATGTGCCAGACCCGGGAATCGAACTCAGGACCTCATGCTCAACAGTAACGCTAGTGACAACTTAACGAGGCAGGTGCCTGAACCGGGCATCGAACCCAGGACCTCATGCTCAACAGTAACGCTAGTGACCACTTAACGAGGCAGGTGCCTGAACCGGGAATCGAACCCAGGACCTCATGCTCAACAGTAACGCTAGTGACCACTTAACGAGGCAGGTGCCTGAACCGGGCATCGAACCCAGGACCTCATGCTCAACAGTAACGCTAGTGACCACTTAACCAGGCAGGTGCCTGAACCGGGAATCGAACCCAGGACCTCATGCTCAACAGTAACGCCAAAGACCACAAAAACAAAGCAAGCGCCAGAACCGGGAATCGAACCCAGCACCTTATGCTCAGCGGTAGACATTGTGACCACTAAATCAACGAGACAGTTATTTGCCTGACCCGGGAATCGAACTCAGGACCTCAGCAGTATAGAGTTTGCGTTACGTTTGAATTAGCTATTTTTATTCTGACGAGGTAATAAAACAGATAAACACAGTTAGATGGGGTCGCCGCGTTTATTCATTCAATAAACAATACTTTTACATATGTTTTCAGAAAAAGAACACTTATGTAGCTAAAGACAATAAATGCATTGAAAAAGGAATTTAAAATTGTGTGGATGGTAATCTAACATAAAGTACTACTTAATAATAATCATTACACAGTATTTTAAACAATGATGACACTGATATTACACAGTACAAAAGGTTGACAGTAGTCTATCTTTAATCAAATTAATATAACCTTATAATATAACCTTTACTAACAAACAAAATATTTCTTATACTACTAAAAAAAAAAACAATACTAAGTAGGTACTTAGTTTTTCGGTCATGAGTTAATTTTGCTTTCTAGAACTTTGGCCTCTTGATCAGAATGCACAGCGCTGCGGCATGCGTACTGCGGTGCCGGACACATTCCTCATCCTCCTAACCGCTGACGCATGCGACGGAAGAAAAGACCATTCTTTATGATTTTCATACGATAATGTTGGTCTGGCACCGCATACCGTAGCGTTGTGCGTCTATAGCTTTTATTACATGGGTCTTCCTCAGACTTAGTACAAAAGATTAACAATATTTTATCGTTTATTAATAACTACAAAACATTAAAAATAATAATGCACCCTTAGATTATGAAAGGTTATAGACGAAACGTCATTGGACATTATATGAAGCAGGATCGTTAAAATGTGTGAGTGACCTTGACGAACGTAACGATGACGTTTCGGCTTCTCATTTTGTCTATGTGAGCTTATTTAGCGTGTACAGATACAAGCCGACTTCTCATTCTGGTACTTCAGATTGCTGGATTTTGACACTCCGTCTAAACCTTTCATAGTCTAAGAATGCACCTTACTAATAAATATTATATAAGTAGGTCACGCTTTTTCTGGTATCGTTGGTAATATTTAGGAAATTCTTGATAGTAGGTACATCAAAAACGGGAGTTCGAGTTCACAATGAGTTGTGATCGTAGTCTAGCTTACGTCATATGTTTCACAGTGAAGCATATTGTTATAGACAAAACAAAGTCGGGTTAATTACACCATTTATAACTCCAAGAACGGCTAAATCGATTTCAATGATCGTTGATTTAATGGATTTGTCTCCGCCCCGAATAACAGAATAATCATTAAAACATAGGAAAAATTCACGAAAAAAAAATTACAACGAATATTCATTTTTCTTATACATTTTCTATGGAATGGCTCTTTTATTGATTGATTCTAAGACTGTACGAAGCTCGCCGGGTCAGCTAGTTGTTGATATAACTAAGTAATTAGTACATAACACAAAAAAAGTTCTTATCATCAAAGTACTCCCCAACATGCTCTCTTGAGCACTGGTAGCACTGCTACGTTCAGTGGCAACGCTTAATTGGCCATGGAACGAACCTCCTGGGTCAGAGGTGTCTGACCAGGGTCGAGAGACAAGTGACGTACTATCAGCGAAAGGTTGGCGATGGTGTTATCTAAATGTCACGTGATCAACTCTTTACATTTTGCCATTTCGACAATCGCTGTCCCTGATGAGATGACAGAATGTCACCTGTCTAGAGCCTAAATTCGAAACAGAGTTACCGCGCCTCTGCTCACTCAGACAACTGAAGGAACAGGGGTGGGTTTAGTCAGTGAAAGTCTGACAGGCCCTCCCGCTCCACCCAGAGCGGAAGAAGTCATTGGATGATTTCCCACACCATATAAAAAGGGTCGTTCTTGCCAATAACCGAGCCTTATGCTAACGGTATCAAGACCATGGTGTCCGAGGGCGGACCAACTTAAGATGCGAGCAACATTATCAGTTGAGACAGCCTGGCCATTGACGCGGAAAAGTACGAAGCTAAAAAAACATTAACATTTCACAAGAAAATATGTCATCTTAATTTAGTGAAATTCTAGAATTGGCTTTTTTTTGCAGTTCTCTGTGCCACGAAAATCAATCTTGCTACCTTTACGTAATTCCTATAAATTCAGCAACCCACCCCGTGCCACCATTATTCATGGTGGTTACAAATACTATCTTCACAAAGTTATCCTCGCTCGTGTAGTCTGCTGGCGTGTCCTCACAGAAAGTCCGTACTACTACGCCCTTACTGTCCACGAGCTGCACATAATTCTGATCGCAAGTAATACCCAAGTCAAACGTAGTGAAACGTAGCAGTAAACGTGTTCCGAAGGGAGTCTCTAGCTCCCACTGGCAGCTCGCTACCTGCCTGTAAACGTTAGGGTACAAGGGACTGGTGACTTTACCTACTATACTTTGCAGTTTTCCACCGCATCCACGACCTTTATCGGACATCACGTAAACCACATCAAACATTACACGATCTCCAGCATTTTCATGATTGTGGAATAATAAATATCGACCAGTGGAAAAGACAGGGTTATTACTCTCATATTGTGAATGAATTTTGTCGAGGCTGGGTGCAGTAGTGTTATTTCCATCAAAAATTTCAAGATAACACTGTTCGTTCCAGTAACTTGGGACGGCACTCAAGAAATACGCGGATATCGTGTAGTTCACTGGAGCAGTGATGAGCGTGTAGCAGTCGTGGTTGACGTTACTTTCATAGTGACTTACATAAGCAGCCTGTACACGTCCGTGAGGCTCCGTGTAGTTTCTGCCACAAAACCCTGTGAATACTACTTCTATTTCTACACCTTTGTATACTTTAGAATCCGACTCCGACCATGTGAATAAGTTTATAGACGTACTTCCATAGACATAAAAGTCCGTAGGCTCCTTATGCCCGCATAATTCAAAACGATCGGGAAAGCGCAAAGCACTGTCGTAAAAGTTATTACGGCTAAAAAAGTCATCCGTACGTTGGCTCACGATATAATCTTTTCCAAGTGTAACATTCTGAACACTTGGATTGCTAGATATAATCAGCTTGTCTCTATCGCAGCGCTTCACACCTGTGCTATCAGCGACAGGAGGCTGTAAGTCTAACTCTTTAACAGTGATACGTAGTAAATAATATGGAAATGCACTTACATACAAGTGATATACACAATGAAGCCCACGAGGAATGGACCCGGTTTCATAACCAGGAGATTTCAAGGTTTGTGGCGTATTGCTCACTGAAATGAAGGAGGTCCCACATACTGACGGCTGAGCTGTTAAAGTGGAAACGAAGCCTTGACTTCCTATTTCGCCATCCGTTGAAAGCCTGACGCTCATCACATTTCCGGAAGAAATCAATTGCGGCGGGAGGGTGTGCCCACAATAGGTTCCTATTACTAAGCTGTTAGGATTTAAGCCATCTTTTATTTCGACTAAGTCGCAATCGCATTTACTGTATCCTAAAGCAGTTTGATTGATTTTTTCGCAGGGGGCTAGGTGGAACGAAGTGAATTTGATTTTAATTACAGTGTCAGGCGGTGATACTATTGACCAATGACAATCTAAGTAATCTTCGTAAACAGAATGTCCCATGAAAGGAGAATTTAGAGCTTGCGATGAAGTGCTTGTTAAATTAATAAGTCCACCACATTTAGCTGCTTCAGAATAACTGAAGTAAACTTGAACTTTGAAACCTTTCAAGTTTACACTAGAGTCTGATACGAACTGTAACATCGCCGTGGGTCCCTTGCTTCTTAGTGTTGTGGTTGAGTTGATATTACCACACATTAGCGCTAAGCGCTTCTCTTCATCAATTTTGTGTCCGTCGTATAGTGCGATGTAATCATTATAACAATCTGATTGGCTTTCTAAGTCAATATAGAGGAATTTAAGTACAACGATCTTGTTAGTTGGCGCTTCAATAAACCACGTGCAGTTCATATTTGTCTCGTAAGTATCAGAAAGCGATGATGTGAGTACTGTACTCTCGTTTACTTTGCCTCCACATGTATATATGAAATAAGCAATTTTAAACCCTCTCTTCTGTATATACCTATCACTCTTAAATATCAATGATATTTTTTCAGACTGCGTTATGACTGGTGGAATCTTATCACCGCAGTAAACTTCATACAGATAACTATAATCTGACTGGGCTGATACTGTTAAATTGTCAGACAAACAGTCCGGAGCAGAGCCTTCTAATTCAAAATCAAGGAATCTTAATGCTACTTTGTTGTTTGGAGCAGATATTTCATATTCGCAACTCATACGAGATTTATAATTGTATGGAAAGCCTGGACTGTATAAAAATTGTTCCTTTTGAGAGGCTACGTAATTTCCACCGCAAATAGTATCCCATTCGGCTTTAAACCCATCTAGGTTTTTGTCGGCATCTGTACGTAAGACAACTTTCAAGCGACTAAATGTTGAATTATATATAGGTGGTATGTTTCGTCCACATACCTTTGCTATTTCCGTATAATCGTCGTCCTTCCAGTCATAAATAATGACAGCATCTTTAGTACAATTAGTTGTATCCTCAATAAAAAATCGATCCACAAATTTAAGAGACACTCTAAAGCCTAAATCGACCTGTATCTCCCAGGAGCATTCCTGGTTAGGTAAATAATTTTTAGGATAATTTGGCGATGTAAATATGGTTCGATAATCACTAAGGAATCCGCCGCATTGTTCAGTAACAGATCTAACCATAAGCTTTATGTTCGTGTTGTTTTTCACATTTGAGTGATATTCAATGTACATGTAACTAAAATGCACCACTAAAGGACTACTTAAAGTCGTTGTTGCACAATATTTCTTCTCCCCAACTGAATTTGAGTATTGTCTTAAGTTTGAATTTATTATAAAATACTCGTCATCACAATTAAACGTAAAATACCCTTCCGTTTTAATTTCAACTCTACTAGTCGAACCAGTAACAATCCAAGCGCAGTCAATTGTATCATTATATGAATCGGGTATATTAAAAATATTAACAGGATTTTCTCCTACTTCAATAACACCACCACACGGTTGAGGTTTCCATTCTAAATGGAAATAAAACGAACTAGATTTACTTTTTGTTGCAGTTACATCAATTATTGGTGATGGAATTCTATATGATACTTCGGTGTTCCCACAAATTTCCCGAGAGAATCTATTTCTAACTGCTGACTTAATAACGACTTGAGGATCAAAGAATTTACAACGTGTTCTGGCTGCAGACGAATTCATCGTGGCCGTTAAAAATATAGAATTGTATGTAAGATTTGCTATGAGACCATTATCATAATTGTTTGTGTTTGCTTGACTATTATAATGCCAGTCACAAGAATAAGATCGATTTAGATCCGGTGACAGGAGAACCTGGTTGAAATCAGATAAGTCACCGCCGCATAGGGATTCTTGGTTAGAGCTAAACCTAGCTTTGAAGCGGTGTGAGGGAGCTGTACGGTTGAGCCATACATAAAGTGCCAATTTGTTTCCAGAAGATTCAAAAACGGTTGTTCCAGGAATGTAATCATCGCTAGGGATTGTTTGAATAGCAGTATGGAACGTAACGTCGTTGAAAATACCAATTCTGTGCCTTTCTACGTCCATGTCTATTAGCTCCAGATGCACTCTTCGAGACTTGTTAGGCACTTTTATTTGCCACGAGCAGTACCTTAATGTGGTCTCTTGGGGATAACTTGGAGACGTTAAGTAACCGTCTGAATCTGTTACTAGGCCACCGCACATAGGTCGAGAAGAATTAAAGCTAAATCGAAATCCTCTATTGTCCGATACTTGATCCCATGCATCCGGCTTACCTATATAAAATTTTATACTAAACTTGTTTGTAGAAGTTTCAATCGGATCAAGGGAGCGTTCATCATCATTGCATATGCTTTTTATTACGGTGATAGTGTTATTGGTAAGCACAGATTCTTCAATTGTTATTTTGGTTCCACAAGATAACTCAGATTGAGGTAACTCAATATCTTCTGGTTTAATTCGAAAAACGTGTCTCGGCGGTCCAATAATGTGCCATTCACAGACTGTTCCGTCTTTGAGCCATTGCAGGTGTGGATATCCAGGGGATTTGAGTTCTCCGGAGTCGGTGATAATAGTTCCACCACACGTATCAATGGACACGTTGGCTCTGAATCCATTTCGCGGATTTTGGACCTGAGTTATATATTTAATATACATTGTATTGCCAGTACTCTTAATGGTTTCATGTTTATCATTGCCACAATATCGGCCATGCAGGGGAGATATCTTCGACGATCCAAACCGTATTTCGACGGCTTCAGTAGCGCAATCATCTCCAGGTTCCAAATCGAACCTTTCAATGAAATCTAGTCTTAGAATTTCTCCAGGTGGGCCGCTAAACACCCACTCACATTCTGAATATGGAACTGGTACCGATGGATAATTTGGTGAATTTATAACTTCCCAATTGTGATCAGCTGTTAGAGATGACGTTGATCCACATTCAAAGTTGTTCTCTTCGTAATTAACTACAAAACTTTGATACGCGAGTGATCCTTTGGTGTAACTTATAAATAACGAATTAGCAGAAGTAATTATATCTGCTTTATTTTCGTGATCGTAACCACAATACTTTCCACTAGCCAAAAGGGGCGCTTCCTCAGAATCACCATTCCGTAAAATAACATGTGTTGAACACTCGTCATTTGTATTTGTAATATTAAAATGATTTAACTCTAATTTAATAGTCCTGCCGGGGCGTACTTTGATGACCCAGTTGCATTGCATTTTGGTCGAGTACCGATAACCCGGTTGTACGTCCCACCAAGTTGGACCAACTGCACCGGACAAACCAGTTACTAGTCCACCGCATTTCGATTTGACTTGAGCTTGAAAACCTGTTCTGGTAATGGATGAATCGGTTTTGAATTTAATTTTCATGTACGTAGATGAATTAAAGCTTGATATTTTGGCTGATTCTGTTGTACACATATTTTCCTGGACCGGCTTCCAATTTCCAAGAGTGTCTGAAGAATATATAGAAACTGAATCTGCAAAACAAGAGTAGATGTCTTCGATATTAAAATCTAGGAACTTTAAACTTAAATGTCTTCCCATTTGTGATTTGTAAACCCATTCACATTTCAAATCGTCTGAATATTCCTTTGGATAATTCGGTGATGTAAAAATTATCGCACCGTTTTGAGGTAAAACCGTAACAGTCTCATTTGAACCACAGTTTATTCTATCTTTATTTTCAGGTTCAACATTTCGAGAAGCTTTCGTCCAACTCATATGAAACTTTGAACCCGTGTTAGATTCATCCGTTGTAAGTGTCATGAACACTACACTGGACGAACTCTGAATTACTTTGGTTTCAGCCAGTACACCATTTAGTTCCTCTAAAATTGGAGCTGTTGAATCATATCCATCATAAATAGTTAATTTGTTATAGTTTACCTCGCTATGTGAATAAATATCTAAAACATCAAGAGTAATAGATATAGTCTCTAAATCGGTAACAAGCACGCGCCAACTGTATTCGCCAGATCCTAAATATCGAGTTGGGTACAGTGGAGAAGATATCTCACCATTGTCTCCCGTAATATCATTTTCTCGTTGAAATCCATAATGCAAGAGAAAGCCTTGACCGCTGGTTTTGGAGTTACTATGGAACTTAACATATATTTGTGATGCTGTGCTATGATTACTAGGAGTTTCACTGCTACAATAAACCCCCAGTAGTCGACCAGCTCCGTTAGTTTCGCGAACTTCTACGTAGTCGTCGTTACAACCTTCAGAGAACTCTAAGTCAAATCGCTCGAATTGGACGTATGCAGTGTTTCCAGGGGATGATTTTAATATCCATTCACAATCAGTGTTTACGGGATACGGGCCGGGGTAGTTCGGAGACGCTATGGTTCCTTCTTCTGAAGTTAATTGACCTCCGCAGGCGTTACTAAGTGGTGAATAGTGAGCAGCGAACATTCCAGTAACTCTACCAGTGTAACTGCCGTACTCTATCGTTAAAGCACTACCACGGCTGACGATCATAGGTGGGACTTTGCATCCACAATATTCACCAATTAGTGGAGCATTATTGTCATCTCCGTCGAGAACTCGTAGGAAAGAGGAGGGGCATGATCTACTTGTGATTACATTACTATCTTTTGGCAACGCCAGTAGGGTCAATGTTAAATATATTTTTTGATCAGGCGAATCCGCAAGTATTGTCCAAATACAGCTTTTGTTGGTATGTTGAACAAAGTTGTCGCTCTCTATGATACCCTCATGTGCTGCCCTTATAAGAGCACCACACGTAACAGTAAAGTTAGCTTTGAAACCTTTGGCCGTTCCATATCCATCAGTTTTGAATTGCACAACTAAGCTATTGAATTTGCTAACGAATTGTGTTTTATTTGAATATGGACATATGCGGAACGTGTAATTTGAGGAAGGTCTAAAGTTGCTTTCATAATCATAAATTTGAATCGTGTCTCCACAGCCAGTTTCCCCAGCACCATAGTCATAAGCAGAATAAAGATCAATATCCATAATGTTAAATTCGATGCGATGATATGCGGGGACGGAAATATACCATAAGCAATCCATATTACTGTCGTAATTCTTTGGGTAGTTCTTGGAGTATATGAACCCTGATTTGGTAGTCATAGCACCACCACATTTTGAATTTGAAGATCGAAATTGTGCTGAGAAGTGAACATCCCTGAGTTTAGACCGTTTGGACAAACGCACCAACACGAAATTGCTATCAGACTGTGCGGACACGTATTCACGATGACAAGTTTTTGTAAGTAGTGGAGCCATTGTGTTTTGACCGTTATATACTTCAATAGCATCGTCAGTACAATTGGCAGTATCTGTCATATAAACCTCTGTAAATGTGATTATAATACTCTTACCTACTTGAGTTTCTATCAGCCACTCACAATCAAGTTCCTGGTCGTTAGTTTTACTTTTATCAAGGCTGACGGTTCCCATAGATTTTTTAATATGTCCTCCACATCCGGAACTGATCCATTCTAAGCGGAAACCAGATCTGGACATATAAATACCAGTAGCAAAAATAATTTGGAGTGAATTAGTTTTTGTACTAATTGGGCTAGGAGTTATACTGCCACAGAGTTTGCTAGAATAAATTGGATCAGATAATTCTTTTGTTTGCAAATAGTCAAGATTACAGTCATCGCTATAAAAATTATGACGACGACTCATCCAACTATGATAAAATCGGTGGCCTTTAAAAATATCAAAGTGTGTGAAAGTCACATTAATTTTGTTACCTTTGGGCACTGTGATGCTCCACAAACAATTTAATTGCAGCGGGTAATTACTTGGATAACCCGGACTCTCAATTACTCCGTATCTTCCAGTTACATTATTATTACATATTGTTTGATAATTAAGTAGGAATCCTTTGCCGCCCTGGTATATATCAGATCTGAATTTAACGTAAGCATAATTGGTTTTTGTTTCGATGTTGGCTACCTCTGGAGACATGTAACAATGTTTCCCTAAAACGATGGCACTCGTATCGCGACCGTCATATATTTCAACATAATCGTCTCTACAGTGAGGAGTTCTTTCAAGATCAAGCTCTGAAAATGTAATACGGATCCGTGACCCTTCACTGGTAACTATTCTATAGAAACATTCGGCGTTTTCGTTGTAATCGTTTGGATAGTTAGGCGATGTTATAGAGCCAGACGGGCTCGTCAGAGTGCCTCCGCATCCTGTTATAGTACCGTCCCATTCAATTTTGAAACCAGTCCCAGTTAAATAGAAATCAGAATGAAAGTGGAGGTGTAAAGCATTGGATAATGATACAATTCGTTTTGATTGGAACACTCCGCAATACTGGCCAATCAAAGGTGAATTGCCGCTGCCACCATTTCTTATTTCTAAAAAGTCACCGAGATTACAACTGTCTCTAATAGGTCGCTCCAGATTAAACTGTGAAATGTTGAGCATTATCTGTTGGCCGACCGGCACCGTGATAGTCCATGTACAATCGCGATTGGGTTCGTACGAGCGAGGCCAGCCAGGAGAGTATATGAAGCCATGAGTTTTAATATAAGATCCGCCACAATGTGATTTCTCATCCAAAAATGTATACGACAGAGAAAAACCTGAAGAACGAATACTACCATCAGACACAAAATTTAACTTGAGCCGGTTGGTAGATGTGGTCAACGCGGATGGCACGTGATTGCCACAGAACTTGCCCAAAAGATTATTTTCATTATTTTCGTCTATCTCTAGCAACTCTAGGTAGTCGCTGCCACAGCCGGGCATGCTCTCGATGTCAAATCTGTTCCAAGTCAACTTTATGTGCATTCCTTCAGGAGCAATTAGTAACCACTTGCAGGTCTGATAGTTATTGTAAGTAGCAGCGTCTCCGGATGGATGATTTATTAACCCAGTAGTTTCTCTATGAATGCCCCCACACTCTGTATCGATAGTAGTATAGTTAGCGTAGAATCCCGTGCCCGAAAGGCTTAAATCTGATTTGAATTTTATGTACATATAATTGAGAGTGGATGTTTGTACAGCTGGCGTGTGCGCAGCACCGCCACAGTATCTGCCTAGTAAAGTAGAGTTCTGGTCGTGGCCGTCCCGGACCTCAACGCTATCGTACCGGCAATCAAAGTACCGGTTGTCTTCAATATCAAAATCTTGAAATGTTAATTGAATTGCTTTGCCGGGAACTGTTTTGAGGGTGTAAACGCACACTTTGTTCTCTGGATAACTGAACGGGTAACCGGGTGATTTTATAATTCCGCTATCTCCTTCCAAAGTTTCCTCGCATATGGCCTCGTACGTGATTCGGAAACCATCGGCGGGCGCACTCCTATCAGTTTTGAATTTAAAATAAAGCTCGTTCGACGATGATTTATATGATTTTGGAAAAGTTGTTCCACAAAATTTACCAACTAGTCGTGAATCAGCAGACGGACCGTCATAAATTTTTAAATAATCGTATATACATCTAAAAGATCGTTCCAGCTTAAATAATTTGAAGTCAATTTTTATCTTGGTGCCTAAGCTAGTTTTAATTTTGTACTCGCATAGTAAATTATTTAGATATTGCCCGTTGTAAGTGGGAGAAACAAGTTCCCCCTTTTCAGCAGTGTAGTAACCTCCACAGCCAGGAACGCCTTCGACAGGGGCATAAGCTATTTGGAATCCGTGTCCCGAACTATAAGCGTCTGAATGGAAGTGTATTAACATATTGGAGCCCGCCGACTGGACGGGCGCGGGCTGCGTCGTGTTACAGTACTGATTGATAAGAGGATCTGTCAAGTGTTCACCGTCATAAATTGCTAAATAGTCGAAACTACAGTTTGAATGTGATTCAATATCGAGAGCAAAGAAATGAAGGTTAATCCTTTTACCGAGAGAAGTCGTTAAATGCCAATAGCAATCGCGATTAGGAGGGTACGGGCCAGGCGAGCCTGGGGAGCTGATGTGACCGTGCGTGGTGGCGTCGACCTGGCCCCCGCACACTGGGTTAATACTAGTCCAGTGTAATGCAAAGCCGTCTTTAGCTACTGTTTTATCTGAATGAAACCAGAAATATAAATTGTTATGACTTGATACAATGTTACCGCCTTTAGGAAAATTATTTCCACAAAATCTTCCAAGAAGTTGGCTGGAAGACTTACGACCATCGTGAATTTGTAGGAAATCGTACATGCATTCAGGGCTTCCTTCTAAATTAAATTTACTAAACGTTACATTAATAACTTTATCAGGAGCCGTGTGTATTACCCAAGCGCATTGAGAATTATGATTATAGGTGGTATTAGTCGAAGGATAAACAATGCTGCCTTCTTCGTTATCTAGAACACCACCACAAGACTTTGTCCTTACCTGGCACAAGGTGCCCGAGTACTGTGCCGTGCACTCGCAACGGAAGCCTCCAATTGCACTGTCGTCTGCTCTGCAGATTCCTCCGTTGTGGCAAGGATTCACACTGCAAACGTCGGTGGCCATTTCACAGTGAGCACCGCCATAGCCCTTGAAGCAGATACAGGTGTAGCCGGTCCGAAGAGAATGGCATTGTCCGTGGATGCCACATGGATTGACTTCACAGCCCTCAGTGTAGTTTGCCCCGCCTGTTGCAACGTAGCAGCCACTGATTCCCACTCCATCGCCTTCCATGCCGTCGGGGCATATACATTGTGCTGATTGGCCAGTTGGCGACGTGCTTTCTATGCACTGGGCAGATGGGTGGCACCCTCCATGCCCTATGTTGCACGTGCCTCTCCAGGAGCACGTAACTCCGTCACCTTGATAGCCAGGTGGACATGAACCACATATGCGGGAGCCGATGGTGTTGTGACATGTTACTAAAGGACTACAGCCTCCGTTGGGAATGGTTGTGCATTCGTCGATATCGTAACAAGAGTAACCGTCGCCTTCATAACCAGAAGGACACTGTCCACATCGGAATGAGCCCGGCAGATTAATACAGTCAACCTTGGGGTTCACTGAACACCGAGGACCTTGGTAAGATTCGCATTCGTTAATATCAGTCAAGCAAGCAACACCACCAGTACCATTCGTTGTCCATCCCTGGTGGCATATGCATTGAACACCCTCTCCTGAAGTTACTTGTACACAGGTTCCATGGCCGCACATTTCAAAGTCACCACCGGAGCAATCCTTAGCTTTTCTTGTACAATGTAAGCCGAACCAACCAGATTTGCACAAACACTCATACGATCCTGGTCTGTTTATGCACGTAGCTCCATTTTGACATCCGAGATCCGTTCCAGCAAAATTCCGGCATTCGTTAACGTCGACGTCACAATCTCTGCCTTCCCAGTTTGAAGGGCAAAGACAATGGTAACCGTTCACTAAGTTGAGACAAGTTCCACCATGCGCGCACGGATGAGATGAACATTCGTCTTTTCCTCTGTTATTTAATTGAATTTGTAGATTTAACACTTTCCTGTGAATATTGTTGACTTTCCGCCAAAGCATTGATATATTGAAAAGAAAGTCATTCGGTAGCGCGGATTCCTTGCTCTCTAATCTCTCAAGTCTTTCTAATATACCGTTTATGTTCTTGTCAGTGTTTTCATTATTCGATGGCTGGTACTGCGTTCCCTCACTCGGGATGTTTGGGTGGAGTACGTTGATATCACCAACAAAAATGCTCGATTTCGGTCCATTGGGGCGTAGATAAATATTTTTATCAAGCGCTGGTTCAAGAATTAGATCACCCCCAGAGGTCTTGATTTTTGGACGGTCTTGGTAGATTTCACAATCCAGAGGAACGAAACAAAGTATGGCTAGCAGGAAGAGACATTTTCCAAATGTGCTGGACATGGTCCATGTGTCTAGGTTCACGGTTCTGCTCGGACTGTCGCTGCGTTGGTGTTACGACAGCCACCACGACTTGTATTATCATAGGGGGCGTATTGCTGTACGCCCCCAGTGTTGAATATTTGTTTATGATTAACCAATTCAGGCCATCTGGTGTAATCGATATTATGAAATCATGTGTTTTCTAGAATATTATAGGATTATATTACTTTGCATAAATATGAGTTTTAAAACGATATCGTGCTGGGGAATTTTGTTGACAGATTAGTCGCGCCTTATTAGGAACCTTTTATGTCATAATATTGGGTTCCCACCTATGAAATTGGTGTTTTTTTTCTCACAAATAGAGAACCTCGTCAATTCTATGAATTAAAATATTCATCAATTGCTTGATATTATATCGAATAATGACCGTCATAGACAACTGCCAATAGTAAAAAAACCTTATTACTTATAGTTTTATAAACAAAAAAAATACCTTAAAAATTACTTCTTTTTGTTAGCAGAAATTACCACTATATTTGTTTTAACTTAGCCAAAAGTTATTTTTCTTGCTTAATCTAAGTGCCGTATGTTATCTTAGTTTTTAAACATTATTGCATAAAAGCTTTAAAACATTAGTGTTCTTAGTTGTTAAATAAATTAAGAAAATGTTAGTATGAAAAATGCAACTTCTTTAAAATTCTCCATATCGACGGCGAAGTGCCAATAACTCCTAACTGACGAAGTCAAGAATTTACAAGATTCGAAAAAAACGGTTAATCTCTTGAGAATCTGAAAATTAATTATTTATTTATTTATCAAGAAAAATAGTAACATACCGACGGTGAAGTGCCAATACCTTCTAACTGACATTTTTCGAGATAATCAGTTTTTAATCACTTTGAAGTTAAGGGCATTTTTCGTATGTATTAGTGAAATCTCCTAAGTGTATTTCTAGTTGCAACTGTACTGAATTAAAATGAGGAAATACCTCCTAACTAAACCAACGTGTCTGTTTTATGGCATTACCACTCTATTTACACTACTACACTATCATAAAATATCATAATATAACATAATAATTAAAGAGTATGTTATTATTTTTCTTGATAAATAAATAAATAATTAATTTTCAGCTTCTCAAGAGAGAGATTAATCGTTTTTTTCGAATTGTAAATTCTTGACTTCGTCAGTTAGGAGTTATTGGCACTTCGCCGTCGATACGATTTAATTATTATGTTGTATTATGATATTTTATTATAGTGTAGTAGTGTACCATAAAAGTAGAGTGGTAATGTCATAAAAAAGACACGTTGGTTTAGTTAGGAGGTATTTCCTCATTTTAATTTAGTTCAGTTGCAACTAGAAATACACTTAGGAGATTACACTAATACATGCGAAAAACGCCCTTAACTTCAAAGTGATTAAAAACTGATTATCCCGCAAAATGTCAGTTAGAAGGTATTGGCACTTCACCGTCGATATACAACGCTGATTTCATAGGTGGGGGACCTAATATGTCGGGCGCTGTAATCTAAACGGCTTGATGGATTTTACTAAATGAGATATTATTAGATTGGTCTTTACCACCGAAGTGACATAGGTTAGATACATTTTGAAAAAAAAACAAAATGGCGACCGTCATTAGATAAGTAGTTAGGGCCACGTGGGGTATCAAAATAAAGAGCTCGAGGAGACGATTCCAAAAATAACACTCAATAAAATAAAGGACCCCGGCAGGCGCTTTACTTTGTGTAAAATATTTCATCACCACTGCTCTCAAAACGGTCAAGGAAAAAATCGTGAGGAAACCGGCATGTCCTAGAATCAAAAATTCGAAGACATGTGACATCCACTAATCCGCATCGGACCCGCGTGGTGGATTATGATTATGACCCACATCCTCTCACAGAGAGGAGGCCTGTGCCCCAGCAGTGGGGACATTAAAAGGCTGATGATGAAGATGACGATGAAATTAAGGAAATAAAAATTGGAAATATCAATAACCCGACTGATAAAAAACCGGCCGACTGATAAAGAGCGAGTTACACTCACACGTAAAGGGTTCCGAACAAATCATGTTTTTTTTAGGTTTTCTTTGTGGTATAAAATCTGTGATTGAACTAAAATATCTGCCACCAACTGCATCAGACTGCTTGACAAGTGACTTTTTTGGATCTTTTTAGTTGTTTTTTATCAGTCGGTTTTTTTTGATATTCTCAATTTTTAGGGTTCTGAAAAACTGAATGAAAAACGGAATCATTATAAGATTACTCGTGTGTCTGTTTGTCTGTCTGCCCGTCTGTCCATCTGTCACAGTCCATTTTCTCCGAATCTACTGAACTGATTAAGCTGAAATTTGGGACACACATGTATGTTGGTGACCCAAATACGGAAGTAAATGAAGGAATTTCGAATATAGGGGTCACTTTTGAGGTGCAAGTCGGAAAATTAAAAAAAAAAGTATTCTAAACTATGTCGTGCTACATGTAAAATAGAAAGGGTTACTGTAAGCTGATCAAAAATATATATTTTTTTAAATTTTAAAATGTATAATTTTTAAGTTATTCCAGAAAATAGATGAAAAATGACCATTCCCCCCTTATCTCCGAAACTACTGGGCCTAAAATTTTGAAAAAAATACAGAAGGTAGTTCTTTACTTAAAGATTACAGAAACACTTATAAGAAATATACAGTTAAAAAAAAAACCTGAAAAAACATGATTTGATCGGAACCCCTTGCGTGCGAGTCCGACTCGCTCTTGGCCGGTTTTTTTTAAATTGAATTACTCTACCGATATTAAATACTGTATCATCATTTTATGGTTTGTATCAATTTGGAACTTGGGTTTGAAATTATTTACATTTAACATTTTCTTGTTTCTCATGCTTTTCCTCTCGATTAATATTGAAGTCGTTAAGAATGTAGATATATATATACCAAGTAATAAATAGGGGCATTTTTTGCGTAACTTTTTTCGGCGGTAGGTGTAAAAAAAGATAAGACGCGTATTTTTTTAACTACTACAGTTAAAAATAAAATTAAGTGATTTATTTATGATTTTGGGTTCAATAACAGTTATAATATCATCATTTTCTGCTGCACTTACGTTGGTGTAATAATCCATGTAATAAAGTACTAAAATCTACGCTACCTGCCAGCTATCACTAGTACTTTTTAAGTCACATTAAAAGCATACACATTTTGGTGAAATGTCTACACTGGATGAAATCCAATCAGCTCAGAAGAACCTGGAAGAGTGCTTCCTCAAGAAGATGGATGAGCTTGAGGCTCAGATCCAATGCGCAGGACCTGCTAAGGACACCGTTGCAAAGATCCGGGAAGAGTTCCGTTCCTTCAGAGAACTAATGTTCGGTATGCTGGGTCTTCTGTGGAAACAAATCACGGAGTGCGCCAGAGTGGTTGACGGACTGGAGACACGTACTCGACGGAAGGCTTTAATCTTTACTGGATTCGCTGAAGCGGACAAGGAGGACTGCAGGTCTCTGGTGTTGGACGTTCTTCACAATAAATTGGCCCTGCCTGACATCACTGCATCATCCATCAAGGTGTGTCATAGGCTGGGCGCATCCAGCAGAGGACCCACACGTAGCCGGCCTATACTGGTAAGATTTTCAAATGTTGACCATAAGACAGCTGTTTGGAAGGCGAAGTCGGCATTGAAGGGCTCCTCTATCACAGTGAAGGAGTTCTTGACCAGGGCTAGGCAGGAAGTCTTCGGCAGGGCGCGCTCCCACTTTGGGATGCCGGCATGCTGGACTCAGGACGGGGTTATAGTCATCAGAACCCCGGATGGAATACGGCACAGGATCACTTCTGCAGAGGAACTCAATCCTATATTGGTTAAATATCCTAAGAAGGCTGGGGAGTCAGCGGGAGGCAGTAGTGGAGTGCGTAAAGTCTAAGTGTTTGTTACTTTATAATTTATGGTTCACTTAATTTGATCACAATTTCAGTGTTTATTTGTGCTTGGGGCGTTATTGTTCACATATTTGTTATGCAATTCTTGTCATACGCGTGTACCCACTTACTATGTTTTATTTGCACTTGTATATGTTTTAATTTTGGTGTTTACTGATCAGTATTTTGTTGTGATTTTGTTTGTGTTATAAAACAGTCGTGTTTCGTCATGTAATATTGTCAATGTCACCCACAGATTACTAATATGTAGCTAGCTAATGTCACCTGTCTGTTATGTCATATCTGTCATTATGTTGTAAATGTCATGTCAGATCGACGTTCCATCTTCCTAATTTCCACGTTTGTGTTGTGATTTGCGTTTTATTTTTGCTCACTTATTCTTGTATTGCTTTTATTATTGTTTGTGCTTGTGATATAATTTTCTTATTATAAGTCATATTTCTGTATTATACTGGTGCTACTGGTGGGTGGTGAAAAGATAGTGGTGTAGCATCGTAAGCCTTAGTTTATTTATTTTTTGTTACTATTTTTTTTTTATTGTATTTATGATTTCTGATGACGATTCTTTTCATTCCGCTAATGCATCCTTCAACTCATCTGCTGATGCAAGTTCTAGCTCCTTGACTGACACCCTTAGGGACTTTGTGCGTCGGAGCTTTGGTCAGCAAAGGGGTCACTTATTTAATGTTTGTCACATTAATGCTCAGAGTGTGCCAGCTCATTATAGTGATCTTTTCGATACGTTTTCCGACGCCAATGTACACGCCGTCCTGGTTTCTGAGACTTGGCTCAAGCCTCATCTTCTCTCTACCACCTACCCTCTTCCCGGCTTCGTTCTTATCCGCAATGATAGAACTGGAAAGGAAGGAGGGGGTGTTGCTATCTATCTTCGTTGTGATTTGCCTTTTAAAATTGTTGCCTCATCTCCTTCAAATTATAATGCTTCCGTCGAGTATTTATTTTTGGAGGTCTACGTCAAAGGTGTCAGGACCTTACTTGGCGTTGTCTACTGTCCGCCTGCCCTTGACTGCTTTCCCAATCTTGAGTTGGCGCTGGAGTCAGTAGGGTCAGAGTATGCGCATTGTGTCATCATGGGCGATTTCAACACAGATCTCTTTCACCCATCCCCTCGTTCCCGTAAACTCCTTCATATTATCGAGTCCGTTAGTCTCCATGTCCTTCCACTGCAACCTACTCACTTTAATAGCTTAAGTGATGACACGTGTCTCGACATAATCCTCACGTCCACTCCCTCCCTTGTTTCCTCACACGGCCAGTGCCCTGCCCCTGGCTTTTCCCATCATGACCTCATTTTCCTCTCCTATGTCCTAAAATCTCCTAAACTTCCCCCTAAAGTTCTGCACATGCGTTGTTTTGCTCGCATGGATGCTGAGAAGCTACGTCAGGATGCGTCAAAACTTGATTGGGACCACCTTGCAGCGGCAACATCTGTTGACGATAAACTGTGCATCTTTAATCGGACGATCCTTGCACTCTACGACAAACACGCTCCTGTCAAGACGGTTAAGCTGAAGCATCAGCCCGCACCTTGGATGACGACGGGGGTTCGTATGGCGATGAGGCGCAGGGATCGGGCCTTCCGTAGATTTAAAAAAGATCGCAGTGTTGTAAATGGGGACCTTTTCAAGGCTGCTAGAAATCGGTGTAATCAGATGATACGCAACGCTAAACGCCGCCATATTCTCGATAACATATCTTCCTCTTCTCCTGCTGATATCTGGAAATTCCTCGGAACTCTAGGTATCGGTAGACCACGTCATGTGGATTTTCCTAAAACAATCTTTCTGGACGATATCAACCGTCATTTCACAACAACCTGTCATTTGGATTCCCAAATGATGTTTCAGACGGTTAATTTCATTACTGGCCTGCCAGGACCTATCATAGAGCCGTTCTACTTTTCTCCGGTAACCTTGGAGGAAACTAAAAAGATCATCCTGTCCATTAAATCGAAGGCTGTGGGCTATGACGACATTAGTCGTTATATGATCACCCTGATCCTTGACTGTCTTCTTCCGCCGATTACCCACATCATTAATTTTTCCCTTGATTCCGCCCAATTCCCATCCCTGTGGCGTATGGCTTAAGTTCGTCCGCTTCCTAAAATCAGTAATCCTTCCCTACCTAACCATTTTCGACCAATTTCTATTCTTCCTTTTCTATCCAAAGTACTTGAGGCCTGCGTCCACAAGCAGTTTTCAGGATTTGTTCACCGGAACAATCTTGTTAGCTCTTTCCAATCCGGATTCAGGCCTGGTCACAGTACTGCTTCAGCTCTCCTTAAAGTGACTGGTGACATTAGAGAAGCTATGGAGGATACCAAGGTTACTGTTTTGGTGCTAATTGATTTCTCCAATGCCTTTAATGCTGTCAGTCATGATATTCTGCTATCCATCCTTTCACATCTTATGGTTTCCTCCGAGGCCCTGGAATGGTTCTCTTCTTATCTTCGGGGGCGCCAGCAGTCGGTTCGCGTGGACGAGAATTCGTCGAGTTGGCGTGTCCTGGAAGCTGGTGTGCCACAAGGCGGTATTCTTTCTCCATTGTTATTCTCAATCTTCATAAATTTTATAACTCACTGTCTTCGGTGTTCGTATCATCTATATGCCGACGATCTTCAGCTGTATACAGCTGCGCGGGTAGAAAGTTTGTCAGACGCTATAGAGGATATAAACCGAGATTTGGATGCAATCAATGATTGGTCTGATAGATTTGGGGTGTTTGTGAACCCCTCAAAATGTCAGGCCATTGTTATTGGAAGCTCACGCATGATGGGTAGAGTGGCGATTAGCTCTCTTCCGCCTATTATTTTAAATGGTGCTGTCATCCCCATCAGTCCTAGCGTAAAAGATCTCGGTTTGCATCTTGACTCGACGCTTGGCTGGCAAAGCCAGGTTTCTAGTGTCTGTCAAAGAGTCAACGGAACTTTGCGATGTCTGTATCGTCTGAGGAACTTTTTGCCTGCAAAGACGAAGACTATGCTTGTGCAAACTTTAATTTTCCCTATAATCGACTATGGTGACGTGTGCTACTTTAACCTGAACGCGGCTTTGCTGGATAAGCTTGATAGGCTCCTCAATAATTGCATCCGTTTCATTTTCAACTTGAGGAAATATGACCATGTGTCAAGCTTTAGAGCTGAGCTCAAATGGATGCCCATTCGCCAGAGAAGAAGTTTGCGCGCTCTGACTACGCTTTTCTCTCTCCTCAACTCTCCCACCCCTCCCTCTTATCTTATATCACACTTTCAGTATCTTTGCTCTACTCACGCTAGGAATTTGCGTTCTGCTAACAATCTCTTACTGCTTTGTCCTTCTCATACTTCTAATTTTATTCATTCTTCCTTTCATATACAGTCCATCCTTCTGTGGAATGCGCTTCCCCTCAATATCAGGATGGCCACCAGTCAGTATGCATTTAAGCGGAAGTTGCGGAATTACCTTCTTAACATGTAAAGGAGTCGTCTCAAAATCCTTATCTCTAACTTTATATATTATTATTATATATGTAGGTATATTATATTAAATATATATGTATGTTTATTTTAACTATATTTATATATACTTTTGTAATTATTTTCGTCTTAGAATTATTTTATTTTTTCAGTTTATGCACCTGCCATGTTATCTCTCCACCACCCTTGGTTGACTGGTAGAGAATGCCTAAGGCATTAAGTCCGCCTTTGTACATTTGTGTTGCATGAAGTTTTAATAAATAACTAAATAAATAAATAACTAGCAAAAAAGGTTATTGCATGGTCAGTACACCCTACATCTGCCATTTTTGTGAGCAGTATGTCGTTATCCACCAGATCGTAAGCTTTTTTATAGTCAAAGAAAGCTACATCTGCCTGTCCTCAATCATTTCTTCTGCGTTTTTTCTGGTGGTCGCCACTGTTGATTCTGGCTTACAGAACTTACAGTGGTTTGGGAATAGTGTGGCGGGCTTGTCCCAAAAAAAGAAAAAAATCTGCCTGTCCTCCCGCATCCACTTCAGGTAAAATATAACTCATGTAGTATAATAGGTTACTGGTGGTGCTTCTAGCGGGTCTAAAACCGTGTTGCTCATCTGAAAGCTGTACATTAACCTGCAAGAGAATGCTCTTGTGTATTGCAGCCTGCAGTACTTTATCTGGTGTCGAAAGCACAGCCACCAGCCTGTATTGGTCCACGTTCGATGCTGACTTTCCTTTAGGCACCGGAACGACCTTAGTTGTTTTCCATTTTTCTGGAAATACAGTCTCCGCCAGGCACTGAAGATGTAGAGAAGTAGCCTACAAATTACTAGTCAGCAGTCTTTCAAAATGCGGTATGAAACTAATGAAGACAACAACATTTTAACTGGCCAACTTTCTGGTTTACTTAGTATCTCGTATGAACTTTCTGAAACTCCTAATAAAAATGACGCATAATCTCTTTCCGTTTTATGTTTATTTTTTTCCACTGTTATTTTCGTCTCTTTTTCAAATATGTTCTTTACATACATTTCTAAACTTTCTACTGTGGTATCCTTTTTTAGACGCCAAACATGATAAACTTTTTCTTTTCAGTACCTTGAATATTTACCGCACTAGTATTTCCTCCTCTTATGACTTGCTTGCCAGGATAATTCTTTTTCTTTTTTTGTACGGTAATCCATGACTCCTCTCTTTTGCAAGTCTCCATCTGCAGTTCTGTATTATCTGTCGACAATTCTTTATCAAAACATTCCGTAGTGGCTTGAGTAATCCCTGCCGGTTTCGTGGCCACATACGCCTCTACACTCTTATCTTTGTTGTTGATTGATTTTTACTTACTATCTGCTTTTCGTTTTGTGTGAGTATATTTGCAAGCGATATAATCTTCTGCCTGATTTCCTTCGCTGTCTCATATCTTTCTTTAGTAGGCTGCTTTTTGTTCATAAAATTCTGTAATTGCTAATTTTTTTGCGGTTTTTATCTGTGTTTCCAACTCATCAACTTTACTCGCCTTTTTCTGCACTACCTTCATCATATCTCGCAATTTATGCAGTTCTTTTTCTGTGTCTACAAATCTGCCCTTGAGCAAATAATACTTCCGTATTTGCTCATCTATTTTAAGGTTCATCTCAGACCGAAATTCTTGCAATTCTTGCAGTACTTTATTGTACTGCTGATATCCCCTTTTATCACTTATTTTGGGATTCTCCTATTGCTTTGGTCTGTGTTTATATTACAAGGAGTAACAGTTTTATTCAATAAATTCTGGTTAACTCCAACTGGCGTGTCCAAATTATTCCGTTTTGGCGCACTACAAACACATTCCGGGCATCTCCAGTTGCACTTGTGTTCTTTGGATAATGCTTCAAATTCATCCTTCGAAAGAGCCAAACACTCCAGATGGTAAAGTTTTCTGCATTAATTTCTAGCACATTTCATGTACGAAATGTCGTCTATCACGGCATCGCAGCAGTTACACTTTGTACCCATTTATTTGAGAAATACACTTATCCGCTACTAATTACGTTTGACCCACCTCATGTCCGTTCGCTCGCGATACTTGTAAGCCCGCGCATTATGAAAAATGACAAAGTACTTAATCCGTCAGGTTTTTAATTGTGTCTGCTAATGAGGGGCTTGACGGGAGGTGAAATAAATAATTATAATTTGAACTTCCTTATTTATCACATTGCCTCGACATTATAAATATTGTCATATGGATGACGCTTCGTTTCGGCTCGCAACCTGTTTACGTTTAGGCGCACCTTGTGTTGCTCCACATCGGTGCCACTGCGGTGAAGCTGTCGACAGCCTCGGGCACCATGGTTTGTCCTGCTGCAGGAGTGCAGGCCGCATAGCACGGCACGCCAGCATCAACGATATTATCCGTCGAGCTCTTGTCACCGCCGGCGTACCTAACGTATTAGAACCAAGTGGCTTGGTACATGACGATGGGAAGAGACCAGATGGCATGACGTTGGTGCCGTGAAAGGTGGTAGGCCTTTGGTGTGGGACGCAACCTGTGTCGACACCCTTGCGCCATCTCATGTTCCAAGTACGGCGGGCTGTGCCGGTGCAGCCGCTGCAGCTGCCGAGGCCCTCAAGCGGCGCAAATACTGTAACCTTATTGGGAATTACAGTTTTGAGCCGTTTGGGGTCGAAACGCTCGGGTCATGGGGTCCGAGTGCGCGTCTCCTCTTCAAGGATATTTCTAGCCGACTGATCGACACTTTACGTGACCAGAGGGCTGGCTCATTCTTTGCTCAAAGAATAAGCATTGCCATCCAGCGTGGCAATGCTGCCAGTCTTCTGGGCACGTTTCCAGATGACAGCGATGTGGAGGAGTACTTCGACGCCTGAACGTATTTTGTTTTTGTATATATGTACGAGTATGTACGTAGTTAGGTAAGGTTTTATTTTGGTTTTAGTGTAGATATAGTTAGTTAAGTATGTTATAATATGTAAATCTAGTTTCCAAATAAATATATAACTTAATATTGTCATGTGGTCTTTGAGCAATCTGGTAATACACAGGTATGGTGTGGTGGCGTGGGTTAGTATTCAGTATACTTACAACACGAAGAACAGTTTAAACCGATACACAATAACTTGACATAACAGAACTATGGATAAGTTTATCTAGTAGTTTATGTTTTTTTTGGGTTTGTCTCTAAAACCCAAAAATATACATATTTTGGGTCGTTTTCTCTTTTTTTTAAACCATTCAGAAGTAGGAGCCCCGCATCGTGGGCTTGTCAACAGCTCATCTTATACGGTGCTCCCTCGTCTTTAACCATTTTCTTCTTAGTAATATTTTTTTCACAGTTTACGCACCTGCCATGTTATCTCTCCACCACCCTTGGTTGAAAGGTAGAGAATACCTTGTACATTTGTGTTGCATGAAGTTTTAATAAATAAAAAATAAATATTGATTCTACGTTTGAAATGAAAATAACAGTAATAAAACCTGAATTTTAATTGTTCTGCCCCATAGGTGACTATTATAAAAAATATGCCCAGTCAATTTGATTACTTCAATAGTTGTTATCACACTGCCCCCTCATATTGGGCATATTTCAAAATGTACTTTTTTTTAATATTTTTTGCAGTACTTTGGCAACAAGTTTGTCTAGTCAGCCTTCTCGGTAAACTTCTCTGAGGTAATCAATATTAGAATAAAATTCTTAGCTCCATTTTACTGAGATCTCGTCGGTTTCAATGATTCTACATATTGTCCAGTTGCGTAGACACTTGAGACACAAAACTACACCAATCACACAACACAACACAATACATATCACAATATTCACTAGGAATCAGTAAGCGTATAGTTAGAACAGGCACTGAAAATCACACGAGAAATCCCAGCAAAAAAAAAAAAACTCTGACATGTCCACAGGACTACTTGCACTATTATTATTATACTCTTTGACTTGCACCTTAGTTTTAATGACCGTTTTATTGTAGTCTTTGGTTTACTAATTTAGTCTCACTATTTTTTTTTTAAATTTATCAATGTACCTTTATATTTGTATGACTACACGCCTTTTTTGTATTTGTGTTTAGTCTTATTTTATTTAATCTCTGTTATATTAGTTTTCACCTCTTTCCGTAAATGTATCCGTGGCCCTAACAGAATACCAGCGCTGCGTTATTTATTTTTTAAATCTCGCAGCATAAATATGCTGAGTTAGGCGCCTTTTTAGCCTCTCACAGTCTATTCCTATTTTTTAATTTTAATTTTGTATTGTTAGTATTAAATATTTGTGTGAGAGGTACAAATAAATATTTTTCTTTCTTTCTTTTTTATAATTTCTTTTTTAATCACTTGGTCCATAACAGATACATGAAGCTACGAGTACAAAAAAGGTAAATAGATCTTGATCTGACTTAATAAGGCAACTCTTTTGTAGAAAGTTAGTACTAAATTTAAATTTGGGAGTAATGTGTAAAGATTTATCTAATACTCTATAATTAATCATAGACTCACCGTCTGATCTACGTCGTTCCACCGCTATATACAACGCGTCTCAAGCTGTGCGTTCGTCAAAAAACAGCCAAGTCAGATAAATGTTACAGTCGATTCATATCTGAAAACAATTAGGGTCTTATTAATAGAAAAACTAACCATGTCATTAGTGTAAACACTGGTTATCATCATCATTTCAGCCGAAAGACGTCCACTGCTGGACATAGGCCTCCCCCAAGTGTCATCACAATGACCGGTCCTGTGCGTTTCGCATCCATTGACTACCCGCGGCTCTCACCGGGTCATCGGTCCACCTTGTTGGCGGCCTTCCAACGCTGCTTCTTCCGGTACGCGGCTGCTTCACTTCAGAACTTTTTGGCCCCATCGATCGTCTGTTCTGCGAGCAATGTGCCCTGCCCACTGCCACTTTAGTTTGGCTATTCTACGCGCTATGTCGATAAACTTGGTTCTCTTGCGAATTTCATCATTCCTGATTCGGTCACGCAAGGAAACAATGAGTATAGCCTTCTATATTGCCCTTTGGGTGACTTTAACCTTCGATGAGGCCCATTGTGAGCGACCACGTTTCTGATCCATATGTCATCACTGGCAACACGCACTGGTTCTAATAATAATAATCTTTAACTCTCGTCTTGAGACACTGTAGTATGTGGGACGAGAAAACACCGCGCAGCCTCTCGAATGCAGCCCAGTCGACGATTGACCTCTTTCTCGAAGTTAACCAGGTAGGGTTAACTGGACCGTTTGTCCCAGGTAGACGTACTCGTCTACAACTTTGAGTGTAGAGTCTCTGATCTTGATAGAAGTGGGTGCTACATGGGTATTTGCCATGATCTTGATTTTGTCCATGTTCATTTTAAGACTCACTCTTTCGGAAGCTCTACTGAGGTCATTGAGCATTGTACTGAGGTCTTCCATAGTCTCAGCCATGCCGACTATATCGTCGGCAAATCGAAGGTGAGTGATGTACTCGACATTGATGTTAATGCCTAGCCCTCTCCAGTCCAGAACCTTGAAGAAATCCTCCATTGCAGCTGTGAACAGGTTCGGAGAAATGATGTCTCCCTGCCTCAAACCCTGCTGCAGGAGGATAGGTTTCGAGGTCTGGTTCTGAAGTTGGACTGACATGGTGGCGTTTTCGTACAAACACTTCACCACCTCAATGCACCGATAGTCAATCTGGCACCGTTGGAGAGACTGCAGTACAGCCCAACTCTCAATCGAATCGAAGGCTTTCTCGTAGTCCACAAACGCTAATCAGAAAGGCAGATTATCTCTTCGGTCTTCTGTATAACCTACCGCATTGTATGTATGTGGTCTACGGTGCTGAAGCCTTTTCGGAATCCGGCTTGCTCGGGAGGCTGGAAGTCCTCAAACCTGCGCGCGAGACGGTTCGTGATGACTCTGGAAAACAGCTTGTAGACATGGCTCAAATGTGAGATGGGCCTGTAATACTTAAGTAGGGCATTGTCACCCTCCACACCTCTGCCCCATGCCTGTGGCGTTTTCCCCTCGAGTATGACGGAATCGAACAGTTTCTGAAGGGCCTTTAGGACCGGTTTCAGGACCACCCGCCTTTAGGAGTTCGGCCGTAATTCCGTCATCAACCGACGCCTTGTTGTTTTTAAGCTGCTTCAGAGCCATCCTATTCTCATAAAGGCTGACGTCCGGGATGTCTTCGGTATAGTTTCGGATCAATCTAACTCTTGGGTCGTCAGCATTCGCAGCGGGTTTAGTCATTGACGTGTATAACTGTTCATAGAACGTCTCGATCTCTCTCAGAAGCTCCGATTTGGTGGATATGGTTATGTCATCGTTGGTCTTTAGCTGGCTCTGCCCAATAGACAGATCTCTTGCAAAAAACTTTAGGACTTGGAGATCTGGCTATTGAGCTGCCGATATTTGCACGCATCGTCTGAAGATTGCAGAATTATCTCCCGATTCTCCTTTATGAGCTTCGGTCGGATCAGAGAGCCTCTTGTTCTTATCTGTACGGCGAGTCTTGAAGAACTTAGACCCGACCGTATGGACAGTTTACACAATCCCATCGTTATATTCGTTCACGGAGCTCCCTAGGCACTCGAAAAGATTTTGCAGTTCGAGCTGAAAGCTTTCGGGGTTTTGGATCTGAATCTGTGCTGGAGTGAGCGTAGACTTCATCAGTCGAAACCTTTCCAGTTTGATATTTAGATTAAATGTATCTCTTAAGATGCGGTGATCATTTCCGGTTTTCAGTGCATTGATCACAGAGACATCATTGAATATTTGCTTTTTCGTCGACATGATGAAGTCAATCTCATTTTTAGTTGCACCGTCGGGGCTCTGCCTGGTCCACTTCCTGTGCTCACGCTTTCTGAAGAAGGAGTTCATCATATAGACCCTCCTTTTCCATAAAACTGGCAAGAAGGTGTCCCCGGTGGTTCCGACGTCCAAATCCAAATTGCCCCACTCGCAGCTAGTCACCGTCTCGATTGCCCAATTTCACGTTGAAGTCGCCCAGGACCACGGTGAAGTGAGTTTTATGACCATGCGTGGCTCTGGATATATACATGGCCTCTACTTCGTCGTCGGGGTGTGTCGAGGTTGGGGCGTGAACCTGTACGACCTTCAACGAATATCTTGCCGATATTCTGAGTATAAGGTACGGCACCCTGGTCGACACACTCTCGATCCTCACCACAAGGGACTTGCGGACGATTAACACGACACTTCCCTGGGACTGCTGGTCACCCTACCGGAAATAGAGCAGCTTACCAGATCCGAGAATTATCGTGTCCTCCCTCTCTCTTCAGATTTCCGATAATCCCATAATACTCCATCGTAAGCTGTTCAATACCTCCTCAAGTTTAGCAATGCTCTCATCAGTCTGTGTTCTTGTATTGAGTGTTGCCATATTCAGTCATAGGTTATTTTTGGGGTAGCCGGATCCACTTTGGAGGTTCTTAGCACCCCTTGCCTTGCCGTGACCTTGACCGCTAACGGAGTCAAAGGTAGGCAGGCTGTCGTGCACTAGGGGCCATTTCCTTATTGTGCGTCTCATTTTGGGGGGAGGTTTGCCATAATCGCCATTCTTGGCAGGTGGGTTGGCGATTGCAGTGTAGCTGTTGCATAATGCACAGAGAATGCTGCAGCCCATTCTCTGGCGAGTCCCTTAGTCGTCACTTACAACACCCACGGGAAGTTATGGGAAGGAGCTATTCTTTTACGTGCGACAACCATACGGGACAAATCAAATCAAATCAAATTTATTCGTAAATGTAGGTATCAATACAATAAGGTGTTATAATAAGATGGTCAGTTCGCTACATTTTACTCAAGAGGATACAAATCATACAATAATAATTATGTCGAAACCACAGACACACGTTTAAAATCGAATACTCAATTAATTACATACTAACACACTGAAGGGGATTGAAATGAACTCCCTCTTCTTGTAATCAATGGGTTTATTTTGCATTTACAAGCAGTCCACAATAAACAATAATAACAGTAAGATTCGTGGAATTGAGACGCGTACATTTATTTTAACGTCGAGCATGGTCGCTTGCGCTGTTGCATAGTTTTTTCTAGAGATAATAATGGCGGGTGGCGCGCGCGTTTCCGTCGTCGGCGCCGATCCCCGCGCGCCCCGCTCCCCCGCAGGTAGTGATGTGCCGTGCGCGTCTTCGCCCGCGGTACGGTTTTTCAAAATAGTGCTGGTGCACACGATGGCGTGCACACACACAATTCCTTACGTACTAGCACACAATTACCAATGTCAAATAATTTACCATTGTCATAACAATTTACCAATTTACCAATGTCAAATAATAATAATCTAAACGTAACATTGTAAAGAAATAATATAAAAAAAATAAAATCTAAATGTCAGTAGTGTCCTCCATAAACTCAGTTGTGGAGTAGTAACACTTATGAATTAAAAATTGTTTCAGTTTCCTTTTAAACATATTATTATTAAGATTCTTTATTTGTCCTGGGAGTTTATTGTAAATAACTGGAGCCATTCCATAAATACTTTTACGTAGGAGGGCTGTATTACTGCGATCAACACAAATAATGAAAAAACTTTAATTTTCCCTATAATCGACTATGGTGACGTGTGCTACTTTGACCTGAACGCGGCTTTGCTGGATAAGCTTGATAGGCTCCTCAATAACTGCATCCGGTTCATCTTCAACTTGAGGAAATATGACCATGTGTCAAGCTTTAGAGCTGAGCTCAAATGGATGCCCATTCGCCAGAGAAGAAGTTTGCGCGCTCTGACTACACTTTTCTCTCTCCTCAACTCTCCCACCCCTCCCTCTTATCTTATATCACACTTCCAGTATCTTTGCTCTACTCACGCTAGGAATTTGCGTTCTGCTAACAATCTCTTACTGCTTTGTCCTTCTCATACTTCTAATTTTATTCATTCTTCCTTTCATATACAGTCCATCCTTCTGTGGAATGCGCTTCCCCTCAATATCAGGATGGCCACCAGTCAGTATGCATTTAAGCGAAAGTTGCGGGATTACCTTCTTAACAAGTAAAGGAGTCGTCTCAAAATCCTTATCTCTAACTTTATATATTATTATTATATATGTAGGTATATTATATTAAATATATATGTATGTTTATTTTAACTATATTTATATATACTTTTGTAATTATTTTCGTCTTAGAATTATTTTATTTTTTCAGTTTATGCACCTGCCATGTTATCTCTCCACCACCCTTGGTTGACTGGTAGAGAATGCCTAAGGCATTAAGTCCGCCTTTGTACATTTGTGTTGCATGAAGTTTTAATAAATAAATAAATAAATGAAAGAAAGAAGAAAGAAAGAAAAAACATTTATTTGCCACTGATAGAGGTACACACAACAATAAATAAAAACTTAATCATTTAAAAAGAAAAAAATATCACAAATGTAGGTAGCAAAAAAGAAAGAAAACAAAAAGGAATAGAAAAAAGTGTGCGCTCCACGGCTGCGCCAAATAGGTCCAGTTCAGCATATAAGCCAGACAGCTAGTGCCTGACGCTGGTTTTCAACTGGACCTGAGAGTTGTATGTCACGGACGTAAATCAGTTTTATGTAATAGTGTGTATGTATAGATAAATAGCATAATGTAATAAAAAACTAATGTGTATAATATAAAATAGCGTGAAATAAAACAAAAAATAAAAAATAATAATTGCGAAATATAAATAAAAAATAATAATAGTGGAGGGAAACCGAATCAGAACAAAAACCTGGAAACAATAACTACCTACTCCGGCAAACGAGTGCACACTAAGCCGAGCAGTTACTGCGTCCACAATACGCTGAACTACGCTGCAAGCAGCCGAGTGCGACGGACCATTCGCATCGGCCAGTTTGGCATCATAGATGGACGTGAAACGACAATATACATTACAACAGTACAATAACACTACTCAAACGTTTAATGTTCGGATCCCTTTTTCTTAACCGTGGATCAGTTGGGGCTCTTATTTTGATTAGCTGTGGGTTTGTCTTAACAAACACTGCCACCTCAAAGATGTATATAGATGGCAATGTTAGAAGCTTCAAGGATTCAAAATATGGCTTACAACTGTCCCTTGAGTGTAGATTACATATAGCGCGAACGCATTTTTTTTGTGCGATGAACACGTAATTCTTGTCTGTCGAATTACCCCAGAAAACGACTACGTATCTAAGAACTAATTCTACGTAACTATGGTAGGCAATTAGCATGGCATGACGGTTTACAAATTTAGACAGCTTATAAAGAGCAAAAGCAAAACTGTTAAGTTTTTTGCAGATTTCTTCAACATTCACGTAAGTTGACTGTCTATCACTAACCCTAAAAACTTTGTTGTATCCGTTTCTTTAACAGAATTTCCATTGTGACTAATATTAACCGGTTGTTGTCGTTGTCGCTGACTAAAATCATTATACACGTCTTTTTTAAATTAATTTTTAAATTATTCGATTGCAACTAGACTATAGTTTGCTTTAGCGTGTCATTGATTTCTTGCTCATAGTTGTAGGACTCATCTTTTTTTTATCATTATTGTACAATCATCGGTAAATAATACTGTTGGGTGATTGATACTTTTTGGAAGATCATTTATGTATACCAGAAATAGTGGGGGACCCAATACGCTTCCCTGAGGTACACCGTACTTCACCGTTCTAAGTTTTGACCGATATTTGATTTCACGCTTGGTTTTAATATTTATGTTGGTTATTTCTGTGTACTGTTGCCGGTTGTTTAAATATGATGTGATCAGATCAAGACCATTGCCTCGTATTCCATATCTTTCTAATTTGTCGATAAGTATAATATAATCAACATGATCGAAAGCTTTCGTCATGTCCATATATAGGGCACAGATAGGAAGTGTGCTATCTACACTTGACATAATTTTCTTGAGAAAATCATAGACATAAACACTGATTCAAGATCTGAACACTGATATCATTCTGTAAGTTTATAATAAAACTTACAGAATAACTATGTAATAACTATGTCCAATGGTATTTAATGGTAGAAATATCGAAGACGATCGGCTATGTATTCACCTACCTATAGTATTTTACGAAATGTATGTCCTACTATTTGTATGTTTGAATAGGTCACATAGTGGCTTGAATCGGGACTAAGCCCTATGTTGACTTAGATGTAAGACAGATGCTAGGAATACTATAGGATGAATTGTATGTTAGACAGGTCTTAGCTTGAATTATGACTAAGCTCGGTGAGGATTTGTATGACAGTTAGGTCAGGAACGTTGTACTCGTATCATAACTTACATGTTAGTTAGGTCAGGTACTCTGTATTTTAATTCATAACCTGTGTGCTAGTTAGGTCTCATAGTAGTTAAGAATTAGGACTAAACTCTATGTTGGCTCAACTATAGAACAGTTTGTTATCAGATATGTCGTACGAATCATACAACAAGAATTAAGAGACAAACCGCCGATCGCGCAAGTAACGAGCCCGTGGTATTATTCGTACGACGTAAGCTGTATGTACTAGGAAACAGATAGAAGTAGATTTCCCACATAGCTGCATGTTAATTTGACGTAGATTAGGAAATTACATTAGCTTTGTGTACATTAGCTAGGATAACGAATTGTATAGCATCATAGGTAGAATTATAAATCTAATTTATACAGCAGCTAGAATAGCATTTTTGTGCTATTCTAGTCTAGGTTAAGGACATAGACCACAAGTATGGACCGATCTATGTCAATACTAGTTAAATGCATGTTATATGTAAGTAGAATAAGCTAATAGAATATTGTATAGATTCATTTGATATTCAAGTTTGGTTAGTTTATAAAAATGCCACGCTGTTTCACATTTGGCAGCCAGATGTGAAACTTTCTAACATAAGCCGGCCGTTGACCAATCAGCGGCCGGGTGCGAGCGCGACGCCGCGGACCGTAGAGGGGCGCGCTCGCATTCAATAAAAGAGGGCTGGGTGGCCGGTTTCAGTCCTGGTACTGATTCGCCCTAACTCGCTCGCCGATGAAGCTCGTAGCCTACTGCTCGCCTCGTCGGTACATTAAGCACGAACTACCTACGTCGGTGCCCCATTTTATCGTCGCGAGTGCGGACTTTGGTCTGTACTTGCGACGGTACTTTGAGGTACCCTCAAACCGCCGCCCGGTTTGGAAAATTTTTGGTTTTCAAACCGTAACGGTTGCGGGAGTTAGCAAGAAGAGGAAGAATGAAGACCACCATCAACCCGACTGGAAGGGAGGGCGCACGTCGCGCCAAGCCCACCGCCGACAAACCAGCACCGAGGCCGCCGCATTGCACCTCGTCACCAGGAGGCCCCATCGCCGCGCACCCTGCCGCCTGCACTGCGCCTAAGCCATGCACCTCCGCCGCACCGGAGCATCGCGCCGCCACGCACGAAGCGATGACCGTTCCGCGCGCCCCTGCCACGCGCGATCCGCGCCTTCAGCCGCGCGCCCCTACCGCGCCCGAAATGGGCGCCCCTACCACGCCCGAAGCGCGCGCCCCTGCCGCCGCGCATAGCGCACCCGTGAGCGCGCTCGCGTTCGCGCCGCGTTTTGCCGCCCACGCACGGCCATCACCACCATCGGCCATGCAGTCCCCGCCACCACCGAGGAGCGCTGCCAAAGACTCCCCTGCCACGATGTCGGCATGTTTCTCTCCGCAGGAGTCGGACATGTCGGCATCGGAGATAGACTCCGACGACGAGACCGACGACCAGGGGCGTAGCTACCCGCGCCCCCAGAGAAGACATAGGAGCTCGGACGAAGAGGACGCCCTGGAGGAGGCGAAGAGGCGCCCCCAACAACGCACCCCGCAGTCCGTAGCAAACGCAGCGGGTCATCCGCCCGCGTCAGACCGGACGCCGCCCCCCGCGGCCGCCGCCGCGCCGGGCCCGAACACCGCAAACAAGAAGCCACGCTACCCTCCGCTGGTGGTGGAGAGACTCCCGGACTGGCAGGTACATTTCAAGGCCCTGCGCGACCTCCTGGGCCGCCCGCCGACTGCTCGCCCGTACCAGGCGGGGATTCGTTTCCTGCCCAGGGACGAGGGGGAGTATCGGGTGGTCCAGCGATACTTGTGCGGGCTGGAGAAAGAAACCGGCCTGTCCTGGTTTTCGTACTCGCTGCCAGCGGAAAAGAAGTTTAAGGTGGCCATACGAGGGCTACCAGTAGACACCGCCCCGGAGGCCATAATGGAGGAACTCAAGAGGCTGAACTACGACCCTGAATATGTGCGGAGCATCAGGGGTCGTCAGGGTCGCCCGGGCTGCATTTTCCACGCGGTCCTCAACTTCCAGAAGGACGTGAGGCGCATATATGAAACCAACACCTTTCTAATGATGGGGGGAGTCCGAGTGGAGGCATGGAGGGGGAAGCGGGGGCTAGCACAATGCCACCGCTGCCAACAATTCCGGCACTCCTCCCATCAGTGCCACCGCCCGCTCGCTTGTGTGCGATGCGGACAGGGGCACCCTGCGCGCGATTGCCCCCGGCCCCGCACGGAGCCGGCAACATGTGCCAACTGCGGGGGGCCGCACCCTGCGTCCCACCGCGAGTGCCCGGCCTTCAGGAGGGAGGCCATTAACAAGCGTGCGGGCACAGTCGCCTGCACCTCAAGCAGAGCAGCCCGGCCGGCCAACAACGTCAGGACCCAGGCCGCACAAGTAGCGGAGTACGAGGCCCAAGGCACCACCCTGATGGCGGTGGCCAACGAGCCGAAAACCAGAGGAGCCGCCCCCGTAAGCAGCAAGAGCAGCAAGAGGAGACAACGAAAGCGCGGCAGTAGGAAGGGAAAGCAACCTCCGCCGCCGCCCCCCCCCGCCGACCAAGATGACACCGCTCAGGCGCCCGGACCCAGAGCCACACAACCCGCCCAAGCATGGGCCAAGAAGATGACCGCAGCCCCAGCCGCGGCTGTCGCCGACATCACGGCGCAGCGCAGACTACAGCGCAGAAAGCTGGAAATCACCACCACGGAGACCAAGGCCACCGACCTGTTAATGGAGGCTGCAAGAGCCCTGACGCAGGGAGGTGAGCCACATACCATCCAGAAGGTCATAAAAAGCGTCATCCGGGCGCTTCTCCTGCTTCTGACACCCGAGTAGGTCGCTTACACCTACACGCGGCCTACTCATACAGTGACACTCACCACAGTACATACACTGTGACGCGGCGTGTGCTAAGTTAATATAGGCACGCCGCGGAACGCATGCAGACACGCACGACTCCTCACGCATGTGAACTCACGCACTGTTGGACGCGGCTAGCCCGGGTAAAACAGTGCTCACATGGGCGGTGTTACTCACACAATACCGTCCATACACACGCCGACGGCCCTGCTGCCCAGACCGCGATCTTGCGGGACGGGCGGGGGCCACACCTCATGCCGTGGGCTTGCTGTAAGCCGGCAGCTCAGTCGCTGGCGCCATCCGCTGGGCCTCTCACAGGGAACTGTGGGTCTCACCCGGTGGTGGTAGACCGCCTAGCTGCCGCGATTACTCCCGCGAGCCTGCGGCATTACACTTAGCAAAACACAGGGCGATTGCTAAGAGAATCTCGGCAGACGTTACAACACAGCGCCAGCCTAGGAGGTTCTCGTAGTCAGTCGCCCATATTCTTCAAGCCAAGATAGGCGCTCCAGTGAAGCGCCCGTTTTTGCGGGCGCCTACAGAACCCGCGGATAAGAGGGCTTAGCCCTGAAGCCGCCCGCCGCGTTCCCTTGCGGGAACGCAGCGACGTCCCACGACGGTTTCAGTCCTTTCGGCCTCCAGCTCTCCTACAAGCAACATCTCCGGGATTAACAGGGAAATACAATCAAGACACCCGAGAACTAGTTGTTTTATTGTCACAAGCGACAAACCGGTTTATATACATTATATATACGGTGGTATACGGTATATTACATCATTACCTACGAACGAGCGTCGCTTTTATAAACAAGAGCGACAGTCAACAACATAATCTATAATACAGTCCACAACAGATTATTATGATGTGATGTAAAGTGCTCCTGAAGACGAATCAAACGAGTCCAAACTTGGTGGGGTTATGTTGTTTTATCACAGAGATGCTGTGGCCACCTTCCAGCTTCATCGTCAGACCCTGGATATCGTCTAGGTGTAAAATGCTCCTCAAGATGAATCAATTGAGTTTAAGCTCGGTGGGGTTTTATCACAGAGATGCCGTGGCCACCCTAAAATCAAACGACTTTGGACCCTCTGCCTGTAAAATTAAGGTTTATTTAATTTATATGAGCTTATCAGACAACTGCTCGAGGATTTGATGAACAAATACAATAATAATATAGTCACGCAAATTTGATCTTTAAAACGTTAGCATTAGGTTATATTTTATAACTATTTGTTATAATATGATAAGTGTAATAGCTTATTTTAATGATTGAGTTCAAGTAATTCTGGTCTCGTGGTCTGTGTTTAAGACTGAGAAAAACAAGTTTCGAGATCAAATACTGCGACAAAGATATTGTTTTGCTTTCAATATAGAATTTATATTCCAAAACTATTTCTTATAATTTATTGTAAAGAACTACATACTATACATAAACTTTTTAAAATGGTAATATTTTCACATAACTTGTAATAAGTGGGTAATTGAAAATTTTTGGGGGGTGGGAAATCATCCTATGACTTCTTCCGCTCTAGGGTGGAGCGGAAGGGCGTGGCAGACTCTTACTGACTAAAACCCACCTCTGTTCCTCCCTGCCCTACGCGCCCAGGGGTGAGGTAACTCTTTCGAATTTGTCCTCAACCCCCGGGCAGGCATTGGCCGTGGCAGGCCCCGTCCTTTGCTGACAACTCTTTGAGGCGCGCGTGGAACACTACGCGCCGTCGACTCTCGGGCCTGGTGCTGATCGGACGGCGAGTTACCCACTACTCGTCGTCCGCAGGCCCGGGTCTACGGTGGCCGGCGATCGTCTCGCAGCCCCTGGCGTCTCCTGCGGCGGCTGTGGCTGGGGGCGCTAGGGCGACTCGGCTGTTGTCGAGTCTCCCTAACGTATGCCGCCTCCCTCTTCGCGAGCATTACTGCTTCGCAGAAGGAGGAGACGGCCTTCCATTCCCACTCGCTCCGTACCATGGCCTTAACCAGGGCACGGCGCGAGAGGTCGCTGCCGCCTATCGCATCCACGAGGACACGGCGGTGCTCTGCCCAAGCGGGGCAAACCTCCACCGTATGCTCCACCGTGTCCTCTGGGCGATCCTCGCAGTGGAAACACCCGGGGGTCACCTCCGCCTTGATCCGACACAGGTACCTACCGAAACAGCCGTGTCCGGTGAGCACCTGCGTCAGACGGAAGGTGAGGGCGCCGTGACGCCTCTCCAGCCACTCTTCAAAGAGGGGCACTACCGCCTCGATGGTGGCGTGCCCAGCGCTGGGTTGCGACAGTCGCTCTCTCCATGTCACCATGAGATCCTGCCGGAGCTCGGTCCGCCGAGCCGCGAGTTGCCGCGGCAGCGGAGTTTCGCCCCGGCGTTTGGCCTCCTCGCGCCACTCATACAGGTGCGCGAAACGTTACGTGTTAAAGATCAAATTTGAGTGTTTGTGTTATTATTGTATTTTTGTTCATCGAGTCCTCGTGCACTTGTGTGATAAGCTCATATAAATTAAATAAACCTTAATGTTACAGGCAGAGGGTCCAAAGTCGTTTGATTTTAGGGTGGGTCAAGTAATGTTGACAACAGTCTGTACCATATCATTGTATTGTCGCCAAAGATACATAAGTACACCAAATTTGAGTCCAATCGGACATCGGGAAGTGGGTCTAATTTGAGTTGCAAGATTCCACCCGTACAAACATAGTTACATACATAATTTTAATTTATTTTTTTCTTCCCTTGTATGGAAGCATTCACATCTAGACAAAATTGATGAAATTATTCGATGAACTCTTACAACCATTTTAAATGTGGCCCTGGACTTGACTTCTGAGGATCGACGCGCGACACTCTGCACGGTCGAATCGAGTTCGTGTTCAAAAAAATAAATAAATAGACAACATCTAAAATTACAACTCAAAAAAAACTTTTTACAAAAAAAAAATACAACCGACTTCCATAAACAATTATATTTACAAGGAATTATTTACAGAGTATTAGGTTTAATTATATTTGTAAAATATAGTTAACAGGTGCTTAAAATACAGTACAGTAGTGTTACTGTTAACCTACATTAGTTAGCTATTTATTTTTTTATTTACAAATATTATTAGTTTAGCCTTTACAATCATTGATTGCTGCTTTGTAAACCTTTTAAAACATAGATAAATAATTATTTTGTTGTTACATTATTCTAACAGAATAGTAAACCTTACCTACCTACATACTTAACTACGGTAGTTCATTATAATTTGCAGTGGTCAAAGGTCAAAATTGTAAAATAAATCAATAACTTAGGCCAATTGTTGCTTAGTCTAATTTAACGTAGTCTATTCATTGCGATAGGTATTTTTGTTATACATAGTTTCTTAATTTAATATTTTTATTGTATAATTTCAGGTCTACGACACCCTCCTTTCAAAATGACTGATATTAAAGATCATAAAAGGAAGCGAAGCAGTTATAAGGGAAGATTGACTGTCTTTGAGACCTATTTAAATAAATTTCAAGAATCTACGGTAAACCCGTCTCAGGTAATGGAGTTGCAGTTGCGAGTCAACAAACTAGATAATCTGTATAACGAATTTAACGAAGTTCAATCAAAGTTAGAATGCATGTGTGACACCGACTCTGAGGTTCTCGAACGAACTGTAATAGAATCTCAATATTATAGTTTGATGGCTCAAGCAAAGGTTTTATTAAATAAACTCAAAATCTGAGCAAGACGAAATAAAGTCCACCACTAGCAGTAAGCGTCAGTTTGTCAAGTTGCCCACCATACAGTTACCTAAATTTACAGGCTCATATGATAACTGGCTCGAATTTAGAGATACATTTACTAGTCTCATCCACGGCAATGACGACATAGACGAGGTGAACAAATTCCATTATTTGAGGTCATCATTAACAGAATCTGCTGCTATTGTAATTCAGTCAATCGAGTTTTCGGCTCAAAACTACAACATGGCATGGGAACTTCTTTGTGAGCGATTCGATAACGAGCGAATATTGATTGACAATCATGTTACAGCGTTATTCAATATCGAATCAATCACCAAGGAGTCCTCATCTGCATTAAAAGGCATCGTAGACAATATTAGCAAAAATATCAGAGCTTTGAAAACATTAGGTGAACCTGTGAATAATTGGGATACACTACTCATTTACATTATCAGACAAAAACTAGACACCAAAACATTTCGAGAATGGGAAGAACATAAAGGGCGTATTGATAAATCGAAACGAATCACTTTTGATCAATTTATGGAGTTTATACGTAATCGCGCTGAATTAATAGAAACACTGGAAAAGTCACGTCATTCCACAAGTAACGTAAAACAGAACACCAAAATAAAATCCTTTGTTACGACCGAAAACACCAGTAGTTCCTCATCACAAAATTGTCCAAAGTGTAAAGGCGATCATAACCTCAATTCATGCCCACAGTTTCTATCACTAAACGTCAGCGATAGAATGTCATTACTACCTAGTTATAAAGTATGTTATAATTGTTTGCGTCACGGTCACTATCCCAATAATTGTAAGAAATCAGGGTGCAAAATATGTAAGCGCAAACACCACACGCTTATTCATAACGCAGATTTCAAACAAAAACCCGTTTCAAGCAAATCATCTGTTACGACCGATAAGACTAACAGTGAGTCATCCTCCATTATCGACACAAACAATCACGTTGCGCTCTCAGCTAATATCTCCGCACATTCGCATACGACTAGCGCAAGTAACATTCTGTTGTCAACTGCATTAATTAGGTGCTACGATGTAAATAATAAAGAACACATCGCTAGAGCGTTGCTTGATTCGGGAAGTTCCGCTTGTTTAATGACGGAGAATTTATACAATAAGTTATAGTTGCCTTACTTAAACACAGATAAATCTATACAAGGATAAACAACTCTCTGTCTCATTTGAATAAAATGTGTCGTGTGCACATTCAGTCGTTATCTGAATCGTACTCAAGTGATATTATATGTTTTGTCTTACCCACAATTACTGATAATGTTCCCGCTAGACAGGTACATGTAAATATACCCACAAATATTCACTTAGCTGATCCATATTTTCACACGCCGGCTTCTATACATATCATTATAGGGGCTGACGTATTCTGGAGTTTATTAGGATTTGATAAGATTTTATTAGGTGATGGGAAACCAACACTTCATCAAACTAGATTAGGTTGGCTAGTTTGTGGCCCAATTAACGGCGGCTATAATTATAATTCTTCTCAACTTTCTTCTATTAAATGTAATTTTGTAAACAATTATTACGAAAGTTCTTCCAGTCCTAATGATGTAGATGACATCCGAAACCAATTGACGCGTTTCTGGCAGCTCGAGGAAGTAAGCCATGATGCATCGACGTATTCAGCTGAAGAGAACATGTGTGAAGAACACTTTATAAAAAACACGATGCGTTTATCCGATGGCCGTTTTAGCGTTAAGATTCCGTTGAAGGAAACTTTGGACAGTTTAGGCGATTCATACCATCGTGCACAACGATGTTTTCTGTCAATAGAGCGCAGAAACCTTAGCCAACCTCCACTTGACAAAATGTACAAAGACTTTATGACTGAGTACATTTATTTAGGCCATATGTCGGAGTGTCATCTTAATGAAGATCTGCGGTCATATTTTATTCCACATCACGGAATCCTGCGCGAAAGTAGTAGCACAACAAAATTACGCGTTGTGTTTGTTTATTGCTAGTGCACCCACTACCTCTGGACTTTCTTTAAATTCAATACAGATGGTGGGGCCTACCGTTCAGGACGATTTGATTGCAATCCTTCTTAGATTTAGGACTCATAAGTACGTCCTCTCTGCTGACGTAGATAAAATGTACAGGCAGGTGTCTGTACATCCTTCAGATAGGCACCTGCAGCAAATCATATGGCGTGATGATGTTACTAGTACTCTCAAAACATACCAATTAAACACGGTCACATACGGTACGGCTAGTGCACCATTTCTCGCGACCAGGTGCATAAAACAGATAGGTCTGGAATGCCAGGATCAAAGGGTCGCTAAAGTCATTCTTCATGACTTTTACGTCGACGATTTGTTGACCGGCGAAGACGTGTATGAGGAAGCTCTCATGTTGCGTCATAAGGTGACTGATGCTCTTGCTTCTGCTTGCATGCCGTTAAGGAAGTGGAAATCGAACGAGCCCACTTTAATCTCAGAACCATCTGACGAGTCTTGTTTCGAGTTCCACAAGGAAGGTGATGTCTGTAGCAAAACACTGGGTCTTAGTTGGCGAACTGATACAGATAATCTTTTTTCCCTATAAAAAATCCCGACTGCATAGAAAATATTAAGCGTGGTATGTTAGCAGTAATTGCGCGAATCTACGATCCTTTAGGGTTGTTAGCACCGTGTGTTGTGAGCATGAAGATGTTGCTTCAAAAACTTTAGCTAGATAATTTAAAATGGGATGATCAGTTATTACCTGACGTTGCAACAAAATGGGCGAACATAATTAAAACATTACCTTGCATTCACAATTTACGGGTACCACGTCGCGTGCTCTGTGACGTATACAAACAGTTCGAATATCACATTTTTACCGACGCTTCGGAGCAAGCATATGGCGCTTGTTTGTATGTTCGTAGCACCAATGAGCAGGGTGACGTCGACGTGCGATTATTTACAGCCAAAAGTCGCGTTGCTCCTTTAAAACCATTAAATATACCGCGACTGGAGCTCTGTGCTGCTGTGCTTGGCGTACGCCTATATCAAAAGGTTGCTAGTTCCCTTCGTATTAAACCGTCTAGTATTGTTTTTTGGACTGACTCCATGATAGTGTTGGGTTGGCTAAAAATGTTGCCAATAAAATTAAACACTTTCGTACGTAATCGTGTTGCCGAAGTGTTAGAAAACTCCGGTAATTACACCTGGAGACATGTGTCGACCCACGACAATCCAGCTGATTTAATAACGCGCGGAGTAGAACCCACCGCTATCCAATCACTGGACTTGTGGTGGTTTGGTCCATGTTTCTTAAAACACAACAGTACTACATGGCCACCCACAACTATAAATACAGAAACCTTACCAGACATAAAATCTAATATTTTAGTTAATTTAGCCCAAGATCATCATGCCCCTGAAGATTTATTAAAAGGAATAATCGAGTTTAATCGATTTTCCAATTTTATTCGATTACAGCGCTGCATTTGTTATGTTTTTCGTTTCATTAACACTTGCAAAAAACGTTCAACAAAAAACACGTCATATTTTAGTACTCAAGAATTACAAGATGCGCTAAACTTCATTATTATTCAGTCGCAAAAGGAATCCTTTCCTGAATATAATTTATTATTAAATAACAAAAAATTACCACACAAAAACAGGTTGTTAAATTTAAATGTGTTTCTCGATAACAACAAAATTATTCGTATAGGGGGTAGGTTGCACAACTCTGAATATTCATACACAAAGAAACACCCCATATTATTACAGTCCACTAATCATTTTGTTAAACTTTTATTTAAATTTGAGCATATTAGGTTGATGCATGCAGGTCCTCAATTATTATTAAGTACACTTAGAGAGACCTACTGGCCACTCGGCGGTCGCAATTTGGCCAGAGCCTGTTATCGTCAGTGCATACGCTGTCGGCGACTTAAACCACAGACTGTCACTCCTCAAATGGGTAACCTCCCACTGAACAGACTCTCGCCTGCTGACTTTCCCTTTCAAAACGTAGGGGTTGACTACGCAGGCCCTATAACCGCGGCTAGTCGTCAGGGTCGTGGATGTAGATTGGTGAAGGTATACATAGTTATTTTCGTGTGCTTCACCACCAAGGCCATTCATTTAGAGTTGGTTGGCGACTTGACAAGCAATAATTATTTACAGGCTTTACGTAGATTTATGTCTCGGAGAGGAAAGCCTCTCAACATTTATTCCGACAACGGAACTTCATTTGTAGGAGCCTACAATGAGATATCTGAGTTTTTGAAACGCAACTGTGACTCCTTATCTGATAGTGTAGCTCAAGATGGTATAAACTTCCACTTCATACCTGCTTACGCTCCACACTTTGGTGGTCTTTGGGAGGCGGGTGTCAAATCGACCAAATTTCATTTATTCAGAGTGTTGGGAAATTGTAGTTTAACGTACGAGGAGCTTAACTCTGTCTTAGTACAAATTGAAGGTGTATTAAATTCTCGACCGCTCACACCGCTATCGTCGAACCCAGAAGACCTGTTGCCTCTCACTCCTGGTCATTTTCTAATCGGACGACCTCTCACATCTCTGCCTGTTAAGGATATCCGGGACCACTCCACTCCTCATTTGACGCGCCATCAACGCATTGAGCAGCTGCGGCAGCATTTTTGGGCAAGATGGAGCAAGGAGTATGTTTCGGAGCTTCAGCAACGTGTGAAATGGCGGACTGGCAACGACAGTCTGAACCTGGAGTCCCTCGTTGTCATCAAGGAGGACAACCAGCCACCCATGAAGTGGAAGTTGGGCCGCGTTGTTGCTCTTCATCCTGGCACAGACGGCATAAGCCGAGTCGCCGATATCAGGACTTCAACCGGAACTGTCAGAAGAGCATTCTCCAAGATCTGTCCGTTGTTGGAAACTTGGAAAACAGCTGTTGAAAGGCAAGCTTTCAACGGACGGCGGCATGTTGAAGCGTTGCTTCACTTTATATCATTATAAATTTAAGTTAGCCAATAATTGTTAGATAATAAGTTTTAGCTATAAGAATTTCATCAGGCGTTGATTTACTGTTACGTACTGACCTCCGTTTTTTGTGAAGGTCAGGACTGGCAAATTAAAACTGTTACACTGCAAGCTACGATCCTGATTTTTTAATTTCTAAAATTCCTGCAAAGTCCCTACAATTTTATTCAATATCCATTTGGTGTGGAGCTGGTAAATCAATTATGATAGAGCTAGAAAGAGCCCAGAGAGCCATCATAAAAGTCATATTAAAAAAAACCATTTCTCTACCCTACTGACTCCCTGTACAAAAAGTTTCAAGTTTTACGTGTTCGTCAACTTTATATTTTGAATGCATACCTCCGTACTCACAAAACCATGAAGCTTCGGCCTGACTATCAATCCTTAACTTCTAAACGTATATTTAACATTCCGCTGCAACGAACCACCTCAGTCATCTTCACACCTACGTGTATAATAAAATCACCAGTAGCTTAACTTGTAACCTAAAAGAACTCTCCCTGTCTTCGTGTAGAAAGGCTTTAACAAAATGGCTAGTAGGTCTGTCATACGATGAAACGGAAAATATACTCACATCATTTAACACGGAATCCCATTTCCACCACAGACATTAACACTTACACACGCACTCACACTATCACACACACCTACACACCTTATCTTTATTTGTCGTGTTTTTTCATCTTACTTATTATATTGTTTGTTTTATATTTTGTGCAATTTACACAATTGTAAGTTTAGCTTTAACTCAATTTTGATCTCATTTGTTTTAATATTTCTATAACTTTACTTTTTATTTTAACTTCATACAAAATTCATAAAATGAACGAAAAATAGATATACGTTTATGTTTTCACAACTCCGGTCCCCAAGATACAGGCGTCGCCGCTTAGTTTGGAGACCACTGGAAGAATAATTAATCATTCTCCTGCCCTTTTCCCAATTTATTTGGGGTCGGCGCAACATGTCTTTTTCTTCCATACTCCTCTATTAGTCGTCATCTCTGTAGTCACCCCTTTTTTACCCATATCCTCTTTCACACAGTCCAACCATCGTTTCTTTGGCCTTCCCCTACTCTTATAGCCATCCACATCCATACACAAGACTTTCCTCATGACATTTTCTTCATTCCTCCGCATCACATGCCCATACCACGACAACCGATTTCCACACAACTTTTCAGTCAGCGGTGCCACTTTCAGACTTCCTCTTATATACTCATTCCTAATTCTATCCATGCGCGTAACACCACACATCGCTCTTAGCATTCTCATCTCAGCTACATGCAATTGCTTTTCATTTATCCCTTTTGTGGCCCAACATTCTGAACCATACAAGACAGCAGGTCTGACCATTGTTTTATAAATCTTCCCCTTAAGTTTTAGGGGAATGCGGGAGTCACAGATAGTCCCGGTGACCTGCCGCCATTTCATCCATCCAGTGTTAATTCTGTGCTTAACAGTCCGATCTATTTCGCCATCGCTTTGCACGAGTGAACCGAGATACCGAAAATCGGAGCAGACTGGGAGAAGCGCGCGCACGCTGGAAGAATAATTAATGTCATTACTAAAAGTTACAGACCGACACTAAGCTAAGATAATTTTAAGGTAATAATTGTAACAATGGATCAATAAATTTATTATTATTATATTATTATTCCATTTATTTCTATGTTTTATCTTACAATTTACATTTTTAAATATTAAAATATAAAATTTAAAAACATTTAAAAATATAAAAATAGTATCTCACCGGTATCGGGATAGGGTCCAAGCTACCGGTGGTCAGGGCTGCTGAGAGAGGAACCTCCTAACTATGCGCGCCGTGTCAAGGAGTGCTGCCTTCTGGATCAAGCCCTTCACGTCAGCAGTATTGATGCCTAACGCTTCCGACATACCCAAATACTTGTAGGTTTCGGTTGAGCAGAGGGATCTAAGGTGTCCGGAATCCGAGAGTTGAGTTCCCACGGATTCCATAATCTCCCCTCGCTTTACTTGCATGACTGCACTTGTCCACACCAAATTCCATCCTGATGGCGCTACTGAAGGTTTCTGTTACCTTCAGTAGCTTCATCAGGTGCAAGTTGTTGGGGGCAAAGAGTTTCAGATCATCCATGTAAAGGAGGTGTGATATGACCTGACCACCTCTTCTCAACCGGTAGCCTTGGCCCGAACCCTCCAGTAGAGTACTGAGAGGGTTTAGGGCCAGATAAAACCACAGTGGATTCAGACTATCGCCGCGATCCTTATCGGTTCGCTGTTCTCCTGGATTTGTCGACATTCTGGATAGTGAAGAACCGTCCTCCACTGCCCCATACACGACATCAGGAAGGTGCGCAAAGTTGCATCTACTTTGTACAGCTCCAGCAGCCCTCATGAGCCATGTATGTGGCACTGAGTCATAGGCCTTCTTATAATCTATCCAACATGTCGACAGATCTTTTCGAGAACGACGAACCTGTTGGCTAATGGCAACATCAATGAGGAGCAGCTCCTTAGTACCACGGGACCCGTGCCTACATCCATTCTGAGAGGCAGACATGATAAAATTTGTGTCAATATGATTGTAAATTTTGGCTCTCAGGATGGATGTAAAATCTTTACAGTCCGTCGGTAAACACGTGATCGGCCTATAATTTTTGGGTTTCGTAGTACTACCTGATTTATGGAGCAGGTGGGTTACTCCTGTCGTAAGGAACTGTGGCAGCGACCCTGACTCTAGGGCAGACTGGAACTGAGCTGCCAAGCGAGCGTGCGATCTTTGAAACCATTTTATCCAGAAATTGTGCAGACCGTCCGGCCCTGGAGATTTCCAGTTAGGCAACGGACGGACTGCACGAGCTACATCTTGGGGGCTGATGGCAATAGCCCCCATTTCTGGTATAAGATAGCACGCGCGCTTGACCTCTCGAGTCCAATCACCCTCGGTGTGCCTGACCGGCACCGACCAGATGCTGCGCCAGAATGAGCTCATGGCGTCGTCATCAGGTAGGTGCGTATCAGACACACCTTGGTCCGGTCGCTCCCAAGTCCTATAAACCCACCTTTCGTTGCTTTGGAATGTGCGATTCTGTGTACCGCTCCACTCGTCGCTTGTACCGACGAATACGGTTTGCCCATGCATAGATCTTCTGCTTCAGGAAGTCGATACGCTCTGTGACGCGGGTCAGATAATCTCGAGAACTAATATCAGTCCCCGAGAACGCCCGCCTCACAAAGCGCATCACCCTAGGGCGAGTGTTGCCCTCCCTGAAGCAGATAAGCTTACCGATGAGTGCTCTAGCCTCACCGATACGACGCTCGATCCTGCACTGCCACAGCTGGTCGTGCAGCTCTGTCATTGTTGGGGAACTTGACGTGAGCTACATGACATGCCGCTGCAGCCGCGCAGTACAAGATTGAGTGGGTATCGGCAAGGTCTTTGCTGCTATCAAAATAATTTGATAGCTGCGAATCTAGAGCACACACCAGCGCCCTATTTTTCTTATGCATGGGCAACCGCCTGACGCAGGTCCAACCACCTGACGCAGGTCTTCACCGGACATGGCTGTTTCGGGAGGTACCTGTGTCGGATCAAGGCGGAGGTGACCCCTGCGTGTTTCCACTGCGAGGATCGCCCAGAGGACACGGTGGAGCATACGGTGGAGGTTTGCCCCGCTTGGGCAGAACACCGCCGTGTCCTCGTGGATGCGATAGGCGCCAGCGACCTCTCGCGCCGTGCCCTGGTTCAGGCCATGGTACGGAGCGAGAGGGAGTGGGGGGCCGTCTCCTCCTTCTGCGAAGCAGTAATGCTCGCGAAGAGGGAGGCGGCACACGTTAGGGAGACTCAACAACGGCAGAGTCGCCCTAGCGCCCTCAGCAGCAGCCGCCGCAGGAGACGCCAGGGGCTGCGAGACGATCTCCGGCCACCGTAGACCCGGGCCTGCGGACGGCGAGTAGTGTGTAACTCGCCGTCCGATCAGCACCAGGCCCGAGAGTCGACGGCACGTAGTGTTCCACGCGCGCCTCAAAGAGTTGTCAGCAAAGGACGGGGCCTGCCACGGCCAATGCCTGCTCGGGGGTTGAGGATAAATTCGAAAGAGTTACCTCGCCCCCGGGCGCGTAGGGCAGGGAGGAACAGGGGTGGGTTTTAGTCAGTAAGAGTCTGACACGCCCTTCCGCTCCACCCTAGAGCGGGAGAAGTCATAAGATGATTTCCCACCCCAAAAAAAAAAAAAAAATGCATGGGCAAACGAGGTAGACGAGGTCTAAGCCCAGGCGGTGTGGAGCGGTGCTCTTGGAACGCATCCTCCAAAGCGCTCATCAATCGTTCGTTACACTGGGTACTCACGGATATAGCCACGTCATCATCATCTTCACCAACGTGGTCAGGTCGCGGTGGTGCATTAGGTTGCAGTTGCACCGCAGCCGGTGGTGAAGCAGGTGAGACCCGGCTACTCCGTGATTCGAGGCGTAGTCTATCAAGTATGGCATCATCCAGCATACGGTTACGCTGGATGACCCCCACCTGATCCGACAGTCGTTGGGCCGATACGTTGACAGCTGGCTCAAGCACCTGAAACAGAGAGAGCATCCGACCATGGTACGCAGTCAGGTTAATTCCCCCCTCTGTAGCCCCATAGTATGAGCGTATGACGTTTTCGTTAATGGATTGTGTGAATCACCACTAGATCGCCAATTCCGATGTTTTTCTGTGGTTCCATCCATTTACATCTAGATGAGAGTTGTGTCAAGTATTCAGTCTTCCATCATTTCCAAAGATCTTAGAGAGAATAATTTGTTGGTTAGATGCCATCTGGTTCTAGCATCTTGCTCTGTTTCTATGACTGTTGTTCCTGGTCTCTCTGATAAGAAATGCGCTGGTGTAAGGAAGTTTACATCATCAGGATCTTCGGATATCGCGCAAAGAGGTCGAGAGTCGAGGCACGCTTCTAGTCTGGGTAACAATGTGGTGTACTCCTCGAAGGTTAGTCTCTGTTGACCGATGACCCTCTTAAGATGATGTTTTAGACTGCGTACTGCTCGCTCCCATAGACCACTGGCATTAGGCCAACTAGGTACGTTGAAGTGCCATTCTATGCCCATCTCCGTTATCTCGGTTATGAAGCTGCCACTGAATACTTCGCGAAGCTGGTTGTATTTTTCCTGTATCATCCTGTTTGCTCCCACGAAGTTAGTGCCGTTGTCACTGTACATATATCGTGGTGCCCCTTTTCTGGCTGCCATTCTGGTTAGCACTGCCAAAAAGGCGGAGCTGCTCAGGTATGACACGAGTTCTAGGTGAACCGCTTTCGTGACCATACATACAAATACTGCTACGTATCCCTTTGTAGTTTTGATTCCTCGTCCTTTATTAGCTTTGACCTCTACGAAACCTGTGTAATCTATGCCGCAGTGATAAAACGCATGTTCTGGGTTAACTCTTGGTTCTGGTAATTCTCCCATGAGCTGGTGCTACCGTACGGGATTCTGTTTACTGCATATGACACATTTCCTTATAAACTTTTTAGTGGCCATATATCCTCCGATAATCCAAAACTGCTGTCGAAGGTTTGCTAACGTTAGACGCGCTCCGCCATGGAAAGTTAATTTATGAGCTTGATCGATGAGTAGTGTGGTAAGCGGATGATCGTGTGGTAAGATGATGGGATGCTTCATCTCAAGACTCATGTGGGCGTTTTCTAATCTTCCACCCACGCGCAGAATTCCGCGTTCATCTATGGTTGGATACAAACTCAAAATCTTACTTTTCGAGGGCACTCTCCCGTGTTTATTTATCGAATTTAGGTCGACTGCAAATTCTGCTGGCTGGACGTTTTTGATTATCAGCTGTTTAGCGCGACGAAGCTCGTGGAATTCGAGGTAGGGTCGGCGTACTTGTTTTTTCAAGGTTGGTAATCGCAGTATCCACGTATGTTTGGTTATCAACTGTTTAATAATTTTGGTAGTCAGCGATTCTTCTGGCTGTTCAATGACCATTTCCCAATTTCCCAATTTCCCAATTCCCCAATTTCCCAATTTCCCAATGCAGTTGGTCAATCTCACCCCATCGGCTATCCAGTGATTTTAGAGCGTTCTCGAATTGCCATTGGTTCTTGAACTGATCTACTTGTATATTACTCACGGTTCTCAAGAATGCTTTGAAATTCGGTTTAAAGAATCTTTATTCTCACAAAAAAAAAAAAAATTATATTCTGCTTCTTCACTGACCCCTCCAGCTTACTGGACCCTCTCTCCGTACAGAGAGAACTTTCTCGCCGCGATGACTCCTCATGACGAGACGACGTACCTGGTTGTGGCTGCGCCGCCTCATCTTCTGATTCTGGCCGTAGATGGTCCGCGCTTAGCTGTTGCCTAGCCCGGATACCTGGTAATGGTTGTACTTCTTCCGCTTTTGGTCTATAGGGGCTTACCTCCTTCAGCTGGGTTGTGCCTAACTGCTTCAGGGTTTTATCAATAATCTCCTTGATTTTCAAATAAACTTCCATGACTGTATCGAAACAACCCTTTTTGAAGTAAATGTGCTCAAAATCCACAAACTCATACATTTTCTTATGGTTCTCTTGATAATCGTGCCAGTATGCTTCCAACATATTAGCCTTGCGCTTGTAACTATCGATGGTCTTCCTCTCGGATCCATCTTTCTTTATATTGGATAAAAACTTGTTCAAGATTTCATAGAGCTCCGTTTGGTTGATGAATAGTGAGTCGGAATCCATATTTGAAGTTGATTCGATAATATATGGTAATGGTTAGTATAAATAATTGGTTTGATCTGACCTTATTTGCTCCAACCGACCGTCTCTGCAATCCAAGGTTCTCCAAATTGCAGCGATCTTCTGGTTCGCGTGGCACTGTATCACTTGGTAGTCACTGGTAATTAAATGCTCGAAGGACCATGTAGAAAGTAGTGCTCAGTGCTATGGTGACCTAACACCCCTTTCTCGTATTGAAAGGGTAACTATGGTATGTGGTAAAAGTTAAAGTAAAGTCTCGTATTTTAAGGGAAATAGCTGTATTGAATTACTATAACACTTAGTTACAAGAAATGGTAAAAATGGTTAACTATATCACTAACTTATTGGTAAAATGGTAATGGTAAAATGGTATTGAGGACGTGGTGTCTCTGATGAGATCTAAACGCAAACTGCCCCACATTTTGGTCAACGAGCGAATGTGCATACTTGCGTTCGATGCAATTATGCATTTTCGCTGAGTGTTCGACTGAAACTCAAACAGGGCGAAACAAGAAAACGACTCACGCCACCCAATGCACAATTACAGATTAGACACTACAAAACCGATAAAATTGATGGCAGCACCGCCTCAGAAAGATGCGACCTCTGGCGAGAGAGCTCGGTTCACTTGACTATTTCATCAAGACATTGGAGAGGCTTCCACCTGAGCACGGGTTGCCATGATGGCCGGCCTCTGAATTGAGTGCCTGACCCGGGAACCGAACCTGAGGTCCTGCCTCAGCAGTAGAGCTCGCGTCCACTAGACCTACTAGACAGTTTAATAATAATAATAATAATAATAATAATAATAATTTATTGGTAAAAACAAGTTCAGGTATAACAAAATTTTTGATTGGATCCTCCTTTTAGGCTGATAGTGCCTGTATTAGGAGAGTCCGCTCTTCCATACAAGACGTGTTATACACAGAGCAAAAACGTATAATTTTTATGCTAAATCTACATACATACTCGTAAGTTAGCTTTATCATAGATCTCATGTGTGTATGAGTGGGTGTAGGTATGTGTGCGAGTACATGTGAGTGAAAATATGGTCCGTAGCTGTAACTGAGAGTACATGAGTGTGAGGGTGTGTATGTGTCAAGGTTTCAGAAGTGTTTCGGTTTCATTGTAGGTAAGCGTTTGTATCCATTCAATTATAATTTTTTTACCGTCGTAGTAGTTTTTGGGATAAAAGTAGATGTATTTATTGATTTTATTATACAGCGCAGCAGATCGGTTACTAAATTGCATACTGGCAAATAGAGTCCTTGTCCTAGGGATATTTAATATCATATCTTTCCTTCTTTTTGTCAGTATACTAGCATCGTAGGAAAGAGATTTGTGTTTTTTTAATATAATTTGTGTTATGTAAAGTTTCCTGACTGAGAGCAAGTTACTAAGTCGAAACAGGTCTTCAGTAGGATATCTTTTTTTTTTGAAGTACATGCACTTGATAAGAGCGCGTTGTGCCCTTTCTACTGCTAGAAATTTTGTTTTGGCTGCACCACCCCAGACAGGTATACAATAGGAAAGTACTGACTGGACTAGCGCAACATAAATCATTTTAAGGAAATCTTTTTGGTGGCCTGAATGATTACCGACAGTCTTGGGAACGACGTATCTGAGAGTCCTGAAAACCCAGCTTAATTTCCTGACCCTATTTGCAACCTGCTCCATGTGTGGGTACCATGATAGGCTCTGGTCCACGATAACACCTAGGTACTTAATATAAGGTACTTTGTTGATGGTTGAGCAGCCACAGCTATTGCGATTAGCGTTATTGCAAGTATGAATTTTAACATTAAAATCTGCCTCTGGTTGTGTACGTTGACAAATACTGAAGCAAATGTAATTTGTTTTTGTGATGTTTAATGTAAGCAAATTTATTGTTAACCACTTGGCGATTTCAGCCAAACCTGTCTCAGTACTACGCTTAACATCCTGCCAAGTATCACCAGTGAAGACTACAGCAGTATCATCCGCGTAAGAAAAGACTCGTCCGTTAACAAAATTTTTATTACAAAGTTCATTGACGTAAATAAGGAACAATGTAGGTCCCAGTACGCTTCCTTGGGGGACGCCGTATGTCGTGTTTGCGTCTTCACTAGTGTACTGACCCACTCTAACCCTCTGCTTCCTGTTTACGAGGTAATCCTTAAAAAGGCCAAGAGGCACTCCGCGAACTCCGATACGTTCCAGCTTTCTTACAAGGATTGGGACAGAGACGGTGTCAAAGGCTTTTTTTAGATCTAAGAATGCAGTTATACATTTTTTACCTTCGTCAAGCTGTTCGGTTATATGAGTACTTAGTGCAGTAACTGCATCTTCAGTGGAAATCCCTTGACGAAAGCCAAATTGTGACTCAGATAGTACGTTGAAATCTTTTAGGTATTTTAAAAGCCTTATATTGATAAGTTTTTCTATTATTTTTGATATAGAAGGTAAAACAGATATGGGCCTGAAGTTGAACACATCGTCTCTGTCCCCACCCTTGCACACTGGCGTAATAATAGCTAGCTTTAAAGAAGTCGGGAAGATGCCTTTACCGAAACAAAGATTAGCAAGATGTGCAATTATGGGAACAACCTCCTTTCTTACACATTTTAGAAATGAAGTAGAAACATTATCCCAACCAGACGCACTGTCAGACTTAAGACTCATTAGGATATGATTCACTTCATCATCGTCAGTGTCCAACATTACGAAGGAGTTAGGTTGAGTTCGTTGCAAACAGTGCGGGTCATTTTGATCATGGTTTGAAGTTGGCTGAATTTTTTGAGCAAGGCTCTTACCAATGTTCGCGAAATATTCGTTAATATAGTTAACAGATTCTAGAGGAGTCGACTTGATATTAAGTAAGTCTGTATTGCAATTTTTGGGTTTATTTGTGTAGGTTATAGTTTTAATGCTCTTCCAAAGTTGTTTATTGTTAGCAACTGATTTTGTAATTAATTCTCTTTCATATTTTCGTTTTAATTTCTTTATAAGATTATTACAGTGATTTCTATATCTAATATATGTTATTTTTAATATGTCGTTGTATGGATCTCTTTTATTATCTCTTTGTAGCTTATTACGATTTTTAATACAACGTAAAATTCCTGGAGTTATCCATGGTTTTATGATACGCTTGCTGTTAGGGATTTTAGTAAAAATAGTACTTTTATTGATGGACTCCGTTAGTTTGATTACTAGTAGGTTGGCTAGAGTTTCAGGATCATTACAAAAAAGTAAATCTGCTAGATTACTTTCTCGCACGTACTTAAGTGCTTGCTCAAAATCTATAGTGGATCTAGTTTTTTTAGCTAATGGGGTAATTTTTAATTTTGACAGGGATAGAAGTGTGGTGTAGTGGTCTGTAATACTAGTGTGCAAAATAGCAATGGATGCAGAGGTTTTTTGTTTGTTTATTTTCAGCATAAAGTGATCTAAACAGTTTTCATTCCTGGTAGGTAGAGTATGTCCAGGTAATATTCCGTATAGAGATAACGTGTCAAGGTAAGTAGTCCTATTTTTGTGTTCAAAAGAAGATTCTATATCTTTAGGCCTAATGTTTATATTAATGTCTCCCGCTATAATAATATTTTTCTGACTTTGTAGAGTATCTAGATGAGAACTCAAGGAGTTGATAAAAGCCTCAGTGTTCATGTTTGAAGGTGATCTATAAATGCATAATACAGTGTTATTCAGTATGTCCAGCTGCAAACAAGACGCCTGAGATAATTTTATTTCCTTAATTTTTGATTTTAGATTATTTTTTATATAAACAACTACTCCATCATTTTGGTTCAAGTGGTGGGACGTATTATGGGACGAGTAATTATTAAGATGAGGAATATTTTTTCTAGAAGTTAGTCGACATTCAGTTAGTATAATAACATCGGTTTCGAACTTAAAATTCGAAAGCGTAAGTATGAAATCGTCAAAGTTACAAGAAATACTCCTTATATTTTGAGCGACAACAGTAAAGTCATGTCTTTTTATTTTTATGTGTTTAGCTAACTCCGAACAGTCACATTCAAAACTACGCGCGAGTTCAATGCTATCTATCTCATTAAGGGTCTGCAATGAGTCACCCATAAAATACATTTATCGATAGAAAGGACGTACCATCAACTTGTTTTATCGTTAGTACAAAAGTATTATGGTTTTTCTCAGCTTTATACAGAATTTGAAACCGTTTTTTTGTAGTGTATTTAAGTGTGGAATGAAAATTATTTGTATGTAATTGAGTAGGTATAGGTAATTGAATTTGTGTTGTGCGTGAAAGTAAGTAATTATCGTAATTAATATATAAGCAGAATAAGTTTGTAGTAACGAAGGAACAGGCTGAGTATGTATATAAGTAATACGTTTGTGGGTGGTTATTGTTTTTATGGTAAAAAGAAAAAGTGTGTACACAAACATAGAGAAAAAATTGAGGAAAAATTACATTACAGCAAAACAGAGGTGATCTCAGCAAATCACTTATAGTAGGTAAATACATCAAAAAACAGCAAAATAATAACATGGTGTCTTCCCGTAGTAACCAACTAAGACTGCCCAGGAAATCGATGCATCTTAGTCACTTATTGATTTTCAGCTGATGAATTTGTTGCTCATTTCTGACAGTGATGGTCGGCGAATGTTCATTTTTCTTTAATAAAACCTTCCCATAAGCGGTCCAACAAAATTTAAATTCACCAGATTTGGTTAAGTCTCGAGCTAAGAAATGCAAGCGGGAACCTTTAGGAGTAAGGTGCTCAGAGAGGAATACAGGAGTATCTTCCAGCGATTTAAATCCTAGATGCTTACAGCATAATTTGGATTTAAATTTAATAATAAATGCCTTACCCATTTTCATAATTTCTGACTTAATTAATGTCGAGCCGGTTTCAACAATTATTGGCGTGTTAATCATGTCACTGTTCTTTGCACGTGTTCTATATATGTCTTTTATATCGTATTTTGTGAAAGTGCAGTCTAGGTTTTTAGCAAGAGACATAACCATTTCAATCAGGTCTTCTTTAGTTTCGTTTGCTCTTTTAGGTACATTCTTTATTACAAAATTGGTCTTCTGATTGCTGATTTGCATCATTTCAAGTTTATCCTCCAGAATTTTGATGCAATTTCTGTCTTCTTTAGCCTGGCTTTCTAGTTGCTCAATTTTCTTTCTAAAATCTTCATTTTGGGCAGTAAGATAAGCAATTGAGCACTCTATTTTGCAATTAGAACTCTGGATTTCATTTAGTGTAGTAGTGATGCGCTGAGTGTCTCGTTCATGTTTTTCGGAGAAGAGTCCCAGCATCTGTGTCATCAGTTATGTGCCTGACCCGGGAACAACCCAGGACCTCAGCAGTAGAGCTCACCTCCACTAGACCTCACCATCAGCCTTTTTAATGTCCCCACTGCTGGGGCACAGGCCTCTTCTCTGTGAGAGGGTGTGAGCCGTAATCCACCACGCGGGCCCAATGCGGATTGGTGGATGTCACATGTCTTCGAATTTGGTGGTGGCAAAAAAAATCGAAAATTCAGATAATGTTTGTTTGGAAAAAAGTTTAGTAGAATTCATTTTCGTACAAAAGTAAAAAAAATAAATTGCGACTTTGAGCTTCAATATCACCAGAACCAGTGGTTTCCTAGGTGGAAAAAAAATCTAAATAATGGGTAGAATATGTGGCTTTCGGCTTCGGAAACTGTCTTTTTACATCCAATTTAGGGAATGCAAGTTGTTCATAAACAAAAAAAACATCCGTCATGTTCGGCCTTTGTGGCATACAAAATTATAGAAAGGTCATTAAAAAAAAGTTAAAATTATTATAAAAAAAGTCACATAAACTATATATTGGATTAAACAATAAATAATAAATTTGAATTAAATTGTCCTTTAATCTAATTTTAAATAGTCAAATTATAAATTATCATAATTATAGGCGGATATAAAAGGTGCAATGCAAAATACACTTTTCCGCATTAATGCTGTTTTGGAACCATGTGAGCAAAGGATACTGTTATCACGTCTGTTGCGACTGACTTTGTCTGCCAGGTGTGGAAATAATTGCCGATTACATTTGACAAACATGACCACTTCTAATATGTGCATTGACGGTAACGTCAGTATATTATAATCAGAGGTCGGAATTAGGTAGAGTTATTTACATTCAGTGAATACGAGGCTTTTAGCATTCTTGTAGGTTAATCTGTTTTTGTGTAATGTGCGTTGTATTTGTGCAAAATAAACAATGTTTTTATCTTTCTTTTTCTTCTTTATTTATGTACTTACACTGATTTCATACAGTGAAAGAATAAAGTGGATATGCCTCAAATCCCGAGATTAATTTTAAAGAGCAGAAAAACATCGTGATTTATTAAACAAAAAAACTATTTACTTTTACACAATTTAAACCACTGCATGCACGACGTTGCCAAATTTACATCAACGACATCGGATGTCCGAAGTCGCAAAATTCCAATGCGCACAGGCGCGATATTGCCACATTTGTAGTTCACACAACATAGCTTTTTTTTTTTTTGTTGGGTGGGAGATCATCCAATGACTTCTCCCGCTCTGGGTGGAGCGGGAGGGCGTGTCAGACTCTTACTGACTATCACCCACCCCTGTTCCTTCCCTGCCTGAGTGCCCAGGGGCGAGGTAACTCTTTCGAATTTATCCTCAACCCCCGGGCAGACACAACATAGCTTGTGACTCTTGTGAGAACAAAAGAAAACAATAGAGGTTTTTCTTATTTAAACGAGTAACAATAATACACTTACAGACTTCACGAATAATCACAATTATTTATTAAAAGTGTTCTTTTTTACAAGAGAAAGTGACCTAATTAGGACATGAAATTTCTTATGAAAGTGTGCGACCGGCAGAACCAAAATTAATTGCAGTATCGCATTTTCCTGCACCAAGGAATGTACATGACGTACATCAATTTATAGGCCTTTGCAGTTACTTCCGAAAATTTATATATAAATTTGCGGTTATAGCTCGCCCTATAACAGAACTAACTAAGAAAAATGTATCGTGGGTATGGAGTGATAAACAAGTCGATAGTTTTAACGAGTTAAAAACATGTTTATGCTCTAAACCAGTGTTAGCTTTGTATGACCCTACATTAGATATAGAAATTCATACCGATGCATGCATTTTATTACAAAAGCAGTCTGATGGTACTTTGCGCCCCGTTATGTATTATAGCCGAGTGACGTAGGCTATCACTAATTAGGTCACTTTCTATTGTAAAAAAGAACACTTATTCATATTTAATTTTAGATTTTCCGATTCAAACTTTTGTAACACCGATTTTAGAGTATTTATACCAGAACTAAAATCATCCGAGGGTAGTAATAAATCATCTAAGAATGCAAGAATTTCACTAGTGGAACTGTGAGTTTGTGACGTTTGGGAACGAATTGAATCAACAATTTTACTGATCATTCTCATGAAAACTGAGGGTGCATTTGCTAAACCAAACGGGACGCGCATATACTCATAATGGCCCTGAGGTGTTATAAACGCAGTTTTGTGAATGTCTTCGGGTGCAATTCGCAGTTGGTGATAACTTTGAGCCATATCGAGGCTCGTAAAATATTTCTTACCGGCTAACTTTGAAACCTGATCGTCGATGTTTGGTAACGGATATCTATCTTTTATAGTGATCGAGTTAAGGGCACGATAATCAACACATAACCGACTATCACCGTTCTTTTTCTTTACCAAGATAATAGGAGAGGCATAATCTGACTCGGATTCTTTAATAATACGGTGTTGGCTTGGCTCGGAGTGGGCTGAACACAAGGCTTGGCGTTACATATTATTTATTTGTAATATTGTTGACCACACGTATTGACCATTAGAAATCCCGGGAAGATCCATATTAATATCAACATATCGATGCAAGAACATAAATAACTCTACCTAATTCCAACCTCTGATTATAATTAATGAAATACGGCTTACAACTGTCAGTCGAATCTATTTTTAAAAACATTGTCCTATTACACCGCTCACAGCAGTAGTAGTAGCAGCAGTAGAACTCGCGTCCACTAGACCTACTAGACAGTTATGTGCCTGACCCGGGAGATGAACCCAGGACCTCATGCTTAACAGTAACGCTAGCGACCACTTAACCAACGAGACAGGTGGCTGACCCGGGAATCAAATCCAGGACCTCATGCTCAACAGTTACTCTAGTAATCACTTAACCAACGAGACAGGTGCCTGACCCAGGAATCGAACCAAGGACCTCATGCTCAACAGTAACGCTAGTGACCACTTAACCAACGAGACAGGTGCCTGACCCGGGAATCGAACTCAGGACCTCATGCTCAACAGGAACGCTAGTGACCACTTAACCAACGAAGCAGGTGCCTGACCCAGGAATCGAACCCAGGACCTCATGCTCAACAGTAACGCTAGTGACCACTTAACCAACGAGACAGGTGCCTGACACGGGAATCGGACCCAGGACCTCATGCTCAACAATAACGCTAGTGACCACTAAACGGGGCAGGTGCCTGAACCGGGAATCGAACCCAGGACCTCATGCTCAACAGTAACGCTAGTGACCACTTAACGAGGCAGGTGCCTGAACCGGAAATCGAACCCAGGACCTTATGCTCAGCGGTATACATTGTGACCACTAAATCAACGAGACAGTTATGTGCCTGACCCGGGAATCGAACTCAGGACCTCATGCTCAACAGTAACGCTAGTGACCACTTAACGAGGCAGGTGCCTGAATCGGGCATCGAACCCAGGACCTCATGCTCAACAGTAACGCTAGTGACCACTTAACCAGGCAGGTGCCTGAACCGGGAATCGAACCCAGGACCTCATGCTCAACAGTAACGCTAGTGACCACTTAACGAGGCAGGTGCCTGAACCGGGAATCGAACCCAGCACCTTATGCTCAGCGGTAGACATTGTGACCACTAAATCAACGAGACAGTTATTTGCCTGACCCGGGAATCGAACTCAGGACCTCAGCAGTATAGAGTTTGCGTTACGTTTGAATTAGCTATTTTTATTCTGACGAGGTAATAAAACAGATAAACACAGTTAGATGGGGTCGCCGCGTTTATTCATTCAATAAACAATACTTTTACATATGTTTTCAGAAAAAGAACACTTATGTAGCTAAAGACAATAAATACATTGAAAAAGGAATTTAAAATTGTGTGGATGATAATCTAACATAAAGTACTACTTAATAATTAAATCATTACACAGTATTTTAAACAATGATGACACTGATATTACACAGTACAAAAGGTTGACAGTAGTCGTCTTTAATCAAATTAATATAACCTTATAATATAACCTTTACTAACAAACAAAGTATTTCTTATACTACTAAAAAAAAAAAACAAAACTAAGTACTTGGTTTTTCGGTCATGAGTTAATTTTGCTTTCTAGAACTTTGGCCTCTTGATTAGAATGCACAGCGCTGCGGCATGCGTACTGTGGTGCCGGACACACTCCTCATCCTCCTCACCGCTGACGTATGCGACGGAAGAAAAGACCATTCTTGATGATTTTCATACGATAATATTGGTCTGGCACCGTATACCGTAGCGTTGTGCGTCTATAGCTTTTATTACATGGGTCTTCCTCAGACTTAGTACAAAAGATTAACAATATTTTGTCGTTTATTAATAACTACAAAACATTAAAAATAATAATGCACCCTTAGATTATGAAAGGTTATAGACGAAACGTCATTGGACATTAAATGAAGCAGGATCGTTAAAATGTGTGAGTAATCTTGACGAACGTAACGATGACGTTTTGGCTTCTCATTTTGTCTATGTGAGCTTATTTCGCGTGTCTGTACACGTACAGACACGCGAAATAAGCTCACCACCAGTACCAGAATGAGAAGCCGGCTTGTATCTGTATACAAGCCGGCTTCTCATTCTGGTACTTCAGACTGCTGGATTTTGACACGCCGTCTAAACCTTTCATAGTCTAAGAATGCACCTTACTAATAAATATTATATAAGTAGGTCACGCTTTTACTGGTATCGTTGGTAATATTTAGGAAATTCTTGATAGTAGGTACATCAAAAACGGAAGTTCGAGTTCACAATGAGTTGTGATCGTAGTCTAGCTTACGTCATATGTTTCACAGTGAAGCATATTGTTATAGACAAAACAAAGTCGGGTTAATTACACCATTTATAACTCCAAGAACGGCTAAATCGATTTCAATGATCGTTGATTTAATGGATTTGTCTCCGCCCCGAATAACAGAATAATCATTAAAACATAGGAAAATTCACGAAAAAAAAATTACAATGAATATTCATTTTTCTTATACATTTTCTATGGAATGGCTCTTTTATTGATTGATTCTAAGACTGTACGAAGCTCGCCGGGTCAGCTAGTTATTGATATAACTAAGTAATTGGTGCATAACACAAAAAAAGTTCTTATCATCAAAGTACTCCCCAACATGCTCTCTTGAGCACTGGTAGCACTGCTACGTTCAGTGGCAACGCTTAATTGGCCATGGAACGAACCTCCTGGGTCAGAGGTGTCTGACCAGGGTCGAGAGACAAGTGACGTACTATCAGCGAAAGGTTGGCGATGGTGTTATCTAAATGTCACGTGATCAACTCTTTACATTTTGCCATTTCGACAATCGCTGTCCCTGATGAGATGACAGAATGTCACTTGTCTAGAGCCTAAATTCGAAACAGAGTTACCGCGCCTCTGCGCACTCAGATAACTGAAGGAACAGGGGTGGGTTTAGTCAGTGAAAGTCTGACAGGCCCTCCCGCTCCACCCAGAGCGGAAGAAGTCATTGGATGATTTCCCACACCATAAAAAAAGGGTCGTTCTTGCCAATAACCGAGCCTTATGCTAACGGTATCAAGACCATGGTGTCCGAGGGCGGACCAACTTAAGATGCGAGCAACATTATCAGTTGAGACAGCCTGGCCATTGACGCGGAAAAGTACGAAGCTAAAAAAACATTAACATTTCACAAGAAAATATGTCATCTTAATTTAGTGAAATTCTGGAATTGGCTATTTTTGCAGTTCTCTGTGCCACGAAAATCAATCTTGCTACCTTTACGTAATTCCTATAAATTCAGCAACCCACCCCGTGCCACCATTATTCATGGTGGTTACAAATACTATCTTCACGAAGTTATCCTCGCTCGTGTAGTCTGCTGGCGTGTCCTCACAGAAAGTCCGTACTACTACGCCCTTACTGTCCACGAGCTGCACATAATTCTGATCGCAAGTAATACCCAAGTCAAACGTAGTGAAACGTAGCAGTAAACGTGTTCCGAAGGGAGTCTCTAGCTCCCACTGGCAGCTCGCTACCTGCCTGTAAACGTTAGGGTACAAGGGACTGGTGACTTTACCTACTATACTTTGCAGTTTTCCACCGCATCCACGACCTTTATCGGACATCACGTAAACCACATCAAACATTACACGATCTGCAGCATTTTCATGATTGTGGAATAATAAATATCGACCAGTGGAAAAGACAGGGTTATTACTCTCATATTGTGAATGAATTTTGTCGAGGCTGGGTGCAGTAGTGTTATTTCCATCAAAAATTTCAAGATAACACTGTTCGTTCCAGTAACTTGGGACGGCACTCAAGAAATACGCGGATATCGTGTAGTTCACTGGAGCAGTGATAAGCGTGTAGCAGTCATGGTTAGCGTTACTGTCATAGTCACTTACATAAACAGCCTGTACACGTCCGTGAGGCTCCGTGTAGTTTCTGCCACAAAATCCTGTGAATACTGCTTCTATTTCTACACCTTTGTATACTTTAGAATCCGACTCCGACCATGTGATTAAGTTTATAGACGTACTTCCATAGACATAAAAGTCCGTAGGCTCCTTATGCCCACATAATTCAAAACGATCGGGAAAGCGCAAAGCGCTGTCGTAAAAGTTATTACGGCTAAAAAAGTCATCCGTACGTTGGCTCACGATATAATCTTTTCCAAGTGTAACATTCTGAACGCTTGGATTGCTAGATATAATCAGCTTGTCTCTATCGCAGCGCTTCACACCTGTGCTATCAGCGACAGGAGGCTGTAAGTCTAACTCTTTAACAGTGATACGTAGTAAATAATATGGAAATGCACTTACATCCAAGTGATATACACAATGAAGCCCACGAGGAATGGACCCGGTTTCATAACCAGGAGATTTCAAGGTTTGTGGCGTATTGCTTACTGAAATGAAGGAGGTCCCACATACTGACGGCTGAGCTGTTAAAGTGGAAACGAAGCCTTGACTTCCTATTTCGCCATCCGTTGAAAGCCTGACGCTCATCACATTTCCAGAAGAAATCAATTGCGGCGGGAGGGTGTGCCCACAATAGGTTCCTATTACTAAGCTGTTAGGATTTAAGCCATCTTTTATTTCGACTAAGTCGCAATCGCATTTACTGTATCCCAAAGCAGTTTGATTGATTTTTTCGCAGGGGGCTAGGTGGAACGAAGTGAATTTGATTTTAATTACAGTGTCAGGCGGTGATACTATTGACCAATGACAATCTAAGTAATCTTCGTAAACAGAATGACCCATGAAAGGAGAATTTAGAGCTTGCGATGAAGTGCTTGTTAAATTAATAAGTCCACCACATTTAGCTGCTTCAGAATAACTGAAGTAAACTTGAACTTTGAAACCTTTCAAGTTTACACTAGAGTCTGATACGAACTGTAACATTGCCGTGGGTCCCTTGCTTCTTAGTGTTGTGGTTGAGTTGATATTACCACACATTAGCGCTAAGCGCTTCTCTTCATCAATTTTGTGTCCGTCGTATAGTGCGATGTAATCATTATAACAATCTGATTGGCTTTCTAAGTCAATATAGAGGAATTTAAGTACAACGATCTTGTTAGTTGGCGCTTCAATAAACCACGTGCAGTTCATATTTGTCTCGTAAGTATCAGAAAGTGATGATGTGAGTACTGTACTCTCGTTTACTTTGCCTCCACATGTATATATGAAATAAGCAATTTTAAACCCTCTCTTCTGTATATATCTATCACTCTTAAATATCAATGATATTTTTTCAGACTGCGTTATGACTGGTGGAATCTTATCACCGCAGTAAACTTCATACAGATAACTATAATCTGACTGGGCTGATACTGTTAAATTGTCAGACAAACAGTCCGGAGCAGAGCCTTCTAATTCAAAATCAAGGAATCTTAATGCTACTTTGTTGTTTGGAGCAGATATTTCATATTCGCAACTCATACGAGGTTTATAACTGTATGGAAAGCCTGGACTGTATAAAAATTGTTCCTTTTGAGAGGCTACGTAATTTCCACCGCAAATAGTATCCCATTCGGCTTTAAACCCATCTAGATTTTTGTCGGCATCTGTACGTAAGACAACTTTCAAGCGATTAAAAGTTGAATTATATATAGGTGGTATGTTTCGTCCACATACCTTTGCTATTTCCGTATAATCGTCGTCCTTCCAGTCATAAATAATGACAGCATCTTTAGTACAATTAGTTGTATCCTCAATAAAAAATCGATCCACAAATTTAAGAGACACTCTAAAGCCTAAATCGACCTGTATCTCCCAGGAGCATTCCTGGTTAGGTAAATAATTTTTAGGATAATTTGGCGATGTAAATATGGTTCGATAATCACTAAGGAATCCGCCGCATTGTTCAGTAACAGATCTAACCATAAGCTTTATGTTCGTGTTGTTTTTCACATTTGAGTGATATTCAATGTACATGTAACTAAAATGCACCACTAAAGGACTACTTAAAGTCGTTGTTGCACAATATTTCTTCTCCCCAACTGAATTTGAGTATTGTCTTAAGTTTGAATTTATTATAAAATACTCGTCATCACAATTAAACGTAAAATACCCTTCCGTTTTAATTTCAACTCTACTAGTCGAACCAGTAACAATCCAAGCGCAGTCAATTGTATCATTATATGAATCGGGTATATTAAAAATATTAACAGGATTTTCTCCTACTTCAATAACACCACCACACGGTTGAGGTTTCCATTCTAAATGGAAATAAAACGAACTAGATTTACTTTTTGTTGCAGTTACATCAATTATTGGTGATGGAATTCTATATGATACTTCAGTGTTCCCACAAATTTCCCGAGAGAATCGATTTTTAACTGCTGACTTAATAGCGACTTGAGGATCAAAGAATTTACAACGTGTTCTGGCTGCAGACGAATTCATCGTGGCCGTTAAAAATATAGAATTGTATGTAAGATTTGTTGTGAGACCATTATCATAATTGTTTGTGTTTGCTTGACTATTATAATGCCAGTCACAAGAATAAGATCGATTCAGATCCGGTGACAGGAGAACCTGGTTGAAATCAGATAAGTCACCACCGCATAGGGATTCTTGGTCAGAGCTAAACCTAGCTTTGAAGCGGTGTGAGGGAGCTGTACGGTTGAGCCATACATAAAGTGCCAATTTGTTTCCAGAAGATTCAAAAGTGGTTGTTCCAGGAATGTAATCATCGCTAGGGATTGTTTGAATAGCAGTATGGAACGTAACGTCGTTGAAAATACCAATTCTGTGCCTTTCTACGTCCATGTCTATTAGCTCTAGATGCACTCTTCGAGACTTGTTAGGCACTTTTATTTGCCACGAGCAGTACCTTAATGTGGTCTCTTGGGGGTAACTTGGAGACGTTAAGTAACCGTCTGAATCTGTTACTAGGCCACCGCACATAGGTCGAGAAGAATTAAAGCTAAATCGAAATCCTCTATTGTCCGATACTTGATCCCATGCATCCGGCTTACCTATATACAATTTTATACTAAACTTGTTTGTAGAAGTTTCAATCGGATCAAGGGAGCGTTCATCATCATTGCATATGCTTTTTATTACGGTGATAGTGTTATTGGTAAGCACAGATTCTTCAATTGTTATTTTGGTTCCACAAGATAACTCAGATTGAGGTAACTCAATATCTTCTGGTTTAATTCGAAAAACGTGTCTCGGCGGTCCAATAATGTGCCATTCACAGACTGTTCCGTCTTTGAGCCATTGCAGGTGTGGATATCCAGGGGATTTGAGTTCTCCAGAGTCGGTGATAATAGTTCCACCACACGTATCAATGGACACGTTGGCTCTGAATCCATTTCGCGGATTTTGGACCTGAGTTATATATTTAATATACATTGTATTGCCAGTACTCTTAATGGTTTCATGTTTATCATTGCCACAATATCGGCCATGCAGGGGAGATATCTTCGACGATCCAAACCGTATTTCGACGGCTTCAGTAGCGCAATCATCTCCAGGTTCCAAATCGAACCTTTCAATGAAATCTAGTCTTAGAATTTCTCCAGGTGGGCCGCTAAACACCCACTCACATTCTGAATATGGAACTGGTACCGATGGATAATTTGGTGAATTTATAACTTCCCAATTGTGATCAGCTGTTAGAGATGACGTTGATCCACATTCAAAGTTGTTCTCTTCGTAATTAACTACAAAACTTTGATACGCGAGTGATCCTTTGGTGTAACTTATAAATAACGAATTAGCAGAAGTAATTATATCTGCTTTATTTTCGTGATCGTAACCACAATACTTTCCACTAGCCAAAAGGGGCGCTTCCTCAGAATCACCATTCCGTAAAATAACATGTGTTGAACACTCGTCATTTGTATTTGTAATATTAAAATGATTTAACTCTAATTTAATAGTCCTGCCGGGGCGTACTTTGATGACCCAGTTGCATTGCATTTTGGTCGAGTACCGATAACCCGGTTGTACGTCCCACCAAGTTGGACCAACTGCACCGGACAAACCAGTTACTAGTCCACCGCATTTCGATTTGACTTGAGCTTGAAAACCTGTTCTGGTAATGGATGAATCGGTTTTGAATTTAATTTTCATGTACGTAGATGAATTAAAGCTTGATATTTTGGCTGATTCTGTTGTACACATATTTTCCTGGACCGGCTTCCAATTTCCAAGAGTGTCTGAAGAATATATAGAAACTGAATCTGCAAAACAAGAGTGGATGTCTTCGATGTTAAAATCTAGGAACTTTAAACTTAAATGTCTTCCCATTTGTGATTTGTAAACCCATTCACATTTCAAATCGTCTGAATATTCCTTTGGATAATTCGGTGATGTAAAAATTATCGCACCGTTTTGAGGTAAAACCGTAACAGTCTCATTTGAACCACAGTTTATTCTATCTTTATTTTCAGGTTCAACATTTCGAGAAGCTTTCGTCCAACTCATATGAAACTTTGAACCCGTGTTAGATTCATCCGTTGTAAGTGTCATGAACACTACACTGGACGAACTCTGAATTACTTTGGTTTCAGCCAATACACCATTTAGATCCTCTAAAATTGGAGCTGTTGAATCATATCCATCATAAATAGTTAATTTGTTATAGTTTACCTCGCTATGTGAATAAATATCTAAAACATCAAGAGTAATAGATATAGTCTCTAAATCGGTAACAAGCACGCGCCAACTGTATTCGCCAGATCCTAAATATCGAGTTGGGTACAATGGAGAAGATATCTCACCATTGTCGCCCGTAATATCATTTTCTCGTTGAAATCCATAATGCAAGAGAAAGCCTTGACCGCTGGTTTTGGAGTTACTATGGAACTTAACATATATTTGTGATGCTGTGCTATGATTACTAGGAGTTTCACTGCTACAATAAACCCCCAGTAGTCGACCAGCTCTGTTAGTTTCGCGAACTTCTACGTAGTCGTCGTTACAACCTTCAGAGAACTCCAAGTCAAATCGCTCGAATTGGACGTATGCAGTGTTTCCAGGGGATGATTTTAGTAACCATTCACAATCAGTGTTTACGGGATACGGGCCGGGGTAGTTCGGAGACGCTATGGTTCCTTCTTCTGAAGTTAATTGACCTCCGCAGGCGTTACTAAGTGGTGAATAGTGAGCAGCGAACATTCCAGTAACTCTACCAGTGTAACTGCCGTACTCTATCGTTAAAGCACTACCACGGCTGACGATCATAGGTGGGACTTTGCGTCCACAATATTCACCAATTAGTGGAGCATTATTGTCATCTCCGTCGAGAACTCGTAGGAAAGAGGAAGGGCATGATCTACTTGTGATTATATTACTATCTTTTGGCAACGCCAGTAGGGTCAATGTTAAATATATTTTTTGATCGGGCGAATCCGCAAGTATTGTCCAAATACAGCTTTTGTTGGTATGTTGAACAAAGTTGTCGCTCTCTATGATACCCTCATGTGCTGCCCTAATAAGAGCACCACACGTAACAGTAAAGTTAGCTTTGAAACCTTTGGCCGTTCCATATCCATCAGTTTTGAATTGCACAACTAAGCTATTGAATTTGCTAACGAATTGTGTTTTATTTGAATATGGACATATACGGAACGTGTAATTTGAGGAAGGTCTAAAGTTGCTTTCATAATCATAAATTTGAATCGTGTCTCCACAGCCAGTTTCCCCGGTACCATAGTCATAAGCAGAATAAAGATCAATATCCATAATGTTAAATTCGATGCGATGATATGCGGGGACGGAAATATACCATAAACAATCCATATTACTGTCGTAATTCTTTGGGTAGTTCTTGGAGTATATGAACCCTGATTTGGTAGTCATAGCACCACCACATTTTGAATTTGAAGATCGAAATTGTGCTGAGAAGTGAACATCCCTGAGTTTAGACCGTTTGGACAAACGTACTAACACGAAATTGCTATCAGACTGTGCGGACACGTATTCACGATGACAAGTTTTTGTAAGTAGTGGAGCCATTGTGTTTTGACCGTTATATACTTCAATAGCATCGTCAGTACAATTGGCAGTATCTGTCATATAAACCTCTGTAAATGTGATTATAATACTCTTACCTACTTGAGTTTCTATCAGCCACTCACAATCAATTTCCTGGTCGTTAGTTTTACTTTTATCAAGGCTGACGGTTCCCATTGATTTTTTAATGTGTCCTCCACATCCGGAACTGATCCATTCTAAGCGGAAACCAGATCTGGACATATAAATACCAGTAGCAAAAATAATTTGGAATGAATTAGTTTTTGTACTAATTGGGCTAGGAGTTATACTGCCACAGAGTTTGCTAGAATAATTTGGATCAGATAACTCTTTTGTTTGCAAATAGTCAAGATTACAATCATCGTTATAAATATTATGGCGACGACTTATCCAATTACGATAGAATCGGTGGCCTTTGTAAATATCAAAGTGTATGAAAGTCACGTTAATTTTGTTACCTTTGGGCACTGTGATGCTCCATAAACAATTTAATTGCAGCGGGTAATTACTTGGATAGCCCGGACTCTCAATTACTCCGTATCTTCCAGTTAAATTATTATTACATATTGTTTGATAATTAAGTAGGAATCCTTTGCCACCCTGGTATATATCAGATCTGAATTTAACGTAAGCATAATTGGTTTTTGTTTCGATGTTGGCTACCTCTGGAGACATGTAACAATGTTTCCCTAAAACGATGGCACTCGTATCGCGACCGTCATATATTTCAACATAATCGTCTCTACAGTGAGGAGTTCTTTCAAGATCAAGCTCTGAAAATGTAATACGGATCCGTGACCCTTCACTGGTAACTATTCTATAGAAACATTCGGCGTTTTCGTTGTAATCATTTGGATAGTTAGGCGATGTTATAGAGCCAGACGGGCTCGTCAGAGTGCCTCCGCATCCTGTTATAGTACCGTCCCATTCAATTTTGAAACCAGTCCCAGTTAAATAGAAATCAGAATGAAAGTGGAGGTGTAAAGAATTGGATAGTGATACAATTCGTTTTGATTGGAACACTCCGCAATACTGGCCAATCAAAGGTGAATTTCCGCTGCCACCATTTCTTATTTCTAAAAAGTCACCGAGATTACAACTGTCTCTAATAGGTCGCTCCAGATTAAACTGTGAAATGTTGAGCATTATCTGTTGGCCGACCGGCACCGTGATAGTCCATGTACAATCGCGATTGGGTTCGTACGAGCGAGGCCAGCCTGGAGAGTATATGAAGCCATGAGTTTTAATATAAGATCCGCCGCAATGTGATTTCTCATCCAAAAATGTATACGACAGAGAAAAACCTGAAGAACGAATACTACCATCAGACACAAAATTTAACTTGAGCCGGTTGGTAGATGTGGTCAACGCGGACGGCACGTGATTGCCACAGAACTTGCCCAAAAGATTATTTTCATTATTTTCGTCTATCTCTAGCAACTCTAGGTAGTCGCTGCCACAGCCGGGCATGCTCTCGATGTCAAATCTGTTCCAAGTCAACTTTATGTGCATTCCTTCAGGAGCAATTAGTAACCACTTGCAGGTCTGATAGTTATTGTAAGTAGCAGCGTCTCCGGATGGATGATTTATTAACCCAGTAGTTTCTCTATGAATGCCCCCACACTCTGTATCTATAGTAGTATAGTTAGCGTAGAATCCCGTGCCCGAAAGGCTTAAATCTGATTTGAATTTTATGTACATATAATTAAGAGTGGATGTTTGTACAGGTGGCGTGTGCGCGGCACCGCCACAGTATCTGCCTAGTAAAGTAGAGTTCTGGTCGTGGCCGTCCCGGACCTCAACGCTATCGTACCGGCAATCAAAGTACCGGTTGTCTTCAATATCAAAATCTTGAAATGTTAATTGAATTGCTTTGCCGGGAACTGTTTTGAGGGTGTAAACGCACACTTTGTTCTCTGGATAACTGAACGGGTAACCGGGTGATTTTATAATTCCGCTATCTCCTTCTAAAGTTTCCTCGCATATGGCCTCGTACGTGATTCGGAAACCATCGGCGGGCGCACTCCTATCAGTTTTGAATTTAAAATAAAGCTCGTTCGACGATGATTTATATGATTTTGGAAAAGTTGTTCCACAAAATTTACCAACTAGTCGTGAATCAGCAGACGGACCGTCATAAATTTTTAAATAATCGTATATACATCTAAAAGATCGTTCCAGCTTAAATAATTTGAAGTCAATTTTTATCTTGGTGCCTAAGCTAGTTTTAATTTTGTACTCGCATAGTAAATTATTTAGATATTGCCCGTTGTAAGTGGGAGAAACAAGTTCCCCCTTTTCAGCAGTGTAGTAACCTCCACAGCCAGGAACGCCTTCGACAGGGGCATAAGCTATTTGGAATCCGTTTCCCGAACCATAAGCGTCTGAATGGAAGTGTATTAACATGTCGGAGCCCGCCGACTGGACGGGCGCGGGATGCGTCGTGTTACAGTACTGATTGATAAGAGGATCTGTCAAGTGTTCACCGTCATAAATTGCTAAATAGTCGAAACTACAGTTTGAATGTGATTCAATATCGAGAGCAAAGAAATGAAGGTTAATCCTTTTACCGAGAGAAGTCGTTAAATGCCAATAGCAATCGCGATTAGGAGGGTACGGGCCAGGCGAGCCTGGGGAGCTGATGTGACCGTGCGTGGTGGCGTCGACCTGGCCCCCGCACACTGGGTTAATACTAGTCCAGTGTAATGCAAAGCCGTCTTTAGCTACTGTTTTATCTGAATGAAACCAGAAATATAAATTGTTATGACTTGATACAATGTTACCGCCTTTAGGAAAATTATTTCCACAAAATCTTCCAAGAAGTTGGCTGGAAGACTTACGACCATCGTGAATTTGTAGGAAATCGTACATGCATTCAGGGCTTCCTTCTAAATTAAATTTACTAAACGTTACATTAATAACTTTATCAGGAGCCGTGTGTATTACCCAAGCGCATTGAGAATTATGATTATACGTGGTATTAGTCGAAGGATAAACAATGCTGCCTTCTTCGTTATCTAGAACACCACCACAAGACTTTGTCCTTACCTGGCACAAGGTGCCCGAGTACTGCGCCGTGCACTCGCAACGGAAGCCTCCAATTGCACTGTCGTCTGCTCTGCAGATTCCTCCGTTGTGGCAAGGATTCACACTGCAAACGTCGGTGGCCATTTCACAGTGAGCACCGCCATAGCCCTTGAAGCAGATACAGGTGTAGCCGGTTCGAAGAGAATGGCATTGTCCGTGGATGCCACATGGATTGACTTCACAGCCCTCAGTGTAGTTTCCCCCGCCTGTTGCAACGTAGCAGCCACTGATTCCCACTCCATCGCCTTCCATGCCGTCGGGGCATATACATTGTGCTGATTGGCCAGTTGGCGACGTGCTTTCTATGCACTGCGCAGATGGGTGGCACCCTCCATGCCCGATGTTGCACGTGCCTCTCCAGGAGCACGTAACTCCGTCACCTTGATAGCCAGGTGGACATGAACCACATATTCGGGAGCCGATGGTGTTGTGACATGTTACTAAAGGACTACAGCCTCCGTTGGAAATGGTTGTGCATTCGTCGATATCGTAACAAGAGTAACCGTCGCCTTCATAACCAGAAGGACACTGTCCACATCGGAATGAGCCCGGCAGATTAATACAGTCAACCTTGGGGTTCACTGAACACCGAGGACCTTGATAAGATTCGCATTCGTTAATATCGGTCAAGCAAGCAACACCACCAGTACCATTCGTTGTCCATCCCTGGTGGCATATGCATTGAACACCCTCTCCTGAAGTTACTTGTACACAGGTTCCATGGCCGCACATTTCAAAGTCACCACCGGAGCAATCCTTAGCTTTTCTTGTACAATGTAAGCCGAACCAACCAGATTTGCACAAACACTCATACGATCCTGGTCTGTTTATGCATGTAGCTCCATTTTGACATCCGAGATCCGTTCCAGCAAAATTCCGGCATTCGTTAACGTCGACGTCACAATCTCTGCCTTCCCAGTTTGAAGGGCAAAGACAATGGTAACCGTTCACTAAATTGAGACAAGTTCCACCATGCGCGCACGGATGAGATGCACATTCGTCTTTTCCTCTGTTATTTAATTGAATTTGTAGATTTAACACTTTCCTGTGAATATTGTTGACTTTCCGCCAAAGCATTGATATATTGAAAAGAAAGTCATTCGGTAGCGCGGATTCCTTGCTCTCCAATCTCTCAAGTCTTTCTAATATACCGTTTATGTTCTTGTCAGTGTTTTCATTATTCGATGGCTGGTACTGCGTTCCCTCACTCGGGATGTTTGGGTGGAGTACGTTGATATCACCAACAAAGATGCTCGATTTCGGTCCATTGGGGCGTAGATAAATATTTTTATCAAGCGCTGGTTCAAGAATTAGATCACCCCCAGAGGTCTTGATTTTTGGACGGTCTTGGTAGATTTCACAATCCAGAGGAACAAAACAAAGTATGGCTAGCAGGAAGAGACATTTTCCGAGTATGCTGGACATGGTCCATGTGTCTAGGTTCACGGTTCTGCTCGGACTGTCGCTGCGTTGGTGTTACGACAGCCACCACGACTTGTATTATCATAGGGGGCGTATTGCTGTACGCCCCCAGTGTTGAATATTTGTTTATGATTAACCAATTCAGGCCATCTGGTGTAATCGATATTATGAAATCATGTGTTTTCTAGAATATTATAGGATTATATTACTTTGTATAAATATGAGTTTTAAAACGATATCGTGCTGGGGAATTTTGTTGACAGATTAGTCGCGCCTTATTACGAACCTTTTATGTCATAATATTGGGTTCCCACCTATGAAATTGGTGTTTTTTCTCACAAATAGAGAACCTCGTCAATTTTATGAATTAAAATATTCATCAATTGCTTGATATTATATCGAATAATGACGTCATAGACAACTGCCAATATTAAAAAAAAACCTTATTACTTATAGTTTTATAAACAAAAAAAATACCTTAAAATGACTTCTTTTCGTTAGCAGAAATGACCACTATATTTGTTTTAACTTAGCCAAAAGTTATTTTTCTTGCTTAATCTATGTGCCATACGTTATCTTAGTTTTTAAACATTATTGCATAAAAGCTTTAAAACATTAGTGTTCTTAGTTGTTAAATAAATTAAGAAAATGTTAGTATGAAAAATGCAACTTCTTTAAAATTCTCCATATACAACGCTGAATTCATAGGTGGGGGACCTAATATGTCTATTTCATTGGCGCGCGCTGTAATCTAAACGGCTTGATGGATTTTACTAAATGAGATATTATTAGATTGGTCTTTACCACCGAAGTGACCTTTAGATACATTTTGAAAAAAAAAAAAAACAAAATGGCGGCCGTCATTAGATAAGTAGTTAGTAAGGTCACGTGGGGTATCAAAATAAAGAGCTCGAGGAGACGATTCCAAAAATAACACTCAATAAAATAAAGGACCCCGGCAGGCGCTTTACTTTGTGTAAATTATTTCATCACCACTGCTCTCAAAACGGTCAAGGGAAACATCGTGAGGAAACCGGCATGTCCTAGAATCAAAAATTCGAAGACATGTGACGTCCACTAATCCGCATTGGACCCGCGTGGTGGATTATGGCCCACACCCTCTCACAGAGAGGAGGCCTGTGCCCCAGCAGTGCGAGGCCTGTGCCCTTTACGTGCGAGTTGCACTCGCACGTAAAGGGTTCCGAACAAGTCATGTTTTTTTTAGGTTTTTCTTTGTGGTATAAAATATGTGTTTGAACTAAAATATCTGCCACCAACTGCATCAGACTGCATGACAAGTGACTTTTTTGGATCTTTTTTGTTGTTTTTTATCAGTCGGGTTTTTTTGATATTCTCAATTTTTAGGGTTCTGAAAAACTGAATGAAAAACGGAATTATTATAAGATCACTCGTGTGTCTGTTTGTCTGTCTGCCCGTCTGTCCATCTGTCACAGTCCATTTGCTCCGAATCTACTGGACTGATCAAGCTGAAATTTGGGACACACATGTATGTTGGTGACCTAAATACGGAAGTAAATGAAGGAATTTGGAATATAGGGGTCACTTTTGAGGTGCAAGTCGGAAAATTAAAAAAAAAAAGTATTCCAAACTGTGCCGTGCTACATGTAAAATGAAAGGCGGGCTGTAAGCCTTCCAAATATATATTTTTTTAAATTTTAAAATGTATAATTTTTAAGTTATTCCAGTAAATAGATGAAAAATTACCATTTCCCCCTTATCTCCGAAACTACTGGGCCTAAAATTTTGAAAAAAATACAGAAGGTAGTTCTTTACTATGACAAAAATATAATATTAAAAAGAAGAAAGGATATTATTGCGCAAGTCCCACAATCTAAAACTAGTTTTGCTGCAACTCAATATAATAAGCAATCAGCACAGTTATATAATAAAATAAACAAAGACATATACATGTACACTAAACATCTTCATGAAGGTAAAAAAATGCTAATAGAATGGTTAAAATCACGCACGTATGCAGATATTGAATCATTGTTACATTAAATGGAAATTAGTTATATTTGCAACGCCACACCCACACGTACATCCTCCCCATACATACATTCACAGCACCCACACACCTCTCACACCCCACATATCTCACACACTCCATACACCTCACTCTCACCACAAACATCACACAACACACACACTCGACACTCCTCACACACTCCGCTCACCCAAAACACCCACATTAATGTATTCATTCTGTTCAATTCACGAGCGAGCAAGCGTGTTTGAATTTATTATACTTTATGTAAATGGCAATAAAGCACGCATCAATCCGTTCAAGAAAAAAAAAAAAAAAATCTAACTATATATATATATTTAAAGTAGTCTAGCTTAACGAAAAAGTGTAACTTAAGAAACTAAAAAATAAATAATAACAATTTTGTAAGTTGTACAAACAGCCAAAGCTATGGAGGAGCGGAGTCTCCTAACACAGGCATCATCATGCTTAAAAGGAGGCTCCAATCATAAACTAATGTACACACTAGTTGGTACAGAAATAAATATGTTGTATTTGTATTTTTGTATTTACTTAAAGATTACAGAAAAACCTATAAGAAATATACAGTTTTAAAAAAACCCTGAAAAAACATGATTTGATCGGAACCCCTTGCGTGCCAGTCCGACTCGCTCTTGGCCGGTTTTTTTTTAATTGAATTATTCTACCGATATTAAATACTGTATCATCATTTTATGGTTTGTATCAATTTGGAACTTGGGTTTGAAATTATTTACATTTAACCTTTTCTTGTTTCTCATGCTTTTCCTCTCGATTAATATTGAAGTCGTTAAGAATGTAGATATGTTATATACCAAGTAATAAATAGGGGCATTTTTCATAAATTTAATTATTTATTTATTTCACACCATACAATTATCGTTACAGGTCAAGTAATAAATAATTGCCTCGATATTAGTAAAGCCTCTAGCTACCCGAAACATGAATCCCAAACTTCTGTAGGCTTTCTTACTTTTGGTTACATACTCTCGAAATTCTAGTTGAGAGGAGAAGTTAACTCCTAGATCTCTGTCTTCTGACACTTTCACTATTGGTACCCCGTTAAGTTGGTATTGGTATGTAACTGGAGAGCGTGCTCGGCTGAAGCTCATAGTCATGTACTTCGAGACGTTAAATTGAAAACTAATGTTTGCTCCAGGTTACCACCCTATCTATATCTTGTTGTAACTTTTGACAACAAGCGCAAGTTCGATCGTGTATGGAGTACTGCTCTCATCTTTGGGACGGATCTGCCAGATACCAGCTTGATGCCCTTGAGTCTATTGAGAAACGAGCCAAGAGGATCATCGGCAATGATAGGCTCGTTGAGTTGAAGCTCCAAAGTCTTGAGCATAGACGCCGAGTTGCTAGCCTGTCAGTTTTCTATCGTATACATTTTGGGGAGTGAGCGACAGAATTGCATAATTTGATTCCGCCAGGCCCGTTCCATCAGCGGACCACAAGACGTACGGCGATGTGCCACCGGTACATGGTGAACATCCCATCCACACGCACAAAACGTTTTGAGAACAAATTCATTGTGCGTACAGCTAGGGAGTTTTTGTATTCCCTGCCGGAGTCTGTGTTTCCTGATAGCTACAACCTGGGAGTCTTTAAGTCAAGAGTGAATAGATTACTTCTAGGCAACGTGCTACATCTTGGACCACATCATCGCTTACCATCAGGTGAGATGGTGGTCAAATGCGTGCTTATCATCAATAAAAAAAAAACAAAACGAACAAAAACAAAAATCTCTGTTCTTAACAGCAAAACAGCAAGATACAGTTTCAGGTCATCCGCAAATAGAGTGCAATCAGCATCTTTGACGACCGTGGGAAGGTCATTTATCATTAATATGAATTCCAACGGACCGAGGTTGCTGCCCTGACTTACTACGGACCATGTAAAATAATTTTCTGACCTACTTCCCCCATATTCTACATACTGCTGTCTGTCCCGCAAGTAACTAGCAAAAAAGGTTAGTACATGTTGAGTAAACCCTGCACCTGCCATTTTTGTGAGCAGTATGTCGTTATCCACCAGATCGAAAGCTTTTTTATAGTCAAAGAAAGCTACGTCTGCCTGTCCTCAATCATTGCTTCTGCGTTTTTTCTGGTGGTCGCCACTGTTGATTCTGGCTTACAGAAGTTACAGTGGTTTGGGAATAGTGTGGCGGGCTTGTCCCAAAAAAAGAAAAAAATCTGCCTGTCCTCCCGCATCCACTTCAGGTAAAATATAACTCATGTAGTATAATAGGTTACTGGTGGTGCTTCTAGCGGGTCTGAAACCGTGTTGCTCATCTGAAAACTGTACATTAACCTGCAAGAGAATGCTCTTGTGTATTGCAGCCTGCAGTACTTTATCTGGTGTCGAAAGCACAGCCACCAGCCTGTATTGGTCCACGTTCGATGCTGACTTTCCTTTAGGTACCAGAACGACCTTAGTTGTTTTCCATTTTTCTGGAAATACAGTCTCCGCCAGGCACTGAAGATGTAGAGAAGTAGCCTACAAATTACTAGTCAGCAGTCTTTCAAAATGCGGTATGAAACTAATGAAGACAACAACATTTTAACTGGCCAACTTTCTGGTTTACTTAGTATCTCGTATGAACTTTCTGAAACTCCTAATAAAAATGACGCATAGTCTCTTTTTTATGTTTAATTTTTTCCACTGTTATTTTCGTCTCTTTTTCAAATATGTTCTTTACATACATTTCTAAACTTTCTACTGTGGTATCCTTTTTAGACGCCAAACATGTAAAAACTTTTTCCTTTCAGTACCTTGAATATTTACTGCACTAGTATTTCCACCTCTTATGACTTGCTTGCCAGGATAATTCTTTTTCTTTTTTTGTACGGTAATTCATGACTCCTCTCTTTTGCAAGTCTCCATCTGCAGTTCTGTATTATCTGTCGACAATTGTTCTTTATCAAAACATTCCGTAGTGGCTTGAGTAATCTCTGCCGGTTTCGTGGCCACATAAGCCTCTAAACTCTTATCTTTGTTGCTGATTGATTTTTACTTACTACCTGCTTTTCGTTTTGTGTGACTATATTTGCAAACGATATAATCTTCTGCCTGATTTCCTTCGCTGTCTCATATTTTTCTTTAGTAGGCTGCTTTTTGTTCATAAAATTCTGTAATTGCTAATTTTTTTGCGGTTTTTATCTGTGTTTCCAACTCATCAACTTTGCTCACCTTTTTCTGCACTACCTTCATCATATCTCGCAATTTATGCAGTTCTTTTTCTGTGTCTACAAATCTGCCCTTGAGCAAATAATACTCCCTTATTTGCTCATCTATTTTAAGGTTCATCTCAGACCGAAATTCTTGCAATTCTTGCAGTACTTTATTGTACTGCTGATATCCCCTTTTATCACTTATTTTGGGATTCTCCTATTGCTTTGGTCTGTGTTTACATTACAAGGAGTAACAGTTTTATTCAATAAATTCTGGTTAACTCTAACTGGCGTGTCCAAATTATTCCGTTTTGGCGCACTACAAACACATTCCGGGCATCTCCAGTTGCACTTGTGTTCTTTGGATAATGCTTCAAATTCATCCTTCGAAAGAGCCAAACACTCCAGATGGTAAAGTTTTCTGCATTAATTTCTAGCACATTTAATTTTCATGTACGAAATGTCGTCTATCACGGCATCGCAGCAGTTACACTTTGTACCCATTTATTTGAGAAATACACTAATCCGCTACTAATTACGTTTGACCCACCTCATGTCCGTTCGCTCGCGATACTTGTAAGCCCGCGCATTATGAAAAATGACAAAGTAATTAATCTGTCAGGTTTTTAATTGTGTCTGCTAATGAGGGGCTTGACGGGAGGTGAAATAAATAATTATAATTTGAACTTCCTTATTTATCACATTGCCTCGACATTATAAATATTGTCATATGGATGACGCTTCGTTTCGGCTCGCAACCTGTTTACGTTTAGGCGCACCTTGTGTTGCTCCACATCGGTGCCACTGCGGTGAAGCTGTCGACAGCCTCGGGCACCATGGTTTGTCCTGCTGCAGGAGTGCAGGCCGCATAGCACGGCACGCCAGCATCAACGATATTATCCGTCGAGCTCTTGTCACCGCCGGCGTACCTAACGTATTAGAACCAAGTGGCTTGGTACATGACGATGGGAAGAGACCAGATGGCATGACGTTGGTGCCGTGAAAGGTGGGTAGGCCTTTGGTGTGGGACGCAACCTGTGTCGACACCCTTGCGCCATCTCATGTTCCAAGTACGGCGGGCTGTGCCGGTGCAGCCGCTGCAGCTGCCGAGGCCCTCAAGCGGCGCAAATACTGTAACCTTATTGGGAATTACAGTTTTGAGCCGTTTGGGGTCGAAACGCTCGGGTCATGGGGTCCGAGTGCGCGTCTCCTTTTCAAGGATATTTCTAGCCGACTGATCGACACTTTACGTGACCAGAGGGCTGGCTCATTCTTTGCTCAAAGAATAAGCATTGCCATCCAGCGTGGCAATGCTGCCAGTCTTCTGGGCACGTTTCCAGATGACAGCGATGTGGAGGAGTACTTCGACGCCTGAACGTATTTTGTTTTTGTATATATGTATGTACGTAGTTAGGTAAGGTTTTATTTTGGTTTTAGTGTAGATATAGTTAGTTAAGTATGTTATAAATATGTAAATCTAGTTTCCAAATAAATATATAACTTAATATTGTCATGTGGTCTTTGAGCAATCTGGTAATACACAGGTGGCGTGGGTTAGTATTCAGTAAAAAATAATAGTTACAACACTAAGAACAGTTTAAACCGATACACAATAACTTGACATAACAGAACTATGGACAAGTTGTAGTGTGTTGTGTTGTTGTTGTTGTTGTAGTATGGAAAACCCAAAAATATACATATTTTTGGGTTTTAGAGATAAACCCAAAAACCCACCCAAAAATATGTATATTTTTGGGTCGTTTTCTCTTTTTTTTAAACCATTCAGAAGTAGGAGCCCCGAATCGTGGGCTTGTCAACAGCTCATCTTATACGGTGCTCCCTCGTCTTTAACCATTTTCTTCTTAGTAATATTTTTTTCACAGTTTACGCACCTGCCATGTTATCTCTCCACCACCCTTGGTTAAAAGGTAGAGAATACCTAAGGCATTAAGTCCGCCTTTGTACATTTGTGTTGCATGAAGTTTTAATAAATAAAAAATAAATATTGATTCTACGTTTGAAATGAAAATAACAGTAATAAAACCTGAATTTTAATTGTTCTGCGCCATTGGTGACTATTATAAAAAATATGCCCAGTCAATTTGATTATTTCAATAGTTGTTATCACACTGCCTCCTCATATTGGGCATATTTCAAAATGCCCGGGCACTTTTTTTTAATATTTTTTGCAGTACTTTGGCAACAAGTTTGTCTAGTCAGCCTTCTCGGTAAACTTCTCTGAGGTAATCAATATTAGAATAAAATTCTCAGCTCCATTTTACTGAGATCTCGTCGGTTTCAATGATTCTACATATTGTCCAGTTGCGTAGACACTTGAGACACAAAACTACACCAATCACACAACACAACACAATACATATCACAATATTCACTAGGAATCAGTAAGCGTATAGTTAGAACAGGCACTGAAAATCACACGAGAAAATCCCAGCAAAAAAAAAAAAACTCTGACATGTCCACAGGACTACTTGCACCTTAGTTTTAATGACCGTTTTATTGTAGTCTTTGGTTTACTAATTTAGTCTCACTATTTTTTTTTAAATTGTTCAATGTACCTTTATGTTTGTATGACTACACGCCTTTTTTCTATTTTTTTGTATTTGTGTTTAGTCTTATTTTATTTAAGCTCTGTTATATTAGTTTTCACCTCTTCCCGTAAATGTATCCGTGGCCCTAACAAAATACCAGCGCTGCGTTATTTATTTTTTAAATCTCGCAGCATAAATATGCTCAGTTAGGCGCCTTTTTGGCCTCTCACAGTCTATTCCTATTTTTTAATTTTAATTTTGTATTGTTATTGCCATAGTATTCAATATTTGTGTGAGAGGTACAAATAAATATTTTTCTTTCTTTCTTTTTTATAATGTAATAATCACTTGGTCCATAACAGATACATGAAGCTACAAAAAAGGTAAATAGATCTTGATCTGACTTAATAAGGCAACTCTTTTGTAGAAAGTTAGTACTAAATTTAAATTTGGGAGTAATGTGTAAAGATTTATCTAATACTCTATAATTAATCATAGACTCACCGTCTGATCTACGTCGTTCCACCGCTATATACAACGCGTCTCAAGCTGTGCATTCGTCAAAAAACAGCCAAGTCAGATAAATGTTAAAGTCGATTCATATCTGAAAACAATTAGGGTCTTATTAATAGAAAAAATAACTATGTCATTAGTGTAAACACTGGTTATCATCATCATTTCAGCCGAAAGACGTCCACTGCTGGACATAGGCCTACTAACATAAGCCATCGTTATATTCGTTCACGGAGCTCCCTAGGCACTCGAAACGATTTTGCAGTTCGAGCTGAAAGCTTTCGGGGTTTTGGATCTGAATCTGTGCTGGAGTGAGCGTAGACTTCATCAGTCGAAACCTTTCCAGTTTGATATTTAGATTAAATGTATCTCTTAAGATGCGGTGATCATTTCCGGTTTTCAGTGCATTGATCACAGAGACATCATTGAATATTTGCTTTTTCGTCGACATGATGAAGTCAATCTCATTTTTAGTTGCACCGTCGGGGCTCTGCCTGGTCCACTTCTTGTGCTCACGCTTTCTGAAGAAGGAGTTCATCATATAGACCCTCCTTTTCCATAAAACTGGCAAGTAGGTGTCCCCGGTGGTTCCGACGTCCAAATCCAAATTGCCCCACTCGCAGCTAGTCACCGTCTCGATTGCCCAATTTCACGTTGAAGTCGCCCAGGACCACGGTGAAGTGAGTTTTATGACCATGCGTGGCTCTGGATATATCCTCATACATGGCCTCTACTTCGTCGTCGGGGTGTGTCGAGGTTGGGGCGTGAACCTGTACGACCTTCAACGAATATCTTGCCGATATTCTGAGTATAAGGTACGCCACCCTGGTCGACACACTCTCGATCCTCACCACAAGGGACTTGCGGACGATTAACACGACACTTCCCTGGGACTGCTGGTCACCCTACCGGAAATAGAGCAGCTTACCAGATCCGAGAATTATCGTGTCCTCCCTCTCTCTTCAGATTTCCGATAATCCCATAATACTCCATCGTAAGCTGTTCAATACCTCCTCAAGTTTAGCAATGCTCTCATCAGTCTGTGTTCTTGTATTGAGTGTTGCCATATTCAGTCATTGGTTATTTTTGGGGTAGCCGGATCCACTTTGGAGGTTCTTAGCACCCCTTGCCTTGCCGTGACCTTGACCGCTAACGGAGTCAAAGGTAGGCAGGCTGTCGTGCACTAGGGGCCATTTCCTTATTGTGCGTCTCATTTTGGGGGGAGGTTTGCCATAATCGCCATTCTTGGCAGGTGGGTGGCGATTGCAGTGTAGCTGTTGCATAATGCACAGAGAATGCTGCAGCCCATTCTCTGGCGAGTCCCTTAGTCGTCTCTTACGACACCCACGGGAAGTTATGGGATGGAGCTATTCTTTTACGTGCGACAACCATACGGGACAAATCAAATCAAATCAAATTTATTCGTAAATGTAGGTATCAATACAATAAGGTGTTATAATAAGATGGTCAGTTCGCTACATTTTACTCAAGAGGATACAAATCATACAATAATAATTATGTCGAAACCACAGACACACATTTAAAATCGAATACTCAATTAATTACATACTAACACACTGAAGGGGATTGAAATGAACTCCCTCTTCTTGTAATCAATGGGTTTATTTTGCATTTACAAGCAGTCCACAATAAACAATAATAACAGTAAGATTCGTGGAATTGAGACGCGTACATTTATTTTAACGTCGAGCATGGTCGTTTGCGCTGTTGCATAGTTTTTTCTAGAGATAATAATGGCGGGTGGCGCGCGCGTTTCCGTCGTCGGCGCCGATCCCCGCGCGCCCCGCTCCCCCGCAGGTAGTGATGTGCCGTGCGCGTCTTCGCCCGCGGTACGGTTTTTCAAAATAGTGCTGGTGCACACGATGGCGTGCACACACACAATTCCTTACGTACTAGCACACAATTACCAATGTCAAATAATTTACCATTGTCATAACAATTTACCAATGTCAAATAATAATAATCTAAACGTAACATTGTAAAGAAATAATATAAAAAAAATAAAATCTAAATGTCAGTAGTGTCCTCCATAAACTCAGTTGTGGAGTAGTAACATTTATGAATTAAAAATTGTTTCAGTTTCCTTTTAAACATATTCTTATGGATCAGAAGCTCAATTAGTTTTTTAAAAAGAAACGCAAAACTAGCTAGAAGTATTTATTTGAAAATAATAAAACAAAGAAACAAATCACTATAACGAAAAACCGTTACACACAAAAATTAATTTAACACCAAGTCCTAAGAACCGTCCGTCGCATCCGAGCTCCCGAGCAAAAGTGACCGAGGCACCCGAGCGCCCCTCTCACGAAGTGTTGCCCTCTCCACCGGCTGCGTCACCACGATCACGTGATATCTCTGCCTTGTCAGCTGACAAATCCTCTAAGACGGCCGTTCCTGACAGCTGAACGACCTCGTCAGCTTGGTTCGCTGGCATTGCTTGCTGGTCCTCGCTTGGTCCATCCTCCAAAGCTAGGTTGTTCTGCGCCTGGTCTTCACCACTTTGGTCCTCATTGGTAGACTCGTCTTCTAAAACATAATAAAGACAAGTCTTGCATGAAATGTTCTAAAAGTTTGAACTTTTAACTGCCCATTGTAATGAAATTACAATTAATTGCACTAAAATAGGCAGCAGTTTGTAGATTGTATTCGCCAATGAAAGAGTTCCGGACCTCAATCATTACCGAAACAACCACAACATCGTCTGGCAACCACTATCGGGGTTCCAGCTGGCCATAATGTCGAGGCCATAATAAACAGAATTGCCACAATGTCGGGGCAAACAGCCACAATGTCGGGGCTATAATAAACACAAATGCCACAATGTCGGGGCAATGAGTAATAACGCTGCCACAATGTCGGGGCTGCTTAAATTACTCACCATTACCAAAAAACGCTGCACACGCATCCGGGGTCCACTCACCGCGCCATTGAACCATGTGTTCTGCGGCAGTCTGAGTCTTCTTGCCGTACGAGCCAGCCAATAGCTCGAGCTCGTATCGGTGATGTGGTAGCGCTTGTACGACCTTATAGGGGCCGCGCATCCCGGAGTCCAACTTCCCAGTGCTTTGGGATCCCTTACCCACAAACACAAAACTGCCGACAGCAAATGTACGCGGCTGTCGACGACGCTCGTTCACGTACGCGTCTTGTCGCTGCTGATTTTCAGCAAGCAACTCAGATGCCCTCTGTCTCCTCAGCGTAAGGAGCGCTTCTCGGTTAGAATGAGAGCCGTTCAGCGCAACGTCTCGCACCAAGGATCTCAGGATCGGAGTCGTGCCTTCAACACCAGTCAGCAGCTGTAAAGGTGAGGTGCGGGTCGTGGCTTGCTTTGTTATGTTTAGAGTTAGTTGTATTTTCCATAACGCGTCAGACCACTGAGCACCCTTATTATTCACCTCGATACGCAACATATTAAGGACCGTCCGGCAGTAACGCTCGACTTGCCCGTTCTCGCGGTGCATTTCCGGCGTGATAAAGTGCATGTCACAGCCTAACTCTGCAGCAAAGCTTTGAAAGGATGCGCTTTCAAACATCCTGCCACGGTCACAAACAATTGTTGACGGGGTACCAAAAAGTGAAATAATATTTGAAAATACGCGTTTCAGTTCGGCCGTATCTTGTCTGTATAGAGCGTACAAGAGGCAGTATTTTGAGAAAGGATCTATGACGATGAGTATATACCGGAACCCGTTTGACTCCGTTAGGGGGCCAAGAACGTCGGTGTGAACCACTGAAAACGGTATTTCAGGCTTCGTCCACGATTCTATCGGTTGGCTAGGAGCTCGAGGTACTTTCTTGTGTGCCAAGCACACAATGCAATGACCTATGTATTTCTTAATAAAAGGTCTTAGACCGGGGAACCAGAAATGTCGCAATACAAGCTCTGTTGTTTTATCTATTCCAATATGATCATGATCATCGTGGAACACTCTTAACAAACTAAGTCTATGACCTTTAGGAATAAAACATAGGAGGCGAGAATCCTCACCAGTAGCCGCGTACTTATAGTACAACAAATCATTTTTAATAAAAAACCGGGTGGAATCTAATTGACCGTCTCTCAGCTTTTGCATCAAACTTTGAGTTTCAGAATCGGCCGTCTGAGCAATCTTCGCCCAATTTCGTGGATTTTGTATTTGGAGAACAGTAGCGGGCTGTCGGCTTAAAAAGTCTGCATGTTGCATGAGGCAACCCTTTCGATATTCTAACGTGAACTGGAAGTCTTGCATATAGATCCACCAGCGCGCTACACGTGGCAACAAGTCTCTTTTACGTTCGGTCAGCTTTAAAGAGTTGCAATCGGTAACTATTTTAAACTTAACACCTATTAAATAGTGCCGAAAATGTTGTAACGCACGAACAATTGCCAAAGTCTCGAGTTCGTAACTATGATAACGGGACTCTGCGCCCTGAGTGGATTTACTAAAATAGCCAACAACTCGCTTCCGTTTACCCTCATGCTCCTGCATTAAAATCGCACCGTAACCGATAGCACTGGCATCGGTATGAAGCTCAGTAGGCAGATTGGGATCGAAAATTGCTAAAACGGGCTCTTCGGTTAGACTTTTAATAACAAAGTCACGCGCTAAGTCTTGTTCCGCACCCCATTTAAAAGGCTCACCTTTCCTGAGCAACTTAGCAATAGGAGCAGTTTTTGAGGCATAGCCTGCAATGTACCTACGAAAATAGCCCGCCAATCCCAGGAACTGGCGTACCTCTCTTACATTAGATGGTTTCGGGGACTTAACCAGAGCTTCAGTCTTACTTGGGCTCGGCCGTACCTGACCTTGACCAATAAGTCGACCAAGGTATTCGAGTTCAGTATGCAAAAACGTACATTTCTTTAGGTTTACCGAAAATCCCGCGTGAGTAAGAGTTTTTAATACCTCGCGTAAAGTTTTCAGACCATCACCAACGGAATTAGTCATTATCAGTACATCATCTATATAAATCAACACTTTACCGGTATCCATCAGCTGCTTCAGAGTTTTGGAAATGACTCTCTGATAGACAATAGGAGCATTAGCGAGCCCATATGGCATCTTTAAATATTCGTAATGCCCCTCAGGCGTTACGAATACCGTTTTACTAATAGAGTCATCATCCCTCATGGGCAGTTGATGGAACCCTGTAGCCATATCAAGGCTGGAAAAATATTTAAAGCTGCCCAATCTGTCTATATGGTCATCGATCAACGGTAATGGAAATCGCTCTTTAATAGTGATCGCGTTTAGAGCCCGATAATCAACGCACATCCTATCAGCTCCGTCCTTTTTCTTAACGAGGATGATAGGACTTGCGTAATTGGATTGCGACTCGCGGATCACGCCCTCACTTAATAGGTCACTTATTATCTCGCGAACGCGACGTTTTTCATCCGCAGACAGTTTGTAAGGCCGATAATTTACAGGAATGTCACTGCTAAGCTTTATTTCCATACTTCCGGTGTTAACTGTAGACGTCGCTGTTCCAGTGGTAAACGTATCATAAAATTCGTTTAGCACAGCCAACAAACACTCTTTATCGTCACCAACCAAGGGTGTTTTTATATTGGTGAACTCTACAGTTGACACGTTATTTGTATGCGCGACCCTAATCAAACGTTGAGAGTCGTTCTTTCGAATGTATGTAACTCCGCTACGATTTAAAACATCTGTGCCTATTAGAATTGGAGCTTGAATGCAACCCGGGGAGACAACATACAAGTCTATGTCCAAAGAAAGTTCTGGGAACTCTATAATAGTATTTACAAATGAAGTAGATTCTATATCCTGACTTCCAATACCTCGCATACGGCGGTAGGTAGGTATTTTATTTAAACTAAAATGCTTCAACACTGAATCAGATATAAGCGAAATATCAGAACCGGAATCAACTAAAACATCGACAGGCACATTCTGAATGACTGCGGACATCACATTGTTTTGTCTGGGGGTGGCTCTGAGCAAAAATTTACGTTACTTGTTTTATTTGATTTTGATTCCGTGCGCTCTTTAATAAAGCAGGTCTCAATGGAATGCCCAGTCTTTTTACAATAAGTACAGGTCTTAACGGGTTTATGAACCGATTTTGTTGTTTGCAAGTTGGGCTCAGCTTTCACTTGAGGATTCACAGAATTTGTTTCAGATTTAGCAGACTTCTTCGAACAGTTAACCTGCTTATGACCTAGCTCTCCGCACGAAAAACAAGTCAACCGATCATATTGCATAGGAACCTTGCGTTTACGGGGATCAGAGGCATTCGGGTTTGACGTGCGAACAGGATTGCTTGTTGTGGTAGGTGCACTTTTAGGTTTCAAATATACTGACAAAAATTCTACAAGATCTTTTGGCTGTAGTTTAGCGTTGGTTGTCGCGGCTTTTACTTGGGGGTCAGATATACCACGGATCACTATGGCGGCTTTCAGTTCATCCGAAAGCCCCCTGACAATGTTCAACCGCAGCAAGGACTTTCGAGCATACTCTGCATACGTGGTGAATTTATTCGAATTCGTACTCATAACTTCATATAGCACAGAGGCCATATCAACTTCACGCGGACACAGTGACCGAAATTCAGCTTTAAAGTTAGTCCACGTTCGGTCATTGGTCACCCAATCGTTGAGCCACGTCTTAGCATCACCACGTAAACAGCCACCAATGCGTCCCAGGCATTCCCGATCGCCCCATTGACTTAATTCGCGCCCCTTATCTACTTCCGCACACCACACGTCAAAGTCATGTACACTGGGATCAAAACTCGAAATATAGTAATGGGTGGATCTTACTTGAATCAGGGAAGAAAGTGCGCCCACAATCCTGTCCGCAGAGTCTACCTCACGCGATGCCACGGAGGCGGTGGTCTCGGTAGCACGTGTTGCCATACCAGCAACAGGTTCCTCGGCAGCCACCGATTTTGGCGCCGGCGTGTAGCTTCTCGTGCACGGATGCGACGACGTGGGAGTCACGGTTTGAGACAATCGTTCCTCTAAAGCGTTCAAGCGATCAAGGACTTTATTTAAAGGGTTGCGGCGAGGGCTGTCCCGACGCCCATAAGAACAATCGCGACGCCTACGTGGACTTTCGAAACTCGCAGATCTATCGCGACGACGCCTAGAGGATCTGCTACGCGTTTCACGATAACGGTCTCGACGCCCCGTATGAACATCACGAGGGCTACGCGAGTCATTACGACGGTAGTTGCGAGAATTACGTTTAGGCGGATGTTCACGCGGTGTGCACTCGCGATCCGACATAATTAATCAACAGTTAGCACACTACGTTAATTAAAAGACAACGTAAACCAAACACAATATAACTAACACGTGGGCATTAACCTAAACACGCACTAGAACTAGAAACCGAAAAAAAAAAATTAACACGTCGTTGTGAGGTACTTTTGAATTGCACTCAAAACTAAAATACGGCTTTAAAATTATTTTTAAAACGAAACACTTCAGCAAAAATAGATGGCGAACGATCAAAGTCACGTGTATTTTAAACCTATCCCACTTCTGATCTTATGGATCAGAAGCTCAATTAGTTTTTTAAAAAGAAACGCAAAACTAGCTAGAAGTATTTATTTGAAAATAATAAAACAAAGAAACAAATCACTATAACGAAAAACCGTTACACACAAAAATTAATTTAACACCAAGTCCTAAGAACCGTCCGTCGCATCCGAGCTCCCGAGCAAAAGTGACCGAGGCACCCGAGCGCCCCTCTCACGAAGTGTTGCCCTCTCCACCGGCTGCGTCACCACGATCACGTGATATCTCTGCCTTGTCAGCTGACAAATCCTCTAAGAATATTATTATTAAGATTCTTTATTTGTCCTGGGAGTTTATTGTAAATAACTGGAGCCATTCCATAAATACTTTTACGTAGGAGGGCTGTATTACTGCGATCAACACAAATAATGAAAGAAAGAAGAAAGAAAGAAAAAACATTTATTTGCCACTGATAGAGGTACACACAACAATAAATAAAAACTTAATCATTTAAAAAGAAAAAAATATCACAAATGTAGGTAGCAAAAAAGAAAGAAAACAAAAAGGAATAGAAAAAAGTGTGCGCTCCACGGCTGCGCCAAATAGGTCCAGTTCAGCATATAAGCCAGACAGCTAGTGCCTGACGCTGGTTTTCAACTAGACCTGAGAGTTGTATGTCACGGACGTAAATAAGTTTTATGTAATAGTGTGTATGTATAGAAAAATAGCATAATGTAATAAAAAACTAATGTGTATAATATAAAATAGCGTGAAATAAAACAAAAAATAAAAAATAATAATTGCGAAATATAAATAAAAAATAATAATAGTGGAGGGAAACCGAATCAGAACAAAAACCTGGAAACAATAACTACCTACTCCGGCAAACGAGTGCACACTAAGCCGAGCAGTTACTGCGTCCACAATACGCTGAACTACGCTGCAAGCAGCCGAGTGCGACGGACCATTCGCATCGGCCAGTTTGGCATCATAGATGGACGTGAAACGACAATATACATTACAACAGTACAATAACACTACTCAAACGTTTAATGTTCGGATCCCTTTTTCTTAACCGTGGATCAGTTGGGGCTCTTATTTTGAATAGCTGTGGGTTTGTCTTAACAAACACTGCCACCTCAAAGATGTATATAGATGGCAATGTTAGAAGCTTCAAGGATTCAAAATATGGTTTACAACTGTCCCTTGAGTGTAGATTACATATAGCGCGAACGCATTTTTTTTGTGCGATGAACACGTAATTCTTGTCTGTCGAATTACCCCAGAAAACGACTACGTATCTAAGAACTAATTCTACGTAACTATGGTAGGCAATTAGCATGGCATGACGGTTTACAAATTTAGACAGCTTATAAAGAGCAAAAGCAAAACTGTTAAGTTTTTTGCAGATTTCTTCAACATTCACGTAAGTTGACTGTCTATCACTAACCCTAAAAACTTTGTTGTATCCGTTTCTTTAACAGAATTTCCATTGTGACTAATATTAACCGGTTGTTGTCGTTGTCGCTGACTAAAATCATTATACACGTCTTTTTTAAATTAATTTTTAAATTATTCGATTGCAACCAGACTATAGTTTGCTTTAGCGTGTCATTGATTTCTTGCTCATAGTTGTAGGACTCATCTTTTTTTATCATTATTGTACAATCATCGGTAAATAATACTGTTTGGTGATTGATACTTTTTGGAAGATCATTTATGTATACCAGAAATAGTGGGGGACCCAATACGCTTCCCTGAGGTACACCGTACTTCACCGTTCTAAGTTTTGACCGATATTTGATTTCACGCTTGGTTTTAATATTTATGTTGGTTATTTCTGTGTACTGTTGCCGGTTGTTTAAATATGATGTGATCAGATCAAGACCATTGCCTCGTATTCCATATCTTTCTAATTTGTCGATAAGTATAATATAATCAACATGATCGAAAGCTTTCGTCATGTCCATATATAGGGCACAGATAGGAAGTGTGCTATCTACACTTGACATAATTTTCTTGAGAAAATCATAGACATAAACACTGATTCAAGATCTGAACACTGATATCATTCTGTAAGTTTATAATAAAACTTACAGAATAACTATGTAATAACTATGTCCAATGGTATTTAATAGTAGAAATATCGAAGACGATCGGCTATGTATTCACCTACCTATAGTATTTTACGAAATGTATGTCCTACTATTTGTATGTTTGAATAGGTCACATAGTGGCTTGAATCGGGACTAAGCCCTATGTTGGCTTAGATGTAAGACAGATGCTAGGAATACTATAGGATGAATTGTATGTTAGACAGGTCTTAGCTTGAATTATGACTAAGCTCGGTGAGGATTTGTATGACAGTTAGGTCAGGAACGTTGTACTCGTATCATAACTTACATGTTAGTTAGGTCAGGTACTCTGTATTTTAATTCATAACCTGTATGCTAGTTAGGTCTCATAGTAGTTAAGAATTAGGACTAAACTCTATGTTGGCTCAACTATAGAACAGTTTGTTATCAGATATGTCGTACGAATCATACAACAAGAATTAAGAGACAAACCGCCGATCGCGCAAGTAACGATCCCGTGGTATTATTCGTACGACGTAAGCTGTATGTACTAGGAAACAGATAGAAGTAGATTTCCCACATAGCTGCATGTTAATTTGACGTAGATTAGGAAATTACATTAGCTTTGTGTATATTAGCTAGGATAACGAATTGTATAGCATCATAGGTAGAATTATAAATCTAATTTATACAGCAGCTAGAATAGCATTTTTGTGCTATTCTAGTCTAGGTTAAGGACATAGACCACAAGTATGGACCGATCTATGTCAATACTAGTTAAATGCATGTTATATGTAAGTAGAATAAGCTAATAGAATATTGTATAGATTCATTTGATATTCAAGTTTGGTTAGTTTGTAAAAATGCCACGCTGTTTCACATTTGGCAGCCAGATGTGAAACTTTCTAACATAAGCCGGCCGTTGACCAATCAGCGGCCGGGTGCGAGCGCGACGCCGCGGACCGTAGAGGGGCGCGCTCGCATTCAATAAAAGAGGGCTGGGTGGCCGGTTTCAGTCCTTTCGGCCTCCAGCTCTCCTACAAGCAACATCTCCGGGATTAACAGGGAAATACAATCAAGACACCCGAGAACTAGTTGTTTTATTGTCACAAGCGACAAACCGGTTTATATACATTATATATACGGTGGTATACGGTATATTACATCATTACCTACGAACGAGCGTCGCTTTTATAAACAAGAGCGACAATCAACAATATAATCTATAATACAGTCCACAACAGATTATTATGATGTGATGTAAAGTGCTCCTGAAGACGAATCAAACGAGTCCAAACTTGGTGGGGTTATGTTGTTTTATCACAGAGATGCTGTGGCCACCTTCCAGCTTCATCGTCAGACCCTGGATATCGTCTAGGTGTAAAATGCTCCTCAAGATGAATCAATTGAGTTTAAGCTCGGTGGGGTTTTATCACAGAGATGCCGTGGCCACCCTAAAATCAAACGACTTTGGACCCTCTGCCTGTAAAATTAAGGTTTATTTAATTTATATGAGCTTATCAGACAACTGCTCGAGGATTTGATGAACAAATACAATAATAATATAGTCACGCAAATTTGATCTTTAAAACGTTAGCATTAGGTTATATTTTATAACTATTTGTTATAATATGATAAGTGTAATAGCTTATTTTAATGATTGAGTTCAAGTAATTCTGGTCTCGTGGTCTGTGTTTAAGACTGAGAAAAACAAGTTTCGAGATCAAATCCTGCGACAAAGATATTGTTTTGCTTTCAATATAGAATTTATATTCCAAAACTATTTCTTATAATTTATTGTAAAGAACTACATACTATACATAAACTTTTTAAAATGGTAATATTTTCACATAACTTGTAATAAGTGGGTAATTGAAAATTTTTGGGGGGTGGGAAATCATCCTATGACTTCTTCCGCTCTAGGGTGGAGCGGAAGGGCGTGTCAGACTCTTACTGACTAAAACCCACCTCTGTTCCTCCCTGCCCTACGCGCCCAGGGGCGAGGTAACTCTTTCGAATTTGTCCTCAACCCCCGGGCAGGCATTGGCCGTGGCAGGCCCCGTCCTTTGCTGACAACTCTTTGAGGCGCGCGTGGAACACTACGCGCCGTCGACTCTCGGGCCTGGTGCTGATCGGACGGCGAGTTACCCACTACTCGTCGTCCGCAGGCCCGGGTCTACGGTGGCCGGAGATCGTCTCGCAGCCCCTGGCGTCTCCTGCGGCGGCTGCGGCTGGGGGCGCTAGGGCGACTCGGCTGTTGTCGAGTCTCCCTAACGTATGCCGCCTCCCTCTTCGCGAGCATTACTGCTTCGCAGAAGGAGGAGACGGCTTCCCATTCCCTCTCGCTCCGTACCATGGCCTTAACCAGGGCATGGCGCGAGAGGTCGCTGCCGCCTATCGCATCCAAGAGGACACGGCGGTGCTCTGCCCAAGCGGGGCAAACCTCCACCGTATGCTCCACCGTGTCCTCTGGGCGATCCTCGCAGTGGAAACACCCGGGGGTCACCTCCGCCTTGATCCGACACAGGTACCTACCGAAACAGCCGTGTCCGGTGAGCACCTGCGTCAGACGGAAGGTGAGGGCGCCGTGACGCCTCTCCAGCCACTCTTCAAAGAGGGGCACTACCGCCTCGATGGTGGCGTGCCCAGCGCTGGGTTGCGACAGTCGCTCTCTCCATGTCACCATGAGATCCTGCCGGAGCTCGGTCCGCCGAGCCGCGAGTTGCCGCGGCAGCGGAGTTTCGCCCCGGCGTTTGGCCTCCTCGCGCCACTCATACAGGTGCGCGAAACGTTACGTGTTAAAGATCAAATTTGAGTGTCTGTGTTATTATTGTATTTTTGTTCATCGAGTCCTCGTGCACTTGTGTGATAAGCTCATATAAATTAAATAAACCTTAATGTTACAGGCAGAGGGTCCAAAGTCGTTTGATTTTAGGGTGGGTCAGGTAATGTTGACAACAGTCTGTACCATATCATTGTATTGTCGCCAAAGATACATAAGTACACCAAATTTGAGTCCAATCGGACATCGGGAAGTGGGTCTAATTTGCGTTGCAAGATTCCACCCGTACAAACAGTTACGATACATACATAATTTTAATTTATTTTTTTCTTCCCTTGTATGAAAGCATTCACATATAGACAAAATTGATGAAATTATTCGATGAACTCTTACAACCATTTTAAATGTGGCCCTGGACTTGACTTCTGAGGATCGACGCGCGACACTCTGCACGGTCGAATCGAGTTCGTGTTCAAAAAAATAAATAAATAGACAACATCTAAAATTACAACTCAAAAAAAACTTTTTACAAAAAAAAAATACAACCGACTTCCATAAACAATTATATTTACAAGGAATTATTTACAAAGTATTAGGTTTAATTATATTTCTAAAACATAGTTAACAGGTGCTTAAAATACAGTACAGTAGTGTTACTGTTGACCTACATTAGTTAGCTATTTATTTTTTTATTTACAAATATTATTAGTTTAGCCTTTACAATCATTGATTGCTGCTTTGTAAACCTTTTAAAACATAGATAAATAATTATTTTGTTGTTACATTATTCTAACAGAATAGTAAACCTTACCTACCTACATACTTTTAACCCATCAGCTACCGTAAGGCCCTTTCGGACCGCGAACCCAGAATACGGACCACTACCCGTAAGGCCCTTTCGGACCGCGGGTGGCACGCGTTCTTTCAACCTCTATGATTACATAACGAAACGTCATATTCCTGTGGAAATTTTTACACACTCGGAGCGTGATAGTATCGTACTTTTACAAACATTTCCATAGAGAAATACTGTTTTGAAAAATTAAAAAAAATGTTTTTATTTGCATGTTTATGTTTGTCAACGGCGGACGACAATTTGTTGATATTGTGTGTTTTAATTAGTTTCGTGTTTGTTTATGTGATATGTTGTGTTTATATATTCATTACTATGTTGTTATTACGTCATTATAACATCGTTTTAGATACATATTTTGAAAAATGATTACGTTATGACATTTCTTGTCAAGGTTAAACGGTTTTGTTTACATTGTTATTGTGAGGGTGAATGATGTGACTTTCTGTGTGTTTGAACACAGTGTGAAGGTATTTATTTATTGTTAGGTAGTTATTACATAGTATTAGAAAAAAAACGCATCACAAAACGCAACGCAAACGCAGTAACGTAATTTGAAAAAGCCGTTACTTGGTTTGGTTTTCGTGATATGAAGTTTGAGAATGAATAATAGGAAAATATTGTATCGGACTCTACAAAAAAAACATTGCTATTAAACTACTTGTATATTCATAGTATAACATGCAAAATTTCGTGTAAATTGATACACTGGTTTTATCAGAAATGAACCTAATACGTGAACAAATACTATTCCCGCCAAACCGTTGATAACAGCATTTGATTAGAATTCAACTCTCGTAACACAAGTATTGTTTACATTTTATGATAAGGTCTGTTTATTCAACAACCCAATAAAAAAAACTTCAAGTGCCTAGCACCAATAGAAGCGTCAGCGAACCGTTTTATGTAAACAAAGTCATAAACATGTCAATGGCGGGAAAATAGCGCGGGTATGCCAGATGTGCGAGTTTCGCGCGCGCAGGGCGCTGACGGGACTACGGTAGTTCATTATAATTTGCAGTGGTCAAAGGTCAAAATTGTAAAATAAATCAATAACTTAGGCCAATTGTTGCTTAGTCTAATTTAACGTAGTCTATTCATTGCGATAGGTATTTTTGTAATACATAGTTTCTTAATTTAATATTTTTATTGTATAATTTCAGGTCTACGACACCCTCCTTTCAAAATGACTGATATTAAAGATCATAAAAGGAAGCGAAGCAGTTATAAGGGAAGATTGACTGTCTTTGAGACCTATTTAAATAAATTTCAAGAATCTACGGTAAACCCGTCTCAGGTAATGGAGTTGCAGTTGCGAGTCAACAAACTAGATAATCTGTATGACGAATTTAACGAAGTTCAATCAAAGTTAGAATGCATGTGTGACACCGACTCTGAGGTTCTCGAACGAACTGTAATAGAATCTCAATATTATAGTTTGATGGCTCAAGCAAAGGTTTTATTAAATAAACTCTCAAAATCTGAGCAAGACGAAATAAAGTCCACCACTAGCAGTAAGCGTCACTTTGTCAAGTTGCCCACCATACAGTTACCTAAATTTACAGGCTCATATGATAACTGGCTCGAATTTAGAGATACATTTACTAGTCTCATCCACGGCAATGACGACATAGACGAGGTGAACAAATTCCATTATTTGAGGTCATCATTAACAGAATCTGCTGCTATTGTAATTCAGTCAATCGAGTTTTCGGCTCAAAACTACAACATGGCATGGGAACTTCTTTGTGAGCGATTCGATAACGAGCGAATATTGATTGACAATCATGTTACAGCGTTATTCAATATCGAATCAATCACCAAGGAGTCCTCATCTGCATTAAAAGTAGTGTTGCCCAAATGCAAGACCAAGACGAGACTTAGGCCAGTCTTGGTCTTGGTCTTGCGTCAATACACCTGGTCTTGGTCTTGGTCTTGGTATTGCGCTCTCAGTCTTGGTCTTGGTCTTGCAGCAAGAGTCTCGCAAGTCTTGCAAGTCTTGCAAATACCTATTAGCCTGTTGCTATTTATTGAACACGTTAGTTTAGATTTTAGATTATGATTCGCGCTGTAAGACGTATGTAGTTACAAAATTATAATCATCAAAATCATCAATACAACCCTGCAAGTTCATAAAGGTCGAGGAATTATTTAAAAAAAAATTACTTTTTCAAAGTCAAACTCATTCCTCGACCTTTGAATATCAATTTTCAATCTTGCTGCTCACATTTTAGTACCTAGGTATATCACTCACTATCTATCTTTTACCGATATTAACAATGATTATTTCGAAATCAAAATATTCGCAATTCAATAGATGCAATACCTACTTAGTTATTAATTATCATCTCGCCCGACAGCTTTAAACGCTGTGGTGTTCGAATTCGAGCCAGTGTGTGAATGTATTTATACAAGAAACTCAGAGCATTCAATTTATACCTACTTACTGCTGAGACATCTTCAAGGTCATTTAATTTTATCCTCCTGTACCAACCCTACCAAAATAGGTAACAATTTTGTGTGTCTCTGTCCGTACTCTTTGTCGGCGAATGCGGCGCTCAAACAGTGTCAAATGCTGTGATACACTTGTTGCAAACCGCGGCGTCTTTGTCGGTAAATTATCAAATAAGTAGGTATATAATACACCGACCGACCAACAGTTTATTCGCAGAACGTCACATTTTCCCAATCAACCTTGAATCTAAATTCTTTAGTGATAAAGTTGAAAATCTGTTAAAGAAATTTGACAGATTGTAGTAGCTTGATGTGCTGGCGTCTGTACCATAACATTGGCTGCCGTAGAAACTGTTACTAGACCTACTCGACTCGCTGTTAGTTTTAAATTTTGCTGAATAGAAGAATAATATAAACTTTGAAACATAAGTAGGTACCTACATAATGTTTATATAATTTTGTTGGCTATAATTTTAAGCACATACCAACCTACGAGTACTAACGTTAGATCTGCACATTAGACATAAACAAGCATAATATATTATTATAGGTAGATACCTACAAGGTATGAACTTTGCTAGAAAGTTATTCTAGGTACATCTTATCACATGGGATGATGGGAACAGATTTGTCAGTATTAACACGCTACCTACTTAATAAATAGTTGAAACATAATTAGTACTTACCTACCTAATCAATACCTACAACCTTTTAGGGTTCTTTCAGACGAGCGGCACGTTGCCAACTGCAGATACAACTACAGCCCTTAGTTTAGTGTTATGACGATACCTACGGTTTTGATACTGGGGAACGTCTCTCAAAATCGGGATTGAAACCAAATACCTACTTAATAACGCCCAAATCTCAGTTTGTCTTAACTGCAAGACGCAAGAGTCTTGCAGGCTTAAGTCTTGTCTTGCTCAAGTCTTGCAGGGTTCAGTCTTGGTCTTGGTCTTGCTACAATAAGGTGGTCTTGGTCTTGGTCTTGGTCTTGCGAAAATGCAAGAACAAGACCAAGACTGCAAGACCAAGATCGATTTTGGGCAACACTAATTAAAAGGCATCGTAGACAATATTAGCAAAAATATCAGAGCTTTGAAAACATTAGGTGAACCTGTGAATAATTGGGACACACTACTCATTTACATTATCAGACAAAAACTAGACACCAAAACATTTCGAGAATGGGAAGAACATAAAGGGCGTATTGATAAATCGAAACGAATCACTTTTGATCAATTTATGGAGTTTATACGTAATCGCGCTGAGTTAATAAAAACACTGGAAAAGTCACGTCATTCCACAAGTAACGTAAAACAGAACACCAAAATAAAATCCTTTGTTACGACCGAAAACACCAGTAGTTCCTCATCACAAAATTGTCCAAAGTGTAAAGGCGATCATAACCTCAATTCATGCCCACAGTTTCTATCACTAAACGTCAGCGATAGAATGTCATTACTACCTAGTTATAAAGTATGTTATAATTGTTTGCGTCACGGTCACTATCCCAATAATTGTAAGAAATCAGGGTGCAAAATATGTAAGCGCAAACACCACACGCTTATTCATAACGCAGATTTCAAACAAAAACCCGTTTCAAGCAAATCATCTGTTACGACCGCTAAGACTAACAGTGAGTCATCCTCCACTATCGACACAAACAATCACGTTGCGCTCTCAGCTAATATCTCCGCACATTCGCATACGACTAGCGCAAGTAACATTCTGTTGTCAACTGCATTAATTAGGTGCTACGATGTAAATAATAAAGAACACATCGCTAGAGCGTTGCTTGATTCGGGAAGTTCCGCTTGTTTAATGACGGAGAATTTATACAATAAGTTATAGTTGCCTTACTTAAACACAGATAAATCTATACAAGGATAAACAACTCTCTGTCTTATTTGAATAAAATGTGTCGTGTGCACATTCAGTCGTTATCTGAATCGTACTCAAGTGATATTATATGTTTTGTCTTACCCACAATTACAGATAATGTTCCGTAAATATACCCACAAATATTCACTTAGCTGATCCATATTTTCACACGCTGGCTTCTATAGATATCATTATAGGGGCTGACGTATTCTGGAGTTTATTAGGATTTGATAAGATTTTATTAGGTGATGGGAAACCAACACTTCATCAAACTACATTAGGTTGGCTAGTTTGTGGCCCAATTAACGGCGGCTATAATTATAATTCTTCTCAACTTTCTTCTATTAAATGTAATTTTGTAAACAATTATTACGAAAGTTCTTCCAGTCCTAATGATGTAGATGACATCCGAAACCAATTGACGCGTTTCTGGCAGCTCGAGGAAGTAAGCCATGATGCATCGACGTATTCAGCTGAAGAGAACATGTGTGAAGAACACTTTATAAAAAACACGATGCGTTTATCCGATGGCCGTTTTAGCGTTAAGATTCCGTTGAAGGAAACTTTGGACAGTTTAGGCGATTCATACCATCGTGCACAACGATGTTTTCTGTCAATAGAGCGCAGAAACCTTAGCCAACCTCCACTTGACAAAATGTACAAAGACTTTATGACTGAGTACATTTATTTAGGCCATATGTCGGAGTGTCATCTTAATGAAGATCTGCGGTCATATTTTATTCCACATCACGGAATCCTGCGCGAAAGTAGTAGCACAACAAAATTACGCGTTGTATTTAATGCTAGTGCACCCACTACCTCTGGACTTTTTTTAAATTCAATACAGATGGTGGGGCCTACCGTTCAGGACGATTTGACTGCAATCCTTCTTAGATTTAGGACTCATAAGTACGTCCTCTCTGCCGACGTAGAGAAAATGTACAGGCAGGTGTCTGTACATCCTTCAGATAGGCACCTGCAGCAAATCATATGGCGTGATGATGTTACTAGTACTCTCAAAACATACCAATTAAACACGGTCACATACGGTACGGCTAGTGCACCATTTCTCGCGACCAGGTGCATAAAACAGATAGGTCTGGAATGCCAGGATCAAAGGGTCGCTAAAGTCATTCTTCATGACTTTTACGTCGACGATTTGTTGACCGGCGAAGACGTGTATGAGGAAGCTCTCATGTTGCGTCATAAGGTGACTGATGCTCTTGCTTCTGCTTGCATGCCGTTAAGGAAGTGGAAATCGAACGAGCCCACTTTAATCTCAGAACCATCTGACGAGTCTTGTTTCGAGTTCCACAAGGAAGGTGATGTCTGTAGCAAAACACTGGGTCTTAGTTGGCGAACTGATACAGATAATCTCTTTTTCCCTATAAAAAATCCCGACTGCATAGAAAATACTAAGCGTGGTATGTTAGCAGTAATTGCGCGAATCTACGATCCTTTTGGGTTGTTAGCACCGTGTGTTGTGAGCATGAAGATGTTGCTTCAAAAACTTTGGCTAGATAATTTAAAATGGGATGATCAGTTATTACCTGACGTTGCAACAAAATGGGCGAACATAATTAAAACATTACCTTGCATTCACAATTTACGGGTACCACGTCGCGTGCTCTGTGACGTATACAAACAGTTCGAATATCACATTTTTACCGACGCTTCGGAGCAAGCATATGGCGCTTGTTTGTATGTTCGTAGCACCAATGAGCAGGGTGACGTCGACGTGCGATTATTTACAGCCAAAAGTCGCGTTGCTCCTTTAAAACCATTAACTATACCGCGACTGGAGCTCTGTGCTGCTGTGCTTGGCGTACGCCTATGTCAAAAGGTTGCTAGTTCCCTTCGTATTAAACCGTCTAGTATTGTTTTTTGGACTGACTCCATGATAGTGTTGGGTTGGCTAAAAATGTTGCCAATAAAATTAAACACTTTCGTACGTAATCGTGTTGCCGAAGTGTTAGAAAACGCCGGTAATTACACCTGGAGACATGTGTCGACCCACGACAATCTAGCTGATTTAATAACGCGCGGAGTAGAACCCACCGCTATCCAATCACTGGACTTGTGGTGGTTTGGTCCATGTTTCTTAAAACACAACAGTACTACATGGCCACCCACAACTATAAATACAGAAACCTTACCAGACATAAAATCTAATATTTTAGTTAATTTAGCCCAAGATCATCATGCCCCTGAAGATTTATTAAAAGGAATAATCGAGTTTAATCGATTTTCCAATTTTATTCGATTACAGCGCTGCATTTGTTATGTTTTTCGTTTCATTAACACTTGCAAAAAACGTTCAACAAAAAACACGTCATATTTTAGTACTCAAGAATTACAAGATGCGCTAAACTTCATTATTATTCAGTCGCAAAAGGAATCCTTTCCTGAATATAATTTATTATTAAACTAGCGACCCGCCCCAGCTTCGCTCAGGTACAAATTATACATATAAACCTTCCTCTTCAATCACTCTATCTATTAAAAAAAACCGCATCAAAATCCGTTGCGTAGTTTTAAAGATTTAAGCATACATAGGGATATAGGGACAGAGAAAGCGACTTTGTTTTATACTATGTAGTGATAAACCTTCCTCTTCAATCACTCTATCTATTAAAAAAAACCGCATCAAAATCCGTTGCGTAGTTTTAAAGATTTAAGCATACATAGGGATATAGGGACAGAGAAAGCGACTTTGTTTTATACTATGTAGTGATAACAAAAAATTACCACACAAAAACAGGTTGTTAAATTTAAATGTTTCTCGATAACAACAAAATTATTCGTATAGGGGGTAGGTTGCACAACTCTGAATATTCATACACTAAGAAACACCCCATATTATTACAGTCCACTAATCATTTTGTTAAACTTTTATTTAAATTTGAACATATTAGGTTGATGCATGCAGGTCCTCAATTATTATTAAGTACACTTAGAGAGACCTACTGGCCACTCGGCGGTCGCAATTTGGCCAGAGCCTGTTATCGTCAGTGCGTACGCTGTCGGCGACTTAAACCACAGACTGTCACTCCTCAAATGGGTAACCTCCCACTGAACAGACTCTCGCCAGCTGACTTTCCCTTTCAAAACGTAGGGGTTGACTACGCAGGCCCTATAACCGCGGCTAGTCGTCAGGGTCGTGGATGTAGATTGGTGAAGGTATACATAGTTATTTTCGTGTGCTTCACCACCAAGGCCATTCATTTAGAGTTGGTTGGCGACTTGACAAGCAATAATTATTTACAGGCTTTACGTAGATTTATGTCTCGGAGAGGAAAGCCTCTCAACATTTATTCCGACAACGGAACTTCATTTGTAGGAGCCTACAATGAGATATCTGAGTTTTTGAAACGCAACTGTGACTCCTTATCTGATAGTGTAGCTCAAGATGGTATAAACTTCCACTTCATACCTGCTTACGCTCCACACTTTGGTGGTCTTTGGGAGGCGGGTGTCAAATCGACCAAATTTCATTTATTCAGAGTGTTGGGAAATTGTAGTTTAACGTACGAGGAGCTTAACTCCGTCTTAGTACAAATTGAAGGTGTATTAAATTCTCGACCGCTCACACCGCTATCGTCGAACCCAGAAGACCTGTTGCCTCTCACTCCTGGTCATTTTCTAATCGGACGACCTCTCACATCTCTGCCTGTTAAGGATATCCGGGACCACTCCACTCCTCACTTGACGCGCCATCAACGCATTGAGCAGCTGCGGCAGCATTTTTGGGCAAGATGGAGCAAGGAGTATGTTTCGGAGCTTCAGCAACGTGTGAAATGGCGGACTGGCAACGACAGTCTGAACCTGGAGTCCCTCGTTGTCATCAAGGAGGACAACCAGCCACCCATGAAGTGGAAGTTGGGCTGCGTTGTTGCTCTTCATCCTGGCACAGACGGCATAAGCCGAGTCGCCGATATCAGGACTTCAACCGGAACTGTCAGAAGAGCATTCTCCAAGATCTGTCCGTTGTTGGAAAACAGCTGTTGAAAGGCAAGCTTTCAACGGCCGGCGGCATGTTGAAGCGTTGCTCCACTTTATATCATTATAAATTTAAGTTAGCCAATAATTGTTAGATAATAAGTTTTAGCTATAAGAATTTCATCAGGCGTTGATTTACTGTTACGTACTTACATCCGTTTTTTGTGAAGGTCATGACTGGCAAATTAAAACTGTTACACTGCAAGATACGATCCTGATTTTTTAATTTCTAAAATTCCTGCAAAGTCCCTACAATTTTATTCAGCATTTCTAACACGCGCTCGACATCACGCATCCAGCCACCCTCAGTGTGACAGACGGGCACTGACCAAATGCTGCGCCAGAATGTACTCGTGGCGACATCATCCGGGCGGCAGCCGTCCGTCACATTTTGTTCAGGTCGCTCCCAAGCTCTATATACCCACCTCTCATCGCTCTGGATTCTGCGAGTACCGGTCAACTCGCCGCTTATACCGCCGAATACGGTTTGCCCATGCACAAACTTTCTGCTTCAGGAAGTCGATGCGCTCCATGACACGGGACATGTATTCTCAAGGGCTGATTTCAGTCCCCGAGAACGCCCGCCTCACAAAGCGCATCACACGTGGGCGTGTATTGCCCTCCCTGAAGCAGATTAGTTTGCCGATGAGTACCCTGGCCCCATCGATGCGCCTCTCGATTCTGCATTGCCAGGCTGGTACAACAGGCTTTGGTCGAATAGCTACGTCACTATTTGGGAACTATACGTTAGCTAAACGACATGCCGCAACAGCCCCGCAATACAAGATTGAGTGCGTATCAACGAGGTTCTCGCTGCTATTAAAGATATTCTCAAGCAGCGAGTCCAAAGCACACACCAACGTCCTATTTTTTTTGTGCATGGGTAACGGGGTCTAAGTTCGGTCGGAGTGAACCTATACTCGCGAAGCGCATCCTCCAGTGCGCTCCTCAGTCGATCGTTGCACTGGCTACTTACCGTGACAACCCTATCATCTGCCTCACCACTTATATTATTGAGCCGCGGTGGTATTACATCAATAGCAGGCGCTTGTTCCACGGTCTGTATCGGAGTAGAGATGATAGGGTTGCTCAGTACCTCTGAGCGCAGCCTATCAAGTGCAGCATCGTCCAACCTGTGATTACGTTGGATGACTCGCACCTGATCCGACAATCGTTGTGCCGAGACGTCTACGGTTGGTTCTAGTTCCTGGAACAGAGATAGCATCCTGACACGGTACGCAGTGAGGTTGGTTCCCCCCTCTGTAGACTCATAGTATGCGCGCATGACGTTTTCATTAATGGACTGAGTCCATCTCATGCGCTGCACACAACCACCGGCAGCGGGGACCCGGCTCGGGGCCGGTTGGCCCCTAAGTTCCAGGCTGTTCGATGGCCGGCCTCTCCCCTGCCGACGTACAGGTGTTGGTGACGTCAGCGGGGAGAAATACTTGTCGCTCGAGCTCGACGCGGCTGCAGCCGCCGGTGACACTGGTGATCCGAGGTCCGGCGGCGGCGAGGTGGAGCTGAGCAGCGAGTCCGGGGGTGGAAGGCGTGCGCAACGGGCAGCTTCTCTGGTCAAAAAACTTAGTCAGAGCTCTTATGCTCTTTACAGATTAAGGCAAACTGTCAGTCAGTCTGCACTACTAACTGCCTATCATGGATATGTTGCATCAATAATACGCTACGGCATCATTTCCTGGGGCAACTTTGTAGAGAAGGAGCGTGCTTTTAGAACTCAAAAACGCTGTATTAGATCGATGTGCAATATACACCAAGCGGATTCATACAGACCACATTTTAAAAGGTTGAAAATATTAACTCTTCCTAGTGTATACATATATGAAACTGTAATGTTCATAAAATCAAATCCAAAATTATTTAAATTTTGCACTAGGGCAAGACAAAAAGACAAGCTGCGAACAGTAGCCAGTAATGCAAAGCTTTTACATCAGAGCATTTTTTGTATGGGCCCACGTATCTTTAATAATCTTTCACCTTTTTTCAGAACCATGAGCATTATAAATACCTTAAAAAAATACTACATGAATTATTAATAAGTAAATGTTATTACTCTATACGAGAATTTCTAAATGACAAGACATTGAATCAGCCGGTTTATTACAACAAACTAATGGGTACTAAATCAGGAACTTAAAAACTAAATATTTATTATATTTTAATTACTCGTACCTATACTATGAAGTAAGCACTGTGCAAATGATTTATAAACTATTTTGTAACATGACTAATTTGTAATTTGACATTTAAAAACATGACAATTTGATTTATTGTATTTTAACTATCATAAATTAATTTTGTATGCCTCAATGGAGGGACATAGCAGACTTACCTTTAACTAACACACCAGGGGGGGGGGGGGGACAGTTAGAACAAGCACAACTTCGGTAAAGATAGAGTCACCATCTTCTTTTCTTAACTGAGAAACTATGAGTCTATGACATCGAATAGTTACCTACTTTAGAATAGATGTCTCTGTAATCACAATTTTAATGCAAATATGAAACTAAAATAGTTAAAATATCAAAGTTAATTACAGTATTTTTCTAAAGAATAACTATAATATTTGTCATTAAAATTTTCAAATTAATTTAATAATTTTCCCGTAAAGCATTATCGATTATGGCAACCTTTTACATAACGTAATGGTCGCCGCAGGGGTATGACAGTATAAAGGATGATTCACGTTACACCGTGCGGCCACCGAGCCTCGGCCGTGCCCCGGCCGGGGAATAATTATATACTTTATGATGTAACAATAAAACTTCCTTTATAGTGCCTGGCATAGATTATACACTAAAGGATGATTCACGTTACACCGTGTCGCCACCGGGCTAGTCATTCATGCTACACCGGGCTGTCGCCGTGCCGCCACCGGGCCCCGGCCGGGGCACGGCCGAGGCACGGCCGGGGCACGTCCGGGGCACGGCCAAGCATAGATCAGTTCATACAAAAAGTATACTATAGATATTTGACCGTGAAATTGTTTGACCGGCAATTGTTTCCCGGCCGAGGCACGGCCGAGCCCGGTGCACACGTTCATGTTACACCGTGTCGCCACCGTGCCGAGCCCTGGCCGTGCCCCGTCCGTGCCTCGGCCGTGCCGCGGCCGAGGCACGGCCGCGGCCCGGTCTAGCATGAATCACTTCATACAAAATGTATTTAACAATCTTTGACCGTGCCCCGGCCGTGCCACGGCCGTGCCACGGCCGGGGCACGGCCCGGTGGCGACACGGTGTAACGTGAATCATCCTTTAGTGTATAATCTATGCCAGGCACTATAAAGGAAGTTTTATTGTTACATCATAAAGTATATAATTATTCTCTTCACTAAGGAAATAAGCAATGAATTAATAGAAGAAGATTTGCCCTTAATATTAGGTCATAACAATTATCTTGTTAGGAACAGAATTAAATCGAGACATGTGAGTGAGAGTGCTTATATTGTAGTTGCATAGTGGGAAATCGTACAGTAGGGTGCTGCGCTCATACCATGACCGTATTGTGGTATTTAAGCTGGGGTCGCTTTAATGATATAAGCGCCTCAGCACAGTTTCTAGATCATATATTCCTTGAAGAATAAATGTTTTACCTACTATTTATTGTTGTTTTAATTATTACTACGAGTATTTATTGATATAAATTGTAAGCGCAAGTACTTAACCTACGTAATATCTAGCAAGAGAAGAAGTTATCTAATGTTTTCTATATTCAGGAATCAATATTTATACTTCATTTCAAATAAGTTTAAAATAAAAAATAAAAAAATTATAACCTCAATTTCAGCATCCGAAAAAATAAGATTTCTCTTAAACTAGGGTGAAAAATTGAAAATCGATTTCAGGATAATATGAAAAGGTAATTCTAGGTCTACAAAACTAACTTCAAACCACCGTGACACGCGGAGTTTTTTTTGGGGCCCAAAACTGAAAATGGTCATTCTCTTTTATGGTACCTGCTACTGCTAGTACTGGGACGCAAGCAAGTAATGTACCTAATTACCTATATACAACTAATGATATTGCTCTGTCGTGTCGTCTTTTATGGGTAGTTAGGTATGTAGTTACAAATACCTATAAGAATAATAATCAAACATAGGTACCTTTTTCTTTCTTCTGTTTTTATTCAACATAGTTTAAATATCAGTATACCTATATTAAAACTTACACTAATATCTACAGTTTAATTATAACTTACAACAACATTATTTTACAAACTCATTTACAACAACAAACACGGAAAATAAAAATAATATAACGTATATTTCGATCGATTAGCGGAGGAACGTAGCGAGACAGCAAAAGCGACACAGGTCCTACCTCGGTGACGCCTGGCGGGCTACCGAAGCGAAGCTCGCTCGTGGGTCTTCGCTACGTTCCCGCAAGGGAACGTGGCAAGCGGCTTCAGGTTTAGGGCCTCTGGCCGCGGGGGCTATACCTCGGCTCATTAAGACGGGCCCGTCGTCATGTTGCCTTTTGTAGGCTAAGAGGTTTTGGGGTCAGCGCCTACAAGAAACTGGCTAGGTTAACGCCTGCCAGAATTCTCATAGCACGCCCCGCATGTGTATTGTGTATCGTTTTACTGCAGGTTCATAGGCGGCACTGCCTCGCAGCGCCGCATCTTTACGACAGCTCGGCGGTTCATCACCACCAGGTGAGACCCCCAGTTGCCCGGGGGAGGCCCGGCGGATGGATGACGACCAGCGACAAGCTGCCGACTTTATTACAAACCTACAGTATATGGGTGTATGGCTCCCGTCCGTCCCGTTCCCAGAGCTAGCCGGTCGTGACCCGGACCGCAGAGCCGTTAGTGTGTGTGTGTGTGGGCGGTATTGTGTGTGTTACACCGCCCATGTGTGCATCTGTGACATGACACGCATTACAGCGCGTGAGTACATCTGTCTGTGGAGTCGTGAATGTCTGACTTTCGTTGCGTGAGGTGTCTATATTAACTTAGTCCACGCCATGCAACGGGTGTATGTTGTGGTTGTGGAGTCTTATTGTGTGGCTAGGCCGCGTGTTCAGTCCGGTGGGGGGGATGGGAGCACCGACGTCCACCAACAGGTTGCGGGGCAGGCGTCTCGCGTCGGGGGGCCGCGCATGCCAGGGCGCCAGCTGCTTGACGTGAGGCCAGGCACTTGCGTCGGCACGCGCGAACATTCCCTTCGCGAGGCGGTACACAAACTCGTCCAGGCTCTCAATCCCGGTGTCACGCTGAATGACGTCATTTCTGACGCAGTGCGGGGCGTTTAGTATGGTGCGCAGCGTCAGGTGCTGCTGCGCACGAAGCTTTTTCCTGTTAGATTCTATGGTGAGGGCGAACCAGGCGGGGGCGGCGTACATCAGTATGGGCCGAATATACGCCTTGTACACGCCCAGCTTGGCGCGCTTCTGGAGACGGGTTGAGAGCACTGGTTTGAGCAGGTGACGGACGGCTTTACCTTGCGCGGCGACCCTGTGGACGTGCGATCCAACGTGAGTCAGCGGTGGATGGTCACACCCAGGTATTTGGCCCGGGGCGCCCAATCAACGTCGACTCCCTGAAGTTTGAGGGGTGGCGGGATAGGCGCAGAGCCGATGATCATCGCCTGCGTCTTACCCACGTTTACCAACAGTCTCCACTTGGCTAGCCAGTTGGGGAGTAGGTTCAGGGCGCGCTGCATCTTGACAGCCACGTACTTTGCGTTCATAGAAACGATGATGTACGCGGCGTCGTCGGCATACAGCGCGAGCGTCGAGTCTGGCGTCGTGGGGATGTCGTCGGTGTAACGTGTGTAACACGCTGGCGACACGCAGCTGCCCTAGGGCACGCCCGCCATGATGGGGCTGGGGGCGGACAGTGCGCCGTCGACCACAGTCAAAACGTTTATTGCGAACTAAGTGTACAATGTTGGTGTTATATTTTTTTTTGGTATTTATGACTTAGCAGCCTTTTGCAAGCATTGCAATTTTTATTCACCTAGATTAGCATGCATTAAACATTATTAATACTTAATTATTTACTTTTTAATAGTAAAATTAAATTAAGAAAAATTAGAGTTATGTCAAAATTAAATGTCAATAATAATTAATTTAATACAAATAAACAGCAATATTAATGTCATACTTTACAATATAATAAATTATAATCATAGATTAAGTATAGAATAGATTAATGACATTAATATTGCTGTTTATTTGTATTAAATTAATTATTATTGACATTTAATTTTGACATTACTCTAATTTTTCTTAATTTAATTGTACTATTAAAAAGTAAATAATTGTTTATCTAGGTCAGATCACCACTTTTGTACATGAGAGAAGAGTATTTTTTAAAGTATGGTTTGCAGCTCTCCGTATTATCTATTTGGCTAGAATTCTTATACATTTCTTTTGCATTATGAATAGTTCATCTACGTTAACACTATTTCCCCATAGCATGACGCCATATCGCAGCCATGAATAAGCGTATGCGTAGTAAGAAGCCATAGCTGTTTGTGTGTGTGTCAGTGCTTTGTTTAATTTGAAATAGAGCGTAAGAGAATCTGGACAGTTTTGTTTTTATATGTTCTATGTGTGACTTCCAGTTAATGTGTGTGTCAATATTTATGCCAAGTAGGCTAAATGTATTAACTTCTTCTATTTGCGTGTTTCTGAATGCAGTTTTTAGATTTAATTTCCAAATTGTGGATCTGGAGCCAGGCATCTACAGTTTGGAGGGTATCTTGTATTTGTAGACTAGGGTTACTTACATTTTCACACCTAATTAATATTGAAATATTGTCTGCAAATAATACTTGTTCGTGCACCGCACTGATGTGATCAAACCTACCTAGACCTAGCAAAAGTTCATTCGTAAAAACATTCGTTCAACACTCTCGCTCACACCATCGTGGCATTAGCTTGTGCAAACATATTTTGTAAAACACAAGAATAAACGCATTAAAATTGGAGTCAGATTAATTATTCATCGAACCCTGGGTCGAAACTTGGTGACCCCGACGTGATCAAGCCAAAATCAAGAAGATTCTGCGCAGCTATCGGCATATTTCAAATTGCATCGTCACTGTCGGAAGCGGACTTTGTACTCGACGCACACTGATTTTGAAATACGTTGCCCAGCCGCTGAATTTCATCTTCGATTTGTACATCTTTGAAGGATCAAATCTACAAAGAGATTGGTTCTATGTATTGAGCAGAACCGAGTGACTATCTCAGTTGGTGAGCAGCAATTATTTAAGCCGTTCAACCGCCATCTTTCAAGCAAGTTCCTGCAGATTTGAAAAGAGATTGGTTTCTTTAACCTGAGGAGAAACCACTAGAAAATCTCGATATTGTGGACAGTCAACCGAATAGTGCCAAGGAAATACGATTGAAGCCAAAACTCATCGCCAGGAGATCATCCCAGAGACAGCTTGTAACCCAGCCGGTCAGCTATACTGTGAACAAGGAGCGCCGCAGCCACGGTTAAGCCAGGGAAGTGATCCATCCTTTATTCCTCTATTATTTTTTCATAATTCCTGTCCTCTATTTGCCTGAGAAGTGTGCTAATTTTCTTCATAAGTCAAATTTTATGCGAAAGTCAAGTATTTTACACAAGCTAAATAGCTATTCATCATTAAAATATAACCAAAAACATTAATAAGTCGCAAGCCGTGCAGCTCATTGTTCTTCAAAGCCACGTGCGCATGCGACAATTGCCAATCTAAGCTTAATCGCACATATTTCCTAAAATCTTCATTCCATAAGCACGTATTTGCCGTTTAAACTATAAAATATTAAATATTTTGCTAAATTCATCTCACAAGTTTATAGGTTAGTGCATTACCTAATCGCTAAACATTTAATTTCCTTTGTTCAAATTAAACCGCTATATTTCTATAAGTAACCAATATTTATTCAATTACGCATTCCAGTGCATTTTGTGTGTGAGTGAGAAACGGACCAGCTGACGTCCGTCGTTCATTGCTTCATTCGGCGCGTTATCTATCGCCGGCCGGTCCATCAGCTGATTTGTCCCGTCACCTGTGTTTGTGGCCTTGAACCATCGACGCATACGCTGGATTGCAATTAAGTATTCTTATTATTTAATTATCTGTGTGTTTAATTGTGTATTGCTGAACTTTAACTATGTCACATACGAGTACAAGTGATATGCGTTCTAAATCACCTGTTGAAAGTGTTAAACTTCAAGTTCCTACCGCTAGTTATTCAAAATATGATTTGAAAGATTTGATTATAAAGCGCAGTTCAGTCAAAAGTCGTGTAACTAAATTCAGTAAGTTTTTGAACGAATTAACTTCATTAGAAAAACCTACGGATGCTGAAGTGCAAACTTTAGTGAATAGGTACGAAAGGTTTCGTGAATTGTTTATTTTTTAATTATTAAACTCCTCAGAGTTAGAAAGTGAACTTGACATTAGAGATGCCATCGAAGGTAATTTTAGTTCGCTGATTGCTAAGGCTAAATTATTTATAGATGCTAATCTTCCGAAACCAAGTAGTAGTCCTGATTCTCCTCATTCTTTACGCGATTCTTATAAATGCTGCAATAAAAAACCTATGAGTTTTAAATTACCTTTGATTACAATAGCAAAATTTGATGGTAATTTCTTTAAATGGATGGAATTCCGTGATACATTTACTTCTTTAATTCACAGCAATGACAGAATTGAACCTATACACAAGTTTCATTACTTGAACTCTTACCTTGAGGGAGAGGCTTCCAATGTCATCAGCAACTTATCTGTTTGTTCTGCAAATTATGAAGATGCCTGGAATCTCCTCTGTGAGAGATACAACTGACAAACAGCTGAAAAGGAATCATTTTAATTCATTTTGTAATTTTCCACCTACCTCTCGAGATTCTGCCAAGTCTCTGCGATTTTTGATAGACCATGTCTCTAAAGGCTTACGTGCCTTGAAGACTCTGGGTGAGCCTACAGAGTTGTGGGGCGGTCTAGTTGTCCATTTGGCGTCGGCGAAGCTCGATAGCAGTACTATGTTTAAGTGGGAAGAATATACAAACACAATAGAAAATTCTCCTACATTGCAGGAATTCTTTCAATTTCTCCAGAATCGAGCTAATATTTTAGAGGCTGTTCAGAGTAATAAGTCTAATTTGAAAGGTGACACAAAGTCTTCATCTTCTCATAAAAATGATAAGTCTCATACTAAGTCTTTTGCCATTTCAGCTGATGTTGACACTTCCTCTGACGCGTGCATCCTGTGCAAGGGTAGACATCGTTTGTACGATTGTGCGTCTTTCTTGGCCAAGTCACCAGTAGATCGGGCCTCGGAGGTGATGAGATTGAAGCTGTGCCTGAATTGCTTGCGTAGGGGACATTCATCACGCCAATGCAGGTTAGGTCCATGTTCTACTTGTAATAAACGACACAACACCTTGTTGCATAGGGAATCGTCTCAGGCTGTGAACACATCAAATGTTCACACGTCTGCACCCTTGACTGAAGGTACAGTCGAGCAAGTTTCAAGTGTTGCTGCTGATAATGTAGTTAGCATGTCTGTCAAAGCCAATCACAGCGTGTTGCTTTCAACAGCTCTGGTTGATGTTTTTAATCCAGTAACGAATCAATGCACAACAATTCGAGCTCTGCTAGACAGCGGGAGTCAGTCTTCTTTAATCACTGATAGTTTGAGAAATAAACTTCAGTTGACTCCACAGCCAACCCAGGTCGATGTTGTAGGTATAGGAAATATTTCTACTTCTCAATCACTACAGAGATGTGTAGTGCAAATTAAATCAAAACACAATGATTTTAAAGCAAATGTGTCTTGTTTGGTATTGCCTCAGCTAACAGGTGATTTACCTAAAAAATCATTTGATATTTCGCAAATCAATTTACCTCCTAATATTAAATTAGCTGATCCCACATTCAACCAATGTGCTAAGGTTGATATGTTGATAGGTGTCGATTTGTTTTGGTCGGTTATAGAGGGTGAACAAATATCTCTTGGTCCCAACCAACCTATCATGCATAGGTCGAAGCTAGGTTGGATTTTGGCAGGTCCACTGTATGTTCGAGATATTTGTAAGTCGCGAAACAAATCTATAAACTGTAGTCATGTTGCTGTCGATTGTACAGATAGTTGTGTGTCAAATGAATTATTAGACAAAAGGTTGGCGAAGTTCTGGGAGTTGGAACAAATTCCTCACTCACACAATTTTGAGACAGAGGAAGACATTGCATGTGAGAATCATTTTGTTACCAATACCACCCGAAATAATGAAGGCAGGTTCATGGTTAAGTTGCCCCTTCATACGGAACCCGACTGTCTAGGCAATTCATTCATAATGGCTAAAAGGCAATTTTTCGCGTTAGAAAAATGTTTTAGTAAAAATCCGGAACTGAAGGACATGTATTCAAAATTTATTTAGGAGTATTCTGACCTAGGGCGTTTATCGGAATCTAGTGTTTTAATTCCCCAACAGTCTTACTTTATTCCGCATCATGCAGTTATAAAACCAACTAGCGAGTCAACAAAATTACGTGTGGTATTCAATTTTCAATGGTAGTGCACCTACAACGTCAGGATATTCCATTAATGATCTCCAGTTAACCGGTCCAAGTATACAAGATTCATTGTTAAATATTTTGCTTCGATTTCGCCAATACGCCTATGTTTTATCAGGCGATATAGAAAAAATGTACAGGCAGGTACTAATTCACGAAGACCATCGTAATTTGCAATTGATTTTATGGCGTAATTGTGATACTGAGCCACTAAAATCACTCAGATTGAACACAGTTACGTATGGGTACACCAGTTCAAGTTTTTAAAGTACTCATTGTTTATGGCAACTAGGCGAGGAATGTAGTGACTCTAAAATTAGGGCCATAATACAAAATGACTTCCTTGTGGATGATTTGTTGACAGGTTGCGATAGTGAAGCTGAATTGATTAAAATTAGGCACGCAGTAGAGAATGCTTTGTCAGCTGGTTGTTTTGCATTGCGAAAATATAGGTCGAATTCACGCTCCTTAATTTCAGAATCCCAAAATATACAACGCAATCTAATAATCAGCTCATCATCACACACGCTAGGAGTGGGATGGAATCCTAATGAGGATTACATTCATTTTCCCACAAATTATGAGAATAGAAGTGCTAACCCTACTAAAAGATCCATATTATCTGATTCATGTAAAGTTTTCGATCCTCTTGGTCTGTTAAGTTTGTTCACTATTAAACCTAAAATATTAATTCAACAGTTATGGGTGCAAAAAATCGACTGGGATGTACCAGTGCCTAACGATATACTTAAATCGTGGCAATCTTTTATAGATAATATGTATAGTATTCGCAATCTATTCATTCCCCGTCATGTGTTATGTAACAATCCAGTTTTGATAGAATTGCATTGTTTTTGTGATGCGTCTACGACCGCCTATGCCGCATGTGTTTACTTGAGATCAGTAAATAGTCAGGGTGACGTCACAGTGCGATTGCTGTGTGCTAAGGCTCGTGTTGCGTCGGTGAAACCTACTACGGTGCCTAGGCTTGAGTTGTGTGCGTGCTTGCTGGGAGCTCAGCTCGCCACGGCCGCATGTCGCGCACTGCGATGTGTTATCACTCAATAGATATTTTGGTCTGACTCATCCATCGCGCTGGCATGGTTAGGGGCTAGGTACGATAAATTGAACACCTTTGTTGCTAACAGAGTGTGCAGTATCCTAGAGCTTACCGAAGGCTCGGAATGGCGTCATGTGCCTACCACACTCAACCCTGCAGATTTGGCTTCAAGAGGAGTAGATGCAAATAAAAATAATATCTTAAGCTTATGGTGGAACGGTCCTCCGTATTTACTTGAGTCGGATACATTTTGGCCAGTAAATAATAAAATAATAAATGATATCAGTGACTTACCTGAGATTAAATTAAATGTATGTACAAATAATGGTAACGGTACAAATAAATTAATCAATTTCGATAAATATTCTAAGTTTTCTAGAATACAACGTTCTTTTGCTTATGTACTTAGATTCATACATAATTCCAAAAAATCTAATAATAAAATTACGGGTGTTTTACAGCCTGATGAACTTAAAGCTTCATTAGAAGGCCTGGTGCGTCTTGCTCAAGATGAACTTTATGGTTCAGAATTGTTAATGCTTCGTTCTCAAAAGACACTAAGTCCTAAAAATCCATTGTTAGCTTTAAGTCCTTTCTTAGATAGTAAAAATATTGTGAGAGTTGGAGGACGTCTAAAATATTCTTCTTACTCATTTGAGAAGCGTCATCCAATGTTGTTGCATGCTGGGCATAGACTTGTAAAATTGTTATTTCAGCATGAGCATTTACGTCTTCTCCATGCTGATCCACAGTTACTTCTTGCATCCATTCGTGAATTCATATGGCCCATTGCTGGCAGAGATCTCGCGCGGACCACTGCGAGGCAGTGCATTGTTTGTAGGAAGGCAAGCGGGAAAACGTTAACACCCATGATGGGTTCCTTACCTGAACAGCGTGTGAATCCCGACTTCTCATTTGCTAGTACTGGTGTCGACTTCGCTGGACCATTTTTAATAACAGATAGGAAGGGGAGTGGTTGTAAAATTACGAAATGCTACCTTTGCATTTTTGTCTGTCTACGGTTTAAATGTCTACATCTCGAAGCCGTGAGTGAGCTTTCGAAAGATGCTTTTGTACTTTCTTTGCGACGTTTTATCTCTCGCAGAGGAAAACCTTCTGAAATATTCTGCGACAATGGCCGCAATTTTGTTGCTGCGGACAAGGAAATTCGGGACTTGATCTCGAATGATATTTCAGGCTTTACTTCGGGTGAGGGCATTAAGTTTAAATTTCAACCAGCGTATGCGCCCCATTTCGGAGGCTTATGGGAGGCTGGCGTGAAATCTGCCAAATTTCATTTGAAAAGGGTTTTAGGTAATGCACATTATGACGTTTGAAGAGTTAGCCACTTTGTTCGGTCAGATCGAGGTTATCCTTAACAGCCGCCCTTTATATCCCTTATCCTCTTGTCCTGGTGACCTTCAGTCCTTAACCCCGGGTCACTTCCTGATCGGTCGACCGCTTACTTCAATGCCGTCTCCTAATCTGGATAACTTAAATTTCAACAGACTGGACCGTTTCCAGCGACTGGAACAGCTGCGCCAAGGTTTTTGGAAACGCTGGCAGCTAGAGTATATAGCTGAGCTGCAGCAGAGGCAGAAGTGGAGAGTTCCCACTCGACCACTGCAAGCTGGCGATTTAGTATTGCTGAAGGAAGAAAATGCTCCACCCATGTCTTGGAAATTAGGTCGTATTCAATCTCTGTTCCCAGGAAAAGACGGAGTGGCTCGAGTTGCCGAAGTCAAGACAACTTCCGGCACTTACCGAAGAGGTGTGAAGTACCTATGTCCCCTGCTGGATGCTACAGAGGACGCTTCATTGGGGCCAGGAGCTTCCAAGGCCCCGGAGGATGTTCGTGCACCGCACTGATGTGATCAAACCTACCTAGACCAAGCAAAAGTTCATTCGTAAAAACATTCGTTCAACACTCTCGCTCACACCATCGTGGCATTAGCTTGTGCAACCATATTTTGTAAAACACAAGAATAAACGCATTAAAATTGGAGTCAGATTAATTATTCATCGAACCCTGGGTCGAAACATACTGGTAAAGCGTTTTCGTTATCTAATATTTTGGGAAGGTCATTAATATATATTAGAAATAGTGGGCATCCTAATACACTTCCTTGTGGGATTGAGCAAGTTATTTGTTTTTCTTGTGATCTAATGGTTTTGATCTCATTTTTATCATGATCATAATTTTCAATTTGTACTATTTGCGTCCTATTATGTAAATATGATTTGAACTACGAATAAGCTGGTCCTCGTACGCCGCAACCATATAGTTTAGTGAGTAAGATGTCGTAAAGGACTTTGTCGTATGCTTTTGTCATGTCTAGTAGTAGCCCAATTACATATTGTTTGTCGTTTATGTGTTGTAGCGCTCGTTGAACATATTTATAAACTGCTAATGTTGTTGATCTACATTTTCTAAACCCATTTTGTGCGTCGTCAAGAATATTAAACTTTTCCAAGAACATATATAGCTGATTGCCCATAGCCTTTTTAAATATTTTGGAAAAGGTTGGTAGTAGTGCTATGGGTCTATAATTGCTTGGAATATGCTTGTCACCCTTTTTATGTACTGGTTTTACTAAAGCTACTTTAAGAGCGTCTGGAAATTGGCCGTCTTGGAAGCTCTGATTTATTAAAAACATTAGAGGCATGAAAAGTTCGATTGCGCATTGCTTTAATAAAATTGGTGGAATGTCGTCGATATGAATTAGCTAGCTAGATAATGAATTCTTAAAACATTCGACGTTACTTTTTGTAAATAATCTTTTTTCGGTATACCAAGTTTTATTATTATTATTTGATAAATAGTCTACGTTTAACAGAACATTTATTGCATTGTGATCCGATAGTCCATAATCTTTGACAGTTGCTTTGTTTATGAGCGGTGGGTAGTTTGTAAAAAGTAGGTCAATGCAAGTAATAATAATAATAATAATATAATATTCCACAACTATCACACAACGCCATCTAGTCCCAAGTTAAGCAGAGCTTGTGTTATGGGTACTAGACAACTGATAAACATACTTATATAATTCTAAATACATACTTATTATAGATAAATTACACCCAGACACAGAACAAATGATCGTGCTCATCACACAAACATTTGTCCTGGGTGGGAATCGAACCCACGACCTCCGGCATAGCAGTCAGGGCCACTAACCACTAGACCAACAGGCCAGTCGAAAGCGGATGTTGTTTTGGTTACTCGCGTTGGTTCGCGGATTATTTGTTGCAGGTTATATGTTTTCATTAAATTTAAAAACTCCAGAGTCTGTTTATTTTTATTGTACACGTTTATGTTAAAGTCTCCTCCTATTATTAGGTGTTTATGTGATTTTTTAATATTTAATTCATGTAAAAGTTTTCACAAATGTTGAAAAAATATATAAATATGATGATCTGCTCTATAAAGTCCTATTAGAGTACAGTTTAGTTTGGGAACATCAAGAGCACTAAATTCTATAACATATTCCTTTGAATGATTTACAATATCTATTCGTTCAATAAAATCTAAAGAATCTTTAACAATAATACAAACTCCTCCGCATTCGCGGGTTTTGCGACAAAAAATGGACGCTATTTTATATCCCTGGGGCAATGTTGATTGACAATAATTTTCGTTTTTCCACAATTCGGATAGTGAGATAAAATCAATTTCAGAATCTAAAAGTAATTGCTCTATTAATTCTACTTTGTTTCCGATGCTTTGGATATTTTGGAAAATTAGTGTAAACTTAGTCAGTTGACCTATTTTGTTTTCCTGTACTTTGTTTCGTTGATGCAATTCCAAGTTAGAGAAAAAACTGAGAACCGTCACGTAGTTTTCCTTTTGTCTTGGATTGACCCTCTTGTTCGAGATCGTAGTTATCGTCTGTCATAAGGTTTACAGCAATTATATCTTCCATTTGTCGTTTTATATCGTCAAATATGGTGCGCATTCCATTGTTATTCAGTCTTCCTGTCAAATTGCTAAACATTCTGCTGTCATACGTAAGATGTAGGTTAGAGTCCAATATGTATGCGTGGAAATGTGTCATTATATCTAGATACAGTAAGTTGGCAAAGTTTTCTACTCGCCAGTTGAACAGATTTGAACTGCTATTAAACTTAAAGGTAGGTAGGCATAGTATAATATAATTATTTTGTACTGTCAATTTCTTTCAAGGCGTTTCTTATATCATAGATTAAATCAAAGTAGTCATATTTTGTTGTTTTGAAGTCGTCTTCTCCAATTAATATTATACAAAAATCTTCCTTAGTATAGTATTTAAGCATGTTTTTTATTCCTTTGAGTAGTTGTTGTATTCCGCAGTTTGTTTTTAGGTAATGATAGATATTATAATTGCCAATTTTTTCCTCTGCAATTGATAATACTTTATTAGATTTGTTGGTACTGATGATGCAAATTTTATTTTGTTTGGTAGCTGTAGTTGTGGTATTCATTTCTGGTTCATTTAAAACGATTGATTTGCTGTGTTCGTCGAAATCATGGTTTACTGGTGTTTTAAATTTAGTCGAACTACATGTCATGACTTTATAATGTTCATTTTGCTCGAGCAACTCCTGATTAATACGCTTGAGGTTAGTATTTTCTAGAGATAATGATTCTATTTTATTGTGGCCGCTGTTTAGTTCTGTTGTTAGTAGTTCAAGTTGTTTTTTTAGTCGAATAGTTTGGTTGTCTTCGTCATCAGAAATGTCAGGTAAGCTTGTTGTGGTGCCATCTATAATAATAATAATAATAATAAAATTTATTTCACCACAAATACTTTAACAATAACATATTAGATGACTTGATAGGCTTATTATACAAGTTTTTAAAATGGAATCCTCTGTTGCCGAACTAGAACGGATCCTGTATCTCGGCAAACAGCGCCATCCCCTAACAGATTTCACAACAATTATTAAGCCAAACTAGACATACAAGTTGCATCGATTTTGGATAATTATTTCAGAAGTTAACTTCTATTATAGCTCATATTTCATTCAATAAAACCAATAACAATATAATCTATACAAATAAATAAAATTGGAATTAACTTTCCCAGACAAATTAAAAATTACTGTTATTAAACCTATTCATAAAAAAGATGATAAAAGTATTATGGGTAATTATAGACCGATTGCGCTTATTCCTATTTTTTCCAAAATAATAGAAAAGGTGATATACAATAGTCTTTTGTCATTTTTTGGAAAGCATGACCTCATAGTCAAAGAACAATTTGGATTCAGGAAAGGAAAATCCATTAATATGGCGGTCTATGAGGCGGTCAAGAAAATTGTTTCTAGTGTTGATGCTAGAACTCCAGTAGCGGCATTGTTCATGGATATGTCTAAAGCTTTCGACCATGTAGATCTTGATATACTGCTAAACAAGTTAGAGCGTTATGGGATTCGAGGAACTCCACTAAACCTATTAAAATCTTATCTCTCTGATCGCACTCAAATCACAACGCTTGATAGGCTATGTGCGAGCTCGAAAGTTGAAAGAACATACCGGTCACGTCCTAGAAAAACTACTTATGGTGTTCCCCAAGGTAGCATTCTTGGCCCTCCATTATTTAACATTTACATAAATGATATGCCTAAGGTCAGTAAACACCAGATGGTATTATTTGCTGATGACAGCACTATTTTATTCTCTAATAATGACATTAATATCCTTGAAAATGACATAAACGACTACCTTAAAAATATAATAAATTGGTTAGTTAGTAATAATTTAAAAATAAATCTTGACAAAACTACAGTAATGACATTTTATCAAAGAAAAAATAATCCGAAACTTAATATAAAATATGGTAACGTAACAATCTCTGAAAGCGACAGCACAAAATTTCTGGGTCTTTACATAGATAGTCATCTGACCTGGAAACATCATATTGATGCTTTGTCAAAGAAGCTTAGCCAATATGCGTATGCTCTGTACAAACTATCTAAAACAGTTAACCGCATTACAGTGCAAATAGCTTATAATGCTTATGTGGCCTCTAGCATTAGGTACGGAATCATTTTCTGGGGCAACTCCACTGACAGAGACATTGCTTTTAAAGCTCAGAAAAAATGCTTGCGATCTTTTACCAAATTAAAATCGATTGACAGTTGTAAACCATTTTTTAAGGAACTTAGTTTGCTCACTCTACCATCTATGTACATATATGAAATGGGAGTGTTTGTTCACTGTAACCTGCATTTGTTCGTGAAACTGCGCTCTCGCCGTTATCAGAATACCATTCATGTTTCCTCTCATGACACCGCATTTTTCGACAAAAGTGTGCTAGGTATGGCCCCAAAAATATATAACAGCATACCTGCAGCTATCAGAAATAAAGAATGTCTGGGATCCTTTAAGAGGCGTTTGTTTAAATTCCTGTTAGATAGATGTTACTACTCCATCACTGAGTTTACTACTGATAAACGGAGGTATGACGATTCCGACTTGCTGATTGACTGATTTATTGACTTGTTTATTTTTCGTATTTATTGGTTTAGTATGAATGTGTTTATAGGTATATCTAAAATTGTATTGACCTGTTTACCTAATTGACATATTTACTTTAAATTAATTATTCTATTAATGTGATTCTATTGACATGCCACTTTCATTGAAATTGTTTACCTTATTGACATAATTTAATTGAATCGTTTTTCTATTTTTTATATTGTAATCTTTTATTTTTAATTGATATGCCATCTTAATTGAAATTGTTTATTTATATTGATTTTGTACGCCATATATTGGCAAAACATAGTGCACATATTTTTGACCATATACTATCTGTAACCATACCTATGTTTTACAAAATAAATGATTGATTGATTGATTGACTATTTTTTATATTTTTAAATGTTTTATTTTTTATTTTTTCATTGAAATATTTAAAAATATAATTTATATGTATTTACAAATGAATAAACGAAATGAATAAACTTATAACCTAATGAAAGATATAAATACCGCATATGTATAATGTGGTGGGGTGTGTTTGTGTATGTGTGAGTGTGTGTATCTGTGTGTCTGTGTGGTGTTTATTTGCGCGCGTAACCGAAAAACAAAAAGAGTGCTTGTTAAGCGTCAACTAATTTTGAGTTTTTAGAAGGTCTTCAGTTTCCTCATAAGAAAGACTAAGGAGATAATAATGAATTTTATTCTTACAATGCATTTTATTCAGTGGATAGATGTTTAAAAATTTGTTTATTTTATTGTACATGAGGGGGGCAATATAAGTAAAGAATTTTTTAATGAACGCTGTTTTGGGTTTGTACGACCGGGAACACACTTCATGTTTCCTACGCTTGTTTATTTTACTAGGATCGTATACTAGTGAGCAGTGTTGCCTAATGAGAATTGCTTCTACGAACTTTTGTCTTACGGTTGTCACTTGACAGTACTGATAAAGTTCTCTTGTTGGAAATAGTATAGGCTTAAAAGTAGAGACTTTTAGAACGGCACGTTGTGCGATTTCTAAACTGTTTAAAGTAGTTTTTGGGGCGCCCCCCCATGAGGAGATACAGTAAGAGATGATAGATTGACACATTGCATAGTAAATTTGTTTTAAGAGACTCGCATCTGTTATGTGTCTTAGGTTTTTAAATATATAAATGAGTTTGCGAACCCTGGATGATAGCAATGTTATATGTTGCCTAAAACTAAGATGACTGTCCACTGTAATACCGAGATATTTTATAGTTTTCACGCATTCTAGCGGTTCACATCTGCAGTTGTTTCTACTGTTACACTTATGAGGAATGATTTGCAGTGAAGCGTCAACATCCAGGTTGTTTCGAATAGAAAAAGTTAGATATTTCGTTTTCTTAGTGTTTAAAGTCAAAAAATGTTCAAGCAGCCAATTTTGTACCACATCGAAACCATTTTGTGCAACATCAAAGACCTCATTCCAAGTAGTAGCTGAGAAAAGTAGAGCGGTGTCATCAGCGTAGGAGATTACTTCACAATTTGGTATACTTAAGTTTGTGAGATCATTGATGTATACGAGAAACAATGTAGGTCCTAAAATACTGCCCTGTGGAATTCCAATTATATAGGGAGTTCATTGCTGCGATAGTTATCGACTCGTACACACTGGTAACGCTCGGATAGGTAACTTACAAAAAGCTTAAGCTGTGTTCCACGTACACCAAGGTTTTCTAGCTTCTGTATGAGAATCGGAACAGAAATAGTGTCGAAGGCTTTCGCGAGGTCTAAAAAGACCGATAGACACTTCTGTCCCTTATCTAATTTTGTGCTAAGATGTGTGGTAAGTTTAAGTACAGCCTGATCAGTTGAATTGCCCGCTCGAAAGCCAAATTGATTTTCTGAGAGTAGTTTGTTCCTCTCGAGGTAGTTGACAAGTCTCGTGTTAATAACCTTTTCTAAAATTTTGGACAAGGATGGCAGGATCGATATGGGTCTGTAATTGCTAAACCTTTTCTTATCACCACCTTTGTCTATCGGACGGACCACAGATTTCTTAAGTGCTTGAGGAAAGGTGCCTGTCTCAAGACATAGGTTAAAAATAAATGTTAGTGGTGGAACAATGAAGTCCTTGAATTGTTTTAATAGTTTGTTAGAGATGTTGTCCCAGCCAACCGAACATTCAGTCCTAAGGTTATTTATGTGACTAGCTACCTCTTCCTCTGTAGTTTTCCTCAAATAGAAAGAGTGTAAGGGGGATTTACTTTCTGGATTACCAACTATGCGCTTGTCATCGTCGCAACTGTGTAAATTGATAATATTTTCAGCCAGTGACCGTCCTACGCTTACGAAATAATCATTCATTTCATTTACGGTCATCTGAGGAGAGGGACAAACTCTCAATAACTCGGTTGGAGAACTATTATCTCTTTTAGTATTAGTGACGCTCTTTATCACATTCCATAATTTTTTAGGGTTACTTCTAGCCATTTCAACTTGAGTTTTATCGTATACTCTTTTTAGTTTTTTTAGGATTTGGTTACAAAAATTTCTGTAACGTGTATATGTAACTTTTAAGGTATCGTTACTCGGCGACTTTTTGCATTTTTGATGTAACCTATCCCGATTTTTTATGCATCTCAGTAAGCCCGCCGTGATCCAAGGTTTTATAATTTTTTTACGTCTTGGTTGAGTTATTAAGGTCACAGCTCATTAGAGCCACCCGGCACCCACTCCGCACCGCCTCGTCGTACGGCGTCCACTCGTTGTCGACAGGTGGTTCACGGGTGGACGCCACGTTATCACCAAAACGTTGCACGATCAACCAGTGAACCCCGCGCGGTCAACGAGTGAACACCGCGTGGTCAACGAGTGAACGCCGCGTGGTCAACGAGTGGACGTCGCTTAGTCCACGAATTTTCGAGTAGTCTGTTAACAATTGGCATTAGGTCTACACGTGTGTTTCGTAATGTCAAATTTTACAAACCTTGAATTGGCACTCATAGCAGTCGCGCTTGATGAAGAAGAAAATGAAAGACGCAACAAAAAAAAGAAAGCTTATTGGGTGCACGAAATGTTTAAACAAAGAAAAAAAGAGGGCGAATATTGGACCGTTCGTAGGCATTTGTTAGCCGACGAAGAAAAATTTTTTTCGTACTATCATATGCCGCAATGTGTGTTTTATAACATCCTGTCTCATATTGAAGACTCGATAACAAAGAAAAACACAAAGTTCAGAGAAGCGATCACACCCGAAGAGAGATTGGCTGTGACTTTAAAGTAAGTAAAATTTATACATTTACTACCTCGCGACACATTAATAAGTATACCTACTGTGGAAGTGTTATTATGTTAGTCTTAGAAAGTATTTTAATTGAAATTAATTAGTCTCCTCTGCACCATTGATGGCGCAAGTAAAAGGTGCACACGGGAAAAGTATGGTGAAGTAGTTGTATTAATATTAATGGTGCAAACGAAACTAATTAGTCTCCTCTGCACCATTAATGGTGCAGATCAATGGTGCATAAGGTACAACGGGCAATTGTCTAAGAGCCTTCTATTTTTACCCGACTACGGCGAAACAAAAGGAGGGTTATGTTTTTGACCGGTATGTCTGTATGTATGTGGATATTTCTCTACTAACTGGGCAACTTTGAACAGTCCTCTGCCAAGTTCGATGTCGAATTACTAACAATATAAAAATTAAATTCCTTTTTCATATTAATATTGATATAGTTTGCGATTATTAACATACGTGCAATCATTTTTTTCTTTAAAAGCATGGTTATTTTGTCTTTAAATCGGCTACAGAGGACTGTTTTTTAACCCTAAGGACACTTTTAGTGTTTTAAAATAAATATGAAATCCAATGAAAATAGTAACTTTTGTTTTAAGAATATTTGCAAAATCCTAGTCATTTATCAGAAATATTAGTTATTTAAACTCATTTTAATTTAAATCTGGGTTTGGGACATTCCAGGGGACTGTTTTTAGACATATTTAAAAAACCATAACAAACAAATTAAATGCTTTTTAAAATAAAAAGGATAGGTTCCTAAAAACTATGTTCATCTTTTATGGAAATTGCATTGCTGGGGATGATTTACTATTAAAGAAGTAGTTAAAATTGACTGAGACAGTAAGTTGCCCAGTTTGTAGAGAAATGCCCATGTATGTATGTATGTCTGTCTGCCTGTATGTATGTATGTCTGTATGTGTGTATGTCTCTCTAAATGTATGTATGTAAAAGTAAAAAAAGTAAGAGCATACTAAATCAACCTTTATTTTTGTAACTTCGACATGAATTTGCCATTCATTAAGTACTAATCATTCAATTTCTTAAAATAATTAGAGAGTAATTTCAAAGTATAGGAGTAGAAATACTTTTAAAAATCCGTTAAATCTTTTTCAGTATCACTCAATACTGGTGTGTTCAGCTGTCTGGCATTCCTTTCTGGATCATAGTTCGGTGTAGTACTGTATCCTGCAGTTGAATAATTTCCAGAAGGTCCTGGAGTTGAATAATTTCCAGAAGGTCCTGCAGTTGAATAATTTCCAGAAGATCCTGGAGTTGAATAATTTCCAGAAGGTCCTGGAGTTGAATAATTTCCAGAAGGTCCTGCAGTTGCATGTATTGCATTACTGCCGTAGTAATTATTTCCTTTTTCATTGATTTCTCGGAGTTCCATTTGTGAAACAATATTAAAAATTTCAGATTTGATCATTGCTTTGTTGTATTCATTAAATTTCTTCACCGTTGCAGCTATACCATAAAAAAATTTGTCAATATCGTCTTCCTCCTTTTTTTTTCCTTTAGTATATATTTCATTAACAATGACGATGCAGTAGATCCATCTTCCACTTCCACCCTTGACCTTTTTATATTTGGAAACTTGGATGTCGTTGTAGACAAGCCAGATGTTGGACGATCATCTATTATTGAAATATCTGATTGGTAATCCGGAGCAGACAATTGAGAATCTTCATTGGCAGTACTTTCCTGATCACTATCTCTGAGTAGTGAAGATACAGTTGCTCTTTCTTTATAATACGGTAGCAAAAAACTCATTTCATCCTCGTATTGCCATTTTTTATCACTTATTGCAGCTTGACCACTTTTGGTACTTTTTTTCTTAATAGCCCTACGATGAGCTTCCCTTAAATTGGACCACGTTTTCTTGCATATTGATACTGAAAAAATGAAACAGTAATTGTAAAGAATGATACATAAAAAAGTTAGGGGATTTGTTTAGTATCGAGTCAGATTCCAGCCCTAAAATATTAACTAAGTACAACACATTCTTGTTACACCCTATTTTGCTTAATACAATCTCAAAAAACTTTTATATTTCAGATATTTGACAAGCGGCGCTTCTGTCAGAAATTTATCTACAAGCTTTAGATTAGGCGAAACGACTATTAGGTCAATAATTAAGGAGGTGTGCAAAGCTATTACTGACAAAATGATGGGTGTTTTTATGCCAACGCCTACAGCTGAAGATTGGGAAAAAATTGCGGAAGGGTTTAATGACAGGTGGAATTTCCCAAACTGCATTGGTGCCATAGATGGCAAGCATATAAATATAATAGCTCCACCCAACAGCGGATCGCTCTACTACAACTATAAAAAACATTTTTCGATAGTTCTCTTGGCCATAGTTGATGATAAATACAGATTTACAGTTGTTGACATCGGTGCTTATGGCAAAAACAGCGATGGTGGTATTTTTGCATCTTCGAAAATTGGAAAACGAATTCAAAATACTAGGTTCAATATTCCAAATGACAAAGCATTGCCCGGGACAAACGTAGCACTTCCACATGTTTTTGTGGGGGATGAGGCTTTTCCATTACAAAAGAACTTAATGAGGCCATATTCTCGTTCTCAAAACCCGTCTCAGGACCAAAAAGAATTTAATAATCGCCTGTCACGCGCACGCAAAGTAGTCGAAGATGCATTCGGAATATTATACCAAAAATTTGAAATATACAACAAAAATATTCGTTTATGTCCAGACATTGTTGATAATGTTGTTTTGACAACATGTATATTGCATAATGTAATGCGAACTTATAATATCGAATGCAACGAACAGTATTGCCCCAGTCGCAGGTCAGCGCATCAAAACTTACATCAGGAGGCATTCAGTGATCTACGTCACATTGGTGGAAACAGTACCGCTTTCGACGTACGTGATTCGTTTGCTGCTTATTTCAAATCATCGGTTGGGCAGCTACCATGGAATACTTAATTTTTTTTTATTTTTTATTATGCACTAATCATCACGTACCTACATATGTGTAAATGTCTAATTAATAACGAATTATGTGGAAGTACCTTGTTTCGCATTATACCGTTTGAAAAAATATCAATTTGGCTCTTGTTCATTTGATATACATTGTAGGTTAGATTTTTTTTTGTCCATTACTAGCTCGCAATGTATAATCGAATTAACATTAGACTATATTAATATTTTGCGAAACAAGGGAAAACCGAATTATGTAACAAGTACCAATCTATTGTACTATCTTTCTTTAAATATTTGTAATAAATAAATATTACCTGGTATCGCTAAGGTGTTGCTTATTTCCATCCATGCTTCTTCCTTTTTTACAGTGTCACTGTACTTTGAGTCACTTAGATCATACAATAAATTATATTTACGAACTTCTTCGATAAGTTTTTCTTTATTCATTTTAAAAACAAAAACGATACGTCCGACTCGTTCGAAAGAAATGCTGGGAATGAAGGGAGGGTGGGGAGCGGCGCATTGCCAACATATCGTCCTCGCGTGAATCACTCGCGGGCAGCGCGCGGTCCGCTTCGGACCCGCGCGTTGGCGATGACGCTACGGAGTTGATGTAGTGAGCGCATACCCATACAAGTCCATATCAAGAATACTAACCGCACGAGGCGAGGCGGTGCGGAGTGGGTGCCGGGTGGCTCTAATGAGCTGTGACCTTTAAGGTCGTGTTCTTTTGTAACGCTGATTGTATGTTAGTTATAAGGTAGTTTAAGGCAATTTCTGGGTCTTGTGTTTGAAATACTGGATCAAGATCAATACTAAGGATGTCTCTATTGAGGTTGTCTGCATTTATCTTTTTTATAGTTGAAAGAGAGCGTAACGACGTGGTTGTTTTAGATCCATGTGTATAAGAACTGGGTGGTGATCTGTTAGATTTGTTTTAGGTACAAGAGTCGTACATGAATTTTTGGTTTTAAGTAAAATGTGGTCAATACATGTACCACTTGCATCACGAGTGACTTCAGTGTGTGCCGGCAAGAGACCATGAGAAGCAGCTAAAGTGAGATATTTCTATAGGCGATTCAGTTGAAGTTATACTTCATCATTCTCCTGCCCTTATCCCAATTTATTTGGGGTCGGCGCAACATGTCTTTTTCTTCCATACTCCTCGATTAGTCGTCATCTCTGTAGTCACCCCTTTTTTACCCATATCCTCTTTCACACAGTCCAACCATCGTTTCTTTGGCCTTCCCCTACTCTTATAGCCATCCACATCCATACACAAGACTTTCCTCACGACATTTTATACTTATAAAGAAGAAGTTATACTTGCATTCTCAATACTAGTAGTGTTTGAGTCGGACTTAGTACGGTTGCGACAAAAGGTGATATTATCTAAGAAATTCATATTAGAAATTTTTAGTTCCCAAAAATATTTGCACTTACTGGGGTTTGAACCCGAGTCGCATAGCGGTGTCAGAGATTGTATCCTTACTGTAGCTACTTAGCCACTTAGTAGTTACACACTCGTGTTGAAATTGTCTACTGCTTACTTCGTACAAAATTTGAATCAAGAAAGTGCGTTACTGTGTCTCATTTTTGCCACACTATGACACTTCACTTTTATTTTTGTATTGATAGTTTAATTTAATTATGGTCGTTTTATCACTGTCACTAGTCACTTTTATGTTCGTTGCTTGTCTTTATTTGTTATTTTTTCTTACAATTTTAAGTTTTTTTTTTCAAACTTATTAGTGGCGTTGACGATGATAGTTTAGAGGCGTTTCATTATAATTTAACGCATCACAGTTCACTCACTAATAATGTCACTAAAACTTTAGATGTTTAAGCACATTTTTAGATAAAATCGATTATAAACAGAGCACAATTTATAATTTTAAAGTATTTTTAAACGCGAACTCGAAAAGGATTGTATCACCCTAACGATGCGACGAGGCGTGTAGGACGTGGCCAGCTTGTAGACCAGGCCGTCATGCCACACGCGGTCGAAGGCCTTCTCCATGTCGAGGAATACTGCGATCGCGTGCTCCTTCTTATTCATAGCTGTTGACAGCAGGTGCAGTACCCTCGACAATTGGAGCGTCGTCCTGTGCTCCGCCCTAAAACCAAACTGCTCTGGTCTTGGCGTGATATGTGGTGTGAGATGTCGCAGCGGGAGCACCTCGAACACCTTGGACATAGTTGGCAGCAACGTGATGGGCCGATAGCTCTCCGGCTTCAGTGTATTCTTCCCTACATTGGGCAGCAGGATGGCGCGCCCCTCCTTCCATGCTGCTGGGAAGACCCCCGTGCGCAGTATCGCAGTGTACAGGCGCGCCAGGGCCGCGACTATTCGGTGCGGCAGGTGGCGCAGCGGTGTGTTTGTGATACCGTCGCCTCCAGGAGCCTTCCGTGGCTTGGTCCTGAGTATGGCGCGTCTGACTGCACTAGGCGAGAAGAAGATGGGGTCCTCCTCGGGAGCTATCGGCGCGGCGAAATAGTCCCTGAGGTGTTGTTCGACTGCTGATGCGAAGCACGGAGGCCGCTTTCTTTTATAATAAATATAATAATATCTTGTTAGAATAATAAACTGTTTTGAGAAAAAGTAACCATAGAATATCATTCTAAACCTCATTGCTTATTTTTTACATGTTTTTTGGGAGTAAAAGTTGAGTCTACTTCAACTACGACTTGAAAAACGATCAATAATTGCCTTGTTTTCGCGTTTTTTTATGATCAAGTAAAGTTGTAAACATCGTGTTTTTGAACCATAGAATAATCAAGAATGTTTATTAAACTACAACATATATTTTTTATTAGATGTATACAAATAATGTTTTATTATTTAATGTTGAAACAAAAATAGGTTGATTCTGAGAATCGTGACCTTAAGCGACCATGCAAAACTGGTCAATTCACAGTCATCGACAAGGAACATTTTTTTGAATTTTTAATAATTATGACGTCCCGAATCGCTCCCTACATTGAGTAAGTGCTTTTATTGCTAAACCTGTATTCCCTATTTTCGTATACGTGTGAATCCCACAGCTGATCCCGGTTTACGCTATCTAAACTGGATGGATGTCAACAGAAGCGAAGAACTAATAGAGTGTTAGAGGACGTTCGCGCGCCCTCGAAATAATTTTATTTTTATTTCAAAGGGTACCGCCCTGCAGTAGCCGGACTGTAGGCAAAACTTATCGCTTTGGCGGCACGCGACAAAGGGCGCATAACAAAGGATCATAAATACCGTCTCGCTGAGGCGGTTTTTTTGACAAGAAACTGTAGGTGAAGTTTGTCGAGCGATCAGTGTTGCCTTTGATAAGTTTTTCTTTTTTTCTTTAAATTAATTTTTTTCATTGGGAACAATAACAATTTCATATGCATGAAATGGTTACGTATATGTGTACTCAGTACGATACCAAACAATATCCTTTAGGATCGGACAGGGTTTTTGTTACATACTGTATAGAAATCACCCCTGAAGATTTATTCCGGGAATTTTAAGAAATTTCTGAATCATTATCGCTGAAATATTATCAGCGACGAATATTTTTGATCAGGAATTCAAAGACTTGGCCCTATTGTTTGTAGTAATTCAAAACGTCAAGTTTAACATTCGCTGCACGCAGCTTTACGTTGGGCTCCGCAGGAGCCTGGCCGCAGCGGTTTTTCCTGCTTCGCTGCCGGCGCTTCCTCCGTTGCACCGTCACGAAGCCGTCATCAACGGACCGGTCCATTGCCTTAATAATATAGCCTAGCCTAGTAATATTTTGTTAAATGAAGACACTTTTTCGTTGGCATATTTCCAAGTAGGTATTATTCAACCTTTTTAAAGAAGCTAGATCAGCCTTAAACATTTTGATCCGTCGAGTCGAATTATATATGTATACGAACTAGCTAGGAAGTACTGCTGCGGTCAAGTTTTTGCATTAGTACACCGCGGCAGTTGTTAGGGAACACTTAAGGTGTTTTGGATCGCAAATCAGGTGTTGCAAGGGTTTCCCCCGCTGAGGGAGACCATGAAATTTGGGGTTTATCCTTAAATTCTGTGCACGAAAAATCAGTGCATAGAATTTAAGGACTTAAATTGTAAGCGAAAAACGAGGGAACATGGAATTTGTGCCCGATTTCGCTCAGAGTTAAGGTTTTGCCAAACATTTGTAAAATTTCAAGATTCACTGATTAGAAGATAAGTGTTGCGGATTATACTAAGTTAATTTTTACTTCAGAAATGGAAAAACACGGCAATTTGCAAAGAAAAAAAACAATTACTGAAAAGTTAAGACCTAATTTTAAGAAGACACCTACCTAATGATCGTTTTTCTTATAAGTACATTGATGCAAGATTAGAGAAGTTGGAGCGAGATTGGCAAGCATTTTGTAAAAATCATTACGAGATATTAGAGTTAGATAGTGCAACTGTAAAATCGTCAGAATGTATTGTGAGTGATGTTTATGAAGCGACAGAGGAAACATTGGTTATAATTCGGAACTAAAGATCGCATTATGTAATTATCCCGCTCCAGTCAATGACACATCAGTTTGTAGGAGCACCCAAGATGTTTCTGTACGTACGTAAGATTACCTAAAATAACTATTCCTACTTTCTCCGGGAAATATTCTGAATGGACATCTTTTCGCGACTTGTTTATTTCTTTGGTGCATATTACCCAATTTTTAGGTTTAGTACCAAAATTACATTATTTAAAGGCTCATCTAACAGGAGAAGCAGAACAATTGACAAAGTTTTTGGAGGTATGCGGAACAGGGAAAAGTCCCGCAAACATCCGCTGAAAAGGGAGGCTCCTCCAACCAGACGGGTGTTGTGTCTGGTCCGGGCAACTGCCTGATGGTTGATTTCGGACTGTTGTATATGTTCAAATCGCGCGGAGACTGCTTGCGCGATGTAGGATTTCGCTATTTTAGTTCGTGTGCGGCGTCATAGATGTCGCTACATCACTCCCCTCCGGAGATCGGAGATCGATGGTTCTTGATGAGTCGTCCATACATCTTGTGATGCTTGCCGGGCCAGTGGAAGGTTGGTTCCAGTGAGTCGGAACCGGAAGAGCCGCATAGTTCACGGTGAGTCGGAACTGTCTGCTGTGATGCCCCAGTGAGTCGGGGTGTTGCTGTCCCAGTGAATCGGGATGATGCCCCAGTGAGCCGGGGTGATGATGGCCCAGTGAGTCGGGATGATGCCCCAGTGAGTCGGGGTGATGATGTCCCAGTGAGTCAGGATGATGCCCCAGTGAGTCGGGGTGATGATGTCCCAGTGAGTCGGGATGATGCCCCAGTGAGTCGGGGTGATGATGTCCCAGTGAGTCGAGATGATGCTGCAGGCTCCAGTGAGTCGGAGTAATGCTGCGGGCTCCAGTGGGTCGGAGCGGTGCTGTGCGACGTAGTGGCTTGACTGCTGGCGTCGACTAGGAGAGGTTCTTCAACCGGCCGAAAGTGCTGTTCGCTGCGCTAAGATCGCTGATGAGGTTGAAGTTGATGAAAGAGGCTGAGGATGCTGACCAGGAATGCGCGTCCGCTGCATGCTGGTGGTCAGGATACCCGTAATAGCCGTTGGTAATGGCTGGCTGTATGACTCGTTGCTCAAGAGCTTGAAGGAAGTGAGTGTCACCAGTTTGGAGGCATGCGGAACAGGGTGTAAAGTCCCGCAAACCTCCATTGAAAAGGGAGGATCCTCCGACCAGACGGGTGTTGTGTCTGGTCCTGGCAACTGCCCGATGGTTGATTTCGGACTGTCGTGTATGTTCGAATCGCGTGGAGAACTCTGCTTGCGCGATGTAGGATTTTGTTATTTTTAGTTCGTGTGCGGCGTCATAGATGTCGCTACAAGTTTGTACCTATAGAAGCAGTTAATTATGATCAGTGTTGGTCACAGTTATAATCTAGGTATTGTAAGAACCGCAAGGCTCCAATAAGGCCTGCAGGGCTCTAGGGGTGCTTTCGTAGCTTGGGGACTCGCTTGCTTACTGCGAGGGTGTCGTGTGGGCAAGTGTATTATTATTTAACTGGGTAGTGTTAGAAAAGAAAGAGGATAAAGCAGACAGAACTCTTATATTGATTTTTATAGATACATGTGCCCTCTTCCAACGGGCGTGCTGAAGTCCGTCATAAAACCTATGCTTTCTACATTCGAACCACTCTTCAATATTCTCAAATGCCAGCTAAAGAACGGTGCACACGTGCTGAGTTTAGGTCGTGTCTACAATCGCCACAGTATAATATTAGCAAACGATATTTATCAAATTGTATTTTTAACCGACTTCGTTCGGGTTCGTGCGTCTTATATAACCGGATTTGCAAAATTCTTTTTTATTCGAAAGGGCTTTATTCCGAAATGGTCCCATTTAAATTTCATATAGATCTGATGATGAGTTTCGGAGACAGACAACGGAACTCTTCAAAAAATGACAGCAAATCCACTGCGATTACTGCGATACTACAGTGGTAACAGTGTGTGTGTGTTAACACAATTTAATGGGAAACCACTACTCAAAAGTGAGAAATAAAAACTTTTTTACAAAAAATAGAACCAAGTTCCTAAAAAAGTGCAAAATAACTTTAATTTCGGAAGTCGATGTCAAAACAAAAAACGAAGACACAAAACCAGAAACACCAACTTCCGAAATTTGAGGTTATTTTGCACTTTTTTAGGAAGTCGGATCTATTTTTTGTATAAAAAGTTTTTATGAAAAGAATATTTTTAGTCAATGTAATTCGAATGTCGAGACAGCTACAACATAAAAGAGTTGTTGGACACTACAACCGAGTGTTTACATGCATTGAAAAACCAGATACGAGGAAGCAATGGGAACTATATGTCACAAGTGATAACTTGAACGAGTTGCTAACTTTTAATCAGTTTTCAAGAATCTTAGTAGGTAATTCGTTTTCGAGCATTAGAGTTTATTGAACCTAAATCAGAATCTTCATGCCGACTAGTCATCACAAAACAAAAGTCTCGTCAATAAACAAAAGGTGTTTCATGTTTCAAATCAAGCTAAGCATGTGAATATTGTTCAGATAATCATAAATTATGCCCTTTTTCATATAGTCAACCCACAGGCTGCACGTGTATAGAGATGTGCAGTACGCTTTAAAAAGTGTGACCTTCACACCAGCAGTACAACGCGAAAACCTGCGGGCTATCATGTTGGCTTGCATCGACAGTGCCCTCCGCTCCCCGTCCATGTTAGCATGGTCTCTTAGGTCCTCGGTGAGTAGATGCCCCAGATATTTAAGTCGGTCCACACGGTCTATTGGAACACCATCGAGCTTGACGGCTCAGGGCGTCGCTGGGGGAAGGCCTCAAGGGACAGCTGAATCATGTTGTGACTATTTTGTGGACGAATTTTTTAAAAACTACAGCTCAGCGGTGCGTGCTGGCTTGAGCAAAGGGACTGGGGGGATTTCTGTGTCTTAAGTCCCCTGCTGTGTTCGGACATGCCGCGCACGACAGGGGGTGTGTGTCATATTCATTTCATATTCATATTCGTTTATTGCATTCCATAGTGTTTTCTAGATGTTACATATTATAAAGTCAACACAATTATGGACCCTGATAGGGCACAGCACATTAAGTTACAAAAAAAAAAATATATATATATATATATTAATAACAAATTAACAAAAAAGAATACTACTAAGAATTACATTTAAATTAAGAATAATTAAAAACAATAAATGGTTTAAATTGACATTTAGTAAAATCATTTGCAATATTCATTAAATTTTTCAGTAACAAACATTATAACTAAAAATAAAAAAAATTATAACTAAAAGGAAAGTCTTACATTAAGCCAAATAATAATAATTGTAAAAACAAAACGTCAAACACATTGAAATAAATATTAAAAGCAAAAATGTCAAAACTTAAAAGCATGATGTCAAAATAGAAAAAACAATACCTGTATCAAAAATTCAAATGAAGTCTAAATATTTATTTAAAATTATAAAACGTCAAAAAGAATAAAATTACACATGCCAAAAAAGAGAAAAAAAAAACTTAATAAAGAATGTCAATAAATTAAATTTAAAACTGTCAATAAATTAAAATTAAGTATAAATTTCAATAAATTAAATTAAAAATGTCAATAAATTAAATAAAAAATGTCAATAACGTTTAAAAAAATATTTATGTTGGCTTTTATTATAATCACCAAAAACAATGTCTGGATATAAAAATTTTGCAACTACATATGTATGTTGTCAAAAAATTAATTAATTGTATAATAGCACTTTGATATAAGGAACTTTTTTAATTTACTAATAAATATATTTGTCTTTTTTATCTCTCTTATATCTTTTGGCAATTTATTATAAATTTTTATCGACATGACAAAAGGGCCAGATGAATGCATTTTAAGTCGTGATGCTGGTAAATTCAACCTATTTTTGTGCCGTAGAGTATATCTGGTCTGTATTTCTTTGCGGGTTTGGTAAAAATCTGAGTTTTTTCGGACAAACTTGCATATCTCTAGGATGTATAAACTGGTTACGGTAAGTATTTTTTGTTCTTGGAAGTGGGGCTTACAACTATCTGTTGGCTTTATATTAGTAATTATTCTGACGAGCTTTTTTTGTAGGGTAAATATGGTAGGTGCATCTGTGCTATTTCCCCATAGAATAATGCCGTAGCTTAGCCATGCATGGGTACGCATAGTAGGTTTTTTTTTTTTTTTTTTTTTTGGGGGGTGGGAAATCATCCAATGACTTCTTCCGCTCTAGGGTGGAGCGGAAGGGTGTGTCAGACTCTTACTGACTAAAACCCACCCCTGTTCCTCCCTGCCTCGAGTGCCCGGGGGCGAGGTAACTCTTTCGAATTTATCCTCCACCCCCGGGCAGGCACCGGCCGTGGCAGGCCCCTTCCTTTGGCTGACAACTCTTTGAGGCGCGCGTGGAACACTACGCGCCGTCGACTCTCGGGCCTGGTGCTGATCGGACGGCGAGTTACCCACTACTCGCCGTCCGCAGGCCCGGGTCTACGGTGGCCGGAGATCGTCTCGCGGCCCCTGGCGTCTCCTGCGGCGGTCGCGGCTGGGGGCGCTAGGGCGACTCGGCCGTTGCTGAGCCTCCCTAACGTGTGCCGCCTCCCTCTTCGCGAGCATTACTGCTTCGCAGAAGGAGGAGACGGCCTCCCATTCCCTCTCGCTCCGTACCATGGCCTGAACCAGGGCACGGCGCGAGAGGTCGCTGTCGCCTATCGCATCCACGAGGACACGGCGGTGCTCTGCCCAAGCGGGGCAAACCTCCACCGTATGCTCCACCGTGTCCTCTGGGCGATCCTCGCAGTGGAAACACTCAGGGGTCTCCTCCGCCCTGATCCGACACAGGTACCTCCCGAAACAGCCGTGTCCGGTGAGCACCTGCGTCAGGCGGAAGGTGAGGGCGCCGTGACGCCTCTCCAGCCACTCCTCAAAGAGGGGCACCACCGCCTCGATGGTGGCGTGCCCAGCGCTGGGTTGCGACAGTCGCTCTCTCCATGTCACCATGAGATCCTGCCGGAGCTCGGTCCGCCGAGCCGCGAGTTGTCGCGGCAGCGGAGTTTCGCCCCGGCGTTTGGCCTCCTCGCGCCACTCGTACAGGTGCGCGAGGATTTTTGCCTCCAGATCCCACGGTGACAGTCCGGCAAGGAGGCTCGCCGCCTCACGGGAGATCGTGCGGTATCCGCGGATGATACGGATCGCCATGACCCTCTGGGACGCGTTCATCAGGCGAGCTGATCGCTGCCTCAACGAACGCGCCCACACCGGTGCCCCGTAGAGGGCCATGGACCGCACGATCCCCGCGTAGAGCCTCCGGCAGGAGGCATTTGGCCCCCTCAGATTGGGTAGGAGCCGCTTCAAGGCGGCCCCGGCCCTGTCCAATCTGGGAGCCAAACGTCGAAAATGTTCGACAAAGTTCCACCGGCTGTCGAGGACGAGTCCCAGGTACTTCATCGTACCCTCGACGCCGATGCGAACCCCTCCTACCGTGATCTGGGAACCCGCAGGTGGCGCGTTCCGACGACCATGAAAACACATGGCCTCGGACTTGTGCAATGCCACCTCGAGTCCCAGTTGCCGGATCCTCTCTATGACTGTCGCAACCCCGCGTGTCATAAGTTCGGCCGCCGCCTCGTGCGACCTCCCCTGCGCTAAGACCAGCGTGTCGTCAGCGTAGCACACTACGCTGACGCCAGCGGGGAGGTCGGCGCGCAGCACCCAGTCGTATCCGATGTTCCACAAGGGCGGCCCCAGGACCGATCCCTGTGGAACACCGCACGACATCTCTCGCCGGTTCCATACTCCCTGATGACCGGGGTAGATGACGGCTCTGTCCGTCAGATACGCCTCGACTACGCGACGGAGGTAGGGCGGCACCCGGTGATACCGGAGTGCCTCCACTATACAACTCCAGGGCAGGGTGTTGAAGGCATTGGCGATGTCCAGAGACACCGCCAAGACGACCCTACCCCGGGCCACTGCATCCCCCGTCGTGAGGGCTCTTACGCGCATGACTGCGTCCACCGTGGAGCGCCCCCTGCGGAAGCCGTACTGGCTCTCCGCCAGGTCCGGCCCCACCCGCACCAACTGCCCGACGAGGCGGTCTGCAATTACTCTTTCAAAGAGCTTGCCCACCTCGTCGAGCAGCACAATGGGCCGGTAAGCGGACGGAGAGTCCGCAGGGCGCCCCACCTTCTTGATCAGGACCAGCTTCCCCGTCTTCCACCGACGTGGAAACTGGCCCCTCTCTAAGCATGCGCTTAAAAGCCCTCTGAGTCGAGGCCCGAGAGCCTCTTGCAAGGCCAGGACCCAGGCTTTCCCATGAAAGCCATCGGGTCCTGGGGCGGTGTTTTTGGCATTCAGCCTACGCACCGCCGCTCTCAGCTCTACCTCGGTCACCTCGGGAGCATCGTCGTCGTCGTCGTCGTCGTCCTGGTCCGCGTCAGATACCGCAGGAGACGGAGCCATAGGCGGAGGAGTATGTTCCCCTCGCGAGGGGAACAGAGCGCTCACCACGCCCTCCACGATCTGTGGCCGGAGACTCTGCGTCAGTGGGGGGGCCCATGGGCGGAGTTTCCCCCGCACCGCTAGATACGGGCGCCCCCATGGGTCTCTGTTCAGAGTCTCCAGCGACTCCTCGCGGGCCGATCTCTTGGCCCGCAAGATCTCCGTTCGGAGGGCGATCCTCGCAGCTCTGTACCCCTCGTATAGCTCCGCCTCGACGGCTTCCGTTTCCGGCGTGCGGTTACGGAGCCGTCTGCGGTACCTGGTGTACCGGCGTCGCGCGGTAATACACCCTTGGCGTAAAGCCGTAAGCGCCGGCGACCACCAGTACACCTGTCGCCGAGCAGAAGGCTGGACCCGGGGCATTGCCACGTCACATATCTCGGACATGGCCTCCTGGAACCACTCTGCCTCGTCGTCTATGTCGGCAGGCCTGTTCGGTGATGTCACCCAGGCCTGCACGATCGAGGCCTCCAGGAGTAGCTCCCGGTCCAGCTGCTTCAGCGACCAACGCGGACCGCTCGGGGTCTGTCCGACCGGCGGCACGCTGGAGGTCTGGGCGGAAACGTCAAACCGGATGTACCGATGATCGGAAGACGTCTCCACCTCCTCCAGAACGCGCCAGTCAAGTACGCGCGGTGACAGAGCGGGGCTGGCGAACGAGAGGTCCACCACCGATTCGCCCTGCCACCGCACGCACGTGGGGACAGAACCCCGGTTCAGGACGACCAGGCCTGTCTCCAGAGCCCAGTCCTCCACCATCCTGCCCCTTGCGTCCGTGAACCGGGAACCCCAAGCCAAGTTCTTGGCATTGAAGTCCCCGAGAACGAGCGCAGGGAGGGAACGGTATCCGACGACGACGTCTCTCAACTCCGCGAGGGAGTTGTGGAACTCGGCGAGAGTTCGGTTCGGGGAGAAGTACACCCCTACCACTACTATCTCCCCGAACCGTGCTGCCACGCAACCCCGACCCCTCTTGACCTCCTCGAGGGTCGGGGTACCGGCGGCGGCCGACGAAATGATGGTCACCGAGCCGTCCAGGTCCTCCACCCAGTCATCCCTGGGCGGGACATAGTACGGCTCGGGGACCACGGCGATGTTAATCGACCACTGCGCCATGCTCTGGAACAACAGGTCCTGAGCATCGGCGCAGTGGTTGATGTTCGCCTGGAGGAGGCGTAATGGGGCCGTTATTGGCATTCCATTACAGCCTCCTCCTCCCCAGCCCTCTGCGAGGGTCCAGCCACCGCTATGTTTGCGGTGGCGACGACGGCTGTGGGGGCAGCGTCGGCGGAAGCGGCGACGGCGGCGGTTGCGACGGTGGCGGTGGTGGTGGTGGTGGTGGAGGGCCTGCCCCTGGCCCTGGTCTTGGCGGGTGGGGCGCAGGTCCTGCTCCCAGCCCGGTGATCGGCCGGCTTGCCAGCTGCCGCACATGCTGCGCAGTGCGGCGCGGCCTCACAGGAGCCGGCCTTGTGACCGGGCCGACCACAGCGGAAGCAGCTGTTCCCTCTGTCCACCTCCGAGGTGCACCTCGCTGCCACGTGGTCGCCCACATGGCAGCGGAAGCACCTCAGAGGTCTGGGTTCCAGCAGCTTCACCTGCGCAGACACCCAGCCCACCAAGAGCCTTCGGCCCTTCCCAGTGATTTGGCTCGCCGCCGACACGGGGCAGCTCACCGTTACGGTGAGAAGCCCCGCGCGATCAGGACGGAGAGTGCCTACCCTCACCTGCTCGGCAGGGCACCCTCCAGTCCTGGCGACGGCGGCCTTCACCTCCGCCTCCGTCACAGAGTCGTCCAGGCCCATAATGCGCATGTCTGCGCTCTTGGTGGGCCTGGACACTCGAGCCTCGTCGACCAGCAACGCCCTGATCTTTTCAGCCAGGGCGTCAGCAGCTGGGCCGCTGGAGGCGCCGGGGACCTCCAGCATCCGGGCTCCGGTCTTGGTGACCTTCACCCGAACGCCGTCGGCACACCCCACCTCCTCGAGGCTCACCGCCGCCTTGGTTTTGGCGAGCACGCTGCGGTAGGTCACGCCCTTCTGGATCGCTTCCGGCTGCAGCGTAATTACCACAGCCGCGGACCTCGGGGCGCGGAGCCTGGCCGCAGCGGCCCGCTCCTTGCGCCGCTTCCGCCTCTCTCGGCGTTTGGCCGCCCTTTTGGCCTTTCCCGCCTTCTCTTTCTCCCCGGCCACTTGCCATTCGGCAGCCTCGGCCGGAGGAGGTTGGGAAGTCGGGGCAGGCTGTGACGGCCGTCTCGCCACCTGGGCTGGGGCCTTCGGGGCTTTCGCCGCCCGTGCAGCCGTCCCACCCGGTTTGGGCGGCGCCTTTGGCGCCTTCGGCGGGGCCGACCCCGCGGGTCTCAGCACAGACCCGCTGTCGGCCCGTCCCGCCGAACCCTGCTTGGGCGCAGCAGCCGCAGCGGCGGCAAATGAGCCCAGTGGCCGCTGGCCCAACGCCGGCTGACTCGCCGCCAGCGGGGGCCGCAGCACGATGCCCTCCAGCACGGAAAACCGCCTGTTGAAGCCAGCCAGCTCCTGCCGCACCAGTTCGAGAACCTGGTTCTCCGCGGCGGGCAGGGGCTGACTCGGCCCGTGCTGGAGCTCATCCCGCGCGTCCCTCCGGGGGCCAGCTCCTCGTCGGAGCTCGGCCAGGTCTGCCCGGAGCCTCTGGTTCTCCTTCACCAGGTGCTCCGTAGTGGCGGTCAGGCGGGCGACCTCCGTCCGCAATTTGGACGTCTCGTCCGCAGACGAAGGCCCGCCGAAGCTCGCCTCCGCCGCCGCCACAATGGTGGCCGTGGCCGCGGATGTGGCCCTGCTCCTAGAGGAGCCAAGCCTCTTGTGGACCACATCCTTGATGGCGTTCACCACGACCCCCGCAAGCCTGTCCGCTCGCTCCGACTTGGAGCTGACAGAGAACGCCGATACTCCGCTTGAGGACCCCGAGATCGATACCCGGGGACCCTCAGCGGCGGACCGGCGCTCCTCCTCCGCGGCGAGCCTCAGGGCTCGCCTGCCACCCTTGGAGCCTTTCGACGGCCTCCCCGCCCCCCTACCCCTCGTGCTGGTGGGAACCTTGGGAGGCGGCGCCATCACCTCCGCGTCAGAGGACGACTCACGGCCGTCCCCTGCCTTGGAACGCTTCTGGTTCCGGAAGAACCGCGAGCCCTGACTCACGGCGCTTCCGGAAGCGCTCCCCTCCTCACGCTCCAGGCTCCTAAAGGAGCTCAGAGCGGCGAGTAGTGGTGCTGCGTCGGTCGCCGACGCCGCACCACTCTCCGCCTCTTTGCCGACTTCACCTTGGCTTGTATCACCCGACCGCGGCTTGTCGGGCGTCTTGAAGCTAAAATTGATCATCTCCTCAAAGGTAGGAGATGATCTGGAGCCTCCTCGGCTCTTGTTGTCGGGATTGTTCCCGACAGACGGATCCAGGTCGTCGTTGGTGGTTTTCGTTTGACTAAAGCCGCCCCCCCCAGCATACGAATGGGGGCGGAACTGGGAATTATTCTCTTTAATCTTGTTTGGCATTATGGTTTTTTCCTTTGGAGGGTGTGGTCCCTGTCTCCTCCTCTCAACCTCCCTATCCCTTCCTCGCATATCATATAGTCCACATTCACTCTCTCTCATTCACTCACTCACTCACACACTCTACCCCCCCAGTTTCGGCGCCACTCTCACAGTCGCATCTGATGAACAGATGCGTACCAGAGAGCAGCGACGAAGTTCCCCCAGGTTCCATGCCGTTAGGAGGCTCGAACAGCTTGCTCAAGCCTCCCAACGGCGCAGCCCTCTTGTGAGGCGCTAGCATTTGGACATCCCTCCAATACGCATCCCATAGCCACGCCTCCAAGCTGGGATTGGGTGGAGGTCGCATCCACTGGCAGTCGACGATGATCGACTGACAATGGACGCGACCCCCGGTGTGTTCCTCTTAGTCGGGCCTCTCCCCTGGAGCCTTCCGGCCCAAGTTAGTCACTCATGCCGGAAGTCCCCAGGATCATGGAGACCCATAAGCCCCACCACGACGGCAACGTAGAAACACTCGGTGGGGACGCATAGTAGGTGACGAGTGCAGTGTTTATATTTGTGGTTTTTTTAACATCACGTAAGGCATATGAAAACTTTGAAAGTTTGGCTCGAAGTTTTTGGATGTGGGACTTCCAGTTTATGTGAGTATCTATAGACAAGCCGAGAAGATTAAAAACGTTTACTTGTTCTATTTTTGTGTTTTCAAAACTATAATCTATTTTTAATGGCGCTTTTTGATGGGGGTGAAAATTAATTACTTTAGTTTTTGAAAAAAATATTTCTAGATTATGTTTATCCATCCAGTTGATTGCTGTAGAAAGAAGGGAGTCAATTTTGTCTTTAATATTTTTACTATTTTGGCAAGAGGTGAGTAGCGAGATGTCGTCTGCAAATAAAACACACGGTCCGCTTATAGTCTTTGGTACGTCATTTATATATATAAGGAATAAAGGGCAACCTATTACACTTCCTTGGGGGATTGACGCGTTTATTGCTCTAGTACTGGATCTTACTTTTTCTATTTCTTTTGTGATGCTATTATAGTAATCAATCTCGACCAGTTTTCTTATAGGTATGATGAAAACCATTCATGGGCTTTTCCTCGAATTCCTATTCCATGCAATTTCTCTATTAGTATTTTAAATTGGACCTTGTCATAGGCTTTGGTCATATCAAGTAGTATACCTACGGCGTAGTTTTTTCTGTTTATAATATTTAAGGCTTGGTTTGGCTACTTTAGCCATCTATAAATATGTACAGACTGTTGTCAACATTACCTGACCCACCCTAAAATCAAACGACTTTGGACCCTCTGCCTGTAACATTAAGGTTTATTTAATTTATATGAGCTTATCACACAAGTGCACGAGGACTCGATGAACAAAAATACAATAAACAGACACTCAAATTTGATCTTTAACACGTAACGTTAAGGTAAACCCACCCAACATAGCCACCGGCATTATATATGTTTTTGTTAAGCTATTTTAATCATTATCTCGTTAACATTAAAGTTGAAAAGCTTTTAAGTCACACTACATAATTACAACCCAATCTTTAATTTCGCGTATTCCCAACAAGTTCTTATGGCTTAGCGGTTTGAAGCTGGATTGACGACGAACAGCATGTGGGTTCGAAAACACAGTCCACCTATACATCAGTTTCTTTTTTAATTTGTTTTCTTTTCTACAATATTGCTTGCAATATTAAAGAACGACCAATATGATTTTCACCTAATAACTTATCTTGTAAACGGGTGGGTAATTTAAAAAACTTTAAGTTCACAGTTCTTTATAATGAATACGAATATTTATTTTTCACATAACTTATTACAAGTTATGTGAAAATATTACCATTTTAAAAAGTTTATGTATAGTCTGTAGTTCTTTACAATAATACAAGAAATAGTTTTGGAATATAAATTCTATATTGAAAGCAAAACAATATCTTTGTCGCAGGATTTGATCACGAACCTTGTTTTTCTCAGTCTTACACACAGACCACGAGACCAGAATTACTTGAACTCAATCATTAAAATAAGCTTATCATATTATAACAAATAGTTATAAAATATAACCTAATGCTAACGTTTTAAATTTGCGTGTCTATATTATTATTGTATTTGTTCATCAAATCCTCGAGCAGTTGTCTGATAAGCTCATATAAATTGAATAAACCATAATGTTACATGCAGAGGGTCCAAAGTCGTTTGATTTTAGAGTGGGTCAGGTAATGTTGACAACAGTCTGTACATATTTATAGATGGCTAAAGTACTTGATCTATTTTTTCGGAAACCGTTTTGGCAATCATCAAATATTTTATATTTATCGCAGAAGGTGTAGAGTCGGTCACACATAGCCTTCTCAAAAATTTTTGATGCTGTTGGTAATAGTGCGATAGGGCGGTAGTTGTTAGGGTCTGTTTTATTATTTATCTTATGAATAGGTTTTATTAAAGCTGTTTTGAGTTGACTTGGAAATGTTCCTTCTTCGAATGACTGGTTAATTAGTTTGTAGAATGGTAGGGTTAGTTCATCTGCACATTGTTTCAATAAAAATGGAGGTAGTTCGTCTACTCCGTAGCTTTTTTTGGTTTTCAGGTTCTTAATTATTCGATTTACTTCATAAGGGTCTACTGGGTTGAGAAATATGGTGTTTTCTGTAGGGTTAACCACAGAGGATCCCTTCGCTCCAGTAGCCTTCTCCCCGATGGATGCAAAAAAACTATTGAAAATATTGGCAATCTGTTTCGGTTCACTTACCAGGTCATTATTCGTTTGCAATGTTATATTACTTTTGTCATGTTTTACTACTTTATTTATTCTCTCATTTATTATACTCCACATGGTTTTTATTTTATTCGTTGCTTTTTTCATTCTATTTGTATATTGTATTTTTTTTTAAAATTTTTCATATTTTTTATAATATTGTGATAGAATGGGATCGTTTGTTTTTAGTATAAGGGTTTTTAGTAGTCTTTTGTTCTTACAGGATAATTTAATGCCTTTGGTTAACCAGTACATTTTTTGTTTCGTTTGTAGTTTAAATCGTTGTAAGGGGACGCATTTATTTAAAATGTCCCTTTATTTATTACTTAACGCGTTATAATTATCGTCAATGTTTTTGCCTGTTGTTATTATGTCGTGCCAATTCTGTTTATTTAATTCGGATTTAAATTCTTGAATATTGTGGGTATTATATAATCCTTTTTTAGTATACCAGGTTGTTTGCTCAGTATTTTTATGTAGTTCCATATTGAAAATAGTTGCATTGTGATCTGATAAACCTAATTCTTCAACGATTGCACAATTATTTTTATCGTAAAAGTTCGTAAATATTAAATCTAAACATGTTGAGGTAGTGTCTGAAATACGGGTGGGCTCTTATAAGTGTTGTATAAATTTATATTCCAACATTAGATCTAGGAATAGTTTTGCTTTTAAATTTTTATCTAAAATATTTATATTGAAATCACCTCCTAATATTAAATTAGATTTTACAAATTTATTATTAATGTAAGACAATATTTGTTTTAACTGACGAATAAATACGTCTTCCTCTTTTTTATTCCAATAAATAGTTACTATAACAATATTTTCCTTTGGTAGTTCAATTGCACATGCTTCTATAGAATATTCAATAGACTTATCCTTTATATAACTTATCTCTTTAAAGTCGATATGGTCTTGCAATAAGATGCAGACACCGCCACCTCCTCGATTGTGGCGACAAAATGATGCTGCTATGTTGTATCCGCTAAAATGTAGGTTTTCTATTTTTTCTTGTGAGAGCCAAGTCTCACTTAGACATATAGCTTCATATATTGGTTTTTCATGAATAAAGGCTTCTAGTAAGTGTCGCTTATTCCAAATACTTTGCATGTTTTGAAAAATAATTTTAAAGTGATATTTAGAAGTTTCGAAATGAGTTGTCTTCATTGTTATTTAACTTGCAGTATTGGCTTGCAGAGTTGTTACTTGCATTCTTGTCTAATTGTTGGTTTGGTATAATATTATTGTGATACATGTCAATATTTTTCATGATATTAGTAACTAAGTCCAGTAGATCTTTAAATATCGTACGTAGTCCAGTGTTGTTTAATTTCCCCGACTATTTATTAAACATGCTGCAGTCATATTCAAGATTTAAGTTACTGTCTAAAAGGAATGCATGTCCATGTGTCAGTATATCTAAGTATAGCAGATTGTTGAATGTTTCCACTCGACAGTTGAATAAACTAGTGTCAAAAGGATACTTGTATGTTGGCAAACAAATTATCATATTAGTGTGTTGCACTGCTTGAAGTACCTCTCGTATGTGAAAAATTATGTTATAATAATCATTAGTTCTTTTGAAGTCTTCTTCTCCAAGAAATATAATGCAGAAATCATTTAAGGTGTAATTTATCAACTTAGTCTCTAGACCGATTAGAAGTTGTTTTGTATTTCCATGGGATTTTAGGTAGTGACATACACCGTAGTTTTGGAAAGTGCTTTCAGCTGTTATCAGTACATCGTTTTTATTATTACTACTTAATAAACATATCTTTCGTTTTGGTATATATTTCGATTTTATTTTTTGGTGATGACCATTTAGGACTGCTTGCGATGTTGAGCATTCTGGTTTCTCTAATGAATACTCACAGTTTTCGGGCGGTAGTAATAATGGAGGACATGTCTTCGGGGGGGTGTACTATGCCAAATCGAATGCCAAATAATCGAATATCAATTGATCGACCACTATACATCGAACGTCTAAATACTCGAACGTTCATAATATTGAATGGTTAATAAATCGAACATTCAATATATCGTACACTAAGTACATCGAGTGTTCAAAGTATCGAATGTTTGTTTGATCGAGCGTTCAACGCATCGCGTATTCATTCTATCGACATATTAATATACTGTATAGGTATTTTTATTATAGAATACCAGAAAAACACAAAATTTACTAATAAATCCATGTTGTTTTTATTATTTAAATTTTCTTCAATCGCATTATCATCCCTTTTGCCTCTTTTTGTTGAGTAGGTTTTCCCAATCCCGCGTTTGCCTTTTCAATAGCTTGCTCCTTAACTAAGAATTCTATGTAAATAAAGACCCCGTTTGTGCTAATCAAACAACGTGTTCCATCTTCTGTGCCATCCTTCAATGTTGTTTTGAGTTCTATAAAAGCCCAGTGTATTATTTTGAAACACAGACCACAGTGAAGGTCTGCCCAGGGGTCGTGGATAAATTCGAAACCTGGGCACTCAAGGCAGGGAAGGAACAGGGGTGGGTTGGATGCATGGATTTATTAGTAAATTTTGTGTTTTTCTTGTATTCTATATAAAAGTACCTACCTATACAAGATATTGATATTTCGATAGAATTAATACGCGATGCTTTGAATACTCGATCAAACAAACATTCGATATTTTGAACACTCGATGTATTGAGTGTACGATATATTGAATGTTCGATTTATTAACCATTCGATATTATGAACGTTCGAGTATTTAGGCGTACGATGTATTGTGGTCGATCGATTGAAATTCGATTATTTGGCATTCGATTTGGCATAGTACACCCTCTTCGGGGTTATCGAAACATTTTTCTTTTTGGCAGATTTTGGTTTTGGTGTACGAATGGTTTTTCCAGATGTACAGACTTTTTTAAAATTATTTATTACTAGTTTACATTTTTCCAGTTCTTACTTTAAGGAAGAGTTTTCTACGTTTAAGTTAGTTACTTCTTGGTTTGCTATTTGTAGTTCATCGTGCAATTGATTAATTTTATCGTAAAGCTCTTTATTGTTTTGTGAATCATTGATTGAAGTATTTGGTAAACTTAACATTGTTGTGTCAAAGAGGGATTGGTTTGATGATAAGTCACAAAGCGAACTTGAACGTTGTGGTTTTCGAAATGTAATATTACATTGTTCATTCTCCATCGCAATCTATCGCTATTGAAGTTGAGTAATATTTAAAACGATTTTTTGATTCTAAAAAGTCTTGTCTGAGTCTAGGCGCGAACTTACGACCTCACGTTTCCGATGTACACTCAATAGCCCCTCGACCACTTGTACTGTTTCAGTTAAGTTTGAAATTGGGCACCGCTTTCTTCATGTACTATTTTTAAAATAAAGTCGTTAAGAATAACTCATTAGAAATTTTTATTCTATTTAGGTACTTGTAAATACTTGTTCAATTCATGTTTATCACTGTCACTATACATACACTTTGTTTTAGTTTTTTCTACACTTTCACACACTATTTTCGAGTTAAGTGTTTTTTTTTGTTGACACTTTTAATTGTTATCTTCAGTTTACAGTTTTTCACTTGTTATTTATTTTCTTTTAAAGATAACACTCACACTTCGTTATTGGACTATTGTTTGTCGTTTTACGCTAAGTTTATGATAAATATAATAAATTTACAGAAAAAACACATAAAATTAAAACGGAGCTGTAAACTCTAGTTTTCGAGGTCTACCCTCTCGTCGAGTAAAAAAACAGGTGTGTAAGTCAGGTTGCTTCGCGACGTGCCTATATTAACTTAGGACACGCCGCGTCACGGTGTGAGTCGGTGTCGTGTGAATATGTCATGCGGGCGGGCTTGAAACTATCGGCACAGCGGCGCGGGCTGGCTCTATCAAGGGACTGGTTGCTTGACTCTGCGTGGGGTCTCGCGACGGTCCTCGGCGGCGAGGACGGAAGAACGGTGGTCTGCGTTTTTTCAACGTGCTAGTTTCCCTACGGCTCTCTTGGAGCAGGGTCGTAGCGTCGTCGGGTGTGATTAATGTGTGCCGAGGTCGGCGAACGTTATTAATAAGGGAGGGAATGTATCGGCCGGCCGATACGATTAGGGGGTTCCTATGTTTAGCAGCCTTTTCGAAGAAACGCTTGGTGAGGCGTTTCATGAACTGCTGGACGGTGGGGATTTAACTGTGTGTTAAGCACACCGTCAAATACCTTCGCCACTACAGTTGCAAGCGATATAGGCCTGTAGTTATTTTTATCCGCTAAATCACCCGTTTTATTTTTTACCACCGGCACCACAATTGTCCTCATGAAGTCCGCAGGTAGGTAGGAGTGGCACACACACAGTGAGAAGAACATTGCAAGAACTCTCGCCAAGTGCGGTGTTGCAGGTGCTCAATGCTGAGTGCGTCGTGCCCAGGGGACTTTCCCCGGTCAATTTGGCTTATGGCATTCGCAATATCCTTCGCGAGGAATCTTATTCCTACAATTTTATTGTTCGAGTCAGCATTCAGCACCCCACTCGCCGGGCCAAGCGCCGACCGGACTGAAAACTGTTCTCTGAAAACGTTCGCAATGCTCTTAGGATCACTTAAGCCAGCGACGCTCCCAGGAAGGCCAGGCCGCGAGTTAACTTTCTCGTTTTTCGCCAAAACCCACGGAAGTCACCTTTCGAGTATTGTTCAGCGAGGGCGTCCATCCGTATCTGGTCCCGATTATTCTGGCACCACCTTAACCTGGACTTGAACACTTTTCTACTCTCTCGCATCTCCTCATACACACAGCCATACTTAGGTCTACCACACAGTACCCACTCGTTAAGCCTCAGCCTGGCCTCCCTGTGAGCCTCGCCCACATGCCTATTCCATCCCGTCAATCGCGCACCACGCCCACCCTTCCGCGCGCTTCCTCCATTCACCATTGCCGCGCCCTGAAGGGCAGACACAATGTCGGAGTATAGTTTATCTAGGACACGCTCATGGTCATGGTTATTACACAAATAATCCGCACATTGTGTACATTCTGAGGGAAAATCAATTAATTTTAATCTCCTATGACACTCTTCACTATACAATAAGACCTGTTTCTTATTTCTTTCCCCCCTATATAATATTCATATTTTCATTACAACCCATACATGTAACTATCTTGGGCGTTAACACATATAAATTACCGTCCGACCATAGAGTGTCATACCTAACAAAAACATTCGTAACAGACTGCTTCGCCGCGTGAGTTACACAATGATCGAGCCAGCTGGGCGTACCGTGTACGTCACTTATGTATGTAAAGGTACCGGAATTTCTCCCTAACATTTCTACATCTATACACGACCAACTCTCATCGCTACACACATTAATAAGTTCATTGTAAAATAACTCAGCCGGCGCCGCATTAAAATCTCCCAACACAAAAACAGACTCGATATTACTCTCATCAACAATCGCACTTATCTCACTTAAACAGTCAATAAAATCCGGCAGATTGCTCACGGAGTTCGTTGGCAAATACGCACTTATAACTAACACTGACCTATCGCCTGCCGCTATTTTAATGGCACAAATAAGCTCACTACACTGAATCACGGACACTTCTTGAAAGGTATTGTAACGCCAAAACACCGCGATGCCACCGTAGGGGCGTCCGCGCAAAATGCCTGCCGACGTATCCACGGCCGACGTTGCCGTGTAGCCGAACCCGCTATCAATCGTACCTACGAGTACAAAAGGTATGTCGTGTGGGAGTAGCTAGGTCTCCTGCAAGCATATTACGTCACACGTACTGCATAGATCTCTGATGTAGTGGACAGCTCGTTTCACATTTTTACAATTGTAACTTGCCAAGCGATATGACCGACTATCCATTATTTGTCTCATTTATGCCACCAGTAGGATTATTCTCCTGATTTTTATCTCTTCGTCTGTAACTCACGAACCGTCGAAATATGACACCCGCCGGCCAAAGTTTCTCGTCCATGTACATGGGTAGATTACATTCCAGTATATAAAACTTGTATACTTTATACCCTCGCAGCACTCGCATGTTTATAACTTCTAAAGTTACAGTTTCCTTTGTTCTTTTTTGTATATACTGGACTATGTCGCTCTCCTTAGTCGAACTATGTACGTTCGTAATAAACATTGGAATTTTCTTCTCAGCAGCCTTAAAAGAACATTCCATGTCCCTCGCTACGCCGGACTTTCCCACATATCGATAATTTATATTTTTCTTGCGATGGGTCACTTGCTGCCATCCGTCGCCGTCGTTATTATTTTCATTTGTCATAGTCAAAGTGTCGCGCAACCCAACTATCGGCCGGCCGCATCGCTCTAACTCACGACGATGGCCCATAGCAGCCGTCAGCTGATTAGAAGCCTTCAGTGTAGCAGCGACCGAGGGGCTAGGTACCGATGACGTCACCGGAGCGTTCGCTGCACCGACCCGTGCGCTGTCCGGCTGACTCACCGGCGCCGGCGGGCTCTCCTCCCCCGCGACGGCTCCACTCGCCTGCTTACGTTGCGTAACTCGCGACTGCTGCCGCTCATGTCCTTCCTCAACATAATCACGTCTTTTTTCGTCGTCTACCCCCAATTTTCTATATTGAGGTAAATGTGAGAATATGTTATTCGTTGATTCATTTGTCGAGTCGTTGATGTATTCATGCGACAACCCCATGGGTCCACTATCTAGCCACGCTCCACGTTTTGTATTTATTTTAAAAGCGGACGTCGGTGGTATGGAGTTATTTCTTATTCGCAACACTTCGACCTTTAAATCTTGTACGCTGTCGGTAGTTGCATAATTGATCGTTATGTTCTCAATTTCCGTTTTCATTATTAATTTATCCTTTAGCACCTTCGAGCAATCTAAATGATCCCACAGTATTGAAGGTAATTTATACAACTGTCGCGCAACAAACACGGGGATATCATCTGGTTCCATGGATTTTAAAAGGCTAATAATATCCGAAAGATCACGCTCCTCCTTGCCTTTATTCTTTCGGATTAGTTTTCGCTTATCCGTTGGTAAGGCTTCGCATAAAAGCGTCTTGGATTTCTTTATTTTGTCACTAGTAAACGCCGATGCACATATTCGAACTAATGTTTCTTCATCCGCGATCGATATTTTCTGTTGCACATAACATAGCAACTCATCTACCAGAGCGTTCTTCCACAGTGGATTAAATTACGCAGGCCCTATCAATGTTAGGACAAAGGTCAAAGGTCAAAGGGACGAGGACATCGGTCTTATAAAGGCTACATATGTTTATTTATATGTATGGCAACACGAGCTATATATTTAGAGATGCCTTGTCACGTGAGGTCATTGCACAGATTTATGGAGCGACAATGCACCAACTTCATTGGAGCGTCCAAAAAATTAATAAAGTTACTGATAGCACAAGAGTCCAACCTGCCTGAGGAAATCGCGAAGAGCTTAGCTCTCATCGGCACAACGTGGCATTTTATTCCTGCACTTGCTACCAATTGTTGTTTGTTCTTGCTGGCTCGAGAGTTTGCAAAGAAGAATGGTTACAAATTTAGCTGGTCAACCAATGGCAATATCTTCCTGCGGAAGGAGCAAGGTGAAAGGCAATTTTTAATTCAATCTGAGAAGTGCTTAGCTGGTCTGCAGGGGAACCTTGCATGACTGCTATTGTTAATGGTCACAATCACTCATTTATTGCTTCATATTTTTCTTTTTTGCATGTTTACTAGAAAAACTTTGATTTATATACCTTTGCTTACATACTTACTCTACTCACACCACACTGCATATAATGAAAACATACAATACATCACATTCTTATGTACTATTACACACACAAAAAACGAAACACAACAAAATGACACACACTATGTAAACTTTAATAAAAAAGGTAAAACAAAAAGACACATTGTTTTGGACTTTATAGAAATCTTTTATAAATGGCTAATTTAATCGAACTAAATCAAGAACTTGAATCCGTGTCACGGGCACAATCATTTTGTTGTTCTCCAGAAGACTGTACCATATACTTACCCACACATGACAAGGCTATACAAATATTACACCTAAACATTAGAAGTATAAATAAACATTTCGAAGAGCTAACAGTAATAATATCTATAATAAATATAAAATGTAAAATCATAATTTTAACGGAGTGCTGGTTGAGTAAGGTCCACAAAATATCTATCTTGGATGGATACACACCATACTACACCATGCGTACTCACAATCAAAATGATGGTATAATAATTTATGCTGCTGATAACTTAAACTGCAAAATATCGGAGCCTGAGTTTAAGGACGCTAATTGCCTGGTCTGCAGTGTAGACAATAATCTGGCAATTGTGGCCATTTATCGTTCGCCTTCCTATAAAAATAGACAAAATTTTGACAACTTCTTAGATAGTCTAAACAATGTATATAAGACTTTATCTGAGTATAACAGTATTGTACTCATGGGAGACATAAACATAGACATAAAACCAAACACATCGGACGATGCGAATATTGAATGCGTCACACGGACTAATACCAGCTCATACTTCTCCTACTAGACTTAATAACTGCCTAGATCATATTCTACTTAAGTCTACACTACCAGCTATTAGCATAGTCCTTGAGACTTACATTACCGACCATGCACCAGTTATGTTATCTTTACAAAATGCAAGCGCTAGTCCCAAACCGAAGAACGTAGCAACTCAGCTTGATTACCAAGCGATTAAAAAATAATTAGAAGAGATGAACTTTACTGAAGTGTTACAGATTGAAGACGCAAATGAATCCACAAATAAGTTCATCTCGCTATTAATGACGGTAACAACTAAGCATACCAGATCTGACCCGGTATCTAGAAGAAAAATAAATTTAAAACCCTGGATTACTCCAGGACTTCTACGCTGTATTAAACATAGAGATAGACTTCATAAAAAATCATCTAAGACTCCTGATAACTTAATTCTAAAGCTAACATATACACGCTATCGAAATTTTTGCAATCGTCTGCTAAAAAAACTAAAAAGGAATTATGAGAAAAAAGAGATTGAGAAAGCCGGTCATAATCCCAAAGCCCTCTGGAACGTCATCAAAGATATCACTCATACTAGAAAAGTAAATTCATCACCCGTAGAACTACTTAATAACCAAAATAACCCTAGGATTGCTGTTAACCAAATCTGTTCTTATTTTACAAATGTGGGAAGTAACCTAGCAAATAAAATAATAACTGCGAATCAAAGTAGACAGTCAAATCCAACACAAAACGATAATTCATCTCCCAGTAATTCATTTCTTCTTCTGGAAACTGACGACGCTGAAGTAGACTCTATAATACTACAATTGCGTAATGACTGCGCCACGGGTTGGGATAAAATATCAACCAACATACTAAAAGAATGCAGAAAAATATTAACAGTTCCCATAACACACATATGCAACCAGTCCATACGAACAGGTGTATTTCCCCAGGCTTTTAAAAAAGCGTTAGTCCATCCTATCCACAGTCTCTGTCCCCTCGACAGAGACTGTGTTAACAATTATAGGCCAATATCCGTATTATCTGCGCTGTCAAAAATTCTGAACTCACGGCTAAATAGTTTTTTGGACAAGTGTAACATTATTGCTAACAATCAGTATGGTTTCCGTCGCGGCATATCCACCGAGGATGCCGTACTAGATTTAACACAGTTCGTTGCAAGGCAACTGGATTCAAAAAACAAATGTCTTGGTGTTTTCCTGGATATGGCGAAGGCTTTTGACACGGTCTCTGTCCCCATCCTGCTGAACAGACTTGAACAAATAGGAATCAGGGGTGTACCTCTTTCGATGTTCAAGAGTTATTTAACAAATAGGACACAACAGGTAATAATTAACTCTGTACTCAGTGATGAACAATTTGTCACCTTCAGCGTGCCACTAGGTAGTGTTTTAGGCCCTACATTGTTTAAAATATACATCAATGACCTATGCAAAATATCACTTTCAAATGCAACCATGTATACGTACGCAGATGACACTGCCATTGTGGTTTACGGACCCAGCTGGGAATTCGTAAAAGCTAAGGCCGAAGACTGTCTTAGAAAAATAATTAACTGGCTAAACTGTAACTTTCTGACTCTAAATAAAAAAAAACCTAATTATGTAATCTTCGCAATAAGGAAAAATAACAAACCATCGGAAGAGTTTAACCTAATTGCACATACATGTTGGGATAACACACAGACCTGTCAATGTCAGACTCTTACTCCAGCCAGTGTTGTTAGATATCTTGGAGTGCAAATTGATGAGCAACTACGGTGGGATAAACAACTAAGCAAAGTTATTGCAAGGTTGAGAACTATGATATATCTGTTCAGAACTCTCAGAGAAACAGTATCACAAGAGCTTCTTATAAAAATATACATTGCGCTGTGTCAGTCTGTGATCAGCTATTGTGTCCCGGTATGGGGTGGGGCGGCAAAGACGATGTTTCTTGCCCTGGACAGAGCCCAAAGAGCTGTTCTCAAGGTCATCATAACAAAGCCATATCGATACCCTACTGAGCAACTGTATATGGACTGTAGGTGCTTACTGTTCGTAAGCTCTTTGTGCTCCGATCCATTTTAAGAATGCATCGGACTGTTGCTCCGCCCGATGCTGGCAGACGAAGAAATTCACCAGCCTGTCCCAGTGTTTCACACAGTACAACTTTCGCAAAAAGACAATACTTTGTTTTAAGTTCTTACCTATACCGTACAGTTAACAAAAAAACCAACATAGTTAAACTAAACACATATAATGCAAAAGCTGCGGTTAGGGGGTGGTTATTGCAATTAAGTTACGAGTACTTAGAAACCGAAAATCTCATTACCTTTATTACATAGCCCTAACAATTATATCCACTCACGCACTCTCCATACAGATATAAACATATATATACATTCCTCCCCTCGCATCTTTACACTTGCATACCACACCCTTCATAATACACTTACCTACTTCACACTTACACACCACACTTGCATCATACACCTCTCATCACAATCATACCTATTTTTACACACACATACAATAGTAGTGGCACTCGGTAAATATTGTACGAGTATAACTCATGGCTGAACACTACCCCCTGAGATACAGGTTACCACCTAGTTCAGGGGATAGGGTCAAAACATCTTGGCGACTACCACAGCCACCACTTTAGATTAAGTATTTCGAAATTAAGTTCTTAAAAATTGTAATTTTTCTTTATTGGTGAGAAATAAACAATTTTATTTTTAAATAAACAATTTTATTTTTATTTGATTGGATTGTGGGAGGCAGAAGTAAAATCCACCAAATTCCAATTAAAACGGGTCACAGGTAACTCTACACTCAACTTTGAAAAGATGACCACTTTGGTAATAGTTGGTCGCTGTGTTGAACGCAAGACATTGTTACACTTGATGTTCTTTCTCCATATTTAGCTTATGGTTATTGTGACCGTCCACTCTTAATCCTATTTAATTAATTTTATAAAAATTATATTTATTTCAAAACTAACGCCTTGGGCATATGGCCGAGTTTTTATAGAAACACAATTGCGCAATTAAAAATGAAATATCTATTAGTTTAAAATAACATCTAGGGATAATGGCACAAAACAACATTTCTTTCAATGGCTGTCGACCCTTTTTGGAAACACATTAAAGGACCCTAATTAACAGCAAAAAAAGGATACTCTATTCATGCAAAATACTAAAACATTTGAGAGTTTTGGAAAGTGCCTATAATAAAGTATTGTGTTTTACTGCAAACATATGTCTGAAGGGTCGCTGAGAAACGATATCTTTACAAATTCTAAGAAGTTGGGATAGAAAGTTTTGAGTCCGAAAACCATTAAGATTTATTACAAAAACTAACATAAGGGCTATTCAGAAAAAAACTGTGGGAATATTGGAAAAAACTGAGCATTCGCAATGTGGGCTGGACCAAACCCAAAAATATGACACTTGGGAGTTTGAGAGGCTGAGATAGGTGGCTAAAGGGCGACGTAGGCGGAGTTTTCGAAAAAACGAAGGGCAGGGATGACGTTGCTGGAGGTAGTCAGTGGAGGCGGTCGAGACAGACGGGCTTGAGACTTGAGCTGGCGTGGGTCGTGGTCGAGGAGTTAGGATGGAGGCCTATGTCCAGTTGTAGTTTTAGAAGTATGAGTGTCGTTATTAAGTTAAATATAAATGGACTAGTCCAGTTAAGTTAATTAGTATTTAAAGTGTGTGTGGTTACGTCTCTGAAGAGATTAGGCAAGAGTATTAGTTCTGTTTATACTTGAATATTATGAGTTTAGTTTATAATAGGGTTTAGATATCCGTAAGTAGAGTGTAAAGGTACGTGTGTGAATCTCGGTGACTGCGATGGAGAATGAATGGGTGAGTTTTGGCTGTTTTATGCGAGCATCAGTTTATTTATAAACATTTATCTTAGCGTAGCGAGACTATTTCTATATTCTATCATGTTTTATAGTTACTGCTATATTATCATATTTTAATATGTGCCCATATATATTTAAATTCACACCCTGGCAGATATTTGTCACTGGCGTTTGGCAATAGAGAAGCTGGAGGGTGAGCAGTTGATATTCAGGCTTGATGGCCACCCCGTAAGTGGGATTGTAGGATTAACTAAACGCTGGTGATGGTTACGGCTTCCTATATTTATGGTCTAGCACAGAATCCTTGCGTAGACCTTGGTTCATAAAGGCTTCCTCTGGGGTAGGCGTCACCACCTAGGCTTCACTGGATTTCATAAACTAATCGTTCTAAGAACGCTAGGTAATCGTGTTTCGTTAAAACCAACCCCCGGCCGTTTTGTAGGCCTATATCTGAATCGACACTATTTGGTGAAACACGAGAATTGGATGGCATCAGCCTCTAGGCTGTACCGTATATCCACGAACTGGGGAGTTTAAGGAAGTTTGGAGTGACGATTGAACCACTTCGGTATGCACCAAGGATGTCGCAATGAATTCTGCTACAGACTGTGTCCGCGAAGCGCTTGTGCAAGTTTTGTGTGACCTTAGAAAAGGGGTAAGGTAACGTAATTGGGTTGTTTACATTTGTACGCGTTTAAAGTCTCCTAAAACCTAAACTTGTCTTCCTCAACGGCAGGTGGACTTCGCAGTTCTCTGTCTTAGAGTTGTGTAAGACATTTATATAGAGCATAGGGGCCGTGTTCATTTAGATTAGCTACAGTGCCCAAATAGTGGTTCTGTTGCATTAGCCCTAACTGTACACGTATGACGAGGCAACTGTTCCATGTCACTAAATGGGTTCCTAGAGCGCTAAGCATATAATTTAACGTAACTGTAATGTTGGACTTCCTAAGCATAAAGCGTGACGCACCCACCTTATATAATGCACTTTGCATCCCTCTTGTCTCATTAACTTCATACCTTGTTGTTATTTTGTTTATGTACTACTACTACTTATTTTATTTAGTTTATGTACTACAATACTAACCGTGAATTCCCAATATTAATCTCACCTTGTTTCCCTTCCTTGTTCCTTAAACTTATATAAGTCGGAACAAGGAGCTGTAGTATGGGAATTCACTTCGAATAGACGGTGGGGGATTATCCATGTCAGGAATTGTCGTAAATCCACAAGGAAGGGCGGGGAGTGAGCCCTTTCTCTTCTCTGTAAGGGAAGCCGTATCAAAATCCAAATATATATCTATGAAATATATCTATTTAGGAAAAACGAAAATTTTACTCAGTATAGGGTATTTTTTAAGGTCAGTCACATTATGATAGATTATATGAGTTCATATAATAATTGTCTACTAATTCTAGTGTGATGGCCCTAGTTTATCACTTGTGGCTTCGAATCACAGCCCTTTGATAGATTCTATCTTTGCACGTGTAAGCAGGCACACCAGTTATGTATGGAGGCTTATCTAATTTAGCTTAGTGTTTATGCTTGAGTTCGTTTTTAATGGCATAATTGAGTGTGCTAGCTAACAAGTGGCGGTTTATTTAATTTTATGATTATATTTTAGACGATACATCTTTATTTTTCTTTTTACATACGTAACATACACATATGTTAAGATTGTTGCATATAATTATATAGATTCAAGTTCTTCAAACTTAACAGACATATGTGTTGCTGGGGAGTTTATTGGCCACTTCTTCTTCACAGCTGAAACACTAGGAAGTGGTGACGGGCGGGCGTTGTGATAACCACTCTTCTCCCAGTTATGAAAGTGAGTGGGTTGCAAGAGTTGGATTTGCATACGATTACATTAGATGATCCCCAGTACAATAGGCCTAATAAAATTAATATTTTATTAGGTGCTGAAATTTACTGTCAGATCATACAACATGAACTTTTGAAAGGACTTACCGGTACTCCAGTAGCTCAATGCACCTCTCTCGGCTGGATACTGTCTGGGTTGGTATCTAACTGATAGTACAGACACTAAACTTGTAGTTATGAATGCTACCGTTACTGAGGATGAAGTTCTGAAAAGATTTTGGGAATTGGAGTCAGATCATTCTTCAATTTCATAAAAAATGTTAACTGAAGAACAACAGAAATGTGAAAAAAAAATTAATAGTACAACGCATAAAGCACCTGATTTACGTTACGTAGTCCGATTACCTTTGCGCGAAGCTGATCCTGCATATAAACATGGTAGATTTCGGGAGATAGCTGAAAATAGATTAAAGTTGTTAGAAAGAAAGTTAAATAAAAATAAAGTAATGAAGAAAATCAATACAGATGTTATAAAAAAGAGTACTTACAGTTAGGTCACATGTTTCCTGTTCCAGATAATGATCATAAGCAGTCTGAATCTGTTCATCTTCCCCATCATGCGGTCATACGAGAGGACAAGTCCACCACAAAGTTGAGAGTCGTCTTTGATGCGTCGTGTAAGAGTGTGAATGGCGTATCCCTGAACGACACATTACTGATTGGTCCACAATTACATCCTATTTGCTTAGCGGCTGTTATTTTACAAATGTATCGCCATGTGCGAGTCCATGATGATAATGCGGTGTTTCAGCGAATACTGTGGAGAGATAATTCTGAAGTTACGGTGCAGGAATAGTAGCTGGTCACTGTTACATTTGGAACGGGTTCAGCCCCATACTTAGCAGTCAAGGCACTTCAGCAGGTAGCACTTGATGAAGGAGATAAATTTTCAGAAGCTGCAAAAAAGGTTCTTGAAGACTTTTATATGGATGACATTATGAGTGGCTGCGAAACGGTAGAAGAAGGCATTAAATTATTTGAAGAAATTAACTTGATGCCAAGCAAAGGTAGATTTAAAATGCAGAAATGGACCAGTAATGATGAAAAGACTATAATTTAGAAAATAAAAAACAAGACACAGTAAAGGAACAAGATTTAGAACAAATTTTGGAAATTAAACTAGACTCTATAATGAAGGTTTTAGGACTCACCTGAAATCGTAGAGACGATATTTTCCAATACTTAGTAAAGCTTACGAAGACTGCAGGACCTGATACAAAAAGAACAGTTATTTCTAATATCACGGTTGTTTGATCCATTAGGTTGGTTGGCACCGGCGTTGATTACAGCAAAGGTATTTATTCAAAAACAGTGGTTAGCGGGAATAAGCTGGGATGAAGAAATTGCAAACCAATTATTAGAAGAATGGAATACTTACTGTAATGAGCTGTTAAAACTTATGGGGTTCAAAATTCCTAGATGGCTAGGCACAAAGACGAGTGATATCACAGTAGACTTACACGGCTTTTCCGATGCTTCCAAGGCGGCAAAATCGGCAGCTGTCTATATCCGTTCACGTTTCACTAGTTGCGGCCAAAACACGAGTCGCACCTATAAAACAAATAAGCAACTTCTACAGTTGTGTGGCGCAATATTGGTGACACGTTTGCTTGTTGAGATGGCAGAAGTTTTAAATATTCCTAAAACTAACTTGCGGGCATGCAAAGATTCGACGGTCGTACTCGCGTGGTTGAACAAACATCCGAGTCATTGGAAAGCATTCGTAGCTAACAGAGTTTCTGAAATTCTTACAACGTTAGACGCATATCAAATGGCACAACATACCTTCGAATAAGATCCCGCTGATTGCGCGACCTGTAGAACTCATAGATAATATTTTGTGGCTATGAGGTCCAGAGATTTTACGCAAAACAGATATAAAGTACCCGAGGACAAAAGAATTAGAAATCGATTAAGAAAAGTCAATAGTAACACATTGTTCATCTATCAATAATTCAATATGGGACAGATATTATTCTCTCTCTAAGTTGTTATGTATTGTGGCATATTGTAGATGATTTTTAAATTATAAATCGCTACCGATCGGACTAAAAACTTACGTAAATGGGAGATCGATGAGGCTTTGAATTGCTGTAGGTATTCGGTAATGTCAAAGGCAAGAGTAAGAAGTAGAGCTCACAAAATTAAAACAGAAAAGTTAAGTTAAGACAAAAAGAAGTAAAATAAAAACATTTAACCCGTACATAGATAAGAAAGGTATAATTAGAGTAGGTGGAAGGCTACAAAAGGCTCAACTAAAAGAGAAATCAAAACATCCAATTGTGTTACCCAATCGATCCCATTTCACGCAATTAATCATCAGAGATGCTCATATTAATTAAAACTTTGCATTGCACATCTCATGCTAACTTAGATACGGTCAGCATACTGGATCATTGGCGTTAAAAATTTAGTGAAGCATTATGTCTGTCGATGTGTTACTTGAGTAAAAAATAGTGCGACTGTGAAGACTCAAATGATGGGTTCTTTACCATCAGTTCGCGGAACTCCGACCAGAGCGTTCTTACACAGTGGAGTGAATTACGCAGGCCCTATCAATGTTAGGACAAAGGTCAAAGGTCAAAGGGACGAGGACATCGGTCTTATAAAGGTTACATATGTTTATTTATAATTATGTATGGCAACACGAGCTAACATTTAGAGATTTAGAGTCACGTGAGGTCAATCCACAGATTTATGGAGCGACAATGGCACCAACTTCATTGGAGCGTCCAAAAAATTAATAGAGTTACTGATAGCACAAGAATCCAACCTGCCTGAGGAAATCGCGAAGAGCTTAGCTCTCATCGGCACAACGTGGCATTTTATTCCTGCACTCGCTCCCAATTTCAGTGGATTGTGGGAAGCAGAAGTAAAATCCACCAAGTTCCATTTTAAAACGGGTCATAGGTAACTCTACACTCACCTTTGAAGAGATGACCGCTCTCTTGACAGAGATTGAGGCGTTTCTAAACTCCAGGCCGCTTTCAGTTGCGTCTGGAACCGATACAGATGAGTGCACACCGTTGACTCCTGGTCATTTTTCGGTTTCGGTTTAAAGAATCTTTATTCTCACAAAAAACATTACAGTTCACTTAAATGAGATTACAATTTTATAAATAATTAGTCGTCTAATGACGAATCATGCAAACATAGCAGGTTTATGTTATAACATTTAAATCACAAACAAAGCAAAAATGTAGGTACCTTATCTAAGACAAATTCACACAGCTGGCCAATCAGTTACCCTCAAAGTACTAATAAATTACTGCGTGAATATGTAGTTAGTGTGTTTGTGTGAATGAGTGACCAGTAAACCTAGTGCTGTTCCACCGCGTAACCAGCTACGTAATACTAATACTAGATAACTTCGTGTTGTTAAATCGTAGGATATTAAAAATGTAAACAAATGCCATTTATATCATTACTTATTAGGTTAATATATAATATATTTACATATTTTTTTTTTTTTTTTCTTTTTACCTCCCATACAAATATTTATCAGCTTATGATAACTTTGTACGGAAAGTCCAACTTTTTTTTTGGGATTTTTCTATTGATTCATAGAGAAAGCTGTTCATTTCCATGGGCAGAACCAGTTCCCAAAATACGACCACACCCCTCCGCCACAGCCTGCATAACCATCCAATAATTAAAATAAAAGTAAATTCAATTATCGGAGTTTAAAATACTAACGTAACTGCACTTGAATTGACTTCTTATTTATCTGTTCTTTTTTTTTTTTTTTTTTTTAATTATTAAATATTATTTTTAATTATTAATTATATTAGGTTATCAGATGTGGTTTTAAAATTTACTGACAAAGACTGAGTGGACAGGAGAATAATTGAAGGTACATCACTGCACGCGGTACGCTGTTCTTCTACACACGATACGTTTGCTTGTGTGCGATAGCTAGTATAGTCTCGGAGACAGCCAACCTAATTTCTTATTTATTTTTTATTGTACTGTTTTGTTACGCATATATGTATTCTATTTATACGTGTTGTTAATATGATATTAAAGTGAAGCATACACAGGTATATTGATTTACATTATAGTTAGTGCATGCCTACTCTATAAAATAAGTGTTTTTATTAAGTATTTGTTATATTGTTTATGTTTAGTGTAGGTACTCAAACTTGAGGATTTATAGTTAATTTTTACTTGTATTCTTATTTATGCATAATATGCTGTATGTATTTATAATATTATAGTACTTTTTTCATTTTGTTTATTTTGGTAAGTATCTACTCGTATTTAATTAGAAATTAATTTTTGCATGAAATAATCCCTTAATTTTCTTTTATAAATATTAATACTTTTGCACTCTTTGATTTCATTTGGCAATTTATTATATAATTGAACCCCTTCATATAAGAAGTTCTTTTTTCCATATTTTACTGTTCTAGGAAAGCGCAGAACTAATTCGTTTCTATTTCTTAGGTTATGTGTAAACGTCTTTTTTGTTAATTTAATGTTGGTTTGTGTCGTGTCATCTAGAATCTTTTTTACTAGTATAATAATAATAATAATATAATAATAGATTTATTTGAAGCTATAAAAATCCATAACAATACAATTTTACATATTACATTTTGTATGATGTGATGATGTTTAAAAATGTCATTAAATTCAATTACTAAATGTGAATCAGTACAATTTAAAAATAGTGAAAGTCAAGAAAATAAAAATAAATTAAAATTGCAATAAAACTAAAAATAGAAATGTCATAAATTTAAAATGAAAAATGTCAATAAATTAAATTACAAAATAATAAATTATCTTAATTTTTCTCTACAGATTATATAATTAGATCAAAATAAGAGTAAAAAGTTGAGCAACTGCGCCTGAGCTAGGCCGAGCCTGTATTTCAGGACGCAGTTCACCTCCCAGAAAGACAGTGAACAATAATCCTAAATGATGATAATGTCTTGCGTTTACAGATATCACCTTACAACAAAGTATCGTTTACAAAATAATTTTAGAGTATGTGCTGTTGAGTGTTTAAGTTGTGTGTGTTGTGAGTGTAATTTTGTCTTAACTTAAGATTCTTAGGAGCTCTTCTGTAGTTTTATAATTACATGTGAGTAGAAAATCTAACAATTTGGCTTTGCATTCCTGTTTAGTTAGTGTGTAAATATTAAGAGTACTATTTAGTCTATTGTAGAGGAAAGGACCGCTGAAACAGAAAAACCGATGTGTAAATGAATGTTTAAATTGAAGGGTTCGGGGGACTACAGCATTGCGACGACGTTTTAGCAGAATATTCCTGTCTAGGGGGGTAAGAGAGTGTTGTTTGAGAGTTGTGTTCAAGATGTAAAGTTGGCGAACGGTTGGTAAGTTCCAGAACCGATACAGGAGATGCGTAGGGTAATCAATGGGTCGAAAAGAGCTAACCTTTAGAATTGCCCGTTGTGCTATTTCGAGAGGAAGCAGAATGGTTTTGCAAGCTCCACCCCAGCATGTTATGCAATACGTTAGCAGCGATTGACAAAGTGCCATATAGACCTTTCTTAATATTATTATATCTGCTACATGTCGTAAGTTTTTAAAAACATAAATCAGTTTTCTAAGTCGGGATTGAAGTAGAGATATGTGTGCTTTGAAGTTCAGAGATGAGTCTAGAATAACTCCCAAATATTTAACTTCAGTTCTTCTGATTAGACAAGGACAATTACAAGTAGTGGCATTTGTTAAATGGGCGTGGATAGAATGCGATTTTAAATTGAGTTCAATTGGGGGCTTGTAGGGGTTTCTTGTATAGAATGGCATGTACATAGTTTTGTCTGAATTTAATGTGAGAAGATTTTGTTTTAGCCAGTAGGAAACCTTGTCGAAACCATTCTGTGCCAGCATGAAAGCACTATCCCATGTCTCAGCACAAAATAGCAAAACCGTATCGTCAGCATACGAAATAATGATGCCTTGATCCAATTTCAACTCACAGAGGTCATTTAGGTACACCAAGAAGAGTGTAGGACCTAGGACTGAGCCTTGTGGGACACCAAAAGGGACAAATTGATCAGTGCTAATGTAGGAATCTACTTTCAGGCATTGTTTACGACCGGTTAGATAATCTTCTAACAATTTCAGCTGCACCCCTCTTATACCCAGGCGTTCCAATTTTGCTAGAAGACGAGAGACAGACACCGTGTCAAACGCCTTGGCAAGGTCAAGGAAGATAGCAAGCGCTTTGTTACCATCATCAAGGTTTCTAATAATATGGTCTGTAAGTTTATGCACAGCATCCTCCGTTGACCTGCCAGAACGGAAACCAAATTGACCAGATGAAATTAAATTATTGTTTTCGAGATACTTTACAAGTCTACTATTTATTATTCTCTCTAGAATCTTAGAGATAGCTGGTAGAATAGCAATTGGTCTATAGTTAAGGACACGGTGTTTATCTCCCGTCTTGAAAATGGGGACAACTATTGCCTTCTTAAGCACGTCTGGAAAAACACCTCGACTAAGGCAAACATTGAATAAATGGGTAAGGTGTGGAACAATTGTATCTTTTACGGCTTTTAATAGGCTATTAGATATTTTATCGTGTCCGACTGCGCTAGAACACTTTAAGCTGTTTATAAGTGACAGGATTTCATTTTCATCAGTGTCTAGCAACACAAATGAGTTATTAGAGGCGTGGTTCGAGACCGGGAGATCATTAGGTATTTGAGCGTCTATTGGGCAGTTCAGTAACCTACTGGCCAGGGAACTTCCAACATTAGCAAAGTAATCATTAGCCTGGTTCACGGACGTTTGAGGGGAGTCGCCAAGGAGGCCAGTGGCGGCTGATTTTGTTTTTCTAGTATTTGTTATATTTTTTATAGTTTCCCACAGTTTTTTATTGTTCTTACTATTTTTAACCAATTCATTTTTGTCGTGTTGTCTTTTCAGTCTTTTTAATAAATTATTACAGTGATTTCTATATCGGGTGTATGTTAGTTTAAGGGTTTCATTATCGGGTGAAGTTTGTGAGTCTTTATGGAGGCGATCCCTATTCCGAATACATCTAAGCAATCCCGGCGTGATCCAGGGTCTAACAATGCGTTTTCTACGGGGAATTTTGACAATCGTATTGTTTTCAGTTATCACATTTTGTAACATGCTAACAAATGTATCCATGGCCTCATTAGGATCATCTATTTCTCTGATGAAGGTGAAGTCCATATTATTGAGTTGTTCACGAATACCAGCAACGTTAAGTTTAGCTACGTGAGATTGCGAACGATTTTCTTTGTGAGCTTGGTAAAGACAGAGTAATACCGCGTTGTGGTCTGTAATTGTGGAATTTAAAACAAAAGTATGAGACTTTAGTTTAGATTTAAGAAGAACGTGATCAATACAGGTTTTGCCTTGCCTAGTGGGAAAGATATGAGTTGGTAAGAATCCTTGAAAGGCTGTCGTATTAAGGAAATCAGGTGCTTTGGTATCGTGTGAATGCGCTGAAATATCTATGTTGATGTCCCCAATTATAATCGCAGATTTTACGTTTTTTAGGTTGGATAAAGTTGAATTTAGAGATGCTAAAAAAGGAGTTAAATTATTGTATGATGGTGATCGATAAAGTGCAATTATAGCTGTGTCATTATTTATAGTTAAAATCAAACAGTTGCTTTCCGAAAATGGTGGTTCGATTATGTCAACATTAAGCGATTCCTTAAAATATACTGTTATTCCGTCGTTCTGATTTCTAAAATTCAGTGTTGAATGCGACTTATAGCCAGGTAGGTTTGGAATGGTAAGATTGCATGATAACCAACATTCAGTGAGTATTATAACATCACATTCCATCTTTAGTGTGTGCAAGAGGACGACTAGTTCATCAAAGTTACGAGAGATGCTACGAATATTTTGTGTAAGTATTTTAATGTTTGGCTTGCCATGTGAGATAAGGTTGCAACAATCAACCACATTACAAACCACAGACTCGGATATAGTTAAATCATCAAGTTCTACATCTGTGTTAGCCATTTGAAATAAACATAGTTATATAAGAACTAGGGTTTAGCGGACACTTATAAAAGGTAAACCATAAACATGTTTTGCTTAGAGGTGCGAGTAACTGCTTATTTACGTTTAAGTCATTAGGAAATTGCGAGTATCTGATGTATAGGTAGGCGGTATAGATTTTTATATTAGGAGTTGAGCGGGGATAAGGACATGCCCGTGTCGTCACCGCATAGAATCGTCCAGTCGTGCTAATAACGCGTTCATTATTAAATAACTTTAATTTTAGGATAAATAGCTCATTATTTAAGGGCATTAAAGTGATTATTAATTTAAGCATAGCATTTATATGTGACAAATAAGTGATAATTACTATGATGGTCATCAACAGTGTCAGTGTTATGCAGTACGGAACAGTTTGCGAAGAAAGTGAGGTTAAAATAGATGCGTTTAGTAAACAATCAAAATTGATCCATTTATCATTCTGTGGTGTTGTGTTTATATGAGGTGAGTAGTGTAGTATGTACCTAAAGATTATTATGGTGTGAACAGTGATAGAGGTTATTAGATAATTAATATTCATTACGTGTAAGGTTTGTTTAGGTTGCGTTTGGTGTCCGGTAACATTCTTGGATTTCTGTGTTGCATAAATATACTCAAAAAATAAAACTAGGCATGCATTATTTTTATAAAACAATAAAAGTAAGATTTTGGTTGCAAGACCGTCTAGGTAAAAATCAAAAGTTGAGGTTATGACTAGTCAGTATTCATTGCTCGGCTTCTTCTTGAGTTCATTTAGGTGGTCTGCGTTTTTAACCCGGATGTACGGTTTCCCTTCACTTTTGCGAAGATAAACTTGTCCATTCGATGTCCACACAAACTTATACTCAGCTGTTTTTGCGAAGTCTCGCGTAAGGAAGAAAAGGCGCTTAATTTTAGGAGTGAGTAATTCCGAGATGTAGATCTGTTGTTTTGACGTTTGTATGCCCATATCGTTTGAGTTGAGTTGATGATGTTGTTGTTTAGACTGGTTGTATTTTTTAACTGCTTCTAGAAAGGATAGTTTAGTCAGCGTGTTGGTAAACTCAATAGCAACTGACGAACTGCTTGTATCCTTTTTGGACGGCATCCGGACGACATCTCTTATGTCACTTTTAGATAAATTAAGATAATTTAGGGTTTTAGACAAGTTCGTGACGTAACCAAATAGATCGGGTTTCTTCTCATGCTGTACTTTAGGGACATTTCTAACTTCCATAAATGTTTTGAGACTACTAATTTCCAGGGAATCTAGTTTTTCTTCCAGTGCCGATAAATGCAAATTTATTTGTTTACGTTCGTGTTCCAATTTATCAATTTTATCTTCGACTGTTTTGACATTTAAAGAAAGGTGCGAGACTGAGTTTTCGATGTCTAAGTTTGTTTTTTGGATGCCTACGTTTTGCTCCTGAATGTGTTTCATATATTCCTCCAGTTTATCAAGACGGTTGGTTTGAGAAACACGGAGTTGGTTCATCATGGACATTATTTCGTCTTTAAAGGATGAAAAGTTTTCAATTGTGCAATCATCAAACTTGCGTCTCTTATTGTTTCGCTGAGTTACTTTAGTAGGCGACTTTCTAACCTGAGATGCCTCTTTATTTAGTTCTGGTTCAGAGGTGGATTGCGCTAGATCGTTTGATGTAGGTGGTGTTCTTTGTGTAGCCATTTTGGTCGTTAGTATACATATATAGTAATTGTACAGTTGAGGTAGATTGAAAAGTTTAGTTTTCGCATATAGCTGTTTGGTGGGTGTTAAAAAGTCATAACAATATAACCGTTTTATAATTTTGTTTTGGGTTCTCTGTAGATAGTTCAGGTTAGTCTTGGATGCTGATCCCCAAATCTCAATCAGGTATTCTAAATTAGATTTTACTAATGAATTATAAATGGTGTATTTAATTTTTGGTGGTAAGCAGTTTCCCATTTTACGAAGAGCTCCAGAAAGGGACACAAGTTTGGCTCTTACGTGGTCGATATGGGCTTTCCAGGATAGTTTGTCGTCTATTAGTAAACCAAGGTACTTTTCTGTGCTAGACTGTTTGATAGCTAGATTATTTACGATCAAAGGAGCGTAGGGTGGAATCTTTTTGTTTTTGGCTGCAAATATCATGTAAGAGGTTTTTGAAGTATTAATGGTAAGTAAATTATGTAGGAACCACTCATTTATTATGTTTAGATCACGTTGTGCCTCACTAATGATATCATGTATGGATTGACCAAAGTAAAATAGGCTCGTATCATCTGCATAAAGTGTTAAATACCCTGTTAATCCTATCTGATTTATATTGTTAACATAAATAAGGAATAATGGTGGTCCCAGAATAGATCCTTGCGGAACTCCACAAGTAACGATTTGGGGAACACTCTCGTAGTTACCAACTTTAACAATTTGGCATCTGTTGGATAAATAGGATTCAAACAAGCCGTAAGCTGTTCCAGTGATACCCAAGTTATTTAGTTTTTGTAAGAGTTTTGAATGAGAAACTGTATCAAACGCCTTTTTCAAATCAATAAAAATACCTAAACCTATATTTTTGTTATCTATATTCGTTTTAATATTCGTTACTAGGTCAATAGTTGCTGATAAGGTGTTTGATTGTGATCTGAAACCATATTGCTGGTCTATTAAGAAGTTTTTCTCATTCAAGTAATCAATTAAGCGATTGTAAATAATTTTCTCAAAGATTTTAGATATCACTGGAAGCACAGAAATTGGCCTGTAATTGTTTGGGTCCGTTTTCGTACCCGATTTATAGATAGGAGATACTTTTGCCCGCTTTAGGTTATCAGGAAATACACCTCGGTCAAGACATTTATTAATGCAGCTAACTAAGGGTGCAATTATAGCATTTTTTATACATTTTAATGCTTTTGTACTAATTCCGTCCACACCTGTGCTAGTATCAGCATCCAAGTTATCGATAAGTTTAGCTACTTCCTCAACCGTACAAGGTCTTAATTGATTAAGTGTTTCTGTGTGTTTATGTCCTTCTTTGTACATAAGTGTGTTACCTGAATTTAAATGGTATCCCGATGGTATCCCATTAGCCAGCTCTGTACCAATAGTGGCGAAATAAACGTTTAATATATCACATATTTCTTTGCCATCTGTGACACTTTGTGTATTTATTATAAGTTTTGGAGGTGAGATATTCGTTTTAATCTTATTCATAGCAAGCAAATTAATGGTTTTCCATATCTTCTTTGGATTTTTATTACATTTTAGGAATATGTTGTAATAGTAACTATTTTTATCATTATTTATCTTCTTTCGTACTTTATTTCGTTCCTCTAAGAATTTCTTCTTCAAATTTATGTTTGCTTCTTCATTTTTTAACTGTCGCCAAAGGGTGTTTCTGCTATCAATCATCTTAATAATTTCTTTATTAATCCAGTCGTCCTTTGGTAAGTTCATTATTTTTTGTTTTTTTCTTCTTGTTTTGTAATATGTGTGACGTAATGAAGTCTTCCAAAGATTTGTAATCATCATCCTTACTTATATATGAAGCTTCGCTAATACTTTTAAATAAGTTTTCAAAATCTATTGCTTCATATTGTATCTTTTGTTTGAGTTTTGGCTTGTATTTAAACATTTCCAGATAAATCTGTTTATGGTCGGACATAGCAGACTCCAGGATAACAAAATGGAAAGATTGTTTTTGTAGATCTGATGCAACATGATCTAAGATGGTGTTAGTTGTCTGAGTTTGTCTCGTAGCGTAGTCCTTATCTATTTTATTTAAGATGTCGTAGCCACATTCTTTGAGTTCGGACAGGTATTGTGTGACACAAGTGTTCGATTTTAGTAGGTCCAAGTTAAAATCACCGAACACGATCGATCTCTTTCTAGCTTCCAGTTGCAGGGTATATCTTTCTAGAAACTCTTTAATGTTCGTGCTACCTGGTTTGTAGATACCTCCAACATGAAGTGCATATTTAGGAAGGTACGTCCATAGGTAGTGGTTGCTATCCTTGTAGGTGTCTTCTGTTATTTCGAAAGTAATGCCTTCATGAATGTAGATAGATACGCCTCCTCCTCCCTTACCATCATGTCTATAATTGTAAATGTGTTTGTAGTTAGGTAGATCGTATAATTTTGCATCTTGTTCTGATGTTATCCAGGTCTCAGTAAGTATTATGACATGCACTGTAGAAGGAATAGCTTTAAGGATGCATTGTAGTTCTTCGAGTCTTCCAGGAGTGCGGATACTTCTTACATTAGCATAGAAGAATTTGAGAAATGATGACTTTAAGGGTAGGTCTGTACACTTGCAAATTATTTGGTATGTAATATTTCCTGGGCTAACATTATTCGGACTTGCGGGGTTAGCCCCATTTAGTTTTTTGAGTTGTTGTCGTATTTGGTTATAGTAGGCACTCCTTTGATGTATTTAATTATTAAGTTTTTTTCCCCTTTCTGCTCCCGCTCTTTTAGCTCAGTTTGAAGATTTTTTATGTAAGATCTTTGAGCTAGTGTTTGGTCCGAATATATTTTTATAGTTTTAGGCAGTTTCGACCGATTTTTTAGTAAATATTTTGGTGTATCAGGAGAATCAAATACAATTTTTACTGGGCGGGGTTTATCTGGATTATATTTTCCCAATCTTGTAGTTATTAAGGGCTTAGGGCAATTTTGACAGGCTCGTGTAAGGATTTTGTGAATTGCCTCAGTGTCGCAATATTTGCTCAAGGAGAGATTGTTGTCGTCTTGTTCACTTAAGCCCACTAATATTATGTTCTTGTCTCTTTGAAGTCTATCTTGTATCTCCACAAAAAATTCGTGCTGTGTTCCAAAAGTAAAGTCGGGTTTCCGGTTCTCACTTTTAACTTGATGTAGCTCAGCCTCTATGGTAATAATTTTGTTTTGTGTAATTTTATGTTCTGATGTGATGTTTTCCACGGTTTTATGCAGTCTCTTGTATTCTTCTGTGAGGCTTTCCGTTGTTAATTTCAAATCTTGAATTTCTTGCCTAATTTCAGTCCGCATTTGTGTTATATTTTCATTTTGGTCGTTCATTGCTTCTTTTATGCAGCTCATTATTTCGCTACGAAATTGGGCTAAATCTCTTTTAAAATCATACTCTAAAGTGTGTGGTTTTCTCTTTCTTGAGTCTTTGTTAACTCGGACTTCATCATCCTCCAAATTAGAGGTGGATCCACCACTTGCATGCCCACTAAACATCAGTGGCTTTGATGGAGTACGCGGTAAGCTCATGTTACCTAGCTCCCGGACTAGGCGCACAAAACCGGTTACAGATTCTTATCTTTTTTTTGCTTTTTTCGCCCGTGGGTAAACTAATCGTGCGATTTACGTAGTTTTTAAAATGCACTTTATTTATAACAAGACAGAACTTAATTTAGTGATTTAGTTTTATACTTTAACGATATTTTATTTAGCAAGTTTTAACACACGTCCGCACGCTTCAACACCCGACGATGACTACTCTTTTAATAGGAGAGCCAATACTTTCCGTGCCTGATACAAATTAAACAAGTCCTAATAGTAGCCTGAAAAGATGGCATTTAGGGCAAAGCATGTTGCAAAACTTTTGACGTAGATGAGCTAATGAGTACCTGACACATGTCCTCCATACATATAAATGGACTAATAAGACACCTCCCACCTGGATCCCAAATAAGAGATGTTTTTTTGGTAAAGGAAGATAACTTATATAACGAGTGGTTATAAAAAGACCCATTTCAAAATAGTGCGTTCTGCCTGTCACAGATTAGAAAATGTATTCATGTTATTTAGTTAGTAAGAACAGTTTTGTTAGACTTCTATTAAGGTTATGTTACTACGTACAGTGCCAGTTCCTTTTTTTTTGGCGGGGTGGGAACTACTTACTTATTATGTGCCAAGGGTAATTTTGTATTCTTGTTGCTTGTACTTTCATTACCTATGTCTGCCACAGTGGGTGGTTCTTTTAAGGACAAAGGTGTTTAAAGGATTGGTGGGCGGTCTGTTTGAAGTAGTTCGAAACGTCAAGTAAAAGTTGACATTCCGGTGGATAGAAGGCGCTGTAGCGAAATCCTTTAAACCAGAATCGCGGTGTTAAGATTCTCCGTCGTTTAATGAGCCTTTTTTTTTGTGGGTTGGTAAATCATTCAATGACATCTCCCGCTCTAGGGTGGAGCGGGAGGGCGTGTCAGACTCTTACTGACTAAAACCCAGCCCTGTTCCTTCCCTGCCCTGAGTGCCCAGGGGCGCGGTAACTCTATTTCGAATTTACCACAACCCTGGGCAGGCATCGGCCATGACGAGCCCCGTCATTATTGCTGACAACTCAAGTAATATTTTGTTAAATATAGACACTTTTTTGTTGGCATATTTCTGAGTATTATTCGACCTTTTTAAAGTAGCTAGATCACCCTTAACCACCTATTTTCGTGTACGTGTGAATCCCACAGCTGATCTCGGTTAACGCTATCTAAACTGGATGGATGTCAATAGAAGCGATGAACCAAAAGAGTGTAGGAGGACGTTCGCGCGCCCTTTCATAGCAGGGTGGGTTTGGATTTATTTCCCGGAAGACCAACCCTCTAAATACAGTCCACTGGTGGGCGATTAACGCCCGTTCTGCACAGTGACGTTAAGATGGGAGAATGAAACAAACAAACTGGCAACACTGATCAAATTTGGTTAATTTAAAAACAAGAAATAAAATATGTAGTTTTTACCCTTCCTTTATAATTCCGGCACAGTTTAATAGCACATACTGTCATTGTATAGATATATAGTTTGTTTATAATTTAGCGAGCCTAATATGTAGTGATACCAAGCCAGTACGATCGGCACTAATTGGCGAGTAAGAACTTATAGCCCAACAGTTCACTGATATTTTTTACACTCTATCTAAACATTTTATAATGAAAGGCTGTAAATAGATACTTATCATTCTCTAACTTTAATTTTAGGACTAACTCTGAAAACTATCCCTTTTTAGGGTTCCGTAGTCCTAACAAAGACAAGGAACCCTTACAGTTTCGGTCTGACCGTCCGAGGAATACCTTGTTATGAGACTGTTAGTACTAGAAAGCTGTAATTTTGCATGGGTATATATATATTAATCTCGCCATGAAAACAAAACAATACAACCTTTAAAAATATTGTTTTTATGGTAAGTAGGTACCTCTCCTACATGTAAAGTGGGTACAACTTTTATTTTCTCGCCTATCCTTTAGTGTGGGTTCACGTTGAATAGGACTTTCAAAATCATTGCAGGTTTTTTTCGATTCAGTAATTCGTTTACTAAATATTAAGAGTAATAGTTACGGCCCACACCCTCTCACAGAGAAGAGGCCTGTGCCCCAGCAGTGGGGACATTAAAAGGCTGAGATGATGATGATGAACAGAGTTTACTTAGCCGTGACAATTTTTCCATTTTATACACTATCATCGGGATTTTTTTCACATTTTCAAGCCCACAGTATAGCTTTTAGTTTTTACGGGGGACGCTCTATTCAAGCAAAAAATTTCACTTTAAAGTTTAACGCGTCAGGCCCCTCGCGTCGCCATAGAAATAGGTTTTTAATTGTGTCTGCTAATAAGGGACTTGACGGGAAAACACTGAGACTAAATTATAAATGATTAAATGATCTATAAAATGGTGAAGGTTTCATAAAAATACGCTTTATAGTTTTTGCGTGATTCTCAATTTTTTATCCGCGTTAGACATAACTTTACAAATTAATTACACAATGTTTTAAAATATAATTTCAAATATTCTTAGATCAAATTACGACCAAAATAGTCTAGAGTAACATATATTTTATTCAAAGAAATAAAACTAGTCGTTTAGACGTGATGTTCAATTAAAAATCGTTAAAAGTCCTATAACTGCGCCTTAAGAGTTTAGTTCGTACAAAACACAAAATCCTTGGACAAAAATATATTTAGGTGGAGTGGTTACTTATTTAATATAATAATATGAAACGATCAGTAAACACGCAAAATTTTGGAAAAATAAAATCTTTTTTTCATTTTGAATATAAACGTTTATTGTTCGTTAAACCGTGAACTCAATAAAGTCAATTAGAGACTCAATTAGTATGAATCCACATGTTATAACGGGAGATTACGGCACCCTACACTGCGCGTGGCCAGACACGCATTTGGCCGAATTTTAGGGTTCCGTACCCGAAGGATTCAAACGGAGCCCTATTGTTGTCACTCACGTGTTCGTCTGTCTGTCCGTCCGTCGTCTGTCACAAAATTTTGTTTCGAAGAATTTTTAACTTCCCATTGACTTATGAACTTGAAAGGTGATAATGTTTATTAGCACGTTGTCTTTACTAACAAATACCAATATTTAGTAAGGAACCCTTAATGTGCGACATCCGACACGCACTTGGCCAGTTATCTCAATACTGTAACGTTTAAAAAATGGCAACGAGTTGCTTAGAGGTTAGCAGCGACATCTAGTCGAAAGAAATGCACTATTGCAGGACTGATCAATAAATATAGTTAACCACGTAAACACTAGATGGCACTAGATAATATTGTAGTTTGAAGTATGATTGGATTTGTGATTGTGATAAACTTAATTCTATAATAAATTGGCTTGAATTAAATTTATATGTTACGTTTCATGTATTCTAACATTAAATTTATGTGGTACCTATAACTAAAAAAGGAACGTAGGTACTTTTTGCAAGATGACAGCTCTTTTTTAACCGACTTCGAAAAAGGAGGAGGTTCTGTGTTCGACTGTATGTATATATTTTTTTTATGCATGGGCATGCATAAAAAAAAATCCCATTTCTCTGTCAGTTGTGGACCGATTTTCAAATATTCTTTTTGTCCGAAAGAATATACGAGTAGTACCTACTCCCGAGGTGGTCCCATATAAGTTTTATCGAAATTGCTTCAATGAGTTTCAAAGAGTGAAAAACTGATCAAAAATGAAAAATACGTATACATAGATGACGTTTTGGGTTCCTCCAATTACGAGTATGTTTAAATTCCACGTTCCATGTTATTGGGGTTTTTAGTTCTGAGGTATATCAACTAAAAAGTGAAAAATAAAAAAACTTTTTTACAAAAAAAACAACCGTCTTCCAAAAAAGAAAATACATTTTTAGTGTATTTTCCGTTCATTTGGATTTGATCTTGAAGGCCCTTTAACTTGAAGCACCTTAATTTGATATATTAATTGGGAAGCTAATTGAGAAAACTATAACATGATTCGGAAATGTAGATAGAATCGAAAAAAAAAAAATGGTGCAAAATGTTCCGTAATTTCGTTTAGCAGAAAACACTTTCCTCTTCATAACTCCTATAGACTGAAAGGTCAGCCATTGCAGAGATCTGATGGTATTCGTGACCTGGGAGTATATCATGACTCTGAATTACAGTTTAATGTTCACGTGGAGCAAATAGTGGCTAAAGGAAACACCTACAACCACTTATTAACCGTCGTCGACTAGCTGATTGCACATTTTTGCTCAAAATTGTATCTAATGAAGTGGACTGTCCGCAGCTTCCGCGTAAGCTGTTTTTTAATGTTCCCCAGCGATCTCTCAGATTTAATCCACCTATCGCTATCCCTTTGTCTTCTTCTAACTACAGGCAAAACTCATTTTTAGTGCGAGCGAGTAAAGACTTTAATGAATTATGCAAGCAGCTCTCATTTGACATCTTTTCAACCAAAGGCTCAAGCGTACGCAATAGGCTGAACCTTGAATTCTTCAAAATTAATTCTTAGTGTTAATGTTAGTTCTTATTATAAATTAATTTTATTATAGTTTATTTCTTATGTGCGGTGCCGATTTGGCGATTGATGCTCTTCTTTTCTAAGATCTCTTGTTGTTTTACTGTCTAACTAGCCGTGAAAACCTATAATTGGCTTAATGTCTCTTATTCTAGTTTACTTATTGCATTTATGTAAAGCTGTTGGTTTTCCATGTGATAAGTAAATAAATAAAAGCTGTAAGTATTAACTCCAGTGACCTTATGTGTGTTTGATATGTACATTGGGGAAATCTAATCATGTTTTTTCTCTTGGCAGGTTCCTACTTATGTTCTGGGATATACTCTAGTATTATAATCTTCTTTAATATGGTCTCCACCTAACTATGGTGAGGAATAAAGCAGCACTGATTCCCAGCAAAAGCTTCCACGTGTCAGAGTTTGAAATAGACTTACGACCACAGTGATGATGCTTAATGCGAAGACACTCTCTGGATCGCAGATTTCTAAGTTAATGGGTAATTTAATCCCCATCTTCTAGGTAAGTTTTGAATTTTATTATGTAAAGATCATTAAAAACCTATGTGATTCAGTGCTATCAGTAAATGTGAAGTGTGAAGACCAAACTGTTTTTTTTTTTTTGTGTGGTGGGAAATCATCCAATGACTTCTCCCACTCAGGGTGGAGCGGGAGGGCGTGTCAGACTCTTACTGACTAAAACCCACCCCTGTTCCTTCCTGCCCTTAGTGCCCGGGGGCGAGGTAACTTATCCTCAACCCCCGGGCCTGTTGGACTATTATTTATTTCAACCAATCCTCATGGGAAAAGCCCATTTAGTCTCATTGCTGGTTGAGCCGTTGAGTATGTCGGTGAGTATAGGAAAAAGTAATCCTACATGCAGAAATCCTAAACGTTTTTTTTTTACGTTACACCCATACCTATTATTATATTATCTGTTCCCATACATACCATCACGCCTGTATTTACCGAAGGGTTGTGTCACTCGCATTTTATCAGGTATGTTTCAAGTCCCATCTATACAGGGTGTAACGGAAAGGTGTGGTCATATTTTGAGAACCGGTTCAGCCCATGAGTATGAATTACATTCTCTAAGAAAAAAACAGAAAAATCTCAAAAAAAAAATTGGACTTTTCATACAAAGTTATCATCAGCTGTTCAAAATTTGTATGACCTCCCATACAAATTTTGAACAGCTGATGATAACTTTGTATGAAAAGTCCAATTTTTTTTTTGAGAATTTCCTGAGGTTTTCTTGAAGAAAGTTGTTCATATGGGTGGGCAGATGCAGTTTTTAAAATATGACCACACCTTTCCGTTACACCCTGTATATAATAGATATATCTGCTGAGGAGAAATTTCAGATGCAATAACCAAAAAACAAAGCCCGACCCGAGACTCAAACCCAGGACCTCAGGTCAAACAAACGCTTCAAATCACTTTACCAACCTTGCAGAAATAAGCATATTGCGCCATAGGTACCTATTTGAAAGAGAAAAAACATTGTAACACGTACAAAAGTTTGTTACAAAAATCTCACAATCAGTCAGTTTTAGATTTAATCTGTCACTTGCCAGAGAAACAGGCACAAAAGAAAATCGATTGTGTCTCGTCTCCCGCATGCCATGGGGCGTTGACGCATACCATCCAAAGACCAGCTGCTATTGAGCAGTTCATGTTTGACTTTGGTTCCTAACCTAGGAATTGAACCCAGAACCCAACGACAACGCTCAGCAGTACAGCAAAACACGCAATTCTGTGATTTAATTTGGACAAGGTAATAAAACAGACAAACAAAGCTACACAGGGTTGCGGCAGACCGATGAGAAGATGTTGGGACGCCTTGGATGGCTTACTGGTGAATTGGCGTGAGGAAACAAAGCTTTTTTTTTTAGGGGGTGGTATATCTTCCAATGACTTTTCCCGCTCTTGGTGGAGCGGGAAAAGTCCGGCGTGTCAGATTTTTACTAACTAAAACCCACCCTTATTCCTTCAGTTGCCTGTGTGCCAAGGGCCGCGGTAACTCTATTTCAAATTTATTCGCGACCCCAGACAGACATCGGCCCTAACGAGCCCCGTCGGGTACTGCTGGCATCTCTATGAGGTGCGCGTGGAACACTACGTGCGGTCTACTCTCGGGGCTAGGGGTCTACTCCGAAGTGTTTCACGAAGTATCGGCGCAATGTTCGGACATATTTGTGTGCAGTGTTAAAGTGAATGTGCCATACCTAAAATTGTAGCTCTTCTCTGAGACCTTCTTCCACCAAAAACATACGTAATGCCATTTCGCTACAATAATAGGTATGGCACATTCACTTATGTCCGAACATTCGGCCAATACTTCGTAAAAACACCTCGGAGTAGACACCCTGGTCATTCTCGGACAGCGAGCTAACCGCTACTCGCCGGCGTGAGGGTGTCTCTGTTGAGTCTCCCTCACGTGTTCCGCCTGCTCCTTCGCAGAAGGAGGCGACTGCTCTCCATTCCCTCTCGCTCCGTACCCTGACCCGGACCAGGACCGGGAACGACAGGTCGCTGCCGCCGATCGCCTCCACTCCTACACAGCGGTGCTCAGCCCAAGCGGAGCAGAACTCCATCGTATGCTTCATCGTGTCTACTGGGCGGTCCACACGTTAAGAAGCATAGCTTAGAGAGAAGTGGAAGGATTGGGGGTGGCCTTTGCCATGGAGTGGAACAGTTCAGTTGAACAACTAAAAAAAAAAGGTAATTAAACTTGGTTTTCGTTTATTCATTCAGTATACAGCACTATAATATTTTATCAAAAAGTTAGCTATAGATAAAATAAATAAATTAAAAACGGCATTCAATATTTTGTGGGGATGGTTCTACTTAATATTATAAATGCGAAAGTTTGTATGTTTGTGTTTCGATCACGCAAAATCGGCTGAACGGATTTGAATAAAACTTTGCACACAGATAGATTATAACCTGGACTAAAACCGACTACTTTTTAACATGCGCGCGAAGCCGCTCGCAGAAGCTAGTCTAATATAAATTACATACTTAATAATGAAATCATTTCACTGTATTTTTAAACAATGATGCCACTAATATTACACAGTTCAAAAGGTTAACAGTAGTCTGTCTTTAAGCCTAAGTCAAATAACTTTTACGAACAAACTTAGGTATAACTTACAATAAGTATTTTTGTATTTCGGCAATGAGTTATTACGGCTTTCTAAAACTTGCGCCTCGCTATCGAAACGCACAGCGCTGCGGCATGCGTACTGCGGTGCCGGACACATTCCTCATCCTCCTCACCGCTGTCGCATGTGACGGAACAAAAGACCATTCTTGACGATTTGCATATGATTATATTGGTCTGGCACCGCATACCGTAGCGTTGTGCATCTTTAGCTTTACATGGGTCTTCTTCAGACATAGTACAAAAGTTTAACAATATTCTCTCGTTTATTACCAACTACAAATATTACTGCACCTTACAAATAAATATTCTAGAAGTAGTTAGGTCACGTTTCTTCTGACATTATCGGACGTATTTAAGAAAATCTTGACTACTCGTATTAGTTAATTAAGTTGGTACATTTATTTATCAAAAACGGGAGTTCGAGTAACAATGAGTTGTGATCGTAGTCTAGCTTACGTCACATGTTTCACAATGATGCATACTAATGATATAACTAAGTAATTAGTTTATAATACAAAAAAAAGTTCTTTTCATACAAGTACTCCCCAAAATTCTCAAGAGACTGGCAGCACTGCTACGTTCAGTGGCAACGCTTAATTGGCCATGGAACGAACCTCCTGAGTCAGAGGTGTCTGACCAGGGTCGAGAGACAAGTGACGTACTATCAGCGAAAAGTTGGCAATGGTGTTATCTAAATGTCACGTGATCAACTCTTTACATTTTGCCATTTCGACAATCGCTGTCCCTGATGAGATGACAGAATGTCACTTGTCTAGAGCATAAATTCGAATCAGAGTTACCGCGCCCCTGCGCACTCAGACAACTGAAGAAACAAGGGTGGGTTTAGTCAGTGAAAGTCTGACAGGCCCTCCCGCTCCCCCCAGAGCGGAAGAAGTCATTGGATGATTTCCCACACCATAAAAAAAGGGTCATTCTTGCCAATAACTGAGCCTTATGCTAACGGTATCAAGACCATGGTGTCCGAGGGTGGACCAACTTAAGATGCGAGCAACATTATCAGTTGAGACAGCCTGGCCATTGACGCGGAAAAGTACGAAGCTAAAAAAACATTAACATTTCACGAGAAAATATGTCATCTTAATTTAGTGAAATTGTAGAATAGGCTATTTTTTGCAGTTCTCTGTGCCACAAAAATCAATCTTGCTACCTTTACGTAATTCCTATAAATTCAGCAACCCATCCCGTGCCGCCATTATTCATGGTGGTTACAAATACTATCTTCACAAAGTTATCCTCGCTCGTGTAGTCTGCTGGCGTGTCCTCACAGAAAGTCCGTACTACTACGCCCTTACTGTCCACGAGCTGCACATAATTCTGATCGCAAGTAATACCCAAGTCAAACGTAGTGAAACGTAGCAGTAAACGTGTTCCGAAGGGAGTCTCTAGCTCCCACTGGCAGCTCGCTACCTGCCTGTAAACGTTAGGGTACAAGGGACTAGTGACTTTACCTACTATACTTTGCAGTTTTCCACCGCATCCACGACCTTTATCGGACATCACGTAAACCACCTCAAACATTACACGATCTCCATCATTTTCATGATTGTGGAATAATAAATATCGACCAGTGGAAAAGACAGGGTTATTACTCTCATATTGTGAATGAATTTTGTCGAGGCTGGGCGCAGTAGTGTTATTTCCATCAAAAATTTCAAGATAACACTGTTCGTTCCAGTAACTTGGGACGGCATTCAAGAAATACGCGGATATCGTGTAGTTCACTGGAGCAGTGATGAGCGTGTAGCAGTCGTGGTTGACGTTACTTTCATAGTGACTTACATAAGCAGCCTGTACACGTCCGTGAGGCTCCGTGTAGTTTCTGCCACAAAACCCTGTGAATACTACTTCTATTTCTACACCTTTGTATACTTTAGAATCCGACTCCGACCATGTGAATAAGTTTATAGACGTACTTCCATAGACATAAAAGTCCGTAGGCTCCTTATGCCCGCATAATTCAAAACGATCGGGAAAGCGCAAAGCACTGTCGTAAAAGTTATTACGGCTAAAAAAGTCATCCGTACGTTGGCTCACGATATAATCTTTTCCAAGTGTAACATTCTGAACGCTTGGATTGCTAGATATAATCAGCTTGTCTCTATCGCAGCGCTTCACACCTGTGCTATCAGCGACAGGAGGCTGTAAGTCTAACTCTTTAACAGTGATACGTAGTAAATAATAAGGAGATGCACTTACATCCAAGTGATATACACAATGAAGCCCACGAGGAATGGATCCGGTTTCATAACCGGGAGATTTCAAGGTTTGTGGCGTATTGCTCACTGAAATGAAGGAGGTTCCACATACTGACGGCTGAACTGTTAAAGTGGAAACAAAGCCTTGACTTCCTATTTCACCATCCGTTGAAAGCCTGACGCTCATCACATTTCCAGAAGAAATCAATTGCGGCGGGAGGGTGTGCCCACAATAGGTTCCTATTACTAAGCTGTTAGGATTTAAGCCATCTTTTATTTCGACTAAGTCGCAATCGCATCTACTGTATCCCAAAGCAGTTTGATTAATTTTTTCGCAGGGGGCTAGATGGAACGAAGTGAATTTGATTTTAATTACAGTGTCGGGCGGTGATACTATTGACCAATGACAATCTAAGTAATCTTCGTAAACAGAATGACCCATGAAAGGAGAATTTAGAGCTTGCGATGAAGTGCTTGTTAAATTAATGAGTCCACCACATTTAGCTGCTTCAGAATAACTGAAGTAAACTTGAACTTTGAAGCCTGTCAAGCTTATGCTATGGTCTGATACGAACTGTAACATTGCCGTGGGCCCCTTGCTTCTTAGTGTTGTGGTTGAGTTGACATTACCACACATTAGCGCTAAGCGCTTATCTTCATCAATTGTGTGTCCCTCGTATAGTGCGATGTAATCATTATGACAATCTGAAGTGCTTTCTAAGTCAATATAGAGGAATTTAAGTACAACGATCTTGTTAGGTGGTGCGTCAATAAACCACGTGCAGTTCATATTTGTTTCGTAAGTATCAGAAAGCGATGATGTGAGTACTGTACTCTCGTTTACTTTGCCTCCACATGAATATATAAAAAAAGCAATTCTAAACCCTCTCTTCTGTATATATCTATCACTCTTAAATATCAATGATATTTTTTCAGACTGCGTTGTGACTGGTGGAATCTTATCACCGCAGTAAATTTCATACAGATAACTATAATCTGACTGGGCTGATACTGTTAAATTGTCAGACAAACACTCCGGAGCAGAGCCTTCTAATTCAAAATCAAGGAATCTTAATGCTACTTTGTTGTTTGGAGCAGATATTTCATATTCGCAACTCATACGAGGTTTATAACTGTATGGAAAGCCTGGACTGTATAAAAATTGTTCCTTTTGAGAGGCTACGTAATTTCCACCGCAAATAGTATCCCATTCGGCTTTAAACCCATCTAGATTTTTGTCGGCATCTGTACGTAAGACAACTTTCAAGCGATTAAAAGTTGAATTATATATAGGTGGTATGTTTCGTCCACATACCTTTGCTATTTCCGTATAATCGTCGTCCTTCCAGTCATAAATAATGACAGCATCTTTAGTACAATTAGTTGTATCCTCAATAAAAAATCGATCCACAAATTTAAGAGACACTCTAAAGCCTAAATCGGCCTGTATCTCCCAGGAGCATTCCTGGTTAGGTAAATAATTTTTAGGATAATTTGGCGATGTAAATATGGTTTGATAAAAACTAAGGAATCCACCGCATTGTTCAGTAACAGATCTAACCATAAGCTTTATGTTCGTGATGTTTTTCACATTCGAGTGATACTCAATGTACATGTCACTGAAATGCACAACTAAAGGACTACTTAAAGTCGTTGTTCCGCAATATTTCTCCTCCCCTACTGAATTTGAGTATTGTCTCAGGTTTGAATTTATTATAAAATACTCGTCATCACAATTAAGCGTAAAATACCCTTCCGCTTTAATTTCAACTCTACTAGTCGAGCCAGTAACAATCCAAGCGCAGTCAATAGTATCGTTATATGAATCAGGTATATTTAAAATATTAACAGGATTTTCTCCTACTTCAATAAAACCACCACACGGTTGAGGTTTCCATTCTAAATGGAAGTAAAGCGAACTGGATTTACTTTTAGTTGCAGTTACATCAATTATTGGTGATGGAATTCTATATGATACTTCGGTGTTCCCACAAATTTCCCGAGAGAACCGATTTTTAACAGCTGACTTAATAACGACTTGAGGATCAAAGAATTTACAACGTGTTCTGGCTGCAGACGAATTCATCGTGGCCGTTAAAAATATAGAATTGTATGTAAGATTTGTTATGAGACCATTATCATAATTGTTTGTGTTTGCTTGACTATTATAATGCCAGTCACAAGAATAAGATCGATTTAGATCCGGTGACAGGAGAACCTGGCTGAAATCAGATAAGCCACCACCGCATAGGGCTTCTTGATCAGAGCTAAACCTAGCTTTGAAGCGGTGCGAGGAAGCTGTACGGTTGAGCCATACATAGAGTGCCAATTTGTTTCCAGAAGATTCAAAAACGGTCGCTCCAGGAATGTAATCGTCGCTAGGGATTGTTTGAATAGCAGTATGGAACGTAACGTCGTTGAAAATACCAATTCTGTGCCTTTCTACATCCATGTCTATTAGCTCTAGATGCACTCTTCGAGACTTGTTAGGCACTTTTATTTGCCACGAGCAGTACCTTAATGTGGTCTCTTGGGGGTAACTTGGAGACGTTAAGTAACCATCTGAATCTGTTACTATGCCACCGCACATAGGTCGAGAAGAATTAAAGCTAAATCTAAATCCTCTATTGTCCGATACTTGATCCCATGCATCCGGCTTACCTATATACAATTTTATACTAAACTTGTTTGTTGAAGTTTCAATCGGAGCAAGGGAGCGTTCATATCCATTGCATATGCTTCTTATTACGGTGATAGTGTTATTGGTAAGCACAGATTCTTCAATTGTTATTTTGGTTCCACAAGATAACTCAGATTGAGGTAACTGAATATCTTCTGGTTTAATTCGAAAAACGTGTCTCGGCGGTCCAATAATGTGCCATTCACAGACTGTTCCGTCTTTGAGCCATTGCAGGTGTGGATATCCAGGGGATTTGAGTTCTCCAGAGTCGGTGATAATAGTTCCACCACACGTATCAATAGATACGTTGGCTTTGAATCCATTTCGCGGATTTTGGACCTGAGTTGTATATTTAATATACATTGTATTGCCAATACTCTTAATGGTTTCATGTTTATCACTGCCACAATATCGGCCATGCAGGGGAGATAACTTCGACGATCCAAACCGTATTTCGACGGCTTCAGTGGCGCAATCATCTCCAGGTTCCAAGTCGAATCTTTCAATGAAATCTAGTCTTAGAATTTCTCCAGGTGGGCCGCTAAACACCCACTCACATTCTGAATATGGAACTGGTACCGATGGATAATTTGGTGAATTTATTACTTCCCAATTGTGATCAGCTGTTAGAGATGACGTTGAACCACATTCAAAGTTGTTCTCTTCGTAATTAGCCACAAAACTTTGAGACGCGAATGATCCTTTGGTGTAACTTATAAATAACGCGTTAGCAGAAGTTATTATATCTGCTTTATTTTCGTGATCGTAACCGCAATACTTTCCACTAGCCAAAAGGGGCGCTTCCTCAGAATCACCATTCCGTAAAATAACGTATGTTGAACAGTCGTCATTTGTATTTGTAATATTAAAATGATTTAACTCTAATTTAATAGTCCTGCCGGGGCGTACTTTGACGACCCAGTTGCATTGCGTTTTGGTCGAGTACGGATAACCCGGTTGTATGTCCCACCAAGTAGGACCAACTGCACCAGACAAACCAGTTACTAGTCCACCGCATTTCGATTTGACTTGAGCTTGAAATCCTGTCCTGGTAATTGATGAATCGGTTTTGAATTTAATTTTCATGTACGTGGATGAATTAAAGCTTGATATTTTGGCTGATTCTGTTGTACACATATTTTCCTGGACAGGCTTCCAATTTCCAAAAGTGTCTGAGGAATATATAGAAACTGAATCTGCAAAACACGAGTGGACATCTTCGATATTAAAATCTAGGAACTTTAAACTTAAATGTCTTCCCATTTGTGATTTGTAAACCCATTCACATTTCAAATCTTCTGAATATTCCTTTGGATAATTCGGTGATGTAAAAATCATCGCACCGTTTTGAGGTAAAACCGTTACAGTCTCATTTGAACCACAGTTTATTCTATCTTCATTTTCAGGTTCAACATTTCGAGAAGCTTTCGTCCAACTCATATGAAACTTCGAACCCGTGTTAGATTCATCCGTTGTAAGTGTCATGAACATTACACTGGACGAACTCTGAATGACTTTGGTTTCAGCCAGTACACCATTTAGTTCCTCTAAAATTGGAGCTGTTGAATCATATCCATCATAAATAGTTAATTTGTTATAGTTTACCTCGCTATAGGAATAAATATCTAAAACATCAAGAGTAATAGATATAGTCTCGAAATCGGTAACAAGCACGCGCCAGCTATATTCGCCAGATCCTAAATATCGAGTTGGGTACAATGGAGAAGATATCTCACCACTATCTCCCGTAATATCATTTTCTCGTTGAAATCCATAATGCAAGAGAAAGCCTTGACCGCTAGTTTTGGAGTTACTATGGAACTTAACATATATTTGTGATGCTGCGCTATGATTGCTAGGAGTTTCACTGCTACAATAAACCCCCAGTAGTCGACCAGCTCCGTTAGTTTCGCGAACTTCTACGTAGTCGTCGTTACAACCTTCAGAGAACTCTAAGTCAAATCGCTCGAATTGGACGTATGCAGTGTTTCCAGGGGATGATTTTAGTACCCATTCACAATCAGTGTTTACAGGATACGGGCCGGGGTAGTTTGGAGACGCTATGGTTCCTTCTTCTGAAGTTAATTGACCTCCGCAGGCGTTGCTAAGTGGTGAATAGTGAGCAGCAAACATTCCAGTAACTCTACCAGTGTAACTGCCGTACTCTATCGTCAAAGCACTACCACGGCTGACGATCATAGGTGGGACTTTGCGTCCACAATATTCACCAATTAGTGGAGCATTATTGTCATCTCCGTCGAGAACTCGTAGGAAAGAGGAGGGGCATGGTCTATTTGTGATTACATTACTGTCTTTTGGCAACGCCAGTAGGGTCAACGTTAAATATATTTTTTGATCGGGTGAATCCGCAATTATTGTCCAAATACAGCTTTTGTTGGTATGTTGAACAAAGTTGTCGCTCTCTATGATACCCTCATGTGCTGCCCTAATAAGAGCACCACACGTAACAGTAAAGTTAGCTTTGAAACCTTTGGCCGTATCATAACCATCAGTTTTGAATTGCACAACTAAGCTATTGAATTTGCTAACGAATTGTGTTTTATTTGAATATGGACATATACGGAACGTATAATTTGAGGAAGGTCTAAAGTTGCTTTCATAATCATAAATTTTAATCGTGTCTCCACAGCCAGTTTCCCCAGCGGTATAGTCATAAGCAGAATAAAGATCAATATCCATTATGTTAAATTCGATGCGATGATATGCGGGGACGGAAATATACCATAAACAATTCAAATTACTGTCGTAATTCTGTGGGTAGTTCTTGGAGTATATGAACCCTGATTTGGTAGTCATAGCACCACCACATTTCGAATTTGAAGATCGAAATTGTGCTGAGAAGTGAACATCCCTGAGTTTAGACCGTTTGGATAAACGCACCAACATGAAATTGCTATCAGACTGTGCGGACACGTATTCACGATGACAAGTTTTTGTAAGCAGTGGAGCCATTGTGTTTTGACCGTTATATACTTCAATAGCATCGTCAGTACAATTGGCAGTATCTGTCATATAAACCTCTGTAAATGTGATTATAATACTCTTACCTACTTGAGTTTCTATCAGCCACTCACAATCAATTTCCTGGTCGTTAGTTTTACTTTTATCAAGGCTGACGGTTCCCATTGATTTTTTTATGTGTCCTCCACATCCGGAACTGATCCATTCTAAGCGGAAACCAGATCTGGACATATAAATACCAGTAGCAAAAATAATTTGAAATGAATTAGTTTTTGTACTAATTGGGCTAGGAGTTATACTGCCACAGAGTTTGCTAGAATAATTTGGTTCAGATAACTCTTTCGTTTGCAAATAGTCAAGATTACAATCATCGCTATAAAAATTATGACGACGACTCATCCAACTACGATAAAATCGGTGGCCTTTAAAAATATCAAAGTGTGTGAAAGTCACATTAATTTTGTTACCTTTGGGCACTGTGATGCTCCACAAACAATTTAATTGCAGCGGGTAATTACTTGGATAGCCCGGACTCTCAATTACTCCGTATCTTCCAGTTACATTATTATTACATATTGTTTGATAATTAAGCAGGAATCCTTTGCCGCCCTGATATATATCAGATCTGAATTTAACGTAAGCATAATTGGTTGTTGTTTCGATGTTGGCTACCTCTGGGGACATGTAACAATGTTTCGCTAAAACGATGGCATTCGTATCGCGACCGTCATATATTTCAACATAATCGTCTCTACAGTTAGGAGTTCTTTCAAGATCAAACTCTGAAAATGTAATACGGATCCGTGACCCTTCACTGGTAACTATTCTATAGAAACATTCGGCGTTTTCGTTGTAATCGTTTGGATAGTTAGGCGATGTTATAGAGCCAGACGGGCTCGTCAGAGTGCCTCCGCATCCTGTTATAGTACCGTCCCATTCAATTTTGAAACCAGTCCCAGTTAAATAGAAATCAGAATGAAAGTGGAGGTGTAAAGCATTGGATAATGATACAATTCGTTTTGATTGGAACACTCCGCAATACTGGCCAATCAAAGGTGAGTTGCCGCTGCCACCATTTCTTATTTCTAAAAAGTCACCGAGATTACAACTGTCTCTAATAGGTTGCTCCAGATTAAACTGTGAAATGTTGAGCATTATCTGTTGGCCGACCGGCACCGTGATAGTCCATGTACAATCGCGATTGGGTTCGTACGAGCGAGGCCAGCCAGGAGAGTATATGAAGCCATGAGTTTTAATATAAGATCCGCCGCAATGTGATTTCTCATCCAAAAATGTATACGACAGAGAAAAACCTGAAGAACGAATACTACCATCAGACACAAAATTTAACTTGAGCCGGTTGGTAGATGTTGTTAAGGCGGGTGGCACGTGATTACCACAGAACTTGCCCAAAAAATTGTTTTCATTATTTTCGTCTATCTCTAGCAACTCTAGGTAGTCGCTGCCACAGCCGGGCAAGTTCTCGATGTCAAATCTGTTCCAAGTCAACTTTATGTGCATTCCTTCAGGAGCAATTAGTAACCACTTGCAGGTCTGATAGTTATTGTAAGTAGCAGCGTCTCCGAATGGATGATTTATTAACCCAGTAGTTTCTCTATGAATGCCTCCACACTCTGTATCGATAGTAGTATAGTTAGCGTAGAATCCCGTGCCCGAAAGGCTTAAATCTGATTTGAATTTTATGTACATATAATTAAGAGTGGATGTTTGTACAGGTGGCGTGTGCGCGGCACCGCCACAGTATCTGCCTAGTAAAGTAGAGTTCTGGTCGTGGCCGTCCCGGACCTCAACGCTATCGTACCGGCAATCAAAGTACCGGTTGTCTTCAATATCAAAATCTTGAAATGTTAATTGAATTGCTTTGCCGGGAACTGTTTTGAGGATGTAAACGCACACTTTGTTCTCTGGATAACTGAACGGGTAACCGGGTGATTTTATAATTCCGCTATCTCCTTCCAAAGTTTCCTCGCATATGGCCTCGTAAGTGATTCGGAAACCATCGGCGGACGAACTCCTGTCAGTTTTGAATTTAAAATAAAGCTCGTTCGACGATGATTTATATGATTTTGGAAAAGTAGTTCCACAAAATTTACCAACTAGTCGTGAATCAGCAGACGGACCGTCATAAATTTTTAAATAATCGTATATACATCTTAAAGATCGTTCCAGCTTAAATAATTTGAAGTCAATTTTTATCTTGGTGCCCAAGCTAGTTTTAATTTTGTACTCGCATAGTAAATTATTTAGATATTGCCCGTTGTAAGCGGGAGAAACAAGTTCTCCCTTTTCAGCAGTGTAGTAACCTCCACAGCCAGGAACGCCTTCGACAGGGGCATAAGCTATTTGGAATCCGTGTCCCGAACCGTAAGCGTCTGAATGGAAGTGTATTAACATATCGGAGCCCGCCGACTGGACGGGCGCGGGCTGCGTCGTGTTACAGTACTGATTGATAAGAGGATCTGTCAAGTGTTCACCGTCATAAATTGCTAAATAGTCAAAACTACAGTTTGAATGTGATTCAATATCGAGAGCAAAGAAATGTAAGTTAATTCTTTTACCGAGAGAAGTCGTTAAGTGCCAATAGCAATCGCGATTAGGAGGGTACGGGCCAGGCGAGCCTGGGGAGCTGATGTGACCGTGCGTGGTGGCGTCGACCTGGCCCCCGCACACTGGGTTAATACTAGTCCAGTGTAATGCAAAGCCGTCTTTAGCTACTGTTTTATCTGAATGAAACCAGAAATATAAATTGTTATGACTTGATACAATGTTACCGCCTTTAGGAAAATTATTTCCGCAAAATCTTCCAAGAAGTTGGCTGGAAGACTTTCGACCATCGTGAATTTGTAGGAAATCGTACAAGCATTCAGGGCTTCCTTCTAAATTAAATTTACTAAACGTTACATTAATTACTTTATCAGGAGACGTGTGTATTACCCAAGCGCATTGAGAATTATGATTATACGTGGTATTAGTCGAAGGATAAACAATGCTGCCTTCTTCGTTATCTAGAACACCAACACAAGATTTTGTCCTTACCTGACATAAGGTGCCCGAGTACTGCGCCGTGCACTCGCAACGGAAGCCTCTAATTGCACTGTCGTCTGCTCTGCAGATTCCTCCGTTGTGGCAAGGATTCACACTGCAGACGTCGGTGGCCATTTCACAGTGAGCACCGCCGTAGCCTTTGAAGCAGATACAGGTGTAGCCGGTACGAAGAGAATGGCATTGTCCGTGGATGCCACATGGATTGACTTCACAGCCCTCAGTGAAGTTTCCCCCGCCTTTTGCAACGTAGCAGCCGCTGATTCCCACTCCATCGCCTTCCATGCCGTCGGGGCATATACATTGTGAAGATTGGCCAGTTGGCGACGTGCTTTCTATGCACTGGGCAGATGGGTGGCACCCTCCATGCCCGATGTTGCACGTGCCTCTCCAGGAGCACGTAACTCCGTCACCTTGATAGCCAGGTGGACATGAACCACATATTCGGGAGCCGATAGTGTTGTGACATGTTACTAAAGGACTACAGCCTCCGTTGGGAATGGTTGTGCATTCGTCGATATCGTAACAAGAGTAACCGTCGCCTTCATAACCAGAAGGACACTGTCCACATCGGAATGAGCCCGGCATATTAATACAGTCAACCTTGGGGTTCACTGAACACCGAGGGCCTTGGTAAGATTCGCATTCGTTAATATCGGTCAAGCAAGCAACACCACCAGTACCATTCGTTGTCCATCCCTGGTGGCATATGCATTGAACACCCTCTCCTGAAGTCACTTGTACACAGGTTCCATGGCCGCACATTTCAAAGTCACCACCGGAGCAATCCTTAGCTTTTCTTGTACAATGTAAGCCGAACCAACCAGATTTGCACAAACACTCATACGATCCTGGTCTGTTTATGCATGTAGCTCCATTTTGACATCCGAGATCCGTTCCAGCAAAATTCCGGCATTCGTTAACGTCGACGTCACAATCTCTGCCTTCCCAGTTTGAAGGGCAAAGACAATGGTAACCGTTCACTAAGTTGAGACAAGTTCCACCATGCGCGCACGGATGAGATGCACATTCGTCTTTTCCTCTGTTATTTAATTGAATTTGTAGATTTAATACTTTCCTGTGAATATTGTTGACTTTCCGCCAAAGCATTGATATATTGAAAAGAAAGTCATTCGGTAGCGTGGATTCCTTGCTCTCCAATCTCTCAAGCCTTTCTAATATACCGTTTATGTTCTTGTCAGTGTTTTCATTATTCGATGGCTGGTATTGCGTTCCCTCACTCGGAATGTTTGGGTGGAGTACGTTGATATCACCAACAAAGATGCTCGATTTCGGTCCATTGGGGCGTAAATAAATATTTTTATCAAGCGCTGGTTCAATAATTAGATCACCCCCAGAGGTCTTGATTTTTGGACGGTCGTGGTAGATTTCACAATCCAGAGGAACGAAACAAAGTATGGCTAGCAGGAAGAGACATTTTCCGAGTATGCTGGACATGGTCCATGTGTCTAGGTTCACGGTTCTGCTCGGACTGTCGCTGCGTTGGTGTTACGACAGCCACCACGACTTGTATTATCATAGGGGGCGTATTGCTGTACGCCCCCAGTGTTGAATATTTGTTTATGATTAACCAATTCAGGCCATCTGGTGTAATCGATATTATGAAATCATGTGTTTTCTAGAATATTATAGGATTATATTATTTTGCATAAATATTTTAAAACGATATCGTGCTGGGGAAATTTGTTGACAGATTAGTCGTGCCTTATTACGAACCTTTTATGTCATAATATTGGGTTCCCACCTATGAAATTGGTGATTTTTTCTCACAAATAGAGAACCTCGTCAATTCTATGAATTAAAATATTCATCAATTGCTTGATATTATATCGAATAATGACCGTCATAGACAACTGCCAATAGTAAAACAAACCTTATTACTTATAGTTTTATAAACAAAAAAAAATGCCTTAAAAATGACTTCTTTTTGTTAGCAGAAATGACCATTATATTTGTTTTAACTTAGCCAAAACTTATTGTTGTTGCTTAATCTAAGTGCCATACGTTATCTTAGTTTTTAAACATTATTGCATAAAAGCTTTAAAACATTAGTGTTCTTAATTGTTAAATAAATTAAGAATATGTTAGTATGAAAAATGCAACTTCTTTAAAATTCTCCATATATAACGCTGATTTCATAGGTGGGGGACCTAATATGTCTATTTCATTGGCGCGCGCTGTAAACTAAACGGCTTGATGGATTTTACTACATGAGATATTATTTGATTGGTCTTTACCGCCGAAGTGACATAGGTTAGATACATTTTGAAAAGAAAAATATACAAAATGGCGACCGCCATTAGATAAGTAGTTAGTAAGGTCACGTGGGGTATCAAAATAAAGAGCTCAAGGAGACGATTCCAAAAATAACACTCAATAAAATAAAGGACCCCGGCAGGCGCTTTACTTTGTGTAAATTATTTCATCACCACTACTCTCGAACCGGTGAAGGAAAACATCGTGAGGAAACCGGCATTTTTTTTTTTTTTTTTGGGTGGTGGGAAATCATCCTATGACTTCTTCCGCTCTAGGGTGGAGCGGAAGGGTGTGTCAGACTCTTACTGACTAAAACCCACCCCTGTTCCTCCCTGCCTCGAGTGCCCGGGGGCGAGGTAACTCTTTCGAATTTATCCTCCACCCCCGTCCTAGAACCAAAAGTTCGAAGACATGTGACATCCACTAATCCGCATTGGACCCGCGTGGTGGATTACGGCCCACACCCTCTCACAGAGAGGAGGCCTGTGCCCCAGCAATGGGGACATTAAAAGGCTGGTTATGAAGATGATGATGAAATTAAGGAAATAAAAATTGGAAATATCAAAAAACCCGACTGATAAAAAGCCGGCCAAGAGCGAGTCGGACTCGCACGTAAAGGGTTCCGAACAAATCAATGTTTTTTTTCGGTTTTCTTCGTGGCATAAAATATGTGTTTGAACTAAAATATCTGCCACCAACTGCATCAGACTGCTTGACAAGTGACTTTTTTGGATCTTTTTAGTTGTTTTTTATCAGTCGGGTTTTTTGATATTCTCAATTTTTAGGGTTCTGAAAAACTTAAGGAAAAACGGAATCCTTATAAAATCACTCGTGTGTCTGTTTGTCTCTCTGCCCGTCTGTCCATCTGTCATAGTCCATTTGCTCCGAATCTACTGGACTGATTAAGCTGAAATTTGGGACACACATGTATGTTGGTGACCCAAATACGGAAGTAAATGAAGGAATTTGGAATATAGGGGTCACTTTTGAGGTGCAAGTCGGAAAATTAAAAAAAAAAGTATTCCCAACTGTGCCGTGCTACATGTAAAATGAAAGGAGTTACTGTAAGCCTTTCAAATATATATTTTTTTAAATTTTAAAATGTATAATTTTTAAGTTATTCCAGAAAATAGATGAAAAATTACCATTTCCCCCTTATCTCCGAAACTACTGGGCCTAAAATTTTGAAAAAAATACAGAAGGTAGTTCTTTACTTAAAGATTACAGAAAACCCTATAAGAAATATACAGTTTTAAAAAAACCCTGAAAAAACTACTTCCCCCATATTCTACATACTGCTGTCTGTCCCGCAAATAACTAGCAAAAAAGGTTAGTACATGAGGAGTACACCCTACACCTGCCATTTTTGTGAGCAGTATGTCGTTATCCACCAGATCGAAAGTTTTTTTATAGTCAAAGAAAGCTACATCTGCCTGTCCTCAATCATTGCTTCTGCGTTTTTTCTGGTGGTCGCCACTGTTGATCCTGGCTTACAGAAGTTGCAGTGGTTTGGGAATAGTGTGGCGGGCTTGTCCCAAAAAAAGAAAAAAATCTGCCTGTCCTCCCGCATCCACTTCAGGTAAAATATAACTCATGTAGTATAATAGGTTACTGGTGGTGCTTCTAGCGGGTCTAAAACCGTGTTGCTCATCTGAAAGCTGTACATTAACCTGCAAGAGAATACTCTTGTGTATTGCAGCCTGCAGTACTTTATCTAGTGTCGAAAGCACAGCCACCAGCCTGTATTGGTCCACGTTCGATGCTGACTTTCCTTTAGGCACCGGAACGACCTTAGTTGTTTTCCATTTTTCTGGAAATACAGTCTCCGCCAGGCACTGAAGATGTAGAGAAGTAGCCTACAAATTACTAGTCAGCAGTCTTTCAAAATGCGGTATGAAACTAATGAAGACAACAACATTTTAACTGGCCAACTTTCTGGTTTACTTAGTATCTCGTATGAACTTTCTGGAACTCCTAATAAAAATGACGCATAGTCTCTTTCCGTTTTATGTTTAATTTTTTCCACTGTTATTTCCGTCTCTTTTTCAAATATGTTATATACATACATTTCTAAACTTTCTACTGTGTTATCCTTTTTTAGACGCCAAACATGTAAAAACTTTTTCCTTTCAGTACCTTGAATATTTACTGCACTAGTATTTCCTCCTCTTATGACTTGCTTGCCAGGATAATTCTTTTTCTGTTTTTGTACGGTAATCCATGACTCCTCTCTTTTGCAAGTCTCCATCTGTAGTATCTGTAGTATATCATCTGTATTATCTGTCGACAATTGTTCTTTATCAAAACATTCCGTAGTGGCTTGAGTAATCCCTGCCGGTTTCGTGGCCACATACGCCTCTACACTCTTATCTTTGTTGCTGATTGATTTTTACTCACTACCTGCTTTTCGTTTTGTGTGACTATATTTGCAAACGATATAATCTTCTGCCTGATTTCCTTCGCTGTCTCATATTTTTCTTTAGTAGGCTGCTTTTTGTTCATAAAATTCTGTAATTGCTCATTTTTTTGCTGTTTTTATCTGTGTTTCCAACTCATCGACTTTATTCGCCGTTTTCTGCACTACCTTCATCATATCTCGCAATTTATGCAGTTCTTTTCCTGTGTCTACAAATCTGCCCCTGAGCAAATAATATTCCCTTATTTGTTCATCTATTTTAAGGTTCATCTCAGACCGAAATTCTTGCAATTCTTGCAGTACTTTATTGTACTACTAATATCCCCTTTTATCACTTATTTTGGGATCCTCCTATTGCTTTGGTCTGTGTTTACATTAATAATAATAAGTTTTTATTGCCAAAAGAAAATACATGACGTGTTACATCTAGGAGTTCTTCTTTTACATTTTATTTTATTTTATGAATTATGTCCCCTATGCTAGGAAAGTCCTGTATTATAGGAGACATCTCTTCGTCCGTTGTTAGAATTTGTAATAATTCGGTGAACCAAATTTGTAACATTAGCAATAATTTATGTACATGGGAGCACGCGTGCGTGAGTAGTGTGTAAGTGTGGGAGAAAGTGAGTGAGTTTTTGGGAGGGAAAGTGTGATATGGTGTGTGTGTGTGAGTGATGATGTATGTGTGACAGTGTCTGGGCGTGTGTGTAGTTTGTATGGTGATTATATTAGAGTTCTATGTGGATGAGGGTTTTAACAGTGTTTCTGTCTCGTCGTAATCTAGGGTAAGTAGAAGAGTTTTAAGTATTTTTTTGCATTTAAACTTATTTTGGGAGTGGATATCTAGCTTTTGTTGTATTTTGTTGAAGATGCGTGCACTTAGGTAAGTGAAATGTCGCCTAGCAAATGTGGTGTTAGTATGTGTTGTGAGGCATGGCATGACACATTACAAGGAGTAACAGTTTTATTCAATAAATTCTGGTATACTCGAACTGGCGTGTCCGAATTATTCCGTTTTGGCGCACTACAAACACATTCCGGGCATCTCCAATTGCACTTGTGTTCTTTAGACAATGCTTCAAATTCATCCTTCGTAAGAGCCAAACACTCCAGCCCTCGTAGCATGACCATTTCTAACTCTATTCTACCAAGAAAAGACAAAGTTCTTTCTATCCAATATTGTCGAGTTCGAGTTCTACTCTCTGGATCGCAGATTTCTAAATTAATGGGTAATTTAATCCCCATCTCCTAGGTAAGTTTTGAATTTTATACTGTGAAGATCATCATCCTTAAAAACCTATGTGATTCAGTGCTATCAGTAAATGTGAAGTGTGAAGACCAAACTGTTTTTTTTTTTGTGGGGTGGAAAATCATTCAACGACTTCTCCCGCTCTGGGCGGTGCGGGAGGGCGTGTCAGACTCTTACTGACTAAAACCCACCCCTGTTCCTTCCTGCCCTTAGTACCCAGGGGCGATGTAACTGTTTCGAATTTATCCTCAACCCCCGGGCCTGTTGGACTATTATTTATTTCAATCAATCCTTATGCGAAAACCCCATTTAGTCTCATTGATGGTTGAGCCGTTGAGTATGTCGGTGAGTATAGGAAAAAGTAATCCTATTATATTAGACATCCTAAATGTTTTTTTTTTACGTTACACCCATACCTATTATTATATTATCTGTTCCCATACATACCATCACGCCTGTATTTACCGAAGGGTTGTGTCACTCGCATTTTATCAGGTATGTTTCAAGTCCATCTAATAGATATATCTGCTGAGGAGAAATTTCAGATGCAATAACCAAAAAACAAATTGCTCGACCCGGGACTTAAACCCAGGAGCTCAGGTCAAACAGAAACGCTTCAAATCACTTTACCAACGTTGCAGAAATAAGGGTTGCGGCAGACCGATGAGAAGATGTTGGGACGCCTTGGATGGCTTACTGGTGAATTGGCGTGAGGAAACAAAGCTTTTTTTTTTTAGGGGGTGGTATATCATCCAATGACTTTTCCCGCTCTTGGTGGAGCGGGAGGGCGTGTCAGATTTTTACTAACTAAAACCCACCCTTATTCCTTCAGTTGCCTGTGTGACAAGGGCCGCGGTAACTCTATTTCAAATTTCCCGACCCCAGACAGACATCTCTATGAGGTGCGCGTGGAACACTACGCGCCGTCGACTCTCGGGACTGGGGGTCTACTCCAAAGTGTTTCACGAAGTATCGGCCGAATGTTTGGACATATTTGTGTGAAGTGTTAAAGTGAATGTGCCGTACCTAAAATTGTAGCTTTTCTCTGAGAGCTTCTTCCACCAAAAACATACGTAATGCCATTTCGCTACAATAATAGGTATGGCACATTCACTTATGTCCGAACATTCGGCCGATTCTTAGTAAAAACACTTCGGAGTAGACCCCCTGGTCCGTCCAGACGGCGAGCTAACCGCTACTCGCCGGCGTGAGGGGATCTCTGTTGAGTCTCCCTTACGTGTTCCGCCTGCTCCTTCGCAGAAGGAGGCGACTGCTTTCCATTCCCTCTCGCTCTGTACCATGACCCGGACCAGGATCGGGAACGACAGGTCGTTGCCGCCGATCGCTTCCACTCCTACACAGCGGTGCTCAGCCCAAACGGGGCAGAACTCCATCGTATGCTCCACCGTGTCTACTGGGCGATCCACACATTAAGAAGCACAGCTTAGAGAGAATTGGAAGGATTGGGGGTGGCCTTTGCCATGGAGTGGAACAGTTCAGTGGAGCAACTAAAAAAAAGGCAATTAAACTTGGTTTTTGTTTATTCATTAAATATACAGCACTATAATATTTTATCAAAAAAGTTAGCTATAGATAAAATAAATAAATTAAAAACGGCATTAAATATTTTGTGGGGTTAATTCTACTTAATATTATAAATGCGAAAGTTTGTTTGTGTTTCAATCACGCAAAAACGGCTGAATGGATTTGAATAAAATTTTGCACACAGATAGATTATAACATGGAGTAAAACTTACTACTTTTTACCATGCGCGCGAAGCCGCTCGCAGAAGCTAGTCTAATATTAAGTACCTACTTAAAAATAAAATCATTACACAGTATTTTTAAACAATGATGTCACTGATATTGCACAGTTCAAAAGGTTAACAGTAGTCTGTCTTTAAGCATATGTCAAATAACTTTTACTAACAAACTTAGGTATAACTTACAATAAATATTTTTGTATTTCGGAAATGAGTTAATACTGCTTTCTAAAACTTGGGCCTCGTTATCGAAACGCACAACGCTGCGTTATGCGTACTGCGGTGCCTGACACATTCCTCATCCTCCTCACCGCTGTCGCATGCGACGGAACAAAAGACCATTCTTTACGATTTTCATACGATTTTATTAGTCTGGCACCGTATACCGTAGCGTTGTGCGACTATAGCTTTACATAAGTCTTCCTCAGAATTAGTACAAAAGTTTAACAATTTCTGTCGTTTATTACTAACTACAAAACATTAAAAATATTATTGCACCTTAAAAATAAATATTAGTGCACCTCACAAATAAATATTCTAGAAGTAGGTAGGTCACGTTTTTTCTGACATTATCGTATACCGTAGCCGTATTTAAGAAAATCTTGACTATAATTAAGTAGGTAGGTACATTTATTTATCAAAAACGGGAGTTCGAGTTAACAATGAGTTGTGATCGTAGTCTAGCTTACGTCACATGTTTCACAATGATGCATACTAATGATATAACTAAGTAATTAGTTTATAATACAAAAAAAAAGTTCTTATCATCAAAGTACTCACCAACATGCTCAAGAGACTGGCAGCACTGCTACGTTCAGTGGCAACGATTATTGGCCATAGAACGAACCGCCTGGGTCAGAGGTGTCTGACCAGGGTCGAGAGACAAGTGACGTACTATCAGCGAATGTGTTATCTAAATGTTACGTGATCAACCCTTTACATTTTAGCATTTCGACAATCGCTGTCCCTGATGACAGAATGTCACTTGTCTAGAGCCTCAGAAGATTCGTTTTTAGGGCAATTTTTGCCAATAACTGAGCGTCATAAACTAACGGTATCAGAAGATCATGGTGTCCGAGGGCGGCGCCACTTAGCAACATTATCAGTTGAGGTAGCCTGGCCATTGGTGCGGAAAAGTACTAACCTAAAAAAACATTAACATTTCACAAGAAAATGTGCCATCTTAATTTAGTGGAATTCTAGATGTTGGTTATTTTTTGCAGTTCTCTGTGCCGCAAAAAATAAATCTAGCTATCTTTACATAATTCCTATAAATTCAGCAACCCACCCCGTGCCACCATTATTCATGGTGGTTACAAATACTATCTTCACAAAGTTATCCTCGCTCGTGTAGTCTGCTGGCGTGTCCTCACAGAAAGTCCGTACTACTACGCCCTTACTGTCCACGAGCTGCACATAATTCTGATCGCAAGTAATACCCAAGTCAAACGTAGTGAAACGTAGCAGTAAACGTGTTCCGAAGGGAGTCTCTAGCTCCCACTGGCAGCTCGCTACCTGCCTGTAAACGTTAGGGTACAAGGGACTGGTGACTTTACCTACTATACTTTGCAGTTTTCCACCGCATCCACGACCTTTATCGGACATCACGTAAACCACATCAAACATTACACGATCACCAGCATTTTCATGATTTTGAAATAATAAATATCGACCAGTTGAAAAGATAGGGTTATAACTCTCATATTCTGAATGAATTTTGTCGAGGCTGGGAGCAGTAGTGTTATTTCCATCAAAAATTTCAAGATAACACTGTTTGTTCCAGTAACATGGGACGGCGCTCAACAAATACACGGATATCGTGTAGTTCACTGGAGCAGTGATGAGCGTGTAGCAGTCGTGGTTAGCGTTACTGTCATAGTCACTTACATAAACAGCCTGTACACGTCCGTGAGGCTCCGTGTAATTTCTGCCACAAAACCCTGTGTATACTACTTCTATTTCTACACCTTTGTATACTTTAGAATCCGACTCCGACCATGTAAATAAGTTTATAGACGTACTTCCATAGACATAAAAGTCCGTAGGCTCCTTATGCCCGCATAATTCAAAACGATCGGGAAGGCGCAAAGCGCTGTCGTAAAAGTTATTACGGTTAAAAAAGTCATCCGTACGTTGGTTCACGATATAATCTTTTCCAAGTGTAACATTACGAACACTTGGATTGCTAGATATAATCAGCTTGTCTCTATCGCAGCGCTTCACACCTGTGCTATCAGCGACAGGAGGCTGTAAGTCTAACTCTTTAACAGTGATACGTAGTAAATAATATGGAAAGGCATCCAAGTGGTATACACAATGAAGGCCGCGAGGAATGGACCCGGTTTCATAACCTGGCGATTTCAAGGTTTGTGGCGTATTACTCACTGAAATGAAGGAGGTCCCACATACTGACGGCCGAGCTGTTAAAGTGGAAACGAAGCCTTGACTTCCTATATCGCCATCCGTTGAAAGCCTGACGCTCATCACATTTCCAGAAGAGATTAATTGCGGCGGGAGGGTGTGCCCACAATAGGTTCCTATTACTAAGCTGTTAGGATTTAAGCCATCTTTTATTTCGACTAAGTCGCAATCGCATTTACTATATTCCAAAGCAGTTTGGTTGATTTTTTCGCAGGGGGCTAGGTGGAACGAAGTGAATTCGATTTTAATTACAGTGTCAGGCGGTGATACTATTGACCAATGACAATCTAAGTAATCTTCGTAAACAGAATGACCCATGAAAGGAGAATTTAGAGCTTGCGATGCAGTGCTTGTTAAATTAATGAGTCCACCACATTTAGCTGCTTCAGAATAACTAAAGTAAACTTGAACTTTAAAGCCTTTCAAGTTTACACTAACATCTGATACGAACTGTAACATCGCCGTGGGCCCCTTGCTTCTTAGTGTTGTGGTTGAGTTGATATTACCACACATTAGCGCTAAGCGCTTATCTTCATCAATTTTGTGTCCGTCGTATAGTGCGATGTAATCATTATAACAATCTGAAGTGCTTTCTAAGTCAATATAGAGGAACTTAAGTACAACGATCTTATTAGTTGGTGCTTCGATAAACCACGTGCAGTTCATATTTTTTTCGTAAGTATCAGAAAGCGATGATGTGAGTACTGTACTCTCGTTTACTTTGCCTCCACATGAATATATGAAATATGCAATTTTAAACCCTCTCTTCTGTACATATCTATCACTCTTAAATATCAATGATATTTTTTCAGGTTGCGTTGTGACTGCTGGAATTTTATCACCGCAGTAAACTGCATACAGATAACTATAATCTGACTGGGCTGATACTGTTAAATTGTCAGACAAACAGTCCGGAGCAGAGCCTTCTAATTCAAAATCAAGGAATCTCAGTGCTATTTTGTTATTAGGAGCAGATATTTCATATTCGCAACTCATACGAGGTTTATAACTGTATGGAAAGCCTGGACTGTATAAAAATTGTTCCTTTTGAGAGGCTACGTAATTTCCACCGCAAATAGTATCCCATTCGGCTTTAAACCCATCTAGATTTTTGTCGGCATCTGTACGTAAGATGACTTTCATACGATTAAAAGTTGAATTATATATAGGAGGTATGTTTCGTCCACATACCTTTGCTATTTCCGTATAATCGTCGTCCTTCCAGTCATAAATAATGACAGCATCTTTAGTACAATTAATTGTATCCTCAATAAAAAATCGATCCACAAATTTAAGAGACACTCTAAAGCCTAAATCGGCCTGTATCTCCCAGGAGCATTCCTGGTTAGGTAAATAATTTTTAGGATAATTTGGCGATGTAAATATGGTTTGATAAAAACTAAGGAATCCACCGCATTGTTCAGTAACAGATCTAACCATAAGCTTTATGTTCGTGTTGTTTTTCACATTCGAGTGATACTCAATGTACATGTCACTGAAATGCACAACTAAAGGACTACTTAAAGTCGTTGTTGCACAATATTTCTCCTCCCCAACTGAATGTGAGTATTGTCTTAAGTTTGAATTTATTATAAAATACTCGTCATCACAATTAAGCGTAAAATACCCTTCCATTTTAATTTCAACTCTACTAGTCGAGCTAGTAACAATCCAAGAACAGTCAATAGTATCGTTATATGAATCAGGTATTTTTAAAATATTAACAGGATTTTCTCCTACTTCAATAACACCACCACACGGTTGAGGTTTCCATTCTAAATGGAAATAAAACGAACTAGATTTACTTTTTGTTGCAGTAACATCAATTATTGGCGATGGAATTCTGTATGATACTTCGGTGTTCCCACAAATTTTTCGAGAGAATCGATTTTTAACAGCTGACTTAATAACGACTTGGGGATCAAAGAATTTACAACGTGTTCTGACTGCAGACGAATTCATCGTGGCTGTTAAAAATATAGAATTGTATGTAAGATTTGTTAAGAGACTACTATCATAATAGTTTGTGTATACTTGACTATTATAATGCCAGTCGCAAGAATAAGATCGATTTAGATTTGGTGACAGGAGAACCTGATTGAAATCAAATAAGTCACCGCCGCATAGGGCTTCTTGGTCAGAGCTAAACCTAGCTTTGAAGCGGTGCGAGGGAGCTGTACGGTTGAGCCATACATAAAGTGCCAATTTGTTTCCAGAAGACTCAAAAACGTTAGTTCCAGGAATATAATCGTCGCTAGGGATTGTTTGAATAACAGTATGAGACGCAACGTCATTGTAAATGCCAATTCCGTGCCTTTCTACGTCCGTGTCTATTAGCTCTAAATGCACTCTTCGAGACTTGTTAGGCACTTTTATTAGCCACCAGCAGTACCTTAATGTGGTCTCCTGAGGGTAACTTGGTGACGTTAAGTATCCGTCTGAATCTGTTATTATGCCACCACACATAGGTTGAGAAGAATTAAAGCTAAATCGAAATCCTCTATTATTCGATACTTGATCCCATGCATCCGGCTTACCTATATACAATTTTATGCTAAACTCATTTGTTGAAGTTTCAATCGGAGCAAGGGAGCGTTCATCATCATTGCATAAGCTTTTTACTACGGTGATAGTGTTATTGGTAAGCACAGATTCTTCAATTGTTATTTTGGTTTCACAAGATAACTCAGATTGAGGTAACTGAATATCTTCTGGTTTAATTCGAAAAACGTGTCTCGGCGGTCCAATAATGTGCCATTCACAGACTGTTCCGTCTTTGAGCCATTGCAGGTGTGGATATCCAGGGGATTTGAGTTCTCCGGAGTCGGTGATAATAGTTCCACCACAGGTATCAATGGACACGTTGGCTTTGAATCCATTTCGCGGATTTTGGACCTGAGTTATATATTTAATATACATTGTATTGCCAGTACTCTTAATGGTTTCATGTTTATCATTGCCACAATATCGGCCGTGCAGGGGAGAAAACTTCGATGATCCAAACCGTATTTCGACGGCTTCAGTTGCGCAATCATCTTCATGGTCCAAGTCAAACCTTTCAATGAAATCTAGTCTTAGAATTTCTCCAGGTGGGCCGCTAAACACCCACTCACATTCTGAATATGGAACTGGTACCGATGGATAATTTGGTGAATTTATTACTTCCCAATTGTGATCAGCTGTTAGAGATGACGTTGAACCACATTCAAAGTTGTTCTCTTCGTAATTAACCACAAAACTTTGATACGCGAATGATCCTTTGGTGTAACTTATAAATAACGCGTTAGCAGAAGTTATTATATCTGCTTTATTTTCGTGATCGTAACCGCAATACTTTCCACTAGCCAAAAGGGGCGCTTCCTCAGAATCACCATTCCGTAAAATAACGTATGTTGAACAGTCGTCATTTGTAATATTAAAATGATTTAACTCTAATTTAATAGTCCTGCCGGGGCGTACTTTGACGACCCAGTTGCATTGCGTTTTGGTCGAGTACCGATAACCCGGTTGTATGTCCCACCAAGTAGGACCAACTGCACCAGACAAACCAGTTACTAGTCCACCGCATTTCGATTTGACTTGAGCTTGAAATCCTGTCCTGGTAATGGATGAATCGGTTTTGAATTTAATTTTCATGTACGTGGATGAATTAAAGCTTGATATTTTGGCTGATTCTGTTGTACACATATTTTCCTGGACCGGCTTCCAATTTCCAAGAGTGTCTGAGGAATATATAGAAACTGAATCTGCAAAACAAGTGTGGACGTCTTCGATATTAAAATCTAGGAACTTTAAACTTAAATGACTTCCCATTTGTGATTTGTAAACCCATTCACATTTCAAATCGTCGGAATATTCCTTTGGATAATTCGGTGATGTAAAAATTATCGCACCGTTTTGAGGTAAAACCGTTACAGTCTCATTTGAACCACAGTTTATTCTCTCTTCATTTTCAGGTTCAACACTTCGAGAAGCTTTTGTCCAACTCATATGAAACTTCGAACCCGTGTTAGATTCATCCGTTGTAAGTGTCATGAAGACTACACTGGACGAACTCTCAATGACTTTGGTTTCAACCAGTACACCATTTAGTTCCTCTAAGATTGGAGCTGTTGAATCATATCCATCATAAATAGTTAATTTGTTATAGTTTACCTCGCTATGGGAATAAATATCTAAAACATCAAGAGTAATAGATATAGTCTCTAAATCGGTAACAAGCACGCGCCAACTGTATTCACCAGATCCTAAATATCGAGTTGGGTACAATGGAGAAGATATCTCACCACTGTCTCCCGTAATATCATTTTCTCGTTGAAATCCATAATGCAAGAGAAAGCCTTGACCGCTAGTTTTGGAGTTACTATGGAACTTAACATATATTTGTGATGCTGTGCTATGATTACTAGGAGTTTCACTGCTACAATAAACCCCCAGTAGTCGACCAGCTCCGTTAGTTTCGCGAACTTCTACGTAGTCGTCGTTACAACCTTCAGAGAACTCCAAGTCAAATCGCTCGAATTGGACGTATGCAGTGTTTCCAGGGGATGATTTTAGTATCCACTCACAATCAGTGCTTACAGGATACGGGCCGGGGTAGTTCGGAGACGCTATGGTTCCTTCTTCTGAAGTTAATTGACCTCCGCAGGCGTTACTAAGTGGTGAATAGTGAGCTGCGAACATGCCAGTAACTCTACCAGTGTAACTGCCGTACTCTATCGTCAAAGCACTACCACGGCTGACGATCGTAGGTGGGACTTTGCGTCCACAATATTCACCAATTAGTGGAGCATTATTGTCATCTCCGTCGAGAACTCGTAGGAAAGAGGAAGGGCATGATCTATTTGTGATTATATTACTGTCTTTTGGCAACGCCAGAAGGGTCAATGTAAAATATATTTTTTGATCGGGCGAATCCGCAAGTATTGTCCAAATACAGCTTTTGTTGGTATGTTGAACAAAGTTGTCGCTTTCTATGATACCCTCATGTGCTGCCTTTATAAGAGCACCACACGTAACAGTAAAGTTGGCTTTGAAACCTTTGGCCGTTCCATAACCATCAGTTTTGAATTGCACAACTAAGCTATTGAATTTGCTAACAAATTGTGTTTTATTTGAATATGGACATATACGGAACGTGTAATTTGAGGAAGGTCTAAAATTGCTTTCATAATCATAAATTTGAATAGTGTCTTCACAGCCAGTTTCCCCATCACTATAATCAGAAGCAGAATAAATATCAAGATCCATAATGTTAAATTCGATGCGATGATATGCGGGGACGGAAATATACCATAAACAATCCATATTACTGTCGTAATTCTTTGGGTAGTTTTTGGAGTATATAAACCCAGATTTGGTAGTCATAGCACCACCACATTTCGAATTTGAAGATCGAAATTGTGCTGAGAAGTGAACATCCCTGAGTTTAGACTGTTTGGATAAACGCACCAACATGAAATTGCTATCAGACTGTGCGGACACGTATTCACGATGACAAGTTTTTGTAAGCAGTGGAGCCATTGTGTTTTGACCGTTATATACTTCAATAGCATCGTCAGTACAATTGGCAGTATCTGTCATATAAACCTCTGTAAATGTGATTATAATACTCTTACCTACTTGAGTTTCTATCAGCCACTCACAATCAATTTCCTGGTCGTTAGTTTTACTTTTATCAAGGCTGACGGTTCCCATTGATTTTTTAATGTGTCCTCCACATCCGGAACTGATCCATTCTAAGCGGAAACCAGATCTGGACATATAAATACCAGTGACAAAAATAATTTGGAATGTATTAGTTTTTGTACTAATTGGGCTAGGAGTTATACTACCACAGAGTTTGCTAGAATAATTTGGATCAGATAACTCTTTTGTTTGCAAATAGTCAAAAATACAATCATCGTTATAAATATTATGACGACGACTTATCCAATTACGATAGAATCGGTGGCCGTCGTAAATATCAAAGTGTATGAAAGTCACGTTAATTTTGTTACCTTTGGGCACTGTGATGCTCCATAAACAATTTAATTGCAGCGGGTAATTACTTGGATAACCCGGACTCTCAATTACTCCGTATCTTCCAGTTACATTACTATTACATATTGTTTGATAGTTAAACAGGAATCCTTTGCCGCCCTGGTATATATCAGATCTGAATTTAACGTAAGCATAATTGGTTGTTGTTCCGATGTTGGCTACCTCTGGGGACATGTAACAATGTTTTCCTAAAACGGCGGCACTCGTATCGCGACCGTCATATATTTCAACATAATCGTCTCTACAGTTAGGAGTTCTTTCAAGATCAAGCTCTGAAAATGTAATACGGATCCGTGAGCCTTCACTGGTAACTATTCTATAGAAACATTCGGCGTTTTCGTTGTAATTATTTGGATAGTTAGGCGACGTTACAGAGCCAGACGGGCTCGTCAGAGTGCCTCCGCATCCTGTTATAGTACCATCCCATTCAATTTTGAAGCCAGTCCCAGTTATATAGAAATCAGAATAAAAGTGGAGGTGTAAAGCATTGGATAATGATACAATTCGTTTTGATTGGAACACTCCGCAATACTGGCCAATCAAAGGTGAGTTTTCGTTGACACCATTTCTTATTTCTAAAAAGTCACCGAGATTACAACTGTCTCTATAAGGTCGCTCCAGATTAAACTGTGAAATGTTGAGCATTATCTGTTGGCCGACCGGCACCGTGATAGTCCATGTACAATCGCGATTGGGTTCGTACGAGCGAGGCCAGCCAGGAGAGTATATGAAGCCATGAGTTTTAATATAAGATCCGCCGCAATGTGATTTCTCATCCAAAAATGTATACGACAGAGAAAAACCTGAAGAACGAATACTACCATCAGACACAAAATTTAACTTGAGCCGGTTGGTAGATGTGGTCAAGGTGGGCGGCACGTGATTACCACAGAACTTGCCCAAAAGATTATTTTCATTATTTTCGTCTATCTCTAGCAACTCTAGGTAGTCGCTGCCACAGCCGGGCATGTCCTCGATGTCAAATCTGTTCCAAGTCAACTTTATGTGCATTCCTTCAGGAGCAATTAGTAACCACTTGCAGTTCTGATAGTTATTGTAAGTAGTAGCGTCTCCGGATGGATGATTTATTAACCCAGTAGTTTCTCTATGAATGCCCCCACAATCTGTATCGATAGTAGTATAGTTAGCGTAGAATCCCGTGCCCGAAAGGCTTAAATCTGATTTGAATTTTATGTACATATAATTAAGAGTGGATGTTTGTACAGGTGGCGTGTGCGCGGCACCGCCACAGTATCTGCCTAGTAAAGTAGAGTTCTGGTCGTGGCCGTCCCGGACCTCAACGCTATCGTACCGGCAATCAAAGTACCGGTTGTCTTCAATATCAAAATCTTGAAACGTTAATTGAATTGCTTTTCCGGGAACTGTTTTGAGGGTGTAAACGCACACTTTGTTCCCTGGATAACTGAACGGGTAACCGGGTGATTTTATAATTCCGCTATCTCCTTCCAAAGTTTCTTCGCATATGGCCTCGTACGTGATTCGGAAACCATCGGCGGGCGCACTCCTATCAGTTTTGAATTTAAAATAAAGCTCGTTCGACGAAGATTTATATGATTTTGGAAAAGTAGTTCCACAAAATTTGCCAACTAGTCGTGAATCAGCAGACGGACCGTCATAAATTTTTAAATAATCGTATATACATCTAAAAGATCTTTCCAGCTTAAATAATTTGAAGTCAATTTTTATCTTAGTGCCTAAGCTAGTTTTAATTTTGTACTCGCATAGTAAATTATTTAGATATTGCCCATTGTAAGTAGGAGAAACAAGTTCCCCCTTTTCAGCAGTGTAGTAACCTCCACAGCCAGGAACGCCTTCGACAGGGGCATAAGCTATTTGGAATCCGTGTCCCGAACCGTAAGCGTCTGAATGGAAGTGTATTAACATATCGGAGCCCGCCGACTGGACGGGCGCGGGCTGCGTCGTGTTACAGTACTGATTGATAAGAGGATCTGTCAAGTGTTCACCGTCATAAATTGCTAAATAGTCAAAACTACAGTTTGAATGTGATTCAATATCGAGAGCAAAGAAATGTAAGTTAATCCTTTTACCGAGAGAAGTCGTTAAGTGCCAATAGCAATCGCGATTGGGAGGGTACGGGCCAGGCGAGCCTGGGGAGCTGATGTGACCGTGCGTGGTGGCGTCGACCTGGCCCCCGCACACTGGGTTAATACTAGTCCAGTGTAATGCAAAGCCGTCTTTAGCTACTGTTTTATCTGAATGAAACCAGAAATATAAATTGTTATGACTTGATACAATGTTACCGCCTTTAGGAAAATTATTTCCACAAAATCTTCCAAGAAGTTGGCTGGAAGACTTTCGGCCATCGTGAATTTGTAGGAAATCGTACATGCATTCGGGGCTTCCTTCTAAATTAAACTTACTGAAAGTTACATTAATTACTTTATCAGGAGCCGTGTGTATGACCCAAGCGCATTGAGAATTATGATTATACGTGGTATTAGTCGAAGGATAAACAATGCCGCCTTCTTCGTTATCTAGAAAACCACCACAAGACTTTGTCCTTACCTGACACAAGGCGCCCGAGTACTGCGCCGTGCACTCGCAACGGAAGCCTCCAATTGCACTGTCGTCTGCTCTGCAGATTCCTCCGTTGTGGCAAGAATTCGTACTGCAAACGTCGGTGGCCATTTCACAGTGAGCACCGCCGTAGCCCTTGAAGCAGATACAGGTGTAGCCGGTGCGAAGAGAATGGCATTGTCCATGGATGCCACATGGATTAACTTCACAGCCCTCAGTGTAGTTTCCCCCGCCTGTTGCAACGTAGCAGCCGTTGATTCCTACTCCATCGCCTTCCATGCCGTCGGGGCATATACATTGTGCTGATTGGCCAGTTGGCGATGTGCTTTCTATGCACTGCGCAGATGGGTGGCACCCTCCATGCCCTATGTTGCACGTGCCTCTCCAGGAGCACGTAACTCCGTCACCTTGATAGCCAGGTGGACATGAAGCACATATGCGGGAGCCGATGGTGTTGTGACATGTTACTAAAGGACTACAGCCTCCGTTGGGAATGGTTGTGCATTCGTCGATATCGTAGCAAGAGTAACCGTCGCCTTCATAACCAGAAGGACACTGTCCACATCGGAATGAGCCCGGCAGGTTGATACAGTCAACCTTGGGGTTCACTGAACACCGAGGACCTTGATAAGTTTCGCATTCGTTAATATCGGTCAAGCAAGCAACACCACCAGTACCATTCGTTGTCCATCCCTGGTGGCATATGCATTGAACACCCTCTCCTGAAGTTACTTGTACACAGGTTCCATGGCCGCACATTTCAAAGTCACCACCGGAGCAATCCTTAGCTTTTCTTGTACAATGTAAGCCGAACCAACCAGATTTGCACAAACACTCATACGATCCTGGTCTGTTTATGCATGTAGCTCCATTTTGACATCCGAGATCCGTTCCAGCAAAATTCCGGCATTCGTTAACGTCGACGTCACAATCTCTGCCTTCCCAGTTTGAAGGGCAAAGACAATGGTAACCGTTCACTAAATTGAGACAAGTTCCACCATGCGCGCACGAATGAGATGCACATTCGTCTTTTCCTCTGTTATTTAATTGAATTTGTAGATTTAACACTTTCCTGTGAATATTGTTGACTTTCCGCCAAAGCATTGATATATTGAAAAGAAAGTCATTCGGTAGCGCGGATTCCTTGCTCTCCAATCTCTCAAGTCTTTCTAATATACCGTTTATGTTCTTGTCAGTATTTTCATTATTCGATGGCTGGTACTGCGTTCCCTCACTCGGGATGTTTGGGTGGAGTACGTTGATATCACCAACAAAGATGCTCGATTTCGGTCCATTTGGGCGTAGATAAATATTTTTATCAAGTGCTGGTTCAAGAATTAGATCACCCCCAGAGGTCATGATTTTTGGACGGTCTTGGTAGATTTCACAATCCAGAGGAACGAAATAAAGTATGGCTAGCAGGAAGAGACATTTTCCGAGTATGCTGGACATGGTCCATGTGTCTAGGTTCACGGTTCTGCTTGGACTGTCGCTGCGTTGATATTGCGACAGCCACCACGGTTTGTATTACCATAGGGGGCGTAATGCTGTACGCCCCTAGTGATAAGTATTTCTTTATGATTAACTAATTCAGGCCATCTGGTGTAAACAAATTATGAAATAATGTGTTTTCTAGAGTATAATAGGATTTTTTTGCATAGATACTCGTATGAGTTTTAAATCTATATCGAGCTGGGGAATTTTGTTTAGAGATTAGTTGCGCCTCATTGTAATTGAATTAGCATATCTTTTCTATTATTTGTATCAACACGGGACTTTTTTTTTTTTTGTTGGGTGGGAAATCGTCCAATGACTTCTACCGCTCTGGGTGGAGCGGGAGGGCGTGTCAGACTCTTACTGACTAAAACCCACCCCTGTTCCTTCCTGTCCTGAGTGCCCAGGGGCGAGGTAACTCAGTTTCGAATTTATCCTCAACCCCCGGGCAGGCATCGGCCATGACGGGCCCCGTCTCTATTGCTGACAACTCTTTGAGGCGCGCGTGGAACACTACGCGCCGTCGACTTTCAGGCCTGGTGCTGATCGGACGGCGAGCTACCGATTACTCGCCGTCCGCAGGCCCGGGTCTACGGTGACCGGAGATCGTCTCGCGGCGCCGGAAGTCCCAGGCGTCTCCTAAGGCGGCTGCTGCTGAGAGCGTGATGGTGAATTTTACCAAATCCAACGTAAGTTGGTTTTTAAACATATGGTTTTTGTCACGGCTCCGGCGCCGCATGTATGTATATTGGGTGTAAAAAGGCAGTTTCCGAAGCCGAAAGCCACATATTCTACCTATTATTTCCTGGGGGTGTAATTTATCTATAATATGTATGTATTTAGAAATATATAAGTATGTTTATCAGTTGTCTAGTACCCATAACACAAGCTCTGCTTAGCTTGGGACTAGATGGCGTTGTGTGATAGTTGTGGAATATTATTATTATTATTATTATTATTTGGATATTTTTTGTCCACTTAACCATACCTGGGAGCCCACTGGTTCTGGAGACATTGAAGGTCAAAGTCGCAATTTTTTTACTTTTTACGAAAATGAATTCCAAGTGTTATTACTAAACTTTTTCCAAACAAACATTACCTTAATTTTCGTTTTATTTAAATTACTCATTTGCAGTTACAAAAACGCAATGCGAATACCCAACGTATCCGACAAGTACCTACGTGACTTAAAGTGTGGGGGCGGGGTTTAACTCCACTGGCCTGAGTACGCGTTACATTGCGCGTGACAGATAATAATAATCATATATAGATATTTATGTCTATGTCAAGCTTTAAAGCCTAGATGATCACTAACTATTTACTGTGCATGAAAACTATGAATGTAGTGTTTAAGGAAGGGGTTTATTAAGAAAAGCACAAAAAGACAAGATTAGGTATTTATTTCCAATAGGCTTGTCATTAATCAAAAATCTAGTTGGCTGTTCACAATACTAGGTCTTCATGGAGAAGAACGAGGCAAGAAACTCCATGGTAGCTCGATTTTATTATTATATCGACACATCATAAATAATCGTTTATCACAATAAATCTTAATTCTATGATTTATCAATTGTGCCATATTAAACGATAAATATCTTGTCATTTAGAAACAATAACAATGGCAAGGCAAACCACATGAATAAGTATTTCTAAAATACCATTTAAAATAAGTAGAAACAATAATATAACATCAAATAACTTAAGTGAGCCTTGGTAAGCCTTGGTAGTCGATCTTTCATAATATATAGTTATAGCAACAACTAGCCAAAACTCCGAACTATTTATGTAAATAATGGTCCATGATCATTATTCTATTCAACATAATACCTGTAGGTAATTCATTGTATTCTAGTCACAAGCTCTGCTTAGCTTGGGACTAGATGGCGTTGTGTGATAGTTGTGGAATATTATTATTATTATTCCGTTTAGTTATTTTTATAGACATATTATTTACATTTTTAAATATTTAAATATAAAGGATAAAAAAACATTTAAAAATATAAAAAATAGTATCCCACCGGTATCGGGAACAGGGTCCAAGCTACCGGCGGTCAGGGCTCCAGAGAGAGGAACCGCCTGACAATGCGAGCCGTGTTCAGAAGTACTGCTTTCTGAATCAAGCCCTTGATCCAGCCGCCTAACGAGAGCCTCCTGAGGTGTTGGTCGAGGCTCGTGGCTATTAAGCCATTGGCTGACACGACTTTCTTTTTGTTTTTCTTTTTCTTTTTTTGAAAACGTTGCCCCACACTAGGAATTACTCCTGTATCGTGGGTGCGTTCACAAACATGTATACTCACATACACAAGACACCCAGACCCGGAACAACTATCTGCAGGTCATACAAATATTTGTTCCGCAGCCGAACGCTCAACCACTGCGCCAACCTTGTCGACGATCGGTACAATGATCGCTGAGTCCACATCCAACATGTCGACAACCTCGCGAGCCAAGTCAATATACTTGATTTGTTTATCTTTCTCGGCTTTCACGAGGTTCTCGTCATATGGGACGGTAATGTCAACAATCATTGCACGCCTCTCGATTCGGTCCACCACCACTATATCAGGCTTATTGACTACAATAGTCCTGTCAGTGATGATGGACCGATCCCAGTACAATGAGATATGACCATTATCGAGAACTGGGTCGAGCGCATATCTGTAGTACGGCACTTCCGATTCCTCAAGAGAGTATTTCAGAGCAAGTTGCTGATGGATAATCCTGGCTACAAGGTTGTGCCTATGCAAGTACTCACCGTTAGCTAGACGAGAACAACCAGAGATTATGTGACGGATTGATTCTCCCGGACGATGACATGCCCGACATATGTTAACCGTGCCGTCCTTCACAATAAATCTCCGGTAATTTTTCGTCATGATAACTTCGTCCATATTTGCACAGACAAAACCTTCGGTTTCCCCAAAGAGGCCACCGACACGCAGCCAGGCTACGGACGCTAATTGGTCTACATCGGGTCCATGTAGTGCCCGGAAAAAGCGTCCGTGAAGTTCCTTACTATTAATATTATTATTGTATAGCTGTAAGAGAAAGTTAGGTTTATTAATTCTATTGTTAATTCTATTGTGTTTTTTACATTGTCTGCAACTGTACATTCCATCATAGATATAGCCATCCTTGTCGCTCAGGTGCGAGCGTGTATTGCGGTTAAATAAAATGTGAAGGAATAATGTAGCAAAACTTACAAAATATTCCACCTTTTATGTCGTTGATATTTTGGATAACGGTAGATAGAAACATCAAAGTTATGGAGCTCCGAGTGGCAGAGACGAATGACCGCTTAAGCAGTCGACAACCGCATAGGTTGAACTGCGAGATGTCGATCATAAAAAAAAAAATGGCAGAGACGATTCTTGTTCGAAACATCGACTAGAACGGAGCTCTGGCCTACAGGTGAAAGTTAAGTTATTTTATTACTGTTATTATTATATTTTTTATTATAATTTCTAAATTTTTGTTGTTTAACTGTGTTATTGTGTTTGATTGCTATTGATATTGTAGGCAATTCATTGTACAGCTGTAAGAGAAAGTTAGGTTTATTAATTCTATTGTGTTTTTTACATTGTCTGCAACATGTGGTGGCAACTGTACATTCCATCATAGATATAGCCATCCTTGTCGCTCAGGTGCGAGCGTGTATTGCAGTCCCTGTCTACGCATACCAGTGTACGAGTATGTAGCCATCCTTGTCGTTCATGCGCGAGAGTATCTTGCTGTCTCTGTCGTGCCGCTGGTACCTGACGCGGTCTGCGCGCGAGTGTTTCTGATTGGCCGAACGGCGCGGGAAAGCGTCTGAGTGGCCCGTGCGTGATGTAGCCCTGGGAGGGAGACTCCGCTGAGCTAAAGGATTGCGCACCAACGTATCCGATTGGCTATGCTGCGACGTTAGGGGGGACCGCAGTAACCGTAATAAAACCGCTAATCGCGCCTGGAGGGGCTCTGTTCGAATCCAACTCTGCGCTTTGTAACTTGTACGTCTTTGTTCTGCTCATTGTACTGCTACTGTGTGTGTCTGTACTTAACGTGGCGTATTGTGATGTGTGTTAAATAAGATACACGAGTTTGCCAGTAGTACTATGTGTGTATCTGTACTTATCGTGGTGTTCTATGATGTGTGTTAAGTAAGATAATATACGAGATTGCCAGTAATTTGGTGTTTCACTTCGTTGTGTCTAAAATAATCCGGCCCTATATCGTCAAAATTGGTCCTTCGAGCCGGATCCACAATAGAATACCAAGTTACTGGCGTTGTCACACGGAGCAAAGCCGCTGGAACCGAGCAGCGACCTGGAGTGGATGTCGCGATTGTAACACGTGGTAAAGAAGATGCCGCGTGTGCGTCATCCAGGTCAATAGCGAGCCGCCTTAGCCACGAAGCGCTAGACCATGACAACACCTGTGTTCCCACTGTTACTCGTGGTGAAGAAAATGCCTCGTGCTTGTCTAGTCGATCGAGGTCAAGCCGTTTGAGCCACGAAGCGCAGCGCCGCCGTGTACAAAGCCGAGGAAGAGCTGTTCAAGTTGAGGGAACAGCTGATAAGGAAAACGCTCTTACATACTCATACACTGGTATGCGTAGACAGGGACCGCAATACACGCTCGCACCTGAGCGACAAGGATGGCTATATCTATGATGGAATGTACAGTTGCCACTACATGTTGCAGACAATGTAATAAACACAATAGAATTAACAATAGAATTAATAAACCTAACTTTCTCTTACAGCTATACAATGAATTGCCTACATTCCACCCCCTTGTTCTTGAACAGTCTCGTTAGTAGGCAATATAATTATTTTTACAACAGGGCGCTATCACTAACAATTTTTTACGGGAATGGTGGTCCACTAAGCTTACAAACACTTGAATGGATCAACGACAGTGTGGCACCATCACCAACAACTATAATCTAGATTATTCACAATGATACTAAAATACTAACAGGCACAATTTACAACTAGTAAGTAGTAGCAGTAGTGTCTTTACATCGTTCACCCATACGCGTCCCACTTTTTCTTTTCCCTTGTAATATATGGTGTGTTGCGTGTAAGGTTTAGTGTACGGGATAACACAAGTGAAACGCTCGAGAGTCAGTTACCAACTGTATTCGCAGTTCTACATTGCGCTTATGCAGCTATGTGTCCCCACAGTATTCCCCCTTTTTACAAAATTTTACATTATAAAATTTAAACTACAATAAAATTTGAAATACATGATTTTACAATATACACGTTGTTTCATTTTATTAATATTCTCTTACATACTAATACATGATCTGTCGACATTGTTTATACTTAGTTCTAGTTAACATCTGGCGTTGTGTTTCATTAATACAGGCTGTTTTATTTTTAGTGAACACATTTTTGAGTTGACATTATTTATTACATACATACATGCTGTTGTTTTTTAATAACACAATAATTATATTTTGGTAGTATGCCTCGGTTTTTTTGGGGTACTTATTCTATGTTTTAATATTATTTTACTACACTATGTGAACTTGTTGTGGGTGCGCTGTGGATTGTTGAGGCAACTGTAAATTGCTTGCACTATGCCATACTGTCAATTCTTTCCGTATAATCTTCTGAGCACCTTGTTTACATTTTTTATGCAATACGTACATAAAGTATATACCAATCACTGCTGCTATGACAAGTATCACTATTCCATACTTTTCTGCGGTTCGCTCAAAATGCGAATTTGTTGCGTCGTTCGCTCCATTTTGAGCTATAATCACTTCTTCCGTTTTTTTCTCAACACTATACGTTTTTCCCATTTTGATACAATACTGTATAGTCTACGTAGTTTGTGATCTATAAATGTACTTATTCTGGCGCTAATATTTTATTGTGCCTATTATTTACAAAGTAACACCTTATGATTATTTTGATGGCTCAGCGCACAGTGCGACTGACCTACTTAATTACTTCGTAATAATTATAAGTTGAGTCGACATTTCTTACATACTAGCTATTTAACCATGGTTTGCTTAAACATTTTTTACTATTCTACTTTTATCTTATTTATAAAAATCTAACAGGGGTTTTGATTATTCTGCCTGACCTAGATGTTTTTACATTTGTACTATTGTTTTGTAAGCATGTTTTTATGTTTTTGTTACTCTCTCGTGCACAAGCATTTTCATTTAATAAATAGGCAGGTTTAAGTCTATCTATTGATACTGTTGCTTCCCTATCTGTTAATGATATTTTATACAATTTTTCTGATCTTTCTAAGACTTTAAATGGTCCTTCGTAGGGACATACTAATGATTTTTTTATCTTGTCATTTCTTAGGAAAACATGTGAACAATCTTTAAGGTCTGAGTGCACAAAAAATGATTTGGAATTGTGAGTCTTGACACTCATAGGCTTATATTGCTTAATCGTATTACTAATATTCTGTACTACTATGTAGGGATCTAAATTATTTCTTACTTCTACGAAAAATTCGCCTGGCAATCGTAGGGATCGCCCGTAAACCATTTGTGCAGCGCTGACGCCTGTTTCTGATTTGATGGCAGCGCGAAGTCCTAACATTACACTAGGTAGTTCGTGTGTCCAATTTTTGTTACCATTTAGCCTTGCCATTAATGACGCTTTTACACACCTGTGCCACCGTTCCACCGCTCCGTTGCTTTGCGGATGGTATGGGGTTGTTCTTATTTTTTGTATACCTAAATAGGACATTAATATTGTGAATAATTTGCTTTCAAATTGCCTACCCTGGTCAATGGTTAGTTTAACAGGGCAGCCAAATCTGCTTATCCATTCCTTATATAATGTTTTTGCTACGTTCTCGGCTGACATGTCCTTTAATGGAAATGCTTCTGGCCAACCTGTATTCCTATCTATAATTGTTAGACAGTATCTGTACTCGTCTGCGGTTGTAGGGAGAGGTCCTATTAAGTCAATGTGTATGTGATCAAATCTATCTACTGGTGGATATTTTCCATAGCTGGATTTAGCATGTCTATTTATTTTTGATTTTTGACAATTGATGCATGTTTTAGTCCATATTCCAATGTCTCGGTTCATGTCTGGCCAGAAAAATTTTTCTTTAATGAGTTGGCGTGACGCGCGCGTGCCGGGATGACTTAGATTATGTATTGCCCGGAATATATCTCTTCTGAAGTTTTCTGTTATATATGGTCTCGCAGTATCATTTGACATCTCGCAGTATACGTATTTGTTGGTATTTGGAATTAATATCTTTTTAATTTGGTATCTAGGATTGTTTAGTAATGTTTTGAGGTCTATGTCTTCGCTTTGTTCTAGTGCTAACTTCTCATAGTCTACTACGCTTGATGTGCATTCTACACTTTCTATACGTGATAATGCGTCTGCGACAACATTATCCTGTCCACTCACATGGCGTATGTCGGTCGTAAATTCGCTGATAAAGAGTAGCTGCCTAATACGTCTTGGACTTTCTTTGTTATTATTTTTACTTAATTTTGTGAACGCAAATGTTAAGGGTTTGTGATCCGTAAAAATGATTATTTCACCTCCTTCGAATAAACATCTGAAGTGTTCTACAGCTAAAAAGATAGCAAGTAGTTCTCTGTCGTATGTACTGTATTTCTTTTGTGTTTCATTCAATTTCCTTGAGAAATAACCTAATGGATACCATTGTCCGTTGACATGTTGTTGCAAAACGGCTCCTACGCAATTATTTGATGCGTCTGCAAAAAGTGCATATGGCACGTTGGTTACTGGAAACGATAACGTGACCGCATTCATGAGACTCGCTTTACATTTTGAGAATGCTTGTTCAGCATCCTGTGACCATTCTATGGGTGTTTTATCGTTCTTTTTAGCCTTGTGAATATATTTATTTAATGTGTCTAAATACTCAATTGCTCTTGGTAGATGATTTCTATAAAAGTTTACCATGCCCAAAAATTTTCTTAGTTGAGATACATTTTGGGGCTTGGGGTATTCTGTGATGGCTTGTATTTTGCTCTCTATTGGCTTAATACCAGTAGTTGTAACTTCGTATCCTAGGAATTCTACTTTAGTGGCTTGGAATGTACATTTTTCTAGGTTTATGGTAATGCCGAATTCGTTTAGGCGTTGAAAAACTTGTTCTAAATGCTCACAGTGTTGTGCGGAATTTTCTGAGCTAACTAAGATGTCATCAGAGTAACAGTATAAGAAGTCTAGACCTGATAAGACGGTGTTTGTCATAAACCGTTGAAAGGTTTGTGCTGCATTTCTTAGTCCGAAGGTCATGCGTTCAAATTCGTATAGACCAAACGGTGTTGTTATCGCGGTTTTGCAGATATCTTGTGGGTTTACTAATATGTTATGGTAGGCTTTCTTTATATCAATTTTTGAGAATATTGTCTTTCCAGTTAGTAAATAAGTGAAATCCTGTACGCGAGGTATGGGGTACCTATCCGGTTTAGTAATCGCGTTTAGTGCTCTGTAATCGCCACAAGGACGTACTTGCCCATCTTTTTTTGGGACTAAATGTAAGGGACTTGCCCATTCTGATTTAGACGGCCTACATATACCTATCTCTAGCATGTTTTTAAACTCGTCCTTTGCTAATTTATATCTCTCTGGCGCTAAGGGTCTAGGTTTACAAAATACTGGGGTACCTGTAGTTTCAATATAGTGGTAGACGGTGTGCTTAGGTGCCTCTTTGAACGACATAGGTTTGAGAATATCCGGATATTTTTTTAGAATGTCATGAATTGGATGATCATTTCGTAATGTTGAAATTGCTGGTTCACAATGGTTTACGATCTTTCCGTACGCTGCTAGGTTAGTTATATTGTCTATAAGTCGTTGACCATTAATGTCTATAATTAACTTATGATAATCTAAAAAATCAACTCCTAGTATTGGTTGCTTAACATCGCATACGACAAATGTCCACTTGAAAGGTCTTCTTAACTTTAAATCTAGTGTGATTGATTTGGTTCCGCATGTTTTTATCTCGGATCCATTAGCTGCGAATAGCTTATAGTTACAGTCTGGATTTAATTCAGATTTACTTTTAATTGCGCATTTAGGTAGAACAGATATGCATGCTCCTGAATCTATTAGAAATTTGAGGCGAGATTTTTTTTCACTTACAATTAGGCGGTGATCCTTAACTGCACAGCTCCCCGCCACCTGCTGCAGTTCTCCTAGTTTTCCGACTCTGTAGACGGTTTCTTGATTTTCCAGTTGCAGGGTGCGATGCATTTTCGTGCTCTTCCTCTGAACCTGAGGTGGTACGAGCATAGCCATTTGGGACTATCGGGTGTAATGCGCGGTCTTGAGCTGGAACGTGATCTTGGCTGATACCTGTGTGTGCTCGTTGATCGTCCTCTGCGGTTCTCCATTTCGTTTATTTTCAGGTTAATCTTGGCTATTTCTGCCATTATTGTCGCTATGTCATATCCTGTTGTCTGCTCCGGACGGCTTCGAGTTACTTCGCTGACTTGCACGGGTTGGTAAGTATCCATTATTTTATCAGCTACCACTGCTAATTCTTCCAGGTTCTTCGCTGATGTGACGGTGAGTACGGCACGAACTGACGACGGTAAGTGTCCTTGCCATAGTATATTAAGTGTGTCATCTTCTATTTTTCCTCTAGATAGTTCCTTCATGCGGCGCAAAAGTTGACTGGGTTTCTGGTCTCCTAGTTCTACTTCTGACACTAATTTTTGTACTTGTCTCATTTCTGACTCTTCGTATATTTGTAGCAATCGGTTTTTTAGCGCTTCGTATTTGTTGTTTTCTGGAGGCTTTGCTACAATGTCTGCGACTTGCTGTATGGCTTCTTTCGTGAGTTTTGATACGGCCATGAAGTATTTGTTTGTGTCCGATGTCTTTTGTGGTGTCAAAACGGCTTCCACTTGAATGAACCATAGCCTCGGATTGTCTGTCCAAAATTCTGGTATTCTGCTCGAAACTGATACGGTCGAAACAGTAGAGAAATCGGTCGAAGGTTCTTCTCTTTTTGGTGGTGTAGTCATTTTTTACTTGCGCGACGCGTGGTTTGCGATAATCGTAGCGCGTTATCTGTTTGCGTCGAATTTCGAGCGTCGGGTGTCGAGCGTCGGAGGTCACCACTGTAATATATGTGTGTTGCGTGTAAGGTTTAGTGTACGGGATAACACAAGTGAAACGCTCGAGAGTCAGTTACCAACTGTATTCGCAGTTCTACATTGCGCTTATGCAGCTATGTGTCCCCACACCCTTCTGTTTACGATTTTGACGCACTCGGGTAACCGGTGACCCGCACTATTATACAACGCGCACACACTAGCTTGCGACGACGCACTCGATGACGCAGCTTCCTCGTTAGTGATGTGTACACGGCGAGCAGGTTCCCGCCGACGCATTGAGTCCTGGGCCTGGCACCCAGCTAGCGCCCTGAATCTGGCGGCGCGGGCGCTAGCGAGGTTGGCAGGTGTGGTAATTCGGTTTGTGTTAGAGGGCGGGGAAAAGAACGCCGTGGATGCGAACAACACGTGGGCGCCGATCGCAGCAAGCGGCGCATGTGCGAGCCCACGAATCATGCCATCGTTTGAACAGGTGCCAGCCAGCGCGGGCGGCGTTAACGGTAAGTCCACGTGTTCACCATCGGAAGAATAGGCGCCAGGTGGCGCAGCAGGCGCCGGCGGTCCATCCACGCGTTCGACATCGGTTGAACGCGTGCCAGCCAGCGCGGGAGTCGCCGGCGGCAAGTCTACGCATTCTTCATCGGGGGAACAGGTACCAGACGGCGCAGCAGGCGCCGGCGGTACGTCCACGCGTTCGTCATTAGTTGAACGCGTGCCCGCCAGCGAGGGAGGCGTCGGCGGCAAATCCACGTGTTCGCCATCGTATAAACACGTGCCAGCTGGCGCGAGTGGCGCTAGCGGTACATTCGCGCATTCGCCATCGGGGGAACAGGCGCCAGACGGCGTAGCAAAGGCCGGCGGTACATTTACGCGTTCGCCATCGGTTGAACGCATGCCAGCCGGTGCGGGTGGTGCTGGCGACAAGTCCACGCGTTCGTCATCGGTCGAACACGCGCCAGCCAGCGCGAGAGTCGCCGGCGGCGCATCCACGCATTCGCCATCGGTTGAACGCGTGCCAGCCGACGCGACAGGCGCCGGCGGTACAAACACTCGTTCGCCGCAGACATCACCAGCTCCTAGCCACTCACCCACGTTGTTGTCTGCTTCTTCGTCCTCGATTTCGGCGATTCCTAATGGCAGCCTTTTCCTTATCAGCAGTTCCCTCAACTTGAACAGCTCTACCTCGGCTTTGTACACGGCGGCAGCACGGCGGCGCTGCGCTTCATGGCTCAAACGGCTTGACCTCGATCGACTAGACAAGCACGAGGCATTTTCTTCACCACGTGGAACAGTGGGAACACAGGTGTTGTCATGGTCTAGCGCTTCGTGGCTAAGGCGGCTCGCTATTGACCTGGATGACGCACACGCGGCATCTTCTTTACCACGTGTTACAATCGCGACATCCACTCCAGGTCGCTGCTCGGTTCCAGCGGCTTTGTTCCGTGTGACAACGCCAGTAACTTGGTATTCTATTGTGGATCCGGTTCGAAGGACCAATTTTGACGATATAGGGCCGGATTATTTTAGACACAACGAAGTGAAACACCAAATTACTGGCAAACTCGTATATTATCTTACTTAACACACATCATAGAACACCACGATAAGTACAGATACACACATAGTACTACTGGCAAACTCATGTATCTTATTTAACACACATCACAATACGCCACGTTAAATACAGACACACAGTAGCAGTACAATGAGCAGAACAAAGACTTACATGTTACAAGGCGCAGAGTTGGATTCAAACAGGGCCCCTCGACTTCGACTTCGCTGACGTTCACTACACCCCCCCCGAAGGGGGGGTGTGGTGGGCGTTACAAGGGCTTGGCCCTCTAAAACGCGGTGCCACCCGCAAAAACGGGTGCTTCAAGGGGGTACCTATCGGTGTGGATGCCTTGGGTGACTGCCATAAGAGCCTACTAGGCAGGCGATGGAACTACACCTGCCGATGCTCTCACAGCAATCGCCCATGTGTGATACTGCAGGCTCGAAACATGTTTTCACGGCAGCTAGGCGGTCTGTCACCGCCGGGTGAGACCCACAGTTCCCTGTGGGAGGCCCAGCGGATGACGACCAGCTCACGGCCGCCGGCTTACAGTGAGCCTACAGTATTTAGTGAGTGGCCCCCGTCCGCTCGGTTTCCAGGTCTAGCCGGTTACCGTCCGGACCGCAGAGCCGAAGGTGTATGTGTGGGCGGCATTGTATGTGTAACGCCGCCCATGTATGCGCTGTATATGCGGGCTAGCCGCACCTACAACGCGTGAGTACACAATGTGTGTGGAGTCATGTGTGTCTGGCTGCGATACGCGACGTGCCTATATTAACTTAGAACACGTCGCGCACAGTGCATGTACTGTATGTGGAGTATTCTTGTTTGGGTAAGCCGCGTGTAGGTGTAAGCGACTTACTCGGCGTCAGTTGCTGCTGGCAGGCTGCTGGCGACGGTCCCGCCCTGATATAGGGCCAGGATGGCCACCATGCCCTCCAGCACGGTGATAAGCGGGTCCTGACCCCTCCTGATGGCCTTAATCAAGTCCAGCAGGAGGCCAGTGGCCCGTTTATGGAGCTCCGACTGCGACATGGCGGCCACAGTGGCGCCTAATGGCGCGTGGTGTGGACGCATGGCGGCCACGTTCTGTTGAACGGCAGCGGTGGCGCCCTCTGGCATCTGTTGTTGAGACTACTCGTGGGGGCACATGGTGCGAACCTTTACCGTAGGGACGACCTCTGTTACGGAGGCCGCCCCTGGCAGATTCGCACCCTGTGCGGAGTGTAGGGATTGGGGAGGCTGGTTGTCGGTGTCGGTGGGGGGAGGGGGCTTCCTCCCACGTCTCCTCCTCTTCTTCCTGCGTCCTGGCAGGGGGGCAGCTGCTCCACTCGGCCCGTTTGCGGCCGCCATCAAAGAGGCGCCGCAGGCCTCTTGGTCCTCTACGTTCGTGGCCCGGGCCGCTGTTGCGGCCGGGCGGGGTGCTGTACTCATCAGCGCCACCGTGCCCGCTCGCCTGTTGGCGGTCTCCCGGCGGAAGACAGGGCACTCGCGGTGCGACGCGGGGTGCGGTCCGCCACAATTGGCGCACGTTGCCGGCTCCTCTCGAGGCCGGGGGCATTCTCGGGCGACGTGCCCACCTCCGCATCGCACACAGGCGAGCGGGCGGTGGCACTGATGGCTCGAGTGACGGAAGCGCTGGCAGCGGTGGCACTGGGCTGGCCCCCTCTTGCCACGCCACCCCTCCACCCTTACGCCTTCCATCAGCAGCAGCTGCGTGGTGTCGTAGATACGACGGACGTCCGGCTGGGGCTTCAGGACTGCATAATAAATGCAGCCCGGACGCCCGTCGCGAGCCTTGATGGCCCGCACGTACTCGGGCTCGAAACCGAGCCCGCGCAGGTCTTCTTCGATGGCGGCCGGCTCGGTATCCACCGGCAGGCCGCGTATGGCCACTTTGAAGCCACGCTCTGCCGGCAGGGAGTATGAGAACCATACCAGACCAGCATCCCTCTCCAGGTCGCACAGATAGCGCTGGATCACCCTAAATTCCTTCTCGTCTCCGGGAAGGAACCGAATGCCGCCCTGGTAAGGGCGGGCACTCGGAGGGCGACCCAGCATATCGATATCGATATAGCGCAAGACCCTGAAGTTGGTCTGCCAGTCCGGCAGCCTCTCCACTACCAGCGGCGGGTAGCGTGACTTCTTCGTAGTTGCACCCCTGGCGCTTCCGCCCTGGGCGGTGGCAGCCGAAGGGTGGGACCTCTGCTGTTGTGGTGGGGAGCGGCTCGTGCCGCTCGTGACGCCTGTGACGGAGGCGAAGGACGGCGCGTTAGCCCCGCTGCGCCTACGCGGTGTGCGCTGCAGCTGGCGCCGCTTCGCCTCCTCTGCATCCTCTTCCTGGTCGGGGCTCCTCGGCCTCCGCTGCGGGCGAGCTACGGGCGGGGGCACGTGCTCAAGCCCCAGCGGAAGCGGCAGCGGGAATCGTGATCGTGAGTGGGCCTCCTCCGCGTCGGACTCGCCCGACGATGCCGACATGTCCGACCACTCGCTCTCGCGAGGGGAAAAACACGCCGACACCGCCGGGGAATCCTGGGCGGAGACCCTTGGTGGTGATGGTGACAGCGCACCGCTACTCACCGCGATAACGCGCGGTGTCAGCGGCGGCGGCGGAGCTCGTGTCGGCGGCAGTGATGGCGACGGCGATGGGAGTGGCGACGCTACCTCCATAGCCAGGGGCGTAGCGGTGCGTGGGCGCGACATGGGCGCAGTCGCGCTCGGCACAGGGGCCGAGCCGCGCTGCACTGGCGCGGTAGGGCCCGCGGTCCGCGCGGCGAGGCGCGGGTTCCGCGGCCCTATATTAGGGCAGGATATGGCTGCTCGGGGCTCCGTGCGGGCGGGCCTAGCAGGCGGTACCGCAGCGCGCGCGGTCGGCGCGGCGGCGCGCGCCCCCGACGCGACGGCGAGGGGCCGTGTCACGCCCGGGGCGCGCGGCCGACTCGCCAACGCGGCAGGCAGCGGCGCCTGCGTAGGCACGGGACGAAAGGCCGGAGGACGGACCGGGACGGCCGGCTGCCGGCTCGACGACGGCGCCGGCGAAACGCGCGCAGTCGCTGATGACGTCGGCGGGCCGGTGGCGGCCGTTCTTGCGGTGGAAGGTGGAGCGGCGGATTGTGCGGCCGGTGGTGCGCCGGGCGACGCACCCCCTCTTGCAGGGGGCGGCGGCGTCCGGCCCGTCACCGGACGGTCCGGCGGTGAGGGAGACGGCCCGGTACCGTGCTCCTAAGAGCGACGGGGACCGGTCCTCCCCTTCGGCGGCATGTTTTGGACGTCAGGAACTGGATTGTGTTAAAATTTCGTTGCCTCCGCGACCGCGACAGTGGGTTACCCCACTGGGCAGCAACGGGGCGGCTACCCCTGCGCACTCCCGCAAGCGCCGGCCGAAACCAGCACCTACGACAGCACACAGGGAGAACCGGAGATGTGAGCGGGCCGAACGGTGGAGCAGGGTGCGACCACGACTGCTCTCAAAGGCAACTGGCTGATCCCAGGGCCCCTCCAGGCGCGATTAGCGGTTTTATTACGGCTACTGCGGTCCCCCCTAACGTTGCAGCGTAATCCTTTGGCTCAGCGGTGTCGATCCCAGGGCTACATATTAGCACGGGCCACTCAGACGCTTTCCCGCGCCGTTCGGCCAATCAGAAACACTCGCGCGCAGACCGCGTCAGGTACCAGCGGTACGATAGAGACAGCAAGATACTCTCGCGCATGAACGACAAGGATGGCTACATACTCGTACACTGGTATGCGTAGACAGGGACCGCAATACACGCTCGCACCTGAGCGACAAGGATGGCTATATCTATGATGGAATGTACAGTTGCCACCACATGTTGCAGACAATGTAAAAAACACAATAGAATTAACAATAGAATTAATAAACCTAACTTTCTCTTACAGCTATACAATGAATTACCTACAATATCAATAGCAAGCAAACACAATAACACAGTTAAACAACAAAAATTTAGAAATAATAATAAAAAATATAATAATAACAGTAATAAAATAACTTAACTTTCACCTGTAGGCCAGAGCTCCGTTATGGTCGATGTTTCGAACAAGAATCGTCTCTGCCATTTTTTTTTTTATGATCGACATCTCGCAGTTCAACCTATGCGGTTGTCGACTGCTTAAGCGGTCATTCGTCTCTGCCACTCGGAGCTCCCCTTTTATAGTCGTGAACAAATAACTTTGATGTTTCTATCTACCGTTATCCAAAATATCAACGACATAAAAGGTATCCGTTTGGTATATTTTGTAAGTTTTGCTACATTATTTCTTAACATTTTATTTAACTAGTCTACTTTTACAGACATACTGAAATAATGTATGAATTATTGAATAATGTAAATTAGGTATTACATACTTGGTCTTACAATGGCATAAATAGTAAATAAGTCACGTTAAACAGTTAAATATGATATAAGACAAAACAACAATGAAGGAACACAGTTTAATTTATGTTATAAACATATTTTGTAAAAGTATAAAAAGTATTTTGATAACAAACTGTTGTAATGTTGTGTTTCACATGTAAACAAGGTTATAATTACTGTAGAGATGTTTTTCTTTATGTTCAATTATAGAGAAAGATTGGAATAATTTATTTATTTACACTTCATGCAACTAAAGTACAAAGGCGGACTTAATGCCTTAGGCATTCTCTACCAGTCAACCAAGGGTAGTAGAGAGATAATATGGCAGGTGCATAAAAAAAAAAAGCAACACCAAGTAGAAATATTAAAAAAAAAACGTGAACGAAAATATATATATTAATAATAAACATACATATATATTTTATATAATAACTACCAATAAATATATATATATAAAGTAATAAACAAGGTTTTTGAGACGACTCTACTCCTTGTGTAGAAAATAATTCCGCAACTTCCGCTTAAATTCATACTGACTGGTGGCCGTCCTGATATCGAGAGGAAGCGCATTCCACAAAAGGATGGACTGAATATGAAAGGAAGAATGAACAAAATCAGAAGTATGAGCAGGGCAAAGCAGTAGAAGATTATTAGAAGAACGCAAATTCCTGGCGTGTGAAGAACATAGATATTGAAAGTGAGATATAAGATAAGAAGGAGGAGTGGGAGAGTTCAGTAGAGAGAAAAGTGTAGTCAGAGCCCGCAAACTTCTTCTCTGGCGAATGGGCATCCATTTGAGCTCGGACCTGTGGTTCGAGACATGGTCATATTTCCTCAAATTAAATACGAACCGGATGCAGTTGTTGAGGAGCCTATCCAGCTTATCCAGTAACACCGCGTTCAGGTCAAACTAGCACACGTCACCAGAGTCGATTATAGGGAAGATTAAAGTCTGCACAAGCATAGTCTTCGTCTTCGCGGGCAAAAAGTCCCTCAGACGGTACAGACACCGCAAAGTTCCGTTGACTCTTTGACTGACACTTGAAGCCTGACTTTGCCAGCCAAGCGTCGAGTCAAGATGCAAACCGAGATCTTTTACGCTAGGGCTGATGGGGATAACGGCACCATTGAAAATAATAGGAGGAAGAGAGCTAACCACCACTCTACCCATCATGCGCGAGCTTCCAATAACTATGGCCTGACATTTTGAGGGGTTTACAGACACCCCAAATCTACCAGACCAATCACGAATTGCATCCAAATCCCGGTTTATATCCTCCACAGCGTCTGACAAACCTTCCACCCGCGCAGCTGTGTACAATTGAAGATCATCGGCGTAAAGATGATACGAACACCGAAGACAGTGAGTTATAAAATTTATGAAGATGGAGAATAATAACGGAGAAAGAATACCGCCTTGAGGAACGCCAGCATCCAGGTCACGCCAACTCGACGAATTCTCGTCAACGCGCACCGACTGCCGACGTCCCCGAAGATAAGAAGAGAACCATTCCAGGGCCTCGGAAGAGACCATAAGATGTGAAAGGATTGATAGGAGAATATCGTGACTGACGGCATTAAAGGCATTGGAGAAATCAATTAACACCAAAACAGTAACCTTGGTATCCTCCATAGCCTTTCTAATGTCCCCAATCACTTTCAGGAGAGCAGAGGTAGTACTGTGGCCAGGTCTGAATCCAGATTGGCACGAGCTTATTAGATTATTACAGTGAACAAATCCTGAAAGCTGCTTGTGGACGCAGGCCTCAAGTACTTTGGACAGAAAAGGAAGAATGGAAATAGGTCGAAAATGATTCGGTAGGGAAGGATTATTGATTTTAGGAAGTGGATGAACGTAAGCCATACGCCACAGGGATGGGAATTGTCCGGAATCAAGGGAAACATTGATAATGTGGGTAATCGGCGGAAGAAGAAAGTCGAGGATCAAGGTGACCATGTAACGACTGATATCGTCACAGCCCACAGCCTTGGACTTAATGGACAGGATGATCTTTTTGATTTCATCCAAGGTAGCCGGAACAAAGTGGAATGGTTCTATGATAGGACCTGGTAGGCCAGCAATGAACTCAACCGTCTGAGACAGCACATGAGAATCCAAGTGACAGGTGGTTGTGAAATGACGGTTGATATCATCCAGGACGATTGTTTTAGGAAAGTCCACATGACGTGGTCTACCGATACCTAGAGTTCCGAGGAATTTCCAGGTATCAGCAGGAGAAGAAGAAGATATGTTTTCGAGAATATAACGGCGTTTAGCGTTGCGTATCACCTGATTACACCGATTTCTTGCAGATTTAAAGAGGTCCCTATACTCATTACTGCGATTCTTTTTATATTTTCGAAAGGCCCGATCCCTACGCCTCATCGCCATACGAACCCCTGTCGTCATCCAAGGGGCGGGCTGACGCCTAAGCTTAACCCTCTTGACAGGAGCGTGTCTGTCGTAGAGTGCAAAGACCGTCCGATTAAAAATACGCAGTTTCTCGTCAACAGATGTTGCTGCTGTAAGGTGGTCCCAGTCAAGTACCGACGCATCCTGGTACAGCTTCTCAGCATCCAAACGAGCAAAACAACGCATGTGCAGTACTTTAGGGGGAAGTTTAGGTGGTTTTAGAATATACGAGAGGCAAATGAGGTCATGATGGGAAAAGCCAGGAGCAGGACACTGGCCGTGAGAGAAAACAAGGGAGGGAGTAGAGGTTAGGATTAAGTCGAGCCACGTACGTGTCATCGCCTGGGCTATTGAAGTGAATAGGTTGCAGTGGAAGGACATGGAGACTAACGGACTCGATTATGTGAAGGAGTTTCTGGGTGGAACGAGAGGATGGGTGAGAAAGGTCTGTATTAAAATCGCCCATGATGACACAATGTGCATACTCTGACCCCACTGATTCAAGCGCCAACTCTAAGTCGGCAAAGTAGTCAACGGTAGGCGGACAGTAGACAACGCCAAGCAAGGTTTTGACACCTTTGACGTAGACCTCCAAAAACAGATATTCAGCGGAAGCACTGTAATTTGAAGGAGATGATGAAATGATTTTATAAGGGAAATCGCTACGAAGATAGACAGCAACACCACCTCCTCCCTTTCCAATCCTATCATTGCGGATAAGAATGAAACCGGGAAGAGGGTAGGTGGTAGAGAGAAGATGAGGTTTGAACAAACTCTCAGAAACCAGGACAGCATGTACATTGGCGTCAGAAAAGGTATCAAACAGATCACTATAATGACATGGCACACTCTGAGCATTGATATGACAAACATTAAATAAATGAGCTTTCTGTTGGCCGAAGCTCCGACGCACAAAGTCACCAAGGGTGTCAGTCAAGGAGCCAAAACTTGCATCAGCAGATAAGCTGAAGGATTCATTTGCGGAGTGAAAAGAATCGTCATCAGAAATCATATATAAAATAAAATAAATAAGAATAAAAATAAACTATGGTTAAATTTAAGCCTTACGGTGCCACACCACTATCTGTTCACCACCCACCAGCAGCACCAGTTCTATTCAGTAATATAAATTTGTAAGAAAGTAACAAACACAACAAAACAAAAGCAAGTGAATTACGAAACAATACAATAATTACAAATGAGCAAAAACAAAACGCTTTCCACCAATTAGCATTCACAGCTCAAACGCGAAAAAGGAACATGGAACGACAAACCATCGCCGCTTTCCGAGCCACACCAACATCGCAATCGCTATTAGCGACCACAGCGATAAAAGGTAAAGGCGTTCCCGTTCCTAAATAAAAATGTAAAGTGTATGTACTAATGAAGACAGAAGTGCATGGAGAGTTCCAAACCAAAATCGTTTGTACAGGGTTTCATCGCCTTAATAATACGTCTTGAACGACATAGATGGCGCTAGTATAGTAGTTGGATTGGAAAATATACATCTCTCGTTAAAGAACATTATCTTGTTTTTTGCTAGTTACAATATTACTTAATTTTAACACAAATTCTCCTACGACATTACCAACCTTATAAAGCAAAGCTCGTAATAACTAGGATTCGAACTCGGTGGCATAAAATTTACCGATACCATAGCCACTGGACTATTGCGTCATTACGCAATGAGTTGAAATTATCCTACTCTTTATTATATCGAAGTTGTTTAGCGACTTTAACCTGTATCATAAATCTCAAAAGAATTGAGGGTAGTTTAATATTGACTGTATAAAAATTAAATCTTTTTGTTCAATCATAACGTTCTTTACTATCTTTGAGTGAGTTCAGTTACGATTGCATTTAACAATTTTTTAATATTTATCTTTACCATGAGTTCGCGTTCTAATATTGATATGGCTACGAGGGCCCAAATAATAGCATTGCATAATCAAGGCCTAAATTATTCTGAAATTTCGAGAGAAACTGGCTTAAACGTAAGTAATGTTTTAAAATCACTGTTCGTTATTTATTTTATTATCCATGGTTATCGATACACGAAAATAATAAATAATATATTTCCCTTATAGGTAAAGACTGTCACTTTATGGATAAAGCGGTTTCAAGAAGATGGTTCGTTGGAACACCGCAGTAGATCTGGCAGAAGACGCCATATTGACTCAGACCAGCGTCAACTTATGGTGCAAGGTTATGAGGAAAATGGCTTTACACCAACAAGATATTACGCAGAGTTGTTTGATACATCTTTGCGGACGGTGTATCGTGCTCTTTATAGTGAAGGTCTGCATTATCGTCGACATGCTATTAAGCCATTGCTAACCGAAGCTAATAAAAGAGCACGATTGGAGTTCGCTTTGAAATACAGACATTTCGACTGGAGCAACGTTATCTTCAGTGATGAAAAGACTTTCAAGTCTAGCCAGCACGGGCGAGTTACGTTGTGGCGTAGGAATAATACGCGTTATGATAGTGATCACGTTGTGCCTAACTCTGAATCCGGTCGTATAACAGTGAACATTTGGGGATGGATGACAGCTGCAGGACCAGGAGAACTTACTGTAATACCCAGTCGTGCAAACAGTGTTAACTACTTAGATGTGCTGAATGACGTCATGTTGCCCACTGTGCGGAATGTTTTTCCTGTAGAAGACATGCCAGTAATAACGTTCGTGCAGGACAATTGTCCTATACACCGTTCCATAATTGTGCAAGAGTGGTTTAGCCAGCAATCGGACATACGAATTATTCCTTGGCCTGCGAGATCGCCAGATTTAAACCCCATTGAAAATTTATGGGGCGTTATGGTTCAAAAGTGGGACAATAGGAACGAAAGGACTAAGGAAGCACTGAGTACTCACTGCATGGAGGTATGGGATTCTATACGGGGTCACAATTTATGTGAAAAATTAATAGACTCTATGGGTTCGCGGTTGCAAGCTGTAATCGATCAAAATGGCAGATACACGAAATATTAAAGAATATAAAGTGTTGACTATTGAATTGAGTAATAATGATTGAGTAAAAATGAAAAGACCGGGGTAGCTATAATTTATATGATAAATTACAGTAATCAAACTTGGTGTAAGTTGGATAAATTTATACATTACTTTATAACAACAAAATGTTATTACACTAATGATTTTGATTTCTTATATAATATAAGAAATTAAAATAAAAACAATATAAATATAGATTCCTTTCCAACATAATAAATTATTTATTTATTATTATAAACAACTCGGTCCCAAAATGACAGCTATAACCCGGTCTTACAATTGTTATTGATTTTAGGTTTAGCTTCAATTTCTTCCTCCTTCTGGAACGAATACTTAAGCTATGAACCTTAGTCATAACATAATGCACAAATCCATCATTATAGTCAATACCACTAAACATAATTATGCAAAACGTAAAATTTTTATAATTTATGAGTAGGTAAAATATTTACAGAACTAAGGTTGCATATATAGTGAAAGTTATTATAACATAATGTAAATAAAACTAAATAATAGAAGAATAGCACAACACAGTTTTGATTTAGAATACTAATTATAATATCTATTATACAGTTTTACTTTGTTAAGGTCTTCTATTTTGTAATAGAGTTATTCAGTTATAAATTTTACTTGTATTTCTCCTTAACAAGTGAACTAAATCATTGTTAATTGGATGTAAAACTGCTAGGTTAGGTTATACATTCTATAAGAAAGAAAGACATAAATTGTATTCTTCTTTGAGAATTAAATGTCTAAAACTATAATCAATAAAATAGTTTCATTTCTTATCCTTTACGAGAATTAAACTTAGTAAATCTTAAGCTGTAAGAAAAATTTATCTAAATCTTCTTACATAAATGTTTTTTACTAATAATACTAATACTTACCACCAATTATGAAAGTAATTTATATAATATATATTTATATAATGTTGTATATAGTAGTATATGTATACTTGTATATTATCCCTATATTCATTTATACATCTTATACCTCATATTTTTTATATTATTTATAACAAAAAATAAAATAAAAACGTTTAAAAATACAAAAAATAGAATATAAATTATATATTATAATAATTAAATTTAAAAAAAGTCGACAGAGAGCTGGGTTGCGAACCGGTGCCCTGTTGAACGATCTATGTTATTCTGCCATGCTTATCCACCTGAGCTACTGATTATTTATTCTGGAACGTGAAAATAAGAGCTACTTTGTGAATGTAGGGATTTTTATTATTTATGATCGACGCCATCTGTAATCGAATTAACCGATATACCAATTGGCTTATTTAGTTTGGTTTAGATGGCGCTGTATTAAGTACTCGGAAATAAGAAAATATAGTAATTTTTGTTTATTTGAATATAAATATATTATTATTACTTAGTAATTATTTTAGGTATTAAAAACCTTATTATCTGCCTCTGCATAGTAAGGTTCATAAGCTTTGCAGTGTTATTTTCATGATTGAACAGCGCCATCTAGTCGTCTCATGAAAGTCATGATACGTAATGCAAAACCTCACAGTCAAAAGTCGACCTTAGGCTCTCCATGCACTTTTGTCTTCAATAGTACAAAAAATTAAATAAATGTAATAATAATAATAATTATTTATTATAAGGCAACTAAGGCCCATAAATAAAATAATAAAAAAACTTGAGAGGTGTCAAGGGACACCCGGATGGAACGAAGTTCCTTTCGATTAATTAGTGAAGGAATTGTAATATAATTTTATTTTTTTAAATTTATAATTTTTTTTTTTTATTAACTACGCACACACGCACGCACGTAAGAAGTTATACTTCATCATCTCATCTCATCTCATCTCATCTCATCGCAGCTCAGCTCAGATCAGCTAAGCTCAGCTCAGTTCAGCTCAGCTCAGCACAGCTCAGCTCAGCTCAGCTCAGCTCAGCTCAGCTCAGCTAAGCTCAGCTTCTGCTTGCAAACTTTGTACCTACCCACCAAAAATACAAGAAGTTTTTATTAGATTGTTTTTCCAACACAATCTTTTTGGATGGACAGCCTCATTAGTGTCGTGACAACTTTTCGTACGATTTTTTTCCGTCTAGCCCCCTTTCACAACGCGCGATAAGGAACTTCGTTCCAATAAGTCGGAACGGCTATAGACGCGCTATCAGCGATACCGGCGTGACTCGGAACGCGTTGTAAATATAGCAACATTTCGACATAATGACAGACATAATAATACACAACTGTCAGGTGACATTGACATTTGACATGACTTAACAAAACAAAAATTAGTTACTGACTGATACAAACAAACAAAATATTGAGCAAATACCATCAAAATAATAAAGTTGTATAGTGAAGAAGAAAAAAAAAAAAAAAAAAACATAACAAGCGGGTAAATGCGTATGACGATAGTTGCACAATAAATACGTTATCAATGACGCCACAAGCACAAATAGACACTGCAATACCACTTAGTTTCTACGCACTTTATTACTGCTTCCCGATGATGATTCCCCAGCCTTCTTAGGGTACTTACTCAACATGGGAGTAAGTTCGTCTGCAGAAGTTAACTTGTGTCGTTTTCCATCCGGGGTTCTGATGACAATGACCCCATCCTGCGTCCAGCAAGCCGCCATCCCAAAGTGAGAGCGCGCCCTGCTGAATACGTCCTGCCTGGCCCTGGTCAGGAACTCTTTTACCGAGACAGTGGAGCCCTTCAATGCTGACTTCGCCGGTACGACTTTACTTAATCTGACGTGGAATTAAGGGTTGAAAGGGGGAGGGGGGGAGGGGGGAGGGTATAAACCCCCCCCCCCCCTATGAAAGAAAAAGCGAGGAAACGCCCCCTTTTTTTATGAATTTTTAAAATTCGCATTTTGTAGATGTTTCGTAATTTTTTTTGTCAATTTAAAGGGAGGAAGGGTGAGAGAGGAAGGTGTAGAAGCTCCCCCATGAAGAAAAAGTTGCGGAAGCCCCCCCTCCTTTTTTATAAAAATATATTTGCTGAACCAGACAATTTTTTTCTACATAAATTTGTCGTTTCTTGCACTCGCCGGCTGCTGCCGCGGCACCGCTCGCTACGCTCGCTCGGCTCGTGCGTAGAGGGTCACAGTTCTAACCTAACCTAACCCAACCCAACCACTTTTTCCGGGTAGCCTACTTAAAATAAAATGTAGTAACCTAACCTAACACAAAATGATCTGAGCCGGGGTGCCTCAAGTCACAATTTTTTTCTATATAATTTAGTCGTTTCTGGCACTCGCCGGCCGCTGCCGCGGCCCCGCTCGCTACGCTCGCTCGGCTCGTGCGTAGAGGGTCACCGTTCTAACCTAACCTAACCCAACCACTTTTTCCGGGTAGCCTACTTATGCATTGTATTGCTGCAAAAAAATGCGTTTCGTTTCACCTATCAAATACCACAAGAGAAAAAAATAACTTTAAATAAAAAAAAAAAAAATAAAAAAAAAAAAAAAATAAAAAAATAAAAAATAAAAAAATAAAAAAAAAAAAAAATAAAAAATCAAAATTTTCGTAGTTATTCAGCCAAAAAATACTCATCACTGAGAAATTATTATATACAAATAAAATAACTAATTAAAATGCGAATTAAAAAAAAAACATAAAAATTTGCGAGTCGACTTAATAGTTGCATTATCAAAACGCATTATTAAAACACCCTAAAATAGCAACACCAGCTGTCAAAATTACGTCAAAAGTAATAAAATAGTGTGAAAGTGAGGTTATTTTATCAAAGTTTGATATTTTTTATCTCCGAAACCATTAATTTCCTCGCCTTAAAAACTGTACGCGGATGCTTCTAATAACATGACCTATCTGTGAAAAAAATATGAACTCCCAACTCCACGTCAGATTAACTAAAGTTTAGCCGTCCAAGCATACCAAACATGAGTTCTCTAAACGAACGAAACTCTTCCCGGACTTTTGCAACGGTGTCCTTGGCAGGTCCTGCACATTGAATTTGCGCCTCAAGCTCATCCATCTTCCTGAGGAAGCACTCCTCCAGGTTCTTCTGAGCTGATTGAATTTCATCCAGTGTAGACATTTTGATTTAAAAGTGCAATGTTTTAAAGTGACTTTTTATGTACTAGTGATAGCTGGCAGGTAGTGTAGGATTAAGTCTTATATTACATGGATTGATTCACCAATGTAAGTACAGTAGATTATGCTTATAATGTAACTATTATTGAATGTAAAATCTTGAAAAAAACATTTAATTTAATTTTTGATTATAGGAGCTATAAAATACGCGTCTTATCTTTTTTCACACCTACCGCCCTGTCTCACACCTACCGCCCTGTCACACCTACCGCCCTGTCGCGTTCATATAAAATAGTATTTTTATACCTAAAAATAAAAGTCTTTCCCAGCAATAATTTTAGCACAAAGCTAGTTTGTTAGACGTAGGTACAGTATGCGTAGTTAACGGCTTTGTGATGTGTCTTTTTACAACCTGTATATCACTCAATAAAACAGTTGATTGTGAACATGGCGTTTTTAATAATAATAATAATAATAATAATAATAAAACTTTATTGCAGACCATAACAGATCCATAAACACATAATTTCAAAAAAAAAGTACAAAAACAATTCGATTAAATTAAGTTAGAATATACAAAAATGTCAAATAAATAATCATTATAAATAAATTTTTATTTCCCTGCGCTTTCGCGAACATTACTGCCTCGCAGAAGGAGGCTACTGCTTCCCATTCCTCTTGCTCCGTACCATGGCCGGGCGCGAGAAGTCGCTGCCGCCGATCGCCTCTACTTCTACAAAGCGGTGCTTCGCCCCATCGGGGCAGAACTCCACCGTATGCTCCACCGTGTCCTCTGGGCGATCCACACAGTAACAAGCACAGCTTAGAGAGAAGTGCGATGATTATGATTAGGGGTGGCCTTTGCCTTGGAGTGTAACAGTTCAGTGGAACAACTAAAAAAACGGTAATAAAACTTGATTTTTAACCGACTTCGAAAAAGGAGGAGGTTATCAATTCGGATGTTTGTATTTTTTTTTTTTTTTATGTATGTTCGGGCATAACTCCGTCATATATTGACGGATTTGCAAAATTCTTTTTTTGTTCGAAAGGGGTTTATTCCGAAATGGTCCCATTTGAATTTCAAAAAGATCTGATGATGGGTTTCGGAGACAGACAACGGAACTCTTCAAAAATTGACAGCAAATCAACCGCGATTGCTGCTATCGTATGTCTATGAATTGTTAACACAGTTTAATGGGGAACCACAACTAAAAAGTGAAAAATAAAAAAAAAAATTACAAAAAAATAGAACCGACTTCCAAAAAAGTGCAAAATAACTTTAATTTCGGAAGTCGGTGTCAAAAAACGAAGACACAAAACAGGAACACCGACTTCCGAAATTAAAGTTATTTTGCACTTTTTTGGAAGTCGGTTCTATTTTTTTGTAAAAAATTTTTTTTCGTTTATTCATTCAATATACAATACTTTACAATATTTTATTCAGAAAAACAACACTTTAACGTAAGGGTTGTAAGCTAAAGATAAAATAAATAAATTAAAAACGGCAATAAATAATTTGCGGGCATAATAAATAACAAATCTTACACAGTATTTTAAACAATGGTGTCACTGATATTACACAGTACAATAGGTTAAAAATAGTCTGTCTTTAATCTAATGTCAAATTTTTATTAACAAACTTATATAAAACTTATTTTACAATAAATACTTTGTATTTCGGCAATGAGTTTAATATTGCCTTCTAAAACTTGGCCTTCTTGATTGAAACGCACAGCGCTGCGGTATGCGTACTGCGGTGCCGGACACATTCCTCATCTTCCTCACTGCTGTCGCATGCGACGGAACAAAAGACCATTTATGACTATTTTCATACGATTATACTGGTCTGGCCGCATACCGTAGCGTTGTGCGTCTTTAGCTTTACATGGGTCTTTCTCAGACTTAGTACAAAATTTTAACAATATTCTATCATTAATTACTAACTACAATACATTAAAAATAATAATACACCTTACAAAAACAATAATGCACCTTACAAAAAAGTATTTTTTTACCTACCCACAAAAAAATTATTAATTTATTAGACTCTGATCATAGTGGACTATTGATCACTATACCAAATATAAACAAATATAAACGAAAAAAAGATATCACTGTTAACCCAAAATCTAAAGGTCGCTTGGAAACATTTAAAACTAAACTCTCAAATAAAATCCCACTTTTGTCAACTAATGATGACCCTAATCAACATTATAATGATTTTTTCAAAATGTATTGCACGCAATTTGATACTACTTTTATTCCTAAGACGATTTCGGTAAATGGCAATACTTCCTTCAGTGACTGGGCCACCATTGGTATTAATAAAAGTAGAAAACGGCTGTATGAGCTGTATGAAGAACGGACTTATATTAACACTGTAGAATTTAATTTATATGTTAAGAATTATTCTAAATTATTTAAAAAAGTATGTTATTTGGCGAAATCTCGCTACTTAAGTTCAAAAATTAAAAATAGTAGTAATGTAATTAAAATGACTTGGGATATTATTAATAGCGAAACGGGAAGGTCTTGCAACCGAAGTAGTGATTACAGCCTTGCTATTGATGACAGTATCATTAAATCAGATTCGCAAGTCGCCGCGGCATTTGAAAATTTCTTTGCAGAGATTCCCGTATCGACTACAAAATCTCTAAATTCATCACCAACTGCTGCAGAAATTTTACTTAAAGAAAACGTTCCAGTTTGTGAATCCCAATTTTATTTCCAATATGTCACTTGTAATGATGTAATCAAAACTTTTAATACTTTAAATGTTAAAAAGACTGCAGATCTATGGGGTAATTCTGTTGACGTTGCTAGGTCTATTATAGACATTGTAGCACCTACTTTAGCAGTAATCTTTAATAATTGTATAGATTGTGGTGAGTTTCCTGATCTAATGAAATATAGTAAAATTATACCATTGTTTAAATCGGGTAGTACATCAGACCCTACTAATTATAGACCTATATCAGTGCTACCTACTTTTAGTAAAATTTTTGAGAAAATTATTTTAGATCAAATTCAAAGATATTTTAATAAACACAAATTATTACACAACAAACAGTTTGGTTTCACAAAGGGTCGTTCAACAACTGATGCTGGTGTTGAACTTTTGGGACACATTTATAATGCATGGGAAGATAAATGCGATGCGTTGGGCATTTTTTGCGATTTGTCTAAGGCTTTCGATTGCGTTCTCCATGATACATTGATCAGGAAGCTGCACTACTACGGAGTCCGGGGCGCCTCTCTGGATCTTCTTACTTCATACTTGGGTAATAGGATTCAGAGAGTTGATGTGAACGGCAAAAGGTCTTCCGGGTCTGTAGTCAGAATGGGGGTTCCTCAAGGCTCAATTCTGGGTCCTTTTTTGTTTCTAATCTATATCAACGACTTGCCTTACCTCATAAAGGATAAACATGATATAGTGCTGTTTGCAGATGACACTTCACTTTTATTTAAACTCAAACGTCAGCAGGTGGTTGTTGATAATGTAAATAATGCTCTTTCAACTGTAGTTAACTGGTTTAATGTCAATAATCTTCTCCTTAACGAGAAAAAAACAAAATGCATAAAGTTCACATCACCCAATGTAATACAAGTGAACACTAGTGTGTCAATAAAGGGTGAAGAGTTGAAACCCGAGGATTCCACAGTGTTCTTAGGTTTAACTTTGGATGCGCAGCTTCAGTGGAGCCCCCATATAGATAAACTGTCCAAAAAACTTAGCTCTGCAGCATACGCCGTAAGGAAAATTCGTGGTTTAACTGATTTAGAGACAGCTCGTTTAGTATACTTTAGTTATTTTCATAGTGTGATGTCGTACGGCATTCTGTTGTGGGGAAATGCCGCCGATATTCAGACAATTTTTGTTTTACGGAAAAGGGCTATTCGTGCAATTTATAAATTAAGTCCCAGACACTCCCTCAGAGACAAATTTAAAGAGATTAATATTATGACTGTTCCCTCTCAATATATTTATGAGAATCTCATGTATGCACATAAAAATATTAATCTGTTTAAAAGATACAGTGATATCCATAGCATAAATACTAGGAACAAACACAAATTTATTGTACCAAAAACCAGGCTCAAGAAAAAAATAGGTGGTTCGTTTAGATGTCAATGTATACGTTTCTATAATAAACTTCCTAGCCAAATTCAAGAACTAAGCATAAATAAATTTAAATCATTTATTAAACGTAAGCTATGCCAGAAAGCTTTTTACACAATTAATGACTTTCTTGAGGACAAAAAGGCGTGGGATTGAGCTGCTTCAATGATATACATGAGCCATTGTTTTCATATGTACTACTTACTGATGAAAAATTTTTTATATATATATTTTTTTTTTAATATTCGTTTTTGACATGAATACTTGTATAGTATTGCATTATATTTTTTATTTTATTTTTTTTATTGACATTTTATTATTATTATTTTTTTTTTTGACTTGAATACTTTGTTAAGTATTATATTTATTTTTATTTTTTGATTGACATATTATGATTACTATTTTGTTTGACACAAATATTTACTTTGTAAAGTATTATATTTTTATTTTTTTTTGATTACTTAATTATTGTAAATGTGAGGACTATGTGGGTTATTATTATTATTTTCTCCTCCTTTTTACAGTAATTTTCAACGTTGTCTGACAGTTTGAGTACTTTTGCGGCCTACCCAAATGTCTTTTCTTTGGTATTGTTCGTCATGTCATTGAGCTCCTTAGTGGTTTTTAAGTTGAGCTATTCGACTATTGACAAATGCTTGCACTGACTGGACAGGTCCACTCAAATATGTTTGGTTCTTTCTTCAAAAGACCACTACAGACACTAAGCTGCATGGTCCTCATATAGAATAATGTGAATGCGAGAACTATGTATGTCGTTATATTCATGTAGATTTTATGATTGTCTGGCAGTTTGAGTATTTTTTGCGGCCTACTCAAATGTCCTTACTTTGGTATTGTTCGTCGGTTCGTTGAGCACCTCAGAGTTCTGAGTTGAGCTTCGCGATGACTGACAAATGCTTGCACTGTCTGGACAGGTCCACTCGAATTCGTGTGTTGCTTTCTTCATAAAGCTCATCCCAGACATAAACGTACATGGTTCTCATAGGATCTAACCAGTCCACATTGTATGGATTTGAACACTAAAAGAGACTTTGACCTCTGAGTTTGTTTCGGTGTTTCTTCTCAGGGTAGTCAGCTAGGAAACACCGGCCTCATCTAGCTTAAACTGACAAAAAAACATTGACGTGTAAAAGTGTTCCTTGTAACCTATTTACTGAATAAACATCATTTATCATTTATCATTTATTATGTAACTCACGCTTTTTCTGACACTATAGAGTACCGTAGGTAATATTTAGGAAATCTTGAAAGTAGGTACCTACATCAAAACGGGAGACCGAGTTAGCAATGAGTTGTGATCGTAGTCTAGCTTACGTCATAACAATGATATTCGTACATACTAATGATATAACTCACTAACTACTGACTGTGTGAAAGAGGATATGGGTAAAAAAACTTTTTTACAAAAAAAAACAAGACTTCCAAAAAAAAAAATACACTAAAAATTAAAAAAATAACTTTAATTTCGGAAGTCGGTGTTAGTATTTTATTTCTTCGTTATTTGACGCCGACTTCCAAAACTAAAGTTATTTTTTAATTTTTAGTGTATTTTTTTTTTGGAAGTCGGTTGTTTTTTTTTTTTTTTTAAATTTAAACATACTTAGTCGTAATTGGAGAACACCAACACGTCATCTAGGTATACGTATTTTTTGTTTTTGTTCAATTTTTCAAAAAGCGCTGAAGCAATTTCGATAAAATTTATATGGCACCACCTCGGGAGTATTTTCTTTCGGATAAAAAATGAATTTTGAAAATCAGTCTTTAATTGACAGAGAAATCGATGGACATACATAAAAAAAGCATACATACAGTTGAACATAGAACCTCCTCCTTTTTCGAAATCGGTTAAAAAAGGGGTGACTACAGAGATGACGACTAATAAAGGAGTATGGAAGAAAAAGACATGTTGCGCCGACCCCCAAATAAATTGGGATAAGGGCAGGAGAATGATGATGATACGAGTAACTAAGTAATTAGTACGTAATACAAAAAAAAGTTCATATCATCAAAGTACTCCCCAACATGCTCAAGAGACTGGCAACACTGCTACGTTCAGTGGCAATGCTTAATTGGCTATGGAACGAACCTCCCGGGTCATATTCTGTAAAATATCACCGTGAAAACTTAGATGAAGTGGGCTGTCAAACCATACAATAAAGGTGTAATGACAGTTCACTATACGCTCACTTTATGTTAAGAAAGAAGAGGGCTCGACACCAGTTTGCATTGATGAAGAAACTAAATTTCACAAACTTATTAGATGACTAGCTTTGGTTCAATACTCCTGTTTTTATTTTGTTGTTTTGGCATGCTTTTATCTAGTATTTTTAATTGCATTAGTTATTTATTTTGATTTCACGCTCAAGTTTATATTATTAAGTTTTCATTGTTATTGCAGAATTACACACACACATAAACATCACGCTCATCCTTCACTCAATTCAAGACACACGTTATTCAAGCGAGTCGAAACCCTTTACTGTGGTGTTTACCCTAGGCCACTTTCTCCTGCACTATGTCAAATCTTTGTTTATAAAGCTACTAAAGTCCCAGAACTGAGTTTATTCGACTTTACATTCAGCATTACGTCACGTATTAGGCGTAAATATATTTTTCTCATTGTACAATCAAATGACTACTATGCAAACTATTACCGAAATAAACTCTGATCTGGATGCTATTCAAGTAGCTAAAACTATAACCTGTGACGTAGAAAATGGAAAGAATCATATTGAAATGAATAAAAATACTATCAACATCCTGTCTCAGAATATTCGTAGTGTAGCACGATGTAGGAATTTTGCTGTTCTAGTTCGTATGTAGCGTCATAGATGTCGCTACATCACTCCCCTCCAGAGATCGGAGATCGATTGTTCTCGATGACTCGTTCATACTTGCCGGGCCAGTGGAAGGTTGGTTCCAGTGAGTGGGAACCGGAAGAGCCGCATAGTTCACGGTGAGTCGGAACTGTCTGCTGTGATGATATCCCAGTGAGTCGGGATGATGTTGCAGGCTCCAGTGAGTCGGAGTACTGCTGCGGGCTCCAGTGAGTCGGAGCGGTGCGTCGTTTTGTTTGTCGGCGTTATCGTTGTCGGCGTATCACTGTTGGCGTTATCGTTGTCGGCGTATCGTTGTCGGCGTTATCGTTGTCGTCGGTGTCGTTGTACTGGCTGGCTGTATGACTCGTTGTTGAAGAGCTTGGAGGAAGTGATGATGATGACGTCACGCTGGAGTAGCTGCACGAAGGCTGCGCTGACGAGGTGATGACGTCATGACGAAAGCTGCGCTCACGTTCATAGTCGAGGCCGAACGAATTCATACCAGACGTCAGGCGATATTTGTTTTTATCACACCCGTTACGGTAAAGAAGCCCGCAATTGCAGATCTCCATGCAGGTTCAGGCGTCAGGAAAACTAGTCGCGACCTCGGCAGTGACGGAACCCGAGGTTAACGAAATATCACCATACCGTCTACACGTTTGCGATTATCAACATCACCTGAGATTCCTTGTGGACACCGGAGCGAACGTGTTGGTCATTCCCAATACGAAAGGAATGAAGCGGGTAGAAGAAGTTTTTTATGCAGCGAACGGCACCCCAATACACACATACGGCGAGAAGAAGCTGGAACTCAACCTTGGTCTGCGCCGCCCCTTATCATGGCAGTTTATCGTTGCCGATGTAAAACGACCGATATTGGGCGCCGATTTTTTGCGGCATCACAACATTCTCGTCGACGTACGTGCCAGGAAACTCGTTGATAAGAAAACAGGACTGGCAATCGACGGTTGCATAGCAAACAGTGCCGCTACCCCCACCGTGCTTACTATCAACCTCACCGACCCGTACCACAACCTTTTTTTTTTGTTGCCGGGGTGGAAAATCCTCATGGATATCCTTCGCCCGGGGCACGCGAAGGGGTCTGTCAGACTTTTACTGACTAAAAACCACCCCGGTGTTCCGTCCCACACTTGGACCGGGGATCGTGAGAGCTAGTACGACTTCCATGATCCTATGCCTATGCAGGCCACCTCTGGCCCGCGGGGAGAGTGAGGTGTCCTCTCCCCGCGACGTCTAATAGGGGGCGCGCGTGGAACACTACGCGCCGCCGCCTCGGGTCCTGCTGGATGAGGGGCGGCGGATGACCCCGAGTCCACCGTCCCTCCGGACCTATTTATGGGGGCTGGAAGAGGGCGTTCTCCGCCCTCCGCCAACGCCCGGTACGCCTGCTGCGAATCGGGAGAGTGGCCACGGCTTCTCTCTCCCTCTCCACAGCCTCCTTCTGCGAAATTACGGCTTCACAGAAGGAGATCACCGCATCCCACGACTCGGCGCTTTCGACCATCGAACGTGCGACGGCCGGCAGCGATAGGTCGGGGCCCACTTCGGATACGAGGGCACGGCGCTGCTCCTCCCATGCGGCGCACTCTGCCAGTGTGTGCTGCGCCGTGTCCTCCCGACAGTCGGTGCAGTGATGGCACCGAGCGTCCGGCTCCCTGTTTATGCGATACAGGTACTTCCCGAAGCATGCATGCCCCGAGAGCACCTGCGTCGCCCGAAACGACAGGGAGCCGTGCTTCCACCCGAGCCATTCGCCGAGCACTGGTCGGATCGCGTCGACAGTAGCGAGGCCGGCGGTAGGGCGCGAAAGCCTGTCCCGCCATTCCGCCACCATAACCTCGCGGAGCTGCAACCGACACAGCTCGATCTCGCGCTGCATCGGTTCACCGCCCCGCGTCCGCACATCCTCGCGCCACTGGTACAGTGAGGCGACGACTCTCGCCTCCAAGTCCCAGGGCGGAGATCCGGCCAGTGCACAACCCGCCTCGTAGGAGATCGTGCGATATCCCCTGACAGCCCTGACGGCCATCGCCCTCTGCGGTCTACGCAGTATTGCGATGCTGCCGGCCGTCAGGTCAGAAGCCCATACCGGGGTCCCATACAGGGCCATGGATCGTACGATCCCCAAGTACAGCCGCCTACAGGCGGTGCTCGGGCCCCCCAGATTGGGAAGCAGCGTTGCAAGCGCCCATTAACCTCGGCGTCAGCCGCCGAAAATGGGGGCCAAAATCCCACCGGCTGTCGAGCACCAATCCTAGATACTTCATGGTGGACTCGACAACGATTTGGACCCCCCCGACCACGATGTGTGATCCCGGCGGCGGAGCCCGTCGGGGGCCGTGAAAGACCATGGCCTCCGACTTGTTGAGGGCCACTAACAGCCCCAGGCGTCGTATGCGGCCCACCACCTGTGAGACCGCAGCCGTCACCAGCAACGCTGCCTCCCTGTACGAGCTCCCCCGGGCCGTGACCAACGTTTCGTCTGCGTAACACGTCAGGTCCACTCCCGGTCGGAGCTCGCCCCTCAGCACCCAGTCGTAACCGATGTTCCACAGGGGTGGGCCTAGGACCGAGCCCTGTGGGACACCACACGACATAACGTGACAGCCATCGCCGTCGCGTCCCCTGTAGGTGACACACCTTGCCACCAAATAAGCCCCAACGATGCGGCGGAGGTAGCGCGGCACTCTGTGGTACCTTATTGCCTCCCGAATACAACTCCAGGGCAGGGTGTTGAAGGCATTAGATATGTCCAAGGACACCGCCAGCATCACCCCGCCCCGGGAAACTGCTTCCTCCGCCAGGACTCTCACCTGCATTATGGCGTTGATTGTGGAGCGCCCATGCCGAAAACCGAACTGACTGTCGTCCAGATCTGTACAAGTGGCTGACGAGGCGGGCAGCAATTATCCGCTCAAAAAGCTTAGCCACCTCGTCTAGCAGCACTATGGGCCGGTATCCGGACGGCATCCGTTGTCTGCTAGGCGCCCCGCCTTCTTGAGCAGGACCAGTCGACCTGTCTTCCACTGAGTGGGGAAGCGGCCCTGTTCAAGGCAAGCTGAGTAGAGTCCTCTTTTTTTTCTTTTTTTTTTTTGGGGTGTGGGCAATCATCCTATGACTTCTTCCGCTCTAGGGTGGAGCGGAAGGGCGTGTCAAACTCTTACTGACTAAAACCCACCCCTGTTCCTCCCTGCCTCGAGTGCCCAGGGGCGAGGTAACTCTTTCGAATTTATCCTCCACCCCCGGGCAGGCATCGGCCGTGGCAGGCCCCTTCCCTTTGCTGACAACTCTTTGAGGCGCGCGTGGAACACTACGCGCCGTCGACTCTCGGAGTAGAGTCCTCTCAGCTGGGGCTCTAGCTCCTTCAGAGCGAGGACGAGCGCGCGGCCCGGAACTCCATCGGGTCCCGGGGCCACGGTTTTGGCTCGGAGCCGCATCACGGCCGTCCTCAACTCTGGTTGTGTCACCTCAGGGACGCTCTCCTCGTCCTCCGACTCTGTGGCTGTGGGCAAAGCCATCGGCGGTGGCACGAGCTCTTCTCTATTAGGGAAGAGAGTAGCGACCACTCCCTCCAGCAACTGAGGCTCGAGGCTCTCAGTGAGTGGAGGCGCCCAGGCACGAAGTTTCCCTCGGACTGTACGATAAGGGCGCCCCCACGGATTTGCATCTAGGGTCGTCAACATCTCTTACCTGAATCGAGTCTACGACTCGCCAATGGCCAGCCACAGAGCCTTCTTTGCCGCACGGTACACCTCATACCGCGCGGACCCGTACCACAACCTACTCCAACAGTACGCCGAGGTAACTTCCTCGAACTTCAACAACATGAAGAACAGCGAAGTTGAACATCATATTGTGACTCACGGGCCGCCCGTGTACAATAAGGCCCGACCGTTGCCGCCACACAAATACCAAGCAGCGAAGAAGGAGTTCCAAATTATGTTAGAACAAGGAATATCAAGGCCATCAAAATCACCATGGGCAAGTCCACTCCACCTCGTAGAGAACAAGACCGGCGAATACAGGCCATGTGGTGATTACCGAAGACTAAATGCCGTAACCAAACCGGATCGGTACCCAATACCACGACTTCGCGACTTCACGTAACATCTCGAAGGGATGAAAATCTTCTCGAAGATCGATTTGAGGAAAGCGTATAATCAATTGAGAATACGCGAAGAAGACATCGAGAAGACGGCAGTCATTACTCCGTTCGGCCTCGGGATTGTGAACGTGATCTTGAGCGGTATGATGATCTTCTCTGTATTGACCTATCGATTTTCATTGCCGCTATTTCCCGCGTGAGCTGCATAATGGCTTCTCGAAGGTCTGGTTCTTGTTGCGAGTGACTGCTTCCGAGCCGTGACGTAGACGTTGGCGGCTGTTTGCATGCACAAACCGAATGGACTTCTCGGGTTTGCTCGTGCATTTTGTCTGTCATGGCAGCAAGCACGTCAAGTGTGGCGTTTTCGCTGACCGATAGTACAGCACGCGTTGAGGCAGGCAGGTGTCTCATCCAGAGTATATGTAGGGTGGTATCGGGCATCCTGTGACGTGCTGGCTCTCTCATGCTACGCAGCAGCTGGGACGGCTTCTGGTCTCCCAACTCCATCTCGGTGAGCAGCTTTTCTAGCTGTTTCGTCTCCGACTCTTCATACACGGACAACAGTCTCTTCTTAGCCTCCTCGTAGCGGCCAACGCGTGTCTTGCCCATAATAATGTCGCTTATTTGCTCGGCGTCCGTCTTCTCGAGGTGAGCTACCAGGAGGCTGAACTTCGCTTCATCGCCAGGCTTCTGTGGGTTGACTACGGTTTCAAATTGTGCAAACCAGAGAAGTGGTTTGTCGCGCCAAAACGTTGGTATGCGTGATTTTAAGGAGACGGTCGATACGTCGTCGTTGGTTGCCATTTCAAGTGTTCGTCGGGGTCACCACTTTACCAGTTATCAGGAGGTATTGAATGGCTTATATATTTTTAGGAGCTGGTATTTATATAGGTACATTTCGTTTTCATATTATAGGGTAACAGACTAAAACAATAATATTAGCCCATCACAAATGAGCGGGTAGTTTTACTATAACCACCGTGCGTCGACAACATGAAGGTAGTTGTACGAATAAGCGCGCGCGGCGGCGTCGCGCGGTCATTGATCCCAGGTGCTACATAGCAACTGCCCGATAATTGATTTCGGACCGTTGTATATGTCCAAATCGCGCGGAGAACTCTGCTTATCACCCACAGGCAAACGGAATAGTTGAAAGATGTCATCGATCATTTAAAACAGCATTGACGGCACGACTACATAACTCAACCTCGACGCAAGAATTGCCAACTGTCTTGCTAGGACTTCGCGCCGCAATTAAGGAAAACACAGATGTGTCAGCAGCAGAAGCACTATACAGTAAACCGCTACGTCTACCCGGCGAAATGTGTGGAGAAACGTCAATACATGCAAACACAAATACACACTTTAGTGACGTCATAACAAACGCAATGATAAAGATGCAAGCAGTTCGCCGTAATACCGATCGCCGCGCAACGTTTATACACGACGACCTACATGTATGTACACATGTATTCATACGTACCGATGCCTACCGCCGACCGCTGACGCCGACCTATGAAGGTCCGTATCGTGTCTATAAAAGACAAAACAAGGTGTATACAGTAATAATCAACGATCGTCAAGTAAACATCAGCATAGATCGACTAAAGCCTGCATTTCTGCCTAACACCGAAGAAAGAGCATGTAGCTCAGGTGACAAATCGTCATACGTCACACGATCCGGCCGCACCTCAAGACCCACCGTACGCTTCACCCTGTAAGAACATACGTCTACGCGTCCGACCCAGACGGAGCATCGCCGCGCACTGCCACTTAGTCAGAAAAGTGAAAGGCACACCCTGCAGCCCAAAGCGCTCGCTGACGCCGTATGCAAGACACCGTCTGTACATTCGCATTATACGGGCGCTCGCTGGGGAGGACCTATGTAGCACCTGGGATCAATGACCGCGCGACGCCGCCGCGCGCGCTTATTCATATACTCGTAACTACCTTCATGTTGTCGACGCGCGGTGGTTATAGTAAAACTACCCGCTCATTTGTGATGGGCCAATATTATTGTTTTAGTCTGTTACCCTATAATATGAAAACGAAATGTACCTATATAAATACCAGCTCCTAAAAATATAAGCCATTCAATCCGAATATTCTTTTACTAGCGTACCTCCTGATAACTGGTAAAGTAGCATTAACTGTAATATGCCCAATTTCGTTACGCTTCTACAAAGATCTGAAATACCTTGGGATATTTTAGTACTTACAGAATGCTGGCTTCCAACTGCAAAGTTCATCCCTTCTCTCGACAACTACAATCATATAGCGACCACCTCACACAGAACTCAAAATGAAGGAGTTGTCATCTACTATAACAAGCTTCTTAATGTAATATCTTAAGAACCCTCAGTTACTGACGCTAAATGCCTTGTATTAAAACTGGATCGAGATAATTGCATCGTAGGATTATATCGCCCACCTAGTCAAACAAACACTGATAAACTCAATTAACGCGCTACTAAACAATCTAAAAACTTTTAATAACATTTTCTTTTGTGGTGATATAAATATCAATATAGTTCCAAACAGTCCCGATAAACGGTCATACGCCTACCTAAACAGCTTAGCTGGCCATGACTTGCTCCCGGCTCATACTCTGCCAACGCATGGGATAACATGTTTAGACCACATGATGCTGAAAACTAAAATGGACGCTTGCTGTTTTGTTTTTGAAACATTTATCACTGACCACGAGAGTGTAGCTATTAGTTGTAGACCAAAAACACGTCTGAAGTATCTTAATAAAACATATTGCTCGGTTAACTTTAAAAATCTGGACAAAATAATACAAAACATGGATTACCAGCCTATCCTTGACTGTCAAGACGCTAACGTATCAACAGATTCCTCGTGGCTCACCTATCTTCAGCAATAAAAAATAATACCAGCATTGCTAAAACTTCAAAAAGAAAACTAATATTTTTATTTTATTTTTTATTATTGATAGGCACGCGTTTGACCACCATCTCGCCTGATGGTAAGCGATAATAAACAAAACATGGGTAACTAAAAGACTTCTTCTCTGCATGAAAAACCGGGCTAACTTGAACAAAAAATTAAAACGTAACCCTCGTCCCTGACGATGAGATACTAAAATTAACATACAAGCGCTATAGAAATTTTTGCTCCTCTCGGCTTAAAAAGGCAAAGAAGATGAAAGGCAGGAAATTGAAAATGCAAACGGTAACAAAAAACAGTTATGGGATGTCATTAAACAAATTAGCGGGTCTGACAAGAGGACAGACTTCTCGTCATCCCTCTTGTCATCTAATAGTGCCGAGACGGACATAAACGACATCAACAGCTTCTTTGTGAATATTGGAGCAAAGTTGGCAAATAAAATCTCCACTTCGAAATCTACAACACCTCGCCACATCAGTGATCACACATCTGTTACTCCTTTAAACTCGCTTGTCCTTCTTTCCACTGATGAACAAGAAATTTGCAACCTCATTAGGGGCCTGAAGGAGAATTGTGCGGTGGGAATCGATCAGATTAGCAGCAAAATCATTAAGAGATACGCTAACTGCCTCTCTTCTCCAATAACACATATCTGCAATCTGTCAATCTCAACGGGCGTTTTTCCCCAAGCTTTTAAAGTATCTGTTATCAAACCCATCCATAAGGCTGGAAAAAAAGACTGTGTCAATAACTACCAGCCCATCTCCATTCTACTGACTCTGTCCAAGATATTGGAACGCCTTATAAATCAACGTCTAGTTAAGTTCTTGGAAGCAAATAATCTCCTTTCGTCTTCACAATTTTGTTTTAAAACTGGTAAAAGTACCAATGATGCAATTCACGATTTGGTAAACTCTATTGTGGGCAGCTTGGATGATCGAAAGAATTGTATTACGGTGTTCCTCGACCTTGCAAAAGCATTTGACACAGTCTCTATTCCGCACCTTCTTAAAAAGCTTGAACGGTTTGGTATCAGAGAAATCTCCCTGAAACTGATGAAGGACTATCTTACTGATAGGAAACAACGAGTAAGGATAAATGACTCGCTCAGTGACGAGCTCTCAGTCAATTTTGGTGTACCACAGGGCAGTATAGTTGGGCCAACGCTATTCCTGGTGTACCTACATTAATGACCTCTGGCAACTTTCTCTTCTAAAGGGAAAGATCTGCTGACGACACTGCACTGTTCTTTAGTGGTGATGGATGGGAGGAGGTATTCGATGTTGCACAACTGGGTCTAAATCATGTTAGTAATTGGCTGCAAGACAATTTTTTGACTCTTAACGTCTCTAAAACAAAGTACATATCATTTGCTCAAAGATCTAACTTGCTCCCACCCTCAACTCTAACGATTACTGCTCACACCTGTAGGATTAAAAATACCCAGTGCTCTTGTTCTTCCCTTGAAATGACCGAGAATATTAAATACCTTGGAGTCACTATTGACCAATATCTCTCTTTTAAACCACACATAGAAACCCTCGTGACCAGGTTACGAAAAATAATTTACATATTCAAAACCCTGAGACACTCGGCCGACCGAAAACCTATTAAGATGGTCTACTACGCATTATGCCAATCACTTATTGATTACTGCATCACATCATGGGCGCGAAAACACACCTCATCGAAGTTGAAAGGGCATAACGTGCCATACTCAAGGTTGGAGCTGGTCTTTCCTTTCGTTTTCCGACTACTGACCTATACAAAGAATGGGATACTCTCACTGTCAGACAAACGTTCATACTACGTACATTACTTAAAAAACATTCTCAAATGCAGTTTGACGCTGAGCTACTCAAAGATAACCGACGAAAGGGTAGGGTATGTCCCACGGCTCAATACAAATCCACACTCCCTAAAAGATTCTATTGTTTCCTTAGGCATTATCTTTTTATAATAAATTAAATAAATTCCTAAACCTATATCCAAAAACTCGATCAAGCTGTATTAGAGAAATAAAACAATACCTAAGGTTCGGAGGTTCTCAATTCGACCGTATATATGTTTTTTTTTTTTTTTTTTTTATGTATGTTCAGCCCTCACTCCGTCATTTATGAACCGATCTTAATGATTACTTTCTTATTAGATAGGGTATACCTCAAGGGTGGTCCCATATCAAGGAAATCAGGATCTGATAATGGAATCCTGATAAAATTAAGAGAAAACCTCGAAAATTGTTGGCACGTTTAGCGTTTCTGTACGTATGTTCGGCCTTCACTCCGTTGTTTATGAACCGATTTCGATGATTCTCTTTATAATAGATAGGGTATACCTTAAGGGTGGTCCCATGTTAAGGACATTAGGATTTGATCATGGAATACTGAAAATATTGAGAGAAAACCTCGAAATTTGTGGGCACGTTTAGCGTTTCTGTACGTATGTTCGGCCCTCACTCCGTTGTTTATGAACCGATTTTGACGATTCTTTTTATAATAGATAGGGTATACCTTAAGGATGGTCCCATGTCAAGGACATTGGGATTTGATCATGGAATCCTGATAAAATTGAGAGAAAACCTCGAAAATTGGGCACGAATATTGTTTCTGTTTACTTTTCATAACTTTATCAGGTATTTGCATTTAGGAATCATCACATCCTGAAACTGAGCTGATGATGGAAACCATACCTTTCCTTAACAATAGCAGTTAGTTATAAAAAACTGGTTTTAGTGACAGATACCACTTAATATACTTTGAAGAAAAGACGTCTTTGGAATATTGGAGGTAACCTCAACTGGTCAATATCCTGGGAACCTTATGAAAGGATGGTTACATAATCAGCTCAGTGCCAAGAGGAATGATGAAGGATTAGAAATTAGCTTCAGAGTATTTAAAGATGATGCGAGTCACAAAAAATCATAAAATAAAAAACTTTTTAACAAAAAATTCAACCGACGAAAAAGAACTAAAAAGCAAAAAATGAATTAACCTTTTAAGTCTTGAGTATTGAGCTTAGTTACCTACATAAAATATCAATTTTTATATAAACTAATTCTGAGTCGGCGCCAAATAATAAAACGATTAATTACCTACATCTAGCCTTCTTCATTTCTGCATTTCAGATTGTTGTTTGGCGCCGACTCAAAATTATCTAAATTTTAAATGTATGTAGAAATGGAGTATGCTTTAAGTAGGTAATTAATCATTTTATTATTTGGCGCCGACTCAAAATTAGCTTATATAAAAATTGATATTTTATGTAGGTAACTAAGCTCAATACTCAAGACTTAAAAGGTTAATTTATTTTTTGCTTTTTAGTTCTTTTTCGTCGGTTGAATTTTTTGTTAAAAAGTTTTTTATTTTATGATTTTTTGTGACTCGCATCATCTTTAAATACTCTGAAGCTAATTTCTAATCCTTCATCATTCCTCTTGGCACTGAGCTGATTATGTAACCATCCTTTCATAAGGTTCCCAGGATATTGACCAGTTGAGGTTACCTCCAATATTCCAAAGACGTCTTTTCTTCAAAGTATATTAAGTGGTATCTGTCACTAAAACCAGTTTTTTATAACTAACTGCTATTGTTAAGGAAAGGTATGGTTTCCATCATCAGCTCAGTTTCAGGATGTGATGATTCCTAAATGCAAATACCTGATAAAGTTATGAAAAGTAAACAGAAACAATATTCGTGCCCAATTTTCGAGGTTTTCTCTCAATTTTATCAGGATTCCATGATCAAATCCCAATGTCCTTGACATGGGACCATCCTTAAGGTATACCCTATCTATTATAAAAAGAATCGTCAAAATCGGTTCATAAACAACGGAGTGAGGGCCGAACATACGTACAGAAACGCTAAACGTGCCCACAAATTTCGAGGTTTTCTCTCAATATTTTCAGTATTCCATGATCAAATCCTAATGTCCTTAACATGGGACCACCCTTAAGGTATACCCTATCTATTATAAAGAGAATCATCGAAATCGGTTCATAAACAACGGAGTGAAGGCCGAACATACGTACAGAAACGCTAAACGTGCCAACAATTTTCGAGGTTTTCTCTTAATTTTATCAGGATTCCATTATCAGATCCTGATTTCCTTGATATGGGACCACCCTTGAGGTATACCCTATCTAATAAGAAAATAATCATTAAGATCGGTTCATAAATGACGGAGTGAGGGCTGAACATACACAAAAAAAAAAAAAAAAAAAAAAAAACATATATACGGTCGAATTGAGAACCTCCTCCTTTTTTCGTCGGTTAAAAAATAACTAAAGAAAGGTAAAATAATATGCTTAAACAAACAAAAGAAGAATAAATAACAATTAAAAAAACAAAAAATAAAATACCTACCTATAATTCTGCAGAAGTTTTGAGTCATGTTATGAGACGATGTGTGAGTGAGTGTTTATCTTGTGTGAAGTGTCTACTAGTAGGAGATGTATGTGAGTAATTCAGATGAGCAGTGTGTGAGTGAAGGTGACTTTTGTGGAGTGAGTTGCAGCGAGAGGAGTTTTTCAAGGAGGTGAGGAACAGTTATGTATGTGTAGGGTTGGTCAAAATTAGTTTTAATTCAGAACGGTCAGAAGATTTTCAGTTTTATGATAGTCTAGGGTTTTTAGGTATTGTTTTATTTCTCTAATACAGCTTGATCGAGTTTTTGGATATAGGTTTAGGAATTTATTTAATTTATTATAAAAAGATAATGCCTAAGGAAACAATAGAATCTTTTAGGGAGTGTGGATTTGTATTGAGCCGTGGGACATACCCTACCCTTTCGTCGGTTATCTTTGAGTAGCTCAGCGTCAAACTGCATTTGAGAATGTTTTTTAAGTAATGTACGTAGTATGAACGTTTGTCTGACAGTGAGAGTATCCCATTCTTTGTATAGGTCAGTAGTCGGAAAACGAAAGGAAAGACCAGCTCCAACCTTGAGTATGGCACGTTATGCCCTTTCAACTTCGATGAGGTGTGTTTTCGCGCCCATGATGTGATGCAGTAATCAATAAGTGATTGGCATAATGCGTAGTAGACCATCTTAATAGGTTTTCGGTCGGCCGAGTGTCTCAGGGTTTTGAATATGTAAATTATTTTTCGTAACCTGGTCACGAGGGTTTCTATGTGTGGTTTAAAAGAGAGATATTGGTCAATAGTGACTCCAAGGTATTTAATATTCTCGGTCATTTCAAGGGAAGAACAAGAGCACTGGGTATTTTTAATCCTACAGGTGTGAGCAGTAATCGTTAGAGTTGAGGGTGGGAGCAAGTTAGATAGATTTTTTTTTGGTACTTAGCTTTAAAGGCAGCTTTATGAAGAGAGAATAAATGATAAATTATTATTATATTATTGTACGTCTAACAAAGTAGCTTTGCGCAAAAATTATTGCTGGGAAACGACGTTTATTTTTAGGTATGAAAAAAAAAACTATTTTGTATTGCACGCAATGTAACGCGAACCCAAGCAAGTGGAATTAAATCCCCCTTTGATCTAAGTCACGTAGGTACTTGTCGGATACGTTTGATATTCATTGCGATTTTGTAACTTCAAATGCGTAATTTCGAAAAAAAAAACTATACCTACTGCGGGCTAACATATTGCGATCAATCGGTCGTTCGTACCCCGTACATGCAACTTGGCTGCAGGTCGCGCCCTTAGGCCAATAAATAAGCGTCAATAAGTTACCGTTATCAGAAGATCATGGTGTCCGAGGGCGGAGCAACTTCACAAGAATATGAAATCTGAATTGGGTTGATTACTAAAAAAGTCTAATTAGTCTGTCAGTTACATAACCTAAAAAAATATTGGACACGTATTTTTTCTTATGTCACATAAACAAAAAACCGGCCAAGCGCGAGTCGGACTCGCACACGAAGGGTTCTATACCATAAGCTGAAAAAAACGTTTCTTGTATGCCCCCCATAATTTTTTAGTTATTATTATTTTTATTATTTGTTGTTATAGCATATAGCGGCAACAGAAATACACATTCTGTGAAAATTTCAACTATCTACTTATCGCCGTTAGTAAGATCGAGCAAAAAAGCCAAAAAAAGATCGTTGCTAGTAGGGTGGGCTCCACTTTAATTTTTAATTTATTTTTATTATTTGTTCTTACTGCGGCAACAGAAATACATAGTCTGAAAATTTCAACTGTGTAGCTATTACGGATCGTGAGATACAGCCCGCTGACAGACGGACGGACAGCAGAGGCATAGTAAAGGGGTCCCGTTGGTTACCCTTCGGGTACAGAACGCTAAAAATGAAGACGAAACAGTGCGTTGCAATGTCGCATGACGTCCCACCTGACACCTAAGTTAAAATTGTACCACTTTTTTTCACTCAAAAGTGACGTAACAAGCGGAAAACTTTAATGCCTTTTATCTTTGTCATTTTTTATTCATTTGATAAAGCAAAAAATATATGTCCAATAATTTTGGATAATCTAACTTACGGAGTAGGTACGGACTAGGTAAATAGAATTATTTTTTGTTTACCCTGGAATCAGCCCTTTTGAAGATTTTTGTGCCGCAAAAATCAATCTGACTACCTTTACGTAATTCCTATAAATTCAGCAACCCACCCTGTGCCACCATTATTCATGGTGGTTACAAAAACTATCTTCACAAAGTTATCCTCGCTCGTGTAGTCTGCTGGCGTGTCGTCACAGAAAGTCCGTACTACTACGCCCTTACTGTCCACGAGCTGCACATAATTCTGATCACAATGAATACCTAAATCGAACGTAGTGAAACGTAGCAGTAAACGTGTTCCGAAGGAAGTCTCTAGCTCCCACTGGCAGCTCGCTACCTGCCTGTAAACGTTAGGGTACAAGGGACTGGTGACTTTACCTACTATACTTTGCAGTTTTCCACCGCATCCACGACCTTTATCGGACATCACATAAACCACATCAAACATTACACGATGTCCATCATTTTCATGATTGTGGAATAATAAATATCGACCAGTGGAAAAGATAGGGTTATTACTCTCATATTGTGAATGAATTTTGTCGAGGCTGGGCGCAGTGGTGTTATTTCCATCAAAAATTTCAAGATAACACTGTTCGTTCCAATAACTTGGGACGGCACTCAAGAAATACGCGGATATCGTGTAGTTCACTGGAGCAGTGATGAGCGTGTAGCAGTCGTGGTTAGTATTACTATCATAGTCACTTACATAAGCAGCCTGTACACGTCCGTGAGGCTCCGTGTAGTTTCTGCCACAAAACCCTGTGAATACTGCTTCTATTTCTACACCTTTGTATACTTTAGAATCCGACTCCGACCATGTGAATAAGTTTATAGACGTACTTCCATAGACATAAAAGTCCGTAGGCTCCTTGTGCCCACATAATTCAAAACGATCGGGAAAGCGCAAAGCGCTGTCGTAAAAGTTATTACGGCTAAAAAAGTCATCCGTACGTTGGCTCACGATATAATCTTTTCCAAGTGTAACATTACGAACACTTGGATTGCTAGATATAATGAGCTTGTCTCTATCGCAGCGCTTCACGCCTGTGCTATCAGCGACAGGAGGCTGTAAGTCTAACTCTTTAACAGTGATACGTAGTAAATAATATGGAAATGCACTTACATCCAAGTGATATACACAATGAAGCCCACGAGGTATGGATCCGGTTTCATAACCAGGAGATTTCAAGGTTTGTGGCGTATTGCTCACTGAAATGAAGGAGGTCCCACATACTGACGGCTGAGCTGTTAAAGTGGAAACGAAGCCTTGACTTCCTATTTCGCCATCCGTTGCAAACCTGACACTCATCACATTTCCAGAAGAAATTAATTGCGGCGGGAGGGTGTGCCCACAATACGTTCCTATTACTAAGCTGTTAGGATTTAAGCCATCTTTTATTTCGACTAAGTCGCAATCGCATTTACTGTATCCCAAAGCAGTTTGATTGATTTTTTCGCAGGGGGCTAGGTGGAACGAAGTGAATTTGATTTTAATTACAGTGTCAGGCGGTGATACTATTGACCAATGACAATCTAAGTAATCTTCGTAAACAGAATGACCCATGAAAGGAGATTTTAGAGCTTGCGATGAAGTGCTTGTTAAATTAATAAGTCCACCACATTTAGCTGCTTCAGAATAACTGAAGTAAACTTGAACTTTGAAGCCTTTCAAGTTTACACTAGCGTCTGATACGAACTGTAACATCGCTGTGGGCCCCTTGCTTCTTAATGTTGTGGTTGAGTTGATATTACCACACATTAGTGCTAAGCGTTTATCTTCATCAATTTTGTGTCCGTCGTATAGTGCGATGTAATCATTATAACAATCTGATTGGCTTTCTAAATCAATATAGAGAAATTTAAGTACAACGATCTTGTTAGTCGGCGCTTCAATAAACCACGTGCAGTTCATATTTGTCTCGTAAGTATCAGAAAGCGATGATGTGAGTACTGTACTCTCGTTTACTTTGCCTCCACATGTATATATGAAATAAGCAATTTTAAACCCTCTCTTCTGTATATTTCTATCACTCTTAAATATCAATGATATTTTTTCAGACTGCGTTGTGACTGGTGGAATCTTATCACCGCAGTAAACTTCATACAGATAACTATAATCTGACTGGCCCGATACTGTTAAATTGTCAGACAAACAGTCCGGAGCAGAGCCTTCTAATTCAAAATCAAGGAATCTTAATGCTACTTTGTTGTTTGGAGCAGATATTTCATATTCGCAACTCATACGAGATTTGTAATTGTATGGAAAGCCTGGACTGTATAAAAATTGTTCTTTTTGAGAGGCTATGTAATTTCCACCGCAAATAGTATCCCATTTGGCTTTAAACCCATCTAGATTTTTGTCGGCATCTGTACGTAAGATGACTTTCATACGATTAAAAGTTGAATTATATATCGGAGGTATGTTTCGTCCACATACCTTTGCTATTTCCGTATAATCGTCGTCCTTCCAGTCATAAATAATGACAGCATCTTTAGTACAATTAATTGTATCCTCAATAAAAAATCGATCCACAAATTTAAGAGATAGTCTGAAGCCTAGATCGGCCTGTATCTCCCAGGAGCATTCCTGGTTAGGTAAATAATTTTTAGGATAATTTGGCGATGTAAATGTAGTTTGATGAAAACTCAGAAACCCACCGCATTTTTCAGTAACAGATCTAACCATAAGCTTTATGTTCGTGTTGTTTTTCACATTTGAGTGATACTCAATGTACATATCACTGAAATGCACAACTAAAGGACTACTTAAAGTCGTTGTTCCGCAGTATTTCTCCTCCCCAACTGAATGTGAGTATTGTCTTAAGTTTGAATTTATTATAAAATACTCGTCATCACAATTAAGCGTAAAATACCCTTCCATTTTAATTTCAACTCTACTAGTCGAGCAAGTAACAATCCAAGCACAGTCAATAGTAACGTTATAAGAATCAGGTATTTTTAAAATATTAACAGGATTTTCTCCTACTTCAATAACACCACCACACGGTTGAGGTTTCCATTCTAAATAGAAATAAAACGAACTAGATTTACTTTTTGTTGCAGTAACATCAATTATTGTCGATGGAATTCTGTATGACACTTCGGTGTTCCCACAAATTTCCCGAGAGAATCGAGTTTTAACAGTTGACTTAATAACGACTTTGGGATCAAAGAATTTACAACGTGTTCTGACTGCAGACGAATTCATCGTGGCTGTTAAAAATATAGAATTGTATGTAAGATTTGTTAAGAGACTATTATCATAATAGTTTGTGTGTACTTGACTATTATAATGCCAGTCGCAAGAATAAGATCGATTTAGATTTGGTGACAGGAGAACCTGATTGAAATCAAATAAGTCACCGCCGCATAGGGCTTCTTGGTCAGAGCTAAACCTAGCTTTGAAGCGGTGCGAGGGAGCTGTACGGCTTAGCCATACATAAAGTGCCAATTTGTTTCCAGAAGACTCAAAAACGTGAGTTCCAGGAATATAATCGTCGCTAGGGATTCTTTGAATAACAGTATGAAACGCAACGTCGTTGGAAATGCCAATTCCCTGCCATTCTACGTCCATGTCTATTAGCTCTATATGCACTCTTCGAGACTTGTTAGGCACTTTTATTTGCCACCAGCAGTACCTTAATGTGGTCTCTTGAGGGTAACTTGGAGACGTTAAGTATCCGTCTGAATCTGTTATTATGCCACCACACATAGGTTGAGAAGAATTAAAGCTAAATCGAAATCCTCTATTATTCGATACTTGATCCCATGCATCCGGCTTACCTATATACAATTTTATGCTAAACTCGTTTGTTGAAGTTTCAATCGGAGCAAGGGAGCGATCATCATCATTGCATAGGCTTTTTACTACAGTGATAGTGTTATTGGTAAGCACAGATTCTTCAATTGTTATTTTGGTTCCACAAGATAACTCAGATTGAGGTAACTGAATATCTTCTGGTTTAATTCGAAAAATGTGTCTCGGCGGTCCTATAATGTGCCATTCACAGACTGTTCCGTCTTTGAGCCATTGCAGGTGTGGATATCCAGGGGATTTGAGTTCTCCGGAGTCGGTGATAATAGTTCCACCACAGGTATCAATGGACACGTTGGCTTTGAATCCATTTCGCGGATTTTGGACCTGAGTTATATATTTAATATACATTGTATTGCCAGTACTCTTAATGGTTTCATGTTTATCATTGCCACAATATCGGCCGTGCAGGGGAGAAAACTTCGATGATCCAAACCGTATTTCGACGGCTTCAGTTGCGCAATCATCTTCATGGTCCAAGTCAAACCGTTCAATGAAATCTAGTCTTAGAATTTCTCCAGGTGGGCCGCTAAACACCCACTCACATTCTGAGTATGGAACTGGTACCGATGGATAATTTGGTGAATTTATAACTTCCCAATTGTGATCAGCTGTTAGAGATGACGTTGAACCACATTCAAAGTTGTTCTCTTCGTAATTAACCACAAAACTTTGATACGCGAATGATCCTTTGGTGTAATTTATAAATAATGCGTTAGCAGAAGTTATTATATCTGCTTTATTTTCGTGATCGTAACCGCAATACTTTCCACTAGCCAAAAGGGGCGCTTCCTCAGAATCACCATTCCGTAAAATAACGTATGTTGAACAGTCGTCATTTGTATTTGTAATATTAAAATGATTTAACTCTAATTTAATAGTCCTGCCGGGGCGTACTTTGACGACCCAGTTGCATTGCGTTTTGGTCGAGTACCGATAACCCGGTTGTATGTCCCACCAAGTAGGACCAACTGCACCAGACAAACTAGTTACTAGTCCACCGCATTTCGATTTAACTTGAGCTTGAAATCCTGTCCTGGTAATGGATGAATCGGTTTTGAATTTAATTTTCATGTACGTGGATGAATTAAAGCTTGATATTTTGGCTGATTCTGTTGTACACATATTTTCCTGGACCGGCTTCCAATTTCCAAGAGTGTATGAGGAATATATAGAAACTGAATCTGCAAAACAAGTGTGGACGTCTTCGATATTAAAATCTAGGAACTTTAAACTTAAATGTCTTCCCATTTGTGATTTGTAAACCCATTCACATTTCAAATCGTCTGAATATTCCTTTGGATAATTCGGTGATGTAAAAATTATCGCACCGTTTTGAGGTAAAACCGTTACAGTCTCATTTGAACCACAGTTTATTCTCTCTTCATTTTCAGGTTCAACACTTCGTGAAGCTTTCGTCCAACTCATATGAAACTTCGAACCCGTGTTAGATTCATCCGTTGTAAGTGTCATGAAGACTACACTGGACGAACTCTCAATGACTTTGGTTTCAACCAGTACACCATTTAGTTCCTCTAAGATTGGAGCTGTTGAATCATATCCATCATAAATAGTTAATTTGTTATAGTTTACCTCGCTATGGGAATAAATATCTAAAACATCTAGCGTAATAGACATAGTCTCTAAATCGGTAACAAGCACGCGCCAACTGTATTCACCAGATCCTAAATATCGAGTTGGATACAATGGAGAAGATATCTCACCACTGTCTCCCGTAATATCATTTTCTCGTTGAAATCCATAATGCAAGAGAAAGCCTTGACCGCTAGTTTTGGAGTTACTATGGAACTTAACATATATTTGTGATGTTGTGCTATGATTGCTAGGAGTTTCACTGCTACAATAAACCCCCAGTAGTCGACCAGCTCCGTTAGTTTCGCGAACTTCTACGTAGTCGTCGTTACAACCTTCAGAGAACTCCAAGTCAAATCGCTCGAATTGGACGTATGCAGTGTTTCCAGGGGATGATTTTAGTATCCACTCACAATCAGTGCTTACAGGATACGGGCCGGGGTAGTTCGGAGACGCTATGGTTCCTTCTTCTGAAGTTAATTGACCTCCGCAGGCGTTACTAAGTGTTGAATAGTGAGCAGCGAACATTCCAGTAACTCTACCAGTGTAACTGCCGTACTCTATCGTCAAAGCACTACCACGGCTGACGATCGTAGGTGGGACTTTGCGTCCACAATATTCACCAATTAGTGGAGCATTATTGTCATCTCCGTCGAGAACTCGTAGGAAAGAGGAAGGGCATGATCTATTTGTGATTATATTACTGTCTTTTGGCAACGCCAGAAGGGTCAATGTAAAATATATTTTTTGATCGGGCGAATCCGCAAGTATTGTCCAAATACAGCTTTTGTTGGTATGTTGAACAAAGTTGTCGCTTTCTATGATACCCTCATGTGCTGCCTTTATAAGAGCACCACACGTAACAGTAAAGTTGGCTTTGAAACCTTTGGCCGTTCCATAACCATCAGTTTTGAATTGCACAACTAAGCTATTGAATTTGCTAACAAATTGTGTTTTATTTGAATATGGACATATACGGAACGTGTAATTTGAGGAAGGTCTAAAATTGCTTTCATAATCATAAATTTGAATAGTGTCTTCACAGCCAGGTTCCCCATTACTATAATCAGAAGCAGAATAAATATCAAGATCCATAATGTTAAATTCGATGCGATGATATGCGGGGACGGAAATATACCATAAACAATCCATATTACTGTCGTAATTCTTTGGGTAGTTTTTGGAGTATATGAACCCAGATTTGGTAGTCATAGCACCACCACATTTCGAATTTGAAGATCGAAATTGTGCTGAGAAGTGAACATCCCTGAGTTTAGACCGTTTGGATAAACGCACCAACATGAAATTGCTATCAGACTGTGCGGACACGTATTCACGATGACAAGTTTTTGTAAGTAGTGGAGCCATTGTATTTTGACCGTTATATACTTCAATAGCATCGTCAGTACAATTGGAAGTATCTGTCATATAAACCTCTGTAAATGTGATTATAATACTCTTACCTACTTGAGTTTCTATCAGCCACTCACAATCAATTTCCTGGTCGTTAGTTTTACTTTTATCAAGGCTGACGGTTCCCATTGATTTTTTAATGTGTCCTCCACATCCGGAACTGATCCATTCTAAGCGGAAACCAGATCTGGACATATAAATACCAGTGGCAAAAATAATTTGGAATGTATTAGTTTTTGTACTAATAGGGCTAGGAGTTATATTACCACAGAGTTTGCTAGAATAATTTGGATCAGATAACTCTTTTGTTTGCAAATAGTCAAGATTACAATCATCGTTATAAATATTATGACGACGACTTATCCAATTACGATAGAATCGGTGGCCTTTGTAAATATCAAAGTGTATGAAAGTCACATTAATTTTGTTACCTTTGGGCACTGTGATGCTCCATAAACAATTTAATTGCAGCGGGTAATTACTTGGATAACCCGGACTCTCAATTACTCCGTATCTTCCAGTTACATTACTATTACATATTGTTTGATAGTTAAACAGGAATCCTTTGCCGCCCTGGTATATATCGGATCTGAATTTAACGTAAGCATAATTGGTTGTTGTTTCGATGTTGGCTACCTGTGGGGACATGTAACAATGTTTTCCTAAAACGGTGGCACTCGTATCGCGACCGTCATATATTTCAACATAATCGTCTCTACAGTTAAAAGTTCTTTCGAGATCAAGCTCTGAAAATGTTATACGGATCCGTGAGCCTTCACTGGTAACTATTCTATAGAAACATTCGGCGTTTTCGTTGTAATTATTTGGATAGTTAGGCGACGTTACAGAGCCAGACGGGCTCGTCAGAGTGCCTCCGCATCCTGTTATAGTACCATCCCATTCAATTTTGAAGCCAGTCCCAGTTATATAGAAATCAGAATAAAAGTGGAGGTGTAAAGCATTGGATAATGATATTATATATCGTTTTGATTGGAACACTCCGCAATATTGGCCAATCAAAGGTGAGTTTTCGTTGACACCATTTCTTATTTCTAAAAAGTCACCGAGATTACAACTGTCTCTATAAGGTCGCTCCAGATTAAACTGTGAAATGTTGAGCATTATCTGTTGGCCGACCGGCACCGTGATAGTCCATGTACAATCGCGATTGGGTTCGTATGAGCGAGGCCAGCCAGGAGAGTATATGAAGCCATGAGTTTTAATATAAGATCCGCCACAATGTGATTTCTCATCCAAAAATGTATACGACAGAGAAAAACCTAAAGAACAAATACTACCATCAGACACAAAATTTAACTTGAGCCGGTTGGTAGATGTGGTCAAGGTGGGCGGCACGTGATTACCACAGAACTTGCCCAAAAGATTATTTTCATTATTTTCGTCTATCTCTAGCAACTCTAGGTAGTCGCTGCCACAGCCGGGCATGTCCTCGATGTCAAATCTGTTCCAAGTCAACTTTATGTGCATTCCTTCAGGAGCAATTAGTAACCACTTGCAATTCTGATAGTTATTGTAAGTAGCAGCGTCTCCGGATGGATGATTTATTAACCCAGTAGTTTCTCTATGAATGCCCCCACAATCTGTATCGATAGTAGTGTAGTTAGCGTAGAATCCCGTGCCCGAAAGGCTTAAATCTGATTTGAATTTTATGTACATATAATTAAGAGTGGATGTTTGTACAGGAGGCGTGTGCACGGCACCGCCGCAGTATTTGCCTAGTAAAGTAGAGTTCTGGTCGTGGCCGTCCCGGACCTCAACGCTATCGTACCGGCAATCAAAGTACCGGTTGTCTTCAATATCAAAATCTTGAAACGTTAATTGAATTGCTTTTCCGGGAACTGTTTTGAGGGTGTAAACGCACACTTTGTTCTCTGGATAACTGAACGGGTAACCGGGTGATTTTATAATTCCGCTATCTCCTTCCAAAGTTTCCTCGCATATGGCCTCGTACGTGATTCGGAAACCATCGGCGGGCGAACTCCTATCAGTTTTGAATTTAAAATAAAGCTCGTTCGACGAAGATTTATATGATTTTGGAAAAGTAGTTCCACAAAATTTGCCAACTAGTCGTGAATCAGTAGACGGACCGTCATAAATTTTTAAATAATCGTATATACATCTAAAAGATCTTTCCAGCTTAAATAATTTGAAGTCAATTTTTATCTTAGTGCCTAAGCTAGTTTTAATTTTGTACTCGCATAGTAAATTATTTAGATATTGCCCGTTGTAAGTAGGAGAAACAAGTTCCCCCTTTTCAGCAGTGTAGTAACCTCCACAGCCAGGAACGCCTTCGACAGGGACATAAGCTATTTGGAATCCGTGTCCCGAACCGTAAGCGTCTGAATGGAAGTGTATTAACATGTCGGAGCCCGCCGACTGGCCGGGCGCGGGATGCGTCGTGTTACAGTACTGATTAATAAGAGGATCTGTCAAGTGTTCACCGTCATAAATTGCTAAATAGTCGAAACTACAGTTTGAATGTGATTCAATATCGAGAGCAAAGAAATGTAAGTTAATCCTTTTACCGAGAGAAGTCGTTAAGTGCCAATAGCAATCGCGATTGGGAGGGTACGGGCCAGGCGAGCCTGGGGAGCTGATGTGACCGTGCGTGGTGGCGTCGACCTGGCCCCCGCACACTGGGTTAATACTAGTCCAGTGTAATGCAAAGCCGTCTTTAGCTACTGTTTTATCTGAATGAAACCAGAAATATAAATTGTTATGACTTGATACAATGTTACCGCCTTTAGGAAAATTATTTCCACAAAATCTTCCAAGAAGTTGGCTGGAAGACTTTCGACCATCGTGAATTTGTAGGAAATCGTACATGCATTCGGGGCTTCCTTCTAAATTAAACTTACTAAACGTTACATTAAATACTTTATCAGGAGCCGTGTGTATGACCCAAGCGCATTGAGAATTATGATTATACGTGGTATTAGTCGAAGGATAAACAATGCTGCCTTCTTCGTTATCTAGAACACCACCACAAGACTTTGTCCTTACCTGACACAATGTGCCCGAGTACTGCGCCGTGCACTCGCAACGGAAGCCTCCAATTGCACTGTCGTCTGCTCTGCAGATTCCTCCGTTGTGGCAAGAGTTCACACTGCAAACGTCGGTGGCCATTTCACAGTGAGCACCGCCGTAGCCCTTGAAGCAGATACAGGTGTAGCCGGTGCGAAGAGAATGGCATTGTCCGTGGATGCCACATGGATTGACTTCACAGCCCTCAGTGTAGTTTCCCCCGCCTGTTGCAACGTAGCAGCCGTTGATTCCTACTCCATCGCCTTCCATGCCGTCGGGGCATATACATTGTGCTGATTGGCCAGTTGGCGATGTGCTTTCTATGCACTGCGCAGATGGGTGGCACCCTCCATGCCCGATGTTGCACGTGCCTCTCCAGGAGCACGTAACTCCGTCACCTTGATAGCTAGGTGGACATGAACCACATATGCGGAAGCCGATGGTGTTGTGACATGTTACTAAAGGACTACAGCCTCCGTTGGGAATGGTTGTGCATTCGTCGATATCGTAACAAGAGTAACCGTCGCCTTCATAACCAGAAGGACACTGTCCACATCGGAATGAGCCCGGCAGGTTGATACAGTCAACCTTGGGGTTCACTGAACACCAAGGACCTTGGTAAGATTCGCATTCGTTAATATCGGTCAAGCAAGCAACACCACCAGTACCATTTGTTGTCCATCCCTGGTGGCATATACATTGAACACCCTCTCCTGAAGTTACTTGTACACAGGTTCCATGGCCGCACATTTCAAAGTCACCACCAGAGCAATCCTTAGCTTTTCTTGTACAATGTAAGCCGAACCAACCAGATTTGCACAAACACTCATACGATCCTGGTCTGTTTATGCATGTAGCTCCATTTTGACATCCGAGATCCGTTCCAGCAAAATTCCGGCATTCGTTAACGTCGACGTCACAATCTCTGCCTGCCCAGTTTGAAGGGCAAAGACAATGGTAACCGTTCACTAAATTGAGACAAGTTCCACCATGCGCGCACGGATGAGATACACATTCGTCTTTTCCTCTGTTATTTAATTGAATTTGTAGATATAACACTTTCCTGTGAATATTGTTGACTTTCCGCCAAAGCATTGATATATTGAAAAGAAAGTCATTCGGTAGCGCGGATTCCTTGCTCTCCAATCTCTCAAGTCTTTCTAATATACCGTTTATGTTCTTGTCAGTGTTTTCATTATACGATGGCTGGTACTGCGTTCCCTCACTCGGAATGTTTGGGTGGAGTACGTTGATATCACCAACAAAGATGCTCGATTTCGGTCCATTTGGGCGTAGATAAATATTTTTATCAAGTGCTGGTTCAAGAATTAGATCACCCCCAGAGGTCATGATTTTTGGACGGTCTTGGTAGATTTCACAATCCAGAGGATCGAAATAAAGTATGGCTAGCAGGAAGAGACATTTTCCGAGTATACTGGACATGGTCCATGTGTCTAGGTTCACGGTTCTGCTTGGACTGTCGCTGCGTTGATATTGCGACAGCCACCACGGTTTGTATTACCATAGGGGGCGTAATGCTGTACGCCCCTAGTGATAAGTATTTCTTTATGATTAACTAATTCAGGCCATCTGGTGTAAACAATATTATTAAATTATGTGTTTTTTAGAGTATAATAGGATTTTTTTGCATAGATATGAGTTTTAAATCCATATCGAGCTGAGGAATTTTGTTTAGAGATTAGTTGCGCTTCATTGTAATTGAATTAGCCTACCTTACCTTTTCCATTATTTGTATCAACACGGGACATTTTTTTTTTGTGGGTTGGGAAATCGTCCAATGACTTCTACCGCACTGGGTGGAGCGGGAGGGCGTGTCAGACTCTTACTGACTAGAATCCATCCCTGTTCCTTCCTGTCCTGAGTGCCCAGGGGCGAGGTAACTCAGTTTCGAATTTATCCTCAACCCCCGGGCAGGCATCGGCCATGGCGGACCCCGTCTCTATTGCTGACAACTCTTTGAGGCACGCGTGGAACACTACGCGCCGTCGACTCTCGGGCCTGGTGCTGATCGGAGAGCGAGCTCCCATTACTCGCCGTCCGCAGGCCCGGGTCTACGGTGACCGGAGATCGTCTCGCGGCGCCGGAAGTCCCAGGCGTCTCCTAAGGCGAGATGAGTCTCCCTCACGCGCCCCGCCTCCGCCTTCGCTAGCATTACTGCTTCGCAGAAGGAGGAGACGGCTTCCCATTCCCTCTCGCTCCGTACCATGGCCTGAACCAGGGCGTTTCCTCCCGTCCTATCCGACACAGGAACCTCCTGAAACAACCATGTCCGGTGAGGACCTGCGTCAGGCGGAAGGTGAGGGCGCCTTGGGGCCTCTCCAGCCACTCCTCAAAGAGGGGCACTACCGCCGTAATGGTGGCGTGCCCAGCGCTGGGTTGCGACAATCGCTGTCTCCATGTCGCCATTAGATCTTGCCGGAGCTCTGCCCGCCGAGCCGTGAGTTGTCGCGGCAGCTGAGTTTCGCCCCGGCGTTTCGCCTCCTCGTGCTCCTCGTTCGCGAGGATTTTTGCCTCCAGATCCCATGGCGAATCAACTCCGGACATAGGTTTGAAATTATTTAACTTTTTGTTGACGCGGTTGGGGCGGAGAGAAGTTTGGTGGTCGTTTGCCCCTAGTAACATTTAGGGTCGGAAGTAGTACACATTCAGGGCTAGGTACTCACGTTTTGCTGAACTTCGCCGCGTCCGCTGTGACTCCGGCAAGTGAGCGAGGATTTTTGTAGAATTGCTCGCCCATTTGACACTTGATCCATCTTTCTGGTGTGGAGGGTTCTATATCGGAAACAAAGAGTCCTATCACCTTAACCGTCATCTCTGATATAGATACCTCGGTAGTTCTTGAGCTCGCTGTCAGAGTCTCATCGTGGAAGAAGTTATTACGCATTACACGTCTAACGATTTATAAGAAAATTACCTCGCGATTTTATAAATCAAATATCTGAACTTGAAATCGCTGAGCGCGTGATTATTCGTTAGTTACATTTTGCTGATGAAATAAATAATATTAAAAAGGGTAAGCTACCCTCACCTCCTTTACGGAAACTAAATCTATTCGTTGATGACAACGCGCTGCTTCGGGTTCATCATCCTTTGCTGCTTCCACGCCAACATCATTTGGTCAATCTGTTGATAGATGACTGTCATCACTCTAATTGTTATACCGGTAGACTTCTTCTTATGTCCTCATTAAGACAACGATATTGGATCATTTCCGCGCGAACCATTTTTCGGTAGCGCATACGCCAAGGTAATTTCTGCTTTAAAGTGGCTCCTTCGCATCCCAAGCCTATGTCAAGGTTACCTCCTGCTCGTGTTCAGGAAGTCAAGGCATTCAGCTAAGCTTGAGAAAATAGTTTACTGTAAAGATTTTTTTTCTACCTGTTAGGCCCTGAGACTCACCTGTGAGTTTGACAAAAAAAAATATTTAGGAGATAAAAAAAAAACAATTGTCAACCCGGGTTGTCGTCGGGGTTCAATTTGACAACCCGGATTTGGCCGCTGGGGCAGAAGGGTTAAGTACAGTAAACTGATTTCTAAAAATATAAGATCACGGCTTCAGATTAAAATTTTTTAACAGTAAAAAATTAGCATTGCCATTTAACGTGGGCAATGCTGCCAGTCTTCTGGGCACGTTTCCAGATGACAGCGATGTGAAGGGTTCTTTATTGTGTTACTCAACTTTTTTATCCATAATTTAAAGTGCCATAATTGTTTTTGTCCTAATCATCATTTGTCCGAATGATAACTTGCCCAAACTTAATGTCACATACGAGTAATATCACATGCCATAAAATTGAAATCCATAAATACAATATGCCCTAAATCCGTTTGTCATAAATATTACAATCAATAATGTACAAAAGACATAAAACCGTTTTCAATAAAATTTATGTCCTAAATTCAAATTATGTACTTAATGTTTATTTATCATAATAATATTTTTTAAACTTTGTATAACAAAGCTTTTGCTATGAACTTCTCTCAGGCGTTACGTAGATACGAGTCATATGCAATACGAGAGCTATTATGAAATTAGCTTAGTACTGGTCTATAAATTATTAATGAATGAATTTATGTATCTACGTTTGAGTAATTTTTCTAAACTTTTTCCAAACAAACATTACCTTAATTTTCGTTTTATTTAAATTACTCATTTGCAGTTACAAAAACGCAATGAATACCAAACATATCCGACAAGTACCTACGTGACTGAAAGCGAGGGGGCGCGGTTTAACTCCACTTGCCTGAGTACGCGTTACATTGCGCGTGACAGATAATAATATATTTAGATATTTATGTCTATGTCAAGCTTTAAAGCCTAGATGATCACTAACTATTTACTGTGCATGAAAACGATGAATGTGGTGTTTAAGGAAGGGGTTTATTAAGAAAAGCAAAAGTTTATTAGGTTACTTCTAGGCAAGCGTGCTCCATCTTCGACCACATCATCGCTTGCCATCAGGTGAGATAGTGGTCAAACGCGAACCTATTAAACATAAAAAAAGCACAGAAAGACAAGACTAGGTATTTATTTCCAATAGGCTTGTCATTAATCAAAAATCTAGTTGGCTGTTCACAATACTAGGTCTTCATGGAGAAGAACGAGGCAAGAAACTCCATGGTAGCTCGATTTTATTATTATGTGGAGGTATGCGGAACAGAGTGTAAAGTCCCGCAAACCTCCTTTGAAAAGGGATTATCCTCCGACCAGACGGGTGTTGTGTCTGGTCCGGGCAACTGCCCAATGGTTGATTTCGGACTGTTGTATATGTTCAAATCGCGCGGAGAACTCTGCTTGCGCGATGTAGAATTCTTGCTATTTTTAGTTCGTGTGCGGCGTCATAGATGTCGCTACATCACTCCCCTCCGGAGGTCGGAGATCGATGGTTCTTGATGAGTCGTCCATACATCTTGTGATGCTTGCCGGGCCAGTGGAAGGTTGGTTCCAGTGAGTCGGAACCGGAAGAGCCGCATAGTTCACGGTGAGTAGGAACTGTCTGCGGTGATGCCCCAGTGAGTCGGGGTGTTGCTATCCCAGTGAGTCGGGATGATGCCCCAGTGAGTCGGGGTGATGATGTCCCAGTGAGTCGGGATGATGCTGCAGGCTCCAGTGGGTCGGAGCGGTGCTGTGCGACGTAGTGGCTTGACTGCTGGCGTCGACCAGGAGAGGTTCTTCGACCGGCCGAAGGTGCTGTTCGCTGCGCCAAGATCGCTGATGAGGTTGATGGTGATGAAAGAGGCTGAGGATGCTGACCAGGAATGCGCATCCGCTGCATGCTGGTGGTCAGGATACCCGTAGAAGCCGTTGGTACTGGCTGGCTGTATGACTCGTTGCTCAAGAGCTTGAAGGAAGCGATGATGATGACGTCACGCTGAAGTAGCTGCACGAAGGCTGCGCTGACGTTCATGCTCGAGGGTCACCAGTGTGGAGGTGATGACGTCATGACGAAGGCTGCGCTCACGTTCATAGTCGAGGGTCACCAGTGTGGAGGTATGCGGAACAGAGTGTAAAGTCCCGCAAACCTCCGTTGAAAAGGGAGGATCCTCCGACCAGACGGGTGTTGTGTCTGGTCCGGGCAACTGCCCAATGGTTGATTTCGGACTGTTGTATATGTTCAAATCGCGCGGAGAACTCTGCTTGCGCGATGTAGAATTCTTGCTATTTTTAGTTCGTGTGCGGCGTCATAGATGTCGCTACAATTATATCGACACATCATAAATAATCGTTTATCACAATAAATCTTAATTCTATGATTTATCAATTGTGCCATATTAAACGATAAATATCTTGTCATTTAGAAACAATAACAATGGCAAGGCAAACCACATGAATAAGTATTTCTTAAAAACCATTTAACATAAGTAGAAACAGTAATATAACATCAAATAACTTAAGTGAGCCTTGGTAGTCGATCTTTCATAATATTTAGTTAGAGCAACAACTAGCCAAAACTCCGAACTATTTATGTAAATAATGGTCCATGATCATTATTGCCCCCCCCCCCCCCCCCGCCCCGATCGTCGCGGCGTGCAGTCGTGTTTTTGAGTGCTCGCTAAGTTTTATTTTACAAATCAAGTTAAAAACGAGTTTACCAACTTCAAATACGTAAAATCACATGGACAATAGTATCAACTGTTTGTGAAGATTTAATATGTTAATAAAGCAGAAACAATTAAAAAAAAAACTAAGGTTAAGTGTTGTGCCAAACGGTTTGGGACTCGAAAAAGTGAAAGGATCGACCGCTAGCTCATGTCAAGGTCACACACCTCGCACCTCGACAATTGATATTGAGCAATCAATTACTTATTTCAACATTTATTGCTAAGCGTATTTGGTCTAGCGGCCGAAGCTTCCGCATTACGTTAGTACTGATCAAGAGTTCGCAAGTTCGAATCCAACAAAATACAAAAAGTCTTTTTGGACTTTTTTATATATTTTTTTTTTTTGTATTTTATACGCGGTTCTGCGTGCAGAGTGGATAGTTGGGTGTCAATCATGCCAATCAATCGATCACCCCCGTCTACACCTAGTATTATTACCTCTACGCTCACTGCGCCAACTTCACTATACCATTGCTCATCGGAATCGGATATGACCAAAAAAGACCAATCTATCGCCGACGATTGTAAATTCCCTAATGTTACTCACCGGAATAAACGAAAATGTACTGAATCGGGATTGGATCCGGGCAACCAGGTTTCTACTTATATGGCAGAAATAAAAGCTATGTTCCAGGATTTCAAAGACGAACAAAATAAAAAAAATCGAGAAGATATATGAAGGTATGGAGGAGATTAAATTCCAAAATTCACAAATTCAATCATCGGTAACATTCTTGTCCCAAGATTATGATAGTCTAAAATCTAAAATTGAATTACTTGAAAATCAGATAGATGAGGAACGTAAATCTAAAACGATATCTTTACAACATTTCGAAGAAAAGATAGAAAGACTAGAGTGTGGTGCTAGATCGTCCTGTGTGGAATTAAAGAATATCCCTGTAAGCAAACCAGAGTCTAAAGAGAATTTACTAAACTCTGTTGTCAAGGTCGCCTCCGTTATGAATTTATCCCTACAACCACATGAGGTGAAAGACATTTTCCGCATAGGAACTAAAGACAAAGACAACAGAACAATCATCGTAGACTTCTCCACCAATCTCCTGAAATAAAAATTTATTGAGAAGTATAAAAGGTTTAACAAAAGCAATAATAGACTGTCAACTGAACATCTGAAAATTGGCGGGCCAGTAAAGCCTATATTTATTTCGGAAAACCTTAGTCCCAAAATGAAAAGGCTGTTTTTCCTTGCCAGAGATTTTGCGAACACCAACAATTTCAGGTACTGCTGGGTAAAAAATGGAAAAATTTATCTCCGTGAGAAGGATGGGGCAGCACATATTTTGATTAAAACTGAAACAGACTTCCCGAGAAAAACCGACTCAAAGTGACTAGTGAACTATGAACATAATATCATTGTTAAATCTGCAAAGGAAATGATGTGTTTTAGTCATACCAACCGGCTATTCACACTAAATCTTGTAAAAAACATGTATATTTCTTTTAGACCTTGTTATCACAATGTGAATCGCATGCAAATTTCAAAGTTGTTACTGCTCTGTATACGGATTACCCTACCCATGCAAACCACACAAAATGTATACACAAATTATGTTGACACACCATACCACACTTACTCTCACACCTACAATTACACTTACAAACATACGCGCATCATTATCATATTTAAACTCTCTCGTCTCATTTCTCTCGCACTCACACACACCAGGTCATGTCGTGCCACCTTTTTCGCCTCCCACTGCAGCCTAAACTTAAAACAAATGTGCTACAACCTCTGCCGAATAGTTTGGCTTGTTTCAAGCCCGCACAGGATTGAAATTCAACTAATTTGTTACCTCTTAGAATTTCAAAATGAATGAAAATACCGAGATTACACATGAACTAGAACAACTATCAGTCTCGTCATCCTATCAGTGTTCTCCAGAACAATGTAATACTTACTTAAATAATGTTGTAAACGGTCTTAATATATTTCACTTGAATATTAGAAGTATAGGCAATAGTTCTAATTTCAATAATCTCTTAATCCTACTAAACAGAATTAAGGTGCATTTTGATGCAATTGTTTTATCGGAGTGTTGGTTAAGCAAATGCCCTTTCCTTCCTACTATACCGGGATTCGAAGCATTCCAGTCCGATCACGCGAACCAAAACGACGGTATTGTTGTGTATGTTAGGCAAAACCTCCGAGTCACTGTCGAAGTACCGGTATTTGCGGACGCAAATTGCTTGATTTTAAAATTTGGCACGGAAATAGCACTTTTGGCAATATACCGATCTCCGTCGTTCCGTAATACTACAAACTTTATTGAATGTCTGGATGTAACTCTGCACTCGTTAATGTCGTTTAAGTCTGTAGTTTTAATTGGCGATATCAATATAAATATCTCCCAAAATAATATTATCTCTCGGGCCGCCTCCGGAGTGTAATTGCCGGCCTTTTTGGTCTGCTTTAAAATAGCAGCCAAGGCTCGGGCTTCGGGGGTCCTAAAAATTTGGTAGGCCTCGAGAATGGTGAGGGCTACGCTTTTTTCCTCTTCCATAGCGGGGGGCTGGCTCACTGGCATCGCAGCCGGGGCCGCAATGCGACGTGCTCCAGTTGAGGGGGCTAATGGAACTGATGGCGCAGGGGCTGGCGCGGGGGCTGGCGCGGGGGCTGGCGTGAGGGCTAGCGCGGGCGCAGGCGCTGATGTGGTCGAGGCCATAAGCGCTGAGATTTGCGGTTTGGGGGGACAGTGGGGGCCGCTAGGGCTGGGAAGGCTTGGAGATGGTTTAGCCTACTCCAGGGGGAGGGCCTCTGCGGTGTAAGCCTATTGGGGGTTTGGGAGGAGGGGGGCACCTTTGTGGAGGGGGCTTTCCCTTTGAAAGCGAGCGTTGGCCCGTTTTGCCAGCTTGTGGGCTTTCGGACAGCCACGGTAGTTAGCCGGGTGTCCAGACTGGCCGCACAGAACGCAGCTAGGCGGCTCTGTGCAGAGTGACAGGTCTTTGAGGCGGGGGCAATCGGCCGTCCCATGGGCCCCCAGACACTTAACGCATCTGGGTGTGGCAAAGCAATTGCTCTGCGCGTGCCCATAAAGTTGGCAACGGTGGCATTGACCAACTACGGCGGGTTTGTTTGGCTTTTCTATAGAAATGCCAGAGAGGGCGCAAACTGACTTGATTTTGAAGATGGGGTGATGCTCCGATGTTGGCTCGCATACGACTAACACCATGTCGTATACTTCGTCGCCCCGCGCCCTGTGTAGGCGGTGCACGGCTATGACTGGGATCTGATCTCCGTAGTGGAGATTTCTTTAGGGATACGTCTTATCACCACTCTGGTGGGCGTATCTTCGGGGAGGGAGTACGTATGAAACGCCACCTTCCTCTCCTTAAGGGACCGAGTGAGGTCACGGTAGTCGTTGACCGACTTGACCGTGACCCGGATGCCGTTTGCGCGCGCGCGGGCGTTTGTGTAGAGAATTTTCTTCTCTACACACATCTTTGAAACCTCCGTCCATTTATACTTGTCCTGTATATACAGGGGAGGTGGGGTAGCCTGCTTCCTTGGGAGGGAAGTAGCTGGCTTGGGGGAGGAGACTCGGCTGGTCTGAGACACAGCGGTTACGGACGCTTGACTAGCGGACACGGGGGTTGCGGGGGGGGAGGGCGCCGCGGCCTTTTTGACCTTATTGGCCTGGCCGGAAAACTGCGACTTGCCCTTCTTCCTCTTCTTACCAGCGACGACTTCGATGAAGTCGTCGTCTTCGGAGGAGGAGGTGTCTGTGGAGGACTCCTCCGACACGGGGCTTAGCTGAGGGGCGGGGCTTGGCTGAGGGACGGATGTGTCCATGACGTCATCCGTTTCCTCGGGGTCCGAGCTTGGCTCGACATCGGGGGGAGAGAGGGGGTTGAGGGGGCTGCCGAGAACATCGCTGAAGTCGGAGACTTCAGCGGGAGGTGGGGGCGCCTGTAGCGCATAAAAAGCTTGGCCATACTTGGCCGAAAACTTCGGGTCCTTTAGGAGGACCTCTTTAACGAACGCTACGATGAGCGCGTCCGTCATGGTGGCGGAGGGTCCGTGGTGCTAGCCAGCAGCTAGCACCCAGGAGTTTTAAATTGTAGGTTTCCTACCATACACGATCGGGATATTTGTTGCACCCGTTCCTACGGCAACAAATGGAGTTTGGAAAGGATGAAGGGTTGGTGTACTTTGTGCTATGTGCACCGGAATTAGGATATTCCCATTGCCAGTCCCGCAGACTCACAGGACTGTCGCTGGCTAAGGGTGTCTTGGCCGCAGTGGGAGGATACGAACACTTAACTTTGTTGGCACCGTTAGGTTTCCGTTAAGACCACGAAACCGTGGATTTTCCCCGAGGGCACAGCGTTTTTGACAAGGAATAGTCACGTTTTTGACTATTTCAAAAGAAATAGACACGTTTTTGACTAGTTCAAAGAAATAGTCTATCGTCGGCTACCTTTAAAAAGGCTGCCTCGGATAAATATTGTTCCGACGGGACAGTAGACAATTCCCTCCGCTACCTTGAAAAAAGCTGCTTCGGAAATAAGATGGCGGCGTAGCGACGTCACGTAGTCGCTGTTGAAGAGCGCGAACAACACGGTGAGCACCAACTCAGGAGCGCACGAACTCTGCAGGGCACGTACTGTTGAGCACGAACACGAACGCAGGAGCTCGCGAACAGTGCGATTAGCGGTTTTATTACGGTTACTGCGGTCCCCCCTAACGTCGCAGCGTAGCCAATCGGATACGTTGGCGCGCAATCCTTTGGCTCAGCGGTGTCGATCCCAGGGCTACATATTAGCACAGGCCACTCAGACGCTTTCCCGCGCCGGTCGGCCAATCAGAAACACTCGCGCGCAGACCGCGTCAGGTACCAGCGGCGCGACAGAGACAGCAAGATACTCTCGCGCATGAACGATAAGGATGGCTACATACTCGTACACTGGTATGCGTAGACAGGGACCGCAATACATGCTCGCACCTGAGCGACAAGGATGGCTATATCTATGATGGAATGTACAGTTGCCACCACATGTTGCAGACAATGTAAAAAACACAATAGAATTAACAATAGAATTAATAAACCTAACTTTCTCTTACAGCTATACAATGAATTGCCTACAATATCAATAGCAATCAAACACACTATCACAGTTAAACAACTTAATTAAATAAATATAAATAACTTAACTTACACCTGTAGGCCAGAGCTCCGTTCTGGTCGATGTTTCGAACAAGAATCGTCTCTGCCATTTTTTTTTTTATGATCGACCTCTCGCAGTTCAACCCTATGCGGTTGTCGACTGCTTTAGCGGTCATTCGTCTCTGCCTTTTTTTTTTTTTTTTTATTTTTTTATTTTTTTTTTTTTTTTGTGGGACTTCTCGCAGGTCAGCCTCTGAGACCGCAATACATGCTCGCACCTGAGCGACAAGGATGGCTATATCTATGATGGAATGTACAGTTGCCACCACATGTTGCAGACAATGTAAAAAACACAATAGAATTAACAATAGAATTAATAAACCTAACTTTCTCTTACAGCTATACAATGAATTGCCTACAATATCAATAGCAATCAAACACACTATCACAGTTAAACAACTTAATTAAATAAATATAAATAACTTAACTTTCACCTGTAGGCCAGAGCTCCGTTCTGGTCGATGTTTCGAACAAGAATCGTCTCTGCCATTTTTTTTTTTATGATCGACCTCTCGTAGTTCAACCCTATGCGGTTGTCGACTGCTTTAGCGGTCATTCGTCTCTGCCTTTTTTTTTTTTTTTTTTTTTTTTGTGGGACTTCTCGCAGGTCAGCCTCTGAGGCTGTCGTCTGCTTAACCTGTGGGCTTGCCTGTGTAGGCTTTAATATATTGAAGCCTCCAGCCAGGACTTATTAAAACTTACAAACTAAGTGACCACGCTAAGGGCACTCCCTGCGGAGTACGGGCCTCGGCTTAGGGCGTCACTGGGGGGCAGCAAGGGAAGGCTGAATCTGGTTTCCATTAATTGGGGAGTTTACTGGCTCAGCGGCACGTGCTGGCGAGAGACGGGGTTCGTCTCTGCCACTCAGAGCTCCCCTTTTATAGTCGTGAACAAATAACTTTGATGTTTCTATCTACCGTTATCCAAAATATCAACGACATCAAAGGTGGGTATCCGTTTGGAATATTTTGTAAGTTTTGCTACATTCCCTAGTAGCATTTTCTGTTGGCATCAAGTGGCCAACAGTGGGGAATCCGTTGGGATATAGTTAGTTAGATTCCCTACATCAAACTTACAATGACCCAACGCAGTAAATTATTATCATTATACCAACCATTTACCAACGTTGGGCCAATGCTACTACTGCCTACCTTTACTTAAAAGCTGTTGGCGTTTTTGCAGTGCTTATAACGTAGACCCTACAAATATCAACTGCATTGGGCCAATGACTGCCCAATGCAGTTAAATATTATCATTACGCCAAAGTTTTTACAAAACGCTCCATATTTTCAAAATGGTTGTTCGGATGAAAATCTTTTCAAGAAAGAAATGGTTGCTCTACTCGAAAACCATGAGATAATGTAAAAAACTCGAGAAATTATTTAAAAAAAAAAAAATTATTGTAAAATTTTTCTAAGTGTCGGCGATCATCAAAGGACTTAGTAAAATTTTCAGAGATTTTTTTTTAACAGATTTCTGCCCTTATTATTGCAGCACCTTACTAACCTAGTCCATAGAAACCATTTAGGCTCTGAGAAGCATGGCCCTCCGACGCACCGTTCCCGAGTTATGGGCCTCCAAATTTTATTTTATTTTTTACAAAACGATCCATATTTTCAAAATTGTTGCTCGGATGAAAATCTTTTCAAGAAAGAAATTGTTGCTCTACTCGAAAACCATGAGATAATGTAAAAAACTCGAGAAATTATTTAAAAAAAAAAAAAAATTATTGTAAAATTTTTCTAAGTGTCGGCGATCATCAAAGGACTTAGTAAAATTTTCAGAGATTTTTTTTTAACAGATTTCTGCCCTTATTATTGCAGCACCTTACTAACCTTGTCCATAGAAACCATTTAGGCTCTGAGAAGCATGGCCCTCCGACGCACCGTTCCCGAGTTATGGGCCTCCAAATTTTATTTTATTTTTTACAAAACGATCCATATTTTCAAAATTGTTGCTCGGATGAAAATCTTTTCAAGAAAGAAATTGTTGCTCTACTCGAAAACCATGAGATAATGTAAAAAACTCGAGAAATTATTTAAAAAAAAAAAAATATTGTAAAATTTTTCTAAGTGTCGGCGATCATCAAAGGACTTAGTAAAATTTTCAAAGATTTTTTTTTAACAGATTTCTGCCCTTATTATTGCAGCACCTTACTAACCTTGTCCATAGAAACCATTTAGGTTCTGTGAAGCATGCCCCTCCGACGCACCGTTCCCGAGTTATGGGCCTCCAAATTTTATTTTATTTTTTACAAAACGATCCATATTTTCAAAATGGTTGCTCGGATGAAAATCTTTTAAGAAAGAAATTGTTGCTCTACTCGAAAACCATGAGATAATATAAAAACTCGAGAAATTATTTAAGAAAAAAAATTTACTGCAAAATTTTTCTAAGTGTCGGCGATCATCAAAGGACAGTATAATTTTCAGAGATTTTTTTTTAACAGATTTCTGCCCTTTTTATTGCAGCACCTTACTAACCTTGTTCATAGAAACCATTTGGGATCTGAGAAGCATGGCCCTCCGACGCACCGTTCCCGAGTTATGGGCCTCCAAATTTTATTTTATTTTTTACAAAACGATCCATATTTTCAAAATGGTTGCTCGGATGAAAATCTTTTAAGAAAGAAATTGTTGCTCTACTCGAAAACCATGAGATAATGTAAAAACTCGAGAAATTATTTAAGAAAAAAAATTTACTGCAAAATTTTTAAGTGTCGGCGATCATCAAAGGACTTAGTAAAATTTTCAGAGATTTTTTTTTAACAGATTTCTGCCCTTTTTATTGCAGCACCTTACTAACCTTGTTCATAGAAACCATTTGGGATCTGAGAAGCATGGCCCTCCGACGCACCGTTCCCGAGTTATGGGCCTCCAAATTTTATTTTATTTTTTACAAAACGATCCATATTTTCAAAATGGTTGCTCGGATGAAAATCTTTTAAGAAAGAAATTGTTGCTCTACTCGAAAACCATGAGATAATATAAAAACTCGAGAAATTATTTAAGAAAAAAAATTTACTGCAAAATTTTTTTAAGTGTCCGGATCATCAAAGGACTTAGTATAATTTTCAGAGATTTTTTTTTAACAGATTTCTGCCCTTTTTATTGCAGCACCTTACTAACCTTGTTCATAGAAACCATTTGGGATCTGAGAAGCATGGCCCTCCGACGCACCGTTCCCGAGTTATGGGCCTCCAAATTTTATTTAATTTTTTACAAAACGATCCATATTTTCAAAATGGTTGCTCGGATGAAAATCTTTTAAGAAAGAAATTGTTGCTCTACTCGAAAACCATGAGATAATGTAAAAACTCGAGAAATTATTTAAGAAAAAAAATTTACTGCAAAATTTTTAAGTGTCGGCGATCATCAAAGGACTTAGTAAAATTTTCAGAGATTTTTTTTTAACAGATTTCTGCCCTTTTTATTGCAGCACCTTACTAACCTTGTTCATAGAAACCATTTGGGATCTGAGAAGCATGGCCCTCCGACGCACCGTTCCCGAGTTATGGGCCTCCAAATTTTATTTTATTTTTTACAAAACGATCCATATTTTCAAAATGGTTGCTCGGATGAAAATCTTTTAAGAAAGAAATTGTTGCTCTACTCGAAAACCATGAAATAATGTAAAAAACTCGAGAAATTATTGAGAAAAAAAAAATGATTGCAAAATTCTTCTAAGTGTCGGGCAGGATCATTAAAATTTTCAGAGATTTTTTTTTAACAGATTTCGGCCTGTTTTATTGGAGCACCTTATTAACCTTGTCCGTAGAAATCATTTAGGCTCTGAGAAGCATGGCCCTCTGACGCACCGTTCCCAAGTTATAGGCCTCCAAATTTTATTTCATTTTTTACAAAACGCTCCATATTTTCAAAATAGTTGCTCGGATGAAAATCTTTTCAAGGAAGAAATTGTTGCTCTAGTCGAAAACCATGAGATGATGTAAAAATCTCGAGAAATTATTGAGAAAAAATTGAGTAATTGGAGGGTAGTCCCAAATAATACAGTTACAATTTTGAGCTCTCTTATAATTAATTTAATAAAATATTAAAAACAACTTTTAAATGCAAGAAACATAATAAAGTAGTACATTAACCTCTGGTGCACTCAGTCAGTTCATCAAATCTCCTTGACACCACTTCTCTACACTGCAAGCACTGCTCTTTGCTGAAATGGACCTGTACTCCAAATCGTCAAGCACTGTGGAGGAGCTGTCTCCTACATTTGCTTCAAGAATGTCACAGTATGAGGAAGACTTGAAGAATGCCAGTGGTGAAGCTTCACATAAGACTATTGCCAGCCTATCCAAGGACTTCACTGAGTTGAAGACCCTAGTTTGGAAAACATTGAGTTCACTGAAATCCCAGATGGAGTTGCTTGTGTTTGGCTGGATAGGCACGAAATGACAACCCGTGCTAAGGTTCTTCTGTTGCATGGCCTGAGTGGGAGGAATGAGGTGTGGCGAAATAACAACCAAGCTGAAAGGCTCTGGTTTAACGCTTTCTGAGTTCCTGACTAAGCTCAGACACGATATTTTTATGAATGCTCGGAAGTACTTCGGAATACATAAGTGTTGGACGTCTGAGGGGAAGATTGTCATCCAGGTTTCCGAAAAATCGCGACGGAAGATTGAGTTTGCTTCGGAATATCAAGAACTTGTGGCTCAGTTTCCCGTTGCTGAGCCCTCAGCCGTAACTTCGAAGCCAGTGCCCGATAAGAGAATTTGCTAGACAGTAAAGTGATGAGTCTTCGTTGCGGGTCTTCCATTTTTCTGAGTATATAATATACTAGGTACTTATAATTTTTATGTTTTATGTCGTTCATGTGTCGGTCATTCAATTTTTTTAGTTTTTTGTTTTGATTTGATTTTTTACTTATGTTATTATTGTCATTTGACATTTAGACCGTTCGGTGTTACTCAAAGTTTTCGTTCGGAAACATACTAACGTGTATTTATTTTGTTTGGACTACAGGCTTTTTATCTTTTAATTATAAAACTAATGTAGCCGGCGAGTGCATCGAGGTTTGAGTGCTGAAATTATTTTTTTCTTGTTTATTGTTAGATTACTTAATTTTTTTTTAAATTATTTATTTATTTTTATTGTTATTTGTATTTAGTTAAAATGGAAATGGACTGGTCACACGATGAGATCAACAACAGGAAAGTGGACTAAAAAAGTAACAGAATGCTACCATGACCTCATTTACCTTTCCTATAAAATTTGACTTCCTCAACGCAAGGCCAAATTTCTCTTTCTTCGCAGTTTTAAAAACGTTGATTTGGAGCGTTTGAGGGCTGATGCGGGTGGGATTGACTGGTCTTCTGTGTTCACCGGCGAGAATATGGACTCTATGGTGTCAGTTTTCAGCAGTACTATATTGTATTTGTATGATGCACCCCTTAAAAAGGTAAGAGTCAAACACCTTCCTGCACCATGGCTTTCCCCAGCTATAAAAAACCTGATGGCGAAACGTGATAGGGCCAAGCATTTATACAGGAATCGGGCTACTGAGGAAAACTGGGACCTTTATAAGAAGATGCGAAATCGCTGCAGTTGTTTGTGTAGGAATGCCAAAAGGCATCACATTCACAACTCAATTGATAACTTCAACCCGACACAAGTATGGCAATTTTTAAAGACTATTGGTATTGGCAAAGCCTCTAGCAAGAGTTCTTCTGATAAAATGGACCTCAATGCACTTAATGCGCACTTTTCTACATCACCAATTATACTCGATATCGATGTTAAATCTTCGACTCTCAATGATCTTTCCAATCTTCCTTTACCAGCAAATACTTCTTTCACTTTCCACCCAATTACTGAGCTAGATATTAAGAAATGTTTTCAATCCATCTCCATTAAGACGTTAGGTGACTATGGTCTTCAGTTCCAAATGTTCCTACCTATTTTGAGTGAAATAGTTCCTGTTGTAACTCACATAGTAATTTTTTCTCTTTTCACTAACACGTTTCCTTCTGCTTAGAAGAAGGCTCACGTCTTACCACTTCCTAAAGTTTCAAATCCCTCTTCTCCATCTCAGTTCCGTCCAATATCCATCCTCCCAATCCTTTCCAAAGTTCTCGAGAGCGTTGTTCAGAAGCAACTGTCTTGTTATCTATCCTCTAATGGCCTGCTGAGTCCTTACCTCTGGTTTCAGACCTGGCCATAGCACTGTGACAACTCTTGTCAAAATAACTGACGATATAAGACTGGCTATGGAAAACAAATGCTTGACAGTGTTGGTTTTACTGGACTTCAGCAGTGCCTTTAATTCAGTGTACTTTGACATTCTCTTAGGAATCCTTTCCTCCCTTAATGTCTCTGCGCCAGTAATTGAGTGTTTCAAATCTTATCTTCGAGGCCACTCGCAGTATGTTCGGTCTGATGAGGATTTCTCTGAATGCTGTGATTTGGCTGCGGTTGTACCTTAGGGTGGCGTCCTCTCTCCTCTTCTTTTCTCAGTTTTTATAAACGCTATCACTAAGGTCTTTACTTCTAACTATCATCTCTATGCAGACGACTTGCAGTTATACCGTCACTTTAGAATGGGTTAACTCGCTGAGGCTGTGGATGCCATCAATGATGACCTTGAAAATATCAACAAGTTGGCTAAATCCTTTGGACTCTTACTGAACCCAACTAAGTCGCAAGCTACATGCTCAGCCTTTTAGATCATCAGTCTCTCCCGCCAGTAGTGTATGATTCGGTGCCCATATTGTACTCGAAAAGCGCTAAAAACCTAGGCGTCCATATAGACACTAACCTCTCTTGGGAGGTTCATATTGCTGACGTTAGTAAGAGGGTTTTCTACTCTTTTCAGTCTCTTAAACGTCTCCAAAAATTCTTATTATTCTTCCATTTCACACTAAGGTCACTCTTGCACAATTTCTTCTCCTACCGCTAATAAACTATGCGGATGTCTGTTTTCTAGATGCAACGGAGGCACTTCTTAACAAACTCGAGCGGCTGCAGAACTTATGCATCCTTTTCATTTTTGGCCTCCGCAAGTACGACCATGTGTCGAAGTTTCGGACCAGATTGAGGTGGCTGCCAATTCGGCATCGCCGAGATACCCATATCCTATCTCTTCTCTATACTATCCTGCATAATCCTAATTCTTCTCAATACCTTCGTGAACGGTTTGAGTACTTCGTTCCGAGGGGTAAATCCTATCGCACTGCCAATTCTCTTCTCCTTCATATTCCGCGTCACACTTCCAGCCGCTATAATGGCTCCTTTTCTGTTACTGCATTGCGTCTCTGGAACTCTCTCCCACACTCCCTACGCGACAGTCCTTCTCTAGATGTCTTCAAGAAGAAAATAAAAAAGCACTTCCTTTCAAATTGACATAATATTAGTATTATATTGGTATTAATATGTATAATATATATTTAGAATTATTTATGTAGATTTATAAGTATTGTACACTGAATCCTACCCTCAACAGTGATCTCTCTCTATCACTGAAAGGTTTGCTGGGAGAAAACTCAACATTTAGTTAAGCTCGCCTTTGTACATGTATTGTGTAACCATATGTAATATGTAAAATTTTTGTGTACAATAAAGAATTAAGAAGAAGAAAAAAATTGCAAAAATATTTCCAAGTGCCAAAGGATTTAGACAAATTTTCGGAGTTTTTTTTTTTAACTGATTTTGGCTATTTTTATTGTAGCACTTTATTAACCTTGTCCATAGAAACCATTTAATTTAAGGTCTGAGAAGCATGGCCCTCCGACGCACCGTTTCCGAATTACGGGCCTCCAAATTTTATTTTATTTTTTAGAAAATAAATTAAAATTTGGAGGAAAAAGGAAGAAAAAAGGAAAGTCTAAACCACCACATCTAGTGGAAAATCCACTGAGTTGGCAACACTGTGATGTGATAACACTTTTAAAATGGCGTCGTTTCACGTTTGGTTTCACTTATCGGCAATAGCCGGTAAATTATTGTAAGTGTTAATTTAAATAACACTTATTTATATCAGCGAAAAATATGTAATAATAATAAAATATGCCTAAAAATTATCTAAATCACTAGATATACACAAATCAGAAAGACAAAAAAAAAAAACGAACTAACTGATGACTAGGCAGCATGGTCTCTGACCGTAGTCTGTTCCACAAGGAACAAAAGCCAAAAAAGTGACAAATAACTGTCACGTCAAGACGTGACAGTTATTTATTTCTTTCGGAATGGTAGTTTTTATTAGAAATAATGTTCCAACTATATAAAAATACTTAATAGATACTAATATCCGTTTAGTGTGTATAAAGTGCATTTTTTTGTGTAACACGAGTTCAAAAAGCTTGTGAGAATTGAACCTTTGTGGTATGGATGAAAATAGAAGGAAATGTTTAAGTGTGACTGTTCACCAGCCAAACAAAACGAAAAACTGTTCCGCTTTCCTAAAACCCGGAGTTTGAAACCTTCGTATTCTGAGGCTACTGCAAACAGATTGTAAATAAATCATTTGAACACATGAACATAATATGCAACTTGGAGAAACTGTGGTGAGTGCCCTCAGAGATGTTGTTGTTATTGTTAGGTGACCTTAAAAAGGGCTGTTGTACATGGCTCTGAAGAGAGCTGTTTGGATTTACCATTGTGGTGAAAGGAATGATCAGCTAGACTCTGCGTTACCAGCTGCTAGCCGTCCAGGGTGTGCAGGGCGTTTGGAATGGCAAAACGATATAGTTAACACCACTCGGGAAGGCTCCTTTAATGCACCCCTGAAAACCATGGGAAGACCAATACCACCCAGCTCCTGACTTCTTAGAACCCAGGGAACACCTGCCACCTGGACGTGAACTGCAGTGGCTTATATGGAAATCACTCAATGGGTTGCAAATTTAGGTAGGCCGCTGCAAATACAACTTGGTAAAATTCATAGACTGGTCTGATACCCAATGTGAGTGCGGTGCCCCTGTCCAGACCATGAATCACGTACTGGGTATCATCAACGACAACAACAGCCCCGGTATCTGCACACCTTAATAATAAATGATTATTTTACAGATCGACTCTAAAGTCAGACAAAAATGTAAAAAGGCTGAAAGTAGATCGGAATTGGCTTCAACCGTTATAGGAGTAGAAACCGAAAAATGGACAAGGAAGTTCGTCCTTTTCAAATTGACAGTGATGGCCATCTGCTGCCAAAAATAATTTTACCACCAGTATGTACTCTTATACAAGATTTTAATGTTGGTAAGTAACAAAGTTTGTCACTTGTAAGAAAATATAAGATTTCAAAATATTTGTCAGCTAACTTTTACTATGGGACCAACCTCAAAATAAATAAAATCTATGCATATAATATTTAATATTATTTATTTATTTAATCAGACAATTAAGTTATTATTTCAGTAACAATAAGTATTCACAAAATGATTACAATACATAGAAATATAAAAACTTAAAACTTATCAGCCCGGGATTGAGTCTGACAATTACTTGACCATTTTTTACCCGCAATTTTGAGGTTGATTCTTTAGCAAAAATTGCTTGTGTTGGTAGGTTATGTCACCCCCTAATATAAAATACAACAATCCTACATCCTACTAATATTATAAATGTGAATGTTTGTATGTTTGCCTGTCAATCACACAATAACGGCTGAAGGGATTTGAATGAAATTTTGCACACGGGTTGGTCACAGCCTTTTTATTTTTGAAGTTATAATAATAATAATAATATGATTATATTATATAATATTGATATGGGTATCGTGTAGGTTTTCGGGGGCGCCGATTGCAAATCTGACAGTCATTTTAAAATCAAAGATGGCGGATGCCACTTTTTCTCAAACATTCGATATGGGTATCGTGTAATAGGTTTTTGGGAGTGCCGATTGCAAATCTGACACTTATTTTGAAATCAAAGATGGCGGATGCAACTTTTTCTCAAATATTCGATATGGGTATCGTGTAATAGGTTTTTGGGAGTGCCGATTGCAAATCTGACACTTATTTTGAAATCAAAGATGGCGGATGCAACTTTTACTCAAACATTCGATATGGGTATCGTTTAATAGGTTTTTGGGAGTGCCGATTACAAATCTGACACTTATTTTGAAATCAAAGATGGCGAATGCAACTTTTTCTCAAACATTCGATATGGGTATCATGTAATAGGTTTTTGGGGCTGCCGATTGCAAATCTGACATTCATTTTTATATCGAAGATGGCGGCTGCCACTTTTTCTCAAAAATTCGATATGGGTATCGTGTAATAGGTTTTTGGGGGTGCTGATTGCGAATTAGACATTCATTTTAAAATCCAAGATGGTGGATGCAACTTTTTCTCAAAAATTCGATATGGGTATCGTGTAATAGGTTTTTGGGGTTGCTGATTGCAAATTAGACATTCATTTTAAAATCCAAGATGGCGGATGCAACTTTCTCTCTAAAATATGATATGGGTATCGTGTAATAGGTTTTTGGGGGTGCTGATTGCGAATTAGACATTCATTTTAAAATTCAAGATGGCGGATGCAACTTTTTCTCAAAGATTCGATATGGGTATCGTGTAATAGGTTTTTGGGGGTGCCGATTGCAAATCTGACATTCATTTTAGAATCCACGATGGTGGATCATTGTTTTTCTTAAAATTGTGAATTTATTTTACTTTAAATCTATCAAAAGAAACAGTAGTAGGCATACTGTTTTTGAAGTTATACTTCTTTAGGTACGTTAGGGCAAAATGATGAGAGTAAATTTTTACGATGCTCGCGCACACCGTCACAAAAACCTACAGCCTGAAGTTAGCTAGAACCGACACCGTTAAGTTAGCTATGGTCTGTGGTTCATGAAGAATGATTGTTTTCGTTTTGTAAACTTTGTAACAGTTTGGTTTTTTATCTGGTTTTGCCAAAGAAGTATAACTTCTTACGTGTGTACATAAGTACACACACACTTTTTTATATTGTTTTGGAATCTTCTATCTAGGAAATGTATTACTTTATTATTATTATTATTATTTTAGATGTCATTGCCCAATGTCTTGGACACATTCAAACCGCAATGGAGGACCTGAAGCAAACTCAAAATGATATTTTACTGAGAATATCACTCTCCTTCAACACATGTGTCTAGTGCAGCCACTTTGCTGGTAGATATAGACATACCATTAAAATCACTTGACGATATTAGATAAATAGAAAATTGGCTTGAAGATGAAGAACACAAAGAACAATTGGTAAGTACAATATTCTGATAGAAATATACAAGCTTTACAAGCAAGCAAGACCACTGGACGTACTGATGATATACTATGTAGTTATAATACTACTATTATATGAAATTTAATAGATAAATGAGTATACATACATTGTTTTACGTTTATTTATGATTGCTTATTGACTATGAGCCGATAAATGTTTTGGCCTATGTTGGTGGCAAAGGAACTGCCACAATTACCAGAAGAAATCTGGAACGGGTTTTCACCAACTCTCTGGCAATTCAATGCAACTGGACTGGATAAAATAATAAGTTTAGTTTGAAAAATTTACAATTATTGTCAAAAGTCATTGTAAGTAGGTATGACTATGAAAATTACAGATAATATTAGATATATTTATGTAACCATATTAGATTCATTTATTTATGGAGAAGCTCGTGGCTTAAGTAATAACAGCTGCACGGGCCGATCCATCAGTTTAAGCTACGTTTGCCAGGATTCATGGATGGGTGACCATCTTTACATGCTGAGACTCCTCCGTGCCTCGGAAAGCACGTTAAGCTGTTGGTCCCGGCTATCAATCGTGGATCTTTAACAGTCGTTACGGGTCGTCAGAAGCCCGAAAGTGACAACCAGTCTTATCAAGGGGTATCGTATTACCCAGTAATATTATTTGTGGTTTATTATTACTTTATCGATTGTGTTATTCTAAATGAAATGCTAAAGTACTGCTTCGTAATATTTACAGTTGCAGTGTGAAGAAACAAGTTGGCAGAGACAGCAACTGATGCTGGAATCACAGGTGTCATAACAAACTGGTTTAGATTTGCTAGAGATCGAGATGGCGGAAGAGATAACAGAAGAATATGATGAAGCTAATAACAGCAGCTCTACACGACAATATTCTGGACTATCTGCAAGAACAAAGAGGCGTCATCTAAATGCAATAAAAACTGAATTAAGAGGTAAATTAAGGATCAACGATAAAAGTAATGTTACTAGTAATAATGCAGGTACTAATTCATCATTTATTAATGAACATCATAATAATTGTATATCAGAAAATTATACTGATGATTTTAATGCCGAGGAAATCACTTTCACGCGTAATATATCTACTGGTAAAATTGGAAATGCTGATTTTAAGGATACTGATCTTACCTGTTTGATCTATAATTAAGGAGGTGGTAATTTGGAGGTAAAATTAAACACTGCACCCGCGGGTTTTAATGACTTAGCGTCATATTAACAAATGGCAAACATACAAATGACTCATTGTCCTCAAAATTAGGTAGAACTAAATGATGCCCTAAAAATCTAGAAAAAAAAATATGTTTAAGTGTCAAATAGGTACTAATTTTTTAAAGGCGAATTGAAATTTTGGAGCCCTTACGTGGAGATTCTAAATGTGGGTAGTCATCTTGACATCACAATGACTGCCCAATTTTTGAATTCATTTTCTCAGTTATTAATTAGGTACCAATTATTTAAACAAACGTATCAAATAGTAGCAAATAGGCATTAGATTTTAGTAATATTTTAAAGCTGATCGGTCATTTTGGCCAGTCATTCTGATGTTCACAAGTGTCGTTAGTCACGTTTTGGTCTGTATTAGTGTCAGCCACTATTTATTTTTCTAATAAAAAGTTTCTATGAATGTATAATTTTCTGCATTTTGTAATTAAACGCAAAAATAGCATTTTTTTAATTTATATGTTTATTTTTGTAAAGTTCCTATGTTATGATTGTATTGTATTCGTAATGTTTCATTTAAAAATACGATTATTCTGAAATCCAAAGTGACGTTAGTCAGTCACGTTTTGGTCTGTATTAGTGTCAGCCACAATTTATTTTTCTAATAAAAAAGTTTTTACGAATGTAAGGTTTTCCATTTCAACACATCCCAATATTTTTTTTCATGTACAAATACAAACACAAATTACGACTACTATTACAAATTAGTTATAAAACATGCATCGAGAAAGATCTGTAGTTCAAAAACACTTCATCACGAGTTCATTTTGCATGAAGTGTCAGTCACATTTACATTTGTTTAAATAAACCTTAACTTTTTTAACCTCTCAAGCCCGGGACGTGTCACGTTTCAGCATATGTCAGTCCCCGTTGACAGGCGGCCATCGTGTAACTACAGACTTGGTCAGGTTCCGTGTGTATGAACCTTGTTACAGGTCTAAAGACCTTGGCTAATAGTGATAATAGCGGTTTAAAACGCGTGAATCGGGTTTTTGGCAAGGCAAACTAGCGGAAAACTAGCGGCACACATGAGAGCCACCGGGGTTATAAAGTACACATTTATTACCACGGAGGTTTAATTAAAGGATATTTATACAAAATTACTGAAATTAGTACTATAAAAATAGTGGAATTCGTAAAACAATGCAAAATAAAACTCAAATCGTGTCAAATGTAGAGTTAGTCACATATGGCATTACCCTAACATATTTTTTGGAACAGTGGTGGCCCAGTGGTGACTGTCGCGACTTACAAGTTGTAGGTTGTGAGTTCAAACCCAGGCAGGCGCTTTACTTTATGTAAATTATTTCATCACTACTGCTCTCAAAACGGTGAAGGATAACATCGTGAGGAAACTGGCAAGTCCTAGTACCAAAAATTTGAAGACATGTGACATCCATCAATCTGCATTGGGCCCGCGTGGTGGATTACGGTCCACACCCTCTCACAGAGAGGAAGCCTGTGCTCTAGCAGTGGGGACATTAAAATGCTGACGATGATGATTTTTTAATTCTAATTATATTTGTACCACAGCTGTAATTCTAAAATACTACACTTAAGGCTAGCTTCACAGCTATCCGGGAGACCCGTACGGGCCGCCTGTAAGGGATCCCAGAACGGAGACTTACGTAGGCGCTAGAACATCGTTTCACAGCGACGCGGATTGGTCCGTATGCGACCCGCTCCGCGTCGCTGTGAAACAATATTCTAGCGCCTCACGTATGTCTCCGTTCCGGGTGCCAGTACGGGCGGCCCGTACGGGTCTCCCGGACAGCTGTGAAACCAGCCTAACCAAACCCTAACCATTTGTCAACTGTAGGATAACTGTCAATATTGTGTAAGAAGGCCGCACAATGCAAAACAACCAATGGAATAAAAAATCTACAATGGCCCCCCCCAGGCCCAGTTGTTGGCCCCCCCCAGGCCCAGTTGTTGGCCCCCCCCCAGGCCCAGTTGTTGGCCCCTTTTTGGCCATTTTTTGTGGGCCCTTTGATGTAGGCCCTACCTCTATTAGATGGCCAAATCTAACAGTTGGCCAACCCACGAAGTGCACGTGGCCCAACTGAATGCCCACAATAAATGCTATTAGGGCTATTCCTTAACATTTTATTTAACTAGTCTACTTTTACAGACATACTGAAATAATGTATGAATTATTGAATAATGTAAATTAGGTATTACATACTTGGTCTTACAATGGCATAAATAGTAAATAAGTCACGTTAAACAGTTAAATATGATATAAGACAAAACAACAATGAAGGAACACAGTTTAAATTTATGTTATAAACATATTTTGTAAAAGTATACAAAGTATTTTGATAACAAACTGTTGTAATGTTGTGTTTCACATGTAAACAAGGTTATAATTACTGTAGAGATGTTTTTCTTTATGTTCAATTATAGAGAAGATTGGAATAATCTATCACGTGCATATAAAATATTTTTTTATACCTAAAAATAAAAGTCTTTCCCAGCAATAATTTTAGCACATAGCTAGTTTGTTAGACGTAGGTACAGTATGCGTAGTTAAGGGCCTATCTCCCCGTAATTGGCGCCCTCATTGAATAAAAATTCGTATCTTAGCATAGAAAATAACGATTAAAGAATACTATGTTGCGTTTGTTACAAATAGGATAAGGTATTTTTAAGTTGTTAAAACAGGACTCAAAGTGTTTCGTATCCAAAGTAGTAAGCAAAAGTACCAAAAACGGCCATTTTTGACACTTTTGCTTACTACTTTGGATACGAAACACTTTGAGACATGTTTCCACAACGTAAAAATATTTTATCCTCTTTGTAACAGACGCAACATAGGATTCTTTAATCTTTATTTTCTACGCTTTGCTACGATTTTTTATTCAATGAGGGCGCCACTTGGCGGATATATACGCCTTAACGGCTTTGTGATGTGTCTTTTTACAACCTGTATATCACTCAATAAAACAGTTGATTGTGAACATGGCGTTTTTATTTCCCTGCGCTTTCGCGAACATTACTGCCTCGCAGAAGGAGGCTACTGCTTCCCATTCCTCTTGCTCTGTACCATGGCCGGGCGCGAGAAGTCGTTGCCGCCGATCGCCTCTACTCCTACAAAGCGGTGCTTCACCCCACCGGGGCAGAACTCCACCGTATGCTCCACCGTGTCCTCTGGGCGATCCACACAGTAACAAGCACAGCTTAGAGAGAAGTGGAAGGATTAGGGGTGGCCTTTGCCTTGGAGTGTAACAGTTCAGTGGAACAACTAAAAAAAAAGGTAATAAAACTTGATTTTCGTTTATTCATTCAATATACAATACTTTACTATTAATATTTTATTCAGAAAAACCACACTTTAACGTAAGGGTTGTAAGCTAAAGATAAAATAAATAAATTAAAAACGGCAATCAATAATTTGTGGGGATAATAAACCTACATAATAACAAATCTTACACAGTATTTTAAACAATGGTGTCACTGATATTACACAGTACAATAGGTTAAAAGTAGTCTGTCTTTAATGAAATGTCAAATAAATTTTACCTGTGAAGCCCCATGGCAAAATCCGGGTTGTCAAATTAAACCCCGAGGACAACCCGGGTTGACAGCCGATATTTTTTTTTTTTATATTCTCAGTAATTTTTTTTTTTTTTGGTCCGACTCACCGGTGAGTTTCGGGGCTTTACAGGTAACAAGCGTACGAGTATATAAAACTTATAAATTTACAATAAATACTTTGTATTTCGGCAATGAGTTTAATATTGCCTTCTAAAACTTGGCCTTCTTGATTGAAACGCACAGCGCTGCGGTATGCGTACTGCGGTGCCGGAAACATTCCTCATCTTCCTCACCGCTGTCGCATGCGACGGAACAAAAGACCATTTTATGACTATTTTCATACGATTATACTGGTCTGGCACCGCATACCGTAGCGTTGTGCGTCTTTAGCTTTACATGGGTCTTTCTCAGGCTTAGTACAAAATTTTAACAATATTCTATCATTAATTACTTACTACAATACATTAAAAATAGTAATACACCTTACAAAAATAGTAATGCACCTTACAAAAAAGTATTATGTAACTCACGCTTTTTCTGACACTATAGAGTACCGTAGGTAATATTTAGGAAATCTTGAAAGTAGGTACCTACATCAAAAACGGGAGACCGAGTTAACAATGAGTTGTGATCGTAGTCTAGCTTACGTCATAACAATGATACATACTAATGATATAACTCACTAACTACTGACTGTGTGAAAGAGGATATGGGTAAAAAAACTTTTTTCCAAAAAAACAAAAGACTTCCAAAAAAAAATACACTAAAAATTTAAAAAATACTTTAATTTCGGAAGTCGGTGTTAGTGTTTTATTTCTTCGTTATTTGACACCGACTTCCAAAACTAAAGTTATTTTTAACCGACGAAAAAAAAAAGGAGGAGGTTCTCAATTCGACCGTATATATATATATATATTTTTTTTTGTGTACGTTCAGCCCTCACTCCGTCATTTATGAACCGATTTTGATTATTCTTTTTTTGGGAGATAGGGTATATCTCAACGGTGGTCCCATGTTAAATAAGTCAGGATCTGACAGTGGAATCCTAATAAAATTGAGAGAAAACCTCGAAAATTGTGGGCACGTTTAGCGTTTCTGTATGTATGTTCGGCCCTCACTCCGTTATTTATGAACCGATTTTGATGATTCTTATTTCTTAGATAGGGTATGCCTCAAGGGTGATCCCATGTCAAGGACATCAGGATCTAATCATGGGATCTCGAAAAAATTGAGAGAGAACCTCGAAAATTGGGCACGAATATTGTTTCTGTTTACTTTTCATAACTTAATCAGGTATTTGCATTTAGGAACCATCACATCATGAAACTGAGCTGATGATGGAAACCATACTTTTCCTAAACAATAGAAGTAAGATATAAAAACTGGTTTTAGTGACAAGTACCACTTAATACGCTTTGAAAAAAAGACGTCTTTACAATATTGGAGGTAACCTCAACTGGTCAATATCCTGGGAACTTCATGGAAGGATGGTTATATCATCAGCTCAGTGGCAAGAGGAATGATGAAGAATTAGAAATTAGCCTCAGAGTGTTAAATGATGATGCGAGCCACAAAAAATCATAAAATAAAAAACTTTTTAACAAAAAAATTAACCGACGAAAAATAACTAAAAAGCAAAAAATAAATTAACCTTTTAAGTCTTGAGTAATGAGCTTATTTACCTACATAAAATATCAAATTTTATATAAACTAATTTTGAGTCGGCGCCAATTAATAAAATGATTAATTACCTACTTACAGCCTTCTTCTTTTTTAAGTACTTATAAAATTTAGATATTTAATAGTCAGATTGTTGGTAAATAAGCTCATTACTCAAGACTTAAAAGGTTAATTTATTTTTTGCTTTTTAGTTCTTTTTCGTCAGTTAATTTTTTTGTTAAAAAGTGTTTTATTTAATTTTTAGTGTATTTTTTTTGAAAAGTCGGTTGTTTCTTTTTTTGTAAAAAAATTTAAACATACTTAGTCGTAATTGGAGAACACCAACACGTCATCTAGGTATACGTATTTTTTGTTTTTGTTCAGTTTTTCAAAAAGCGCTGAAGCAATTTTGATAAAATTTATATGGGACCACCTCGGGAGTATTTTCTTTCGGATAAAAAATGAATTTAGAAATTCAGTCTTCAATTGACAGAGAAATCGATGGACATACATAAAAAAGCATACATACAGTCGAACATAGAACCTCCTCCTTTTTCAAAATCGGTTAAAAAAGGGGTGACTACAGAGATGACGACTAATAGAGGAGTATGGAAAAAAAGACATGTTGCGCCGACCCCCAAATGAATTGGGATAAGGGCAGGAGAATGATGATGATAACTAAGTAATTAGTACGTAATACAAAAAAAAGTTCCTATCATCGAAGTACTCCCCAACATGCTCAAGAGACTGGCAACACTGCTACGTTCAGTGACAATGCTTAATTGGGCATGGAACGAACCTCCTGGGTCAGAGTCGTCTGACCAGTAGTGCTATTCTGTAAAATATCACCGTGAAAACTTAGATGAAGTGAACGTGAAGTGAGTTTTTTTTTTAGTGGTGGGAAATCATCCTATGACTTCTTCCGCTCTAGGGTGGAGCGGAAGGGCGTGTCAGACTCTTACTGACTAAAACCCACCCCTGTTCCTTCCTGCCCTGAATGCCCAGGGGCAAGGTAACTCTTGGCAGGCATCGGCCACGACGGGCCCCGTCGTGTTTGCTAACAACTCTTTGAGGCGCGCGTGGAACACTACGCGCCGTCGACTCTCGGGCCTGGTGCTGATCGGGCGCCGAGTTACCCACTATTCGCCGTCCGCATGCCCGGGTAACGTGAAGTGATCTGTCAAACTATACAACAAATATGTAATGACAGTTCACTTTACGCTCACTCCACCTAAGTTTTCACTGTGAGCAGTTAACAGAATCGACTGGCAGCCCCCCTAGCCATATTACATTTCTATTATCGTTTACGCTAACGCTTAGAACAAAATGTATGGCAATGACATTACCTGCGTAGATAAGTGTCACGTGACTTATCGCAGGTAATGTCATTGCCATACCTACATTTTGTTCTAAGCGTTAGCGTAAACGATAATAGACATGTACTATGGCTAGGGGGGCTGGTTCGAGAGACAAGTGACGACTGACGTTCTATCAGCGAAAGCGATTATCAAAATGTCAAAAATGACAAGCGCTAACGAAATGTCACGTGATCAATCCTTTTTTTTTGTTAATTTTGATTTTTCACCGTTTGTGCATTTAGACAGTGTCAAGTTACCCGGGTCTGCGGACGGCGAGTAGTGGGTAGCTCGCCGTCCGATCAGCACCAGGCTCGAGAGTCAACGGCGCGAAGTGTTCCACGCGTGCCTCAAAGAGTTGTCAGCAAACCATGACGGGGCCCGTCAATGCCGATGCCTGCCCAGGGGTTGTGGATAAATTCGAAACAGAGTTACCGCGCCTCTGGGCACTCAGGGCAGGGAAGGAACAGGGGTGGGTTTTAGTCAGTAAGAGTCTGACACGCCCTCCCGCTCCACCCAGAGCGGGAGATGTCATTGGCTGATTTCGAAGCCCCAAAAAAAAAAAGCCAGTGTCAAGCTACGAAAGTATTTAGTTTAAGATACAGAATACTGTCACTTTTTAGTTAGAATTGATGGCAAATGTCATGATTTCATGAAGTACTTACATTTGGCATCAATTGTAACTGAGAGCGTTGTATTGATGATTTTAATGATTATAATTCTATAGACACATACTTGCTACGCCGCGAATCAAATTTTGACCAAGATACAACCTGACACCGACCTGCGAATTGCAAAAACATAAGAAAATTTGAATTTCGCGGGCTACCCTGGAGCTTCCACCTTAACTACGCCTATTGCCCCCTCCGTTTCGACGCCGGTGCAAGTTGACGTGTTTGTAAACGCTCCGCAGTTTTTGTTCTTGAAAAGTGGTTTTAATTATTTTTTTTCAATCTAGAACTTTAGTGTATAGTGAAGAACTAACTTTTAAACAGAATAGTGTAAAGGTATAGCAATATTCAAAGTGTCAAAAAGCACATAAGTGAGCAAAAAGCGTATTAAAAATGGTCGTTAAGGCCCTTCTTCGCTTTAATGTCGTAAAACGGTGACTTTCTAAAGCCTACTCCTTGGTAACGGCTAGGGCAAAAGTTTTGAAAAAAATATATATTTATTATTGATTCATGTATTATGAAGTTCGGTTTTTCATTGTGACTGATAGTTTTGCCATAAAAAAATATTTAACAACGCGCTTCTCTATTCACTATTTTGCCTACTCCTCCTAAACGGCTATGATATTTTAAAATATTTTTACACAGATTAATTGATCGTTAAAGGTTCTTTTGATGTGATGTTGCTTATCTAAATCAAACAATATTTTTCAAAGAAAGTCTTACAAAGTAACGTCTAATGTATACAAAGTTGATACGACAGAGGGGCTTTCCTTTAAACTGCCTATACTAGGTACTATTTTCAAGCTCTGTACCAAAAATCAATTAAATCGGAGCAGTAGTTTAGTCACAAACGATTTTTTAAGTTTTGGCCTCGTTTGAACACGATGTATCTTTCCTAACAGCTGATTATGTCTATACGCACAGGTCATGCACCTTAAAACGATAAATCTGAGTATAACCTACGATACGACGCGTTGTTGCCGTTCTCACGCAAGTCACAAGTACATTTTCGCTATAAGATGGCAATGCAAACAAGGATAATGGATATAAAGTATGGTATAAAGGGTGGTTGCGTTTTACTCTGAATTGTAAGCTATTTAGTTTGTTTGAAAAAAAAAAACCTCATTTATTATTATTTTTATTTTTATACCGTATCGAATTAATACTAAACACGTATAGTATACGTAGTTTAATTTAATGCCCCTCTGTCACATTCTCGCTCTCTACGGGGGCGGAGCCTATAAGCTGTATCAACTAGGAGTGCCAGACCGTCTCGTACTCATCTTACGAGACTTTCTGTCGAATCGTACTTTCCGCTATCGTATAGAGGGAGCACTCTCCTCCCCTCACCCCATAAGAGCAGGAGTCTCTCAAGGCTCCGTAATATCCCCCATAGCTTTCACGCTGTTCACCAGCGATATCCCAAAAAATAAAATGTCACATCTAGCATTATTTGCTGATGACACGGCCATCTACTATACTGGCCGTGTACCCAATCGAATAGCTCGCAATCTCCAATCCTCCGCAACTACACTGGGCGAGTGGTTTCGGAGATGGAGAATCGAGGTAAATCCAGACAAAAGTCAGGCTGTCCTCTACTCGAGACCCCGACACAAAATATCCCCACCCCCCCGATCACCATGTACGATAAACCTATTCCTTGGGAGAAAAAGGCTAAGTACTTGGGTGTCGTACTCGACCAACACCTAACCTTCGCGGAGCACATAAGACAGGCCCGCTTGCGGGCCGCTTTTGCTCAAGGTAGGCTTCATAGTATCCTAAATAAAAACAGCACTATGTCATTCAAGTGCAAAATGCGTACGTTCACCACGGTCATTCGACCAATCATGACGTACGCTGGCCCTGTCTTCGCACACGCCAAGACAGGGCCAGCGTACCCTCTACATAAAATGCAGACTCTTCAAAACCGCTTCCTCCGCAACGCGGCGGGAGCTCCCTATTTTGTCCGTAACGAAGAGCTGCATGTAGACTTCAGACTCCCTACCATCCAGCAGTTCTTGAAACGTCTCACCAAGCGTTTTATGGATACTGCTGAAAAACATCGAAACCCCCTAATCGTATCGGCCGCCCGATACGTACCCTCCCATCGTACGCTAGCATCTCCAAGGTGCGCCGTCCCAGACATACCCTACTCATACCTGATGACCCCACCACTCTGCTCCAGGAGAGCCGTAGGGAAACCAGCACACTACGTAAACGCAGACCGCCGTCGTTCCGCCCTCGCCGTCCAGGTCCGTCGCGAAGACCTAGTCAATGCCCTCCCAGTCTCTTGCCAGCACGCGCCGCTGAGCCAACTGATTCCCCAAATAATGGAAACTTGATCCAGCCTTCCCTTGCTGTCCCTCCCCCAGTGACGCCCTAAGCCGAGGCCCTTTTTTTTTTTTTTTTTTTTTTTTTCTTTTTTTTTTTTTTTTTTTTTTTTTTGGGGGGGGTGGGAAATCATCTTATGACTCTTTCCGCTCTGGGGTGGAGCGGAAGGGCGTGGCAGACTCTTACTGACTAAAACCCACCCCTGTTCCTCCCTGCCCTACGCACCCGGGGGCGTGGTAACTCTTTCGAATTTATCCTCCACCCCCGGGCAGAGGGAGTGCCCTTAGCGTAGTCACTTAGTATATAAGAATTTATAAGTCCTGGCTGGAGGCTTTAATAAATTAGAGCCTTCACAGGCAAGCTCGGTTAAGCAGACGACAGCCTCCTAGGCTGACCTGCAAGATGTCCATCAAAAAAAAAAATAAAAAAATAAAAAAATATAAAAAAAGGGGCGGAGCCAGTCGCGCGCTGGCATTCGAACGGGAAGGCTGTGTCGTTCGCTGCTTCGCCGTGCTGTTGTCCGACTAAGCGAATACGTATGTGTTAGCGCAAAATATTTACAAACTTTTTATATTAGTGTGTGTTCATAGACTAACTTCCCGCAGAGGACCCAGTGTGATCGTGCGCGTGGACGCTTTATATTCGTAGATTTTTTATTTGAATTTGCAAATACTTTTTGTAAATATTGTGCATTGTGTAAAATAATAATGCCAAGACCAAGTAAATCAAGAAAATATGCAGTTCTAAGGGCTAAGACAATGAATCTGGTTAAGTAAGTACATACCTACATAATATACCAAAATAATAATATCTACACTCTATTCGCTGAGAGAAAAAATTAAAAATAACAAACGATAAAAAAGTAAAATATTATGAGAATATGTTGTATTTCATTAAACAACCAAATACCTACACACATTTCAAACATTTATTATTTTCGTAAAGTAACTGTATTTTACAACAATATCAATATTATAGGTTTCAACAAAAAATAAAATATTATTAAAACCAAAACCAGTACCTAGTCGAAAACCGGCCAGTGCGCGTGCGCGGACTTCGCACATTTAGGGTTCCGTACCAAATTTCAAAGAAAAAATCTTATTTATCAATATAGTGGTATTTGTTATTAAAATATAATTATGTAACAATAAACATTATCACTATAACTAGTCAATGGGTAATTAAAAAATTCTTCGGAACAAATTTTTGTGACAGACGACGGACAGACAGAAGGACTACGTGAGTGACAACAATACTCCCTTTGGACCATTCGGTTGCAGAACCCTAATAAGCATATAGAAAGCCTGTAAATCGCAACTGTTATGATAACAAATTAAAGAGAACTACCAAAGTAACCATTATGCCTTGTAAGGTTGTATTTTTAAAATTTGTCGGATTATAACCGTTTGACGTTTGTTTGTTTGTTTGTCTACAAAAAGTTTTTTCCCGCAGCGAATAGTGTATACCTAAGTACTTCTTTAGCTTTAGCTTTTGTAGAAAAGAATATAATTTATTGTAATCCGCTAGACTGTGGGAAAATCAAAATTTGATTTTGGTCAAAAATGTCTCATCTGTGGCGGTAATACATTTAGACCGCTGCCCCTGATGTATAATTATATTGACCGTTATTAAATGTTCCAGGAAATCTAGAATGAAATCATCAGAATCGATAGACCCGACAACATCTGAAAAAATGAAGAAAAAGAGGTTGAAGAGAAAAATCAAGAAAACGAGAACGAAGAAGAAAACATAGAACAAGATTTTTTCTGGAAATCGAAATTTCGAAAAGTAAATATATGTGAATACGGAGAAATAAGTGAGGATGAAGAAGTTCAGCCAACCAAAAGAATAAAAATACTTGGTGAAAGAAAGTTATATTTCAGTGAATTTTAGTTATAAGTAATCTATTGTTGTATAAAAAATATAACAAATAATATGTCATACACTAGTGCTAATAATACTACCTTCACTACCTACCTAACTAACCTACCTACCTACCCTACCTACCTACCTACAAACTCTACCTACCTACCTAATCTACCTAGACACCTTCCTGAGACTAACGAATATTTGATAAAATATTAGCCGAATTGGTCCAGCCATTCTTGAGTTTTGAGCTTAGCTACTCATTCATTTATATATAAATATATAATTTAGTAAAATTAAAGTCGTTACGGGTCGTCAGAAGCCCGAAAGTCTGACAACCAGTCTTACCAAGGGGTGTCGTATTACCTAGTTACTGGACTGTGGAGGTCAGATAGACAGTCAGTATTCAGCTGCATCTGGTTAGACTGGCAGCTGACCCCAAGATAGTTGGGAAAAGGCTAGGCAGATTAATTAATTGATATAATTTAGTTAAAAAGATACATCAGGCTGATTAATTATACTAAAGGTAGGGGTTTTACCCGCGACCTCGAAAGCTTTTAACAATTTTATTCGTAACTATCTATAGCCCGAAAAGTACAGCCTTATCAACTGATAATAAATAAAACCAAAATTGGACCTCTTCATATGCGGTACACATAAGAATAAACTTTTACGATGATTTGATCTTCTGTGATTTCCATACTGTACCTACTGTGACGAGATTAGGCACGGCGACGCGCGGTGGCGGTGCGCCGCAGGCTGCAGCGGCGCTCTGTTGCATACGAGTAGCGGAGTGGCGCGGAGAGGGGTCGCTGGTCGTTAATTCCGCCCAAATGCACAAGGTCATTATAGTCGTGTATACAAGCCTAGTTGGAAGTTCAGCATGTGCTAAAACTAAGGTGACAATGTTAGCACTAGTAGAGTAACCTTGCTTTCACTTTGAAGGTCACTCGAGCATTTGGCATCTCAATTACATATTACCCTCAATGACAACACACCAAAATTCACTTTTTAAGGCTGCTCTACACGCCAACGGCCTTGAGCATGTGGGCGGAGCCAACCTCACGTAGCCGCGTGATTTACGCTCACATAGAAATGATTATCGCGCGCGGACTGTGATCAAAGAATATGCGTGGACGCAGAGATGCGACTAGCAGTGGAATAATTCTTGCCTACGAGCTACGATTCCGTAAAATATTTACGTATATTTTAAGTTTTTACTAGACATTATTTTTTATCATATTAAGAATATACGTAGGTCAAGTAAAACAAAATAGGTTAGATTAAAATCTACTAACGTACAGATGTTTTAAGTTATTATGTTCGTTTAAAAATACTAAGTAAGTAATTTAAAAATGACAAAAACACAAACTGGAGTGATAACAATATAGCATAAAGTCAAATCTAGTCATCTAGCCTCTTTCAAATTAAACAATATCGATTTAGCTTTTTAGAGTAACACTCTCATCCCACCCTCAAAACTATATAAATGATTGAACATTTTTTTATAGAATAGAAAAGTAGGTACCTACTTACTTCATTTGCCTAGACTACCTACTTACATAAAAACCGGCAAAGTGCGAGACGGACTTGCGCACCGTGGGTTCCAACTATAGTTGCAAAACTTCTGAAAAATTCGGAATAATTCCGGAATACTTCTGGGAAAGTTTCTTTAAATCAGAATTATTCAAAATGAATTTAATGAAGATTTTTATTTTTTTTGCTGAAAAATCGTATTTTGCATCGATCGTCGATCGCCGACGCCGCTGCCCCTCTGTGCGTCGGCCGCTGCCGCCGCGCGCGCAGGCTGTGGCGGTGCGGGGTGCGGTAAGAGCGGAGATGCTCCCCGGAGAAGTTTTCCCCCCTCGCGAGAAAGATTCGTACCCCGCAATCGAATGTTTCCGCCGAATATTTCGCCCGAATAATTCAATGGGAATTATATGTTGATATTTTTATAGGTAGATATGTTAGCCTGCGATTAACAGGATTTTTATTCTTTTGTTTTTAGGTAGGTACCTACTTATTTCGAAATCGAATGCTATTTTTATAAATGTCAGTTGTGGAATAAAAAGCCAGGCCTAGCATATTTGATTTGTTTTTTGAAAAAGGGTTACCTATGTTTTTGGTTAGTTTGTATGTAGCTCTGTACGCATCGCGAGTATTCGCGAGTCGCATAGGTAGATATTAATCATTACCTACCTACTTAACGCGTATAATAGCCCAGTCAATAAAAACAAACAAAGGAAAACCTTGCAAGCAAACACGTTTTGATTTGATGCGGTTTTCAGAAAAGTATTTTTTATACTTAGGAGCCGGTTTTGGTACCTATATTAACAGACTTAAAAAAAAGGAGGTTATGAGTTTGAACCGTATGTATGTATGTTTGTCCGCGATCATCTTGCGTTTGGCTGAACCGATTTTGATGCATATTTCAGAACAGTATTATTAGTCACTTTATGTATACGTGACTTAAAAAAATGTTGAAATAAAAAATAAAAATAGGTAGTAAGGTCGATTTTCCTGGTTTTTCTTGACAGTTGAAATATTCCCAAAGTTTCGGAATATTTCGGAATACTTCCGAAGTATTCGACGGGAATGATTCGGAATTTTTCCCGCCAGCATCTATACTATAGTTGCAAAACTTCTGAAACATTCTGAATAATTCCGGAATACTTCTGGGAAAGTTTCTTTAAATCAGAATTATTCAAAATGAATTTAATTAAGATTTTTAATTTTTTTGCTGAAAAATCGTATTTTGCATCGATCGTCGATCGCCGCCCCCGCTTCCCCTCTGTGCGCCGGCCGCTGCCGCAGCGCTGGCGCCGCGCCGCGCGCGCCCGACTGCCACGAGTCGTGCGTGCGTGCAGGCGATGGCGGTGCGGGGTGTGGTAAGAGCGGAGATGCTCCCCGGAGAAGTTTTCCCCCCCGCGAGAAAGATTCGTACCCCGCAATCGAATGTTTCCGCCGAATATTTCGCCCGAATAATTCAATGGGAATTATATGTTGATATTTTTATAGGTAGATCTATGTTAGCCTGCGATTTATTCTTTTGTTTTTAGGTAGGTACCTACTTATTTCGAAATCGAATGCTATTTTTATAAATGTCAGTTGTGGAATAAAAAACCAGGCCTAGCATATTTGATTTGTTTTTTGAAAAAGGGTAGTTATGTTTTTGGTTAGTTTGTATGTAGCTCTGTACGCATCGCGAGTATTCGCAAGTCGCATAGGTAGGTATTAATCATTACCTACCTACTTAACGCGTATAATAGCCCAGTCAATAAAAACAAACAAAGGCAAACCTTGCAAGCAAACACGTTTTGATGCGGTTTTCAGAAAAGTGTTATACTTAGGAGCAGGTTTTGGTATTTTAACCGATTTAAAAAAAGGAGGTTATGAGTTTGAACCGTATTTATGTATGTTTGTCCGCGATCATCTCGCGTTTTGCTGAACCGATTTTGATGCAGTTTTCAGAATAGTATTATTAGTCACTATATGTATACGTGACATAAAAAAAAGTTGAAAAATAGGTAGTAAGGTCGATTTTCCTGGTTTTTTTTGACAATTGAAATATTCCCAAAGTTTCGGAATATTTCGGAATACTTCCGAAGTATTCGACGGGAATGATTCGGAATTTTTCCCGCCAGCATCTATAAATTGCTGACCTATTTGAACATCAATATTTGTGACACGCTTAGTTCCGAGGCGGATGTTGTGGGTTGACATGTAATAGAGTGGTAGTTCGTATCCAACACAGGACATTTTGGGTGTCAAATAACGAAGAAACCAAACTAGAAACACCGGCTTCCGAAATTAAAGTTATTTTGCATTTTTTTGTATTATTTATGGCAGTCGGTTGTATTTTTTTTTGTAAAAAGTTTTTTTATTTTTCACTTTTTAGTTTTTGTACCTCATTCTAAAACTAAATTAAGTTATGCCCGAATTGATAGCCCCAAAAATAGGGAATTTGAACATAGTTGGTGAAATTAGGGTGTATCAGGGTGAACTGTACAAATCTGAGTACCCCTTCAGAGCGTATTGTTGTGAAGTGGTGAAAACAATATACAGACATACGATTGCAGCAATTCTGGAAGGTTTGCTATCATTTATTGAAGAGTTCCATTGTGTATCTCCGAAGTTCTTTATCAGATCTTCACCAAATTAAAATGGGACCATATGTGAAGCAACAGCTTTCAAATAAAAAAAATCTTCAAAATCGGTTCACGTAGTAAGAAGTTATGAGGTTAACATACATAAAAAAAAATACAGTCGATTTGAGAAACTCCTCCTTTTTTTGAAGTCGTTTAAAAATACAACCGACTTCCATAAATAATACTAAAAAATGCAAAATAACTTTGATTTCGGAAGTCGGTGTCAAATAACGAAGAAACCAAACTAGAAACACCGACTTCCGAAATTAAAGTTATTTTGCATTTTTTAGTATTATTATGGAAGTCGGTTGTATTTTTTTTGTAAAAAGTTTATTTATTTTGTTGTTTTGGCATGCTTTAATCTAGTATTTTTAATTGCATTAGTTATTGTACTGTTTCCCTTTAAGGAAAGTAAGAATCAATCTGCGTAAGAAATCAAACTGGATTTCCAAAGGAATTAGGCTCAGTAGTAAGCGTAAGAGACAAATGTTATGGCAATACAGGCGAGCCCCTACTTCTAAAAATAAACTTTTATTAAAGCAATATACTGCTCGTTTAAAGAAAATAATAGCATTGACCCAAAAATCTCAGAATGACTTTCACATAAATTCGGCCAGGAATAAATCTAAAGCGACTTGGAACATTATCAATAAAAATAAGATTAACTATCCTAGAGAAAATATACCTGAATATGTAACAATAAATGGCAATAAATTACATAAACCTGAACTAATTGCACAAGCTTTTAACGACCATTTTATTGACGAAATCAAACCGAATAATTCTACTCCTTCCTATACAAATATTGAGACTAATTGTGACTCCATATTTATTTCTCCTACAGTACCAGCAGACATAGTGGCTATAATTCGCTCTCTAAATAATACCAATAGCCATGGATATGATGGCATTATTACAAAAGTAGTCAAACATGTAGCGCCATTAATAGGTCCTCCTGTAAGTTATATCATCAATCTTTGCATTGAATATGGCCATTTCCCAGACAAATTAAAAATTACTGTTATTAAACCTATTCATAAAAAAGATGATAAAAGTATTATGGGTAATTATAGACCGATTGCGCTTATTCCTATTTTTTCCAAAATAATAGAAAAGGTGATATACAATAGTCTTTTGTCATTTTTTGGAAAGCATGACCTCATAGTCAAAGAACAATTTGGATTCAGGAAAGGAAAATCCATTAATATGGCGGTCTATGAGGCGGTCAAGAAAATTGTTTCTAGTGTTGATGCTAGAACTCCAGTAGCGGCATTGTTCATGGATATGTCTAAAGCTTTCGACCATGTAGATCATGATATACTGCTAAACAAGTTAGAGCGTTATGGGATTCGAGGAACTCCACTAAACCTATTAAAATCTTATCTCTCTGATCGCACTCAAATCACAACGCTTGATAGGCTATGTGCGAGCTCGAAAGTTGAAAGAACATACCGGTCACGTCCTAGAAAAACTACTTATGGTGTTCCCCAAGGTAGCATTCTTGGCCCTCCATTATTTAACATTTACATAAATGATATGCCTAAGGTCAGTAAACACCAGATGGTATTATTTGCTGATGACAGCACTATTTTATTCTCTAATAATGACATTAATATCCTTGAAAATGACATAAACGACTACCTTAAAAATATAATAAATTGGTTAGTTAGTAATAATTTAAAAATAAATCTTGACAAAACTACAGTAATGACATTTTATCAAAGAAAAAATAATCCGAAACTTAATATAAAATATGGTAACGTAACAATCTCTGAAAGCGACAGCACAAAATTTCTGGGTCTTTACATAGATAGTCATCTGACCTGGAAACATCATATTGATGCTTTGTCAAAGAAGCTTAGCCAATATGCGTATGCTCTGTACAAACTATCTAAAACAGTTAACCGCATTACAGTGCAAATAGCTTATAATGCTTATGTGGCCTCTAGCATTAGGTACGGAATCATTTTCTGGGGCAACTCCACTGACAGAGACATTGCTTTTAAAGCTCAGAAAAAATGCTTGCGATCTTTTACCAAATTAAAATCGATTAACAGTTGTAAACCATTTTTTAAGGAACTTAGTTTGCTCACTCTACCATCTATGTACATATATGAAATGGGAGTGTTTGTTCACTGTAACCTGCATTTGTTCGTGAAACTGCGCTCTCGCCGTTATCAGAATACCATTCATGTTTCCTCTCATGACACCGCATTTTTCGGCAAAAGTGTGCTAGGTATGGCCCCAAAAATATATAACAGCATACCTGCAGCTATCAGAAATAAAGAATGTCTGGGATCCTTTAAGAGGTGTTTGTTTAAATTCCTGATAGATAGATGTTACTACTCCATCACTGAGTTTACTACTGATAAACGGAGGTATGACGATTCCGACTTGCTGATTGACTGATTTATTGACTTGTTTATTTTTCGTATTTATTGGTTTAGTATGAATGTGTTTATAGGTATATCTAAAATTGTATTGACCTGTTTACCTAATTGACATATTTACTTTAAATTGATTATTCTATTAATGTGATTCTATTGACATGCCACTTTCATTGAAATTGTGTACCTTATTGACATATTTTAATTGAATCGTTTTTCTATTTTTTATATTGTAATCTTTTATTTTTAATTGATATGCCATCTTAATTGAAATTGTTTATTTATATTGATTTTGTACGCCATATATTGGCAAAACATAGTGCACATATTTTTGACCATATACTATCTGTAACCATACCTATGTTTTACAAAATAAATGATTGATTGATTGATTGATTGATATTTGTTTTGATTTCACGCTCAATTTTATATTATTAAGTTTTCATTGTTATTGCAGAATTACACACACACATAAACATCACGCTCATCCTTCACTCAATTAAACACACGTTATTCAAGCGAGTCGAAACCCTTTACTGTGGTGTTTACCCTAACCCACTTTCTCCTGCACTATGTCAAATCTTTGCTTATAAAGCTACTAAAGTTCCAGAACTGAGTTTATTCGACTTTACATTCAGCATTACGTCACGTATTAGGCGTGACTGTATTTTTCTCATTGTACAATCAAATGCCTACTATGCAAACTATTAACGAAATAAACTCTGATCTGGACGCTATTCAAGTAGCTAAAACTATAACCTGTGACGTAGAAAATGCAAAGAATCATATTGAAATGAATAAAAATACTATCAACAGCCTGTCTCAAAATATTCGTAGCATTAACTGTAATATGCCCAATTTCGTTACGGTTCTACAAAGATCTGAAATACCTTGGGATATTTTAGTACTTACAGAATGCTGGTACTGCAAAGTTCATCCCTTCTCTCGACAACTATATAGCGACCACCTCACACAAAACTCAAAATGAAGGAGTTGTCATCTACTATAACAAGCTTCTTAATGTAATATCTGAAGAACCCTCAGTTACTGACGCTAATTGCCTTGTATTAAAACTGGATCGCGATACTTGCATCGTAGGATTATATCGCCCACCTAGTCAAACAAACACTGTAAAATTTATAGACTCAATTAACGCGCTATTAAACAATCTTAAAACTTTTAAAAACATTTTCTATTGTGGTGACATAAATATCAATATAGTTCCAAACAGTTCCGATAAACGGTCATACGACTACCTAAACAGCTTAGCTGGCCATGGCTTGCTCCCGGCTCATACTCTGCCAACGCATGGGATAACATCTTTAGACCACATGATGCTGAAAACTAAAATGGACGCTTGCTGTTTTGTTTTTGAAAAATCTATCACTGACCACGAGAGTGTAGCTATTAGTTGTAGACCAAAAACACGTATCTTAATAAACAATTTTTTGACTCTTAACGTCTCTAAAACAAAGTACATATCATTTGCTCAAAGATCTAACTTGCTCCCACCCTCAACTCTAACGATTACTGCTCACACCTGTAGGATTAAAAATACCCAGTGCTCTTGTTCTTCCCTTGAAATGACCGAGAATATTAAATACCTTGGAGTCACTATTGACCAATATCTCTCTTTTAAACCACACATAGAAACCCTCGTGACCAGGTTACGAAAAATAATTTACATATTCAAAACCCTGAGACACTCGGCCGACCGAAAACCTATTAAGATGGTCTACTACGCATTATGCCAATCACTTATTGATTACTGCATCACATCATGGGCGCGAAAACACACCTCATCGAAGTTGAAAGGGCATAACGTGCCATACTCAAGGTTGAAGCTGGTCTTTCCTTTCGTTTTCCGACTACTGACCTATACAAAGAATGGGATACTCTCACTGTCAGACAAACGTTCATACTACGTACATTACTTAAAAAACATTCTCAAATGCAGTTTGACGCTGAGCTACTCAAAGATAACCGACAAAAAAGGGTAGGGTATGTCCCACGGCTCAATACAAATCCACACTCCCTAAAAGATTCTATTGTTAATAAATTAAATAAATTCCTAAACCTATATCCAAAAACTCGATCAAGCTGTATTAGAGAAATAAAAAAATACTTAAAAACCTTAGACTATCATAAAACTGAAAATCTTCTGACCGTTCTGAATTAAAACCCTACACATAAATAACTGTTCCTCACCTCCTTGAAAAACTCCTCTCGCTGCAACTCACTCCACAAAAGTCACCTTCACTCACACACTGCTCATCTGAATTACTCACATACATCTCCTACTAGTCTAACACTTCACACAAGATAAACACTCACTCACACATCGACTCATAGCATGACTCAAAACTTCTGCAGAATTATAGGTAGGAATTTTATTTTTGTTTTTTTAATTGTGTTTTATTGTTATTTATTCTTTTTTTGTTTGTTTAAGCATATTATTTTACTTTTCTTTAGTTTTTTTTTTTGCTATGCACATTATTTATCTTCAACTCTTGCACGGTATCTCTGTAAAATCAAATTCTAGCCGTGGAAGGGGCCTGGTGACCTGTAACATAGGTTTTTTCCCAAAAACTTATATCAGGCACCAGTCTCTCACAAGGGTGGAATACAGCTGAGACATTTTTTTTTTGGTACTTAGCTATGAGGCAACTTTGTGAAGAGAGAATAAATGATAAACTATTATTATATTATTGTACGTCTAACAAAGTAGCTTTGCGGAAAAAATATTGCTGGGAAACGACGTTTATTTTTAGGTATGAAAAAAAAACTATTTTATATTGCACGCAATGTAACGCGAACCCAGGCAAGTGGAATTAAATCCCGCCCCCTTTGATCTAAGCCACGTAGGTACCTACTTGACGGATACGTTTGATATCCATTGCGTTTTTGTAACTTCAAATGCGTAATTTCGAAAAAAAAAAATATACTGCGGGCTAACATATTGCGATCAATCGGTCGTTCGTACCCCGTACATGCAACTTGGCTGCAGGTCACGCCCTTAGGCCAATAAATAAGCGTCAATAAGTTACCGTTATCAGAAGTTCATGGTGTCCGAGGGCGGAGCAACTTCACAAGAATATGAAATCTGAATTGGGTTGATTACTAAAAAAGTCTAATTAGTCTGTCAGTTACATAACCAAAAAATATTGGACACGTATTTTTTCTTATTTCACATAAACAAAAAACCGGCCAAGCGCGAGTCGGACTCGCACACAAAGGATTCCGTACCATAAGCTGAAAAAAACACGTTTCTTGTATGGGAACCCCTTTGATTTTTTTTTTATTATTTGTTGTTATAGCATATAGCGGCAACAGAAATACACATTCTGTGAAAATTTCAACTGTCTATTTATCGCCGTTATTAAGATCGAGCAAAAAAAGCCAAAAACCACTCGTTTGTAATAGGGGAGCCCCCTTTAATTTTTAATTTATTTTTATTATTTGTTCTTACAGTGGCAACAGAAATACATAGTCTGTGAAAATTTCAAGTGTGTAGCTATTACGGATCGTGAGATACAGCCCGCTGACAGACGGACGGACAGCGGAGGCATAGTAAAGGGGTCCCGTTGGTTACGCTTCGGGTACGGAACGCTAAATATGAAGACGATACAGTGCGTTGCAATGTCGCATGACGTCAACCCTGACACCTGAGTTAAAATTGTACCACTTTTTTCACTCAAAAGTAACGTAACAAGCGGAAAACTTTAATGCCTTTTATCTTTGACATTTTTTATTGATTTGATACAGCAAAAAATATATGGACAATAATTTTGGATAATCTATAGGAGTAGGTACGGACTAGATAAATAGAATTATTTTTTTTTTACCCTGGAAACAACCCTTTTGAAGATTTTTGTTCCGCAAAAATCAATCTGACTACCTTTACGTAATTCCTATAAATTCAGCAACCCACCCCGTGCCACCATTATTCATGGTGGTTACAAATACTATCTTCACAAAGTTATCCTCGCTCGTGTAGTCTGCTGGCGTGTCCTCACAGAAAGTCCGTACTACTACACCCTTACTGTCCACGAGCTGCACATAATTCTGATCACAATTAATACCTAAGTCGAACGTAGTGAAACGTAGCAGTAAACGTGTTCCGAAGGAAGTCTCTAGCTCCCACTGGCAGCTCGCTACCTGCCTGTAAACGTTAGGGTACAAGGGACTGGTGACTTTACCTACTATACTTTGCAGTTTTCCACCGCATCCACGACCTTTATCGGACATCACGTAAACCACATCAAACATTACACGATGTCCATCATTTTCATGATTGTGGAATAATAAATATTGACCAGTGGAAAAGATAGGGTTATTACTCTCATATTCTGAATGAATTTTGTCGAGGCTGGGCGCAGTAGTGTTCTTTCCATCAAAAATTTCAAGATAACACTGTTCGTTCCAGTAACATGGGACGGCGCTCAACAAATACGCGGATATCGTGTAGTTCACTGGAGCAGTGATGAGCGTGTAGCAGTCGTGGTTGGCGTTACTACTGTCATAGTCACTTACATAAACAGCCTGGACACGTCCGTGAGGCTCTGTGTAATTTCTGCCACAAAATCCTGTGAATACTGCTTCTATTTCTACACCTTTGTATACTTTAGAATCCGACTCCGACCATGTAAATAAGTTTATAGACGTACTTCCATAGACATAAAAGTCCGTAGGCTCCTTATGTCCGCATAATTCAAAACGATCGGGAAAGCGCAAAGCGCTGCCGTAAAAGTTATTAAGGCTAAAAAAGTCATCCACACGTTGGTTTAAGATATAATCTTTTCCAAGTGTACCATTCCGAACGCTTGGATTGCTAAATATAACCAGCTTGTCTCTATCGCAGCGCTTCGCGCCTGTGCTATCAGCGACAGGAGGCTGTAAGTCTAACTCTTTAACAGTGATACGTAGTAAATAATATGGAAAGGCACTTACATCCAAGTGATATATACAATGAAGCCCGCGAGGAATGGACCCGGTTTCATAACCGGGAGATTTCAAGGTTTGTGGCGTATTGCTCACTGAAATGAAGGAGGTCCCACATACTGACGGCTGAGCTGTTAAAGTGGAAACGAAGCCTTGACTTCCTATTTCGCCATCCGTTGAAAGCCTGACGCTCATCACATTTCCAGAAGAAATTAATTGCGGCGGGAGGGTGTGCCCACAATAGGTTCCTATTACTAAGCTGTTAGGATTTAAGCCATCTTTTATTTCGACTAAGTCGCAATCGCATTTACTGTATCCCAAAGCAGTTTGATTGATTTTTTCGCAGGGGGCTAGGTGGAACAAAGTGAATTTGATTTTAATTACAGTGTCAGGCGGTGATACTATTGACCAATGACAATCTAAGTAATCCTCGTAAACAGAATGACCCATGAAAGGAGAATCTAGAGCTTGCGATGAAGTGTTTGTTAAATTAATGAGTCCACCACATTTAGCTGCTTCAGAATAACTGAAGTAAACTTGAACTTTGAAGCCTGTCAAGCTTATGCTATGGTCTGATACGAACTGTAAAATCGCCGTGGGCCCCTTGCTTCTTAGTGTTGTGGTTGAGTTGACATTACCACACATTAGCGCTAAGCGTTTATCTTCATCAATTGTGTGTCCCTCGTATAGTGCGATGTAATCATTATGACAATCTGAAGTGCTTTCTAAGTCAATATAGAGGAATTTAAGTACAACGATCTTGTTAGGTGGTGCGTCAATAACCCACGTGCAGTTCATATTTGTTTCGTAAGTATCGTAAAGCGATGATGCGAGCACTGTACTCTCGTTTACTTTGCCTCCACATGAATATATAAAATAAGCAATTCTAAACCCTCTCTTCTGTATATATTTATCACTCTTAAATATCAATGATATTTTTTCAGGCAGTGTTATGACTGGTGGAATTTTATCACCGCAGTAAACTTGATACAGATAACTATAATCTGACTGGGCTGATATTGTTAAATTGTCAGACATGCAGTCCGGAGAAGAGCCTTCTAATTCAAAATCAAGGAATCTTAATGCTACTTTGTTGTTTGGAGCAGATATTTCATATTCGCAACTCATACGAGATTTGTAATTGTATGGAAAGCCTGGACTGTATAAAAATTGTTCCTTTTGAGAGGCTACGTAATTTCCACCGCAAATAGTATCCCATTCGGCTTTAAATCCATCTAGATTTTTGTCGGCATCTGTACGTAAGACAACTTTCAAGCGATTTAAAGTTGAATTATATATAGGTGGTATGTTTCGTCCACATACCTTTGCTATTTCCGTATAATCGTCGTCCTTCCAGTCATAAATAATGACAGCATCTTTAGTACAATTAGTTGTATCCTCAATAAAAAATCGATCCACAAATTTAAGAGATACTCTGAACCCTAGATTGGCCTGTATCTCCCAGGAGCATTCCTGGTTAGGTAAGTAATTTTTAGGATAATTTGGCGATGTAAATATGGTTTGGTAAAAACTAAGAAATCCGCCGCATTGTTCAGTAACAGATCTAATCATAATATTTATGTTCGTGTTGTTTTTCATATTCGAGTGATACTCAATGTACATGTCACTAAAATGCACAACTAAAGGACTACTTAAAGTCGTTGTTCCGCAATATTTCTCTTCCCCAACTGAATGTGAGTATTGTCTTAAGTTTGAATTTATTATAAAATATTCGTCATCACAATTAAGCGTAAAATACCCTTCCATTTTAATTTCAACTCTACTAGTCGAGCCAGTAACAATCCAAGCGCAGTCAATAGTATCATTATATGAATCGGGTATATTTAAAATATTAACAGGATTTTCTCCTACTTCAATAACACCACCACACGGTTGAGGTTTCCATTCTAAATGGAAATAAAACGAACTAGATTTACTTTTTGTTGCAGTTACATCAATTATTGGCGATGGAATTCTATATGATACTTCGGTGTTCCCACAAATTTCCCGAGAGAATCGATTTTTAACAGCTGACTTAATAACGACTTGGGGATCAAAGAATTTACAACGTGTTCTGACTGCAGATGAATTCATCGTGGCCGTTAAAAATATAGAATTGTAAGTAAGATTTGTTATGAGACTATTATCATAATAGTTTGTGTTTGCTTGACTATTATAATGCCAGTCACAAGAATACGATCGATTTAGATCCGGTGACAGAAGAACCTGGTTGAAATCAGATAGGTCACCGCCGCATAGGGCTTCTTGGTCAGAGCTAAACCTAGCTTTGAAGCGGTGCGAGGGAGCTGTACGGTTGAGCCATACATAAAGTGCCAATTTGTTTCCAGAAGACTCAAAAACGTTCGTTCCAGGAATGTAATCTTCGCTAGGGATTGTTTGAATAGCAGTATGGAACGTAACGTCGTTGAAAATGTCAATTCTGTGCCTTTCTACGTTCATGTCTATTAGCTCTAGATGCACTCTTCGAGACTTGTTAGGCACTTTTATTTGCCACATGCAGTACCTTAATGTGGTGTCTTGAGGGTAACTTGGAGACGTTAAGTAACCGTCTGGATCGGTTACTACGCCACCACACATAGGTCGAGAAGAATTAAAGCTTAATCGAAATCCTCTACTGTCCGATACTTGATCCCATGCATCCGGCTTACCTATATACAATTTTATGATAAACTCGTTTGTTGAAGTTTCAATCGGAGCAAGGGAGCGTTTATCATCATTGCATATGCTTTTTACTACGGTGATAGTATTATTGGTAAGCACAGATTCTTCAATTGTTAGTTTGGTTCCGCAAGATAACTCAGATTGAGGTAACTGAATGTCTTCTGGTTTAATTTGGAAAATGTGTCTTGGCGGTCCGATAATGTGCCATTCACAGACTGTTCCATCTTTGAGCCATTGCAGGTGTGGATATCCAGGGGATTTGAGTTCACCGAAGTCGGTGATAATAGTTCCACCACACGTATCAATGGACACGTTGGCTCTGAATCCATTTCGCGGATTTTGGACCTGAGTTATATATTTAATATACATTGTATTGCCAGTACTCTTAATGGTTTCATGTTTATCATTGCCACAATATCGGCCGTGCAGGGGAGAAAACTTCGATGATCCAAACCGTATTTCGACGGCTTCAGTTGCACAATCATCTTCATGGTCCAAGTCAAACCTTTCAATGAAATCTAGTCTTAGAATTTCTCCAGGTGGGCCGCTAAACACCCACTCACATTCTGAATATGGAACTGGTACCGATGGATAATTTGGTGAATTTATAACTTCCCAATTGTGATCAGCTGTTAGAGATGACGTTGAACCACATTCAAAGTTGTTCTCTTCGTAATTAACCACAAAACTTTGATACGCGAATGATCCTTTGGTGTAACTTATAAATAACGCGTTAGCAGAAGTTATTATATGTGCTTTATTTTCGTGATCGTAACCGCAATACTTTCCACTAGCCAAAAGGGGCGCTTCCTCAGAATCACCATTCCGTAAAATAACGTATGTTGAACAGTCGTCATTTGTATTTGTAATATTAAAATGATTTAACTCTAATTTAATAGTCCTGCCGGGGCGTACTTTGACGACCCAGTTGCATTGCGTTTTGGTCGAGTACCGATAACCCGGTTGTATGTCCCACCAAGTAGGACCAACTGCACCAGACAAACCAGTTACTAGTCCACCGCATGTCGATTTGACTTGAGCTTGAAATCCTGTCCTGGTAATGGATAAATCGGTTTTGAATTTAATTTTCATGTACGTGGATGAATTAAAGCTTGATAGTTTGGCTGATTCTGTTGTACACATATTTTCCTGGACCGGCTTCCAATTTCCAAGAGTGTCTGAGGAATATATAGAAACTGAATCTGCAAAACAAGAGTGGATGTCTTCGATATTAAAATCTAGGAACTTTAAACTTAAATGTCTTCCCATTTGTGATTTGTAAACCCATTCACATTTCAAATTGTTTGAATATTCCTTTGGATAATTCGGTGATGTAAAAATTATGGCACCGTTTTGAGGTAAAACCGTTACAGTCTCATTTGAACCACAGTTTACTCTCTCTTCATTTTCAGGTTCAACACTTCGAGAAGCTTTTGTCCAACTCATATGAAACTTCGAACCCGTGTTAGATTCATCCGTTGTAAGTGTCATGAAGACTACACTGGACGAACTCTCAATGACTTTGATTTCAACCAGTACACCATTTAGTTCCTCTAAGATTGGAGCTGTTGAATCATATCCATCATAAATAGTTAATTTGTTATAGTTTACCTCGCTATGGGAATAAATATCTAAAACATCAAGCGTAATAGATATAGTCTCTAAATCGGTAACAAGCACGCGCCAACTGTATTCACCGGATCCTAAATATCGAGTTGGGTACAATGGAGAAGATATCTCACCACTGTCTCCCGTAATATCATTTTCTCGTTGAAATCCATAATGCAAGAGAAAGCCTTGACCGCTAGTTTTGGAATTACTATGGAATTTAACATATATTTGTGATGCTGTACTATGATTGCTAGGAGTTTCACTGCTACAATAAACCCCCAGTAGTCGACCAGCTCCGTTAGTTTCGCGAACTTCTACGTAGTCGTCGTTACAACCTTCAGAGAACTCCAAGTCAAATCGCTCGAATTGGACGTATGCAGTGTTACCAGGGGATGATTTTAGTATCCACTCACAATCAGTGCTTACAGGATACGGGCCGGGGTAGTTCGGAGACGCTATGGTTCCTTCTTCTGAAGTTAATTGACCTCCGCAGGCGTTACTAAGTGGTGAATAGTGAGCTGCGAACATTCCAGTAACTCTACCAGTGTAACTGCCGTACTCTATCGTCAAAGCACTACCACGGCTGACGATCGTAGGTGGGACTTTGCGTCCACAATATTCACCAATTAGTGGAGCATTATTGTCATCTCCGTCGAGAACTCGTAGGAAAGAGGAAGGGCATGATCTATTTGTGATTATATTACTGTCTTTTGGCAACGCCAGAAGGGTCAATGTAAAATATATTTTTTGATCGGGCGAATCCGCAAGTATTGTCCAAATACAGCTTTTGTTGGTATGTTGAACAAAGTTGTCGCTTTCTATGATACCCTCATGTGCTGCCTTTATAAGAGCACCACACGTAACAGTAAAGTTGGCTTTGAAACCTTTGGCCGTTCCATAACCATCAGTTTTGAATTGCACAACTAAGCTATTGAATTTGCTAACAAATTGTGTTTTATTTGAATATGGACATATACGGAACGTGTAATTTGAGGAAGGTCTAAAGTTGCTTTCATAATCATAAATTTGAATCGTGTCTCCACAGTCAGGTTCCCTATCACTATAATCAGAAACAGAATAAATATCAAGATCCATAATGTTAAATTCGATGCGATGATATGCGGGGACGGAAATATACCATAAACAATCCATATTACTGTCGTAATTCTTTGGGTAGTTTTTAGAGTATATGAACCCAGATTTGGTAGTCATAGCACCACCACATTTCGAATTTGAAGATCGAAATTGTGCTGAGAAGTGAACATCCCTGAGTTTAGACCGTTTTGACAAACGCACCAACATGAAATTGCTATCAGACTGCGCAGACACGTATTCACGATGACAAGTTTTTGTAAGCAGTGGAGCCATTGTGTTTTGACCGTTATATACTTCAATAGCATCGTCAGTACAATTGGCAGTATCTGTCATATAAACCTCTGTAAATGTGATTATAATACTCTTACCTACTTGAGTTTCTATCAGCCACTCACAATCAATTTCCTGGTCGTTAGTTTTATTTTTATCAAGGCTGACGGTACCCATAGATTTTTTTATGTGTCCTCCACATCCGAAACTGATCCATTCTAATCGGAAACCAGATCTGGACATATAAATACCAGTGGCAAAAATAATTTGGAATGTATTAGTCTTTGTACTAATTGGGCTCGGAGTTATACTGCCACAGAGTTTGCTAGAATAATTTGGTTCAGATAACTCTTTTGTTTGCAAATAGTCAAGATTACAATCATCGTTATAAATATTATGACGACGACTCATCCAACTACGATAAAATCCGTGGCCTTTGTAAATATCAAAGTGTGTGAAAGTCACATTAATTTTGTTACCTTTCGGCACTGTGACGCTCCACAAACAATTTAATTGCAGCGGGTAATTACTTGGATAACCCGGACTCTCAATTACTCCGTACCTTCCAATTACATTATTATTACATATTGTTTGATAGTTAAGAAGGAATCCTTTACCGCCCTGGTATATATCAGATCTGAATTTAATGTAAGCATAATTGGTTGTTGTTTCGATATTGGCAATCACTGGGGACATGTAACAATGTTTTCCTAAAACGGCGGCACTCGTATCGCGACCGTCATATATTTCAACATAATCGTCTCTACAGTTAGGAGTTCTTTCAAGATCAAGCTCTGAAAATGTAATACGGATCCGTGAGCCTTCACTGGTAACTATTCTGTAGAAACATTCGGCGTTTTCGTTGTAATCATTTGGATAGTTAGGCGATGTTATAGAGCCAGACGGGCTCGTCAGAGTGCCTCCGCATCCTGTTATAGTACCGTCCCATTCAATTTTGAAGCCAGTCCCAGTTAAATAGAAATCAGAATGAAAGTGGAGGTGTAAAGCATTGGATAATGATACAATTCGTTTTGATTGGAACACTCCGCAATACTGGCCAATCAATGGTGAGTTTCCGCTGCCACCATTTCTTATTTCTAAAAAGTCACCAAGGTTACAACTATCTCTAATAGGTCGCTCCAGATTAAACTGTGAAATGTTTAGCATTACCTGTTGGCCGACCGGCACCGTGATAGTCCAAGTACAATCGCGATTGGGTTCGTATGAGCGAGGCCAGCCAGGAGAGTATATGACGCCATGAGTTTTAATATAAGATCCGCCGCAATGTGATTTATCATCCAAAAATGTATACGACAGAGAAAAACCTGAAGAACGAATACTACCATCAGACACAAAATTTAACTTGAGCCGGTTGGTAGATGTGGTCAAGGCGGGTGGCACGTGATTACCACAGAACTTGCCCAAAAGATTATTTTCATTATTTTCGTCTATCTCTAGCAACTCTAGGTAGTCGCTGCCACAGCCGGGCATGCCCTCGATGTCAAATCTGTTCCAAGTCAACTTTATGTGCATACCTTCAGGAGCAATTAGTAACCACTTGCAGTTCTGATAGTTATTGTAAGTAGCAGCGTCTCCGGATGGATGATTTATTAACCCAGTAGTTTCTCTAAGAATGCCCCCACACCCTGTATCGATCGTAGTATAGTTAGCGTAGAACCCTGTGCCCGAAAGGCTTAAATCTGATTTGAATTTTATGTACATATAATTAAGAGTGGATGTTTGTACAGGTGGCGTGTGCGCGGCACCGCCACAGTATCTGTCTAGTAAAGTAGAGTTCTGGTCGTGGCCGTCCCGGACCTCAACGCTATCGTACCGGCAATCAAAGTACCGGTTGTCTTCAATATCAAAATCTTGAAATGTTAATTGAATTGCTTTGCCGGGAACTGTTTTGAGGGTGTAAACGCACACTTTGTTCTCTGGATAACTGAACGGGTAACCGGGTGATTTTATAATTCCGCTATCTCCTTCCAAAGTTTCCTCGCATATGGCCTCGTACGTGATTCGGAAACCATCGGCGGGCGCACTCCTATCAGTTTTGAATTTAAAATAAAGCTCGTTTGACGATGATTTATATGATTTTGGAAAAGTAGTTCCACACAATTTACCAACTAGTCGTGAATCAGCAGAGGGACCGTCATAAATTTTTAAATAATCGTATATACATCTGAAAGATCGTTCCAGCTTAAATAATTTGAAGTCAATTTTTATCTTGGTGCCCAAGCTAGTTTTAATTTTGTACTCGCATAGTAAATTATTTAGATATTGCCCGTTGTAAGTGGGAGAAACAAGTTCCCCCTTTTCAGCAGTGTAGTAACCTCCACAGCCAGGAACGCCTTCGACAGGCGCATAAGCCATTTGGAATCCGTATCCCGAACCGTAAGCGTCTGAATGGAAGTGTATTAACATGTCGGAGCCCGCCGACTGGACGGGCGCGGGCTGCGTCGTGTTACAGTACTGATTGATAAGAGGATCTGTCAAGTGTTCACCGTCATAAATTGCTAAATAGTCGAAACTACAGTTTGAATGTGATTCAATATCGAGAGCAAAGAAATGAAGGTTAATCCTTTTACCGAGAGAAGTCGTTAAGTGCCAATAGCAATCGCGATTAGGAGGGTACGGACCAGGCGAGCCTGGGGAGCTGATGTGACCGTGCGTGGTGGCGTCGACCTGGCCCCCGCATACCGGGTTAATACTAGTCCAGTGTAATGCAAAACCGTCTTTAGCTACTGTTTTATCTGAATGAAACCAGAAATATAAATTGTTATGACTTGATACAATGTTACCGCCTTTAGGAAAATTATTTCCACAAAATCTTCCAAGAAGTTGGCTGGAAGACTTCCGACCATCGTGAATTTGTAGGAAATCGTACATGCATTCAGGGCTTCCTTCTAAATTAAATTTACTAAACGTTACATTAATTACTTTATCAGGAGCCGTGTGAATTACCCAAGCGCATTGAGAATTATGATTATACGTGGTATTAGTCGAAGGATAAACAATGCTGCCTTCTTCGTTATCTAGAACACCACCACAAGACTTTGTTCTTACCTGACACAAGGTGCCCGAGTACTGCGCAGTGCACTCGCAACGGAAGCCTCCAATTGCACTGTCATCTGCTCTGCAAATTCCTCCGTTGTGGCAAGGACTCAAACTGCAGACGTCGGTGGCCATTTCACAGTGAGCACCGCCGTAGCCCTTGAAGCAGATACAGGTGTAGCCGGTGCGAAGAGAATGACATTGTCCGTGGATGCCACATGGATTGACTTCACAGCCCTCAGTGAGGTTTCCCCCGCCTGTTGCAACGTAGCAGCCGCTGATTCCTATTCCATCGCCTGCCATGCCGTCGGGGCATATACATTGTGCTGACTGGCCAGTTGGCGACGTGCTTTCTATGCACTGCGCAGATGGGTGGCACCCTCCATGCCCGATGTTGCACGTGCCTCTCCAGGAGCACGTGATTCCGTCACCTTGATAGCCAGGTGGACATGAACCACATATTCGGGAGCCGATTGTGTTGTGACATGTTACTAAAGGACTACAGCCTCCGTTGGGAATGGTTGTGCATTCGTCGATATCGTAACAAGAGTAACCGTCGCCTTCATAACCAGAAGGACACTGTCCACATCGGAATGAGCCCGGCAGGTTGATACAGTCAACCTTGGGGTTCACTGAACACCGAGGACTTTGGTAAGATTCGCATTCGTTAATATCAGTCAAGCAAGCAACACCATCAGTACCATTCGTTGTCCATCCCTGGTGGCATATGCATTGAACACCTTCTCCTGAAGTTACTTGTATACAGGTTCCATGGCCGCACATTTCAAAGTCACCACCGGAGCAATCCTTAGCTTTCCTTGTACAGTGTAAGCCGAACCAACCAGATTTGCACAAACACTCATACGATCCTGGTCTGTTTATGCATGTAGCTCTATTTTGACATCCGAGATCCGTTCCAGCAAAATTCCGGCATTCGTTAACATCGACGTCACAATCTCTGCCTTCCCAGTTTGAAGGGCAAAGACAATGGTAACCGTTCACTAAGTTGAGACAAGTTCCACCATGCGCACACGAATGAGATGCACATTCGTCTTTTCCTCTGTTATTTAATTGAATTTGTAGATTTAATACTTTCCTGTGAATATTGTTGACTTTCCGCCAAAGCATTGATATATTGAAAAGAAAATCATTCGGAAGCGCGGATTCCTTGCTCTCCAATCTCTCGAGTCTTTCTAATATGCCATTTATGTTCTTTTCAGTGTTTTCATTATTCGATGGCTGGTACTGCGTTCCCTCACTCGGGATGTTTGGGTGGAGTACGTTGATATCACCAACAAAAATGCTCGATTTCGGTCCATTGGTGCGTAGATAAATATTTTTATCAAGCGCTGGTTCGAGAATTAGATCACCCCCAGAGGTCTTGATTTTTGGACGGTCTTGGTAGATTTCACAATCTAGAGGATCGAAACAAAGTATGGCTAGCAGGAAGAGATATTTTCCGAGTATGCTGGACATGGTCCATGTGTCTAGGTTTACGGTTCTGCTCGGACTGTCGCTGCGTTGGTGTTGCGACAGCCACCACGACTTGTATTATCGGATTAGGGGGCGTATTGCTGTACGCCCCTAGTGATGAGTATTTGTTTATGAGTAACCAATTCAGGCCATCTGGTGTACCTAATCGATTTTATAGTTTGAAATTATTTACATTTAACCTTTTCCTTGCTTTTAACTTTCGATTAGTTAGAAATCGTTTAGAATGTTCGTCGGTTGGCTGAGCTCCTTAAAGTTCTGAGTTGAGCTTCACGATAACTAACAAATGCTTGCACTGTCTGGACAGGTCAACTCGAATTTGCGTGTTGCTTTCCTCAAAAGCTTATCCCAGACATAAAGGTACATGGTTCTCATATGATTTGCCCAGTACATATTGTATGGATTTGAACACTTTAAAAGAGACTTTGACCTATGAGTTTGTTTCGGTGTTTCTTATCAGGGTAGTCAGCTAGGAAACACCGGCCTCATCTAGCTACAACGGACAAAACAAAAATTATGACGTGTAACGGTGTTGTTAAAACCTACTTATAAAAATAAAAGCTGATTTAATAAGGCAACTCTTTTGTAGAGAGGTAATAATTTATTTGGAAATCATGTGTGAAGATTATCTAATACTAATCTATAGACATAGCCTCCCCCCCCCCCGCGCCTGCGCTAAGACATAGTGTGACACGTGTTCCACTGTCGCTGAGCTTAAAATATTATTTTAATAGGAAAAAGTTGTGCAATCCGAGTTAACTTTATTGCATAGTAAACGTAAAAGTGTAAACTATCGCGTTGTGCTAAAGACTTTTACCAAATCTATCAATAATATTGATGACAATATATAGACCAGGGTCGATAATTTTTTAAACAAAAAAAAACAATAGTAGGATGAAACCCATTGGAAAAGGAGGAGATTATTATAAAAATAAAGGGAAAAAAAATTTACGGGCGATCTGAGGTCGGGAAGGGAAAGGGGGTGAGTTTTTAAGGGTAAAAAACGGTTTATACAAATACCACCAACACTACCACCAGGGTGGGTCTCAAGACACGCCCAAAACAGTAAAAACTCATAAACCAAAACGATCTGCTACGTCTAAGGATGCCATGAGGAAGGCACCCGCCAGGAGTGCGCCCGGGGGATGCCAACCTCATCTGCGACCAAGGATGCGCAACATCACACTACCATGTGCGCTAAGCCTTTTTTTTTTTTGTTGCCGGGGTGGAAAATCCTCATGGATATCCTTCACCTGGAGCAGGCGAAGGGGTCTGTCAGACTCTTACTGACTAAAAACCACCCCGGTGTTCCTTCCCACACTTGGACCGGGGATCGTGAGAGCTTTTCGACTTCCATGATCCCCGCTAGCTAGAGTAGGCTAGTGGCCTGGCCTCGCGGAGCTGTGAACGACGCTGCATCGGTTCACCGCCCCGCGTCTGCACCTCCTCGCGCCACTTGTACAGTGAGGTGAGGACTCTCGCCTCCAAGTCCCAGGGCGGAGGTCCGGCTAGTGCACAACTCGCCAGCCCTGACAGCCCTGACTGCTATCGCCCTCTGCGGTCTTCGCAGTATTGCGATGCTGCCGGCCGTCAGGTCAGAAGCCCATACCGGGGCCCCGTACAGGGCCATGGATCGCACGATCCCTAAGAACAGCCGCCTACAGGCGGTGCTCGGGCCCCCCAGATTGGGATGCAGCGTTGCAAACGCGCCCGCGGCGCCCATTAACCTGGACGTCAGCCGCCGAAAGAGGGGACCAAAATCCCACCGGCTGTCGAGCACCAATCCCAGGTACTTCATGGTAGACTCGACAGCGATTTGGACCCCCCCGACCACGATGTGCGATTCCGGCGGCGGCGCCCGTCGGGGGCCGTGAAAGACCATGGCCTCCGACTTGTTGAGGGGCACCTCAAGGCCCAGGTGCCGTATGCGGCCCACAACTTGTGAGACCGCAGCCGTCACCAACAACGCTGTCTCCCTGTACGAGCTCCCCCGGGCCGTGACCAGTGTGTCATTCGCGTAACACGTCAGGTCCACTCCCGGTAGGAGCTCGTCCCTCAGCACCCAGTCGTAACCGATGTTCCACAGGGGTGGGCCAGTGGGACCTGTAGGTGACTCACCTTTCCGCCAAATAAGCCCCAACGATGCGGCGGAGGTAGCGGGGCACCCTGTGGTACCTTAGTGCCTCCCGAATACAACTCCAGCGCAGGGTGGTGAAGGTGTTGGATATGTCCAAGGACACCGCCAGCATCACCCCGCCCCGGGAAACCGCTTCCTCCGCCTCTCAATCGCATTATGGCGTCAATAGTGGAGCGCCCATGCCGAAAACCGAACTGACTTTCGTCCAGATCCGGCCCCTCTCTGTACAAGTGGCTGACGAGGCGGGCAGCAATTATCCGCTCAAAAAGCTTACTCACCTCGTGTAGCAGCACTATGGGCCGGTATGCGGACGGCGAGTCTGCTGGGCGCCCCGCCTTCTTGAGCAGGACCAGACGACCTGTCTTCCACTGAGCGGGGAAGTGGCCCTGCTCAAGGCAAGCTGAGTAGTCCTCTCAGTTGGGGCTCTAGCTCCTTCAGAGCGAGGACAAGCGCGCGGCCGGGAACTCCATCCGGTCCCGGGGCAACGGGTTTGGCTCGGAGTCGCATCACGGCCGTCCTCAACTCTGGTTGTGTCACCTCGGGGATGTCCTCATCCTCCGACTCTGTGGCTGTGAGCAAAGCCATCGGCGGCGGTGTGTGCTGTTCTCTATCAGAGAAGAGGGCTGCTACCACTACCTCCAACAACTGAGGCTCGAGGCTCTCAGTGAGTGGGGGCGCCCAGCACGAAGTTCTCCTCGGACTGTACGATAAGGGCGCCCCCACGGATTTCCATCTAGGGTCGCCAACATCTCTTCCCTGAATCAAGTCTTCGACTCGCCAATGGCCAGCCACAGAGCCTTCTTCGCCGCGCGGTACGCCTCATACCGCGCGGCTTCTTCTTCCGGAACCCGACGACGACTCCTCCGGTATCGGGGGTACTGGCGCCTGACCTCCACGCAGGTCCTGCGCATCTGCGCGATTTCGGCGGTCCACCAGTACAACCGGCGCCTTGTGGGTTGAGTGCCGACGCGGGGCATGTACGCGTCGCAAATTTGCGTCATCGCCCCGCGGAACCACTGCGCTTCCTCTTCGAAGTCGACGGGTTCGTTCGTCACTGACTCCCGGACCCAGGCCTCGATGATTGCGGCTTCCTCGAGAAGCTCCCTGTCAATCTGTTTAATCGACCAGCGAGGACCGTCTGTTTGCGGGGCCGGTGGTCGGCCGCCACCAGCGGTCTGGGTAGAGACGTTGAAACGAATGTACCGATGATCTGACAACGTCTCCACCTCCACGGCGACTCGCCAGTCACGGATACGGCCTGCAACAGCGAAGCTAGTGAATAACCCGAACCAACACCTGGATCATCCACGGATCCACCCTCGTCGGGGCTCATCTCGAACGATGACTGCTTTCCGGCGGGGGAGAGGAGTGAGGACGATAACAGCAGCCTCTGCACCTCTCCCTTGCGGGACAACTAGGATCCTGCAAACAAACCTCCAGCACAGTCAAACTACGTCGGCTACTTTGCGCAGAGTGCTGGAAAACCAACAAAAGACCATAGTCCTTATCCAAGAGCCGTGGATTAGGATTGGCAGAATTTGCCGACTAAACAACATAGGAGGTAAGTTGCTGCTAGACACCTCGGTAAACAATCCAGAAACCTGCATATTCGTGCCCAAACATGTACCTAATCTTTTATTTAACGAATTCTATTCAAGAAACCTGACAGCAACCAGGCTTTCCAGAATAGCACAGGATCTCCCGGACATTGTACTCGCCTCGGCCTACCTGCCGGGAGACGAGAACGTGCCTCTACCAGAACTGGAATCGCTGGTGGAGTACTGTGATAAATGATAAATGATGTTTATTCAGTAAATAGGTTACAAGGAACTCTTTTACACGTCAATGGTTTTTGTCAGTTTAAGCTAGATGAGGCCGGTGTTTCCTAGCTGACTACCCTGAGAAGAAACACCGAAACAAACTCAGAGGTCAAAGTCTCTTTTAAAGTGTGTAATGGTTAAATCATATGAGAACCATGTACGTTTATGTCTGGGATGAGCTTTTTGAAGAAAGCAACACACGAATTCGAGTGGACCTGTCCAGACAGTGCAAGCATTTGTCAGTCATCGCGAAGCTCAACTCAGAACTTTGAGGAGCTCAACGAACCGACGAACAATACCAAAGTAAGGACATTTGAGTAGGCCGCAAAAATACTCAAACTGCCAGACAATCATAAAATCTACATGAATACGACATACATAGAACGACATACATAGTTCTCGCATTCACATTATTCTATATGAGGACCATGCAGCTTAGTGTCTGTAGTGGTCTTTTGAAGAAAGAACCAAACATATTTGAGTGGACCTGTCCAGTCAGTGCAAGCATTTGTCAATAGTCGAATAGCTCAACTTAAAAACCACTAAGGAGCTCAATGACATGACGAACAATACCAAAGAAACGACATTTGGGTAGGCCGCAAAAGTACTCAAACTGTCAGACAACGTTAAAAATTACTGTATAAAGGAGGAGAAAATAATAATAATAACCCACATAGTCCTCACATTTACAATAATTAAGTAATAAAAAAAATTAAAAAAATTTGAGAGGTGTCAAGGGACACCCGGATGGAACGAAGTTCCTTTCGATTAATTAGTGAAGGAATTGTAATATAATTTTATTTTTTTTAATTTATAATATTTTTTTTATTATTAACTACGCAAACACGCACGCACGTAAGAAGTTATACTTCATCATCTCATCTCATCTCATCGCAGCTCAGCTCAGCTCAGCTCAGCTCAGCTCAGCTCAGCTCAGCTCAGCTCAGCTCAGCTCAGCTCAGCTCAGCTCAACTCAACTCAACTCTTTAGCAATAACAACAACTATAACAAAAGTAATTGTAATAAAATTTTATTTTTTTTACTATAGCAAAAAGTGTCGTGACAACTTTTCGTAAGAATTTTTTCCGTCTAGCCCCCTTTCACAACGCGCGATAAGGAACTTCGTTCCAAAAATATAATACTTTACAAAGTAAATATTCGTGTCAAACAAAATAGTAATAATAATATGTCAATCAAAAAATAAATATAATACTTAACAAAGTATTCAAGTCAAAAAAAAAAAAATAATAATAATAAAATGTCAATAAAAAAAAGTTAAAAATATAATATAATACTATACTAGTATTCATGTCAAAACGAATATTAAAAAAAAATATATAAAAATTTCATCAGTAAGTAGTACATATGCAAACAATGGCTCATGTATATCATTGAAGCAGCTTATTATAGAAACGTATACATTGGCATCTAAACGAACCAACTATTTTTTTCTTGAGCCTGGTTTTAGGTACAATAAATTTGTGTTTGTTCCTAGTATTTATGCTATGGATATCACTGTACCTTTTAAACAGATTAATATTTTTATGTGCATACATGAGATTCTCATAAATATATTGAGAGGGAACAGTCATAATATTAATCTCTTTAAATTTGTCTCTGAGGGAGTTTCTGGGACTTAATTTATAAATTGCACGAATAGCCCTTTTCTGTAAAACAAAAATTGTCTGAATATCGGCGGCATTTCCCCACAACAGAATGCCGTACGACATCACACTATGAAAATAACTAAAGTATACTAAACGAGCTGTCTCTAAATCAGTTAAACCACGAATTTTCCTTACGGCGTATGCTGCAGAGCTAAACGACAAAAGGTCGACGGCAAAAGGTCTTCCGGGTCTGTAGTCAGAATGGGGGTTCCTCAAGGCTCAATTCTGGGTCCTTTTTTGTTTCTAATCTATATCAACGACTTGCCTTACCTCATAAAGGATAAACATGATATAGTGCTGTTTGCAGATGACACTTCACTTTTATTTAAACTCAAACGTCAGCAGGTGGTTGTTGATAATGTAAATAATGCTCTTTCAACTGTAGTTAACTGGTTTAATGTCAATAATCTTCTCCTTAACGAGAAAAAAACAAAATGCATAAAGTTCACATTACCCAATGTAATACAAGTGAACACTAGTGTGTCAATAAAGGGTGAAGAGTTGAAACCCGAGGATTCCACAGTGTTCTTAGGTTTAACTTTGGATGCGCAGCTTCAGTGGAGCCCCCATATAGATAAACTGTCCAAAAAACTTAGCTCTGCAGCATACGCCGTAAGGAAAATTCGTGGTTTAACTGATTTAGAGACAGCTCGTTTAGTATACTTTAGTTATTTTCATAGTGTGATGTCGTACGGCATTCTGTTGTGGGGTAATGCCGCCGATATTCAGACAATTTTTGTTTTACAGAAAAGGGCTATTCGTGCAATTTATAAATTAAGTCCCAGACACTCCCTCAGAGACAAATTTAAAGAGATTAATATTATGACTGTTCCCTCTCAATATATTTATGAGAATCTCATGTATGCACATAAAAATATTAATCTGTTTAAAAGATACAGTGATATCCATAGCATAAATACTAGGAACAAACACAAATTTATTGTACCAAAAACCAGGCTCAAGAAAAAAATAGGTGGTTCGTTTAGATGTCAATGTATACGTTTCTATAATAAACTTCCTAGCCAAATTCAAGAACTAAGCATAAATAAATTTAAATCATTTATTAAACGTAAGCTATGCCAGAAAGCTTTTTACACAATTAATGACTTTCTTGAGGACAAAAAGGCGTGGGATTGAGCTGCTTCAATGATATACATGAGCCATTGTTTTCATATGTACTACTTACTGATGAAAAATTTTTTATATATATATTTTTTTTTTAATATTCGTTTTTGACATGAATACTTGTATAGTATTGCATTATATTTTTTATTTTATTTTTTTATTGACATTTTATTATTATTATTTTTTTTTTTGACTTGAATACTTTGTTAAGTATTATATTTATTTTTATTTTTTGATTGACATATTATGATTACTATTTTGTTTGACACAAATATTTACTTTGTAAAGTATTATATTTTTTTTTTGATTACTTAATTATTGTAAATGTGAGGACTATGTGGGTTATTATTATTATTTTCTCCTCCTTTTTACAGTAATTTTCAACGTTGTCTGACAGTTTGAGTACTTTTGCGGCCTACCCAAATGTCTTTTCTTTGGTATTGTTCGTCATGTCATTGAGCTCCTTAGTGGTTTTTAAGTTGAGCTATTCGACTATTGACAAATGCTTGCACTGACTGGACAGGTCCACTCAAATATGTTTGGTTCTTTCTTCAAAAGACCACTACAGACACTAAGCTGCATGGTCCTCATATAGAATAATGTGAATGCGAGAACTATGTATGTCGTTATATTCATGTAGATTTTATGATTGTCTGGCAGTTTGAGTATTTTTTGCGGCCTACTCAAATGTCCTTACTTTGGTATTGTTCGTCGGTTCGTTGAGCACCTCAGAGTTCTGAGTTGAGCTTCGCGATGACTGACAAATGCTTGCACTGTCTGGACAGGTCCACTCGAATTCGTGTGTTGCTTTCTTCATAAAGCTCATCCCAGACATAAACGTACATGGTTCTCATAGGATCTAACCAGTCCACATTGTATGGATTTGAACACTAAAAGAGACTTTGACCTCTGAGTTTGTTTCGGTGTTTCTTCTCAGGGTAGTCAGCTAGGAAACACCGGCCTCATCTAGCTTAAACTGACAAAAAAACATTGACGTGTAAAAGTGTTCCTTGTAACCTATTTACTGAATAAACATCATTTATCATTTATCATTTAAGTTTTTTGGACAGTTTATCTATATGGGGGCTCCACTGAAGCTGCGCATCCAAAGTTAAACCTAAGAACACTGTGGCATCCTCGGGTTTCAACTGTTCACCCTTTATTGACACACTAGTGTTCACTTGTATTACATTGGGTAGTGTGAACTTTATGCATTTTGTTTTTTTCTCGTTAAGGAGAAGATTATTGATGTTGAACCAGTTAACTACAGTTGAAAGAGCATTATTTACATTATTAACAACCACCTGCTGACGTTTGAGTTTAAATAAAAGTGAAGTGTCATCTGCAAACAGCACTATATCATGTTTATCCTTTATGAGGTAAGGCAAGTCGTTGATATAGATTAGAAACAAAAAAGGACCCAGAATTGAGCCTTGAGGAACCCCCATTCTGACTACAGACCCGGGAGACCTTTTGCCGTTCACATCAACTCTCTGAATCCTATTACTCAAGTATGAAGTAAGAAGATCCAGAGAGGCACCCCGGACTCCGTAGTAGTGCAGCTTCCTGATCAATGTATCATGGAGAACGCAATCGAAAGCCTTAGACAAATCACAAAAAATGCCCAACGCATCGCATTTATCTTCCCATGCATTATAAATGTGTCCCAAAAGTTCAACACCAGCATCAGTTGTTGAACGACCCTTTGTGAAACCAAACTTAAGTAACCCTTTGTGAAAAGGAGAAACTGGAATTGATCATCGCTACAGACTCCAACGCGCACCCCACCCTATGGGGTAATGTCAAAACCAACAACCGAGGTGAGGAAATGCTTGACTTTATTCTTGACAATAATCTAGTATTACTCAACAAAGGTTCAGAACCAACTTTTGTGAATGCACGGTCACAAACAGTGATAGATCTAACTGTAACTACTTTAGATATCTCAAACTACATACAGGACTGGTATGTATCCAATGAACTATCATGCTCAGACCACAGATGGATTCGGTACACCCTAAACTTCAATCTACCCAAACCACAGCCAAGAAGGGTACCTCGTATAACAGACCGATCAAAGTTCACGAGATTGGTAAAAGTAGGATTAAGCAGCTTAACTTCCCTTCCGGCCGATAGTACGATAGCCAACTTAGATGAACATGTAAACAATATAACAAACATACTAAACTAAGAAAGCTTTTCAACAGAGCTAAGAACACACGGTCGACAGAAGACTAGGACCGATAGACAACAACGCGAAAAACATAAAAAACTAATACGCCTAAGAGGAAGGAACGGCTGGAGACGTTTCTGTACCAACATTGAAAATAGCAACCAGGCAATGAGGGTCAAAACCTGTCTTGCCACAGGAACTGATCATTCTATAGGATGTCTCAAAAGACCAGACGATACTTACACAACAAACGACTCCGAAACAAGCGAAATACTTCTTAAAACCAACTTCCCAGGCTGCCAGATTGCAATCCGTCAAAGCTGGGAGCCGTATGGTAATAATAATAATAGTGGCAACCCACTGGCAACACAAGTCATATTTTTTCTAATCCATTTATAATCGCAAAAACCCATTTTGTTTTACCCAAAATTGGACTTAATATTACCATACAGGAAGCAAACTGAAAAATTACAACAAAACCATTGATTACCATCCAAACAAATAAAGTAAACAAAAAAGAAGAAAATTAAAATCAAGAAATCACAGAATGACGTCTGTCAACGACGACAGACTATGTTTACAGGAAAACAATGAAAATGGTATGAAATAAATAAAATGTTGACCAGAGCAGCTGCCCGTCGCGCACGCCTTTCACCCCCGGACTCGCCGCTCAGCTCCGCCTCGCCGCCGCCGGACCTTGGATCACCAGTGTTACCGGCGGCTGCAGCCGCGTCGAGCTCAAGCGACGAGTATTTCTCCCCGCCGACGTCGCCAACACCTGTACGTCGGCAGGGGAGAGGCCGGCCACCGAACAGCTTGGGACTTAGAGGCCAACCGGCCCCGAGCCGGGTCCCCACTGCCGGTGGTTGTGTGCAGCGCATGAAATGGACTCAGTCCATGAACGAGAACGTCATGCGCGCATATTATGGGTCTACAGAGGGGGGAACTAACCTCACTGCGTACCGTGTCAGGATGCTGTCTCTGTTCCAGGACCTAGAACCAACCGTCGACGTCTCGGCACAACGATTGTCGGATCAGGTGCGGGTCATCCAACGTAACCACAAGTTGGACGATGCTGCACTTGATAGGCTGCGCTCAGAGGTACTGAACAACCCCATCATCTCGACCCCGACACAGACCGCGGTACAAGCGCCCGCTAGGGGAGCAATCCCAGCGCGGGCCATTCTATTCGGCCAAAGCCTGCTGCACCAGCCTGGCAATGCAGGATCGAGAGGCGTATCGATGAGGCTAGGGTACTCATCGGCAAACTACTCTGCTTCAGGGAGGGCAATACACGACCACGTGTGATGCGCTTTGTGAGGCGGGCATTTTCGGGGACTGAAATTAGTCCTCGAGAATACATGTCCCGTGTCACAGAGCGCATCGACTTCCTGAAGCAGAAAGTTTGTGCATGGGCAAACCGTATTCGGCGGTATAAGCGGCGAGTTGACCGGTACTCGCAGAATCGCATGTTCCAGAGCGATGAGAGGTGGGTATATAGAGCTTGGGAGCGACCTGAACAAAATGTGACTGACGGGTGCCGTCCGGATGATGTTACCACGAGTACATTCTGGCGCAGCATTTGGTCGGTGCCCGTCTTTCACACTGAGGGTGGTTGGATGCGTGATGTCGAGCGCGCGTGTGACGCTATGCCAGAAATGGATAAATTCACCATTAATCCATCAGATGTAGCCAAAGCAGTTCGTCCGTTACCGAACTGGAAATCTCCGGGACCGGACGGACTGCACAACTTTTGGCTGAAATGGTATAGCAGCTCACACGCGCTCCTGGCATCCCAATTCCAGTCATCTTTAGAGTCTGGGTCGCTGCCTCAGTTTCTAACAACCGGTGTCACCCACCTGCTCCATAAGACAGGTAGTCCCGCGGAACCCAAGAATTATAGACCGATTACATGTTTGTCAACGGTCTATAAACTTCTTACATCCATTCTGAGAGCGAAAATTAATCTGCACATTGACAGTAATTCAATTATGTAGGAACGGGTCCCGCGGTACTAAGGAGCTACTCCTCATAGACATGGCCATAAGCCAGCAGGTTCGTCGATCCCACAAGGATTTGTCGACATGCTGGATAGATTATAAGAAGGCCTACGACTCTGTTCCACATACATGGCTCATGAGGGTGTTGGAGTTGTACAAAATAGATGCAACTCTCCGCACCTTCCTTGGGTCATGTATGGGGCAATGGAAGACAGTCCTTCGCTATCCAGGATGTCGACCAAATCAGGGAAACGATGAGCCTATATGGATTAAACGGGGAATATTGCAGGGCGACAGTTTGAGTCCTCTTTGGTTCTGCTTGGCCCTGAATCCTCTAAGCACATTGCTGGAGGACTCGGGGCTGGGCTATCGGTTGAGAAGAGGTGGTCAAGCCATATCTCACCTTCTTTACATGGATGACCTGAAACTCTTTGCCCCCAACAATTTGCGACTGATGGAGTTACTGAAGGTAACTGAAACTTTCAGTAGCGCCATCAGGATGGAATTTGGTGTGGAGAAATGTGCAGTCATGCATGTAAAGCGAGGAGGGATTATGGAATCCGAAGGGATTCAACTCTCGGATTCCATAAACCTTAGATCCCTCTCCTCGACCGACCCATACAAATATTTGGGTATGTCGGAAGCGTTAGGCATTAACGTTACTGACATGAAGCAATCGCTGAAGGAGCGCTTCTTTGGCCGCCTGAAAAAGCTATTTAATAGCCTTTTGTCAGGCGGAAATAAGGTGCGCGCCTTCAACGGTTGGGTCATGCCGGTTTTGATGTACTCTTTCAGCATACTCAAATGGACTCAGACCGAGCTAGACGCCCTAGATAGGAGGGTCCGTACGCTGATGACCGCAAACCGGATGCATCACCCACGATCATCGGTAATGAGACTGTACATCCCGCGGAAATGTGGAGGTCGAGGTTTTTTAAATGCGAAAACTCTCCACAACCGCGAGGTGTGCAGCCTCAGAGAATATTTTCTTGAAACCGACGTGGGTATGCACCGCGATGTGGTCGCAGTGGACAAGGGACTCACCCCGTTGTCCATGGCTAAAGAGAACTGGCGCAAACCTGTAATACTCACTACTGATGACCACAAGGAGGTATGAAAAAGCAAGGAGCTTCATGGGCGCTTTTATCGGGCCCTTCATGGGCCTGATGTAGATTTCTTGGCGTCCGTGGCCTGGCTACGTTTCAGTGACCTCTTCGGGGAAACTGAAGGCTTTGTCTGTGCGATTATGGACGAAGTTATCTTGACGAATAACTACCGGAGGCATATCATGAAGGACGGGACGGTTGACGTGTGTCGGGCATGCCACCGTCCGGGTGAGTCCATCAGACATATTATCTCTGGTTGTTTTCGTCTTGCTAACAGCGAGTATTTGCACAGGCATAACCAAGTGGCCAGGATTATTCATCAGCAGCTTGCTTTAAAATACAAACTTGTGGATTCTGAGGTGCCGTATTACAAGTATGTGCCCGACCCAGTTCTCGAAAATGACCATGTCACGTTGTACTGGGATCGGTCTATCATCACTGACAGGACTATTGTTGCCAATAAGCCGGATATAGTGGTGATAGACCGATTAGCGCGCCGCACAATGATAATTGATGTCACCATCCCACATGACGAGAACCTCGTGAAAGCTGAGAAAGAGAAACAAATTAAATATCTTGACTTGGCACACGAGGTTGTCGATATGTGGAATGTGGACTCGGCTGTCATTGTGCCGATAGTCGTTACCGCCAATGGCCTGATGGCTAAAAGCTTCGACGACCACCTGTCGAAGCTGTCGTTGCGCGGTTGGATCAAGGGTCTGATTCAGAAGGCAGTACTCCTTGATACGGCTCGCATTGTGAGGAGGTTCCTGTCTCTGGAGCCCTAACCACCGGTAGCTTGGACCCCGCTCCCGATACCGGTGGACTACTATTTTTATATTTTTAAATGTTTTTTTATATGTTTTCTTTTAAAAATATTTAAAAATGTAAATAATATGTGTAAAAATAAATATACGAAATAATAATAATAATATTTTATTTATTCCTCCTCACAACAATAGAATATACACAATAAACAGTTTCAATACCTCTATACTTAACATAACTTAGTTCTAAAATATGTGAGGAGCTGGTGTCTGAGGTAGGCGCAAAGCACCTGTATTGCTTTGCGCCTACCTCAGCCTCTACCTCCTACCTCTACCTCTACCTTTTATTCATCTTCATTTCAAAACCTGGTAGAGGCGACTACACACAGCCCAAATCGACCAGACCCATAAGTCTCACCTCATTTTTCCTGAAGACCCTTGAAAGACTAGGGGAAAAACGATCAGTAACCATTTCGCAATATCTAAACCCCTATACCCTAATCAACACGCCTACTGCGCAGGCAAATCAACCGAATCGGCGCTCCATACTGTAGTATCACGCATAGGTAGTGCACTCAAAGTAAAAAACCCAACCCTGGAGGCCTTCATTGACATAGAAGGTGCCTTTGACAAAACCAACTTTGCCAGCATCAGGCAGGCTTTGGCCACGCATGGTGTTGCACCAACCCTTATAGAATGGATACACAACATGCTGAAAAACCAAGCTATCCAATTCACTGTAAAGGTGGTCACCACTCCTGTGGAATTTAGTCGTGAATGAACTCATTACAGAGCTCAATGCTAACAGCCTGTACTCGGTGGGTTACGCAGATGACATAGCTATCATAATTCTGGGCATTTTGAAGGTGTCCTATGTGACCTTATGCGAAAAGCCTTCAGAATAATCGAGGGCTGGTGTGCTAAACACAAGCTATCGGTCAACCATTTAAAAACAGAACTAATAATGTTTACCAACAAAAACACCGAACTAACGCTCAAAAAAGCAGTCAATTAATTAGGAGTGATACTTGACAGTAAACTGCTATGGAACAAGCACCTAGACTACAAACTGAACAAAAGCACGATCGCATCTATCAATGCAATAAAACGATAGGAAGAACATGGGGGCTCTCTCCAAAGATTACGCTGTGGCTCTACACTGCCGTGATCAGATCAATGCTGACTTACCGGTCTCTGGTGTGATGGACGAGGACGGAACTCTCGACCACCAGCACCAGGCTCCAGAAGTTCCAGAGGTTGGCCTGTTCAGCTATAACTGGCTGCATGAGAACCACCCCAACAACAGCAATGGAGATAACACTGAAATTAACTCCCCTTGACTTATTCACACAGCAGGAGGCGACACTAGCTGCCATCAGGCTTATGCATCTAGGCATTTGGGGCAAGAACCACACCAGCGCTTATGCAGGCATCCTGGACCGGGCGATCGCGTACCAACCACTAACCAGGCATTAGATTTGTATCGGACAGCCTTGCAGTGCTCAAAGCCTTAGAAAACAGACAGACAAATAACAAATTAATTCTAGTGTCACCTGGCCCAGGAAAGCATTTCGGTATCAAACCGAATTACACTCTAGTGGATCAGGGGACAGAGTGGATCCCTGGGCAATGACGCCGCGGACGAACTTGCAAAGAGAGGTTCCGAGATGACAGTGCTGGGCCTGTACCCACTGCTTCCCCAGCCTTACTCGCAATTTCGTACATGGATACGCTAGAGATCAATTGATCTCCACAACAACAGATGGTCACAGGCAACAGACTGACGGCAATCGAGAATGGCCATGCCGAGCCTCCACCCACGACTAACCAAACGATTGCTTAGCCTCAATATAAATAACCTCTAAATAATGATAGGGACAATTACGGGCCACTGTCTCTTAAACAAGCATCTTTTCAATGTAGGCATCACGGATAGCCCTGTTTGTAGAGGATGTTTTGACGCCGAAGAATCAGCCGCCCACGTCATCCTGGAATGCGAGGCCGTGGCCACCCAGCGTGAACAAATCCTCGGAACAGTGAGGTTGCTCCGCGAAGCCTGCGAAGCTCCCAAGAAGCTTCTGTGTTTCTGGGCGGAGCTAGGCTGGCTATGTTAGCCAGAAACCCCCACGCACAACGGACCAAATGAGAGTAAGTGCGGACAAAGGAGTCCCTTTTCTATTCTATTCACAGCACGCACGGAAGGTAAGCAAGGAAGGTGCCCATGTTGAAACGGTGCCAAAGGCAAGCCCAGCTTGCAAGAAGGTATGAAAACTGACCAGTTAAGACAGTGGAAAAATGTTCTTTATTCTGACGAGACAAAAATAAACAGGGTATGTTCTGATGGAAAACGATATATATATATATATATATATATAATAAATTTTAATGTACCCGTAAATTTAAATTTTAGTGTATTGTAATTTTAATGTGCCGACCCCAAGTAACATGGGATAAGGGCAGGAAGATGACGCCCTCCGAATAAAGCATTCGATCCTAAGTACACAACAGTGACATTAAAGCATGGTGGGGGAAATGTGAAAATTTGGGGGTGCTTTTCTGGACATGGTGTTGGACCTGTTAAGCTGATAGAAGGAAACATGGATCAATTCCAATACAAATATATACTGGCAGAAACAATGTTACCTTAAGCTCAAGACATGCATCCGGTTATTTGGACATTCCGGCACGACAATGATCCAAAGCATACTGAACACACAGTTAAGGAATTTCTCACATGACAATCAGTTTCTGTCTTAGATTGGCCAGCTACCAGCCCACAGATCTATACCCAATATCTTATATATCGATCTTTGGTGCGAAGTCAAGAAAAAGGTTTCGAATCGACAGTGTGCCAATTTAAGAGCTGTACGTTTTCTTAGAAGAATGGAACTCTATCTCTCTTGAGAAATGTCAACAATAGATAGAGACAATGCCTCGCCGGTGTATAGCAGTAATTAAAAGCCGTGGAACTATTAATTTTAGTTTAAAATGTATTAAATTGCTTTTTTTCTTTACGCCCTTCACATTAATGTGATTTATTTTTAATCTAAGTTTCTTAAGAAACAACTCTCGAGCATTTTAATAAATCTGTATGCGCTGCTGAATGTGGCGCACGCACCTTGGGTTATAGGTAGGAATGAATCACTGATAGCCAAAGAATATTCTGTTTATTATATACTTCACTACCAGGTAAACTTATGCTATATTTATGTGTATGTGGCGAGTACAGCTGATTATGAATGCTAAAAGTGTACTAACTCGTAACAATATACACTTCTGGACACATCTATTGGCCCACCTTGTATTTTTAGTTTCGTTTGGTCCTAGCTAAAATTTTATACTAGGTCGAGCAAAAAGTTTTTATGCAGTTTTGAACCTGGCACATTCACAATTTCATTCAATAGTCTTTTTTTGAATTTCGAACACAGAATTTAAAGAAACAAAAGACAATTTGGAGCCTGTTTGTTGATCTCAAACAATCGAATACTAAGAAAACTTGGTTTTATTGGTTTACTTGGATTTAATTCTTGAAAAAGTGATTGATATCTTTGGTTTTGCAACAAACATTACTTATTCTTAACATTAAGGTGAGGTTCTATCAATAATCTATGGATACTTCACCTGAAGTCGCCGCCCAAGCTGTGGCACTTATTCAGGCCGGACACAGCCAAAGAAACGTGAGTGCTCAACTTAATTTAAGTCGATCTGCGGTCCGAAATGTTTATCGGAGGTACCTAGAGACTGGCGGCTTTGTTCGTCGCCAAGGAAGGCCACGATCTCGGGTCACAACTGAAAGGCAGGATCGATTCATCGTGACGACCAGCTTGAGAAATCGTCACCTTACCTCCATTGAGATACAAAACCAACTTCGCGACTTCCACGGAGTATCTGTGAGCGCTCGAACTGTTCGGAGAAGGTTAAAAGAACGCGATATGGTACCACACAAGCCAGCTAATGGGCCCAAACTAACGCGAGCCCACCGAACAGCGCGCCTTCATTTCGCACGCAGTCATTTAAATTGGACACAGCAAGATTGGAGCCGTGTACTCTTTTCTGATGAGTCTAAAATTGTGTTACATGGCAATGATGGAAGGAAGAAGGTCTACCGACGTAAGGGAGAGCGTTTCGCACAATGCTGCTTTGAAGAGAGGGTTGCTTATGGCGGTGGCTCATGGACTGTCTGGGGCGGTATATCCGCAAGCGGTAAAACTCAACTTGAGGTTGTTACAGGACCACGGCTGCCAACATTAAATGCAACATCACAGTTATGGACTGGCCAGCCAGAAGCTCAGACATGAACCCCATTGAGCACATGTGGGACGAGCTAAAAAGACGTGTTAGGGCTCGTCAGCCAGTTGCCTAGACGATGCAGGAGTTGAAAACTGCCATAGAAGAGGAATGGGAGATGATCCCTCAAAATTTCATAGAGCGGTTGATAAACTCTATGCCTAATCGTATGAGAGCTGTGGTAGATGCCCATGGAGGCAACACGCGTTATTAAATTAAACCTTTATTTGATAAAACATAGACATTTTTTATTCAAAAATCAATTGCCTTTAACAAGGCGCATATCCGACTTGTTAGGCGTAGCGCCATGTCGTATGGTATTCTGAATTCAAATTTAAAACAATACGATCGAAAAAGATGGTAAAATGTATCAGGTTTAAAACTGCATCAACAGTTTTTGTTCAATCTAGCAATCATATTTCGGTAGGGGCCATCGAAACCTAAACTCTAAGGTGGGCCAATAGATGTGTCCAGAAGTGTAGTTCGAGTAAAACTATATGGAAAAGTGCTGATGTTGTGAATGCGCGCGTGCCCTGTGCGATACATGACTCGTACAAAATCGTTCTTAATTATTTGTCCAGCTTCATTACTAGTTGAATTTGTTGTTATAGACTTTAAATAAACATTGTAACAAAAACAGTTAGCGATTTTATTCTAGATTCCTAATCCTGTTTGCTCTATTCATGTGGCTATTTCATAACATAACTAGTTATTTCGAAGAAGGAACACATAACTACACATGACATGATTTAGATAAAAAAAATCTGGAACTTCAAATCGTTCTTAATTATAATTATGACCACCACTATATTAGAAGGATTTGTAAAATTCTTTTTTTGTTCGAAAGGGGTTTATTCCGAAATGGTCCCACATAAATTTCATACATAGCATGTAACAAAAACCCTGTGCGATCCTGAAGGGTATTATTTGGTATCGTAATGCGTACACATTTAGGTACGTAATCATTTATGGTTACGAGATTGTTATTTTTCCCCAATGAAATATTAAAAAAAAAGAAAAACTTATCAAAGGCAACACTGAGCGCTCGACAAAGTTCACCTAAAGTTTTGTGTCCAAGAAACCGCCTGAGCGAGACGGTTTTTTTGATCCATTGTTAAAGAGTGCCTACAGCGCGGCTAGTGCAGGGCGGTACCGTTTGAAATAAAAATACTTAGGTAAAAATGAAAAGATTTCACCGGCCGGTGGAGTGTTGTTAACTTATGAAAATTTGCCTTATTTAGTGTTAATTTTCGCATATTTTATAAAAATAAAAAATCTATACATTTTGGTTTTCATGAGTTGCATTTTTTTTACTTTTTTTAACCGACGAAAAAAAAGGAGGAGGTTCTCAATTCGACCGTATATATACACAACAAACACAAAACAACAACACAAAACAAAAATTATTTATATACCTATATATAATTTTTATTTTCTATATATAAAAAAAAAAAAATAATATAGGTATATATATTTTTTTTATATATATATGTCGTCGCAAGCTATTTCAAGACGACAACACAATCAAATTAACGTTGATTTCATGATGTTGGTCAAACTGTTACTTCATTCTTATTGGTTGATCGGTTAGTACAGTGGACGCCGTGTGGTGGCGCTGTTAATTTCCAGCCACACACGTGGACAGAATCGATTGTAAAGTGAGTGTTCACATTGCGGTGGCTGACACCATAGAGTTCAGACCATACCATCGAAACTGTCACGTTCACCGTACAAGCCTTTGTTCTTTGTTACTCACTGTGAATTACCAAATAAACGTGACTGTAAATTGTTCTTCAACCAACTTACGTTTTACTGGTTTGCCCGAGTACCCACCTGCCTCATGGAACCCGTACCAAGAAACGATGGCGATGAACCTGCTATCGCTACGCCCACGCTACCGCCGTCATCAGAAGTGGGATCAGCTCGGGCGCCTACCATGGACATTTATTGGCGCCAGCTCCTCGAGCAGCAAAACCAGATTACCATGCGCATGATTGAAGCCATGCGAGGATCAAAGCCGACGCCTGCAATCAAGCTGCCAGAGTTCAACCCAGACATACCAGATGTCGATCCACGTTCCTGGAGCTCCACGGTCGACATTTGCCTTACGGAACATCCCATGGAAGGAGGCGCGCTGATTATTGCACTTAGCAAATCCCTAAAAGGTAGTGCATCGATATGGCTTTCTCAAGTATCGCATTCTGGTATTACGTGGAGTCATTTCAAGAATCTGTTCCTAGCACGATATGATTGTGCGGAAACCTGTGCAGCGACTATAATTAACGCCAACAATAGCCAACAAAAGGAGGGTGAAAATTATGCTGCATACGCGAGCCGTTTGATGACGTCACTCTCAGCTAAATGGAAGGACATGAGCTGCGAGGAGATAGCTGTATCGTATGTACTTGCTCAATTAGCGAAAATGGATAATCGAATCAACCGACTAGCTTTTACAACGGAAATTAAAACAAGAACGAAGTTGATCCAAGAATTAAACGCATTTTCACTGAAAAGAAAACATGACCGACACGTCGACAACTCTACTTTGGATGCTAAACGAACAAAAGCAAGCAACACGCCGTTCCAATGCAACTATTGTCATAAGATTGGACACAAAGCAATCAACTGTCGTTTACGTGAAAGCAATCAGGCACTTGTAACACAAAGGACCACTTCAACCACTGCGCCTACGTCATCGGATCTTAAGAAAAATATCATCTGTTTCCGCTGTGGAGAACAAGGCCATGTCGCATCTCGCTGTCCGAAGACGAGCAACGCAGCAGCCAGTAGCAACAGCGGCGCGGCCCTGTAACGAAGAATCAACTACTGCCAAGTCCAAGGTGTACATGGAGAGCTAACACAATCCGGTGAGTCGTACAATTTTTATTTCGATAGTGGTGCTGAGTGTTCTCTCGTAAAGCAAAAGTATTACGGCTAACTTCTTAGAAAAGCGTTCCGATGTTAACATACGATTAATAGAAGTTGGTAAAGCTCATGTTTACTGTAGCGAACTAATTTTATGTCAACTAGTTATTGACGGACGTTTACATTTGTCATTTCTTATCCAGATGAAGTTATACCGCAACATAATGATAGACTTTGATATTTTAAATTATGATTTGAGTGTTACCCTATCGAGAATATCTTAGCGTCTAGTGATAACAAAATCGGTTTCTTTTTTTGCCGCGGTGACAGCAATTGATTTGAGTGCAATTAAAACCGACGTTCCGCCTGTTTTTTTGAGATAGTATTTTGAGTGTGTTGAGTGTTTATCACCGCTCTTACCAAGTCCCCGCGAAAGAGAGGTAGTGCGTAATAAAATAATCGAGTTGTTGAATGCAAACATAATACGACCAAGTAGTTTATTAGTGTTACGAACTTCTTATTTCACGTTTTAATCGTTCTAGTGCTTATTTACTTCCTAGAACATGAGTCATGACTTAGTTTGAAATCTAATGCATACTTCAGCAAAGTAACTGTAGGTACCTACTGAATCAAGTTATCATTCCTATGAGTTAAAGACTAGATCACAATTGATTGGCAAACTAGACAGTGGCTGGCTCATATGGCAAAACCACACATGTTGCCGCCGAATATATGCTGCCTTGGTATGGTGAATGGACACCCGAGTGCTGTGCTGCATTCTTTGAATGTAAGTTTTAGTACTTATAAAATTAAAACTGTTCATGTGTTGATTTTCCCATCCACTTTTATCATAAGTACGTTTTATCCTCTTTGTTGACAAAGTTAAGTTGACCAGACTTACAATTGCTATGAGTGTTATGAGTAACACAGCTAATAACGTGATACGATGGCGCATGGCACTTATCGCTATGCAATAAGCGTCAAAGTGCACTTGAGTCTGAAGTATGCTGTTCATAATTCACATTTAACTAAACAAACGTCATAAGTGTGACTTGTTAAATTTTTGTTAAGAGCTTATGAGAACCGAGCTATTGATAAGCATTTTTGACCCAAGATTACGTTATTAAGTACTTTGCTTATGTGTGATGTTGGGCCCGGTCCGCTATAGTAATAGTTGGATACCTAGGCCTCGTTAAATAATAACAAATGGATTGTCTAAATTGAATATAATAGAAATTAAATGACGGTTACAATATTTGAACCGGCGCGACAGTAAGTAGGTACGCGTGCGTTCGTCCGTGAGTCGTAGACGAGTCTGCCCGATGATGGCCGAATGGGAGCGCGAGCGCCGTCGCCGGCGGCCCGCCCCCGCGTCCCGCGCCGTGCTTCATCATACTCCCCCGGTTGAAGTCCCTTCAACTCCTTGAACTGGCAGAGGGCAGATTGTGTTGTAGGCTCGGCGGATGATCCCCTTCTTTGTCTTGATGTCGGCAACCCGAGCGACGCCGTCCTTGCCTGGAAGAACCCGTTCTATGCGGCCCAGTAGCCACATGAGGGGTGGCAGCGCCTTCTCCTTCAGGACCACCAAATCACCGGGCTTGAGATCACCGTACGAGGTGTGCCATTTAGTTTTCTGCTGAAGTAACGTAATGTATTCATTAGAAAACCGGTTCCAAAAATGCTGCTTCAAATACTCGACTCGTTGGAATCGCTGTAGTGATGTTATTTTAGCTTCTGTAATCTGTGGATGAGGCACAAAGATTAGCGATCGCCCAATGAGGAAATGAGAAGGGGTGAGCGGGTAAAGGTCAGAAGGATCATCGGACATAGGAGTAAGAGGTCTGGAATTCAATATAGCCTCAATCTGTATCAAGAGTGTGGACATTTCTTCAAATGTTAGGTGTGCTAAACTTAATATTCGCCTTAGGTGATGTTTGACTGATTTAACAGCTGATTCCCACAACCCGCCAAAGTGCGGAGTGTACGCTGGAATAAATGAAAATTGTATACCTTGTTCGGCCACCTGTGACGGCAAAGTGAGATGGAGAAGTTTCGACAGTTCATTGAACGTGCCCACGAACGTAGTGCCGTTGTCAGAGAAGATATGCTGCGGCTTACCTCTGCGACCGATAAATCTATTTAGAGCTGCTATAAATGCTTCTTTTGTCAAATCTGAGACAAGCTCCAAATGCACAGCCTTTGACGCTAGGCAAACAAAAATACATATATAAGATTTGACTAATCGTGAGCCCCTTCCTTTACGGTCACTTATCATCACCGGCCATAGTCGACACCGGTGTTTAGGAACGGAAATTCCAGTTCAACCCGTTGTTCCGGTAAGTTTCCCATCACAGGCTGAATTGTTTGGGCCTTAAACCTGCAACATTTGACGCAGGTTCGAACTGTGCGCTTGGCTAACGCAGTGCCTCCAATCACCCAGTAATTGGTTCTTACCAAAGCTAATAGTAAACGGGGACCCGGATGTATATGGGTTTTGTGTAACATCTCAAATAATAGTTTTGTTAAGGGGTGTCTACTGCATAATAAAATTGGATGTCTTACATTATACTCGTAATTAGAATTTCCAAGTCTACCACCGATACGAATTATATTGTTAGCATCCATGAACGGAGATACTGATAACAATCGGTTTTTATGTGGCAACTTCACGTTCGAGAGAAGACATTGTTTTTCAGTTGGGAATGACTCTTGTTGAGCTATGCCCAATAAAAACGTCACTGAATTATTTAATTCTGACGTAGTAAGACAGCCGTACCGTTTGCTCTGTCGACAGTTGTTTATAAATCTAAACAAGTAGGCAATTACTCTCTGTAGAGAAGTAAAATTGGAAAATGTTGAAATTAATGTCGAGACTAAATTAATTTCGGCAGGTTTTGTGTTACATGTTGTGTGGAGTGAGATTAGTTCAGGTAGTTCTGAATTGCAATTTCTACCAGGAACACTCGGCCACTGAGACATGTCACCTTTTAAATAGTTAGGTCCCGACCACCAAATGGAATTACTGCCTAATTGATCGGCACTCACACCGCGAGATACTAGGTCTGCGGGGTTTTCCTTGGAAGTTACGTATCGCCACGTAAAACCACTAGAATCCTCCTGTATCTCACTAACACGATGCCTAACAAAAGGTTTACACTGCTCTGACTTATGGGCGAGCCAGCCTAATGTAATGGTCGAATCCGACCAAAAGAAGCAATCGTCGTACTTAAAAGTAACTGAAGCGATTACCCGTTTCCATAGCCTTGTCCCAAGCAAAGCTGCACAAAGCTCCAGGCGTGGAATGGTAGTGGGTTTAATGGGCGCTACTTTGCTCTTGGATACCAACAGCCGGACAGTGACTGCCCCATCACCACCAACACACCTCACATACACGCATGCACCATATGCACTCTCCGAGGCATCTGTAAAGGTGTGCAATTGCACGTTAATAGGACTATTAACTATGATGCAACGTGGAATGTTTAATTTGTTTAAATGTGATAAAGTATGCACGAAACTAAGCCATTCCTTTTTTATGTGCTGTGGAACATCTTCGTCCCATGAGCATTGATCCTTCCATAATTGTTGCATAATTATTTTTGCTGATATTATGCAAGGGGCCACGATGCCAAGAGGATCAAATACTTGAGCTATTGTAGATAGGATATGACGTTTGCTAATTTTGTCACTACCTTCTATGTGGATGGAGAATGTCAAGCAATCGGCTGCACTGTTCCAATTGAGGCCTAACGTCTTAGAAAGCTCGTTTTCACTTAAATCCACAAGATGATGTGTACTGTCTCCTTTGCTGATTGCGTTTAGAATTTCTGTGCAATTTGAGTTCCACTTTCGCAAACATAATTTGGCAGATTCTAACGAGTTTATGATTCCCTGGCATAAATCAACTGCATCTTGATAAGACTCATGGCCAGTCAGAAGATCATCCACGTAGAAGTCGTGACAAATGGCTCGTTTGACTTCTTCATTTGTTGCTTCCAAGCGTAGCTGTCTTAAACATCTAGTGGCTAAGAATGGGGCTGACGCCGTACCATAGGTGATGGTGTTTAAGGTGTAAACCTTCAACGGATGCGACGGGTCTGAACGCCATAATATTTGCTGAAGAGAACGTTGTGTTGGGTCAACTTCTATCTGTCTATACATCTTCTCGATGTCAGCGGTTATGACGAACTTATGTTGTCTAAATCTAATTAATATTGACAATAGATTGTCTTGTACTGTTGGCCCAACGCGCTGTATGTCATTCAATGATTTTCCTGATGACGTCACAGCGGAAGCGTCAAATACAACCCGTAACTTGGTTGTAATATTACTCTCCCTAAGTACCCCGTGGTGGGGTAGAAAACATGAAATCTTTTTCTCTGAATTAAATGTTGTTTCACTCATGTGACCTAAGTTGATATATTCTGTGATGAATTCTGTGTACAAATTTTTTAGTCTCATATCTCTTTCCAACCTTCGCTCAATGGAAAGAAACCTACGCTTAGCTACTTGAAAGCTATCGAAGTGATGTTTGAGTTATGCTTCTGAGACATTAGGTCGTGGCAGGAACCTCTTGACGAGGTACAACTGGCGTTAAATTGCACTATAAATAGAGTGACAAAGACGAGCCCCCTCGAACTTATGTTCGGTCGCGTAGCTAGACCTCTGAATCTTTTTAACTGCTGACGATACTGAAGTTGGGGTAGATATTTCTGAATCGAGAGAGCACACAGCCCACAACAATTAACGAAATTCTAATTACGAAAAGTCTTGTTTTGACAGTAATAAGGCTAAATGAGAAATGAGTCAAATGACCTGGTTCTTATTCAAAACGAAGAGCGAAACCAAATAAAATGAAATCCAAAATTTAAAGGTCCTTTTCAAATAACTGATGAACTCGCAGGCGATCGTTACGCTTTGAAATCATTGACCAGTAAGAGTATACCCACGATTGTCTTCCACCTGAACTGATTGTTGGTTGACATATGAATCCAGTGCAGATTATAATAGTACACACTAAAATGACTAGTTTCCATCTCTTAATCAAACTGTACAGTCTGGCCGTAGTTGTAACTGCGATTCATGAGTCGTTCAGGGTGCAATGCGCAGCTAGATGTATGGTGGCTGGGTCTATAAGACTATTGTCTGGGTCTGAATAAGACTACTGTTTGGGTCTCGATGAGACTACGCTGCCGAGCAGCCGGGTCATGTGGACTACTATCTGGGTCTGAATAAGACCACTGTTTGGGTCTCGATGAGACTACGCTGCCGAGCAGCCGGGTCATGTGGACTACTATCTGGGTCTGAATAAGACCACTGTTTGGGTCTCGATGAGACTACGCTGCCGAGCAGCCGGGTCATATTAGCGATGTGTGTTTGTGTATTGTTCACTGTACCATAATTGAAGTTTATTCTGATTGTGTTCACTTGGACCACTGTTTAGGTCTCGATGAGACTACGCTGCCGAGCAGCCGGTTCATATTAGTGATGTGATGTGTGTTTCTGTATTGTTCACTGTACAATAATTGAAGTTTATTCTGATTGTGTTCACTTGGACCACTGTTTGGGTCTCGATGAGACTACGCTGCCGAGCAGCCGGTTCATATTAGTGATGTGATGTGTGTTTGTGTATTGTTCACTGTACAATAATTGAAGTTTATTCTGATTGTGTTCACTTGTGAGGTGTCTTTCGAACTTTTTTTTGTTTACCTTGTGGTCAGGGTAAGCCGAGCAAGAGTGTTGCTACAAATGAGAATTTTGTTACAGATACACACGAGGACGTGTGACCCATCAGGTTGGCCGTGTCGTCGCAAGCTATTTCAAGACGACAACACAATCAAATTAACGTTGATTTCATGATGTTGGTCAAACTGTTACTTCATTCTTATTGGTTGATCGGTTAGTACAGTGGACGCCGTGTGGTGGCGCTGTTAATTTCCAGCCACACACGTGGACAGAATCGATTGTAAAGTGAGTGTTCACATTGCGGTGGCTGACACCATAGAGTTCAGACCATACCATCGAAACTGTCACGTTCACCGTACAAGCCTTTGTTCTTTGTTACTCACTGTGAATTACCAAATAAACGTGACTGTAAATTGTTCTTCAACCAACTTACGTTTTACTGGTTTGCCCGAGTACCCACCTGCCTCATGGAACCCGTACCAAGAAACGATGGCGATGAACCTGCTATCGCTACGCCCACGCTACCGCCGTCATATATATATATATATTTTTTTTTTAATAATATTTTTTTTTTGTATTCAGCTGCCTCCGGTTAGACTGGAAGCCGACCCCAAGATAGTTGGGAAAAGGCTAGGCAGATGATGATATAATTTTTATTTTGTGTATGTTCAGCCCTCACTCCGTCATTTATGAACCGATCTTGATGATTCTTTTTTTGTTAGATAGGGTATACCTCAAGGGTGGTCCGATGTCAAGGAAGTCAGGATCTGATAATGGAATCCTGATAAAATTGAGAGAAAACCTCAAAAATTGTGGGCACGTTTAGCGTTTGTGTATGTATGTTCGCCTCTCACTCCGTTATTTATGAACAGATTTTGATGATTCTTTTTTTGTTAGATAGGGTATACCTCAAGGGTAGCCCCATGTGAAGGACATCAGGATCTGATCACGGAATCCTGATAAAATTGGGCACGAATATTGTTTCTGTTTACTTTTCATAACTTAATCAGGTATTTGCATTTAGGAATCATCACATCATGAAACTGAGCTGATGATGGAAACCATACCTTTCCTAAACAATAGAAGTTAGATATAAAACTGGTCTTAGTGACAAATACCACTTAATATGCTTTAAAGAAAAGACGTCTTTAGAATATTGGAGGTAACCTCAACTGGTCAATATCCTGGGAACCTCATGGAAGGATGGTTACATCATCAGCTCAGTGCCAAGAGGAATGATGAAGGATTAGAAATTAGCCTCAGAGTATTAAAAGATGATGCGAGTCACAAAAAATTCAACCGACGAAAAAAACTAAAAAGCAAAAAATAAATAAACCTTTTAAGTCTTGAGTATTGAGCGACTCAAAATTAGTTTATATAAAATTTGTTTTTTTTTTTTACCGTATGGTGTCGGACGTAAAAGAATAGTACCATCCCATCACTTCCCGTGGGTGTCGTAAGAGGCGACTAAGGGAGCTTGAGACCTAGTGCATACTACTATAGCACCATGGGCCACCCGCGCGGTGGCGGGTAAACCACCAACAACAGCATTCCCAAGGAGGGTTGGCGTCAGGCAGGCGGCCGGCTATAAAACTTCTGCCAAAACCTTTATGCAACATGGTCTGGAAAAATATGATGTGCGATAGGGCTAGGGCGTACCCCACAGGCGACGCGCAGGGGCAGCACCCGGCTCCTGTGGGAAATGGACAAGGGTTGTCGCACCAGGACGCGCGGGTGCGACGTAAGACGCAAGCTCGGAGAGTGAGAGAATTAAGATTGAGGTGTGCGAGCTGGAATATAGGTACTATGACTGGAAAAGGAAGAGAGTTCGCAGATGTTTTAAAAAGGCGACGGATAAATATAGCGTGTTTACAAGAAACGAAATGGAAGGGTGCAAAAGCAAGAGAATTAGGAGAAGGATATAAGTTTTATTACTGTGGAAGTGATGGCAAACGGAATGGTGTGGGCATAGTTTTGGATAGTGAGTTAAAAGAATGTGTGGTGGATGTTAAAAGAGTAAGTGATAGAGTGATAGCTATTAAAGTGGTTGTGGAGATTATGATAGTAAATGTTATTAGTGCGTATGCAACCCAATCAGGATGTGAGGATAGTGTAAAAGAGAAGTTTTGGAAGGACTTCAATTGTGTGATGATGAATGTACAGGAGAGTGAAGAGGTGTTTGTGGGGGGTGATTTTAATGGGCATGTAGGAAGTCTGAAGTACGGTTATGAGAGAGTGCATGGTGGTTGGGGGTACGGAGACCGTAATACTGATGGCGAGACATTGCTGCAAGCTGCTTCGGCTTTTGACCTGGCAATAACTAACACCTGGTTCAAAAAGAAAGACGAACACCTGATCACTTACAAAAGTGGCCAGCACGCGACCCAAATTGACTTTTTCTTGGTGAGACGAAACAGTCTCAAGACAGTTAAAAACTGTAAAGTGTTGCCAGGCGAAGGCTTAGTCTCTCAACACAGGCTCATAATGATGGACGTAACAGTCAGTGTCTCGTCCAGTAGGAACAAAGAACGGCCCCCACCCAAAATCAGATGGCGTATGATAGAAAATGAGGAGTGTGCAAGTATGTTTAAGAGTCAAGTGGTAGATAAAATGATAGACATGAAGGATATGGAAGGAAAATCTGTGGATGAATGTTGGAAAGAGATGGCGGATTTTATAAGGCGAGTAGCAAAAGATGTGTTTGGAGAATCGCAAGGTAAAGGCATGATAGAAAAGGATACATGGTGGTGGAATGAAGATGTGCAAAAGATGCTAAAAGAAAATTTCGTTTAAAGTATGGCAGAATGTAGAAACCGGAAATGACAATTTGAAAGAAGAGAAAAAGAAAATTTATAAGGAATGGAAGAGGAAGGCAAAAAAGGCGGTTGCAGTTTCCAGGGCTAAGGCGCAGGAAAAGTTTTATGATTTACTGGACAGCCCTAGAGGCCAGAAGGAGCTCTACCGGATTACAAAATTAAGAGAAATGAGAACGAGGGATATAATGCACATAAAATGTATGAAAGATGAACTCGGTAAAGTCTTGTCGAAAGATGACGAAATAAAAGAGCGATGGAAGGTTTATTTTGAAAAGTTGATGAACGAAGAGAATGAATGGAATGGTGTGCTCAAAGAGGTACAAGTAAATATGGGTTTGATGAGAGAAATTAGCATGGATGAAGTAAGAAAGGCAGTTCAATGTATGAAAAATGGAAAGGCCATGGGCCCTGATGACATACCAGTAGAAGTATGGAAGTGTTTAAAAGAGAATGGATGTATGTGGCTGACTTTATTCTTCAATAAGTTGTTGTATGAAGAAGTGATCCCACAAGAATGGTGCAATAGTTCGCTAGTGCCCATCTTCAAGAATAAAGGGGATGTACAGGACTGCAACAACTATCGAGGGATAAAGCTCATGTCACATACTATGAAAGTATGGGAGAAAGTGATAGAGAAAAGATTGCGAGAGGAGAGTGAGATTACCCCGAACCAGTTTGGGTTTATGCCAGGTCGAGGGACAATGGACGCCACCTTCGCTCTCCGTCAATTGTGCGAGAAGTACAGACGTGTGCACAAGAACTTGCACATGGTGTTCATTGATCTTGAGAAAGCGTATGATAGGGTACCTCGGGATGTGTTGTGGTGGGCCTTGAAAGAGAAAGGTTTGCCTGGGAAGTATGTTGAGTTGATTCGTGCTATGTACAGACAATCTAGTACCTACGTCCGGTCGGCTGCTGGCAACACCGATGAGTTAGAAAGAAAAAAAAGAAAGAAAGAAAATACGTTTATTTACGGTAAACATGACGCAAAAAACAGAGAATCACAAAAAGAAAAAGAAAATCTGGGGGAAAAAATGCGTCACATCCACGCAAAACGGCCATCGCTCTGCTTTAGTGCTATGACCCTATGCAAGACAGAGCCCCAGCGCTGGTTTTCAGCGACAGCCGGCGCCAACGTCATGACGTCGACCGGTGCAGAAAACAATGAGTAAAACTTCGTAAGTTCAGTGTGGCTGTAGGCTTGCATCAAGGGTCGGCTTTAAGTCCTTACCTCTTCCTGTTGATTATGGACGCTCTTACGTCGGAAATACAGGAAGAGGCACCCTGGTGCATGCTGCTTGCCGACGACATTGTTCTGGTCGGTGAAGATGGACCTGAGATCCAGAGCAGATTGGAGAAGTGGCAACAGAAGCTGGAAAAGGTTGGCTTGAAAATCAGCAGAACCAAAACTGAATACATGTTCTGCGATTTCGGCGGTCTCTCCAGTTCTGAAGCTGTAGTGCTAGATGGCGCGCTTCTCCCAGTCTGCTCCGATTTTCGGTATCTCGGTTCACTCGTGCAAAGCGATGGCGAAATAGATCGGACTGTTAAGCACAGAATTAACACTGGATGGATGAAATGGCGGCAGGTCACCGGGACTATCTGTGACTCCCGCATTCCCCTAAAACTTAAGGGGAAGATTTATAAAACAATGGTCAGACTTGCTGTCTTGTATGGTTCAGAATGTTGGGCCACAAAAGGGATGAATGAAAAGCAATTGCATGTAGCTGAGATGAGAATGCTAAGAGCGATGTGTGGTGTTACGCGCATGGATAGAATTAGAAATGAGTATATAAGAGGAAGTCTGAAAGTGGCACCGCTGACTGAAAAATTGTGTGGAAATCGGTTGTCGTGGTATGGGCATGTGATGCGGAGGAATGAAGAAAATGTCGTGAGGAAAGTCTTGTGTATGGATGTGGATGGCTATAAGAGTAGGGGAAGGCCAAAGAAACGATGGTTGGACTGTGTGAAAGAGGATATGGGTAAAAAGGGGGTGACTACAGAGATGACGACTAATAGAGAAGTATGGAAGAAAAAGACATGTTGCGCCGACCCCAAATAAATTGGGATAAGGGCAGGAGAATGATGATGATGATAAAATTTGATATTTTATGTAGGTAAATAAGCTTAATACTCAAGACTTAAAAGGTTTAATTATTTTTTGCTTTTTAGTTCTTTTTCGTCGGTTGAATTTTTTGTTAAAAAGTTTTTTTTTCTATTACGTACCTGTGTTAAACCAGGAATACGCCTTTATTGGATCGGACAGGGTTTTTGTTACGTGCTGTAGATCTGTGATGAGTTTCGGAGACAGACAACAGAACTCTTCAAAAAATGACAACAAATCAACCGCGATTGCTGCTATCGCATGTCTGTTTATTGTTTACACCACTTCATAACATTACATCACGCTTGTTACGATGCCATGATGCTGGCTCAGCACACTTGCAAACAAGCGCGAAGCATCAAATTCCATGAGTAGCGCTTCCCACGGTAACGACGATTCCCTGGGCTTTTTCCATCCTAACATCGGTGGGAACGGACACTCGCGCTAATCGCGTACCTATAGTTTTATCTACTTTTATTTTACATCTTGATAATTTTTAAGAACCTTTTTTTGAGAACTTTTGTGAACATTAATTAAACTTTTTACTATATGAAACGGACTTTATTCTAAAAGTTTCCCGACACGCCCCTACACACGTATTTGGCGCAGTCGGAAGTCGTCAAGGACTTTGAAAGTGTTGTCGTTGTGCGAATCACCCAAAAATCGGGCATCGCCGCGTCTACCGTCCAGGCGAAGAACCTTTGGAGGCCAGTCGGGAAAGCTGCTGTTGCGGACATCGAGACTTCCAAAAATCGATGGATCGACGCTCGCCAGCAATAGTACAAATGTAAGTGAATTACATATATTCTTAATAATTGTATGCTATATTTTTTACGCAGTGTACTATAATTTTTCAAGATTTTTCACCCACGTAGTAATAGGGACCTTAGTCCTAATAGGCGAGCTCAACTTCGGATAACCCGAAGTGACGCCAATCGTAACCTTGAACTTTTAAGCGACTTAGATTTAGAAACTATGACTGAACAAAACCATAGTTCACAACCATCTTTGAGTCAGACGAGTCAGATGGCTTCGTCAGACTTAACTGATAAGATTTATAAATCTCTTAGATTAGTTCCAGAGTTTAATGGTAACCCTAATGTTTTGACCAGATTTTTAAATTTATGCGACGAGTTAGTGCTCACTTATGTCAGTACGGAACCAGGAAGTAGACTCTCGAATTTGGCTCTGATTAATGGAATTTTAAACAAGATAACTGGTACTGCTGCACGTACTTTGTCAACTAATGGAATTCCTAGTGATTCACGTTAATTAATAGCTTTTCAGATCACAGGGACGAAACTTCGTTATATACCGATCTATCTCTTTTAGTTCAAGGCAATGATACTATACAAGTATACTACGAAAAAGTTCAACATTTGTTGTGTACTATAATAACGTATGTCGAGTTGCATGAATCTGTAGGAACCACTGTGGAAGCAAAAAGAACTCTTTATAAAAACTTAGCTTTGCAGACATTCTTGAGAGGTTTAGATGAACCGCTAGGTTCTAGGGTAAGGTGCATGCGACCTTCATCTCTCGAAAGTGCCCTTGAATTTGCCCAAGAGGAATTAAATGTTCTCTATTTACAAAAACGAAATAAATCACTACCCGCGAAGAAAAATCTATATAATTTTTACGAACAAGCACCTAATACTTCTAACGCACAGCAAAATTTTCGTTCATACATGCCACCAAATTATTACCCTACATTCCAAGCATACCCGAGACCTCAAATTCGATCCTTTGGTCCTCAATATCCTCCACAGCTTTGCCCACCACCCGTACCACTAGAACAGCACAGGCAACCCTATCCCAAACCTCAAAACCCCACAAGGACCCCACAAATGTTTAGGGCTCTCCCTACCAATATGTCTACGGGATTCCGAATCCCACCTCGAGCTCCCCAAGTACCCCAAATAAACCAAGCACCCCAATATAGTACCCCAACACCTATGAGTGGTATTAGTCATCCAGTCGCGCGTACTCTCCCGCCCACGAACTACAACGGTAAACGTAACCTTGAACCAAACCTTCCACAAATTGGAGAAACTCATTTCAATGAATTTTTAGACGAGAATACAGCTTTAAATTTTCACGAATACGATCCCAATGTCCAAAATTTTGATCCTACTCCCAATATGATCGATACAAATCATCTTCATAATTTTATGTTTGGCCTTGAACTTGATCCAAATCAGAACCCCGTTGAAGGCACTGCAGAGCAAAATTTTTGCCCGGCTATAGAGAAGAATGCCCCCGTATAGAATTGAACGTGCAAAGTAAACTTTTAAATTCTGATAATAAAGTAAAAGCCACTTGGAAAATAATAAATAATGAAACGGGAAAGTCTGTTAAAAAAGTAAATCAGCTAGAGATTCTATTCGAAAACAAATTAGTTAGTAAACCAGCTGACGTAGCTCAGGCATTTAATGAGTTTTTTGCCCACATACCTATAACTACAACTCGCTTCTTAAATTCATCCCCGTCTAAAGCTGAAAGTCTTTTGAACGGTAGTGTACCTAAGTGCAATCAATCATTTAGTTTTGAGCATGTAACACCACTTGACGTAGTTAACGTTTTTAACTCTCTAAAATCAAAAAACACAGGTGATTACTGGGGCATCTCAATTAAACTTTTGAGTGATATAATAGGCATCGTAGCGCCTTATCTTGCTGTAACTTTTAATAAATGCGTGGACTCAGGAACTTTTCCTGATCTCATGAAGTGTAGTAAAGTCATACCTCTATTTAAATCAGGCAATAAAAATGATATAGGCAACTTCAGGCCTATTTCCATCCTGCCTGCATTTAGCAAAATTTTTGAAAAGTTAATACTGAAGCAGTTGCTAACATATTTTAATGTAAATAGCCTCCTTCATAATGACCAATATGGCTTTACAAAAGGTCGATCGACTACAGATGCGGGTGTTGCTCTCCTAAAACACATATTCAACGCATGGGAGAACTCGCAAAATGCAATCGGAGTTTTCTGTGACCTCTTTGGAGAGGTCACAGAAAACTCCGATTTTTTGATTGCGTACACCATGACACGCTTTTGCGTAAGCTGCGTCATTATGGTCTCCAAAACGAAGCTCTAAATGTAATTGATTCATATTTATGTAATAGGTTCCAATGTGTAGATATAAATGGTGTTAAGTCTTCCGGGCTACCAGTTTATTTAGGTGTGCCTCAAGGCTCGATATTGGGACCATTCTTGTTTTTGGTGTATATTAATGATTTACCATATTTTTTAAAGGGTATCTGTGACGTAGTACTGTTTGCAGATGATACCTCTCTTATCTTTAAAGTAGATAGGAATAGAAATGATTTTGATAACGTAGATAGCGCTCTCTCAATGGTTACGGATTGGTTTACGACAAATAACTTAGTTCTTAATGCTAAGAAAACTAAATGTATAAAGTTTGCCTTACCTAATGTTATAAATCTAGGACCTAATGTCATCTTAAATAAAGAAGTGCTTGAAACTGTGGACTCGGCAGTTTTTTTGGGTATAACTGTTGATTCCAAACTTCAATGGGGCGCACATATATCAGGCCTATCAGGAAGGCTCAGCTCTGCCGCCTACGCCGTCAGAAAAGTTAGACAATATACTGACGTTGACACAGCACGGTTAGTCTATTTTAGTTATTTCCATAGTGTTATGTCTTATGGTATTCTTTTGTGGGGTAAAGCTGCGGACATACAAAATATATTTGTTTTACAAAAACGTGCTGTACGAGCAATCTATAGGTTAGGGTCAAGAGTTTCTTTACGAGAAATTTTCAAAGAGATTGGAATTCTCACGGTGGCATCTCAATTCATTTTTGCAAACATATTATACATTAGACAAAATATACATTTGTACAAAAAGACCAGTGATATCCACAATTTTAACACCAGAAATAAGTATAAACTTCATGTTCCTTCCCACCGTGTTCGTAGGGTTCATGGTTCGTTTGAGGGTCTCGGTATCGAATTTTACAATAAGCTACCCCGTTCTTTTCTTGACTTGCCTTTTAATTCATTTAAAACTAAAGTTAAATCTAGTCTCTGTTCGAAAGCATACTATTCCATCAACGACTACTTAGAAGATAATAATAGTTGGTCGCTGTGTTGAACGCAAGACAATGTTACACTTGATGTTCTTTCTCCATATTTAGCTTATGGTTAGGTATAACAGATTATATGAGTTCATATAATAATTGTCTACCAAATTTAGTGTGATGGCCCTAGTTCATCACTTGTGGCTTCGAATCACAGCCCTTTGATAGTTTCAATCTTTGTTCTTGTAAGCAGGCACACCAGTTATGTATGGAGGCTTCTTTAATTTGGTTTAGTGTTTATGCTTGAGTTGGTTTTTAATGGCATGATTGAGTGTGCTAGCTGGCAAGTGGCGGTTTATTTAATTTTATGATTATATTTTTAGACGACATATATTTATTTTTCTGTTTTACATAATGTTAAGATTGTTGCTTAGAATTATATAGATTCAAGTTCTTAAAACTTAACAGACAGATGTGTTGCTGGGGAGTTTGTTGGCCACTTCTTCTTCACAGCTAAAACACTAGGAAGTGGTGACGGGCGGGCGTTTTTTGGGGGACTGTCTTTATGTAGAACTTTGACGTTCAAAAAGTGCTGGTTCTCAGCCTAGTTTGAATAAATGACTTTTGATTTTGATTTTGATTTTTGATTTTTTGAAACGTCATTGTCAAGTTTAATTGGGGGATTTTTAATTTGGATATAAGGCATTATATCCAAATTAAAAATCCCCCAATTAAACTTTTGATTGACACCGGGGCAAACGAGTCTTTCATTAGCCCAGAAGCCTATGAAAAATTTTACTCCCAAATTCCACTTGACTATGAACCATTTCTAGTTACAAATACGCACGTGACCACTCAAAATTACTACTCGCTAACTGTCCCTTGCTTTGACGAATTGAATGATAATATTCCCATAAAATTATTTCTCTATAAATTTCATAATTTCTTTGATGGTTTAATAGGTTGCGAACAGTTAAAAAAGTGGAATGCAAAAATCGACCTTGCTGCTCATGTTTTAGAGACACAATTCACAAAAATTCCTATAATTTTATATTACAATCCTCAATGCCTAAACTCTCACGAAATTACTATACCGGCCCAAACTACTCAATTAATTAGGGTACCTACTAACATCGCACAGGGAGATATCTATATTGAGGAGCAAGCAATTTCCGGTTGTTACATTACCGAATGCATATCTTTCGCGGAAAATAATCATACCATGATACAAATTTCAAACCCATGGGATACAGACGTTGTAATACCTATAGAAAATCCAATATGCGCCCAAATTTTTAACGAAGAAACGTTTCCCATAACTCACGTAATTGACACCACCCCACGTACCTATAACGCCGAGCGAACACGAGAGGTCTTATCGCAGTTGCGCATAGAACATTTAAATGCAGAAGAGACGGTAAATTTAATTAATCTTTGCAAAGAATATGCCGATGTTTTCTACCTAGACGGGGAACCACTCACCTTCACTAACGAAATCAAACATCATATTAAAACCATAGACGATAAGCCAGTTTATAGTAAAACCTATAGATATCCTTACGTACATAGAGAAGAAGTACAAAATCAAATAGAATCTATGTTACAGCAAGGTATTATTCGTCCATCTTCATCGCCTTGGAATGCTCCGATATGGATTGTGCCTAAGAAAAGTGACGCATCTGGTAAAGTTAAGTGGCGATTAGTCATTGACTTTCGGCAACTAAATGCAAAAACAATAAATGATAAGTATCCGATTCCAAACATTAACGACATATTAGACAAGTTAGGCAGGTGTTTGTACTTTTCTACATTAGATTTAAAATCAGGATTTTTACAAATTCAGCTAAATTCATCCGACATACCGAAAACAGCATTTAGTGTAGAGCAAGGCCATTTTGAGTATATTAGAATGCCAATGGGCTTGAAAAATTCTCCGGCAACATTTCAACGAGTTATGGACAATGTCCTTCGCGGACTCCCAAATTGTACTACATATATGGATGATATTTTGGTATTTTCGACATCCTTACAAGAACATATAGTTAACTTGCGCGCCATTTTCGACCGTCTTAGAAATTCAAATTTAAAAATTCAGATGGATAAATCTGAATTTCTCAAACACGAAACGCCTTATCTCGGTCATATTATCACCACCGATGGTGTCAAACCAAACCCGGATAAAATTTCAGCCATCCTAAATTATCCAGTCCCGAAAACTCCCAGGCAAATTAAGGCATTTTTGGGTTTACTTGGTTATTACAGACGTTTTATACCGGATTTTGCACGCATTACTAAACCTTTTACATCGTGTCTTAAAAAAGGTGCCAAAATAAATTTAACCCCAGAATACTTAAGCTGTTTTGAGCATTGCAAAACTCTTCTTACAAATGACCCCATTTTAATATACCCGGATTTCAGTAAAGAGTTTATCTTAACTACAGACGCGTCTAATGTGGCCTTAGGAGCAGTCCTTTCTCAAGGTCCTATCGGCTCGGACAAACCTATTGCCTATGCGTCTAGAACTCTTAACAATAGCGAAATTAATTACTCTACCATCGAAAAGGAGTTGTTGGCAATCGTTTGGGCTACAAAATACTTCCGGCCTTACCTTTTTGGTAGAGAATTTAAAATAGTAACTGACCACAAACCTTTAATTTGGCTTATGAATCTAAAAGAGCCTGGTTCACGTCTTACAAGGTGGAGGCTCAAGTTAGCAGAATATAATTACACTATTGTTCATAAAAAGGGAGAAATCAATACTAACGCAGATGCTCTCTCACGTATTCAGATCAATCATAATGAAACTCAGTCTTTGTTCGTGAATCACTCCGATACGTCTTCCACATTATCGGCCGAGGAAAATAGTCCAAAACTTTCCTACTCTACTCTCACCGCTGCAGGCAACAGTCCAATACACTCGTCATCTACTCTTACTGCACATTCACCTGCGAACAAACAAACACGGCATTCAACACAACATTCATCGTCCACCCTATCTGCTTATTCAGCCCCACAAAATATCATACATCATGCACCAGTACATCCAGCCTCACCACGTACTGAAACCATACACACTAGCGCAGAAAATCCCGTTCTAGATATTCCGATATCAGATGAACCTTTAAATAAATTTAAGAGACAACTGGTAATCAAAATAATAAGCGGTAATTCTAAAACTAGACCATTAATAACCGAACCTTTTCAGTCTATGCAAAGAACTTCAGTAGAAATTAGCGAACATAATTTGCAAACTAATATTATAAACATCATAAAATCTCACAGTGATCCAAAAATCCGTACTGCTATTCTAGTAAGCCCCATAGAAAAAATGCTCGATATAATACCAATCTTGCAACAAACTTTTGAAAGTTCATCTGTGAACTTAGTTCTAGTTAAACATGAGGTAACCAATATTAATGACCTTTCGAACCAATTAGATATAATAAAGAAATATCATGAAGGCCAGACTAATCATCGTGGAATTACGGAAACCTATCTTTCATTATCAGAACGTTATTTTTGGCCTAAAATGAAAACCGAAATTACAAAATTTATTAACGAATGTAGCATATGCAGATGCGCAAAATATGACCGCAACCCAATACGCCCACAGTTCAGAATTGTTCCCCCACCAACTAAACCGTTTGAATTAGCACACGCGGATCTTCTAACTGTTGACCATGACAAATATTTAACTATTATAGACTCATTTTCCAAGTACGCGCAAGCCTATCTTTTACCCGATCGTACCTCACCCAATATATTAAAAGCACTTTTACACTTTAGTACTCATCACGGTTTCCCTTTAAATCTAACAACCGATCAAGGCACCGAATTTAGCAATCAAGTCATATCAGAATTTCTCCGTTTGCATAATATAAAACATCATATGACTAGTGCATATGCATCTAATGAGAATGGTTTAATTGAACGTTTCCATAATACACTTTTAGAACACTTACGGTTACTAAAAATGCAGCACAAAAATGAACCCAGTCGAAATCTTATACCGTACGCATTAATTGCTTATAATAATTCCATCCATAGTCTAACCAAGTGTAGGCCATTTGATGTTATTTCTGGTCACTTCGACCCTCGAAATCCTATCAGTTTAAATATGACGGACCGATATCTTCAAACTTACATTCAAGAACATCGTGGTCAAATGGAAACAGTTTATAAAATTATTCATGATTATGCATTATCCAGTCGCGAAGACATAATGACTCGACGTAATGTCGATAGGGAACCGGTTTTAGATTGTGAACAAAATCAAATAGTTCACGTGCGTAATCCAATGGCAAGTAGGCAAAAATTGGCACCTCGTTTTACTCAGGACAAGGTCGTTAAAAATTTACCTATACATATTTACACCGCAAAAAGTCGTGGCCCGGTAGCAAAATCTAGGTTGAAAAGACCACCGAAAAAATCATAGGTGCTCAAGAAATACGCCTCGATAGGCTAGATAATGGACCGGGTATACTACCCTTTAATTTAGGTGCTACCAAAATTATATCCCATTTTCATACATTTTTACAAGATATTAACCTTCAAGAAATCGAGTCACATGTGAACGTCATAAAATCCCAACTTACAGATACTACTTTTAAACTATCCCATACATACAGCTCTCTCTTTAAATACCAAACCAGGCACCTATATGCAAAGTTAGATAAAGTTTTAATGCAATTAGATACCTTAAGGCCACCTAGAACTAAAAGAGGTCTGATTAATCCTTTAGGCACAATTATCAAAAGTATTTCTGGTAATTTGGACAATGAAGACGCCTTGAAATTTGAAAATGCATTACGAACCTTGAATAAAAATGATAAAATTTTGTCGCAATCATTGAACAAGCATATTACCTTATATAAAGAGATGACGATACAGCAGAATCAAATTATCCGGAATATTTCATTAAATCAAGTTAAATTGGAAAGAGCTCTTACTTTTGTCATGAATATGACTAATGATAATGAGCGAATCATTCACTACGTTCATCTTGTACAACTTTTTGCAATATTAAGCGAAAATGTTCAAGAACTTTTGAGCGAAATTGACAGAATAGAAAATATATTGGCATTTAGTAGAAATAAATCAGTTCATCATTCAATACTTTCTGTTAAAGATGTAAGAAATATCATAAACCAATTAAAACGCACTTATCTATAGATCTGATCAAATAATTGACGTCGACATCAGAGATTATTACGAAATTCTTAGCCTAGCTTCATACTTTACAGAGTCGACAGTTGTAATAGTCCTAAAGTTTCCTATTACGTTTAGCATAGAATATCAGTTATATGAATTATGTCCCGTTCCAAATAAGGACAGCCTAATTATAGTACCAACTGCACCTTATATAGCATCCAATTCTCAGGAATATGTGTATATGGAGGCTGAATGCCCGAAGGTCAGTTCCTGGCACATATGCGAGCAGAAAATGGTCCACCGGATCTCGTCAAGGTCAGACTGTATTCAAAAACTTATACAATCTCAGGAGATAGATGGAACGTGCAAACCCACGCCTATCTCTCTGACTAAGGAGGCTCTGATTGAGTTGGATAGCTATCACTACATCATTACGTTCCCCAATAGTACGAAAGTTCAACTATCCTGCGGTAAAGAGCGATTTGAAATGTTACAAGGCAGTTTTATGGTCAACGTCCCTCAAGGCTGCAAGATTAAAACCCCCGAACTTAGTATAATAAACCTAGACAATAAATTAGTCGGAAAACCATTAGAACTCATGGCTCTACCACATTATGAAACACCAGTAAAGACACGGATTTTCACTCTAAAGACTACAGATTTAACCAGCCTTCGGAAAATACAGAACCAAATCACTTCACAAGATGAAATTAAAGTCGAAACACTGGACACTATCGGAATCTACCATACGACAATTCCATTCTACATACTTATATTGTTTGGTACATGTGCACTGAGCATCATCTATATCATTCGTCGCCGTCGAGCTGGGAGAATTAACATTACCACACAAACTAACACCGAATTAACGGAAGATGAAAGAAGAGCCGCAACTTTTGGCGTCAAGGTCACCAAATAGTTGCTTGTCTGGCAGGGGAGGTGTTACGATGCCATGATGCTGGCTCAGCACACTTGCAAACAAGCGCGAAGCATCAAATTCCATGAGTAGCGCTTCCCACGGTAACGACGATTCCCTGGGCTTTTTCCATCCTAACATCGGTGGGAACGGACACTCGCGCTAATCGCGTACCTATAGTTTTATCTACTTTTATTTTACATCTTGATAATTTTTAAGAACCTTTTTTTGAGAACTTTTGTGAACATTAATTAAACTTTTTACTATATGAAACGGACTTTATTCTAAAAGTTTCCCGACACGCCCCTACACACGTATTTCGCTGATACGCTCTGAAGGGGTACACAGATTTGTACAGTTCACCTTGATACACCCTAATTTCACCAATTATGTTAAAATTCCATATTTTTGGGGCTATCAATTCGGGCATTACTACTATTTAGTTTTAGTTGTGGGACTAACTAAAAAGTGGATAATACCTAAACTTTTTTACAAAAAATATTCCATAATAAAAACACAAAAAAATGCAAAATAACTTTAATTTCGGAAGTCGGTGTCAAATAATTAAGAAACAAAACTAGAAACACCGACTTCCGAAATTTTTGTGTTTTTTTTATGGAAGTCGGTTGTATTTTTTTGTATAAAAGTTTTTTATTAATAGTTTATGCACAAAGGTGCTTAAGGTAAGGTACACCAGTTAAGGGCCTACCTCCCCGTAAGTGGCGCCCTCATTAAATAGAAATTCGTATCTTAGCATACAAAATAAAGATTAAAGAATCGTATGTTGCGTTTGTTACAAATAGGTATTTAAGGTGTCAAAAAACGGCCGTTTTGGTACTTTTTCTTACTACTTTGGATTCGAAACACTTTAGAGTCCTGTTTCAACAACGTAAAAATACCTTAAGCTCTTTGTAACAAACGCAACATAGGATTTATTAATCTTTATCTTCTACGCTTTGCTACGATTTCTTATTCAAAGAGAACGCCACTTGGCGGTTATATACGCCTTAATCAAATATTTAGAAACAGAAAAAACATTGTAACAGGTACAAAAGTTTATTACAAAAATCTCACAATCAGTCAGTTTTAGATTTAATACGAATCGAAATAAAATTAGCTAATCAAGTTTTTTTTACATAAAATATTATAAATGCAAATACAAATGGCAACTGCTAATAATCACAAATATTTTTTTTCATAAATTATTTTATGTTTCATTTTGGTTTGTCGCAGGTCGCAGGCGTTTAAATTGTTATTTTTTCCACAAAAAAAAGACACTAGTATTCCGTGTTATTTAAAGTAAATATAAAGTAGTTGTTTTTGCTGTCGGTATTCCTCTTGACTATGATTAAAAACGCTTGCGATAGATTCACTCACGGAACGAAAAGGTTAAGAATTTTAAAATTGTGTAGTGTGGTTATTGCCTACACTTGACACCTTATAGAAGAGTTAGGTTAGGTTAGTCATCTTGGCAGAACTTAGTCGCCATTTTCGACTAAGTTCTGCCGAGATGAACCTAAAAAAAAGTTTTTTTTTAACACTAGTTTCACTTGTAACAATGTTAAAAGTTAAACTTCACCAACTTAACAGTGTCCGATTAAGCTGAAATTATGTTTAGTTTGAATGACAATGATTCAAATGGCATGGTTAGTTAAGGGCCTACCTCCCCATATGTGGCGCCTTCATTGAATAAAAATTCGTATCTTAGCATAGATAATAAATATTAAAGAATCCTATGTTGCGTTTGTTACAAATACCTTAAGCTCTTTGTAACAAACGCAACATAGGATTTTTTAATCTATATTTTCTACGCTTTGCTACGATTTTTTATTCAATGAGGGCGCCACTTGGCGGCTATATACGCCTTAAGTGACATCATTCTAAACCTAATATGGCGGACTAGTTTATTTTGTAAGCATTCCCATCATATGGGTATCAAATGAAAGGGATTACTGAAAAGAACACTAAAAATAAAGTCTGTTTTTTTAATTATATTTTAAACTACAGAAAATTATTTATTGTTGATAGGCTCCCGTTTGACCACTATCTCAACTGATGGTAAGCGATGATGTGGTCAACGATGGAGCGCGCATACCTAGAAGTAACCTACTCACTCTTGACTTAAAGATAATAACTCTCATACACTTATATAATGGTGCTTAACCTTATCATTCCCTGAGTGTACATTCATTCGTTTTACACCGAGTGACGTCAAATATAATTCTAGTCTCTCCTTGACTTTATTTATCCACAGGATGTTTCGAAATTCGTGTAATTATTAAAAAAATAACAATTTTAAATCAGGGTCATACATACACGACTTTAAAAACACTTCAGTTAAGTTATTAACAATCATTCTGATTCTTTTGCTTACAAAGTCAACTTAAATTAGAGTTTCTTATAACATAAAATGCAAGTAACAGTCAGAGCTGCCGAGCTACTCGATAGGAGTTACCAGCCTTATTTGTAAAACTCGGTAACCATATGCTTAGTTTAAGGGCCTACCTCCGCATAAGTGACGCCCTCATTGAATAAAAAATCGTATCTTTGCAAGGAAAATAAAGATTAAAGAATCCTATATTGCGTTTGTTACGAAGAAGCTAAGGTATTTTTACGTTGTTAAAACTGGACTCAAAATGTTTCGTATCCAAAGTAGTAAGAAAAAGTACCAAAAATGGCCGATTTTGACACTTTTGCCTACAATTTTGGTTACGAAACATTTTGAGTCCTGTTTTAACAACGGAAAAATACCTTATCTTATTTGTAACAAATGCAACATAGGATTCTTTGATCTTAATTTTCTAAGCTTTGCTACGATTTTTCAATGACTTGGCGGCTATATACGCCTTAAATGCTGATTCGCGGATTCTAAATTCAAATTCTCCATAGAAAATTTTGAATTAAGAACCAGTCTTTAAACTTATATCAAGGCTATTTTTTTATAAACAAGGCCTTAAAACTTCAGCTTGTTTTAAACTTAGGTTTACTTTCTAATTTTATTAATTGGAAGGAGTATGGAGTTAGTTTAAATTAATTTGTTCGTTTTATCTCCCTTATCTTATTTTCAAGGAAAACACCATAGCCGTAGCCTGTATGTGTAGGGTTACTGATAACTTAGTGTATTCCCGGCAGTGATAGTGATCTATTTTTTCACAATTGGGTTAGTGACTAAAACAATCTAATTAGTTCGTCAGTTAGATTACCAAAAACATATCGGACACGTATTTTTTCTTTTGTCACGACTCAAACACAAAATAAAGACGATACAGTGCGTTGAAATTTCGCATGACGTTAATACACTTGAGTTAAAATTGTACATACCACTTTTTACACAAAATCGACGTAAGCCCCCACTTCTGAACTGATGTGTTTTATCTTTGTTATTTTTTATTGATTTGATACAGTAAAAAAAACTGTCCAATATTTTTTATCTAACTTGCGGACTAAATAGAATTATTATTTTGTTTACCCTGGAATCATCTTTTTGAAGCCCCCGAGGAAGCCTATTCGGAAACCCCCCCATGGGTTTTGAGAAAATCCAAGTTAACAATTAGCAGTTTATTGTTGCAAATAGAACACACTATCAGGTCCTACCGCGAATACTTCGAGTTACGAGTAACCCTGTATGACACAGTAGAATCGTCATCATTAAGGTGAAAGCTCCAGGGTAGCCGACACGTTTTTTTTTTTAGGTTCATCTTGGCAGAACTTAGTCAAAAATGTCGACTAAGTTCTGCAAAGGTTTTTTGCAATTTGCAGGGCAACATATGATTCGCGGTCGTAGCAAATACGAACTTACAGAACTGTAATCACAGTATTATAGCAAAGTAGTATTTCATCAAATCATGACATTTGGCATTTATATTAGCTAACAGAGTTGTATTGATGATTTTAATGATTACAGTTCTGTAAGTACGTACTTGCTACGGCCGCGAATCATATTTTGACCAATACACAACCTGATACTGACCTGCAAATTGCAAAAAACGTAAGAAAATTTGAATTTCGCGGGCTACCCTGGCGCTTTCACCTTAAAGGTACTTACTTCAATATGTATTAATAGAAGAGTATACGGGCGTAAATGTGACCTATCGAGATTTGGAAAGAGAATATCACACAGGAATGAAAGCCAGAGATGACGGTCTACAAATCCTAGTTCTAACAAGTCACCTGTAACTAACAAACTATGTAAAACCATTAGAAGTTAAATTTGACCCATTTTCCGGTTTCCGATTGAGCTGAAATTTTGCATAAATGTTTAGTTTGGATGACAATGCATGGTTAGCTAAGTGACGTCATTCTAAATCCAATATGGCGGACTAGTTATTTTTTATGCATTCCAATGATCAATCAATCTGCCTAGCCGTTTTCCCTACTATCTAGGGGTCGGCTTCCAGTCTAACCGGATGCAGCTGAATACCAGTATTTTACGTGGAGCGACTGCCTGCACAACACAGTTACTGGGTAATACGACACCTCTTAGTAAGACAGGTTGTCAGACTTTCAGGCTTCTGATGACCCGTAACGACTGTCAAGGATCCACGATTGACAGCTGGGACCAACGGCTTAACGTGCTTTCCGAGGCACTGAGAAATCTCGGTATGTAAAGATGGTCACCAATCCATGGGCCAACCCCGGCAAGCGTAGCTTAACCTGATGGATCGACCCGTGCGTCTGTTATTCAAACCTGAGAAGAATACGCAAGATAAAATGACGTCACTCAATAAAATGTTATTAAGTTTTCTTTTTTATCCAACTAATATTATAAATGTGAAAGTTTGTAAGTGTGTATGGTTGTTACTTCTTCACGCTCAAACGGCTGGACGGGTTTGGATGAAATTTGGTATGTAGATAGCCTATAGCCTGGATTAACATATAGGCTACCTTTTATTCCACTCTAGGCGGGTAAAACCGCGGGGCTGCAGCTAGTAAGCTATAATATTATTCTAAATCGCGTTATGCCATAACGACGGCGGGTTACTGAAGTATCTTGTCTTCTCTACACATAATCAAAGTAGCTTGCCGCGTCTGCCTGTTTCTCCGCTAAGTCCTTCTAAACAACGCAACGGATCTTAATGCGGTTTACACTAATAGACAGAGATATAAAAAAGAAAGGTTTGTGTGTATAATTTGTAGCCGTGAGGAGCCGGGGTGTCGTTAGTCGTTGATAATTATATTTGATAGAAATTTTCATTAAAATATACGTTTTAGTTTTTAACTCTTTGAGAGCTTATTAACGAAAAAGCTGCCTTGTTTAAATAGCTGCGATGCAGGTCATATTTAGTTACTTTGTGATCCGTGATGACTGGTTGCAGTATAAGTAGAAATGGTCATAAATACTTAATTCTCGGTCAAGTTTGTTTTTTATAAACTTTAACATTACCAAGCAGTTCCATAACGACAAAATTTTACTAGTACATTAACAAAGAACATACTTGTAGTTACACTTAATCCTACAAGTAATAATAGATAGTTACTTTATATGTATAATAATTAATAAAAACTTGTTTACAATATTTTATTTACAACTTAAGGAGAAACACATAAAACTCGATAGGGAAAGGAAACGGCTGAAAACAAAAGTTTTTTATCTAGTTTCAGAATGTTTCGTTAGAAAATCCGAATGTTTAAGGGTCTACTACCGGCCAAGTGGCGCCCTCATTGAATAAATAAAAAAAGTGTCAGAAACGGCCGTTTTGGTACTTTTGCCTACTACTTTGGATACGAAACATTCTGAGAAATGTTTTAACAACGTAAAAATACTTTATCCTCTTTGTAACAAAAGTGACGGATTATTCTTTAATAATGTAACGTATGGATTCTTTAATATTTATTTTCTACGCTATGCTACGATTTTTTATTCAATGAGGGCGCCACTTGGCCGATAATAGGGCCTTAACAAATTGACTATCTACAATAATCTTACTTCCTACTAATATTATAAATGCGAAAGTTTGGATAGATGTTTGTTACTCAATTACGCCAGAACGGCTGATTGGATCTGGATGAAATTTGGCACAGAGATAGATTATAGTCTGGAATAGTACAAAGGCCATAATTTATAATTCGGGAACTACTAATTCCATGCAGGTGAAGCCGCAGGAAGAAGCTAATTGTCAGTATATTCAAATCACAACTGTCATTCACTGTCAGTGGTAAGATATGGCTAATTTACGTAGTCAGTCTGACTAACAGATATTTTGCCTGACTGTACGTGAAATATGTTTGCACATGACTAAATCATCACTGTACTTAATCATCTATATCAGTGGTTCCCAACCTTTTTAAACTGGGATAACTTTTATATCTTTGTTGTTAGCAAGGATTACACGTTTAGAAGAAAATCTAAACTGTGTTTTATATAAAAAATTTAAAACTTGTAGCTTGTTACTGCTGTTGGTTTTATCAATAGTACCTAACGAGCATTGTCTTAGAAAACACAACCAAATCAGTTTGCATCATGCAAGTTTGATAAAATTTAAATCTATCACGGACCACTGGTAGGGAACCAATGATCTATATCATTAATGTTTAGAATATTTATTTTACAGCTCCTTTCAATTCTTCGCGAGTATCTTTATGCGTTTCTCCTCGACTTATTTTGTGTAACGGCAATGGGTGGTCATATTTAAAAAAATGCTTCTATCCACACAAATAAACAAGTCAATAGGGAATATGCATGTAATAAACCAGTCAATAGGGAATATGAATGTAATAAACAATTCAATAGGGAATATGAATGTAATAAACAAGTCAATAGAGAATATGAATGTAATAAACAAGTCAATAGGGAATATGCATGTATTTTTTTCACCTAAAGCAATAAAATACAGTAATATAAACTCAAGAAAATATTTAAAAATAAATTCAAGTACTGCATATCCCTCAAAAAAATTATTTAACACCCTTAATTTTCTACTACATTTCAAATGTTTGTGACTGTCAAAGCTGAACTTTGACGTCACTTACCTCGATACGCCCTGTTTACATCTTATTTTTATAATTTTACTAATTTATGTGTTTTAGTTAAACAGAAACTGATTTCAATTTTAAAATAAAATTTTAGTGAAATTTAAAACATATTTTACGAATTAGGAGTTACTTTGACACAATTTTTTTTCGTTTTTCCGGCATTACTGAGAACGACACGTTTTGAGTTTACGTTTAGTTTCATCAAAAACATGCAACATAAAATATGTGATGAATTAAACAATCAAACGAGTGCAACACATTGTTTCTACGGTCCAATACACACATACATATTCCCTATTCTGAAACACAAATTTTACCTCCCATACAAATTTTAATCAGCTGACGGAAAGTTTTTTTTTTTGAGAATTTTCTACTACTTCCTTGAAGTTGTTCATTTCCATGGGCAGAAACTATCTAAAATATGACCACCTATTTTCGTTGCAAACAAATAATAGAGATTTTATTCTTATAACTATTATGAGGCACGAACAGTGAAATAGCACCAATTAGTTATTTCACACTTTAATAACAAAACCTTAGTTTGCCAGATTAGCGTAAATTAAGTCAAAATTATAGTCAGGGTCAAATTAAATTAGTTAGTATAGCATGCCTCAAACTTTATGGCTTGTGAGAACGTCGTATGTTGCGTTGCGCAGAACGCAGTTTATAGGTATCAGCGGGACTGACAGAGATGGGGCTGCGGGACACATCCCCGCGCGCTCCGTCCCTCTCCCGCACTCGCCCCACGGGGGCCGCACCGGTGTCTTTTTTCTTTAATTTTGGCTTCGCACGGTTTGTGCATTTAGCCAGTGTCAAGTTAAGAAAGTATTTAGTTTTAGATACAGAATACTGTCCCTTTTTTCCCATTAGGATGCAAATGTAACACATTCTAATGCTTTTGCTGTATTTGCCAGCAAATGAGTCGAGTCAGTCTTCTCGGCAAACTTCGCTGAGTTAGTCAACACTACGATAAAATTATCAGCTTTATTTTACCGAGATCGCGCCTGTTTCAATGATTCCACATATTGTCCAGTTGCGTAAACACTCGAGAAACAAAACTACACCAATTTAACATCACAATATCCACTAGGAATCAATTTGCGAATAATTAAAACAGCCACTGAATTTCACTCGAAAATATCCCGTCAAAAACCTCCCGGTGTGTGTTACGTCTGTATACTGCACACGCGTGCAGATTCGTGCTTTCGTACAGTCTATCTCTTATTACTTTGTTGTTGGTAAGATTGATTTGTTTAGTTTTATTTGTTTCGTTAAGTTTTTTTTACTGTTTTTGACTGTTTTGTTTTTGACGTGACAACGTCTAATAAATCGATGAACGCCGGCTGCATTCACGGAAAAGTGTCCCGTTACGCTCATTGTACGCATGCGCCGCATCTATATTTCATCAATGTTTTGTTATGACGTTGTCACGTTAAACTATCGTCCGTAAACCAACTTTACAGACAACCAATTTTTTATTGTGTTATGTATTTGATAAAAATGCCTCGCGGATGATACGTTTTACGCAGGTATGAGATTAATCATATTTTTAGGAATATATCGGATTATTATTTCCGTCTTTGTGGTTTCGTTGATGTTTCTCCAAATAAAAAGAGCGAAACAAAAATAAACAGACGTCACTTTGACATATTGATACGTCCATTTTAACAATTAACTAAGTAAAAAAAAAAAATTATCAAACGAATACCTGATTGAAATGCAATATTGTTTATAGATTAAAACAGATAAAAACATAACTAACAGTTAATATGTATCAATAGTTACGTTTTATTTGTATGATGCCCACTTTAAATATTTAAATTTAAATTATTTTCGACTTGACTGTACCATTTGCACTCGCAGCTAACATCACACAAGCCATAACGTTTGAGGATACCTGTCATACTCCACACACGAGTTGTGTAATCATCATCATCAGCCTGTTGATGTCCCCACTGCTGGGGCACAGACCCCCTCTCTATGAGAGGGTGTGGGCCGTAATCCACCACACGGGCCCAATGCGGGTTGGTGAATGTCACATGTCTCCGAATTTTTGGTTCTAGGACATGCCGGTTTCTTTACGATGTTTTTCTTCACTGTTTTGAGAGTAGTGATGATGAAATAATTTACACAAAGTAAAGCGTTTGCCTGGCTTTGAACACACGACCTACAACTTGTAAGTCGCGGCCGTTACCACTGGACCATCACTGCTTACGTTCAATTGTGTATCGATAACATGTATATTTGAATTCCGAATTCGATATAGTTATCGAATTTTGTAACGACAGACTTTACGTCACATCATATAAGGAATAAAGTTTCAAATTTCATTGCAACCCATACTTTTTAGGGTTTTCTGAAATGAGCACTTTAAATACAAAACGGACCGACGGATTTTAATTCAAGTGTTCGAACAAAAAACAGCTAGCTAACTTAATTTGACCGATGTACCATTTTGTTGTGCGTTTTATTCAGCATTATTTCTAAATAGATTTTATTTAGCTTATGGAGACTAGACTAAATCAGTGTATTGGGTGTACACTTTCGTTATATTTATTAGAGACGCATTGTCTGGTGCGCCTTTAAGTGATAATGTGAAACAACTGTTGCTGTGTGGCACAAACAGAAATTTGCTGCAACAGCTTGACCAACTCATTGGTCAGAAACTGAGTCTTAAGAGCATTATACTATGTATACCAGGATCTTCTGGCCAAAATCGGCAGTATTGCCGTTATTTTAATTTTTGAATACAATTTTCACGGACAATTTCACAAGTATTTACTAACACCGATACCCGAAAAATGACATTTTAGCGCAAAAAGATCCTTGTAGAATTGTATAATCGTTGGCGTATGCCAAATATTGTTAAGCTGTCAATTTTTATGTAAAAGATCCTTGTAGCATTGTACAATCGTTGGCGTATGCCAAATATTGTTAAGCTGCCAATGTTTATGTAAAAGATCCTTGTAGCGTTGAACAATCGTTGGCGTATGCCAAATATTGTTAAGCTGCCAATGTTTATGTAAAAGATCCTTGTAGCGTTGAACAATCGTTGGCGTATGCCAAATATTGTTAAGCTGCCAATGTTTATGTAAAAGATCCTTGTAGCGTTGTACAATCGTTGGCGTATGCCAAATATTGTTAAGCTGCCAATGTTTATGTAAAAGATCCTTGTAGCATTGTACAATCGTTGGCGTATGCCAAATATTGTTAAGCTGCCAATATTTATGTAAAAGCTGAGCAACAGCGGGTAGTGTTGGTGGCAAGGGAAGGGAGGGCGGATCGGGGAAGAGACGCAGAGATCGGAAAGGAGACGCAGAGATTGGGGGATCGGGGAGGAGACGCAGAGATCAGGAGGATTGGGGAGGGGGCGCAGAGATCAGGAGGATTGGGGAGGGGGCGCAGAGATCAGGGGTCGGAGACGCAGAGATCAGACACAGTACACATCAGTAGATGTGCGGCGCGGGGGAGGGCGGCGGCGCGCGGGCGGTGTCGGGCTCGGACTCGCAGGCGTCGGTGGAGGCGGGCGTGGGGGGTGGGGGCCGGTTGGAGGCGCGGTAGTGGCGGTAGGCGCGGCGGCGCGGGGCGGCGGAGGCTCCGTCGCTGCCGGTGGCGGGCGAGGGCGGCGGGTTGGCGGTGGGGCGCGGGTAGCGCGCGCAGTTGCTGTCCAACGTACTGCAACAATAACGAAGTTGATTAAAAATTCAACAATCTTCCATTTTCTCTGGTCCCTTTATCACTCAACGAAGGCTACCAGCGCCTAGGGCGGATCAAAAAGATACTCACTCGGTATAAGTGGTGGTGAGCGCAAGAGGAGCGGTGATGTCTCGTTTATGCGGCGGCACGCTGCCTCGTGCGGCGGGCGCCAGCATGGGCTGCAGGCCGGCGGCGGGGCCCCGGGCGCGCGGCGCGGGCGCGCGGGCCCCGCGGCGCACGCGGCGCAGCGCGGCCCAGACGGCGCCGAGCGCGGCGGCGGCGCCGGCGACGCTGCCGCACACGACGAAGGCGTTGGAGCGTCGCGCGGGCGCGGTGTGCTCCTTGGCGCCCGCGAAGCTGCAGGTGGCGGCGGACTCGTCGGAGCCGTCCTCGCAGTGCTGGTGGCCGTCGCACAGCAGTCGCGGCGCCAGACAGAGGCGTTCGTCGCAGCTGTGTTGTGAAAGTCAAACTCGTGTTAGTAGTTAGTACAAACTAGTGAGTTATCGTCGTGTTAGCAACAAAACCAGGATTTCCTAATCTTAAACCATTATTAAAAGCCCAGGAAGCAAACCGGGCCAGTGAGTATTCAACCTTATGTAGTGTTTATAAAATTCAGAATGAGTTTATACTACCTCAAATAGCTTAGCATGATCCTCCGTTATGTCGAAAATACTGCAGCATTAATTTTGAAATAAATATATGGTAAAATTGACGATCAATTTTAAGTTTTTACCAGTTGACAGGAGGTAGGTAGTTAAGTAAAAGAGTATTCAGGTCGAATGGCTTATAATTGTATGAGCTGGTATTTATATACATTTCGATTTATTATTAGGTGTTATAGGGTAGCAGGCCTAAATAGCGTATATTACTTTCGTCCCAGATGAGCGGGTAGTTATGTTATATTTCCGCGCGTTGTCAAACATGAGGGTACTTCTACTTGTACACCTGTGCGCGCGCGGCGGTGGCTCGCGGTCATTGACCCCATCTGCCACAAGTTCTATGTTACCAAAAACACGATTCCATAAAATTTTATCGATAGAAACAAATCCCAAAGTTACCTCTAAACCGATTACTATAAACCGCTGGTATTCAAAAAATCTTTAAAATTAGATCATGAAACTTTGCATACTAACTATAAAGCAGGTATTATGTTTTTTATTTTTTTTAAATTACCATTATTTTCACCGTATAAAGAAAATACCTAAACCATCGGGCCTTTTTTTTTGTGGATTTGGGATATTAGCCAATGACTTCTCCCGGTGGGGAGCGGGTGGAGCGGGAGGGCGTGTCAGACTCTTACTGACTAAAACCCACCCCTGTTCCTTCCTGCCCTTAGTGCCCGGGAACGAGGTAACTCTGTTTCGAATTTGCTTGTTCCCTGCCGCCCGATGCCTCCTGCTCAGTCTCGCTTCGGCTTTCGAACGGGAGAGCTATAGCGCTTGCGCTCAGAGCACACATTACGCAACAGGACGACGTAAAATTCAAATATTGTAGTACTTAGGTTGATAGTGTTGGTGCAATGGGAAATAACCGTAATAAATATAAGAAGCGAAAGGGTTGGCGTAAAGAAACTGGCGACCGTGTAGCAGGCGCTTTATATCTACATTCGGCAGGAATGTCACGACGTTCTGCACGAAGCGTTAGACAGAGAACTGTCACGTTACTCACGCCCAGTAATGTCTTTGCCATATACATTTTGCACGAAGCGTTAGCGTTAACGTTAACAGAAAAGTATTTTCTCTAAAGGCTCTGGACCGCAATGTAGGTACTTACGAGTACAAGCTTCTTTATTATTATCTAGCTTAATCATTATCTAACCTTATATTCAGTATTCTTGAGGGATTAAACATGTATGTGATATCAATGTTGTCGTTATTAGAATAAACAGTTAAAGGTGCCACGGAACCCTATACGTTTCGATGTGCAGCATTCGCAGCATTTGTCGTTTTAAACGATTTACGCACGTATGCGCTTATGTCTCCACGGCCAGTGCCTGCCCGGGGGTGGAGGATAAATTCGAAAGAGTTACCTCGCCCCCGGGCGCGTAGGGCAGGGAGGAACAGGGGTGGGTTTTAGTCAGTAAGAGTCTGACACGCCCTTCCGCTCCACCCCAGAGCGAAAGAGTCATAAGATGATTTCCCACCCCCCAAAAAAAAAAAAAAAAAATGCGCTTATGTCTATAAAGTATCTGATCTAGTTACGTATCACATCGATCGGAAACATCGACGTAAATGTATTTTTATCACAAAGTAGAAAGTGTATTTAGGTACAAGCGCGTAGCGGCGCGACCTGATCTGTGTGTATAAGACGTGGTAGGTAACGTACATCGCGCTCGCGCACGCCTACATTAATTGCGAAGCGTCGAGAACGCATTGTTCACGATACATTGCGTGCTTGAAAATGTCAATTTCTGTAATCGATCATTACCGAGATTAATGACTATCATAATTTTGTTACTGACATTAGGTGTAACCTTTTCGCGAAGTTTGCGGTATCTTGTTCCTTACAGCCTGTATACACAATCATTGAAATCAAGTGTCCAATTACAGCATTCAAAACATCTTTGGACGAAGCTATAGATAAGAAAGAGGTGATTTTTTGGAGAAAAACTAAAAACGAACTTTTCGTAAATAAAAAACATTCTTGGTATACAAGTGCAAGGACAATTACATATCATCGGTAGACAAAAATGTATTTTCGGAGTAAGGTCTGGATGCGACAAAGACAAGTCGAAATTATAGAAAGAGATGACCAATTCTGGGAAGAAATGAAACCAAAATTAGAACATTTTTATATAACATGCATGTTACCTGAGCTATGCGATCCCAGACATGTTCGAACTATGCAAATTAGAGATTTAAGCGAATTAAAATAAATGTTGTTTAATTTTGACTATGTTTAATTACTTTCCAAAAACTTATGGTATTATACCATACCTACCTACGTACCTAGATAAATACATACATACCTGCATACTTACCTACCTATCCTACCTATCTTCTATTTATACAAACCTTGTCCTGAGAATCACAAACACAACAACAAAATAATATTTGGTGATGTCCTTCGAAAGATATGCGCATACCTACATTTAGGCGATTCATTTTAATATAAATGCATAACAACTAAGAAAGTAAAGAAGCGAAAACTATACAGAAACAACACACAGAACACACACAGAGCGAAAGCTATATTATAAGATTTTAAAATGGCAAAGCGTAAACTTACTACCAAGCCAATGTACCTACAGACTGGTTTTTTGTAACACTATTGCTACTAAACCGTTTTTTCTAACATATAGGTATGTATACTTAGGTACTTTTATAGACCTACTACCTACATAATTACATGCGCAAACGGCTGTCACATAACATACATACACGGACAAAACTATAAAACGTAAACTTACTACTAAACCAAGTTGGCGGAACTCTCGGCGCAAAGTTGGCTCGCATTTGACTATTATTTTGTAGCAGTAGGTAGGTAAAATAAAATAGTGTGCACTTCTACTCCTAGACATGAACCTATAACAATCCAGTATAAGCTGATCTCGCATTTTATAGGCTTTCCGTACAATGAGAGATCAGCTTATACTGGAAGCTGATCGTTTGTAGGTACATTGAAATTGAATTTGCGATATAATAATAATTTTATTTTTATAAAATGACAAGTTAAAATTAAATTAGATTGATAATTTTATTACTTAGTACTCGTCCGATAATAGTGTAGTTTACTCTAACGAAATCGCTTCGACCTCAAAGCCCGCGCGTGCCGCATGTCTCCAAGAAAAAAAAACTTGAGAGGTGTCAAGGGACACCCGGATGGAATGAAGTTCCTTTTCGATTAATTAGTGAAGGAATTGTAATATAATTTTATTTTTTTTAATTTACAATATTTTTTTTATTATTAACTACGCACACACGCACGCACGTAAGAAGTTATACTTCATCATCTCATCTCATCTCATCTCAGCTCAGCTCAGCTCAGCTCAACTCAACTCTTTAAGTAATTGTAATAAAATTTAATTTTTTTTACTATAGCAAAAAGTGTCGTGACAACTTTTTTCGTAAGATTTTTTTCCGTCTAGCCCCCTGTATATTCCCGAGGGTCCGTAACTCCGCGTGATATTAGAGAGGATTAAATAATATCGCACTACTATCGGTTCAATACGTGTATTAAAATACTTTGACTTTATGAGGCTCACAAAAAACAAAAAAGTTATCTTAGACCTTATACTACGAGCGGTAACGAAACCATAGCGACTTCTAATTTGACGACAACGCCATCTATCGAGCTAGTGGGTAATTACCCGGTATTAAATTATTATTGATCGCTATGATTCCGTTTGCTCTTTTTTAACCTGAACATACTGCCCACCAAGGACATATTGGCAAAATGTCCTTCTTTACCAGCCAGCTTAGTACAAATTTGGTGCCTTGTCGTTGGTGGGAAGACTACACATAAACACAATAAACACTTAAGTTCTAACACCTTAAGTTGCAAAAAACAATAAAAAAAAACAATCTTTCTCTAAAACATACAACCATGTTCGAATACAAAAAATATACAAAATCTTTTACACTAATTGGTTACAGGTAATATACAAAGTTTAGAGGTTGGTCTCTTTATAGTAGACGATTGGGTGCGTACCGAAACAACCCGAGTAATACCATCAGGCCCTGGATGTTTTTGTTCGATCCTACCCAGCAACCACTTGCCAGGGGGCATACCGTCCTCCTTGATTAATACCACTTCACCAACAGATGGTTCTGGACTTCTATAGTTCCATTTATGACGCTGTAAGAACTGGTGAAGGTAATCGTGCGACCATCGACGCCAGAAATCTTGCATCATCCTCTGATGAAGTTGCCATCGTTGGAGACTATTAACGTTAGCCCTTTCATAATTGTGGTCAGGCGGTAGCACTAATGGCTCCCCCACCAGGAAATGACCTGGAGTTAAGATCACTAATTTGTCCTGATCTTCCACATAAGACAATGGCCTTGAATTGAGGCATGCTTCAATTTGAGCTAACACCGTGGTGATTTCTTCAAATGTCAGCGTTGAGTTTCCAATCACCCGCTTGAGGTGATACTTGGTAGACTTTATACCTGCCTCCCAAAGACCCCCAAAATTTGGTGAGTGAGGAGGTATAAAATGCCACTGTGTGCCATTGTTCGCGAGCTCCTCTGCTAATTCTGTATTACAGCCTGACCTTTCCTCATTAAACAAGTAAAGCAGTTCTCGTGCAGCACCCACAAAATTAGTCCCATTGTCGCTGTGAATATCAGCACAACGACCACGCCTAGCCACAAACCGTTTGAAAGCAGTCAGGAAACCCTTAGTGCTTAACTCACTTACTGCCTCCAAATGCACTGCCCTGGTGGCCATGCATATAAACAAGGCGATGTAGCCTTTGTATGACTTGTTACCGCGACCTTTAGATACTCTGATGTTTATAGGGCCAGCGTAATCTATTCCACTACATAGAAAAGGTTTATTTGGCGTTAGACGAGAATGTGGTAACTGTCCCATAAGTTGTGTACGCGTTTTGGCTGTATATCGGATACACCTCACGCAGCCCCTTACATACTTTCTTGCCAGCAACTTCACTCCCATTATCCAATACTTTGCCCGTAAGTAGGTAATCATCAGTTGAGGGCCCCCATGCATGGTTTTATCATGTGCGTCTGCTATCAAAAGATTGGTTAAAAATGAGTTATTTGGTATCAGTATAGGATGTACTCTTTCATAATTTAGCTGCGACATTTCAAGCCGTCCTCCAACTCTGATGATTCCTTTAGAATCCAGAAATATGTTTAATGATTTTAACTTTCCATTATTATTTTCTACCTTGTTGTTTTTCAGCTCTTCCAACTCATTTGTGAATCCTTCTTCTTGACATATCCTTATACATATCTCTGTTGAGTCTTCTAGCTCTTGTTTAGATAAATGTCGTGACCCTGTACCAATCCTAGTCTTCAGGTTTTTTCTTAGGTTCAAAAATCTACGGCAATAAGCTAAAACTCGAATCAATTTTGAAAGCGATGAAAACTTATTCCAAAAGGCAATGTCAAATGTAATCGTATGTACTTTCACTTCTTCTAAGTGTGTAACCAGATGTTTCGGCCTTTTGTACTTAACCTCCTGCTGTCTTAAATAATCCGGACCCTTCCACCATATAGTAGTGGATTCAAGTTCAGCAGGGAACACTCCACGCGAAGCACAGTCTGCGGGATTCTGTTTAGATGACACGTGAGACCAGTAATGTGTGTCTAATATGTTCAAAATATCTGAAACACGATTAGCCACAAAAGTTTTCCAGCGGCTCGGGTGGCCGTTGAGCCAAGCTAGCACCACTTCACTGTCGGTCCATGCATGCCAATCGGTCTTTGGTATGTTCAGCACTTCGCCAACTTGCACCATCAATTTGGCAAGGAGAACTGCACCACAAAGTTCTAATCGTGGAATAGAAACTTGTCTAATGGGGGCCACTTTCGTTTTTGAAGTGACCAAATCAACATAAATATTACCTTTCTGATCCACAACCCTAATGTAAATGACTGCTGAATACGCCATTTTGGAAGCATCTGAGAACCCGTGCAGTTCAGTTTTCACGTTGTTTGAATGTTGGTGTAACCATCGTGGGATTTTAATATTGACCAAAAAAACTAAGTTACGGTGGTAAGTAACCCATTCTTGTATTAAATTGTTTGGAATTTCTTGATCCCATTTTAACCCTGCTAGCCACAATTTCTGAATAAATATTTTGGCTAAGATAATACTTGGTGCCAACCAACCCAACGGATCAAATAACCTTGAAATCTCGGAAATAATTTTTCTTTTTGTTACAGGTGGCGTCAACGGCTGGAGTTCCACCGAGTACTGAAAGAAGTCCTCGTTCGAGTTCCAGGCAAGTCCCAGTATCTTCGTAACACTATCCATTTTTATATTTAACCTTTCATCCGTTGTTTCTTTCTCATCCCTTATTTTATTTAGTAATTTTTTACTATTACTCCTCCATTTTTGTAATGGAAATCCTCCTCTGGATAACACTTTGGTTAACTCTGTGTATATATTAAAACAAGTTTCTTCATTTTCAGCTCCGGTCATTACATCGTCCATATAAAAATCCTTTAAAATGATCCTCGCGATTTCTGGTTGATCTAGGCACTCATCGTTTACTAGCTGTTGTAGCGACCTTACAGCTAGATATGGTGCCGACGCCGTGCCGAACGTAACTGTGTCTAATTCATATTCTTCTATTTCTTTTTTAGGACTGTCTCTCCAGAGGATTCGTTGTAATATTACGTCCTTCCTATTTACTAAAACTTGCCGGTACATTTTGATTATGTCCGCTACGAGACATATCCGATGTGTTCTCCATCGCATAATAGTGTGCCGGAGTTCCGGCTGCAAGGTAGGACCAACTAACAAATTGTCGTTAAGTGACATCCCATTCGTTCCCTTGCAGGACGCATCAAAGACGACGCGGACCTTCGACGTTTCCTTATCCTCCCGGATAACAGCATGGTGAGGTAAGTAGATCGCTTTTTGAATATTCTTTTCTTCTTTTTCTGCTACCTTTCTCATGTGTTTCAGCTCTAAATATTCTTCGAGAACTCTCGTATAATCTTCTTTGAATTTGCTATTTTTGCTGAATTTACCCTCTAACGATCTTAATCTTTTTTCAGCGATGCCCTTCGATTCACCAACCTTGCTGACCGGGTCTACATCACGTAATGGTAGCCTTACTATATATCGGCCACTCTCGTCACGTTCCGTAGTAGCTGCATATAATTTTTCGCATTTATTTTCTTCCTCCGTTAGCATATTTTTTCTAGATGGTTCCGCTTCCAGCTCCCAAAACTTTTTGAGCAAATCATCCGTTTCCAGGCTTGAATGCATCACGGTGATAAGTGAGGGGTTACTAGTACGATCCACTTCAAAGGTCCCTGACAATATCCAACCTAACGTGGTGTCTTGCGCTAAAAGAGTTCCAGCAACATTCCTTTTAATTCCCTCCTGGATGACTTGACTGTAAACTTCAGCACCTAATAAAACATCAATTTTATTAGGCCTGCAGTATTCTGGATCAGCCAAGTCATCATCAGTCAAGTCAACCCATTCTACCCTGGTTACTTTAGTAGCTGGGAGAAGCGCAGTGACTGACTTCAGGACGAAAGCGTTTACATGTATTTGGATAGTTGGATCTATTCTAGACCTCACTTTAAGCACAACGGTTGACTTAGCCGTCGCACTTTTGTCCCCGCCTACTCCTATCACAGTTTGCCTGGATGGCGTTTTATTTAATCCCAAAAATTGGACCGTAGATTCCGTAACGAACGAACCTTGGGATCCTTGATCAAGCAAAGCCCTGACTACTCGATAGGTCCCGTCTTTCGACTCCGCCTTAATTAACGCAGTCGTTAATAAAACGGTTTTGCGACCACTTCCAGTCGAGAAACAAGAGACTAGTGGCTTGCTTGACCCCTCCGCTTGCGCGGCTACATCAGTGTTACTATTTTTATTAGCCTCCTTCATCACCTTAACAACTGCTGATGAGATTTCCTCGTGAGCCCCACTACCGTTTTCACTAATTACAGACCCAGAAACACCTGTTGGGTGCAACAAAGAATGGTGGCGGCGTTTACACACCTGGCACTTAAGAGTGGTTTTGCAATGTTTGGCAGAGTGGTTACTGTATAGGCAAACAAAACACAAATTATGTTCCTGGACGAAATTACGCCTAGCTTCATTTGACTCTTTTCCAAATTTCGGACAAGATGTAATCCTATGATCGGCTGAGCAAAATGCACATGACACTGACTTTTTATCTTTTAATACATGAAACGATTGAGTTCCTTTTGGGTGTGGATATCTTTCCCTGTTATCTGTCTTGTCTAAATTCTCCAAACCTCTAAAGCGACTATTTAAAAATTCCGAAAACTGTATAAACGTAGGTAAATCATCACTTGAATCCGATGCTATTTTGAGTTCCCAAACTTTCCTGGTCTCTTTGTCTAATTTTCCACTGATTATATGTATAATAATAAGGTCCCAGGAAGAGACATCCACCCCCAAGTTACCAATAGACTCCAAACATTCTGAAGTAGTGGTTATAAGCCTTTTTATTTCGCCAGCTGATTCACAGGACAAAGTCTTTTGATTGAGTAATCTTTTTATTATCCCATTAGCTAGAAACTTTTTGTTATTGTACATTTTATCTAATTTTGACCACGCAATTTTATAGTTGTCAGATGTAACCTTAATGTTTCTTAATAATTGCTCAGCCTCCCCACTTAAATGTCCTTTTAAATAATAAAATCTCTGTGCATCGTCTAGCGACGAATTCTCGTGCACCAATCCTACAAATAGGTCTCTAAATGTTTGCCACTCAGAGTACTTTCCCGAAAATGAGGGTATTTTTATTTCTGGTAACTTTACTCTACTGACACTATTTCCGTTCTGACCAATAGGCTTAGAATCCACACATAACGTCGTTGAATTTCCCTTATACAACAATTCCTTTAATTCGCTTTTAAATTCCACATAAAATTCCTCAACTTCATCATAAAGACCATTTTTAACATAACTAGAGTTAGACAATTCAACCCTTTTTATCGTACTCAATATTTCTTTATGAGTGGCCGTGAATGTATGCCATAATTGTTCCAAATTTTCAAGACGAGTCTCTAAATAAGCATAAGTTAATCGCTCTTTAGGAGCTTTCTTTAGATTGGACTTTGCTTTTTCCATTTTTGTACTAATATCCTCCTGTATAGTAAGAAAAGACTCCATTTTTGAAACAATTATTTTATACCGTTTTTACCAAAACAAATAGAAAATAGAATATATGTCTTATTAAAATTTTTTTTTTTTTCTAAAAGTTTTTAAAAATTTCACAAGTCCATACACTAAGTCACTTGGGTCAAAAATCGGGCATGGATTCCCCGTCAGAACCACTTTTCACATATAATTTTTACAAGTCTTTAAGTTTCTACTAAGAAAAAGTTATATTTCTGTTTCTTCAAAATGTTGCACTTTTTATTGAGATTTTAAAATTAATATTTAATTCGTCCTGATTATGATGCAAAATGTACTCACGGTTTCACCAATTATTTCACTCACTAGCACACTGCTGATACTGCTGTACTGCACCACAATAGCGGCGCGCTGTACTGCACCGCAAGCCCCCGCCCGGCGCCCTCTGCTTGTCCACGGTCTGCCGTCTTTTCCTCCCTTGCGTCGTTCCTCCAGTTGTAGCTGCCACCAGTAATGCTGCACCACGCTCCACTGGCTGCTCCCAGCTCCAACCGGATCCACCTCCAGCTCCTGACACCTCTCACCTGGTGTCCCCACTTGAAGGGGATGCTCTGAACAGCGATCCACTGCCCAGTATAGACGCGAAGGGTGGTAATCTCTACCACCACCGGAGACCACCAAAAGCACTCCCGACCAAATCCGGTTCTCGAAGGACCATGTATATTCCCGAGGGTCCGTAACTCCGCGTGATATTAGAGAGGATTAAATAATATCGCACTACTATCGGTTCAATACGTGTATTAAAATACTTTGACTTTATGAGGCTCACAAAAAACAAAAAAGTTATCTTAGACCTTATACTACGAGCGGTAACGAAACCATAGCGACTTCTAATTTGACGACAACGCCATCTATCGAGCTAGTGGGTAATTACCCGGTATTAAATTATTATTGATCGCTATGATTCCGTTTGCTCTTTTTTAACCTGAACACCCCCTTTCACAACGCGCGATAAGGAACTTCGTTCCAAAAAGTGTGAGCGAGATAAAGAGTGCAGTGGCACGCGGGGAAGCAGGGCGAAATTAGAATTTGAGCTGAGGTTGTACAGGGTCTTAAAGTTGAAATACTGATCATGTGGTTCCGCTTCGCTCACTTACCGGAAGGCGTCAGGCAGCGGCGCCCGCTCGCAGTAGGCGCCGGCGTCGCAGGCGCCGAGCGCGGCGGCGCAGGCTCCGTCGGCGCAGCGCAGGCCGGCTGCGCACGCGCCGCACTCCGCCTCGTCTGCGCCGTTCTCGCAGTCTTTTTGGCCGTCACATCTGTGACAGAGCAGATAATAATGATAAAACATCAGATAAGTAAACATTTAAGATACCTTACAGCCGGAAATAGGAATAGGCACAGAAAGCGCTGCGGGTGGCCGCGCCAACACGGGTGCGTACGTTATGATACTAACTTCCAGTGAGTGGGTATGCAGCGCGGCTCGGGAGCGGCCGGGTCGCACAGGAAGCGCTGCGGGTGGCACGGCGCGGGCAGGCCGCAGCGCAGCGCGCAGCCGCCGCGCCAGCACGGGTGCGTACGTTATGATACTAACTTCCAGTGAGTGGGTATGCAGCGCGGCTCGGGAGCGGCCGGGTCGCACAGGAAGCGCTGCGGGTGGCACGGCGCGGGCAGGCCGCAGCGCAGCGCGCAGCCGCCGCGCCAGCACGGGTGCGTACGTTATGATACTAACTTCCAGTGAGTGGGTATGCAGCGCGGCTCGGGAGCGGCCGGGTCGCACAGGAAGCGCTGCGGGTGGCACGGCGCGGGCAGGCCGCAGCGCAGCGCGCAGCCGCCGCGCCAGCACGGGTGCGTACGTTATGATACTAACTTCCAGTGAGTGGGTATGCAGCGCGGCTCGGGAGCGGCCGGGTCGCACAGGAAGCGCTGCGGGTGGCACGGCGCGGGCAGGCCGCAGCGCAGCGCGCAGCCGCCGCGCCAGCACGGGTGCGTACGTTATGATACTAACTTCCAGTGAGTGGGTATGCAGCGCGGCTCGGGAGCGGCCGGGTCGCACAGGAAGCGCTGCGGGTGGCACGGCGCGGGCAGGCCGCAGCGCAGCGCGCAGCCGCCGCGCCAGCACGGGTGCGTACGTTATGATACTAACTTCCAGTGAGTGGGTATGCAGCGCGGCTCGGGAGCGGCCGGGTCGCACAGGAAGCGCTGCGGGTGGCACGGCGCGGGCAGGCCGCAGCGCAGCGCGCAGCCGCCGCGCCAGCACGGGTGCGTACGTTATGATACTAACTTCCAGTGAGTGGGTATGCAGCGCGGCTCGGGAGCGGCCGGGTCGCACAGGAAGCGCTGCGGGTGGCACGGCGCGGGCAGGCCGCAGCGCAGCGCGCAGCCGCCGCGCCAGCACGGGTGCGTACGTTATGATACTAACTTCCAGTGAGTGGGTATGCAGCGCGGCTCGGGAGCGGCCGGGTCGCACAGGAAGCGCTGCGGGTGGCACGGCGCGGGCAGGCCGCAGCGCAGCGCGCAGCCGCCGCGCCAGCACGGGTGCGTACGTTATGATACTAACTTCCAGTGAGTGGGTATGCAGCGCGGCTCGGGAGCGGCCGGGTCGCACAGGAAGCGCTGCGGGTGGCACGGCGCGGGCAGGCCGCAGCGCAGCGCGCAGCCGCCGCGCCAGCACGGGTGCGTACGTTATGATACTAACTTCCAGTGAGTGGGTATGCAGCGCGGCTCGGGAGCGGCCGGGTCGCACAGGAAGCGCTGCGGGTGGCACGGCGCGGGCAGGCCGCAGCGCAGCGCGCAGCCGCCGCGCCAGCACGGGTGCGTACGTTATGATACTAACTTCCAGTGAGTGGGTATGCAGCGCGGCTCGGGAGCGGCCGGGTCGCACAGGAAGCGCTGCGGGTGGCACGGCGCGGGCAGGCCGCAGCGCAGCGCGCAGCCGCCGCGCCAGCACGGGTGCGTACGTTATGATACTAACTTCCAGTGAGTGGGTATGCAGCGCGGCTCGGGAGCGGCCGGGTCGCACAGGAAGCGCTGCGGGTGGCACGGCGCGGGCAGGCCGCAGCGCAGCGCGCAGCCGCCGCGCCAGCACGGGTGCGTACGTTATGATACTAACTTCCAGTGAGTGGGTATGCAGCGCGGCTCGGGAGCGGCCGGGTCGCACAGGAAGCGCTGCGGGTGGCACGGCGCGGGCAGGCCGCAGCGCAGCGCGCAGCCGCCGCGCCAGCACGGGTGCGTACGTTATGATACTAACTTCCAGTGAGTGGGTATGCAGCGCGGCTCGGGAGCGGCCGGGTCGCACAGGAAGCGCTGCGGGTGGCACGGCGCGGGCAGGCCGCAGCGCAGCGCGCAGCCGCCGCGCCAGCACGGGTGCGTACGTTATGATACTAACTTCCAGTGAGTGGGTATGCAGCGCGGCTCGGGAGCGGCCGGGTCGCACAGGAAGCGCTGCGGGTGGCACGGCGCGGGCAGGCCGCAGCGCAGCGCGCAGCCGCCGCGCCAGCACGGGTGCGTACGTTATGATACTAACTTCCAGTGAGTGGGTATGCAGCGCGGCTCGGGAGCGGCCGGGTCGCACAGGAAGCGCTGCGGGTGGCACGGCGCGGGCAGGCCGCAGCGCAGCGCGCAGCCGCCGCGCCAGCACGGGTGCGTACGTTATGATACTAACTTCCAGTGAGTGGGTATGCAGCGCGGCTCGGGAGCGGCCGGGTCGCACAGGAAGCGCTGCGGGTGGCACGGCGCGGGCAGGCCGCAGCGCAGCGCGCAGCCGCCGCGCCAGCACGGGTGCGTACGTTATGATACTAACTTCCAGTGAGTGGGTATGCAGCGCGGCTCGGGAGCGGCCGGGTCGCACAGGAAGCGCTGCGGGTGGCACGGCGCGGGCAGGCCGCAGCGCAGCGCGCAGCCGCCGCGCCAGCACGGGTGCGTACGTTATGATACTAACTTCCAGTGAGTGGGTATGCAGCGCGGCTCGGGAGCGGCCGGGTCGCACAGGAAGCGCTGCGGGTGGCACGGCGCGGGCAGGCCGCAGCGCAGCGGCCGCGCCAGCACGGGTGCGTACGTTATGATACTAACTTCCAGTGAGTGGGTATGCAGCGCGGCTCGGGAGCGGCCGGGTCGCACAGGAAGCGCTGCGGGTGGCACGGCGCGGGCAGGCCGCAGCGCAGCGCGCAGCCGCCGCGCCAGCACGGGTGCGTACGTTATGATACTAACTTCCAGTGAGTGGGTATGCAGCGCGGCTCGGGAGCGGCCGGGTCGCACAGGAAGCGCTGCGGGTGGCACGGCGCGGGCAGGCCGCAGCGCAGCGCGCAGCCGCCGCGCCAGCACGGGTGCGTACGTTATGATACTAACTTCCAGTGAGTGGGTATGCAGCGCGGCTCGGGAGCGGCCGGGTCGCACAGGAAGCGCTGCGGGTGGCACGGCGCGGGCAGGCCGCAGCGCAGCGCGCAGCCGCCGCGCCAGCACGGGTGCGTACGTTATGATACTAACTTCCAGTGAGTGGGTATGCAGCGCGGCTCGGGAGCGGCCGGGTCGCACAGGAAGCGCTGCGGGTGGCACGGCGCGGGCAGGCCGCAGCGCAGCGCGCAGCCGCCGCGCCAGCACGGGTGCGTACGTTATGATACTAACTTCCAGTGAGTGGGTATGCAGCGCGGCTCGGGAGCGGCCGGGTCGCACAGGAAGCGCTGCGGGTGGCACGGCGCGGGCAGGCCGCAGCGCAGCGCGCAGCCGCCGCGCCAGCACGGGTGCGTACGTTATGATACTAACTTCCAGTGAGTGGGTATGCAGCGCGGCTCGGGAGCGGCCGGGTCGCACAGGAAGCGCTGCGGGTGGCACGGCGCGGGCAGGCCGCAGCGCAGCGCGCAGCCGCCGCGCCAGCACGGGTGCGTACGTTATGATACTAACTTCCAGTGAGTGGGTATGCAGCGCGGCTCGGGAGCGGCCGGGTCGCACAGGAAGCGCTGCGGGTGGCACGGCGCGGGCAGGCCGCAGCGCAGCGCGCAGCCGCCGCGCCAGCACGGGTGCGTACGTTATGATACTAACTTCCAGTGAGTGGGTATGCAGCGCGGCTCGGGAGCGGCCGGGTCGCACAGGAAGCGCTGCGGGTGGCACGGCGCGGGCAGGCCGCAGCGCAGCGCGCAGCCGCCGCGCCAGCACGGGTGCGTACGTTATGATACTAACTTCCAGTGAGTGGGTATGCAGCGCGGCTCGGGAGCGGCCGGGTCGCACAGGAAGCGCTGCGGGTGGCACGGCGCGGGCAGGCCGCAGCGCAGCGCGCAGCCGCCGCGCCAGCACGGGTGCGTACGTTATGATACTAACTTCCAGTGAGTGGGTATGCAGCGCGGCTCGGGAGCGGCCGGGTCGCACAGGAAGCGCTGCGGGTGGCACGGCGCGGGCAGGCCGCAGCGCAGCGCGCAGCCGCCGCGCCAGCACGGGTGCGTACGTTATGATACTAACTTCCAGTGAGTGGGTATGCAGCGCGGCTCGGGAGCGGCCGGGTCGCACAGGAAGCGCTGCGGGTGGCACGGCGCGGGCAGGCCGCAGCGCAGCGCGCAGCCGCCGCGCCAGCACGGGTGCGTACGTTATGATACTAACTTCCAGTGAGTGGGTATGCAGCGCGGCTCGGGAGCGGCCGGGTCGCACAGGAAGCGCTGCGGGTGGCACGGCGCGGGCAGGCCGCAGCGCAGCGCGCAGCCGCCGCGCCAGCACGGGTGCGTACGTTATGATACTAACTTCCAGTGAGTGGGTATGCAGCGCGGCTCGGGAGCGGCCGGGTCGCACAGGAAGCGCTGCGGGTGGCACGGCGCGGGCAGGCCGCAGCGCAGCGCGCAGCCGCCGCGCCAGCACGGGTGCGTACGTTATGATACTAACTTCCAGTGAGTGGGTATGCAGCGCGGCTCGGGAGCGGCCGGGTCGCACAGGAAGCGCTGCGGGTGGCACGGCGCGGGCAGGCCGCAGCGCAGCGCGCAGCCGCCGCGCCAGCACGGGTGCGTACGTTATGATACTAACTTCCAGTGAGTGGGTATGCAGCGCGGCTCGGGAGCGGCCGGGTCGCACAGGAAGCGCTGCGGGTGGCACGGCGCGGGCAGGCCGCAGCGCAGCGCGCAGCCGCCGCGCCAGCACGGGTGCGTACGTTATGATACTAACTTCCAGTGAGTGGGTATGCAGCGCGGCTCGGGAGCGGCCGGGTCGCACAGGAAGCGCTGCGGGTGGCACGGCGCGGGCAGGCCGCAGCGCAGCGCGCAGCCGCCGCGCCAGCACGGGTGCGTACGTTATGATACTAACTTCCAGTGAGTGGGTATGCAGCGCGGCTCGGGAGCGGCCGGGTCGCACAGGAAGCGCTGCGGGTGGCACGGCGCGGGCAGGCCGCAGCGCAGCGCGCAGCCGCCGCGCCAGCACGGGTGCGTACGTTATGATACTAACTTCCAGTGAGTGGGTATGCAGCGCGGCTCGGGAGCGGCCGGGTCGCACAGGAAGCGCTGCGGGTGGCACGGCGCGGGCAGGCCGCAGCGCAGCGCGCAGCCGCCGCGCCAGCACGGGTGCGTACGTTATGATACTAACTTCCAGTGAGTGGGTATGCAGCGCGGCTCGGGAGCGGCCGGGTCGCACAGGAAGCGCTGCGGGTGGCACGGCGCGGGCAGGCCGCAGCGCAGCGCGCAGCCGCCGCGCCAGCACGGGTGCGTACGTTATGATACTAACTTCCAGTGAGTGGGTATGCAGCGCGGCTCGGGAGCGGCCGGGTCGCACAGGAAGCGCTGCGGGTGGCACGGCGCGGGCAGGCCGCAGCGCAGCGCGCAGCCGCCGCGCCAGCACGGGTGCGTACGTTATGATACTAACTTCCAGTGAGTGGGTATGCAGCGCGGCTCGGGAGCGGCCGGGTCGCACAGGAAGCGCTGCGGGTGGCACGGCGCGGGCAGGCCGCAGCGCAGCGCGCAGCCGCCGCGCCAGCACGGGTGCGTACGTTATGATACTAACTTCCAGTGAGTGGGTATGCAGCGCGGCTCGGGAGCGGCCGGGTCGCACAGGAAGCGCTGCGGGTGGCACGGCGCGGGCAGGCCGCAGCGCAGCGCGCAGCCGCCGCGCCAGCACGGGTGCGTACGTTATGATACTAACTTCCAGTGAGTGGGTATGCAGCGCGGCTCGGGAGCGGCCGGGTCGCACAGGAAGCGCTGCGGGTGGCACGGCGCGGGCAGGCCGCAGCGCAGCGCGCAGCCGCCGCGCCAGCACGGGTGCGTACGTTATGATACTAACTTCCAGTGAGTGGGTATGCAGCGCGGCTCGGGAGCGGCCGGGTCGCACAGGAAGCGCTGCGGGTGGCACGGCGCGGGCAGGCCGCAGCGCAGCGCGCAGCCGCCGCGCCAGCACGGGTGCGTACGTTATGATACTAACTTCCAGTGAGTGGGTATGCAGCGCGGCTCGGGAGCGGCCGGGTCGCACAGGAAGCGCTGCGGGTGGCACGGCGCGGGCAGGCCGCAGCGCAGCGCGCAGCCGCCGCGCCAGCACGGGTGCGTACGTTATGATACTAACTTCCAGTGAGTGGGTATGCAGCGCGGCTCGGGAGCGGCCGGGTCGCACAGGAAGCGCTGCGGGTGGCACGGCGCGGGCAGGCCGCAGCGCAGCGCGCAGCCGCCGCGCCAGCACGGGTGCGTACGTTATGATACTAACTTCCAGTGAGTGGGTATGCAGCGCGGCTCGGGAGCGGCCGGGTCGCACAGGAAGCGCTGCGGGTGGCACGGCGCGGGCAGGCCGCAGCGCAGCGCGCAGCCGCCGCGCCAGCACGGGTGCGTACGTTATGATACTAACTTCCAGTGAGTGGGTATGCAGCGCGGCTCGGGAGCGGCCGGGTCGCACAGGAAGCGCTGCGGGTGGCACGGCGCGGGCAGGCCGCAGCGCAGCGCGCAGCCGCCGCGCCAGCACGGGTGCGTACGTTATGATACTAACTTCCAGTGAGTGGGTATGCAGCGCGGCTCGGGAGCGGCCGGGTCGCACAGGAAGCGCTGCGGGTGGCACGGCGCGGGCAGGCCGCAGCGCAGCGCGCAGCCGCCGCGCCAGCACGGGTGCGTACGTTATGATACTAACTTCCAGTGAGTGGGTATGCAGCGCGGCTCGGGAGCGGCCGGGTCGCACAGGAAGCGCTGCGGGTGGCACGGCGCGGGCAGGCCGCAGCGCAGCGCGCAGCCGCCGCGCCAGCACGGGTGCGTACGTTATGATACTAACTTCCAGTGAGTGGGTATGCAGCGCGGCTCGGGAGCGGCCGGGTCGCACAGGAAGCGCTGCGGGTGGCACGGCGCGGGCAGGCCGCAGCGCAGCGCGCAGCCGCCGCGCCAGCACGGGTGCGTACGTTATGATACTAACTTCCAGTGAGTGGGTATGCAGCGCGGCTCGGGAGCGGCCGGGTCGCACAGGAAGCGCTGCGGGTGGCACGGCGCGGGCAGGCCGCAGCGCAGCGCGCAGCCGCCGCGCCAGCACGGGTGCGTACGTTATGATACTAACTTCCAGTGAGTGGGTATGCAGCGCGGCTCGGGAGCGGCCGGGTCGCACAGGAAGCGCTGCGGGTGGCACGGCGCGGGCAGGCCGCAGCGCAGCGCGCAGCCGCCGCGCCAGCACGGGTGCGTACGTTATGATACTAACTTCCAGTGAGTGGGTATGCAGCGCGGCTCGGGAGCGGCCGGGTCGCACAGGAAGCGCTGCGGGTGGCACGGCGCGGGCAGGCCGCAGCGCAGCGCGCAGCCGCCGCGCCAGCACGGGTGCGTACGTTATGATACTAACTTCCAGTGAGTGGGTATGCAGCGCGGCTCGGGAGCGGCCGGGTCGCACAGGAAGCGCTGCGGGTGGCACGGCGCGGGCAGGCCGCAGCGCAGCGCGCAGCCGCCGCGCCAGCACGGGTGCGTACGTTATGATACTAACTTCCAGTGAGTGGGTATGCAGCGCGGCTCGGGAGCGGCCGGGTCGCACAGGAAGCGCTGCGGGTGGCACGGCGCGGGCAGGCCGCAGCGCAGCGCGCAGCCGCCGCGCCAGCACGGGTGCGTACGTTATGATACTAACTTCCAGTGAGTGGGTATGCAGCGCGGCTCGGGAGCGGCCGGGTCGCACAGGAAGCGCTGCGGGTGGCACGGCGCGGGCAGGCCGCAGCGCAGCGCGCAGCCGCACGCGCCGCCAGCTCCGCACGCGCCCGGCGCTCCTCCACACGAGCCGCCGCGCCAGCACGGGTGCGTACGCGCCACCTGACAACAAAATCCTCGTATTAACCCGTGGCGCGTCTAATTAGCAGACATAACAGATTTTAATTGTGTCTCGCCCACCATGTATCCGCTACACGCGCAGAGTTAAGTGCTGAGTGTATGCGACCAAGCCAGGGCATAGGATCTGACTTGAGGAAACAAGAGTTGTGGAAGCGTACCTGCCCGACCCCGTCCGGTCAAATGGGTCGCACACTGTCCGCGATACGCAGATCTTATCGAATAATCTACAAATCTTTTATAAAAGACCTACCCAAGGTTTCTGAAGGCTTCTGTCCGGGGACCAACCTGGTTATGTATGTATATCAGAGTTAAATGAGAAATGTTGTGTTTGTTCAGTAGGTATACCAGTTAAAGTGGTACGGCCACCCAAAAAAGTGCACTAGCATGTTTAGCGTCGTTTTTTAGGCACAGTCCTTACGTCTGTATGTGTAATCGACGCGGTGCACACACCACAAAGACTTCACACACACGTCTTATCGTATCCGTACGCGTCGGTCTCGTAACACGAAACAAAAAACATATTTTCATCGCTTTTGCTACGCTTCGTCACACGCATGTCACACATCATGTGCGTGATGTTGGCTAGTTAAATCCCATTACTAAAATTCGACCAAAATATCATGTGCTGATAGCAGTGCAGACAACACCGTAAGACTGTGAAGCAGTTGGCGTAAGTTCAAATCTCATAAAGCACACCAAGATTTTTTGTTGTATTTTTCTTTTGTTCGATCGCGAACATAAAAATCACTCATAAAAATACAGCAAATATTGATTTGCTGTATTTTTATGAGTATTGTGTATTGCACTAAAAGGTTTATAATAACAAAAATAAAAAAAAAACAACAATTATTCGTTAAAAGTAGTTTATTTTACTTACAGGTAAAACTACAACAATTTATTATAACTACCTACTTCTGTCGAATAAGATGTGAAATATATGTCAAGAAACTTAAAATCAATATTTATTGTTGTTGACCTATGATGGTATGAGGATATAAATCCATTTAAAATTGTAAACATTATTTTACAATTTTAAATGGATTTATTTCACCATAAACATTAAGCGTCGAACATGTAGTTTTAGTAAGTAGGTAAATCATGGGTTTTGAGGTTATGGCTTCAGTATTCGTTTTCTTTACGAAAAGAAGATTGAAACTAAATCTCAAATTTTAATCCTTATACAGGGTGACTGATAATTAGTGACCGAAACTTAAACACGTGATTGACTCATGATAACAAACAACTTTCTCAAAGAAACATTTAATGAGACAGAACGCAGCGGCTAAGTGATAAAAGTGAATGAGTATAAAAAAGTGTTTCTTTGGGAAAGTTGTTTGTTATCATGATACTTTGTATAACCTGTACGGAACCGCACATTATTTTTCAGCAATTCGAAGATACATCCGTTCCATATCAACTGTAACTGCAATAGGGAACAAGCGGAAAATTGAAAATAATAAAAATATGTCAGCCTGTAAATTCGGGCCTGTGTGCAGCAAGTCGATCAATGACACGCCATTATGAGACTCAGACTCACTTTAAAAGAATTAATTTTATTTTTTGCAGTAACTGTTATGTTATGTTTTTTCCCTACGTGGGTAGGCCTGACAAGTAAACGTTTTTCTACAGCTCCTTGTTTTAATATTTAAATTTAAATAGTTATTTATTAGTTTCGACAATATACAGAGTGGTGATGACAATACGACAATAAATTAAATCTCGCATACCTCAAGACGTTCTCAGTCTACATTCAAAAAATCATTTGAATATATCCAGTAGTTTAGTCACAGGAAATTATTTTTCATTTTTAACATTTGCTACATGATGTATCTGATAATAGGGAAACACTGTCAGGTTAACGACCCACATCGGTATAAACATCAAAACATTAAAGTCACGTTGCCAACTCGCTACTTAAAGACTTTCGCCAAATTAGTATTTTCATCTGATTTAGTGAAAATTATACCTTAATACTGAGTAATAAGAGTCATAAAGCGTGTCATCAAAGTTGGATAAGAAAGTAACGAATGCGGAAATTGCAATGCACTCATAATATTAATAGAAAATTTAGTGTGTACGAAAGAGATAAATCTAGTTTCGTTTGTTACTTCGCTTTCTTGAAGAAATTTGCTACTACTTTTACTTTAGCTTAGTGTGTCGCCGCGGTCCTGTGAAGAGACACGCGTCCTCGCTTTGTTTGTAGGAGCCGCTAACTTTCGTATAGGTACTTCCCCGCCGCTCGTGTTTAAATTTGTAAATTCATTTACGACGGTATTAGTGCGAAATTGGACGCTTTATTTTGGTGACAGGACACGTAACGTTTTAATAGGTATTTAGTTAAACAGTGAGTGAATTGTGCGAAATTAGACGCTTAGTTTTTATTGTTTTCGTGTTTTTTTTTTTAACGCAACCCAACGTGTAGTTCGCGAAGGGCAGGTCAGGTGTTGACCATACAACTATTCTTAAAGTTTTAAAACGTGACAAACGGAAGCCGTATAAATACAAGAAATTGCATGCATTGTTACCTAGAGACAAACCAGTTAGGGAAAACTTTTGTCGCTGGATTGAAAATAAACATTTCGAGAATCCGGATTTCTTGTACAATGTGATGTGGACTGATTAAAGTACATTTACAAGGAACGGTTTATGGAACAGACAGAATCTTCGTTACTGGAGCCGCGTGAATCCGCGTCTAGGACGGGAGACTTCGCACCAGTACAGACTTGCTGTCAATGTTTGGGCTGTGCTAAATAATCTGTGATTCAGTGTAATTTTACTGAGCATTAATCCATAATTAAAAGCTAAAAAATCAAGTCGCTACAGGACCGCGCGTTGTTGCCGCTCTTACGACAGGTTAGTGAACTCATATTTATAAATGGTGTTCTATTTCGTTTCTAGTTTTATGCCATTTAGTTTGTTTGAAAATTTTATTTTTTTATTTTCGATGTTAGGACATTTTTGATAGCTTAAACTTCTTCTTATAAACTAGTATTGTCCGTGTTTTCATTTATTGTCGTATTGTCTTCTCCACGCTGTATATATGTTCTAATTAGCTTATAAACCCACCTTAGTTTCGGTTTTTCCTTTAACTTTCTCTTTATCACAACACCTGGAACAACTTACATCACAACATGGACAGCAAGCTTGTACATAGTATGGAGGAACTTGAAAAGCTGTTTAGCTCCCGCATGCGTGATTATGAAGATAAGCTGTAGAGAGCTACAGCTGGAACTGGCACCACACACTCAGACCTTGCTTCACTGTCCAGGGATTTCATCGACTTCAAATCCTTTGTGTGTAAGTCCCTATCTCACTTCAAGACACAAATTGAACTCTTGTCACTGAGTCTGGACACCCATGAGACTGCGATGAGAAGAAAGGTCTTGCTCTTTCACGGCATCCCAGAAAAGCACGGTGAAAAGTTGAGCGACACATTGCTACAAATTATCTCGAAGCAGCTGCAGATTGACGACTTTAAGGTGGAGTATTTGAACGTGTGCCACAGACTTGGACCCCACCATGGTAAAACTAGACCTGTGTTGGTGCGTTTCAACAATATGGAGCATCGCCGGTTGGTCTGGAATTGTAAGACATCTCTTAAGGGCAGCGGGACCACTATTTCTGAGTTCCTGACCAAAACTCGGCATCAAGTATTTATGGCAGCCCGCAAGCACTTTAGCATTAATAGTTGCTGGTCTGCTGAGGGAAAGGTTATTGTCATGACGCCTGATAAGTCCCGACGGAAGATAACATCTATGGGTGAGCTTCGATCCCTAATCGCGCTATTCCCCACTGCTGCCAGCGTTGCTACATCCAACAATCCCGGGCCTGCTGCTTCATCCTCACCAGCTGGTGCAGCTACATTGCCTCAGTCCGCATCCCCAAAAGCAAAACTGCCAAGGAAGGCACGTCGCTGAGTTTGCATGTCGTCATAGCGTAGTGAGTATTGTCGGTACACTTTTGATTTCGTTTTCACTTTTGTAAATCTACCCATAGTTTTATACTGTTCTATTCTATATTTTTTGAAGTCATTACTCACTTATTTTATTTATTTTTTTCACTACGAATGTCTGTCGGTAGATGTTGACATTTTATTTTTATTTGTTTTGACATTACTCTTGACGTTGACGTATGTCATGTCTGTCTCAAATAATCTTTTGCGATTCGTTATGCTTTGACGTTCGCGTACGTTTTTGTGGCTGGCATACTCACTTGCTTACTTTTTTATTTTTTTTTATTTCGCTCTGTGTTTATATCATAGATGTTTGTTTGTAATACCTTAGTTTTAATAAAAAATTGTTAAAATCTCTTCCAACAACAGCGTACAGGTGGTTTTATGAGTTGAGCGTATTTTTAGTTATAAATTTTTGTTTCTTATTTTTATTATTTTGTGCTGATATTTTTTTTTTTTGTATTCTTTATATATACATCTATTTATTTATATATTTTTATATTGCAATCTATGATCGATGTTAATTTTGATGATGACTATTTCTCCTGTTCTTCCTCCTCTAGCAGCTTCCACAGTGCGGCGAGCAGTTCTTCCTCTCCTTTAAATCTTGGTGACCAGATTTCCTCTTTATTTTCCCACTATCCCAATAACCTAAACATAGCACACATCAATGCTCAGAGTGTTCCTTGCCATTACTCTGACCTTCTGGCTTCCATTAACTGTGCACATTTAGATGCTTTACTGATTTCCGAGTCCTTTCTGAAACCTTCTCTCTTATCTGTTCACTATGCCCTCCCTGGCTTTGAACTTATACGTAATGATAGAACGGGGAAGGGCGGTGGTGGTGTTGCCATGTATTTACGTACTGGTATTCCTTATAAGATTGTCAGTGCATCACCATCTTCCTACTCGGCGTCAGCAGAGCATCTATTCTTAGAAATCACCTTAAATCATGTTAATATGCTCCTTGGGGTCATGTATAGCCCTAACCTCAGTATTGATTACTTCGATTCTTTGGATTCACTTTTGAACAATTTCTGTCCTACTTATGATCATGTAGTCTTGATGGGCGATTTTAATACATGTCTTCTTAAAAATGACTGTCGTTCTCTTAAACTTCAATCTCTTGTATCTTCTTTTAACCTCAGTGTGCTACCTCTCTCGGCTACCCATCATTTTCCTAACTGTAACCCTTCTCTCTTGGATCTTATGATTGTTTCTAAACCTAATAATGTATCTGTCCACGGTCAGCTGACTGCTTGTTTTTCCTACCACGACTTAATCTTTTTATCCTACCAGATTCGACCTCCTAAGCGGAAACCGCAATATCTTTTTCTTCGGAACTACAAGGGCATAGACCTGGAGGCATTGTTGGGTGATGCGGGTGGCATTGACTGGACAGATGTTTACCACAGTTCCTCTGTAGATGATATGGTTAACTTCTTCAACCTTAAAATACTTGAACTTTATGATCATCACGCCCCTGTTCGTCGAGTTAGAGTTAGGCATGTTCCTGCTCCCTGGCTCACTACTACCATTAAGGATGCAATGGCAAGTCGAGACCGAGCCAAAAGGAGGTTAAAGCGCTGCCCCTCTGAGCGCAACCAGGGTTTGTACAGAGAGCTGCGTAATAGCTGCAGTCGGATGTGTAGAGATGCAAAGCGACGCTACTTCCATAATTCTCTTGACAACCGTAACTCCTCTGAAGTCTGGAAGTTTCTGAGAACTGTCGGCATTGGTAAGTCCCCTGTTGCTTCTAGTAAAGACACTGACGTGTCTGCTCTAAACAAACATTTTTCACTTCCTCCTGTTACTCTAGATCCGCACGTCAAGACAGCTACACTAAATAAACTCTCCTGCTTGCCAGTGCCGCAGTGTTCTTCTTTTGAATTTAGTCCAGTGAGTGAAAATGATGTTAAAAAATCTATCAGTGCTATCTCCTCTTCCGCTGTTGGTAATGATAATCTTTGCTCAAGAATGATTTCCCCTATCCTCCCCGCATTACTTCCAGTTTTGACACACATTTTGAACTTCTCCTTATTTTCTTGCGCAGTTCCCGTGGCCTGGAAACAAGCCCATCCCCTGAACGGCCACGGGCATACCAGTATGCCGAGCCAGATTACGCGGCTTAAACCTCTATTATTAAATAACTAAAGATCTTATATCCTGTGGCATGGTGCACATGCATTCTTAGATAGTTATTACATAGTGTTAGAAAAAAAACGCAACACAAAACGCAACGCAAACGCAGAAACGCAATTTTAAAAAGCCGTTATGTTGTTTTGATTTCGTAATTTGAAGTTTTGAGTGTGAATAATAGGAAAATATGATATCGGACTCTACAACTCCAACGCAGCAATTCTATTGCTTGTCTATGCATAGTGCAACATGCAAAATTTCATGTAAATTGATACAGTGGTTTTAACAACTACCCACACACACACACACACACACTATTCCCGACAAATCGTTGATAACAGAATTTGAATAAAATTCAACTCTTGAATTACAAGTATTGTTTACATGTTATTCTAAGGTCTGTTTATTCAACAACCCAAAAAAGTTTACTTTAAGTGCCTCGCTCCAATAGAAACCTCAGCAAGTTGTTTTTTATGAGCCCGGTCGTAAATATGTCAAACTGCGATAAGAGGCGCGGCCGTTGAGGGGTTAATTCCATTACCCAAAATCTCTAACCCGGTCTCACTGACCGATTTCAGACCTATTTCCATCCTTCCTTATCTCTCTAAAGTTCTTGAGCACATTGTCCACCAGCAACTTTCTGTGTTTCTTACTAGTAATGATCTTCTTAGCCCTTTTCAATCTGGTTTTCGGCCTGGTCACAGCACTGTCACTGCTCTCTTAAAGGTTACGGACGACGTTCGCTTGGCTATGGACCACAAATCTCTTACCTTACTTGTACTTCTTGATTTCAGCAGCGCCTTTGACTCCGTTGACTTCGATATCCTTCTTGGAATTCTTAAATCTTTCAACTTCTCCTCTTCCACTATTAAATGGTTTGACTCCTATCTTAAAGGCCGCTCGCAGCGTGTACGCCTTGATGAGTCTTCCTTGGATTGGTGCTGTCTTTCTGCGGGTGTGCCTCAAGGTGGCGTTCTCTCTCCTCTTCTTTTTTCTATTTTTATCAACTCTGTCACCAGAGTCATCTCCTCTAGCTACCATCTCTATGCCGACGACCTGCAGCTTTACCACCATTTTCCTAGGGAAGATGCGGAAGCCGCCGTGTCCGCCGTAAACTGTGATCTGGAGTTGATTGGGGAGTGGTCGCGGTCCTTTGGGCTGCAAATAAACCCCAAGAAATCTCAGGCCATTATTATCGGCGGCAGGTATATGCGGAGCAGGCTTGATGTTGCTTCACTGTCTCCACTCTGGTTGAATGGAGTTCAAATTGAATACACTTCGTCAGCCAAAGACCTGGGGGTGATATTGGACTCTAACTTATCTTGGACTGCCCATGTCGCTGCAGTCAGTCGCAAAGTCCACTACACATTCCACTCACTGAAATGCCTCCAGAGTTTTTTGCCCTTAAACACCAAAATTTCCCTTGCCCAAACTCTCATTCAGCCTATCATCGACTACGCCGACGCGTGTTATTTGGATGCCACCGAGGAGCTTTTAAATAAACTTGAGCGATTGCAAAATATATGTATTCGTTTTGTTTTCAACCTCAAAAAGTATGATCATGTCTCCAACTTTCGCAAGGTACTCAAGTGGCTCCCTATCCGTCTTCGCAAGTACTCTCGTATTTTATGTCTGCTCTTTAATATCCTTCACAACCCTAAAACGCCCGCCTACCTGCGGGAACGCTTTTCGTACTCCCGCCCTTTTGATGCGCCTTGCAGGTCGCATCTTAGGAATCTCCTAAAATCCCCTCCCCACACAACTGACTTCTACTCCTACTCCTTCACTGTGCACGCAGTACGGTTGTGGAACTCTCTGCCGCCTGACATTAGGGACTGCCAAACTCTTGCAGATTTTAAGAGGAGAGTAAAGGAACACTATCTTTCCATTTCATGATAGTTGCATATAAGTATGTATTATTATTTAGTTTATATGTATTAGTACCTATCTATATATATACATATATATATTATATTATTTAGTTAGTTTTATATCTTTACATTGTATGTGTCCTAGCACTGTTACACACCGTGTCTACTTCTCTTTTTTTTTCCATCTCTCCTTTCGCAGGTTTGCTGTAAGAGATTTCTATAGAAATAAGCATAACCTTTGTACATATTTCTCTGTTTCCTTCTTCTGGTCTGTTTTTTTTTTTTTTTTTTTGTATGTGTGTGTACATTAATTGTTAAATAAATAAAATAAAAATAAATAAAATAAATTATCTCAACGTAACCTATGATAGGCTGCGCAGAGGTTCCGACACCCTTTATAACTTAGTTTGAAAGTGGTACAGATACCGGCACGGTTCTTGAGCGCTCGGCGGAAGAGTGGGGATCGCTTTGCGCATCGTACACTTATGACAAATAAAACGCACACCCGTTTATTATTTATTTTTTCTAAGTTACCTACGTAATTTCTTACTGGTTCTATGGTTGAAAGAAACAGATGTGTTCGTAGCCTCCGCTGTTCTTTTTTGAATTTGTTTTAATTTTCTGGCTTGTCTATTTAAAACAGTGTTTTACCTTGGCATCCTAGACCTAAAAAGAAGTATATAGTAGTCCAGTATATTTGGAGCCTATTGAATACAAACAAACAAACAATCAAATCTTTCCTCTGTATAATATTAGTGTAGATAAAAACTTTATCTATAGTACATTTCGATACAAGTACAAATAAAATAATTGAATCAAAAATAGTTTTGCTATAATTACAAACTGACATTAATTATTTTTTTCCCCGCTTTGCTTTCGATAAATATCACCTTTTATTATAATTACAAAGGTCTAATTAATAAAAAATCACATAAAATATTTGAGTTCTATCTTACCAGATAAATTAAAATGATGCAGTTTAAAAATTGGTGTCAATTAAATTGGCCGGAATTGTACTCGTCGTCGTGAGGTACGTGCAACAAGTGTATATAATAGTGACGGCTATGACGCGATGCGCTACGGGCCAATCACGGCACTTTCGCCGCCCCCGCGCCTCACTTCATACCACCAAAGGGACCTAATAACTTACTTTTGCGCAGGTGAAGGTCAGCGCTCAAGAATCGTGCCGATGATTGTATACTGTTTAATTGTAGTTTCTTACAACAGGTGGAAGTAACAGGGAGCGTGCAGGAACGAAGATGGCGGCACATAAATGTCAATGTCAAGTATTTAACCTTCTGAATTGAAATTGAAACACATAATAATAATTTAATTCCCTGTGCCCAATACCGGTGGGATACTATTTTTTATATTTTAAATGTTTATTTTTACTTTTTTTTATTGAAATATTTAAAAATATAATATACTATGACACAAATGAATAAACGAAATTTAATTATATTATATAATACATTTTTCAAGCTTAGTACTGTGCACTAGTCCTAATAATTCATATCTGTTATCTTTTCTGTTACATTCAACTTACTTTCATATCTTTTTCATATCCGTTACGTATTTTTTTTGTGAATAACAACCTTATCCATTCTCGTTACTCCACACATACATCTCAACATTCTCATCTCCGCCACATGCAATCTTTTTTCATCCGTCATTTTCACAGCCCAACATTCTGACCCATACAGTACGACAGGTCTAATCACGGATTTATAGATTTTCCCCTTTAACTAAAGGGGCGCAAGATTTAGTAATATAAAAATTTATATTACTAAAACTTGCGCGAGCACGAGGTCTCTCGCGAACCAACCAAACTTTCAAGTATATTCACTACTAACGTGACACATTAGGTCCAAAACTAATTGATTCGGCTAGATTTAAATCACAAGCCACAAAACATTATATTTCCAACATGTTTCTTACTTTTTTCCATTACTATGAACGTCAAAACGTCACAAGTGACAGCTTACAGCCAAAGGCTTCGTTCGGAAACGCACTCGGACCGAACACTAGGTGTTTTGGTAACTTTTAGACGAAATCTTCGCAGTCTTTTAAGATATTGCATCGCTTCTATCGCGGGCCTTGAGCGTGGAGACCGAATCCAGAAATTCCGTAACGAAAATAACCTAACACCCCTCACTCCGACCGGCACAGCGGTGATACTTTTTAGTCTTGCCATCTATCGATGAATAGTGATGATGATGATGATGATGATGATGATATTTATCTTGTTACGCCAAAGACGTGTAACTTCTTACGTGCGTGTAAAAAGTGTAACTTGAATTAATATCAAAGAAAAAAAAAACAAAGGAAAAAAAATTCTGCATAAATCAAATAAATAAATAATTATAATTGCATAAGTTGATAAAAAATGCTATGCAATAGCTTTACCGCGGCAGTCTCCGAGTGCCACACGTCTTTTTTTTTTTTTGAATAACGATGCCCCACACTAAGAATTACTCCTGTGTCGTGGGTGCGTTCACAAACATGTACACTCACATACACAAGACACCCAGACCCGGAACAACTAACTAACTGCAGGCCATCCAAATCCCAGATAGTGCGAAGGAACAAGAGTGTGCGGCAGGTCACCAATGCGTTGGATTAACCAAGTCAAAACTGCACTCAAAGGTCCACTTCACGAATTTACGAGGAGAGCTACAGTAAGGGAGGAATGGCGACGGGTTGTGAAGCTTGGCACAACCCTTTTTTTAAAGTGAAAACTTCTTTAGGCGAGTTGGGCATTTTTAAGACGGGAAAAAACTATTGAACTCGCGTGATACCGACACCGCTACGAGTGCTACGACGCGTAGCACACAGTTTCACTTCTGTCGGCAGTCCCCATGACTGCCTATTTTTTTTATTTTTCTGGGCGGTGAGATATCATCCAATGACTTCTCCCGCTCTGGGTGGAGACTAAAACCCACCCCTGGTTCTTTCAGTTGCCTGAGTACCAAGGGCCGCGATAATTCTGTTTCGAATTTATCCACGACCCCAGGCAGTTGCCACAACCCCTGATCTGACGACCACGAACACTCTGCCAAGAGTGTGACGACGAAGAAGAAGAAGTGCCGACAAGAGAAAGAAGGACTTGGTTTGCATAAAGTCTCAAACTAAATATGCATTTGCTAGTCGATTTTATGTGTTTTTAGGACCTTTTCTGTATAATAGGCTCAACAAGTTACTAGGATTCTATAGTGTTAGTTATAAAAAATGTAGTATTATGCTATCCGAGTATTTAGCGATACTAAATTACACAGACACGGAAAAGCTTCTAGAAATTTTGGCTTAATGATAATTTATTTCCTCGTAAGTATTTACTTTTGTATATTTACATAGGTTTAGTTTAAGATAATAATGTACAAATATGCTTTTTCTCATAGTTGTTAATAGATTATTTTGTATCAGTTTACCTTAAATCTTTACTGTCCCAAATTTTAATTATACTGCAAAGTGATGGCCTGAAACACAGGTTTGAATGAACCTAGTTCGGGCGGGTCGCTATCTAAAATTGTAATTCCTAACCATCATCTTATTTTGAACCAGTAATGTACCATATTTTAGTTTTAGTTTATTTTTAAGCACTATAATTGTATAGGAAATGTTACTCCTGTAGACTAAATGTAAACTTTTTGTATACCATAATTCAATAAATAAATATTCTATTCTATTCTATACACACCTTATGCACGGCGCGGGCAGCGACGAGTCGCGGCACGTGCGGCACGGGCGCGGCGGGCGCCTCGCGCCGGGTCAGCGCCACGCGCATGGCGCCGGCCTGCCCCGAGAAGTACGCCCAGCCGCCCCACACGCACAGAGCCGTGGCCCAGCCGCCCTGCCATATTACGCGCCTGTCGAATAAAACGTACTTTTACTGATCAAGGTCATACAAGATAAGAATCTGTATGGCACTGCAAATCATGCACTTCCCAAAACCCAACAAATAGTCACTGATAGAAAGGACACATTACAAATAGTACCTATAGATACGATGGATGTCTGTACTCGGTTGTAGCACATAATTATATCAAACCCGTCCCCGCGCTGTCGGCCAGAACACACCGAGCGCCCTCCTCACCATCCCCGCGCTGTCAGCCAGGACACACCGACCGCCCTCCTCACCATCCACGAGCTGTCGGCCAGGACACACCGACCGCCGTCCTCACTATCCCCGCGCTGTCGGCCAGGACACACCGACCACCCTCCTCGCCATCCCCGCGCTGTCGGCCAGGACACACCGACCGCCCTCCTCACTATCCCCGCGCTGTCGGCCAGGACACACCGACCACCCTCCTCACTATCCCCGCGCTGTCGGCCAGGACACACCGACCACCCTCCCCACTATCCCCGCGCTGTCGGCCAGGACACACCGACCACCCTCCTCGCCATCCCCGCGCTGTCGGCCAGGACACACCGACCGCTCTCCTCACCATCCCCGCGCTGTCAGCCAGGACACACCGACCACCCTCCTCAACGTCTCGTCTGCTGGCGACCCATTACACTGTGCCTTTGATGTGGTTCACTGTGAGTGAGGTGACATTGATATTGTAGCTATAAGTAAATGACTAACTTGTTGGAACCATCCAGGTCGACGGCGTGGATCTGTCTGCTGGCGGCCCAGTACACTGTGCCGGTGGTATGGTCCACTGTGAGTGAGGTGACATTGCTCGCTCTAGCCAGTTCTACTCGAGATGTACCGTCCACGTTTGCACGCATTATAACACCCAGGGCTGCATCGTTCCAGATCAGGAACCTAAACATTGAATAGGGTATGAGATTAAACTATTTGAATTCGCCATGTTGTCAGATATTACATACATACGTCGGTAATCAATTTGCTAATGAAATGTTTATATTCCCTGACTCAAATCGAAAGTCATTTACTGGACAAGGATTTAACCAAGTAAATGCATATAAGGAATGTTTGTATTCGTAGAGCTGAGTTTCATAAACGGCACCCTTATTATGTATTTTGCAAGAGCCAAACGATGGTGCTTAGTGTATAATAATTGCTTTTGAATTGCAAATCTGTTATGTATCAGTGATAGGATAACAGAAAATTTTCGAGAGTGCTTTGCTTAAGACCAATCAATGAACTAAAAATATTTTTCACTGAATTGTGGTCTGTTACGGTACACAAAATTTATTCTAATGAACACGTGACACACGACGTAGTTGAATTTACACAGTTTTTGGTAAAAAACTTCGTAACCAAAAATCATTAAAAGAATCTCACCTCTTAGTCTGATGAAAAGCCAAGAACCTTGGCATCATATTATCTCCTCTCAGAATGACTCCTGAGGACGAGTTATTATCAATGGAGGTCGCATTGATGGAGTCTGTATCCGCACACGTCCAGTACAAGGCGCGCCCGAGTATGTCCAGCACCATGTGGAAGGGCCGGCTGAGTCCTGATATCACTGTTACGAATTCTGACACCGACGTCACGGAATACGAGATGGGCACTCGGCGGATGGAGTGCGAGTCTTCGTCCATCCAGTAGAAATGTCTGGGAAAAATATAGTAATTAGTGTCCGACCGAAAAACGATTTTAAGCCGAAGCTGTAACCGAATGTTCGGCTCCCCTTCCAGTCTCGACCGAAACCGAAACTGTAACCGAATGTTCGGCTCCCTTTCCAGTGTCGACCGAAACCGAAACTGTAATCGAATGTTCGGCTCCCCTTCCAGTTTCGACCGAAACCAAAACTGTACCCGAATGTTCGGCTCCCCTTCCAGTCTCGACCGAAACCGAAACTGTAAACGAATGTTCGGCTCCCTTTCCAGTGTCGACCGAAACCGAAACTGTAATCGAATGTTCGGCTCCCCTTCCAGTTTCGACCGAAACCAAAACTGTACCCGAATGTTCGGCTCCCCTTCCAGTGTCGACCCAAAAATCAAAATCAAAAGTCATTTATTCAAACTAGGCTGAGAACCAGCACTTTTTGAACGTCAAAGTTCTACATAAAGACAGTCCCCCAAAAAACGCCCGCCCGTCACCACTTCCTAGTGTTTTAGCTGTGAAGAAGAAGTGGCCAACAAACTCCCCAGCAACACATCTGTCTGTTAAGTTTTAAGAACTTGAATCTATACAATTCTAAGCAACAATCTTAACATTATGTAAAACAGAAAAATAAATATATGCCGTCTAAAATATAATCATAAAATTAAATTAAATAATCCGCCACTTGCCAGCTAGCACACTCAATCATGCCATTAAAAACCAACTCAAGCATAAACACTAAACCAAAGACCGAAACCGAAACTGTAACCGAATGTTCGGCTCCCCTTCCAGTTTCGTCCGAAACCGAAACTCACTTGGTGTGGTAAAACGATCTAAAATTAAAAATTAAGTTTACCTCTTGCGTGTCTGCGGACAGCGCATGGGCCGTAAACAATTAAAAATCTGGTGTATGCTAACTAGACGCGCGACGGGTTATGCTATCAGACCATTAAAAAATCAGCCCTAACTTTCTTAAAAAAGAACCGGCCAAGTGAGTGTCGGACTTCACACATTTAGGGTTCCGTACCAAATGAATTTTTGATCATTTGTATGGCTTTGGGTCAACAAGATGATGATTTTTACTGTGATGAAGACTGTAGCTCCAACCGTTTGGCTGTTAAACCTGTGTGACAGACGGACACGTGAGTGACAGTAATAGGGCTCCGTTGGGACCCTACGGGTACGGAACAATAAAAACTAAGTAAATTAGTGAAACGATGATTACACATATAGATGAACGAGACAGTCAGTTTTTAAGTCTCAGTCACAACCTTCAGACCAAAGACGCTAATATTTGACCTCTTTTTGTCCGAAACAAAAACCAGTGGTTTTTGCCGAAACTCAGATGTTATGTTTAAGGAGTGTTTCACGCAATACTTACTTGTTCACAGGGTCGTATTCGATGGCTTTAACATTCTTCAGTCCGGTCAGCGGTATGTTAGCGTCGTTGCATTCGCCATTTGCAACTACTATCCGTCCAATTGCATTTTTTTGAGCGAATATCAGAAATTCTTCGGGTTCTGTAAACATAATATACTTTTTAATAAGCAGAGGAATTATAATTTGTACTGAAACAAAACATCCGCTCAAAGTTTTACGCGTTTTCGCTATTTTTAATTCTTTCAACTAGTCAGGACTATTTGTATTTAGTCGGTTGTACGAAAGTCTGACATCCAGTCTTACCAAGGGGTATCATTATCATATTACCCAGTCACTGGGTTGTGGAGGTCACGATAGGTAGTCGCGTATTCAGCTGCATCCAGTTAGACTGAAAGCCGACCCCAAGATAGTTGGGAAAAGGCGCGGGCAGATTTATTCATTTGATTGTCCGCTAATTACAGCTTTTTAATGCGTATGATCAAGTTTCGCTACATGTACGAGTACTTACACCATTTTTTTTTAAATGATGACCTCATATTTGAAAAATAAAAACTCTTATTTCTCACGATCGGGAAGCAGACACAAAAGTAAGTGGATAGATAACATAATTTCAGGTTAGCTTGTTACTTTTTGCCTTTTAGAACTCAGTCATTAGTCTCCTACACATGTTCCAGCTCTTTACTCTTTACGGAGTTTGTCATGTGCACTCAAATGTCTCGTTGATGGTGGCGCGTGTGTCGGGTCATTCGGTTTCCCTTCAAAATGGTTGAGCTGGACCCACACGTCATGTTCGTGAACAGGCGCCGTCATTTGATACTGGTCATCTTTTAGCTGCCTCTGGTTTTTTTTTAACTTTATTTTCTGAATTCTTCGCGTTTTTTTTTACATTGTTTTAAATTGTGCAAAATTCACTGAAGTCAGTAACCTGTGTCCTCAAGTTTCGTCTATGGACGGCCTTATGCGGAGGCCTAGGCTTAGATACCTACAATGCTAAAAAAAGTGAACTGCTAGTATTTAAGGACCTATCTCCGCATAAGTGGAGCGCTCATTGAATAAAAAATCGTATCTTTGCAATAGAAAATAAAGATTAAAGAATCCTATGTTGCGTTTGTTACGAAGAAGATAAGGTATGTTTACGTTGTTAAAACAGGACTCAAAATGTTTCTTATCTAAAGTGTCAAAAACGGCCGTTTTTATGGCGGCTATATCGGGTGTAAAAAGACAGTTTCCGAAGCCGAAAACCAAATATTCTACCCATTATTTGGATTTTTTTTTTCCACTAGACCATACCTGGGAACTTTTTTTGTGGGGCGTCTTGCAGGTCAGCCTCTGAGGCTGTCGTCTGCTTAACCGGGCTTGCCTGTGTAGGCTTTAATATATTAAAGCCTCCAGCCAGGACTTATTAAACTTACAAAACTAAGTGACCACGCTAAGGGCACTCCCTGCGGAGTACGGGCCTCGGCTTAGGGCGTCACTGAGGGGCAGCAAGGGAAGGCTGGATCTGGTTACCATTAATTGGGGAGTTTACTGGCTCAGCGGCACGTGCTGGCGAGAGACGGGGAGGGCAATGACTTAGATTTCGCGACGGGCCTCGCCGGCGAGGTCGGAAAAATACCTGGGAAACCACTGGTTCTGGAGATATTGAAGGTCTAAGTCGCAATTTTTTTTTTTACTTTTTTACGAAAATGAATTCTAAATGTTATTACTAAACTTTTTTCCAAACAAATATTACCTGAATTTTCAATTTTTTTTTTCGAAATTACGAATTTACAGTTACGAAAACGCAATGAATATCAAACGTATCCCACAAATACCTACGTGGCTTAGAGGGAAGGGGCGGGGTTTAACGTCGCTTGCCAGTGTTCGCGTTACATTGCGCGGAATAAAAAATAGTTTTAATTTTCATACCTAAAAATAGAAGTCGTATCCCGGCAATAATTTTAACGCAAAACTACTTTGTTAGACGTACATTATGCGTAGTTAACGGCTCTGTGATGTGTCTTTTTACATCCTGTATACTTTTTTTTATTTACCCCAAAAGGAAGGTTATAGTCTTTTGACCATATTTCCAAGTCTTACGTTGTGTATTTTTACTTTTTTCCATTAGAATGCAGATGTAACACACATTCTAATGTTTTTTGCAGTATTTGGCAACTAATGTGTCGAGTCAGCCTTCTCGGCAAACTTCGTTGAGGTAGTCAATACTACGAGTACAATAAAATTCTCAGCTCCATTTTACCGAGATCGCGCCTGTTTCAATGATTCCACATATTGTCCATTTGCGTAGACACTTGAGACAAAAAACTACACAAATTTTACATCACAATATCCACTAGGAATCAATAAACGAATAATTAAAACAGCCACTGAACTTCACTCCAGAAAATCCGGCCAAAAACTCATTGACATTGACGGCACGGTTGGCGCAGTGGTAAAGCGTTCGGCTGCTGCGCTGCGTGTCGCGGGTTCGATCCCCGCACAGAAAAAATATTTGTATGGCCTACAGATAGTTGTTCCGGGTCTGGGTGTCTTGTGTACATGTTTGTGAACGCACCCACGATACGATAAAGGAGTAATTTCTAGTGTGGGGCAACGTTTCTTTAAATAAAAAAAATAAATAAAACAGCCACTGAACTTCACTCGAAGAAATGCCGCCAAAAACCTCCAACCTATATACGCCATAAGAGGCGTGTCAAAAGTCAGCCTACCTGTACAAGTGAGGTTATCCTTATTGAGCCGGTAGTGCTGCGGACACGCACACCTGTAGTCCTTGGGCGCGGCCAGGCACAGATGCGCGCAGCCGCCGTTGTCGGCCGCGCACTGGCTGGCCGCGCCGCCGCCGCGACCGAACACCTTCAGCTCCGAGATGTATTCCACCCCGGAGTGCACCACTTTGCGTTGCTCACCTAGTGTTTTTGTTGCTGATTCTACTATCCCTGTGGATAAAATATCAATAATATCTCCGTCAGCTGCATCCGGTTAGACTGGTAGCCGACCCCAATATAGTTGGGAAAAATCTAGGCAGATTTTTTTGTCGTAAATATTAGTGGGAAATAGTTTATTTTAGTATGAGAATGTGATAAGGCGGGCTAGAACGACCACACTACATACCACACTCGTTTTAACTTTTCTATTGATTCATATGAATATAAATCTGATCTTTTTAAGCATATATTATTTACTTATTCCTTCTTTTACTTTTTATACTTAGCAGCCATGATAAACACAAGTGATTAACACTGTCCCTCCTGCTCGTGAAGTGAATGTTTTACTGTACGTACAGTTCTAATTAATTAACACACATATATTAGATTCACTTGTAACTATCTAAACAAATCTTAGAAGTTAATCCGTAAGGCCCCTCGCGTCTCCTTAAGGAGACGCGACAAAAGGGTTTTAATTGTGTCTGCTAATGAAGGGCTTGTTTCTAATTAAGCTGAAATTTTGCGTACATGCTTAGTTTGGATGACAACGCATGGTTAACTAAGTGACGTCATTCTAAATCCAATATGGCGGACTAGTTATTTTGTATGCATTCCCATGATATGTGTATCAAATCCAGGGGTCGTGGATAAATTTGAAACAGAGTTACCGCGCCCCTGGGCACTCAGGGCAGGGAAGGAACAGGGGTGGGGTTTAGTCAGTAAGAGTCCGACACGGCCTCCGGCTCCACCCAGAGCGAGAGAAGCCATATGACTTGCCACACCCCAAAAAAAAAACAAAGGTTATCAAATGAAAGGGTTTGCTGAGTAGGACACGAAAATAAAATAAGTATGTTTTTTAGTTTTTTTAAACTACAGAAATTATTTATGACTTTTAATGAAATGTGATTGTTTACACGAGACTTTTATCACGTATATTTTTTTAAATTCGAATGTACCATGGGGTATAAGGATGATCCGCGTTTCTAGAGTTTATAAAATAGATGGCATGTCTGATGGTATGAATGCAATGGGAATTAATCATCAGTTGAAGTCTGACAACTGAAATTGGAAGAAAAAACTTTGCATCAATCACAATTAGTACAACGGCGTTTCTTGGTACAAGGTTTCTAAATACATACAGGGTGTAAGGGGAACGCTTCCGAAGCCAGAACGTAGATTTTATACAACCTAAATGCAAACGGATTTCGGTAACCTTTCGCTTTACGTCAGTGTCGCGTGAACGTGGGATCGTTGGCCAAACGGCCGTCGTCGAGCGCGCTCATATTAATGCGCGAGCGTCAGCTAATATTTTACGAATACATTGTATACTAAAGTTGTAAAGAAAGAAAGTGTCTTCAATAGCAAATAACGGTTTCATTTAACTGTTCTCACAGCATAGTGAACGAAAATGCTAAAAAATAGTTTGAAAAAAAAACAGATTTTTTGATGGTATCGTATCGAGAATCACTAGCCTTATTTATCACCTGTCTCCGTTTTCGGAAGCGTTTCCCTTACACCCTGTATATATTTGTCAATTAATTAGCACATACCTGTATTCCAGTCACCCCAAAAGATCCTGTCGTTATGCAGCGCCAATGTATAGGGCATGGACACATTGTTGACCAGCACCTTCCGGCCCGTCCCGTTGAGGAACGCGAACTCTATGGCGGGCGGGTCCAGCGCGGCCCAGTACAGCGCGCGACGCTCGAGGTCGATGGCCACCGAGTGCACCTTGCCCACCTGCTCGAACAATACGGTGGGCGAGGAGCCGTCCATGCCAGCTCGCTTGATGGTCTTGGAACCAAGTTCTGACCAGTACATGTAGCTGGAATAAAGGAAGGAATTCAGCACCATTCAAGAGGTCTTAAATCTATACAATATTATAAAGAGGTAAAGTTTGTGACTTTGTGAGGTTGTAGGGGGTAATCTCTGGATCTACTGAATCGATTTTGAAAATTCTTTTGTCAATAGAAAGCCATGTTATTTGTGTGTGTCATTTTTGAAATCCACGCGGACGAAGTCGCTGGCGAAGTGCTAGTGTATGTATAAGGGTGTTTTTACACCAATCGATCGATGCTATCGATCGACGTTGATTGATTGGTGTAATAACATTGGCTGATCGAACGATACCGGTCGATAAACAATAGACCCGATCGAGGAGGCCTGTGCCCCAGCAGTGGGGCCATTAAACAGGCTGATGATGATGATTAAACAATCGACCGGTCGACGTCGACTTATCCATTGTACCATCGATCGATAGTCAATCGATTGCTGTACCTAGTAGAAACTACCGATCGACGTCGACTGATTCATTCCACTATCGATCGACGGTCGATCAATTGGTGTTCTAGAAACTATCGATCGACGTCGATTAATGCTTTCTACCATCCATCGATGGCATTGATCGAAGATCGATCGATTAATGTAACATCCTAAGACCGACGTTGTTTTTTGTACTTTTTATGGAAAAAGGTTTGGTCATAGGTAAAATCTAAATTACTGTAATATCGATAAAAGAACGTTGAAGAGCAAACACAAAGAAATAAGAAATCCACCTATTTATGTGTAAAAATTGCCTCACTTCAAAGTTATAATTGCCAATAACAATAACAAATAAAGTGTTATATTATTTTGGGCTTTTATCATTTCAGCCAAAAGATTTTCACTGCAAAAATAGGCCTTCCTGCGCGTGTCGCCACACGTCGCTCCCGTGCGGCACCACCAGCACCTCTCGACCCTCACCCGCTGCACGCTCCAGCTGGTGGGAGGCAGCACTAACACTCCGTCTTGCGGTACGCGGTCGTTACTCCAGAATCTTTCAGCACCATGAACCATCTGTTATACGAGCAATGAGCCCTGCCCACTGCCACTGACAGTACGGCATGCACTAATTACGGGTTGCAACTTACCCTCTCTTGGGGTCGAGCGCGATGCTCTTGGGTTTCTTGAGTCCCGTCCACAGCAGCGCGCGGCGGCTGGAGCCGTCCAGCCGCGCCACCTCCAGGCGCTGCGTCGCCGTGTCCGACCAGTAGATGTTCTGCCCCGACCAGTCTATGGCTATGCCTGGAGTCGAACAATATTCATTAATAGTAAAAAAACATTTTTAGGGTTCTAAACATCCGAATGTAAAACAGAACCCTTCTCGTGCGTCGTTGACCAATTCAATTAAAATTTGGTACACACATGAACTTCTGTGACGCAAAAACGGGCGTGTAACGTGAAATAACAATTTTAAATGTGAGGTCACTTTTGGGTGACAAACTCAAAAATAGAAATAAAAGTTTTTCAAACTGTACTGTGCTTCATATCGAATGAAAGGGCTTATTGTAAGAGTCTCAAATTTACATATTTTTTAAATTTTAAAATAAATATTTTTTAAATAATTTAAGAAAATATCTGAATAGTAGTTCAAATTGCAAAGAAATTGTATTTTGGATTACAACTACCATTTTTCGATTTACCACATTAACAAAATTCACCCTAAAGTCATATCTCATAAACTCAATCTGTATTTGAACCCAAAACCATGAACATCTCAATAATAGTAAACAATTACCTTCAACTAATCCCAGCCACTCCAGCACTTTCTCCATGTTAGAGCCGTTGACAGAACACCGGTTGATGGTCTTCGTTTTGCTGTCAGACCAGTACAGCTTGTTACCAGACACGTGCACGGCTAACGCACTAAAACAATAACCACATTTATAAGTCACGTCAGCCGTATGCATAGCGACCGCTGGGTAATAGTCTCTACAACGTAGGGGCCTGAGGTTGCACGTTGCCGCCGGCTTGGAGGAGGTGGCGAAACGACGTAGACACAAGTGCTGGCTCGACGTGGCTCGCAATAAGAATGGGGGGAACTGCATGTGAGAGGTGTGGGTTGATGTACCTATCAATATACTTACATAGCAACCAATAAAGTTATCAACCTACTAACATAGATTTTTAAGTATTTTTGTAAGTAACAGTATGGATCATTGTTGTCTGAGAATACACAATTCTATTTTTTTGCCCAGCATTGGGACAGTACGGGCTTAATGAAAAAAAGAGAATATTACACGTGTATGTGCTGAAAGGGTTATGCATACTGTCAGAGCTGTTATTTATGAGCAGCTCTTAAATTGAGATGGTAGCGTTCTTCTTAATTTAAATGCTTCCGTACAATCACAATACTTTATTCTCGTTTCTGCATTGTTTAAATTAATAGGTAGATCTAGATATAATTAGACTTGGTCTCGCATTGGAGGTCGTACGCACCTCTCCCGCGCGCCCCTCGTATGCCCCTCTCGTCCCCGCGGACCATGTTCGCTGCGTGAACACATACCTTCTTAACATCACGTATGTTTCAAGTCCAATAACACAGAAACAGGTTTTTTTTTAATTGTTAATAGGCACGCGTTTGACCACTATCTCACCTGATGGTAAGCGATGATGTGGTCGAAGATGGGGCACGCTTGCCTAGAAATAACATATTCACTCTTGACTTAATACTCCCAGGTTGTAGCTATCAGGAAACACAGATTCCGGCAAGGAATTCCACTCCCTAGCTGTATTACGCACAATGAATGTGTTCTCAAAACGTTTTGTGCGTGTGGATGGGATGTTCACCATGTACCGGTGGCGCATCGCCGTACGTCTTGTGGTGCGATGATAGAACGGGCTTGGCGGAATCAAATTTTGCAATTCCGTCGAACACTCCCCAAAATGTAACCGATAGAAAACCGACAGGCTAATTCGGCGTCTATGCTCAAGACTTTGGAGCTTCGACTCAACGAGCCTATCATTGCCGATGATCCTCTTGGCTTGTTTCTCAATTGTCTCAAGGGCATCAAGCTGGTATCTGGCAGATCCGTCCCAAAGATGCGATCAGTACTCCATACACGATCGAACTTGCGCTTGATAAAGTTGGAGCTGTTCCACTTCAAGGGACTTGCTCGCGCAAGTTTTAGTAAAATGAATTTGCTATCATATTTCCGAATGCATCCCATTTCTTATAGACCATTCCTATACAGAAGAGGGAGGAAGAAATGCCAACTGCTCGCGCCGACCAAAGGCGCACCCCGTAAGTTGGCAACACTGATTGCCGCCATATTGCAACCTATTCTGTCATAACCATACACCGCTCTGCATCCGCGCCGCGCCGCTCCGCTAAAATATATATCTAACTCTCTAAAAACATTCTAATTTCTAATACCCGTGTTGACCGACACAAGTGTGACATACAATGTCCCAAGTGAACTGCAACACTGTGGAAGAAGAAAAATCATCAACCACGTGCGATCGCTTCTTGGGCTGTCCTTTCATCAGCGATCCGTCTAGAAGATTCCCAAGTAAGTCTTTTTTTTCCCAAGTAAGAATTTCCCAACCTGGTCAGCTCAATTCTGTGTGTCGTCATTATTCTCTCAAAAAGGTACATGGTCCTTCGAAAGCCGCTTGTACTTACGAGTATACACCCAGGACTCCTTTCCCTCTACACATCCCCAGTTTTCTCTTGAGATAGTACAGGCTATCAAAAAAGTGTGTGTCTACTTATGTACGCACGTAAGAAGTTATACTTCTTTGGCGTAACCAGATAAAAAACCAAACTGTCACAAAGTTTACAAAAGGAAAACAATCATTCTTCATGAACCACAGACCATAGCTGACTTCAGGGTGGATCGGTTCTAGCTAACTTCAACCTGTGAATTTTGTGTGACAGAGATGCGCGCGCATCTTAAAATTTCACTCATCATTTTTTCATAACGCGCCTCAAGAAGTATAACTTCAAAAAACAAAAAACAAAACAAAATTGAAGGATGTAAGACACTTACCTGACTTCTTTCAGGTCTTTGAGAGGCAGCACGGCATCATTGTCCTCGTTCTCAATGCTGATGTGACCGATGACGTTCTTGCGACTGTACACAAGGAACGCTTCCGGTTCCACGCAAGTCTTCCTGTCTTTGCTTAGTTCTAAACCTGTGAAAGAAAGCGGCATTTATAAAAGGATTGTCTATTTTATAATTTTGTTGGAGCAAAGATGTTCAAACTCACAAAATGTCACATTGATTTGTATTAACAGCTGGTTGACTTTTTAAATGGGATTTTAAAAAGACAACTGATTGTTTGGAATTCGAAAAAAATAGCATGTCATAACTGGAGTGTAATAAGTATTTTAAAAAAAAAAAACGTTGGAATTACTCCTGTATCGTACTGCGTTCACAAACATGTTTACTCACATACACAAGACACCCAGACCCGGAACAACTATCTGTAGGTCATACAAATATTTGTTGCGTGCGGGAATCGAACCACGGCACGCAGCGCAGCAGCCGAACGCTCAACCACTGCGCCAACCGTGTCGTCAAAATTCCGTAGCATACAATGTTCTATTTGTTTAAAGCTAGCCGCTGACTTGTGATTTTTGTCACCGTGACTTTTTGTTACCCAGTCGAGTGCTATGAAGATACATGCGAGTGAGCTGATCATGGTGACGTGACAATACGGTGACAAATAGTTCCTAGGTGACTGAATTTTGAAGGATACTGACGTAGTTTAGAATATAGAGTGTAAAATTTTTCCATGAAACAATCTTTCAGTATGGGATGCACCCAGTAGCGTTTTTTTTTCGTTTAATTTCTCTTCTTCTTATTTCAAGAGCACTTAAAATCCTTTCTTAGTGGATACTCTTCACGAAGAACACCCCCTCCAAATTTCATGTCTCTAGGACCAGCGGTTTAGGCTGTGCGTTGATATATCAGTCAGTCAGGACTTTGAATTTTATATTTTTCAGAAGAATGATGACATTGAATACAAATATTTGTTTTTTTTACTTCTTGCGTGTCTGGCGGACAGCGCATGGGCCGTAATAAATTAAAAATGTATTGTGTCTGTTAACAAGTCGCGCGACGGGTTAAAACGAATTTGAGCGTTGCCTTATCTACTACTATCGTAAAAATGCGGTTTTCGTAACATTATTGATACTAATAATGTGATGGCCAAATTCGGTTGAATCCGGATGAATTCCGAGTTGATAGTAATTAATATTCATGGACCGAGTTACGCAAACGCACTGTTATGTCTCATGCTGACCCTGTCACTTTAAGGCGTCTTGTAGTGTTTCAATAGTGTCTTTCAGTTAAGTGTATTTTCTTACATATGACAGGCTCGCTTTTGATATCTAAAACCGCTTGAAAGTAAGCGACTAATGCAGTCAATGTTGGTGCGCGCTTTTTTTAGAAAGACTATTTACTCGAGACTAGTAGCAAGATTTACAAGTCGTACTTTGACAATATTTGCTAAGTTACGAATAAGAACCACATTCGAAGGGCATAAGATTCAGATTCATATAAAACGATAACTTTCATTCGCTTCAACAAGCTGAATACACTTGTACTTACCAAGACAACTGCATCCATAGCGTTCGGGGGTGTTAAATCTCAATTGTGAGCATCTAACGCAATTAAAACGAATATGAAATTTATTTTTTCAACCATACAGTTTAAATTAATTTGCTTCCATTAGCTGCATCAAGTGGAATAGACTTGGACTTACCAAGAGGACAACTGCACACGTATCGCTCAGGAGTGTTGAGACACAGATGCGAGCATCCTCCATTGTTGTCAGCGCACTGGTTCCAGCCCAACGACTCTCCGAGGCGGAACGCTTTCACGCCCATCATGTTCGCCATCTGCTCGACTACTGGTTGACGTTCTAGACCTAAAGGTACAGAGAAAATGCTTTAAGAACCGTTTTTAGGGTTCCGTACCCGAAGGGTGCAAACGAAGCCTTATTGCTGTCACTCGAGTGTCCGTCTGTCCGTCGTCTGTCACAAGATTTTGTTCCAAAGAATTATTTAACTTCCCAAGAGACCAATTTGGTTATAATGTTCATTATTACGTTTATTTTACTAACAAATATCAATATATTGATAAACTGATATCTTCTTCGATAATTCCCTCATTTGGTACGGAACCTAAATGAGCGAAGTCCGACACGCACTTGGCCGATTTTATATTATTGTTACTTCGACCGTATTACACTGGAATGTTCGAGAATGTAGTCGAAGTTTCTAGAAGTTTCCACTACGTTCGAGAACATTCCATTGTGGTACTGTGTAGAAGTTCATAGATGTTTCTAGAATATTCCACTATAGGATAGTTCGACAATGTTCTGGAAACTTCCATGACTGTATAAATAGGGCGGACGGCGGGCGAGTGAGTAATTCTGTTTTCGACTACGGATGCGAACGGAAGCGAATACAAGCGATTACGAAGAGAATAGTGATTCTAAGCGATTTAGTGTGTGTAAATAACTTGTTGAGTTAATAAAGGATATTTAGTTAATTAATTGGCGTAAAATAATTTATCCCATACCCAGCGCGTAACTTTATTACTCATTTCTGCCAGTGCTTTTGCCCGTGTGCATGTCGGAAATTATCTGAAGGTCAAAGGAACATACTCCCGGTATCCTATGTCCTAATCCAGGACATGGTCTACCCGTGTGACAAATTTCATCCAAATCCGTTCAGCCGTTCAATAAACAGATAGATAGACAGACAGACTGAGTTACTTTCACATTTGTAATATCAGTAGTATGGAAGTATGGATGGTACTGGACAGGAGTTTCTGCGGCATAATGAGCTATTTGTGGGACAAATTGAAAAATTCTGGAGAAAGTCATATGGGGTCACGGTATGCCACGATGGAGATGGCGGGACGAATTAAGGAACTAAATGGATTCCTCGAAACCTGTTAAGAGGAAGGGTTGGGTCGAGAGTAATGAAAAGTAGAAAAGAAATGGCTCATTTGATCAGTAGTGAGGCAGAATGTATAAATTCTAACCTCCAAAAAAAACATGCATGTAGGGTTAAATTAAATTATTTGGCGAAACTTCAGAAACGTGATGGTTATAATATTTCGACCCTGTAGGTAACAAGTATACTATCAACAAACGGTTTACAGGTAAAATTAAAGCTTATGACTGATCGGAACACTCCGCGGGTCGCTGCGCTGTAGTAAATTCATGCAACAGCCTCACATGCTGGGGTGAGGTGTGGGGTACTGCGCAGCGAAACGCAAACTTCACACACGACATTAACTTTGAATCGAATTATACCTGTATTTTTATTAATCCTGTCTAAGGTTCGTTTCTGCATATCCGTCCAGTAGAGATGATCTCCCAGTAAGGTAAGTCCGAAGATGTGTAAGATCTCGCTGCTGTGTAGTTCTTTCCTCTCCGTGCCGTCCATGTTGCATACCTGTAGAGACATAAGAAAACATACCAATTAAAAGATGGTCCCGCAAGACGGCAACTCTATGTTGGAATGAAATATAAATAAACTTTATCTAAATATAGATAAGATATATTTTGTATTGGCCACATAACGCAAATGGCCAATTACAGCAAACTAAAGTTCCGGTTTATCTTCTCACTTGCTCTGAAAATGCTTGAAAACAACCAATATAGGAGCTTTCAATCATACGATTCTACCTGATATAAAAAACAACCGACTTCCAAAAAAAAAACACACTAAAAATTAAAAAATAACTCTAATTTCGGAAGTCGGTGTGAACACCATGTCATCTAGGTATACGTATTTTTCGTTTTTGTTCAGTTTTTCAAAAAGTGCAATTTCGATAAAGTTTATATGGGACCACCTCGGGAGAATATTCTTTCGGATAAAAAAAGAATTTTGAAAATCGATCCTCAAATGACAGAGAAATCGGTGGTCATACATAAAAAATAAAAAAATAAATAAAAAAACAATGTCGAACATAGAACCTCCTCCTTTTTCGAAGTCTGTTAAAAACCGTAACGATTTGTTCGTTCGATCTAGCTAAAAATAGTCAATCTACCTAGCCTTTTCCTAACTATCTTGGTCGGCTTCCAGTCTAACCGAATGTAGCTAAATACCAGTATTTTTTATGGAGCAACTGCCTATCTGACCTCCACAACCCAGTTACTGGGTAATACGATAAGCCTTGGTAAGACTGGTTGTCAGACTTTCGGGCTTCTGACGACCAGTAACGACTGTCAAAGATCCACGATTGACAGCCGGGACCAACGGCTTAGCGTGCTTTCCGAGGTACGGAGGAGTCTCGGTATGTAAAGATTGTCACCCAGCCCGGCAAGCGTAGCTTAACCTGATGGATCGACCCATGCGACAGTAATCACTTTAGCCATGAATTTTTTGCGCTTTCTATAACCTTCTTGGACAAAAAGTGGAGTGTTAAACGATTTTGAACCTTGTGCGATGCAACTAATATTGATCTATTCTATTCACCTGTACTATCATTTCCTATCCTGCGCATGGTTTTAAGCGCCTAAAACATTCATCTAGCAGTTTGGTGCAGTCATCATCATCCTTGGCTGCCTCGCTCCTCGTATGAGTAGGTATAGAGTGTGACGTAGAATTTAATGTTCTTTTGAAGTGAAACTTCTTTAGAATCGTTGTGATTTCAAACCGGATGCAACGGAAAAAACGACAGGTAAGAGACACAAATACAAAAGAGCGAGAGAGCAGATGACGGCGAGAGGAGAGGGCGCACGCGACGCGGGGCCTGGGGTCCCGTCACTTCGCTACCGATCATCAACTTTAGACAACTATTGCTCACCTTTGGCCACCTTTTGACAATCTTTTCCCACCTTTGACCACCGATTGCTCACCTTTCGCTCACCTTTGACCACCTATTGCTCACCTTTGACCACCTATTGCTAACCTTTGACCACCTATTGCTCACCTTTGACCACCAATTGCAAACATTTGACCAACTATTGCTCACCTTTGGCCACCTTTTACCATCTTTGCCCACCTTTGACCACCGATTGCTCACCTTTCGCTCACGTTTGACCACCTACTGCTCACCTTTGACCACCAATTGCAAACCTTTGACCAACTTTTGCTCACCTTTGGCCACCTTTTTGCTCACCTTTGGCCACCTTTTGACCATCTTTGCCCATCTTTACCCACATGAAGTTTCACTTCTATCGTGTGTGAATCGCACACACACCTTTTTTTTTAAATCTTTATTTTTTAGGGACTTTCATCATAACATAACCTAATTTTACATTTCAACTAATAATTTAAGCCGCAACAAGAAGTTATACTAACGACACATTGCCATGTCATAAACAATTTTAGCAGTATCACTTCCTGGATTTGCCAGGTTTTCAAAAAACGTACCTATGTCGAGTTTACATAAAATTTAATGTTATTTTTTAGACCTTACCTCAATCTTATGCGTCCTGGCATCTCCCCAGTACAGCTTGTTCTTCACAGTGTCCAGTGCAATGCCGTTGGGCCACGTGAGCTTCTCGTACACTAGCAGCACTCGGCCGCTGCCGTCCAGGTTGGCGCGCTCGATCTTGGGCTTCTTGTCGTTCCAGTCCGACCAGAACATCCAGCCCGCGGTCGGGTGCAGAGCTATGGCGCGGGGGTCGTACAGCTCGTTGTGGATTATCACCTAGAAATACGTAACATAGGATCAACCTTGTATTTTCCGATAAGAGGTATTTAGTACAAGTCCACCACACCATTCCCAACCACTACAACTCCTGAAATCCACATTCAACAGTGGCGACCATCAGAAAAATGCCGAGGCAAAGAAGCTCGAGGAGTCCCGAAGAAACGATTAAACTGTCTTGTGTCCCGCAACGAAATTAATCAGAAAAGAACAGCGAAGGAGTAGAAAAAACCCTTTATTGTACCCTCTTTATCAAGCAGGAGACCGAACAAAGGTAGGCCAAGAAGCACAAAGGGACATTTAAAACTGTGGTAAGCCCAGTTGCTAAACGCCATGGATAAAAACACTGATATTAATGGGTCCTAAATTGTGAGCTGTTACTTTTGATTCCAACAATAGGTATGGTCCTGCCGCTTTCAGACTCGCGGTGCCAGCTTTTTAGTCGAATCTCAACACCGCTTGTACGACGCCTGCGCCTGCGCCGGTTTGCTTTCGACACAAATCCGCTTTATCCGATACATATGAGACTTTTGCTTGGACTAACCCGTAGTGCTAAAACTATACCTGTGTCTATACTATTATTTCACACCCTTCATTTTGTTTTAACGAGAAAATTGAGTTCTTGTGACTGTTGTGTTGCTTATTTATTGCCAACCTATTTTTCTCAGTTAAGATTAACAGAAATACATATAATAGGGAGCGTGTTAATTCCAGAAAAGGAACACAGGATACTTTGATTACTGTGTTTCTATTGGTTAACGAGCTTTGGCCAGTTATACCCCAGGGCCAAAGTAACCCGATTACTGTAATTGGTTGGTGGATATATGCCCAACAGGCAATAACCAACAATTGCTACCACGCACACATTCAGACTGGATTGCTCCTGAGCGAGTTGCCACCAAACCAACCAACCAACCAAATTAGTGCCCAAGATCGGGACAGTATCACATGCAAACACTGGATCAAAGTCCAACGGCCCGACGTTGGTCCGTAAGAATACGCGTACTTTCCGATTATTCTTAAATCGAGTTTTTTTGCAAACAATTTGTAAATGTTACCTTCTTAGAGCTGCCATCGAGTCGTGCCACGTTGATGGTGTCGGTGACGGGGTCTGTCCAGTAGATGTTCCTCGCCAGAGGGTCGATGGCGATGCTGTCCGGCACGCCGCTGCTGTGTATCACTACAGTTTGTTCGCTGCCGTCTAGACGTGCTCTGGATATCGTCTTTGCCTGGATAAACAAACAGTTGATGATTTAAAAAAAAAGCCACAGTGAAATAAATCAAATGGGAAGATGCATTTTTGCTGATATTAAATAATATACTTTGTGTGTAGGAGACATAAAGTGCAATACATAATGTGCAAACAACGTAGACATGAAACAACTCCCGGACATTTGTGAGCATTGTAGTTTCAAATTCATGTTCGATGTTCGTACAACTTTGCACACTCACCCACTAACAAGTTGGTTCATTATTCAAAGTCAGACACTGCGCTCCTCATTGACCAACTTTACACTTACCAAACTATCAGCCCAGTAGATATATTCAAACTTAGGATCGAAGTCCACAGTGAGGGCCCTCTTGAGGTCTTTGAGCGGCAGCGTGTAGGGCGTGAAGTCAGGTGAGTCCAGCGAGATCTTGGAGATGGCGGAGCGCTGCGCCACCAGCAGCAGCGACTGCGGCCGGCTGTAGCACGTCGTGTTGCTGCTCTCGCGCAGCTTGCAGCCCGTCGGACAGGCGCACTGGTAGCCTGGGGGAATAGGGAGCTATGTATCAACACAAGGTTGCTTTGAAGTAGCTTTTATTAGGGTTCTGTACCCAAAGGGTAACCAACGGAACCCTATTACTATACCTCCGCTGTCCGTCTGTCTGTCAGCGGGCTGTAATCCCACGATCCGTAATAGCTACACAGTTGAAATTTTCACAGAATGTGTATTTCTGTTGCCGCTATAACAACAAATAATAAAAATAAATTAAAATTAAAGGGGGAAGGGGGTTCTCTAGGCAGCCCCCTATAACTTTTAATTTATTTAGGTTGATTATCTAAAATAATGACCACGCATTTGCGTTACGACCTGTAGAAACGTACGTGATGATGTGAGCTTGAAGTTATTCCACCCGTGATGCTAGGGATTGACAGTTCGACTACAAGCTAACTTCGCCTGAGTTAGTACGGTAAGATTTTTTAAGAATATCACCATTGAGCTGACATTTGATGTCGGATCAAACATAGCAAACTACTTGGCCTTTTGTTCTTAGTAGATTTCAAAAATGATAACTCTATAATTCTTTAGTTGCCACAACTTGGAATCATGTGTAAATTGTTTTCTGTAGGTTTCCCATACATAGAGCTAGCTCATTTATTTTTCAGGCCCAGTATCATAACAAACGGTTCCTGTTGTAAGTAGACAATTTCAATAGTATAATACTCATAGCCAAGTTCAGACTGGAATAACTTTAAATGCCATGTACTCACCAAGAACCAAGTAGTAGAATATCTAGCCTGTCTTTAGTGATTTCATATCAATGTTTTACAGCAGTACAATAAATTTATAAAATAATACCATACCTGGTGGGGTAGGTGCTAAAAGGCACAAATGTGAGCATCCTCCATTGTTCTCCTTACAGGGATAGTCCCCAGTGGGCATGATTTGTTTGCTTCCGTCATAAACCTTTAAGTCTACAGGCACTGGGTCGGATTTTATTAACTCCTTCATTGGGCCACTTGTCGCTATATCCCATGTGTGAATTGACCTGAAAAAGGAATACTAACATTACAGGATTCTGGCTGGAATATACAGAGTGAGATTTTATACTGGGATCATTATAATAACCCTCTCGACCGAATATACAGAGTGAGATTTTATACTGGGATCATTATAATAATACTCCCGACCGAATATACAGAGTGAGATTTTATACTGGGATCATTATAATAACCCTCCCGACCGAATATACAGAGTGAGATTTTATACTGGGATCATTATAATAATACTCCCGACCGAATATACAGAGTGAGATTTTATACTGGGATCATTATAATAATACTCCCGACCGAATATACAGAGTGAGATTTTATACTGGGATCATTATAATAATACTCCCGACCGAATATACAGAGTGAGATTTTATACTGGGATCATTATAATAATACTCCCGACCGAATATACAGAGTGAGATTTTATACTGGGATCATTATAATAACCCTCCCGACCGAATATACAGAGTGAGATTTTATACTGGGATCATTATAATAATACTCCCGACCGAATACACAGAGTGAGATTTTATACTGGGATCATTATAATAATACTCCCGACCGAATTTCGACCACGATGGCTAATCTCAATAGAGATTAGTCAAGTACGTAGGAGATGTTATATTATACAAGCGTGTGCGCAGACACAGGTGCACTCTTTGTTCCTTTACTATCATAGTCCTATGGGATGGCATTCCGTCACGGTCGTTAGAGAAATCAGGCGTAGGATCAACGGTTTAAGGCGGAGATTCCTAAGAACGTTCAAAAGGGAGTTTTTTCAAAGTGTATCTCTTAAACCGTAAATAATTTTGACAAATAAAAAAAAGATATTTTCAAGTCCTATTTGCATACAGTGGTGGAACTCAAAATATAATTTAACATACTTTAATGCATCAAAAAAATCTTCTAACATACCTCTTACTTATTTTTAAAAGCAGTTTATCCCTTCATTAACAATTATAATCAGAGTAAAAATATACCATAAAATTTCAAATACTAAACTGCATCCAGTGATGGATCATTTTACATAATTTTTTTAGTATCTCCTAATTAATCGATAATACTACTTATTTACTTACTTACTTTATTTTACTTTCACATATCTTTCTTTTCTATGCAGTCCGAGAGTGACCGCGCTCTAAGTAATGTCTCGGCCTTAACGTGACGGGACTGTCACAGCACCAACTTCGAAACTACAGAGTGCTACCGAATTCTTAATGGAAAAACTTAATAGCCCTTTTTCCCGACCCGGGAATCGAACCCAGGACCCCACGCTCAGCAGTCGCTTTTGTAACCACGAGACCAACGAGGCAGTTCATCACTATAACAGCAATACTAATCAACAGAAGAAGGATAGAATGTTAAATATCTTTCTAGTTCTCCAAGCTTAAAAAAACTGCATTTAGGATTTTTCTGAAGAATGATGTATTGCCGAAAATTCCTACCTATATTTAAATGTAATAAATTCTTTGAACAAAAAGTCAACTTGCTGGAATGAATATCTTAACAAAACCATAGCCTCGAAGGGTCAGTAGAGATTTACACCCGCATTTCGCTGATTCTGAAACAATTCTCCAATGGACGGTTCGCCGATACAATGTTTCACAATATTTCAATCTGCCTAGCCTTTTTCCCAACTATCTTGGGTCGGCTTCCAGTCTTACCGGATGCAGCTGAATACCAGTACTTTACATAGAGCGACTGCCTATCTGACCTCCACAACCCAGCCGATACAATGTTTCACATTTCTTTTAATTTATATTATAATATTACTCAAGTTATGAAGGCTGGTAACGTAAGTATTCACACATTACCAATAAATACAGTAACCTAACAGTAGACACCACAGATACATGACTATGCGCGGGTATAGACGAACATTTGTTTTGCCGATTTGGTGAAAATTTTTATCGGCGAACTACTGAACAGAGAATAGTTTGTTGTGTTGGGGAAAAGTTGAAGCAGCGAAAACTGAACCATTCTGTCGATGTCGGCGAACTGTTCATCAGGTGTCGGAGATTGTTTTCAGTATACATTTTGCTTTAAGTTTAAGTACCATGTAAATGCCAAGGAGGCATATAACTTAATAACATGATAGAAGTAAAAGCTCACCATGTTTTCCAATCAGTCCAATAAAGCTTATAGTTAAAAAATGCAAGTGCATACGGGTACACAAGGTCCTCTTTAACCACGCTCCTCCTCTTCTCTCCATTGAAGTCAATGACATCAACAAAGTGCAGCTTTGCATCCACCCAGTATATAAGGTTGTTGTCATAATCTACTGTGATGCCGTTTGGCCAGAATATGTGGTCCTTGACTATAATTTTACGAGTGGCTGGATCGCCGTTCATTCCAGCCCTTTCTATTTTAGGTACTTCGCCCCAATCTGTCCAGAACATGAGACTGAAATAGAGAAGGAGATATTATTAAGAGTTGAGCTTGATATGAGCAGAGCTTTCCTTTATAAACTTTTTGTAATCCTACTAATATTATAAATGCGAAAGTTAAAATTAATGGATTGTTAATACAAAAGCTCTGCTACTACTACTAGAGATAATAAAAACCAGCCAAGTGCGAGTCGGACTCGCGCATTTAGTGTTCCGTACCATCATACAAGATTATACGCATCTACGTGTTGCCATTATTAAGATCGAGCAAAAAAAGCCAAACAACACACGTTTCTAGTAGGGGAGACCCCTTTAATTTTTGATAAAAAAAACTTTTTCTTACCCTTCTTTAGGAACAACAGCAATAGCACGAGCAAGGTCCACCTCCGACCAGAACAGCACCTTTCTGTACCTCTGCTCTATGCTAATTACTTCTATTTTATTGGTCTCCCCATCAGTCCAGTACAGTTTCTCTGTGTACCAGTCTATTGCTATACCGGTTGGTGTTATTAATCCTTCTGATACTATTATAACCTGTAAGTATTTAAAGCTCTCATTAGTAAACAATTTGATTAATTGATTTTTATGAGCATTGTTATAAGTAGGCAGAGGCCAGGAAATCTGACACCAGTCTTGCCAAGGGGTATACTGTTTTTAAGTTACTGGGTATTGTAGAGGTCAGATAGGCAGTTGCTTCATGTCAAATACTGGGATTTAGCTGCGCCCAGTTAGACTGGTTGCCCAACATAGTTTCTTTTAAACATTGCCCCACAGGAGGAATTACTCCTGTACCCTTGGTGCGTTCAAAAACACAAGTATTAACAAGTATTTGTAGGCCATATAAAAATTTAAGTTTACATATAGTTGGGCAAAGACTACGCAGATTGATGGAAGTGTTGTGGAGAACATTTATTTATTTATTGAATTAATTACAACGGTTTAAAACCAATTACAGTAACTAAAACTAAAGATTTTTAACAAAAAGACAAAAATTAAAAGAGAAAACTACAAAATATCAAATTTAAAAAAATAAACAGGGCATATCATTTATATTGTTTTTATCAAACCTAGTAAGATGTTGTGTAACTGGTGATTATGGTCACATTCAGCAGTTACATTTATAACTTGAAGACAAACAAGCAAGTCTGTTCTGTAAAATTATCATTTTAGATAGTTCCAGTGTTTTTTAAATTTTATCAGGTTACTGGGAAAAGAAGTATGGGCAGAATCAAAGAGAGCCATTGTGCTGCAAATTTCACAATAATAATCATGGGTCAGTGTGTTTTTTGTTAATGTTATAAACTTTAACAGTAATTTATTTTATTACCTTATCTCCTACATGAGTCTCATTATAACTCATACATTGTATCAACTCTGCAGTCTGATCTGACCAGCATATTTGATCCTTTCTGTGAAGGAAGTCCACGGCCGACCCTTGTTCCAGGTCTTTGACAATAGTGTTCACTTTGCCAAGCTTGGATGTGTTCACTACTCGTATGTCTGAAGCCGTTGAGTATAATAGTATAGGGTTGCTAACTACAGCATAGAGACCTGAAACATTTGTAAGTATTTAAAATATGCGAGAAATACAAGATTAGTGTCATGTAGGCTAGCTAGTGAGAGTTTAGTATCTCAGAAGAAGGCAATTAATGGTTGATGACATGCAGCTTTGATTATATCTGTGACTAACAATTGAATTGTTATATAATTGATATAAAAGAGCATGCACTATAATATACAGTAGTAAAACACATCCACCCAAAAGTCATTCGTACATTATTCAATATTGATATGAAGTTTATTTTAGTTGGCAGTAATTCATGATTTCATGTTAAATAGAAAGAAATTGACTTTTATCAATGCTAGAACATACTCGTTTGTAAATCATGATTGATACAAGAGCTTCATGTACAAAAAAGGAAAATGTTTCATATAATTCTTATGTCTAGTTATCATTTAAAACTAAGGTGTCAAGAAGTTCACATCTTGGGTGATAAGTCTTGTATGCAATACAATGCGCATTCATTCTAAAATAAATAACATGTAATAATTGCGATTTTGGACTTACTTTTTAGCTGCAGGAACATTAACAAACAAAACACATTCATAATATTTTGAATTATTTTGTCCGCGTGAAGTATTCTTCGGCGTTTTGTCATAATGAAAACAAATGCATAACAATCGTCCAATTCTTCATGTGTTTATTCTACTTTGACACTAACTTGTTTAGCACGTAAATTAATTAAGGCACGGTAAAAAATCATCAGGCTGCATTTTCGTTTTATTTAGAAACTAGGAAACAACTTTTTATCAATTTTGGTTAGGGATAACAATTTCTCAGACAATGAGTTTGAGACACACAGTTTGAGAGATCAACAAACGCATCAGTGTAGCCAGCTCAAAAAGTTGATCTAGGATGGTAGATAAAAATACAAATTAAAAAAAAAAGTGAGTGTACTTACGTAGGTACGCACGTAAGAAGACTTCTTTGGCGTAACAAGATAAAAAAAATTAAAGTGTAGCTAACTTCAGGGTGTTGGTTTTTTGTGACGGTGTGCGCGCGCATTGTAAAAATTGACTTTCATAATTTTTCCATAATGGCTTAATTACACCTACCGATTTCAAGGGACCCAATTAGGAAACAGGAAGGTGTAATAGCAGTTAGAGCAATTAGTGTCCAATTTAGTGAGATTGAAAGGTCCCGATTTGACGTCCTAAATTGTGTTCGATTTAGGATAGTGTAATCGCATCACTCCGATTTAGAGCTAAGTGTTGCCAATTCAGCGACTTTGTCGCTACAAATGAGTTATTAATATATAAATAAATGTTTAAAATTATATTAAATTTCCCAAGGTCCCTTTCCCAGAAAAAAAAATCTGAGTTCGCTCATTATATTTTTTGCTCCGCTCCTGGTAGAATTTAAAGCGTTTAAAGCGTTTAAAGGTTTTAAGAGACTTTAAAGCGACTTTTGATATTCTGTCTAGGGACTCGAATTTGCAAGAGTTGGTAACACTGCTGACTTAGGAGCCCGATTTAGGAGTCCAATTTAGGATAATGTAATCGCTCGCTTCCTACTTCCTAGTTAGTTTGTTCTTAAATTGGGTCTCTTGAAATCGGAAGGTGTAATTGAGCCATAATGCGCCAAAAGAAGTCTATCTTCAAAAAGTGTGTGTGTACTTATGTATGCACACACATTCATCGCACATACATTCCACTGAAGAAATACTTGGTGAGACGCCATTTTTGATATTTATAAGGATTTGTATAAGTGGATAATTAGTCGGCAACGTTGGACGGTGATTGAGAACAAGAAGAAGAAGAGATAATAGTTTTAAGAGGAGTTCAGTAATAGGTAGAGATTGTATTATTATAAGAAACATTATTATGATTGCAGAGCTGCCATTAGGCTGTGAAGGTTGGGGAGGACTACCTATTTGATGGTGAGCAGTCTTGTCATATGAAGGGGAAAGTGGGAAATGGGACTTGGGTTTAAGAGTTTTGCGATATGATTGAGATTTTGTGGTGTTGGCATAATTGCGGGAAGGAACTGGGATTATTTTGCTAGACTCGACATAGGAAATAGCTTTTTCAACCATAACTGTCTTAATGGCCTTCTGTCTTCCATGCTCGGGGCATGACCTACTATTGGCAAAGTGATTGATTACCCGAACAAAGTAGGTATACAAAAAGCCTCGCCATCAGTAATTTTGCAACCATCATAAGGGTGATAGTGGCCACATTTACTGCAACGTGGTTTAGACCTGCACAGGTTTAAAACATGTCCGAATCTGCAACACTTGCGATTGAGACACTAAATTGTGGGATAAATGTACTGTTCAACTGGGAGAGAAGTATAACAGTAATAGACCCGTTAGGTAAGACTTGGCCATCAAAGGTGATGAAACAAGTTTCAGTGGGTTTCCATTCATAGGCAGCGTCATTTTGTATTTTCTTATTAATGCGGTGGAGTTTGAGGATTTGGCCACAACCTGAGGGTACAGACAAGTAGGTTATTGCTTCTTCCTCTGTTAAATCAGTTGGGATACCGGTAACGACGCCCATCCTTGTGATGTTGAATGATGGAATTGAAACAGTGTAACTAGGTTTATAAGCTGCTCACCAAAAAGGAGTTAGGATCCTGAGGGAAGTGAACTACACCGACACACGATTTTGACCAACTTTATGAACACCACCACGAACTACGTTAGCGATGTTGTTCAACAAGAGGAATTTTCTAAAGTTCACGGTTTGGGTCTCTATACGAGAGACATGAATGATGTAGGGGCGCTTATCCATAACGGAGTATCTAACGCGACCAATTTGGCTTTTAGGTTGTTTGATTGGTGGAGTTGGTGATATAATTTCTTCGTTACCGTGACGTTTTCGAGAGGTTTGATGTGCCTGTGTCACTTCCATCTCTGTGATGCTACAAACAACATCTGCAAATTGTGATAGTGGGTTAGGGGACAGTAGGTTTGGAGAAGCAGGAATGTCAGGGGGGATGAGGATCCGAATGTTTGTTTCTGTCCATCTTGAATAGACCGTTAAAACTATTATTATTCAAAACAAACACAGTACAAACCTGTCTACAAACACAAGGACAAAACAATTATATAAAATACGTCACAAAAGTTACACCAATTACTCTTAAACAGTAAAACTCTCAAGACACACGTGTTATCCAAGAAACCCGTGGCCAGAATCGGTTTTATGCTTCTAAAAAATTCGGGTTACTGTTATAACTTCATTTAATTTTGATAACCGTTACAACGTCATTTTCATCATATCAGCCCAAAGACGTCCACTGCTGGACCGGTCCAGTGCGTCTCGCATCTGTAATTTTTGAAGAAAAATAAATTATTTATTTATTTATTTTATTATTTATTTATCTGTTACCCGCGACCCTCACCAGCAGGTGTATTCGCTAACTCAGTTGACATCATTTTTATAGGCACACACATTGCTGCTTTGATGTATAGGAAATCAAAAATATACTACGTAGTGCCTATTTAATCGATGTCCACCAAGCAAAGCAACAATGTAGGTACCTACTGTATATCATCATTCTCCTGCCCTTATCCCAATTTATTTGGGGTCGGCGCAACATGTCTTTTTCTTCCATACTCCTCTATTAGTCGTCATCTCTGTAGTCACCCCCTTTTTACCCATATCCTCTTTCACACAGTCCAACCATCGTTTCTTTGGCCTTCCCCTACTCTTATGGCCATCCACATCCATACACAAGACTTTCCTCACGACATTTTCTTCATTTCTCCGCATCACATGCCCATACCACGACAACCGATTTCCACACAATTTTTCAGTCAGCGGTGCCACTTTTAGACATCCTCTTACGAGTATATACTCATTCCTAATTCTATCCATGCGCGTAACACCACACATCGCTCTTAGCATTCTCATCTCAGCTACATGCAATTGCTTTTCATTCATCCCTTTTGTGGTCCAACATTCTGAACCATACAAGACAGCAGGTCTGACCATTGTTTTATAAATCTTCCCCTTAAGTTTTAGGGGAATGCGGGAGTCACAGATAGTCCCGGTGACCTGCCGCCATTTCATCCATCCAGTGTTAATTCTGTGCTTAACAGTCCGATCTATTTCGCCATCGCTTTGCACGAGTGAACCGAGATACCGAAAATCGGAGCAGACTGGGAGGAGCGCGCCATCTAGCACTACAGCTTCAGAACTGGAGAGACCGCCGAAATCGCAGAACATGTATTCAGTTTTGGTTCTGCTGATTTTCAAGCCAACTTTCTCCAGCTTCTGTTGCCACTTCTCCAATCTGCTCTGGATTTCAGGTCCATCTTCACCGACCAGAACAATGTCGTCGGCAAACAGCATGCACCAGGGTGCCTTTTCCTGTATTTCCGACGTAAGAGCGTCCATAATCAACAGGAAGAGGTAAGGACTTTAAGCTGACCCTTGATGCAAGCCTACAGCCACACTGAACTCATCGGTGTTGCCAGCAGCCGACCGGACGTAGGTACTAGATTGTCTGTACATAGCACGAATCAACTCAACATACTTCTTTTCTCTTTCAAGGCCCACCACAACACATCCCGAGGTACCCTATCATACGCTTTCTCAAGATCAATGAACACCATGTGCAAGTTCTTGTGCACACGTCTGTACTTCTCGCACAATTGACGGAGAGCGAAGGTGGCGTCCATTGTCCCTCGACCTGGCATAAACCCAAACTGGTTCGGGATAATCTCACTCTCCTCTCGCAATCTTTTCTCTATCACTTTCTCCCATACTTTCATAGTATGTGACATGAGCTTTATCCCTCGATAGTTGTTGCAGTCCTGTACATCCCCTTTATTCTTGAAGATGGGCACTAGCGAACTATTGCACCATTCTTGTGGGATCACTTCTTCATACAACAACTTATTGAAGAATAAAGTCAGCCACATACAGATCCATCCTCTTTTAAACACTTCCATACTTCTACTGGTATGTCATCAGGGCCCATGGCCTTTCCATTTTTCATACATTGAACTGCCTGTCTTACTTCATCCATGCTAATTTCTCTCACCAAAACCCATATTTACTTGTACCTCTTTGAGCACACCATTCCATTCATTCTCTTCGTTCATCAACTTTTCAAAATAAACCTTCCATCGCTCTTTTATTTCGTCATCTTTCGACAAGACTTTACCGAGTTCATCTTTCATACATTTTATGTGCATTATATCCCTCGTTCTCCTTTCTCTTAATTTTGTAATCCGGTAGAGCTCCTTCTGGCCCCTAGGGCTGTCCAGTAAATCATATAACTTTTCCTGCGCCTTAGCCCTGGAGACAGCAACCGCCTTTTTTGCCTTCCTCTTCCATTCTTTATAAATTTTCTTTTTCTCTTCTTTCAAATTATCATTTCCGGTTTCTACATTCTGCCATACTTTAAACGAAATTTTCTTTTCTTTTAGCATCTATTGCACATCTTCATTCCACCACCATGTATCCTTTTCTATCATGCCTTTACCTTGCGATTCTCCAAACACATCTTTTGCTACTCGCCTTATACAATCCGCCATCTCTTTCCAACATTCATCCACATATTTTCCTTCCATATCCTTCATGTCTATCATTTTATCTACCACTTGACTCTTAAACATACTTGCACACTCCTCATTTTCTATCATACGCCATCTGATTTTAGGTGGGGGCCGTTCTTTGTTCATAGTGGACGAGACACTGACTGTTACGTCCATCATTATGAGCCTGTGTTGAGAGACTAAGCCTTCGCCTGGCAACACTTTACAGTTTTTGACTGTCTTGAGCCTGTTTCGTCTCACTAAGAAAAAGTCAATTTGGGTCGCGTGCTGGCCAGTTTTGTAAGTGATCAGGTGTTATTTAGATATTTATTATTTTTAACCGACTTCGCAAAAAGGAGGAGGTTCTATGTTCGACTGTATGTATGATTTTTTTATGTATTTCCACCGATTTCTCTGTCCGTTGTGGACCGATTTTCAAAATTCTTTTTTTGTCCTATATAAGTTTTATCGAAATTGCTTTAGCGCTTTTTGAAAATATCAACAAAAACAAAAAAATGTGAATAATTTAGTGAGTGAAAAGTGAAAAATAAAAACTTTTTTTACAAAAAATACAACCGACTTCCATTTCGGAAGTCGGTGTTTGTATTTTATTTCTTGTTAATTGACACCGACTTCCGAAAAGTTAATTTTCAATCTAAAGTGTGTTTTCATTTCTGGAAATCAGTTGTATTTTTTGTAAAAAAGTTTTTATTTTTCACTTTTTAGTTGTTAATAAACCCCAGAACTAAAACTAAATATTAAAGTTACGTTCGAATTGATAACCCCAATAACATGGAACATGGAATTTGTTGACATGACCTTGGTTTTGTCCATGTTAATTTTAAGACCCACTCTTTCGTAAGCACTACTGAGGTCATCGAAAATTGTACTGAAGTCCTTCAGTGTCAACCATGCCTATTAGATCATTGGCAAATCGAAGGTGAGTGATGTACTCGCCAATGTCGTTAATGTCTAGCCCACTTAAAAACGTAGCAGATGATATTTAGATGTTCAGAGTTCACTGTAAGTACTTATTGGATTATGACGTTACGTAATAGGTATCTACACATTCCATTCGCTGTATCTGGGTCTTGGATTTATCCAAGAACAACTTATTTGTTGTACCTGCGGCATTTGCCGCTTAATATGATAATACTAATTTTAAGCAGACCAGGCGCCAAAGAGAATTAAACCACCAGCCTGAAATTTTGGAGGGGGTCACTAATAATAAAAATGTCGAGCACCTAAATTAGACTTTAATGAACAAAACATAACTTTATTACGTACACACATTGTAAAACAAATAGAAGTCTTCTATTTATATTGGAAAATCGGGTGATACCTAATATTTGAGACGTCTGGGCTCTGGGGTCATCCCTGGATGAATATTTAGAAGAGCTAATCCCTTCGCGTTAATAGTTTAATGATGTTTGCTCTCAACAAAGTTTTTACACGCCTTAGCTTAGTTAGTAGAAAATGATCTCTCTAACATCGCACCTCTTATAGGAAGGGTCGCCAGAATTTTCAGCAAAGTCTTTATATTTGGATATCTTTTCGTGTAGGGACTCGATAGTTATCCTCCTACGGACGCGGGTGACTAGGCCCCCAAAATACTCTCCTCATTGTCCACATTCAACATTTTCCTGTCTCTATCCCAATATTTGCCATCTCTATTGGCCGTCGTCGTCTTAGTATTCAAGTAAGTATTCATCCAATGTCTTCTTACACACAACATCGCTCCTGAGCTTCTTGTTTAGCTCGAATAATATTGTTACGAGCTGGGTATGGGATAAATTATCTAACGCCGAATAATTAACCAAATATCCTTGATTAACTCAACAACTTATTTAAACAAACACTAATTCGCTAATAATAACTATTCTCTTCGTAATCGCTTATTCGCATCCATGTCGAAAACAGACTGATTCACTCGACTCCGGAAAATCGCTGCAGCCCCGCAGGGGGCGCGGCGGACGACTAAGCATTGCCTCTTTTCGTGGTTTCTGTGGCCACCCGTGAATACGGATGCTTCGTCGGGGTCCCATCTATGTGCGGAGGTTATAGGGTGACTGCATACAAGAACCTACCAAACAAGCGATTAACGCCTGTCGAGGTTCTCATAGCAATCACCCATGTGTATTGCTATATGTAATGCTGTAGGTTCTAAACGTATGTTCACGGCAGCTAGGCGGTCTGTCACCGCCAGGTGAGACCTCCAGTTCCCTAGAGGAGGCCCAGCGGATGACGACCAGCACAAGGCGGCTTACGGTGAGCCCACAGCATTCAGTGAGTGGCCCCCGTCCGCCCGGTTTCCAGAGCGCCGGTTGCCGTCCGGACCGCGGAGCCGTAGGTGTATGTGTGGGCGGTATTGAGTGTGTAACACCTCCCATGTATACATTGTATGAGCGTAACAAGCCACGCATAGAATGCGTGAGTACATATGTGTGTGGAGTTATGAGTGTATGGCTTATGTTACGCGACGTGCCTATAGTATTAACTTAGAACACGTCGCGCACAGCGTATGTACTGTTGTAAAGTGTTCCTGTGCGAGTAGGTCGCGTGTAGGTGAAACGACTTACTCGGCGTCAATTGGCGGCTGGCTGCTGGCGGCGGTCACACTCTGGTACAGGGTGAGGATGGCCACCATACCCTCCAGCACGGTGGTGAGGGGGTCTTGGCCCCTCCGGATGGCCGGACAGACTTACATGACTTCATGATTCGATAAGATGACGATGACGCGATGAGACCTGATGCTAAATAAATTGTTCCAATGGATTAAATAAATATCTTCTTTAATCAAACTGAAGCCAACATACCAACGTAAGCTAGTTGAAGGAATAGATGTTCCTAGGTTGTAGGTAGGTACATCATAAGGAGCTGTACCACTATTACCTAAACGCTAGCTAAGCAAGATTCCACAATACCTACCCGAAACAATAACGCTTACTGCACCAAACTAAGCGCTCAATTATCTCCAAAACACGCGATGCTTGCATAGAACAGTAGGTACTAAATAGTGGTTGTTTCGATTTGGCTCGCTGCAAAATTGACTCGATTCTCGATCACCAACAATAACAACTAGGCACCGTACTATTCAATGCAGCCACAGCGCGATTGGCCGCTGTAAATGTTAAACTTGTTCCACATGACACTGCCAATAAATAGTTCAGAGCTTGATTTGGGTGTTAGATTATGATCAAAACTAATTTTTGGGTTCTGAACTTCTGAAAGCCTATTCCATTTCAGATAAAGTTTTGTCAAAAACAATTTATGTTAATTAAGAAAATTTCCCTTTCAGAAAGACAGAAAGGAGGTCTGTGTTGTGTGATTTTGTCCCACAACAGTGGGGACGTTATTTTGATTACGCTATTGATTTCTTATAAAATTAGTTAATCATAAAGTTGTACGTACCTACACAAGATTTGGGTTATCATGATCGACCAAAATAACAAAGTCCTTGAATAAGCTCCAATTTTCATTAAGTATTAGGTATCGCTGTAACTATGAAATCAATAACTAAGGGCCGATTTCACCATTCGCTCTATAAACTAAGTTTTACTGAACTAAGCTTAGCGTAAAAAATAAAAACCATAAAAAAGATTATAGTGAGTTAACCTTAAAAGATAGACATATGCTGTTGCGGACTTTTTTTTAGAACTTTAAAAGAAGAATAATTCCGCCATACATAATTTTGCGTTACTTTAACCGTTTACACAGCGCACGCAACTGAAGCTCTCAAAAGGTTTTTTTTTCCCGTTTTTGTCACATTTTTCATTGATGCTTCGCTCCTGTTGGTTGCAGCGTGATGTTATATATCCTATAGCCTTCCTCAATAAATGGACTATTCAACATAAAAATAATTTTTCAAAATTTTTCAATTTTTTTTTTCGATTTAGTAGTTCTTGAGATAAGCGCGTTCAACCAAACAAACAAACGAACTCTTCAGCGTTATAACAGCGGCTAAACGCATTTAAGCGAGCTTAACTGGGCGTTTAGAATTGGTGAAATCGGCCCTAAGTATACCTACCTAATTAAAGTTAGGAACCCTTTGAACGTGAGCCTGACAAAATAGGTGGTGAGATGTCAAACACGCACGTAAACTTTGTCCCGACAATATCCGACAGCTCCCGTCAACGCAGACAGGACAAAAGGAGGCGTGTCACACTTCGTGCAAATTAGTACCGGCGCGATGCCACCGGCACCGCAGGCAAACTGACTGCGTTACTGTGCACTGAATGTGATTTAAATGTCAAAGGACCTCTAAACTGAACATACAATGGTGGCGATGCAGGTATATAGGTGGCTGGAAAGCTAACGGGGGCTTTGTAAATAATTATCATCAATTTTGTAGGAAATTAGAAAAATCTTTCATTATTTCAGCCTAAGGACATCCACTGCTGGACATAGGCCTACCCCAAGTGTCGCCACAACGACCGGTCCTGTGCGTCTCGCGTCGTATCCGTCGGACTAAACCAAAATCTATTTACATAAATATTTTTTTTTATTTATAATTTACCCGCGACCCTCTTTACTTAGGTATGTGTCAAAAATTATGTTCTGAGGTTCTGAGTTGACTCATGAAAGCTAAAAGGAATAGAGCAAAGAAGTGTGGGTGACATAGAAGCATTTTATTTTTTATTTCTATTTTTCAGAAACTAGAAATACATAGGTACATAGCGTACGTAGCGTGCTCCATCTTCGACCACATCATCGCTTACCATCACGTGAGATAATGGTCAAACGCGTGCCTATGAACAATAATAAAAAACAAAACTAGGTACGGGACATCGAACCAGAGTTCCCGCACCCCTGGGCACTCAGGGCAGGGAAGGAACAGGGGTTTTTTTTTGGGGGGTGGGAAATCATCCAATGACTTCTTCCGCTCTAGGGTGGAGCGGAAGGGCGTGTCAGACTCTTACTGACTAAAACCCACCCCTGTTCCTCCCTGCCCTGAAAGCCCGCGGGCGAGGTAACTCTTTCGAATTTATCCTCAACCCCCGGGCAGGCATCGGCCACGACGGGCCCCGTCGTGTTTGCTGACAACTCTTTGATGCGCGCGTGGAACACTACGCGCCGTCGACTCTCGGCATTGGTGCTGATCGGGCGACGAGTTACCCACTACTCGCCGTCCGCAGGCCCGGGTAAGGAACAGGGGTGAGTTTTAGTCAGTAAGAGTCTGACACGCTCTAACGCTTCACCCAGAGTGGGAGAAGTCATATGATGATCGTATCCCACCCACTAAAAAAAAAAAAAAGGTGCGGGACATTAAACTAGAGCACATGTTTGAGTATCGCCCGAGAATTAATTTGTAGTGCAAGAGTGAGTTAAGACAAATGAAGATAGACCGGGTCTCGATGAAATTGTGTTTCCAAACAACCTACTTTGCGAGGATCGCCCAGAGGACACGGTGGAGCATACGGTGGAGGTTTGCCCCGCTTGGGCAGAGCACCGCCGTGTCCTCGTGGATGCGATAGGCGGCAGCGACCTCTCGCGCCGTGCCCTGGTTCAGGCCATGGTACGGAGCGAGAGGGAGTGGGGAGCCGTCTCCTCCTTCTGCGAAGCAGTAATGCTAGCGAAGAGGGAGGCGGCACACGTTAGGGAGACTCTACAACGGCAGAGTCGCCCTAGCGCCCTCAGACGCAGCCGCCGCAGGAGACGCCAGGGGCTGCGAGACGATCTCCGGCCTCCGTAGACCCGGGCCTGCGGACGGCGAGTAGTGGGTAACTCGCCGTCCGATCAGTAACAGGCGCGAGAGTCGACGGCGCGTAGTGTTCCACGCACGCCTCAAAGAGTTGTCAGCAAAGGACGGGGCCTGCCACGGCCAATGCCTGCCCGGGGGTTGAGGATAAATTCGAAAGAGTTAGCTCGCCCCTGGGCACATAGGGCAGGGAGGAACAGGGGTGGATTTTAGTCAGTAAGAGTCTCACACGCCCTTCCGCTCTACCCTAGAGCGGAAGAAGTCATAAGATGATTTCCCACCCCCCAAAAAAAAAAAAGAAACAACCTACTTTATGAAATTGCGTATAAAAAATAAATGTTAAACTAGCTTCTGCCAGCGGCTTCGTCCGCGTGGAATTAGTTTCCCCCCCCCCCCCCTCCCTCCTTATAAATAATAGCCTATGTGCTATTCCAGACACTAATAATAATACTTTATTGATTCAAGTCCTTGCAATATGCATAATATCTCGTTACAGTTCACAATAATTAAAGGCGCACAAAAATTGAAACCCTGACTCCTGAACTACGAATAGGTACCTGACTTAGGAGTCAGTGTTCGCGAGCCACTAGGACACTATAAACCCAAGTAATACAAAATAATATATTATTATATAATCTATCTGTATGTCGAATTTCATCTAGATCCGTTAAGCCGTTCTGGCATGATTAAGTACTAACATCTATCAAAAAATTTGCATTTATAATATTAGTAGGATAATCATGTGTGAATCGGCGAGAAAATTGGAATTCTAGTCTCTAGTCTCTCTATATTTTTAGTCCCGGAAAAATGATCATTCTAGCAATCTGAGTCCTTGACCTTGAGTCACGGGCACCCTGAAGTTGGTCGGTGTGGCAAGTCTGGCATCCCTAGAGACTCTACGCATCTGTGTTTTTATTTACCGTTGATTGTAGGTACTCTCTTATTAAATCTAATTTTGTAGAGTTCCCGAGTTTCATTGTTGGCTGCGGCAGATTCGTTGGGCGTTAGATTTCTTACTTTCCTACGGAAATAGAATTAGTTTTTTGAAGAAATTGTTTTGTACTTTTTTTTTAAATTATTGTTAATGCCTACATAGGATTGGTTATGTTTTTCTTCGTTCTTTGTTAAGATAATTTTTTGCTTGCAGTTTGGCACCCATGACCGCATCTCTTAGGAGTCAGTTTAGTCATTTGTTGGTGTAGTTCTCATCAGGTAAAGAATTTACGTCTTCGTCCATCTAGTAGATTCCAAATAACACAAAAGCCCTGCCCTGGAGAGGGTAACAGAATGGCTTCCATTAGAAGGTAAAAGAAAGCAAGGCAGACAAAGAAAGAGATGGCGAGACACATTTACCAACGCTGTGGACCAAACTGGATGCAGCAAGCTCGTGATAGAATCGTGTGGAGTGATTTAGGGGCCCAGGCCGTAGAGGCGACTGCTACGAAAAGCGATGACAAAAGCTACGAAAAGAAAAAAAACTGTTAAGTGCAAGTTTGACTCGCACTAGATGGGTTCCGTACGATTTTTATTATTTGTTGTTATCGTTCGCAACAGAAATACACATTCTCATTTTATTAAGTGTTTTATTTTTATTGTTGAGTTTTTATGCTTAGGTTAGTGTATTTTATAATATATTGATAGTTTAATAGGTGTGTATAACATCCTCTTGGTTATACTGTAAGAAGTTGTACTTTTTGATGTGTGAAATAAATAAATTCTGTGAAAATTTCAACTGTCTACCTATTACGGATCATGAGAAAGTCTGCTGACAGACAGACGGACGGACAGCGGAGACTTAGTAATAGGGTCCCGTTGGTTACCATTTTTCTTAAAAAATTAGCAAGTCATAGTTTTAGAGAAAGAGCTGAAGACTTCTTTTAGAAGTATTTGTATATTTAAAAGTGCTTGCTTTTTTAAAATTGTACGTATGTACCTAGTGGAATACTTAAAGGGCATTTTTTAATTTTAAGAATTTTCGTAATCGAATTCCTGCTTCCAAAGACTTCCACACAAACAAAGAAACCATTTTTAATTTTACTTCTTTGTAATTTGAGTTATTAAAGTATTTTCACAAAAGCCTCTGAGACCAACGACATCAATAGTCCTAAATCTCTAGCTTTGAATAAATATTAAAGCGATTCTCTATTATCAAGCAAGAATATGTACAAAGCTTGGGCTACCTTTATATTAAAATACATTAAACTTATACTGAAGTGCCTCACCGAATTAATTAATTAAGCTATAAATACAGGGTGAGGTTTTTAGCAGGGGTCGCAATGGGATGTGTAAATCCTGAAACATTTTAAGGGATATTTTTTTTAATATGGTTGAAACTGCATTTCATTTAGGTTTCTAAAGCAGTCGTTAGTTTTGAAGTAGGTAGATAATGCAAGGGAAGCAATAAAGATCGAACAAAAAAAAATAAACGCATGCAATTTACATATACATATATTTAGAATATATTATATTGTAAATACATACGCAAAATCTTTTCATTTTTTCATTGTTGATAACGGTAAGCGATGATGTGGTTGAAGATGGAGCACGCTTGCCTAGAAGTAACCTGGGAGTCTTTAACTCTTGACTGAAATACTCCCAGGTGGTAGCTATCAGGAAACACAGAGTCCGGCAGGAAATTCCACTCCCTAGTAGCTGTACGCACAATGAATGTGTTCTCAAAACGTTTTCTGCGTGTGGGTGAGATGTCCACCATGTACCGGTGGCCCATCGTCGTACGTCTTGTAGTCCGATGATGGAACGGGCATGGCGGAATCAAATTATGCAATTCCGTCGCACACTCCCCAAAATGTAACCGATCCAAAACCGACAGGCTAGCAACTCGGCGTCTATGCTCAAGACTTTGGAGCTTCGACTCGACGAGCCTATCATTTCCGATGATCCTCTTGGCTCGTTTCTCAATTGTCTCAAGTTGATCTGAGTTGTTGATCTTCAAATCTGTTGCGGGATCGTTCAAACAAGTTACTTACCGCGGTTCTGTAACACAAAGGGCAACTGGAGGAACACAATGTGGGCTTAGTCAGTAATAGTCTAATACCCCTCCCGCTCCATATAGAGCGGGAGAAGTCATTTGATGACATCCCACCCTTAAAAAAAATTACGCAAATACTGAATATTGGGCAGTTTGACGGTAATGATTTTCTATCTACAATTTTCATACTTATTATTGTTTTTTTTTTTTTTAAAAACGTTGCCTCACACTAGGCACTACTCCTGTATCGTGGGAGCGTTCACAAACATTTAAACTCACATACACAAGCCATCCAGACCCGGAACAACTATCTGTAGGCCATACAAATATTTGTTCCATGCGGGGATCGGACCCGCGACACGCAGCGCCGCAGCCACACGCTCAACCACTGCGCTAACCGTGCCGTCAAAGTTTAAAGTTTTAGAAAAAAAAATGGCTTCCCTCCTCAACAGTTAGAGCTGTCAATAAATCCAGTTAAATAATTCATCCTGTACATTGAAAGGTTCATGAAGTGTGTAATGGCCGTTGACAAAATTAATAATCTCGAAGAGGGTGTGAGCGTTTCAAATGATATCATTATGCGCTATTATTCGGATGATGAAATTAATTACGTACCTACATAAAATTTACATATTTTCTGCTGTGTCGTGCTAAGCTGTTCTATCTATTGAACGAGGTGGAGGTAATCTGTTTAGAGGTGCTTTGTTACCCAATTATGTTGCCAGTTTGAATATGTTCTGATTCAGCACAGTTCACAGTTAGCTTTAAAAAAATCGATATATACCAATCAAACATACCTATCTAAACAGCGTTTGTCTTTTATTTATTATCTACCTTATTATTTTTTTGGTTAACGGGGCGAAATCTTCAAAAGGCGCCTGAATTTGGGGAAGAAGACCAGGTATAGTGTGGGATTTTTACCTCATTAAAACCACCCCTTTTTTTTTAGTGGTGAGAAATCAGCCTATGACTTCTCCCGCTTTGGGTGGAGCGGGAGGGCATGTCAGACTCTGACTAAAACCCACCCCTGTTCCTTCCCTGCTCTGAGTGCCCAGTGGTGCCCTCTGTACAACGCCTGTTAGGGCACATCCCTGTAGAGACTGTAAAAATTTTTCTCCTGAGCCTCGCTGTGCACGGCAGCACGTGATCACTGGGCCACCGTCGTTCCTAGGGCCACTCTGTAGGCGGATAGAGTCTCTACTCTGATAGGCCGCGACCCCGGAGTCCCTTCTGCAATAAGGCCCCACTACCGGCCAAGTGGCGCTCATTGAATAAAAAATCGTAGCATCGCATAGAAAATAAATATTAAAGAATCTAACGTCACGTTTGTTACAAAGAGGATAAAGTATTTTTACGTTGTTAAAACAGGTCTCAGAATGTTTCGCCGCCAGGGTAGCCCGTGAAATTCAAACTCTCTTCTTACGTTTTTTGCAATAGGCAGGTCAGTGTCAGGTTGTATCTTTGTCAAAATTTGATTGCAAGTATGTATGTATAGAATTAAAACCATTAAAATCATCAATACAACTCTTTCAGTTAGAATTGATGTTAAGGCGCTATTAGCTGCCAACGACCTTGAGCGGATAGCTTGCGTGTTCTGCGCCGAGCTCACGTAATGCGTCTTATATCCACCCAGTAATAGGACTCGCCAATCAAAGAGCGCTGTCCGAAATTAAACGCATTATTAATTTATTACACGTAAAACAACAGGTAATAAAATAAAACACTGAGAATAAATCATAAATAATTAAATGATCTCTAAAATGGTAAAGTTTTCATAAAAATACGCTTTATAGTTTTGCGTGATTTTAATTTTTTTATCCGCGTTAGACATAACTTTACAAATTAATTACACTATGTTATAAAAATATAATTTCAAATATTCTGAGATCAAATTACGACGGAAATTGTCTAGAGTAACATATGTTTTTTTCAAAGAAATAAGACTAGTAGTTTAGACGTGATGTTCAATTAAAAACCATTGAAAGTCGTATAACTGCGCCTTAAATGTAGTATTTCATGAAATAGAAAGAAAGAAAGAAGGAAAAAACATTTATTTGTACCTCTCACGCAAGTACTTAGTATTAACAAATACAAAATAAAAAATAGGAATAGACTGTGAGAAGCCGAAAAGGCGCCTAACTCAGCATATGCTGCGAGATTTAAAAAAATAATAACAACAAGAAATTATGACATTTCATCAATGGGCATCAATTCTAACTTAGAGAGTTGTATTGATGATTTTAATGATTACAGTTCTTAAGGTGGAAGCGCCAGGGTAGCTCGCGAAATTCAAATTTTCTTTAGTTTTTTGCAATTTGCAGGTAACCGCCTGATACTGATCAGGTTGTATGTTGGTCAAAATATAATTCGCGGCCGTAACAAGTATGTATTTATAGATTAAATCATTAAAATCATCAATACAACTATCTCAGTTAGAATTGATGCCAAATGCAAGTTTTTCATGAAATCATGACATTTGGCATCAATTCTAACTGAGAGAGATGTATTGATGATTTTAATGATTATAAGTTCATAAATACATACTTGCTACAGCCGCGAATCAAATTTAGACCAAGATACAACCTGACACTGAGCTACAAATAGCAAAAAACGTAAGAAAATTTGAATTTCGCGGGCTACCATGGAGCATTCACCATAAACAGGGCAGGCGGGGTTATTATATAAGTTAGATAAGTTCTAGTGGGTATATCAGACCGTGTCGTGTTTCTTTCCGTACTTACTTGATACGTTCCTAGCACGGTCATGGTATGAGCCAGTGTAGTGGGGTGTACTCCTTTAGGGTGTTATTACACAAATCGATCGCTCGTCGATCAATGCCATCGATCGATGGTATAATGCATTAGTCGACGTCCATCGGTAGTTTCTATTACAGTACCTAGTAGTAGTAGTCCTCTTCACCGTATCCGGCGACAGCGACCCAGACTACTTCTCCTTTCTTTCGCGAGCTCTCTGATGACTGGCAAAACCAAATTTAGTCTTGAAAACCCGGTCACACCGTGAACAGAAGAACTGATCAGCATCGTTGTATGTGTAGTTGTATGAAGGCTTTGGGCGATTTTTGCGTATTTGGCGCTTCGTCTAGGTCTTCAAGACGATTAGTTTCTATTACACCAATCGATCGACTGTCGATCGATACTATCGATCTATGGTAGAATGGATTAGTCGACGTCGACCGGTCGATTGTTCCGTCGATCAGCCAAAGTTATTACACCAATCAATCAACGACAATCGATGGCATCGATCGACGATCGATCGTTTGGTGTAATAACACCCTTAGTCTAAATTCTGATGTGCTTTTCATTGGTTCCATTTGTGGACAAACGAAGGTTAGTAGGTACGTAGTTTCACGAAAACAAAGCTATAAACAAGTTAGGTACATGGCAGATACGCTATAATGTGTACTAGCTAAGTAATAGTTGGCGCTCGTTTGCGCCACCATTGTCAAAGTAATGGCGGGCCTCGCTATTTGGCGACTGGATACGGGGTCACATTACACCAAATGGTTAATTAAAATATCTACGGTTATTAGTGCGTCGTGCGTGTATCCGAACTGTGAAATCATTTCGGTGGAATGGAGCAATGAAAGAGCGTAAACGGCCAGCCCGTGGATGAACCTACTCATTATGTTAAAGTAATGCGTTTTACAGACAGATAATGGACGTTTTTAACGCGAACATCTGTCGGTCCTTTTTTCTTTTTGTTGTGGTCGGAGATCATCCAATGACTTCTCCCTCTCTGGGTAGAGCGAGAGGGCGTGTCAGGCTTTTACTGACTTACCCACCCCTGTTCCTTCAGTTGCCTATAAAACAATCTGTGAAAAGTATTGTGAAGAAAATTCAGTCTTGAACTTAGTAGGTGTTTGGATTTGTCACCGAAAAAATATTTTGATGAGCTTATTAGAAAGGAGGTACAATTCGGTGCATCTCTGGGTAGGTAAGTACTTCGAAATGCTGTCTATTTTTTAAGTGAAAACTTCTTTAGGCGCGTTGGGCATTTTTGTTCAAGTTTTTACTTCTGTCGGCACTCCTGGAGTGCCAGGGTCTTTCTCGGTGGCCTAGTGGTCGCAAGTGATACTGCTGAGCATGAGATGCTGTGTTTGATTCCTCGATCGGGCCAAATGGTATTGCGTTTTCCATCTGAAATGTCTCAGTAGCAGCCCGGGATCTGGATTTTTGCTCGGTTGGTGGCAATAGGGTCGCCCCACATGAGAGGTGGACCGATGACCTGGTGAGAGTTGCGGGTCGCCTATGGATGCGTGACGCACAGGACCGGTCATTGTGGCGACACTTGGGGGAGACCTATGTCCAGCTGTTGACGTCTTTCGGCTGAAATTATGATGTTAACATGTAGGTAGTTATGGCGTTGGTCCAGGCCATGCTACGGGACGAGAGGGAATGGGAAGCAGTCTCCTCCTTCTGCGAAGTAGTAATGCTCGCGAAGGAGGAGGCGGAACGGGTGAGGGAGACTCAACGGAGTCACCCACACGCCCCCAGCCGCAGCCGCCGCAGGAGAAGCCCTGGGCGTCGCGGGTTGCGAGACGAACTCCGGCCACCATAGTCGCGGGACTGCGGACGGCGTGTAATGGGTAGCTCGTCGTCCAATCAGCACCAGGCCCGAGAGTCGACGGCGCGTGGTGTTCCACGCGCACCTCAAGGATATGTCGGCAATCAGGACGGGGCCCGTCATGGCCGATGCATGCATGCCAATGGGTCCCGAATAAATTCTGAAAATGAGTTACCGCACCCCTGGGCACTCAGGCAGGGAAGGAACAGGGGTGGGTTTTAGTCAGTAAGAGTCTGACACGCCCTCCCGCTCCATCCAGAGCGGGAGAAGTCATTGGATGATTTCCCACCTCACAAAAAAAAGGTAGTTGGTAGGTGGTAGTGCTAGTGGTGGTGGTGGTAGATACCTTAAGAAACATACTCCCATATTTAGCCACTAATTTTACGCATCTGCCTTACCCTTCTGAGAATACAAGCTTGATGCTATGCCATTTTCAATGTCATATTAAATCCCTTAAACTACTCTCAAATTGAAAAAGCATTACTCTTGTCTTATGTGACGTCACGTAGAAACTTAATAACGTTACGCTTAAGAACTTAAGTGGGGATAATAGATGTCTTTACTTACAGTGGTGACAATAAAACACTTAGCGTAAGTGTTACTTCGACATGGAACTCGAATTTAGTGAGAGGATAAAGGTAATGAAATCTGAAACCATGATTTCAGGGAATTAGAATCGTTATTTTAGTACCCGTTTCAGCTACGCTTGCCGGGATTGGTCCATGGATGGGTGATCTTTACATACCGAGACTCCTCCGTGCCTCGAAATTGGTCCCAGCTGTCAATCGTGGATTTTTGACAGTCGTAACGGGTCGTCAGAAGCCCAAAGGTTTGATAACCAGTCTTACCATGGGTAATCGTGTAACCCAGTAACTGGATTGTAGAGGTCAGATAGGCAGTCGCTCCATATAGAATACTGGTATTCAGCTGCATTCGGTTAGACTGGAAGCCGACCCCAAGATAGTTGGGAAAAGGCTAGGCAGATTAATTGATTTAAGTATCTACACTAACTAACCTAAAATAAGCTATATATTGTACCTTAGAGATAACTTCTAGGTGTTTTAATATCAGGTATTATGGATGCAAGGAGTTGGAAGGCCTCCCACAAGATGGACCGATGACCTGCCGCTTTATTCGCTAATTCAGTTGACATCAATTTGATAGGCACTACACAGTACATTGCTGCTCTGACGTATAGAATATCAAAAATGTACTACGTAGTGCCTATTATAATCGATGCCTACCGAACAAAGCAGCAATGTACTGCAAAGTGCCCATCAAATTGATGTCAACTGAGTCAGTGAATACACCTGCTGGTCGTGGGTAACCGATGGACGCGAGACGCACAGGACCGGTCGTTGTGTCGACACTTGTTGAGGCCTATGTCCAGCATTGGACGTCTTTCGGCTGAAGTGATGATGTTGATGATGATTATGAATGGAAATGGAGAGAAAGGCCAAAGAAAAGATGGACGGATTCTTTGTGGAATGACATTTGATTCGGTCGGAGTGAATGAAGCCTGACAATTTACAGGGGACAGTGTAAGAAAAAAACGTGAGCCACCACCTCAATGCGGCATGGATTGATAAATATTTTGACTAGGTACTGTGGCGATTGTATACATATAGTCGGCGTGTGAGCATCGACCTTCAGCTAGCAGTCGACAATGTTGAAGAGTGGTTCGAATGGTAATATTGAATAAAAGAATGTTATTGCATTCTTTCCGAGAGCCAGTCGCAGTTTTAACAAAATCTCTTGCGAACCCGACATAGACCTATTCTGCACCAATGCAAGCAAGGTTAGGAAACACTTAGCAAAGACATTTTTTGAGGCACCTACCTGCACTTGACCTGTTATGTTATTTAGTTTATCAAGTTTGTTATTTTTATTAATATTGTTTATTTTATATATAGACTATATATTTCACTGTGCTACAATGGGATATATGGTTTAGGATGTAACTTATTGCTATATGGAGGTTATTATTTTTGTATTTATCTGTGGAGGCTTGTAATTAGCAATTTAGATATATATTATTGTTATTATAATGTTATTAGTCTGTAAGCTTTCCTAAATTGTAAAAAATAAATAAATAAAATATTGCTATTGTTTTCTAGTTAGTTCTAGCATGCCCGCCGAATAGGGCGCACACAACATGTATTCATTGAATCAGTAATAAAAGTGTTAAGAGTGCGTGCCCTCATGTTTTTACTTATCACACTCCACAAATAGCCAGTCGATCTTACACACCCCACTCTCGCGTAGCCAGCGAGTGAGACAGCTCCCCATGCTATATCAGCGCCCCTGGAGCCTTGCGGGTAATATAGTACCTATCAGCCACCCAAATACGAACTTTTTGTGAAGGAACCGCGGCAAGTCCAAAGTTAGGTATAATAATAGGTAAATCATCATATTTCTGCAATCAAGTAAGTAATTGTAGTCTCCTTGGGAGTGTGCCCTAACAGGAGACACAGAAGGGGTTCCTTCACACTCTCTGGTCTTTGCCTCAAAAGTCCAGGTAACTTTTGAAGGATTCCCCCAAAAACAAAAAAAAAAACTGGCCAAGTGCGTGTCTCGCTTCGCACATTTAGGGTTCCGTACCAAATGTATTTTTGACAATTTGTATGGCTTTGGGTCAACAAGAGAGAAGAAAGTCACAACATCTCGACTGTGTTCCCAGGATGTCAACGAACATCACAAATCCTGAAAAAATCCATCCAAACATTTCTCAGTAACAAGTACTGTGTCATTCCCACCATAAACAATATCGGGACTGTTACTCCTTGTACAGGCTATTCTATACCCTAGCTAGGAGACCAGCACTTCACCCACTTGATTGGAGATGTAACAGTACAAACCTACTTTGTGAAAATTATGAATGTGAAATGTAGATCTGTCTTTTTTTATTAATAAATAATGGTTATTATTATTATATAATATTTTCCAGCAGCGAAAGCTACTTTTTAACCGACTTCAAAAAAGGAGGCTTTTGTTTGTCCGCGATTTTCTCGAAAACTACTGATCTGATTTGGATAGGGTTTTCGTAATTCAAATGCATATTTTTCAAGGAAGGGTTTTTGTGTAATAAAATAATACATTAGGATCTGAAGAAGATCTTCGGAGATAGACAGTAGAACTCTTCAATAACTAATAGCAAATGACTCGCGATTTTTACGATCGTTTGTCTAAGATGTATTGTTAAAACAATTTAATGGGGAACCACAACGAAAAAGTGAAAAATATTTTTTTTTTTACATAAAATAGTTAATTCCTCTGTAGACAATTAACGAGTACTTTACAGCGATACAGCGCTGCACGGGTGACGTGCTCTAAACCAGACAGGTAACCCTGCTACACTGACTACAATTTTACGCTGGGTTGCCACCAACGGACCTGCTCAGAATATAAAATGACTCCTCACTGGGGGAGGTCCCCCAACCTGAAATCGATGGTTTTTTTTATTTACAAGCTTCTATTTAACTTGCAATGTATGTTTGTTCAGGTTAAATCTTGTAAGCTTAATTAGAACTACTTCGTTTTATCCTACGGAGTTGAATTTTTAGGATTCCATAGTTAACAAGGAACCCTTATAGTTTCGCCATGTCCCTCTGTCCGTCCGTCCGTCCGCAGTTTAGCTCAGAGACTCTTCCGTGTACTAGAGAGCTATAATTTGGCATGGATATACTATTATATACATATTAATTTCGCCGACAAACTGGTATTTTTTTTTTTTTTTTAAGGGTACCTCCTCCTGTACTTGTAAAGTGGGGATGTTTTGTTTTCTCGTCTATCCCATGATGTAGGGTGTCGTTTGATAGGCTATTCAAAAATATTACGGGTCTGTGAAAACTATTTTTCGATTCAGCGATCCGTTTGCGTAAAATTAATTTAAATTGCTAATTTTTGTTAGAGTCAAGTGCCAAGTCTTCTGCTAGCTAAATGGTTGCTTTGGATATGTGAAAAAATTCACAATTCAGAGCAGTAGTATATATAACGAAATTAAAAGGAAAACTATCACGGCTAAGTTAGCTCTGTTAGTTTTAGAGTAATAGTCGCCCAACTTATAAACTTGTTAAATTTCGTACAAAATACAAAATCCTTGACTAGGTGAAGTGACCATACTTCTACCGTCTAAAGAACCCTACCCTGCGCGTGGCCCGACACGTACTTGACCGGTTTATTACAAGTTGGTTCAGTTCCAATGGCAATACAAAGCATTTTTACCCCGGCCTGCGGACGGCGAGTAATGGGTAGCTCGCCGTCCGATCAGCACCAGGCCCGAGAGTCGACGGCGCGTAGTGTTCCACGCGCGCCTCAAAGAGTTGTCAGCAATCATGACGGGGCCTGTCATGGCCGATGCCTGCCCAGGGGTTGTGGATAAAGGACATTGTTGGAAATGACCCCAGGACCAACAAACCTCTGACATACATAGTAATTATAAGTATATTTTATTATACTTATTGCGAATATCTGTATGAAACGGACACTCTGCGTTCTGTATTTAAAGAGCTTAAACGATATACGACATCATAAATCAAAAATGTTTCCATCTTTGAAAATTAGATTTGAGATTTGACATGACAATTAGTGATGCCCAATCTTTCATTTCACACACATCGATAAGATAAGATAACATGCATCCTATACAGGGTGTAACGGAAAGGTGTGGTCATATTTTAAGAACCGGTTCTGTCCATGAAAATGAACAACTTTATCTAAGAAAAATTAGAAAATTCCCTCGAATCAACTCGAATATGAGTGCACAAAAGGCCCTTTATTAAGCTTGACGGCTACTTCGATCCGTAAAAACTGACTCGATGTGAGAGATTCACGAATATAAAAACACGAAAACGAAGCAGTGCACAAACAACCACACGTTTATTATGAAGGCTATTTCGAATCGTATTTTCACGAATACGAGGTATGGCACACACGCCTTAGGTGAGATGCATTCTAATATTTCAAATAGAGTAGGTATACATATTTCTAAGCATTGAATAGATTAATTCTTACTGAAAATAACCTCAAAATCTTTGTTTTACTTTTAAATAAATGCTTTCTACAAGGTGTCCGTCATTAAACTTTGTCTTTATGGGCATATACTCGTAATTTAGAACACGCAAAGCAAATTTCCTTCGCTGTTGGATCTGGGGCGAAAGATGTATGGATGCAGAACAATCACTCCCACAAATTGCAGGAAAGCGAGTGAAAAGATGTTACACATCAAAAACTCATTTCTGTAACATTACCTCTATATTCCCCAAAGGGTTTAACAGAGGTGTACTTAGGTATACACTCGCATTTCACTAGTTTTGTTTTCTAAAGCCCCATGGAATTAAATGAAATTTATTTATTTACCAGAATATGGGTACTTACATAATAACATAGTAAAATAATTTAAATCTCACTGGAATCGACTTATCAGTCGTGCAAATATTTCCATTACATGCATAATATAATTAATATCATGAAATTACATTAATGTCATCATTAATATGATGTCATTATTAGTATTAAATGTAGTCATTAGTCATAGGTAGGTACTGTGACGATTCTAGACACAGCCTAATCTCAGCGGGTCTGAACCGGCCTTTAGCTTTTTTTTTTTTTTTTGGGGGTGGGAAATCATTCCATGACTTCTTCCGCTCTAGGTTGGAGCGGAAGGGCGTGTCACACTCTTACTGACTAAAACCCACCCCTGTTCCTCCCTGCTTCGAGTTCCCGGGGGCGAGGTAACTCTTTCGAATTTATCCTCCACCCCCCGGCAGACCGGCCTTTAGCTGGCAGTTAACAATGTTGGAGAGTCGATGGATTAATTTAGGAGAGTAGGTGTGAATTTTGTTTTATGTCAAACAAGAGTTTAGCCCTTGGAAGTGGGCACACAAGTCATTATTTTAATCAGGAATAAACCTGGAAGTGCCCTGACCCTCAGCTCTTTTCGTTATCCGCCTGTAGCCAAGTCACTCTTTATACCGTACCCTCGCAGTAAGTAAGCAAGTCCCCAAGCTACCAAAGCACCCCTAGAACCCTGCAGGCCTTACTGGAGCCCTGGGGTTCTACACTACACATCAAAATCATAATAAAATTTACAGTCTTGCATTGTTAATTTTAATTAGGAAAATTCATTCTAAAATACAGGATGTAACGAAAAGGTGTGGTCATATTTTAAGAACCGGTTTTGCCCATGGAAATGAACAACTTTCTCTAAGTAATATTTTTTTATTTTTTTTATAAACGTTGCCCCACACTAGGAATATTCCTGTATCGTGGGTGCGTTCACAAACATGTAAACTCACATACACAAGACACCCCAACCAGGAACAACTATCTGTAGGCCATACAAATATTTATTCCGTGCGGGGATCGAACCCGCGACACGCAGCGCAGCAGCCGAACGCTCAACCACTGCGCCAACTGTGCCGTGCAATATTTGTATGGGGTGGGCCCATGTGGCCTATTGTCATTAAGAGGGTACAAATCAAGACTCCGGGCTGCTGAGAAATTTTAGATGGAAATACCCAATAACCACTTTTTCCTACTCGGGAATCGAACCCGGGACCTGCCTTTTTGTCATTGATAGGCTTGCGTTTGACCACTATCTCACCTGATGGTAACCGATGATGTGGTCGAAGATGGAGCATGCTTGCCTAGAAGTAACCTACTCACTCTTGACTTGATTTCTGTCTCTGTCAATATAACACCAATCAGGCTTTTGTGTTATTAACCCCGACGCAAAAACAGGGGTTTATAACACCCCTGTTTTGTTACCCCTACCCCTAGTTTGACCGCTATGTGTCTGTCTGTCCGTGGCACCGTAGCTCTTAACCGGGTGAACCGATTTGGAAGCAGTTTTTTTTCATTTAAAAGCAGGTTTTCAAGCGATGCTTCTTAGACATGTTTATCAAAATCGAAGGTCATCAGCTCTTTTGTGTTTTTTTTAATGTTCGGTTTTCTTTTAAGCATTGGGAGTTTCATCATCATTCTAGTTTATTAAATTTAATTGGTATCTTGTTTTCTGTAAACTTTAACCAAGTCAAGTTAACTGATGATGATAGGCACATAACCACGGCCAAACTCTGACGTAGGTATTACCAAAATGTAATAACAATTTACCTTTTGTCCCCAACTATGACTTCCTAGGAGTAAGGCCAGCCAGAGATTTTCGTCTTCTATTATAACTGGGTTAATAAACAACACGACAAAGCTAACGAGATCAAAGTATTTATACAGGACGCTTTAATTATACCTAATCTTATTACTGCCTTAATATAAATTAAATTACACGATGTTTGAATGTGAAACAATGTTGCAAGCGGCAACTGGGAGCGCGAGCGGAACAACGGAGTTTGGGTTAAACCTCACTAGTTTGTAAAGACGAGAGAAAAACTAGTTAAACTAGTTTATAGTTGTTAAACTCAGACAATAATAACACGGTTTATTGGAAATAGATTCGTGCTTTGTTGTTTCTTGATCATTTGTTTCTTGATCATTTGGGTTTTCGTGAAAAGTTAGTTGATTGTTCTGAAGTGATACTTGCCAATTCCTCTTATTCCTTTGTAAATTATTGCCAAACTAGAGAATATCTAATGAAGTTTAAATTTCTACACTAATATTAAAAAGAGGTAAAATTGTGTACTTATATATTTTTATGGTATTGTTAGGCTCGCGTTTGTCCACTATCTCACCTGATGGTAAGCAATGATGTGGACGCTTAGAAGTAACCTAGTCACTGTTGACTTAAGGCGCTATTAGCTGCCAATGACCTTGAGCGGTTAGCTTGCGTGTTCTGCGCTGAGCTCACGTAACGCGTCGTATGTTCACCCAGTAATAGGACTCGCCCATCAACGAGCGCTGTCCGAAATTAGATGCATTATTAATTTATTACACATAAAACAACAAGTATTAAAATAAAACACTGAGACTAAATTATACTTAATTAAATGATCCTTAAAATGGTGAAGGTAAAGAAGGCATGTCATCGTCCGGGAGAATCAATCCGCCACATAATCTCTGGTTGTTCTCGTCTAGCTAACGGTGAGGACTTGCATAGGCACAACCTTGTAGCCAGGATAATCCATCAGCAACTTGCTCTGAAGTACTCTCTTGTGGAATCGGAAGTGCCGTACTACAGATATGCGCCCGACCCAGTTCTCGATAATGGTCATATCTCATTGTACTGGGATCGGTCCATCATCACTGACAGGACTATTGTAGCCAATAAGCCTGATATAGTGGTGGTGGACCGAATCGAGAGGCGTGCAATGATTGTTGACATTACCGTCCCACATGACGAGAACCTCGTGAAAGCCGAGAAAGATAAACAAATCAAGTATATTGACTTGGCTCGCGAGGTTGTCGACATGTGGGATGTGGACTCAGCGATCATTGTACCGATAGTCGTGTCAGCCAATGGCTTAATAGCCACGAGCCTCGACCAACACCTCAGGAGGCTCTCGTTAGGCGGCTGGATCAAGGGCTTGATTCAGAAAGCAGTACATCTGGACACGGCTCGCATTGTCAGGCGGTTCCTCTCTCTGGAGCCCTGACCGCCGCTAGCTTGGACCCTGTTCCCGATACCGGTGGGCTACAATTTTTTATATTTTTAAATGTTTTTTATATATATTTTTTTAAGAAATATTTAAAAATGTATTTAATATGTTAAAAAGATAAATAAACATAACAATAATAATATATTTATTCATCAAAAATTACAGATAGTTACAACAACAAACAGTGGGTAGAGAGTAAAACAGTTAATCAGGTTTGTAGTAAAATCTGTACGAAATATTTTTAAAACCCTGCCTCTCAAACTAGGTTATAACCTGTGTTTTGAGAAACAGTGTACGACCACAAAATTCTTATACACTATTACTGTTACAACATTTAATGAACGGTGTCGTTCTACCGCTGCCACTGTAATGAACTATGTGATTCTGTAATAGTTGTGACGTGTATATTTGTGTGGGAGGGTATGTATGAATGTAGTGGAAGGTGAGTATTGTGTGGGGGTGAGTGCATGTGTGATAAGGTGGGGTGGGCGGGGGATGCGTGCACGCATGTTTAAAGTGATGTTATGAATTAGGTGTGCGTGAGAGATTAGGTGGTGTATGTAAGTAGAGACTCCGTGTAGGCATAGTCCCTTTCTAGAAGCCACTCTGTTACTTTAGTTTTTACCGCGTGGGTGTTTAGTTTTATGATTTTTAATTGTTTATTAATTTTATTGTAAATATAATTACTAAGTGTATAAAATTGATGCGTTGCAAAAGTGGTTTTATGCTGAGATCCAGTGATGAGTTGTAATCGCTTATTTAGATTTGGCGGTGGCAGTTTAGCATGAGTTCTTAAAATCGATCGAAGCACGAATAGCTGACGTACCGTAAGGACTTAGAAAGTAAATCTAAATATTAAAGAGTTGTATCCGAATGGATAACCCCAATAACATGGAATTTGAACATTTGGAGAAAACCAAAACGTCATCTGTATATACATATTTTTTGTTTATGTTGATTTTTTCAAAATGTGCTGAATCCATTTCGATAAAATTGATATGGGACAACCTCGGAAGTATGACCTACCAAACAAAACAAAAAAAGATCAACATCGATTTACAAATGGCAGAGATATCGCGTAACAAACAAACAAAAAAAAAATCATACAGACGAAATGAGAACCTCCTCTTTTTTGAAGTCGGTTAAAAATTAGTAATCTCTGAAAACTCGCTGATTGAAAGCTATAGGTACTATCAGGATGCACGGTTCCTGTGTCATAACCACAGTCACAAAAAAAAAATAGAATTTAATTGAAATTCTAAAACGACCAATTGATCATAGACAATACTATTTGTAGAATTTAAGCGGTCAGTTCCACAATCCGTCCATCGAGTGTTTCCATTTGATGATCATCCCCATCTGAACAATATTTGTGGAGTGGTTATCGCTTCGTTTATAGCAACACAAACTGTCATAGAAGATATTATCGCCAGTTTAAGTATCAATCGCGGTGTGAGCTTCCAGATTACGGTCTTAGAAATTGTTGGGATAGCGTTCGTTGGTCGTGTGTTTAAGATACGACTCTCTTATCCGTAATTTTACTTACATATATTGTAATGGAACTTCGCCCGCGAATACGTCCGCGTGGATTTTAAAAATTTATAGCCTATGACACTCTGATGTGTATGCACTTGCTACTCACACATGGTTCATAATTATATTGTGAACTAGCGACCCGCCCCAGCTTCGCTCGGGTACAAATTATACATATAAACCTTCCTCTTCAATCACTCTATCTATTAAAAAAAACCGCATCAAAATCCGTTGCGTAGTTTTAAAGATTTAAGCATACATAGGGATATAGGGTCAGAAAAAGCGACTTTGTTTTATACTATGTAGTGATGTGTGAGTAAACCCATGTCAGCCTCAGTAAAAAAACAGCATTCAATGAAGTTTTATTATCTCCGCACCCTCAGTTAGAAATATATCATTATTACAAATAACGTGGCTTTCTATTGGTAAAAGAATATTCAAAATTGATTCAGTAGATCCAGAGTTTAACACCTACAACCTCAAAAACCCACAAACTTTACCTCTTTATAATATTTGTATAGATCAATTATTACTTACTTCTAGACAAATTTCTTAGCGAGCTTTCTTACAATGTAGTTCATTAAAAGTTTTACAGAACTTCCAAACCCTACGTAAAATTATGTAGCTTAACGTTAACCGTAACTATAAAAAATCTACAATTAATATTTTAATTAAGCTCAATCAGTAAATGAAATACCTAGTAGCTTCTTATGTTTTGTTGAAGTGGATAGCTCTGTTGAATGATATACCAACTTAATGGACCTCATTCACCTGTGGCACTTAGAAATCTCTAGTTTCAATGTTCTGGATAGCGATTATTTGTCACTGTCTCCAACAATTGATACTGTCATTACTCATCACACACTTGTGTTAGTTCTCCGCAGCACTCACACGTGATATGTTACCCTGTCACAGACGTGTCCACGTCCAAAAAACGGAACAATCCAAAAAGTTCAATCTCGTCCTGAGAGTGTTCCATCAAAATAATGTAAGCTGACTTTTATTACAACAAAAAGCCTGTAATGCCCGCAAAAAAATGATAGTTCGCGAGATACGTGGCATATGTGCGGGCACAAATGCCCACAAATGCCCACAATTCAGGAGAAATGAGCCAGACATCGCGTAGGAATACTAACAATATTTACAGCGGCTATTACTAGCCTTTTATGTGACACAAATGCTAGTCGCTGTAATCTGGGACAGTTTTTACGAGCATTTTAAATAATGTCTAGTGGCCGCAGGTATAAATCAGAGACACAATAGTTGCAACATTTGCATTAAACGACGCTTTGTATCCGAAATTGCTGTCATTTTAATTTAATATTAAACGTGTCCCAGTTAATTTATTTTACAGCTCCCCGCACTCGTTGTAAAAATCGCTTCTGCGGGGTTCTGGTAACCGATAGCTGCATTAATTTGATCACGGTATAAGCTTTACAGTTTTCAGTGAATGGAACTCATTATTTAATTATATTCTTAGTCTTTCACTGGTGTACTGGATTTTATAGTAGGAATTGATAATTATTTTTTCAGTATTATGTATAATAAACTTCTTTTTTATGAAAACGACCGGCGACCTACGTTCATGCTGGTGGTTGATTTTTCAACAGCGGTACTGGTAAACGGACAGGTAATAATAATATGTGAACCTATACCTACGATTTATCCTCTTATTCTCATAAAACGTAATTAATTAATTACACTGCTTACATGAAACTCACTTAGAAAACAACTCACTTAGGAGAATATTGGGCACAATGATAACATACATAGAAGCGAAGGGCTTCAATTAAGAGCACTACCTCTATTAGCCGGCAAGACGCGCTTTACTGGCTATAACCGGCTATAACCGGCTGAAACCGGCTGTAACCGGCCCCGGCCGCCGTCGACAAGGCTAATCCGGATAAATGAGACGCGAAAGATGACATCCACTTGCTAATTGGAGGACGGAATTAAGTGTGCACCTTGAGAAAATGTTATTAATTCTGTTTTTTGACGTTCGTATAGGTACGATGATCGTTTGTTTTTTAATTGAGGGTTTCTACTTACAGAATCGGTTTGAACAGCACTTTGGCGAATTCTACATATTATCTAAGCTATTCCGCTTAGGCTAAAAACTTTATTACAAAAAAAAACAACCGACTTCCAAAAAAGAAAATACACTAAAAGTTAAAAAAATTACTTTAATTTCGGAAGTCGGTGTTTGTATTTTAATTCTTCGTTATTTGACACCGACATCCGAAAGTAAAGTTATTTTTTAGAGTATTTTCTTTTTTGGAAGTCGGTTGTTTTTTTTTTGTAATTATTTTTTTTATTTTTCACTATTTAGTTGTTATACCCTAAAACTAAAAACCCCAATAACTTGGAACGTGGAATTTAAAAATATTCGTAATTGGAGAAAACAAAAACGTCATCAAGTTATAGGTACTTATTTTTCGTTTTGTTCAGTTTCTCAAAAAGCGCTGAAGCAGCCTCGGGAGTATATTATTTCGGATAAAAAAAGAATTTTGAAAATCGGTCTACAACTCACGGAGAAATCGGCGGACATACTTACATAAAAACCAAAAAAATCATACATACAGTCGAACATAGAACCTCCTCCTTTTTCGAAAGTCGTTTAAAAAGTGCACTGTCTGGCAGTTTGCTTAGTGCGTTGAGCTTACTGGCCGAACGATTCTGTTAACATCTCACCGTGAAAACTTAGGTGAAGCGAGCGTGAATTGAAACTGTCATTCCACCTTGATTGTGTGGATTGACAGCTCACTTCATGTTCACTTCACCTAAGTTTTCACGGTGAGTTGTTTACAGAATCGCACTACTGATAGGTACATGCTAGGCGCGCAAAGGCGCCAAGTGCAGTTGTCGGTTACCTACGACCATTTTGGAACGTTCGTTTTAATTTACTACTCGTCACTTTGCTGGCTCGCTTTGGGCCTTACGACACAAAAACAAAACTTTTTTAAGTGCCATTCAGTGGAACAGCTTCAACATATTTATGCATCACAGTTCCAAGCATCACAATACTGGTCTAAAAATCGCCTTTACAGCATTTAAGTTACATCAGCAATCCAATTCTTCTTCCAATCTTATCCCGCGTATGAAACTTCACTCCCTGTTTGTTTGCAAATTACTTTTAGATTAAAACCTCTAAAAGGATTCGAGCTACCTTTTCAAGTGGTTAACTTCGTAGGTACTTGTAAGTCTACTGTTTGTTTTAAGTTGGGATGGATACTTGGTTCCTTCGTCAAGGTGTACGACGCTTTGTTTTTGTGGGTTCTACCACAATTAAAAACTGGCCAAGTGCGTGCCGGACTTTGCACATTTAGGGTTCCGTACCAAATGTACGAATTTCAAAGAAAAAATCTGATTTATCAATATATTGGTATTCGTTAGTAAAATATATATACGTAATAATAAACATTGCTGTGCCTACAACTGCAACTGTGTCTACATTTCTCAACCAACTTTCCAGTCGCAGGTCTGCTGGAAGAAATTTCTTTATAAATAAGCAGCACCTTTGTGCTCTTCTATCTGTATTTGTTCGTTTTTCTCTGTAAGTGTGTTTGTGTGTGCATAAATAAATAAATAAACATTATCACCAAATTTCTAGTTCATAGGTCAACGGACGTGAGTGACAGCAATTGGACTTCGGCCTCAGTTTGAACCCTTCGGGTACGGAACCCTAAAACTGAAATAAAGAAAGTCAATATCACACCTACATGTCACAGTTAGAAAGAATGGCCAGAAGTACTTTTGACCAGTTAAAACTACAAGTACGTTAAATTTAGTAACATTTACTCAAAAACCTATTTAGGTTGGTAGGTCTTCTTTTGTGACCATTAAAAAGAAAATGGTAGTGATTCTAGTAAATATTAAAACGTTTCGTATTTTTTTTAAACAATGACATAAACTTAATAAGGGTTTTAACTAAAGCCGGTCAAAACTAGTTTTGACTGAAGCCGATTAAAACTAGTTTTGACTAATTAACAGACTGTTAGATATGTATAAGTCGTAGGATGATTTGATACTTAGAATTTTCGCGAAAACCTTAGATTTATTACGAAGTCACGGATAATTTTAGACAATATGGTGAAAACATTTCTCAATGAGGTTAGGTTAGGTTTAAACTATGACCCCCTCCAGAAACGACTAGATTTTATTTTTAGTAGGCTACCCGCCAACCGGTAACCGGTGGATGCGAGACGCACAGGAGCGATCATTGTGGCGACACTTGTGGGAGGCCTATGTCAAGCAGTGGACGTCTTTCGGCTGAAATGATGATGATGATGATGACGCTATCCGAAACTACCACTTTCACCATTGTCTAATTATCCGTGTTTTCGCAATATCCCTAGAGTTTTCGCGAAAATTTATTATCAAATCATCGTACGGCATATACTCGTACATATATATTTTCCCCCAAAAGCTTAGGTAGAGGTGTACCTAATTTTTTTATCGGGGTGAAACCTAAAAGGCGCCTGGAATTTTAGAAAAAGACCAGTGATGTGGGATTCTTACGTCACCAAAACCACCTTGGTGATCACTACCGTGCAACGCCTGTTAGGGCACGTTTCTGAGGTGACTGTAAAGAGGTCTCTCCTGTCGGCTGCCGTATTCCCTGGAATCACCCGGTGGATAATCAAAGTACTCACTCTAAGCGCTCGAGATTCCAAAGTCCTTCCTGAGGTAGAGGTGTACTGTAGAGCCTACAAGGCTTCAGGGGCGTTCTTGTACCTTTGGGGAGCTGTCTCACTCGCTGGCTGCGAGAGTGTCGTATATTCAAGTGTACTTACTAAGTGTGTAGTGTGAGGAGTAAAAACTAGGAGGGCGCGGCACTCAATACTTTTATATTGTTACATCAAAAATAAATGTGCCCCCTTCGACGGGCTACTCTAGACTAATTCTTAAAACAAACGAAACGTTCTTCTAAAACTATTCTAATCTTATTATTCGAACGACTCTCCAAAAGTTATAAGCTACCAGCAAAGCCCGGTTCCCACATGCCGTCTGTAGGCTGTGTGTACATGCGCTACAGTAGGTACCTATAGTTAATAGGTACTCCCACATTTTGTCAGTTATGTTCACGTCTCATATAATAGGGGGTAAGCCGGTTACCATCAACCTGGCACAAAACGCAGACTCCTGGCTGATATCTGCGACTGAAAAATTCCTGATGGAAAACCCAATATATCTGCCCAACGTACTCGTACGTAATACTTAACTTAACGCTTGCAACCTTTGAACCAACAGGCAGTAGGAAACTCAATTTGGTAATGGTAATAATAGTTTGACCGCTATATGTGTGTGCCTGTCTGTCTGTCTGTGGAACCGTAGCTCTACAGGCGAACCGATTTGAATGCGTTTTTTTTAAATTTGAAAGCAGGTTTTTCTAGCAATGGTTCTTAGATGACATGTTTTGTCAAAATCGGTTCAACCGTTCAAGATCATCAGCTCTTTTTTTTAAATGTTCGCTTTTCTTTCAAGGGTTGGGAGTTCTTCAAAATTTTAATTTAATTGGTATCTTGTTATCATTGATGGGCTTCCGTTTGACCACTATCTCACCTGATGGTAAGCGATGATGTGATCGAAGATGGAGCACGCTTGCGTAAAAGTAACCTATTCACTTTTTACTTAAAGACTCCCATTTTGTAGCTACCAGGAAACACAGGCTCTGGGAGGGAATTGCACTCCTTAGCTGTATGCACAAATAATGTGTTACTAAAATTTTATATGCGAAAGGAGCTGTCGTTACCTGATCCACCATGATACGAGTCCTCGTAGATGGAAAAATATACCTAAAACACAACATTTCTAACCTGCTTAGGTACTATAATCTTTCAATGAGGTCGTGTGAGAACAGTAATCTTATCAGTAGACAGGTTGGTCGGTGAAATACTTACTTTATACTTATAAAGGGTGATGCAGGTTTTTTGGTGGGATTTTTTCGAGTGAAGTTCAGTGGCTGTTTTAATTATTCGTTTATTGATTCCTAGTGGATATTGTGATATAAAATTGGTGTAGTTTTGTGTCTCAAGTGTCTACGCAAATGGACAATATGTGGAATCATTGAAACAGGTGCGATCTCGGTAAAATGGAGCTGAGAATTTTTTCGTTGTGGAGTGTAACTTAATATTATAATGTATTCAATTGTATTGTATTGTAAGAAGACTTAAAAGACGTACCTGCAGTACTCAGCTACACTCTACAGAACTCCCAGTACCTACTGGTTTAAATTCTGTATGATTTCACAGAAACTTTCTGCCGATTTAACTTTGAAACAGAACTGCGTGATAAAGGTTCCAAGCTTGTACTTTCGCCGAAGTTTGAGTCATACACGCGTACTTACGACTTCTCACGGGTCATTAGTTCCAAATTCTTGTTTTCACTCTTGAGAAATAACACGCTTTAGCGTCTTTGACTCAACAAAACAAAATTTGGTAAAGTCGGGCATGGATTTAATATTTAATTATCTTACTCCTAACTCTACTGCTTTTAGGCACGCAATGTAGTATGTATTTCGCACTAGTGTGGAAAAGTGCGCCCCCAGCCACAATTTATTATATTTATTGTATCAGTGACCGGGGAGCACCCACTGGTCACAAACTCGCAAGGGGTATTAAAAGAAACCGGAAGCCTTTTCTCACAATATTTTGTTACTAAATATTATATTTTACTTATTATTTTCTAGTGTAATAAAGTAATAACAGCCGCATGGGTCGATCCATCAGGTTAATTTTGGAAAGCACGTTAAGCCGTTGGTCCCGGCTGTCAATCGTGGATCTTTGACAGTCGTTACGGGTCGTCAGAAACCCGAAAGTCTGGCAACCAGTCTTACCAAGGGGTATCGTGTTACCCAGTAACTGGATTGTGGAGGTCAGATAGGCATTCGCTCCATGTAAAATACTGGTATTTAGCTGCATCCGGTTAGACTGGAAGCCGACCACACAATAGTTGGGAAAAGGCTACGCAGGCACTTATTATTTTCTGGTGTGTTGAAAAACGTCGTTTAATACACGTGGGCAATTGTCATTGAAGTGTCTCGTCTCCAAAACGACCTCAGCTTCGGCTCGGGTGTGTATTCCGCGTCGGCTGCATTGACAAAGTTTGCCCACAAGCATCTAGATGTACCTACTATTTCAAGCGATGACATGCCATGACATGAAATTCTGTATAGTGAGTTCCTCGCTGTTGCATTGATTGGTAATGATACTGAAAAAGCTTGGTCACTGAAACCAAATCAGTGTATAGTTACCGGACAGCCTGTCCTTTTCCTGCCAGCTTCAACAGCTTAAGCGGAAAACCTTCCAAGAACCCAAGATAGCAATTCAATATATCTTTCATAAAAAGGGCTTCCGGAGCGAACTTCCAAACGCCTATCCAAACTACCACGCACAACTTAAAACAAAATCTATTTTAAGGGTCTCCGTAAGGCATTAAGATAAAAAACAAAGATAAACATCAGTAAGACTTTATTATACGTTGCGATATCCGTGTAAGAGCGTGGCTACATGAGGGGGCTCCCGAGGCGACACTTGTTCATAAATTAGGAAGAGCCCCACTCATTCCCGTCTTATCTTTATGAGGGTCTCTGCCCACTAGCCGTGGAATTAAGTAATCACACAACATACTACTAAAATTGATCTTGAGAGGCGAAAAGAGACTCTGTAGACTGGTTTGCTGTGAGAACTAAATAATTAGGAAGTTGCATTTGGTTTACATTTTGCGGATTTCAGAATCGTAGGAAGTCTTTATGAGGAGATTCTGTTAGAGATTTACAAACGATAAAACTCCTCCTCAATGTTCAGTTCTGTCATGGCTTAATTTTAGGATTCAAATGGAATAATCAAATAGCCCGGACTTTGGGAGCTGGTGCTGTGTCATCCCCGTGCTTCTGAAAGCCCGTAAAGCCGTTGGTGAGTGTTTCCACTGCGAGGATCGCCCAGAGGACACGGTGGAGCATACGGTGGAGGTTTGCCCCGCTTGGGCAGAACACCGCCGTGTCCTCGTGGATGCGATAGGCGGCAGCGACCTCTCGCGCCGTGCCCTGGTTCAGGCCATGGTACGGAGCGAGAGGGAATGGGAGGCCATCTCCTCCTTCTGCGAAGCAGTAATGCTCGCGAAGAGGGAGGCGGCATACGTTAGGGAGACTCAACAACAGCCGAGTCGCCCTAGCGCCCCCAGCCGCGACCGCCGCAGGAGACGCCAGGGGCCGCGAGACGATCTCCGGCTACCGTAGACCCGGGCCTGCGGACGGCGAGTAGTGGGTAACTCGCCGTCCGATCAGCACCAGGCCCGAGAGTCGACGGCGCGTAGTGTTCCACGCGCGCCTCAAAGAGTTGTCAGCAAAGGACGGGGCCTGCCACGGCCGATGCCTGCCCGGGGGTTGAGGATAAATTCGAAAGAGTTACCTCGCCCCTGGGCACTCAGGGCAGGGAGGAACAGGGGTGGGTTTTAGTCAGTAAGAGTCTGACACGCCCTTCCGCTCCACCCTAGAGCGGAAGAAGTCATAGGATGATTTCCCACCCCCCCCCCCCCAAAAAAAAATAAACCCGTTGGTCCTGCGCCTGATCTCTCCCCGGTCGTGTCGGATTACCGTCCCATCGTACTATGAGAGTAAAGGAGCAGGGAGGGCACCTGTATTTGCGCACACGCTTGTGCACTATAATATCTCCTGCGCACTTGGCTAATCTCCTTTGAGATTGGCTACCGTGATCGAAACTCGGTCGGGAGGATTATTATTAACTAGCTGACCCGACAAACGTTATTCTGTCTTAGCTATGAACTGTCAAATGCGCGAAGTTTAAACAGTCGTTAAGTTTTTTGAAATTTTCTAATCTTCCGCGCAACTTTCTTATTTTTTACCGACGAAAAAAAGAAGGAGGTTCTCAATTCGACCGTATATATATTATTTTTTTCTTTCATATTAACTTCCACCTGAAAATAACAAACACAACAAAAAAAGAATTAGCGAAATCGGTCCAACCGTTCTCGTGTGATGCCGTGTCTAAGGGAAATAGGGATTAATTTTTATATATACAGGGTGTTAAAGACACATCACATAGCCGCTAACTATGCATACTGTACGTCTTTTTTTATTTTGGGGCGTGGGAAATCATCCAATGACTTCTCCCGCTCTAGGGTGGAGCGGAAGGGCGTATCAGACTTTTACTGACTAAAACCCATCCCTGTTCCTTCCTGCCCTGAATGCCCAACAAAGTGGCTTTCCAAAAAAATTATTGCTGGGAAACGACTTCTATTTTTAGGTATGAAAAAGAATCACATTTTTACTGCTCGCAATATAATGCGAACCCATGCCTAGGGGTAGCTGTGCTAGGGTGCTAAATTCTGAAAATGAGTTATCGCACCCCTGGGTACTCAGGCAGGGAAGGAACAGGGGTGGGTTTTAATCAGTAAGAGTCTGGCACGCCCTTCCGCTCCACCCAGAGCAGGAAAAGTCATTGAATGATTTCCCACCCCCAAAAAAAAAAAAAGGCAAGTGGAGTTAAAACACGCCTCTTCGCTCTAAGTCTCTAGGTACTTGTCGGATACGTTTGATATTCATTGCGTTCTTGTAACTGCAAATGCGTAATTTCGAAATTTTGAAAAAAAAAATCGAAAATTCAGGTAAGGTTTGTTTGGAGAAAAGTTTATAAATAACACTTGGAATTAATTTTTGTGAAAAAGTAAAAAGAAAATTGCGACTTTGACCATCAATATCTCCAGAACCAGTGGGTTCCCAGGTATGGTCTAGTGGAAAAAAATGATCCAAATAATGGGTAGAATATGTGGCTTTCGGCTTCGGAAACTGTCTTTTTACACCCGATAGATTGCAGGGTTAAGATAACCCTCGTCGACATACCTTTCGTAATTCATTTTCAGGTTAATATGCACCTATCCCTATATATATATATATCTAGTAGCCGGTACTAAGTTTATTTTCTTACTGCTCACGTAATCCATCCTTCTTTTAAGGGTTCCGCTCCCGAAGGTTCCATCATCATCATCATTTCAGCCGAAAGACGTCCACTGCTGGACATAGGCCTCCCTCAAGTGTCGCCACAACAACCGGTCCTCCGTCCGTCCGTCACCAGGTTCTAGGCCCACCTTGTAGGAAGCCTTCCAACCCTGCGTCTTCCGGTACGCCCTTGCCGCTCCAGAACTTTTCGGCCCCATCGACCATCTGTTCTACGAGCAATGTGCTCTGGCCACTGCCACTTTAGTTTGGCTGTTCTTCGGGTTATGTAGGTAACCTTAGTTCTCTTGCGGACATCATCATTCCTGATTCTATCACGCAAGGAAACTCCGAGAATTGCCCTCTCCATTGCCCTTTGGGTGACTTTAAGCCTTCTGATGAAGCCCATAACATTGTGAGCGATCACGTTACGGAGAAAAAGGATCAATACGGAGCCCTATTGCAGTCACTCACGTGTCCGTCTGTCCATCTGTCTGTTTGTCCGCCGTCTGTAGTAGTCCCCTTTTCAAAATCGAAACCTCGTATGACGTCATCATCGTCGCTTCTCATTCATTTTCAGTGTTTATCGTTTAAAAGTAAGTCGTGTATGTGGTCTCCGTGCATGTTTGATCGCGTCGCCGGTATGGGGGTATCGTAAACACGCCCACCGCGAGTTCTGTTTGAGTTCGATGCTGGAACTCGAGCCCTGGAACGAGAAACGAGGATATGTTGTAAAAGGACTCGTCCACTCGTTGGTTTAATTGTTAACGCGACAAGTCAGACGTCATTCAAGTAGATCACAGCCAATGATATTATAAAGGAAAGAAACGCTACGTTCATACAAAGCGGCGTTCAGATATCGTTGAGTTGTTATTACAAATGTCCGTACCTAGATGTATAGTAATTATGGTGTTAAATTCCTTCACTCATAAATTTATCTTGGAACAATAGTTTTTACACTCTTAACACACAACTTGGCATCATCGATATAATAATTGTCTCGCTCTCACGCCACGGACACGCTTTTCTTCGCTCGCTGCTGTTAGCCGACTAAATCAAATTGCAACAATTGTCTGAATTTGTCTGCAACAATTTGAGCGCGCTAGTGCGATGCTCTTTTTAGGGTTCCGTACCCAAAGGATGAAATGGGACCCTATTACTAAGACTTTGCTGTCCGTTCGTCTGTGTATCCGTCTGTCACCAGGCTGTATCTCATGAACCGTGATAGTCAGACAGTTGAAATTTTCACAGATGATGTATTTTCTGTAGCCGCTATAACAACAAATACTAAAAAACAGAATAAAAAAAATATTTAAGAGGGCTTCCATACAACAGACATGATTTTTTTGCCGTTTTTATAGATAATGGTACGGAACCGTTCGTGCGCGAGTCCGATTCGCACTTGGCTGGTTTTTTTATGTATAGTATAATTTTTCCCAGCCCGTATTCGCACTGTGTTATTCATACACAACTGTCCTCGCAAAATATACGTAGCCATACTGTGGTTATGTCTATCTTTTTAAGGAAATGCGTGAAGTTTACATACTGCTTCTGCCTATAGAAATTAACAACTTTTTTTAAGAAAGTCATAATTAGTTCCATAAAAAAATTGAACCTCCCATACTAATTTTGATCAGTTTTTTTTTTGAGAATTGTATATGGCTTCCGTGAAGATAATCCACGGTAAGTAGTTTCTTTTTTTGGCTGTGGGAAATCATCCTTTGACTTCTCATGCTCTGGGTGGAGCGGGAGGGCGTGTCAGACTCTTATTGACTAAAACCCACCCCCTTTCCTTCCCTGCCCTGAGTGCCCAGGGGCGCGGCAACTCTGTTTCGAATTTATCCACGACCCCTGGGCAGACCTACCTGGTACCTAAAATATGAGCACCCATTTCCATTATACCCAGTATAAAGTTCAGAAGTATGACCACTGGTCGTCAATAGTTTTACAGCTGACAGTTGCTGGACTGCCCTAATTACAAGCTACCTCGATCCTCAGCCCGTCTTATCCTCTCACTAGCTTCTGTCAGCGGCTTTGCCCGCGTAAAAGTCGGAAACAGAAAAAAAACTCGAGAGGTGTCAAGGGACACCCGGATGGAACGAAGTTCCTTTCGATTAATTAGTGAAGGAATTGTAATATTTTTTTTTTTTTTTAATTTATAATATTTTTTTTATTATTAACTACGCACACACGCACGCACGTTCATCATCTCATCTCATCTCATCTCATCTCATCGCAGCTCAGCTCAGCTCAGCTCAGCTCAGATCAGCTAAGCTCAGCTCAGCTCAGCTCAGCTCAGCTCAGCTCAGCGTTCCAAGCTCCGCTAGATTTAACACACGAAATTGGTTAGATAATGCTTGATCTGCTTGCAAACTTTGTACCTACCCACCAAAAATACAAGAACTTTTTATTAGATTGTTTTTCCAACACAATCATTATGGATGGACAGCCTCATTAGTGTCGTTTCGACTTTTCGTAAGAATTTTTTCCGTCTAGCCCCCTTTCACAACGCGCGATAAGGAACTTTGTTCCAAAAGTATCCTATGTCCTTCTCCAAGGTCCAATCTATCCCTATTTCAAAATTTATCAAAATGTGTGTGGTTTAAGCGTGAAAACGCAACAAGCAGACATACAGAGTTTCCTTAGCATTTATAATGTTGACTAGTATGGATTAATAATGGTTTAACCGCCGATATTCATAATTAGGGTCACAGAAATTGTACGTACGCTGGTTAAAGTCACAAACAAAATTCAAATACAAAATAACAAAAAAAATAAAATAAAAGGTGTGTGCTTATATGACCACACAATAGAAGTGAAAATTGCTACTTCTAATTCTTAAATATGTGCTACCGTACTGTACCCAACGACGACTAGAGCCGAGTATAAACGATTCTGTCTGTCACCTACTCTCTAGCGCTCTTGATGCCAAGTGGAGCCGAGTAGACCCGATTCAGCGTCACCGACCCGAGCGTGACGGTTCACTTACGTTCACTTCTCAGCAAAACGCGCCTAAAGAAGTTTTCAATTCGAAAACTGAAAATGCCGCATCCTCGTTGTTGCTCCGCTCCTCGCTCCACCCACTTAGTCTCCTTGTAAGTTTGTTGTTGTTGTCTTTATTTTAATTGAAATGCTGTGTTCTTTCAGCTCGAATCACAATGGCTATCGGAAGTTCCAACTTATTATGTTATGGAATTTCCATTTCGCGAAACATTTTGTGGCAGTCTATGTAGAGGGCTTGTTCAGTATTGAATTCCGTGACGTAACCTTAGCATGAAATTTACGAACACAATACGCGCACGAAGGGTTCCGTACCATTATCTATAAAAACGGCAAAAAAATCACGTTTGTTGTATCCCATACAATGCCCCATTAAATATTTATTTTATTCTGTTATTTAGTTTTGTTGTTATAGCTACAACATAAATACATCATCTGTGAAAATTTCAACTGTCTAACTACCATGGTTCATGAGATACAGCCTGGTGACAGACAGACAGACGGACGAACAGCAGAGTCTTAGTAATAGGGTCCCGTTTTACCCTTTGGGTAAGGAACCTTAAAAAGAATTAGCCTAATTTGGTAAAAATATCACTTTCACTCGTCAATATTTTTCTTTTATAATTTTGGTCTTGTAAATCAAAAGTTAGAATTTTTTATCCAAGCTTTTGATTTACATTTTATAGTCATGAGATGTTCGTTTCATTCATCACGTCTACAGAATCTAGTTAACTAAATTATTTTGACCCTACAGAGTTGATTAAAGTTACCGGTATCATAATACCGTTGCACTTTGACTCATTTGGCAAATTCCACAGAGAAACCAGTGGCAATGTATAAATTAATCATGTTGTATTCTTGAGGCTTTATAGACCAACTTCAGTTTTAATTCTTCTTTTCAATAGATTAAATTGTTACTAACTTATAGTAAAGTAGATACTTGTATGTGTATGATTTCGTTTTAACTTTTATGGGGCATGCGGTTTATTTATTTATTAAAACTTCATGCAACACAAATGTACAAAAGCGGACTTAATGCCTTAGGCATTCTCTACCAGTCAACCAAGGGTGGTGGAGAGATAACATGGCAGGTGCATAAACTGAAAAAATTAAATAATTAACCCCTAAAACCTCCTAAAAAATACCCACCTCACCTCCACAATACCTAACCTCTTAAAAATTATAACACTAACCTTAGATCATAGAAAAACTTTACTGTAACATTTTACCAGTGTATGTAATTCTTTGTTAGCTAATAGCCCCCTAGTTTTGTGCTAAGTGTAGATTGCCTTGTAAAACTTGGTTGGTACCAGTAAATTTGGCAAAGCAACATGGCGGCGGCTCGTAAACACCATGATAACGGTCACATTACGTGTTATTTGTCTGAATTATTAATGTATGGCCCATTCCGCGGTAATAGAACTGCCTGCTATTTCCTGGTGAGCAAATTTTTAATGATGTTAGGCTTAATCTTTACGTTTGTGTACCTTTACCTTTGTGACCTTAGAAATAGTCTAAAACAACTAGATATGAAAATGTTAAGAGTCATCGGGGTCCTGAAACACAAAGGAAAACTGAAGGAACACGGATAGGTTTTAGTCAGTAAGAGCTCACGCTTCACACAGAGCGGGAATAGTCATCTGATGATTACCATCACTGGACTCCCGGGAGATGTGAAACATCTATTTTATTATTAGAATTCAAAATTGTTGTTAGTGGTTGTTGTTGGTGGTGGTGTTGTGTTGTGTGGTGTGTGTTGTTGTTGTTGTTGTTGATGGTGTTGTGTTGTTGTTGGTGGTGTTGTAGTTGTGTTACTATTTTTGCATATATGTCTCTAGGGAGGAGGGAGTTGAGACCGGAGGCGTAGTGGAGGCATCGGGGTACGACAACGTTATGCCGTTTGCCGTCACGGTACTTTAGTCGATTTTACTGCCAAGCTGCGCCAATAGATGTTTCACATCAAAAAAGAAAAAAGCTAGTGTTGTAAAACTAACTATTTTCGTGCTATCTTGAGAGCGTTTGTCAATTTAGATTCATGCTGAGTCACTAGCTCGTTCAGCACAACGTCGACACTGCTCAGTGTCGGAAACTAAAGCATATGTGGGGTACGTTTCCAAAAGTTCGATCTTACACTATCGAGGTTTTAAGAACATAAATTGAATCATAAAAGAGTTACGTACAGAATGTACGGACACTCAGATGGTAATACTCGTAATGCTGAAACCCGATGATTGTGTTATGAGAAACTACTATTATAAACTAAAGAGAGAGGTAGGGGAAGACCTCAAACCACATACACAAATGACCAATGTCCAAAGGTACGTGAAAAGCCTCATCCTCAATGTTGCGGACACCAGTCAACGAACCACATGGCACCGCATGTTAAGGACGGCCCCTTGTAGTGGGATAAGGCGAGGATACAGAAGCAAGAAGAGAATCATTAAAGAGTCACGTTATATAGGAACAATCCGACGTCAATAACCGGGTACCAATAAGTTTGTAATGAAGACAAACAATCAAATGGAAAACCGTTAAAAATAACCAATAAATCCCAATCAAACAAAGCTAAACACGCAACCAATCTAACAAACAGCAAACTAATTGCCAACAACATATTTAAACAAACACAAACTACGAACGAAATCAATAAACAAAAAGCTGCGACCGCAGTTAAATGGCAACTATAACTAAAACGCCTTGTTTGAAAACCCGTGAATCTGTGCCGAGAGTTATTGGGGTTCCGTTTCCATAAGATGGCGGACACAACTCAGGTCCCTTGTCAATTTACCGCCCGTATTTATGTCCGGCCGCGTCAAGTGATTTAAAAGTTTACTAGACCACTATTATTATAATAAATCTGGTGGAGGTGTCACTGGTGATCTCTCTGACAGTATTGGAATATGATTTATTGTGTTTGTTCTGGCTTTATTGTTTTGGTAGATTCTAATACCGCAAAACTGCCATAAACAAGTTTCTAGTTCGACAATATTCGACTCTTAATTTAGCTTGTCAAATTGAATTCTGTTTTCATCAGCTAAACAATCATGCGTAGGTAGTATTTTTTTTAATTGTTACATAAACAAAAAAAAAAATACTGATTTACCTAAAATTATAAATGCAATAGAGACAATAAGAAAAGTGCTATTGGACACATTCTTAGTAAAGTCAATTTAATAGTTTAGTTTATAATTTAATAACTTATTAGTCTATCTATCTCTGTACAGAAGGAGCGTGCTCAAAAACGCTGTATTAGATCGATGTGCAATATACATTAAGCGGATTCATGCAGACCACATTTTATAAGGTTGAAAATATTAACTCTTCCTAGTCTATACATATATGAAACTGTAATGTTCATAAAATCAAATCCAAATTTATTTAAATTTTGCACTAGGGCAAGACAAAAAGACAAGCTGCGAACAGTAGCCATTAATGCAAAGCTTTTGCATCAGAGCTTTTTTTGTATGGGCCCACGTATCTTTAATAATCTTCCACCTTTTTTCAGAACCATGAGCAATATAAATACCTTAAAAAAATACTACATGAATTATTAATAAGTAAGTGTTATTACTCTATAATAATTTCTAAATGACAAGACATTGAATCAGCCGGTTTATTACAACAAACTAATGGGTATCTACTCAGTCAGGAACTTAAAACTAAATATTTATTATATTTTAACACTGTGAAGTAAGCACTGTGTAAGCACAAATTTTTTGTAAACTGTTTTGTAACATGACTAATTTGTAATTTGACATTTAAAAATATTAGACAATTTTAATCTGTATCACATGACAATTGGATTTTTTGTATTTTAACTAACATAAATTAATTTTGCATGCCTCAATGGCGGGACATAGCAGACTTACCTTTAACTAACACACCATCTTATGAACCTATGATCCACAATAAACTATTTGAATTTGAATTTATCTATAAGGCTAGATTGTAATAAGATTAGGGTCCATTCTATTGAAGAATCATAAGACAAAGGCAAAAAAAAAATGGAAATGCGTTACTCTATTAGATTGTGTCAATCACAAATCAGTTTTTTGGTTAAAGCGCTAACATTTTTCTTTCCATTCCAACTTCCACCCGGTTTTGGGCAAGAGCATTGGTTGTCTCCAAAAATTATGATTTTCTTAATATTGAATTTATCGCATTATAAAAGTTTTTATTTAACTACAATTACTGTGTTGAACATTGAAAAACTTAGAAACATCCCGGGTTTTTTATTGTGGTGGGAAATCTAGATGGAGTGGGACTCTTCCTGACTAAAACCCGCTCGTGTACCTTCAGTTACCTGTGTCAGGGCAACGGGACTCATTCAAACACTCCCGAGACAAACATCTCGTCTTGGAGATAGAATCTATGGAAAATGGTCAGCTCATAACTCACGCTTGCGACTGCTACACCATCGAGGCAGTTCGTCAAGAGAGAAAGGCAGTTTCTACCATTTTTGGAGATTATTGGCTTAATGGTCTGCGGTATTTCACCATGACACGTTCAAATTGTTTTGGCGGTTACGTTGGTACCCATGGGGGTTGTAAAGGAGGATTAATGAGCGGGGCATGGGCAGTGTCCACCTGTGAACTAATAGCTACTGGGATGCGGTGCGCTCATTTGTCATGGTTATGGTAATATTCTATTACTTTTGGAGAGTTTGATGTTTTTCTCTGTCAATAAGTAAGTAGAGGATCTTGTGTGAGTTTAAAAAGGTGGGTAATTTAAATTAGAGTTCTTCATCATCCACAGCTTGACTTCCCCCACTGCTGGGCATAGGATTTTCATTGCTTTGTCGGACGACTGTGCCTGTCTCATACGTTCTATCAGTTTTTTATAGCAGTAACTTTTTTTTAAAATATAAAACGTTGCCCCACTCTAGGAATTACTCCTGTACCGTGGGTGCGTTCACAAACATTTAAACTCATTTACACTAAACACCCAGACCCGGAAGAACTATCTGCAGACCATACAAATATTTGTTCCGTACGGGGACAGAACCCGCGACACGCAGCGCAGCAACCGACGCTCAACCACTACGCCAACCGTGCCGTCAACTGTCTTTCACCTCGATATTTTTTTTATTTCTGTCTCAAATCGCCCCTGTGCTTCTTTCTATAACACCTTTTTACAAGTAGATAGGTAGTTAAATCCTTAAATATAAGCATTCCGAATACAATAAATAATCCAAACTGTATTTCATTACAATTCAAACTCAAAATTCCTTACAAATAGCGCCCCAATCCAACGAGGCTCTCAAAGTCACTGGAAATTCGCAGTTATTTAAATGTTGACCGAAGAGCGTTGTCACTCGAAGCGGAGTGGTGTGCCATATTGTCTTAAATCCGGATCACACGAGTCCCGGAGTTCCGCTCCGACAAGAGGCCCCCTTACGTCCGTGGACGGGCACATACCGCACACACAATGGAACCAGCGTGGCGAGGAATACTGCACTGGCGACCAGGCTGCCAGAACTTGGGATTGTTAGGAAGTGACTTGCTGAATTATTTGTTTGACTGTAAATTGTAACGGGGTGTTATAGCTCAGACAGACAAATATTTTTCTAAACATCTGATGTCGTACTTAGCAAATACAAGGCAAATTATTTATTGTTTTCAATGAGAAAAAAAAACATTGAAAGGTATTTTTGAGTAAGTACTTACTTATTATAAATTACACGAAAAACTAATTGCTCACTCTAAAAGGCAGTTTCGTATGGAAAAAAAAACTTTTTACAGAAAATACAACCGACTTCCAAAAAAGAAAATACTTACACTAAAAAATTAAAAATAACTTTAATTTCGGAAGTCGCTGTTTGAGTTTTGTTTCTACGTTACTTGACACCGACTTCCGAAATTAGAGTTTTGAGTTGTTGTACCCCAAAACTAAAACTACTTACATACCTGTTAAAGTTATGTCCAAATTGATAACTCCAATAATATGGAACATTGAATTTGAACATAATTGGAGTAAACCAAAACGTCATCTGTGTTTTAAGTACATTTTTATTGGTGATTTTTCAAAAATCGCTGAGTCAATTTCGATAAAATTTATATTATGGGACCACCTCTGAAGAATGACTTACCAAACAAAAAAGAATCATCAAAATCTATTCACAAATGGCGGAGTAACCGCGTAACAAACAAACACAGACGAATTGAGAACCTCCTTCCTTTTTGAAGTCGGTTAAAAATGAGCTAGAACCTCCAAACTTATCTACCTACTTAAAAAAAATACAATAGCTAACCAATCAAAATGTTTTGAACAGATAGGTTGTGGGACGTTTAGTTACATAGCTACTATTCATGATCTTTTGGTCCTATGATAAAAGTTTTGCGAAAATTCACAGAAACCTGTAAGAAAATTCTAAGAATAGAAACAAAAGCACAATAATCGATAGACTCCTGATCAAACCGCAAGAAAACAAAGAGGGTGTTTGTAGTTATCTTTACAATCTGCTCATGGACTCAAGGACCAAAGCAATCCCATTGAAAACCCCGCAATGGTCCCGCTTGGCTTACTCTATAAGAGGAAACCAGTAGTGACGCAACTCCGGGATATGTGCACATTACAGCCGTGTTCTCTGACTAAGAAATAAAATGCATAATGCTAACAGAATTTTGTATATTTTCAAAAGCACTACGAACACTATTATTTATTTTCTTCCAGTCATTTGTCACTTTGAGAAATGTATGTGGTTTTACTAGTACAGCTACAGCGGGCACAACGAAGCATAATTTTCTTATACGCATTAAAATCACGTAATATCATTAATTATAACACCGAAGTCAATATATTAGTGCTAACGAGCGACCATTATCGCGCCTAAATCTCGGCTAAATAGCTGGCAAAATAACAAAACTAACTAAACGCAATATATTACGGAACAATAGGAGTTCAACAATTCTAACCGAAATTAGAGACTTCATTTAACAATCGTTTATATTTAGTGCCCCATTAGCGATCAACTGCGCGGAACATGCCCAAGTGTAGCTGTTCCGCAGAAAAACAGAAAATACCAATTCAACCAATATTTACTTTAAAATGTTTAAAACGTTGCGCGCCGCTCAATTTACTACTTTGAAACGACCAAATTTCGTTCTGATACCAATTTGTGCGGGATACGTCCACGTCCACATAATTGCGCTGTAGTTTATCTTTGATTGAAATTCGCAAACGTATGTACCTACACGAAATTAAAACTTCATATAGCAAATACGGTTTGGAGTTCCCTCAGTTAAGTACAAATGTTACAATCGCATTCCCTATTATTGCCTTCGGACCAGCGGTGTACAGAACATTCCAACTGTTGCCCGCTCCAACAAATACCGCGCTGCTGCACTATTACCGATACATTATTACTTGACACACATTACGAACTAAACTAGTCCTTAACACGACGGCATAGGGATTAGCGTGTGTGTCTCGCAGAGAATAGATGTCCTAAGTCATTGTTGAAACTGGATTGTTTTGGAACTGCGTTGTTACATAACTTAAGATAAGTCCGCACACAAATAGTTTCATGAGCTGCTGTAATTAAGGGTAAATTTTGTTTTATGACAGTCTGGGGATGTGAAGGCTGAAATACGAACTGTTAGCAGAGATAGTGGAAATGTGGGGAATTGGTTAATGTTGCCTAAGTTTTGCGTAATTTTACAGCGTTGTAAAATTATTTAATGTTTATTATGACTTTAGGACTGGCTTTAGAAATAGGTTTAGCGCAGTGATGTTTGTTGGTTCAGCTATTCCGTCTCCTATTTCATCTACCTTAGCATAATATTACCATTTTTATAGTGGGCTGAGCATACAAATGGATGACATTCAAAATACCTAAGGAACTTGACACGGGGAGACACTATACAATATACCTACATATTTAAACCAATGACGAAACAGAAAACTATCTTATCTAAGTGGTGACAAGTTCTCTCATTTATATCTATATCAACACTGTCCATGCACATACACATCCTCTGACTTGCACACGCATACATACACACACTTTTTCTCTCTCACACATACACCATCACACATCCACCAAATAGTTGATTGTGTAAATTGTTTTAACTCTTTATGTTATGTTTGAAAATTTTGTTTAAATGTAGCACTTAAAACTTCAACAAGTACAATGTACCTACTGTGTTCAATATTATAGTAACCCTATTCAAAGGGGTTTGGGAAAGTTACTCCTTACTACAGGTTGTTTTATAACCTAGCTAGGGGGAGAGTGCATCTCCCGCCTGATTGGAGAGAATAATACGGAACCACATCATTGTAATTGTTAAGTGAAATATTGTAGGTACCACAATCCCTGTCCATAAATAAATTTATAATTATTATTATATTCATCCTTAGTTAACATAAAGCCTATATCATAATTAGTCCCCAACACATACCAACACAGTCACATGGGAAATACTAACCAGCCATAAACATTACGCGCCAAAACTAGACCATTTTAATTAACGCAGCATCGATAGTGCCGCGTCCACACACTCCGCCCGCGCGCCCGTGCCGCGCCATGCCACTGTTAACCTCCATTTATCATACAGGATTAAGCCGATCCCCTGTATATTATTTTTATTCGTCCCCGGGGGCGAATAGTGTCCGTTTGCCGGACAACCTCTGCTTATTATTATTTTGCGGTGATTTTTCGGGTGTGTTGTTGTTTCTTTTTGGTTAGAATAAGATTGTGTGGGGACACACGTGGAGGATTAAGGCTTTTGTGTTTTTTGAATGGCTGTTGCCCGTGACTTTTATTTTTATTTTGTTTGTGTGACTCTGTGGAATTCTTTTTACTAACCGACTTCAAAAAAGAGGTGGTTCTTTATTCGTCTGTATGTTTTTTTTTGTATGTTTGTTATGCGATATCTCTGCCATTTGTGGATCGATTTTGATGATTTTTTTTGTTTGGTAGGTCATACTTCAGAGGTAGTCCCATATAAATTTTATCGAAATCGATTCCGTATTTAAAAAAAACAACATACCTAAATAATAAATATGTATACACAGATGACGTTTTGGTTGTCTACAAATGTTCAAATTCCATGTTATCCATTCGGGCATAACTTAAATATTTACTTTTACTTCTGGTGTACAAAAAAAAAAAACTAAAAAGTGAATTACAAAAAACTTTTTTCAAAAAATACAACCGACTTCTAAAAATTGCAAAATTACTTTAATTTCGGAAGTCGGTATCAAATAACGAAGAAACAAAAAAAATGTATACACCGACTTCGGAAATTAAAGTTATTTTGCAATTTTTAGAAGTCGGTTGTATTTTTTGAAAAAAGTTTTTTATGTGTGACTGCTTTCCTGAAGAAAAAGAGTTTGACGACACTGCCTGTGTAGATAGAACTAAGACAAGTCTTCACTGGTTGAACATTTTGAAAAAACTGCGTAGACAACTAAAAACTGTTGTACCAATTTCTAATACATTCCACACAAGGCGAATAATAGTTTTTATTCCGTTTTAATCCGTTTCCGTTTCGTTTTAAGAACATTTTTTACAACTATTTGTTAATCATAAACATACCAACACAAACCATCGCGGGTTTAACAGCGGTACGTCAGTCGCATCGATTCGTTACCACAACATACTTACAAAACGTATATTGTAGCGGCTCTAAGACTTCGTTCTGGACACTATCCCACCAGAAGATTTGGTCATCTGATGAAAAAACTAGATTCCCCAAATTGTGGTGTATGTGGAGTTATTGATGATGTCCAGCATCTCTTAATGGAATGTGTCAACTCAAGAACCAGACGGGTAGGGAAAGATTGTCAAGATTGCGTAAACTCGACATAGTACGTTTTTTGAAATCCTGGCAAATCCAGGCAGTGATTCTGCTAAAATTGTTTATGACATGGCAATGTGTCGTTAGTATAGTTAGTAACCTCTTGTTAAGTTTTAAATTATAAGTTGAAATGTAAAATTAGGTTAGGTTACGATGGGGCAGACACCTTAAAAGGATAAAAGTCCCTAAAAAATAAAGATTAAAAAAAAAAAAACATACAAGTAAAACAGTAGGTATCAACAATCTAGAAAGTATCCCTTCAGCACTCTTGAGCAGTTCTTTGCATTTATTGCATTACAGATTTCTGGGGTAAATCATTCAAATAAGATGGTAGCATCCATTCCCAAGTCCTCGCTCCTTAAACATTATTAGCTTTGGCCTTTCGTATTTACGGATATTACTTAAATTATGGTAATTTTCGCTTATAACACACAAACGTACCTCATCAAAGACATTTACAATTTGACAGTGCTTAAATAAACCCGTGTGATTATCTTGGAACTCATGTTTTATTCTTGTGGGTACAATCGTTTTTAAAATGCGTAATTGTTCCATTTTCACCGTTCGTCTGTGCCTGTGTTTCCTGATAGCTACAGCCTGGTAGTCTAAGTCAAGAGTGAATAGGTTACTTCTAGGCAAGCGTGCTCCATCTTCGACCACATCATCGCTTACCATCAGGTGAGATAGTGGTCAAACGCGTGCCTAACAACAATAAAAAAAAACCTACGGAATCCTAAAAAACCAGCCAAGTGAGTGTCGGACTTCGCACATTTAGGGTTCCGTATATAAAGAGGGATTTTCACAGAAGAAAAAAATAAATTATCAACATATTGGTATTTGTTACTAAAATCTACGTAATAATAATAATAAACATTATCACCAAATTATTATAAAGTTCATCGAGAAATTAAAAAAATCTTTGGAACAAAATTTTGTGACTGACGACGGACAGACGGACACGTGACTTCATGTGAGTGACAGCAATAGGGCTCCATTGGGTCCCTTCGGGTGCGGAACTCTAAAAAATGGGATCAAACAGGACTTCTAAAAACTAGCTAGTATTTTTGGGAGTTCGTTTAATCCCGCCGAAATACACACGGTGGAAAATAAGAATCTTCTTTTTGTGTATATAGTTAAAATTCTCATTCGAATATTTATATTATAATAATAATATTTATATTCGAATATTTTTTTTTTATATACTACGCCAACTATGTGTGTTGGCTACTCTACGGCAGTGGATACTGGGCCACGAATAGTGCTGACTCAGGCTTTGTTGGGAAACTATTTTGAAATTAGAATATCATTTTTGAAACTAGAATATTATTTTTGATATTATTTTTGAAATTAGAATATTATATTTGAAACTAGAATATTATTTTTGAAACTTGAATATTATTTTTGATATTATTTTTGAAATTAGAATATTATTTTTGAAACTAGAATATTATTTTTGAAACTAGAATATTATTTTTGATATTATTTTTGAAATTAGAATATTATTTTTGAAACTAGAATATTATTTTTGAAACTAGAATATTATTTTTGAAACTTGAATATTATTTTTGATATTATTTTTGAAACTAGAATATTATTTTTGAAACTTGAATATTATTTTTGAAACTAGAATATTATTTTTGAAACTTGAATATTATTTTTGAAACTAGAATATTATTTTTGAAACTTGAATATTATTTTTGAAACTAGAATATTATTTTTGAAACTTGAATATTATTTTTGAAACTAGAATATTATTTTTGTACTAGCTTATGCCAGCGGCTTCGCCCGCGTGGAATTAGTACTTTCATTATAAAATTTCAACCCTATTTTCACCCCCTCAAGGGTTGAATTTCGAAAAACCCTTTCTTAGTGGATACCTACTCTTCACGAAGAACACACCCTACAAATTCCAGCAGGTGTATTCGATAACTCAGTGGACATCAATTTGATAGGCACTTTGCAGTACATTGCTCGGTGGACATCGATTGTAATAGCACTACGTAGTACATTTTTGTTTTCCTATACGTCAAAGCAGCAATGTACTGCTGGTGCCTATCAAATTGATGTCAACTGAGTTAGCGAATGTACCTGCATGTCGCTTAGACCAGCGCCTTAGGCTGTTCGTTGATATATCAGTCAGTCAGTCAGTCAGGACTTTGAATTTTATATATTATAGATTAGTGCATCGCACACTCTCAGAGGTTATAAAATCTAGACGATGCAGCTTGTGTTGTGTGCGTGATCCTAGCAGATCATTATGAGTTCTAGAGAGCCTGATACTTTTTAGAAATAGTTAAAGCGAAAAAAAAAATTATGGAAAAAAAGAGTCTGAAACAGGTACATTTATAATTTTTGAGTCCTATTCTTATCTAGCACGAAATCATTGAAACATTTTTGTCAAAGAAACAATACAGTCTTCCTAGTCAACTTATGACCCATCCATTATTCGTTTAATTCACCTCACCAAGGAAACTGCCGCCGCAAAAGGGTGTGGTATTAAACAATATTTTAAAAGCAGCTAATCTGCAGCTCATAATTCATGTGTAGAGTATTTTAAACCGTGTTTTATAGGGGAAAGCAAAAAGTTGTAGCTGGACGCAAGGCACGATGCTATGCCGCCATATTTATGGCTGCTTCGTCCATAATGGTGCATTAATCACCTGGTTTTGGACGAGGATTATTTAATGCAACGAGGTTCCACATTTTAGGGCGATTTTGTATCATTTTCACATTCACAGTTATTGTGTGACAGCTAAAGAGTGAAATCCTTGCCAGAGTCAGTGTTTCCTGATAACAACCTTTTTTTTTTTGGGGGCTGGGAAATCATCCAATGACATCTCCCGCTCTGGGTGTAGCGGGAGGGCGTGTCAGACTCTTACTGACTAAAACCCACCCCTGTTCCTTCCCTGCCTGAGTGTCCAGGGGAGCGGTAACTCTGTTACGAATTTATCCACAAACCCTGGGCAGTGGGGGTCTTACTTAGGTTACACATCGCTTACCATCAGGTGAGATAGTGGTCAAGCACGAGCCTATCAGTCTAAAAAAAAAAACTTTTCCATGAAGGTTATACTATGTTACATTTTATTTAATAGAAATAACTTAAAAGACATATATACAAACTAACAATAATTTGGTATTATTGTTAGTTTGTATGTACACATGTGCATGAAAACAACTCACTGGGCATCAAAAAATTCATCCACATCGCTGTCAATGGAAAAAGTGCCCAGAACGCTAGCAGCATTGCCACGTTGAATAGCAATGCTGATTCGTTGGCCAAAGAAAAGCCCAGCCCTCTGGTCACGTGAAGAGTAGACTAACAGCATGCTGATATGCCGAAAAACTCGATGAGCACGCGGACCCCATGGCCTTAGTGTTTCAACCCCAAACGGCTCAAACATGTAACTCCCAATAAGGCTATTATATTTGCGCCTTTAGAGGTTTTCTGCACCTGCAGCAGCCTCCCCAGCACAGCCCGCCGTGCTTAGAAGATGGGATGGCGCAAAGGTGTCGACACATGTTGCATCCCACACCAAAGGCCTACCCAACTTCCAAGGCATTATGGTCATTCCGCCTGGCCTCTTCCCATCGTTACGTGCCAAGCCTTTGGGTTCTAAAACAGCTGGCACCCCGACGGTGACAAGAGCCCGACGGATGATGTCATTAATGCTGGCGTACCGTGCTATCCGACCAGCGCTCCTACCGCAGGATAGGCCATGGTGTCCGAGGCGGTCGACTGCTTCGACTAATACTTGGATATTCCTTAATATTTATTATTGTACTCTGTAGGATGTCCAACTCTCGGTGCTAGACCATCGTTGTAAATCCAAAAGTCGCTTTTTATTTAAGCATTAATTTAGGTGTTGTAGCGTTAACTGTAACATCAGTGATGACTATGATGAGTGCATCTTTTGTTGCTGCAATTAATAGGAAGATAAAATATATTAGACTTCCGGAAAACCCTGAGCTAAGCCCATCTTGATTTAATCCAATTCAATTCCATAATATGAAAACGTAAACTGAACTTAAATACAGACGACATTCGTCTGCGGTTTCTGAAAAATATGACCTAAATCAACCTAAACAAAGACGTAGAGACGCAATTTTCCAAGATATTGAACCAGCGAGATGACAACGAAGTACCGACATCAAAACTACCCTCACGACCGTACCTATAACATCGCCTTACGTTAAACCTAAATAGAATTTGAGCTGTCCAGCTCAAGAGATGTGCGCTGTAATGTTACCAAAATAACTTCGTGTAATAGAGCCTCCAGGCTCGGGCTGTTGTTAAGACAATTTTGGCCTTCCAAATTGTCTCTAAATTATTCGAAATTAAGGCAGCAGGATGCCTGGCTGTAGTTAGAAGTAGAATTTGTGTGTTGGTATAATTTTTGTAGAGCTCATAAAGCCCACAAGAGCTTAAAGTCAAACTACTTTAAAAAATATTATATTTATAGTGACGACAGTCGCGATCACCACATGGACGTGCATCCTACGAGAGGACGTATCTCCGGCACCTGTAAGCAGCACTTGCACCTGCAGAACGTGCTCACGTTACGTTTTTACCATCACGGTGCGGTGGTTGGGCGATTGGCTGCTGCGCTGCGTGTCGTGGGATTAATATCCGCAAGGAGCAAATATTTGTATGGCCTATAGACAATGGTACTCGGTCTGAGTGTCTTGTGTATGTGAGTTTAAATTTTTGTGAATGCACTCACGATACAGGAGTAATTCGTCGTATGGGGCGTTTAAAAAATAAATCAGAAACAAAAACTATACTCAATTACTCAGAGAAAACCTAAGAGGAAACACCGGTGAGTGACTATTAAAAATAAAGGTCACACTAATTCATTTCGTCAACACCACTTCCCTTGAGTTCGAGACACACTCCTTTTATCTCGCCCCTCAATCTCGCCTGTAGACAGATGGCTACACTATACCATAGAAATCTTAAGCCGACGCAACAGAGCACAAATCCAACCGGACAAATTGAAAAACCACTGAAACACGGAGACCGTGGCGTACCGTTATAACCACTACGCATTACGACCGAATTCCCGTTTCGGTCGTCCGTATACGGCCGGGAATAACACAGATCGGTAACGAAACACAATGGCCGCTGTTCCGGGGAATCTATTCCGCTCCCTAATCCAGAAAGGTCGCTGGAAGCTATTCGATAACCACTTAGACTGGGCACGATTGTACCGCGCTGATAACGGCCGGCGTCCGCGCGCCGTACGGTTTATTATGATTAGAATATGAAGAAGTATGTGTATCGGCTGATTTTATTACTATAGGTTATATGGATCAGGGATTCAGGTATTTTTGTAGGTAAACAGACAATTTTATCAAATTTTTTCGCTCGGGGTTTACAAAACTAGGCACACGAGAGGATTGGTTTTTTTTAACCCGACTGCGCGACGCAAGGGAGGATAATGTGTTTATCAGCCTATGTATGTTTGTATATATGTATGTATGTTCCTTTGTGGCACTATAGAGACCAAACGCGTGGGGCCGATTTTGATAATTCTTACGTCAATTGATTCGTCTAAATCTTGCGAGTGCTACTAAAAACATGACAGTAATCAAAATACAATATGGCGACCACCAGAAGCCATTTTGTGAAAAATAATAAAATGAAAGTCGAAGAACTATATTATGTGGGGTATCAAAATAAAGGGTTCGAGGAGGCGAGTACAAAAAATATAACTCACTAAACTGTAGAAAAAAATAAAAAAATTGAGTATTTTCAAAAAACCCGACTAAAAAACAACTAAAAAGTTCCAAACAAGTCAATTTTCAATCAGTCTGATGCGGTTGGTGGCATGTATGTAATCAATAAACGAACTAAAATAACTGTCACCAACTTCATCAGACTGCTTGAAAAGTGACTTGTTTGGAACTTTTTAGTTGTTTTTTAACCGACGAAAAAAAGGAGGAGGATATGTTTTTTTTTTTTTTTTGTGTATGTTCAGCACTCAGTCCGTCATTTATGAAACGATTTTGATTATTCTTTTTTTGTTAGATAGGGTATACCTCAAAAGTGGTCCCATGTCAAGGAAGTCAGGATGTAGCAATGAAATCCTGATAAAATTGAGAGAAAACCACGAAAGTTGTGGATACGTTTAGCGTTTCTGTATGTATGTTCGGCCCTCACTCCGTTATTTATGAACCGATTTTGATGATTCTTCTTTTCTTAGATAGGGTATACTTCAAGGGTGGTCCCATGTCAAGGACATCAGGATCTGATCATGGGATCCTGAAAAAATTGAGAGAGAACCTCGAGAATTGGGCACGAATATTGTTTCTGTTTACTTTTCATAACTTAATCAGGTATTTGCATTTAGGAACCATCACATCATGAAACTGAGCTGATGATGGAAACCATACCTTTCCTAAACAATAGAAGTTAGATAAAAAAAACTGGTTTTAGTGACAAATACCACTTAATATGGTTTGAAGAAAAGACGTCTTTACAATATTGGAGGTAACCTCAACTGGTAAATATCCTGGGAACTTCATGGAAGGATGGTTATATCATCAGCTCAGTGGCGAGAGGAATGATGAAGAATTAGAAATTTGCCTCAGAGTGTTAAAAGATGATGCGAGCCACAAAAAATCATAAAATAAAAAACTTTTTAACAAAAAAATTAACCGACGAAAAAGAACTAAAAAGCAAAAAATAAATAAACCTTTTAAAGTCTTCAGTAATGAGCATATTTACTTATATAAAATATCAAATTTTACATAAACTAATTTTGAGTCGGCGCCAATTAATAAAATGATTAATTACCTACTTACAGCCTTCTTCATTTGTAAGTACTTATAAAATTTAGATATTTAATAATCAGATTGTTGTTTGGCGCCGACTCAAAATTAGTCTATATAAAATTTGATATTTTATGTAGGTAAATATGCTCATTACTCAAGACTTTAAAAGGTTTATTTATTTTTTGCTTTTTAGTTCTTTTTCGTCGGTTAATTTTTTTTTTTAAAAGTTTTTTTAAAGTTGGGTTGTTTGAAAATATATATATTTTTTTTTACTTTGATAGGCTCGCGTTTAACCATTATCTCACCTGATGTTAAGCGATTATTTGGTCGAAGATGGAACACGCTTTCCTAGAAGTAACCTATTCAATCTTTTCTTAGACACCCAGGTTGTGGGTATCAGGAAACAGACTCCGGCAGGGAATTCTACTCCTTCTAATGTGTTCCCGAAACGTTTCGTGCGTGTGGGTGGGTGCGTGGGATTCTCTTGGGAATCCACCAGGTAGCGGTAGTGATTTTGTGCTGTAGGTAGGTATACATAAAACTTAGCCTTACAAAGTAATACGGTCAAATTATGCAACGTAAATAAACCGTCTTACAACGTTAATACCTCCACATGCACAACTCACAGTAAAAGAACTTACGGCAACTGAAACAAACGCTCCGAATGAAGTCGGCTTAATCTGCAAACAGGAGGACTTCCAAACGTCTGTTTAATACGTTGTCTAACAAGACGGTAAGCCTCGGAACAAAGTTTGCTTCATAAACGCTCCTCTTTATGCAATGGCTTCGGTCTATTTTGTAGAATTTATTCGAACCATTGGACTGTTAATGAGGACCTTTTAAACGCTTGCATTTCCTCTTTATAGATCTAATTGCTGTGTTAAATGCGGAGATTTTTATAGCTCTAACTACCTTTCTAGAATGATGTTCAAGCATGAACATCGATTTGATAACTAGATTTGTATCAAATCTGTTGGACTTGAATCCTATTAGTTAGTACAGGTCACGAAGTTTTAAATAGAATATGAATTCGGAAACACGCGTAGAGGTCTTATTCTTTTGAGGGATATTTGTAAAATTTTTCCAAAAATATGGGTCAATAATACAAGAAAACACAATGGTTTTAGAAAGATCCTTTTCAGAATACTTTCTGTCGATCCAAAATTAACTTATCCTGATAATTTGATCAGCGATATCAATTAATACACCATCAAATAACACTCCGATTCTCAATATAATGTTAATAAAATTAATAACACTGCAACTAATACGAGTCGACTTAGCCGGGAGTTGGCGAAACTTTTATCTTTTATTAGCCCCGCTACGAAAACTGCCATATTGGCCTCGAACTTTCGATATTAATACCGCACAAACTAGCGATCCTGGCCGTTCAATCATGTTTTCTATTGTTGGGTACGAAAGATTCATAAATGTATTGCGGATATTACGTATTTAATCTTTTATCTTTGTTTCCCGGGGGATTTGGGGAGGACATTGGATTAGCTTGTTATTTTTCGGCGATGTTTTCTTTGTTTGTGTTGTTAATTGGGTTGTTGCTGTAGGCAACAATGGGAGCTATAAGCTGCTTTGCGAGCTGAGAGAGTCACAATGACGCTGTCTGGTGATCAAATAAGTTTTGTACTTATATGCTCAAAAATTGTTTAAAGACCTGTCTAAACGTTTTTTTGACACTTCGCGTTACCCTGCTGGCTTTTACCTTGGACAGAGGATATACTCGTATATAAATTTTTTAATTATTAAAAATAAACAAAGTTTATTATAATTTATACTGTCGGACACAGGTCAATTATAAAACAAACGACTTAAAATTAAATACAAATACAAAAAAATGTTGGTAGGTTGTTAACAACAAAAAAAATCTCAACTTAAGAACTATGCCTCGCAAAACTGTTTTCACGGGTTGTCTGAGGGAACGGAACAAACAGTATTGCAAATAAAGTTTATTAGTGCGGGTACTTAATTTTTCACTTATTGCACTTATAAAGTAACTGGATAAACAGAGAAATGAGTACATTAGAGGTAGTTTCAAAGTGGCGCCAGTGACAGCAAAGTTGAAAGGGAACCGCTTATCTTGGTATGGTCATGTGAAGAGGAGGGATGAAACACATGTAAATAAAAGAGTTATGAATACAAAAATGGATGGAAAGGGAGAGGGAGGCCAAAGAAAAGATGGATGGATTGTTTGAGGAGTGATATGAAAGAAAAGGGAGTTAGTGATAGCGTGACGGCTGACAGGACATAATGGAAAAAAAAACCGTGTTGCGCCGCCCCCAAGTAACATGGGATAAGGGCAGGAAAATGATGATGCACTTAAGTAAGTAGGCACTTATATGCTCTCCCTCAACAACCTGCAAACCACTTTTCTAAGAGCATCGTTTCGTTTCGTTTCTAGCTTACAGAAGTTACAGTGGTTTGGGAATAGTGTGGTGGGTTTGTCCCAAAACAAAAAAAGCTTCGTTTACAAACTATCTAAAAAGAACTGATTGAGCAGCATTGCCTTATTCCACTGATAAGCATTGCCACACAACGTGGCAATACCGCCAGTATTTTGGTCACATTACCGCAGTCAACAGCAATGCGGAGGAATTTTTCGACGCCAGGTTTTTTTATTAATTTGAATTACTTAGTTAAAAGTTTTTATTTAAGTAAGTGTATTTATAGTTATTGTTATGAGTCAAAAATAAAAATATTGAGTAAGATTTATAGTTAAACTTTCTTAATTACTATTAACCTAAAACGCTACGACATAACAATTTTTCAGGAGACAATCGACAGAACAGCGCACCAAGCCGCAAGGAGTAAAAACGATTCTTATTTTAAATAGCAAGCATAGATAACATGACTTATGTTCTATACAGTATGCATTATAAAATTTATCATTTAAGACTCCCACTTAAATTTTAGAATTATTACAATACTTACCTTCAAACCAACTACTGTCTTCCAACAAAATTAAACCTAACTAAAAGATTTACTTTTAAACATAATAAGTATTTAATATTATACTTAACAATCTCAGTTTATATTAAGTAGTTGATCTCTGTTATTAATAAATTTACCAGAAGGTAGAGCTTTTGTTAAAAAGTCTGCAAGTTGACTTGAACTATTCACATATTGAATATTTATGACATTTTGTTCAACCTTTTCTCATTTTGTTAAAACTTTGTTTCAAATCATTTATAATATGCAACAATATACTTTTACTTTTTGACAATAATAAAGCATCGTCTACATACAAGACCAAGACAACTTTATAGTTATTAAAATGACCAACGAAAATACAGTTGTCAGAGGGACACATTTCAAAACCACAAGTAGTTAGGAAAGAAGAGAATTTTCTATTCCAACAGCGTGATGACTGTTTGAGCCCATATAAGGATTTTATTAACTTACAGATTTTTCCTGGCTCGGCATGGACACCCTCAGGCACCTCCATATAGACATCCTCTGATAACTCACCATACAAAAATGCTGTTTTGACATCAAATTGTTTGAGTTCATAATTCTCTCGAACTGCAAGAGACAATATTATTCTAATGGAATCGAATCTCGTTGTTGGTGAAAATGTTTCTTTGTAATCAACATCCTTAGTTTGTGTAAACCCACGTGCACAAAGACGAGCTTTGTATCTTTATATATCACCATCTGAATTTCTTTTTACACAAAATACCCATTTTGATGTTACTGTTTTCTCATTATTTCTATTTACAAACTTCCAGGTTTCATTTTCTTCTATAGACTGTAATTCTTCCCTTATAGCTTCCTTCCATTTATTACTATTTTTACAATTTATAGCTTCTTCATAGGTTGTTGGTACATCAAACTCAATAAAATTTGCTTCTTCATTCCTGTTCCTTCTAGGTCTCAGTGTAATATTTCTTTCAACATCTTCAGAAATTATTTGTGAAGGCTGGTACGTCACATCATTGGGATCCTCTTGTGTCTCTACACTTTCAAAACTAGACTCAGAAATATCTTGGTCATCTTCTGGAGAAACTGGTACATCTAGTATTCCTTCACTTTGTTCTTGTTCATCGGTGATAGAAATTGAAGTGGTGTTTTTTTTCAGTACTGGAATGTTATTCTCATTGAAATGTACATTTCTACTTATTGTTATCTTCCCACTTTCAATATCAAACATTCTATAATTTTCATTTTCATATCCTACTAATATTAGTTTTACACTCTTTTTATCTAGTTTTCTTCTTCTTTCATCAGGTATATGAACATACCTTTCTGAACCAAATACTCTTATGTGTTGAAGTGCTGGCTTCTGTCCATTCCACAGCTCATATGGGGATACATCCTTTGTCTGGGTAGAAGAACTTCGATTTAATAAGTAAACAGCACAGTTTACTGCTTCAGCCCATAGATTCAATGATATATCACGAGAGTACAACATAGATCTTGCGCTTTCCATGATTGTGTGCATTTCTCTCTCCACTCTTCCGTTCTGTTCGGGCGTATAAGGTGCTGTGCGTTCATGAACTATCCCTTCACTATCCAAATAAGATTTAAATTCATTGTTAACGTACTCACGTAAGTTGTCTGTATGCAATATACGAGTACCATGACCAAACTTATTTTTCACTATTGCATTATATTTCTTAAAGCAATCCAGGACATCACTTTTGTGCTTGATTATAAACACATGCCTGTAGCTGGTGGCACCATCTTTAAATAAGACAAAATATCTTGCTCCAGATACAGATGTATGTTCTACAGGTCCACACACATCACTGTAGGTTAAATCACCAAGTTCACATTTTCCTCTACAAGATTTATGAAATGGCAAGCGGCTCTGTTTGCCATATTGACAAGCCTCACAAACAAAGTTGATGTCATCTGTTAACTTCACTGGAATCGCACCATTCTTGCTCATATTTTGCACTTCCTTCAAGTTTAAATGTCCCAAACGTTCATGCCAGATTTTCAAACTTGACTGTGCTAAATTACAATCTATTTGCACTATGGTTTTAATATTTACTTCATAAAGATTATTCTGCTTCAATGTTGCAGTCATAACAACTGTATTATCTTTCAGTATTAAGGCCTCATTGTATTTCTTAATTATAACATAGCCTTTTCTTGTTACCATGCCTTCTGAGAACAAATTTCTGCGCAGCTCTGGTACATAAAGTACATCTTCTAGAATACTTTGCTCACACTTGCCATTCACACATAAACATTGCTCGGCACTGAATGCAAGCATCTTTTGCTCTTGAGGTTTCTTCTCAGACTTCTTTGGGGCTAGACAATCTCTTGCAAAATGCCCTCTCATGTTACAGTTATAACATATAAATCGATGCTGATTATTTTGGCCAGATGTTGAACTTTGGTGCATATTGTGATTCTGAAATTTTCTTTGTGGTTTAGAATGTTTCGTGGCTACTAAAGCACTCTCAGTTTCTTCTTCATTTGTCAAGCTCGCTTCCTCATCTAATAATCTTGCTGTTAAGTTCTGAATAGTTTGTGAATGTGGATCTAATGACAGCCATGCCTGACGCAGAGAGCGATACTTAGAAGGTAGCGTACTTAATATTTTTGTCATAATTGCTGTATTACTTATTTCCTCGCCAGTCTCTTTCAATTGTTTAGCTAAGTTCTCGACTTTGGCAATATGCTTTGCAATACTATCGGTTGATGACATCTTATATTGATAGAATCTCTCGTGCACCATCATTTTGTTCAGCTCCGATTTTTGTTCGTAAATTGATTCCAACTTTGTCATCACTTCCTTTGCCGTTTCACAATTTTCAATTAATGAGATTTGGTTTAGTTCCATAGACGAAGTTAATAGAAACATGGCCATACCATCATTTTTGTCCCACTGCGTCGTATCACCCACCCTGGGTTTTTCTTCATGGATATTTAAACCTTTCGCTTTTAAGGCACAATTGACTTGAAATTTCCATTGTCGAAAATCTTTGCCATTAAACTTCTCAATTCTCATTGAATTTGTGACCTCCATTTTGTTTTTAGGTTCTTCACTTTCGGACACGTACGTTTTTCACTTTTTATTTCTGCTCTTTACTCAATTTATTACGAAGCGTACCTGGGCCCATAACCTATTGTTATGAGTCAAAAATAAGAATATTGAGTAAGATTTCTAGTTAAACTTTCTATATTACTATTAACCTAAAACGCTACGACATAACAATTTTTCAGGAGACAATCGACAGAACAGCGCACCAAGCGGCAAGGAGTAAAAACGATTCTTATTTTAAATAGCAAGCATAGATAACATGACTTATGTTCTGTACAGTATGCATTATAAAATTTATCATTTAACAATAGTTACAGTTATCTTGTTGTTAGTTATCTTGTTTCATATACATATGACCGCAGTTAATATAGCCTAAATGCTACCCAATGCAATCAATACTGCAATTTGATATTTAATAACTAGAAGGAATCAAAGCTAGAACGTAATAAAGACGTATAGATATATAGAATACTAGCTTCATTGCCAGCTGCTTGACCCGCGTGGTATTAGTACTTCCAATCATTATAACCTAAACTAAAGCCTATGTGTTACTCTGATGTATAGGTAAGCAAAAATACTGTAAAGTTTCATCAAAATCCGTTCTGTAGTTTTTGCGTGAAAGAGTAACAAACATACATCCTCACAAACATACATCCTCAAATACTTTCACAATTATAATGTAACTAGGACACTAAAAATCAATCTGCCTTGCCTTTTCCCAACAGCTATCTTGGGATCGGCTTCCAGTCTAACCGGATGCAGCTAAATACCAGTATTTTACATGGAGCGACTGCCTATCTTGAGAGTAGTGGTGGAGTAGTGGTATTGGCAGCGACTTACAAGTTGTAGATCGTGAGTTCAAACCCAGGCAGGCGCTTTACTTTGTGTAAATTATTTCATCACCACTACTCTCAAAACGGTGAAGGAAGACATCGTGAGGAAACCGGTATATTCTAGAACCAAAAAAGTCATGTGACATCCAACCTGCACTGGGCCCGCGTGGTGAATTGCGGCACACACCCTCTCACAGAGAGGAGGCCTGTGCCTCAGCAGTGGGGACAGTAAAAGGCTGATGATGATGATGATGATGACTGCCTATCTGACCTCCACAACCCAGTTACTGAGTAATACGATACCCCTTGGTAAGACTGGTTGTCAGACTTTCGGGCTTCTGACGACCAGTAACAACTGTCGAAGATCCACGATTGACAGCCGGGACCAACGGCTTAACGTGCTTGCCGAGGCACGGAGGAGTCTCGGTATGTAAAGATGGTCACCCATCCATGGACCAACCCCGGCAAGCGTAGCTTAACCTGATGGATCGACCCGTACAGCTGTTATTACTTTAGCCACGAGCTCCTCTACTACGAGGACTAGGATACTAATCTAATGTATAACATTATCATCATTTTCCAGTCTCACCCTCAATACATTTAGGTCAGCAGTAACAAAAGAGGCTGAATAGAGGCAGTCTATGCCCACAAATTAGCTAAAGATATTAATTACCATTTACCGTATTGTGTTCACGTTAATTAGTCTGGTATTGTGTTTGTGTCTATTCGGAATAGTAAGTCTTGCGTAGAATTACAGAGTCCTAATCCAGCCTGTCTATGGGCCTTATTTATAAAAAAAAACTGGCTAAGAACGAGTCAGACTCGCGCGCAAAGGGTTCCGAACAAATCACTATGCCTAGGGGTAGCGGATAAATTCTCAACATGAGTTACCGCACCCCTGGGCACTCAGGCAGGGAAGGAACAGGGGTGGGTTTTAGTCAGTAAGAGCGGGAGAAGTCATTGGATGATTGCCACAAAAAAAAAGGGGGAATGGTCATTTTTAATCTATTTTCTTAAATAACTTTAAAATAATATATTTTAAAATGATGAAAAAAATATATTCCAAACCCTCACAATGTGCCTTTTCATTTGATATGTCGCACAACACACTTTGATTTTTAATTTTCCGATTTTCACCCCAAAAGTGACCCCCATATTCCCAATTAATTTATTTAGGGTACACGTCCGTGTTTGGGTCATAGATATTTATGTGTGTACCAAATTTTAACACAATCGGTCCAGCAGATTCGGAACAAATTGGCTGTGACAGACGGGCAGACAGACAGACAGACACACTAGTGATCCTATAAGGGTTCTCGATCAGCTGTTGCGGTATGGTACTCGTAGATTAACAATCATCGAGACTTTCACTTTAATAATATTAGTAGGACATTGGATTTCAGACTGGTACTTGTAGACTAGTAAATAATCCTGTATTTTAGGTACCTGTGTGATTTTTGGCTTGTAGTTTTTGGAACGAAGTTCCTTATCGCGCGTTGTGAAAGGGGGCTAGACGGAAAAAATTCTTACGAAAAGTTGTCACGACACTAATGAGGCTGTCCATCCAAAAAGATTGTGTTGGAAAAACAATCTAATAAAAACTTCTTGTATTTTTGGTGGGTAGGTACAAAGTTTGCAAGCAGATCAAGCATTATTTTCATTTCTATTTCGCATTTGATCTGAGCTGAGCTGAGCTGAGCTGAGCTGAGCTGAGCTGAGCTGAGCTGAGCTGAGCTGAGCTGAGCTGAGCTTAGCTGATCTGAGCTGAGCTGAGCTGAGCTGAGCTGAGCTGATCTGAGCTGAGCTGAGCTGAGCTGAGCTGAGCTGATCTGAGCTGATCTGAGCTGAGCTGAGCTGAGCTGAGCTGAGCTGCGATGAGATGAGATGATGAAGTATAACTTCTTACGTGCGTGCGTGTGTGCGTAGTTAATAATAAAAAAAATATTATAAATTAAAAAAATAAAATTATATTACAATTCCTTCACTAATTAATCGAAAGGAACTTCGTTCCATCCGGGTGTCCCTTGACACCTCTCAAGTTTTTTTTTTTTTTAATTTTGTCTTTTACGGTTTGTGCATTCAGCCAGTGTCAAGTTTATAAAATATTTTGATTTTAGATAATACAGTCACTATATTTTGCATTAGAATGCAGATGTAGGTAACACATTCTAATGTTTTTGCAGTGTCGAGTCAGCGTTCTCGGCAAGCTTCACTGAGGTAGTTAATACTACAATACAATTTTCAGCTTTATTTTACCGAGATCGCGCCTGTTTCAATGATTCCACTTATTGTCCAGTGGCGTAGACACTTTAGAGTGAGACACAAAACTACACCAAATTTTACATTCTGATATCCATTAGAAATCAACTAGCGAATAATTGAAATAGCTAGTGGTAATTTTAATAAAAATATTTAGAATAAAAATATTTAGTTTTTGGCGGGATTTTTTCGAGTGAAGTTCAGTGGCTATTGGCGCAAAAGCTCTAAGCATGTGATTAAAGTAGTAATCATTAAAATCATCAATACAACTCTCTCAGTTAGAATATTGATGTCAAATGTCATGATTTCATGAAATACTTACATCTGACATCAGTTCGAACCAAAAGAGTTGTATTGACGACTTTAATGATTTTATTTCTATATACAGGGTGTAACGGAAAGTTGCGGTCTTATTTTAAGAACCGTTTCTGCCCATGGAAAGGAATAACTTTCTCTAAGAAGAAATAGAAAATTCCCAAAAAAAAAAATTTGACTTTCCATACAAAGTTTCATCAGCTGATCAAATTTTGTACATAAGGTAAAAAAAAAATTGACATTTCCTCAGATTTTCTTGAAGAAGTTGTTCATTTCGATGGGTAGATGCAGTTCTTATTAAATATGACCACACCTTTCTGTTACACCCTGTATGCGTACTTGCTACGGCCGCTAATCAAATATTGACCAAGATACAATCTGACACTGATCTGCGAATTGCAAAAAAAAACGTAAGAAAATTTAAATTTCGCGGGCTACCCTGGAGCTTCCACTAAGCATTTTGGTTAACTTCTTCTTCTTTGCCCTCGCCTGTTCCCGTTACGCGGGGTCGGCTTTCTTAATCCTTCGGCGCCATTCACCTCGTTGGTAAGCATCCTCATCTATGAGGCCAAGCTTTTGCATGTCCTTCCGGACATTTGTCATCCAGGTAGTTAGCGGTCTACCTCTCCCTCTCTTTTTTGTAGCCATGGAAAGACACTTAACAGTTAACGAGTTTTTTAAATAAGACTGTATTTATGTCCAATTTCATCTAGAAGATGAAATTTCTCCCTTCACTGTCGTACAGACTTTCACTTTTATCATATTAGTAGGACATTGGATTGCAGACTAGTACTAGTAGACTAGTAAATAATCCTATAATTAATAGGAACCTGTGTGATTGTTTGGCTTGCAGTTGTCAATTCTAAAACAAGACATTGTTGAAATAAGATTTACATAAATAGGTTAAGTTTGGTTATAATGTTTAAGTTTGTGCGTTTCAGGTAATTGTTGTGCAAAGACAGGTTTGGACAAGGAATTGATCAAATAATGCAAATTCGTTAAAATGCGGCAGTATTTAAACTTGAATGACATAACTCAAAAGTCTATCGAACCGAAAGGTTCTCTAATACCTGCAAGACGCAGCGTGTAGACAAGCTGGACCGAACCCCAAGGTGGAGCCATGTCTTAGTGAAGATTGTAGGAATCTACTGGAAGTAAGAAGCACAGAACCGGCGATGCGGAGATCAGGGGAGCCTTGGTCCAGCAGTAGACGTCTTGTTTCTGAAATAATGATTATCATCTTATCGATCCAATTTTCTTATATTTTTAGTTACCAATTTACTAAAGTTCTGCGTGCGAGTGAATTCAAGATGGCGCCCACATTATTAATTCCCGCACAAATCTTGCGGACTCATTGTTTAGTCCCGGCATCGCTCGCGTTGCTGAGCGGTTTGTTGTGTTCTTCAAACTGCCGATGTAATCGTGTTGTGCACTTTGTTTGTTAAAACACTTTCTTGATTATGGATAACTGGTGTTGAGAGTTTTGTGAAAGTAATTTGGTTACAGTACGGCATGATCGGTTTTATCAGGTTAACACGGGAAGTTATTTGTAATCGTGTGAATCGTGATTGCTTTATCGTTGACCACATCATCTCTTACCATCAGGTGAGATGGTGGTCAAGCGCGATCAATGTTAAAAATAAACAAGTGCGTGTCGGAATTCGTAAATTTATGGTTCCGTACCGTTTTGACAATTTATATGGCTTTGGTTCAACGAGATGCTTATACTTTGAAAATTTGAAGACTAGCTTTAACCGTTTTGGTGCAAAAGGTTTTTTTTACTGTCCTGAACTGTCCGTCTGTCCGTCGTCTGTCACACAACTGTGGTGTGACAGACGACAGACAGACGGACACGTGAGTGACTGAATAGGGCTCCGTTTGGACCCTTAGAGTACGGAACCCTAAAAAATCGAACGACGAATCTACTCAAAGCCGTAGTCTGTTGACCTCTATTGATCTAACTACAGCGTGGTTTAAGGTTTGATACAATATCGGTCAAAAAGTGTTTTTGGGATTTTCTGCTAGAAAATTCTCAGTGGAAACACACTGATCGCAATTTCGCAATTTCAGATGACCGTGTGTTAGAAACTGAATGCTACGTAATTTCAGAGCCTCATATTGAGTTTCATTAAGGCTTTTTGATGACACCTTCCTAAGGTGAGCGAAGAACCTAACGAGTAACGATCAAACTTCAAAACTTGACTTTAGAATTCACAACAGTTTCTGAACATCGACGAGATATAATAACAAAACACGCATAAAACAGCAGTAGAACACATAAACGCTATTATTATGAACACAAGAGTATCATAATACGTCATCATAATAATAAAAACGAGTCCCAAAGTAAACAATCAAAAACATTTTAGTAGTAAACATTGGGAAGCGGTGTCGCCGTAAAAACTCACATTTCAACTTCTTTTCTTTTGGCGACAGATGTTCCGATATTAGGGGCTTGTTCTTTATGGTGTCATTTAAATAAAGAGCCCCTTAAAGTGTACTGCGTATGGATATTATGATATGTATTATGGTCTTATTTAATGGACGGTTGTTGTTGTGATAATATTTGGACTATATTTTGGCGACTAGTCTCGACATCAGAGTACAATTTTATGATTACGATTGCTCATGTTTATGAGTGTGCTTAAATTAGAGTTGCCGCGAATACTCGCAATTATTCGGTATTCGGTATTAGTCGACAATTTTTGTTATTCGTTGAAAATCGAATAATAGCTAGTATTGTTCGACATTCGGCGAATAGTTTCTAAAATATAAACTTTTAATGAACTAAAAAGAATATCGACTTTTTTAAAAAACAAAACACACTAAGTAAGTATTAATATTATCAGTGACCTGCATTTAAAAATGTAAAATCAGTATAATTATGAGACTGATTTCTTTAAGTTCATGGTTTTCTTTTCTCATAACCTTAGAAAACTTTTAGATTATAGAAACTAATAAATTATTGGTAAGTTCAAGTCACCCAAAGGGCAAAGGCGCGGGCCGTGCTTGGAGTTTCTTTGCGTGATCGAATCAGGAATAATGATATCCGCAAGAGAACCAAGGTTACCGACATAGTCCGAAGAAGCGCCAAACTGAAGTGGTAGTGGGCTGGGTACATTGCTGGTAGAACGGACAGTCGATGGGGCCGAAAGGTTCTGAAGTGGCGACCGCGTACTATGTTATAAATCAACCGCAATTGCTGCTATCGTATGTCTATGTATTGTTAACACAGTTTAATGGGGAACCACAACTAAAAAGTGAAAAATATTTTTTTTTTTTACAAAAAAATAGATCAGACTGCCGAAATTAAAGTTATTTTGCATTTTTTTTGTGTATTTTTTTTTGTAAAAATGTTTCATTGCTCTTATTCGTACTCTAGATTCCTATAGCAATCATGATTTCTAGAGTAGGTATAGGTATCTATAGTTTGTCTTTCTAATTAAACAGATTGGGGGTTATATTTTCTTCTTTAACTATGACTACAAAACATATTATACTAAACTAATAAATAACTTAATAAATAAAATATGTACAAGAGGCATAAAAAATACGGTAGTAGTAAAGCTCATTGGGCATCAAAAAATTCGTCCACCTCGCTGTCAATGGGAAAAGTGCCCAGAACGCTGGCAGCATTGCCACGTTGAATGGCAATGCTGATTCGTTGGCCGAAAAAAAGGCCAGCCCTCTGGTCACGTGAAGAGTCGACTAAAAGTTTGCTGATGTCATGGAAAACTCGATGAGCACTCGGACCCCATGGCCCTAGTGTTTCAACCCCAAACGGCTCAAACATATAACTCCCAATAAGGTTGTTATATTTGCGCCGTTTGAGGTTTTCTGCACCTGTAGCAGCCGCCCCAGCACAGCCCGCCGTGCTAAGAAGATGAGAAGGCGCAAGGGTGTCGACACATGTTGCATCCCACACCAAAGGCCTACCCATCTTCCAAGGCATTATTGTCATCCCGTCGGGCCTCTTTCCATCGTCACGTGCCAGGCCATGAGGTTCTAAAACGGCTGACACACCGGCGGTGACAAGAGCCCGACGGATGATGTCGTTAATGCTGGCGTGCCGTGCCATACGACCCGCGCTCCTACTGCAGGATAGGCCATGGTGTCCGAGATGGTCGACTGCTTCACCACATTGGCAGCGATGTGGAGCTCCGCAAGGAGCACCCAGACGCAGGCATGTAGCGATCCGGAAGGTGGTGTCACTCAGCATAGTACCTATGTTGGGTGACGGCAGTGCCTGTAGCCAGAGGCCCGACTCCCATTCACCCACAGCCAGCAGGCGGGCACGCTCAGCAGTATTGGTTGACGTATTTAAGAGATTATTCCGTACCAAACTACAGAGCGGCTCGTCCCACTGCCTCTGGGAGAACGGGTTCTCGGGCAACGCCGTGTCCGGGCAAGCCATTTTCCAAGTGTTCATTGCGTCGGTCAAGCACGGCACTTCACAGTTAAACAGTGATGAAGTCAAAATTCTTTTGGTTAACTTTTCAGTGCTGTGGACCGAGGACAGGAACGCCGGTAGGCTTATACTAGAAATTTTGCGGATGCCGAGCCCACCAAAACGAATAGGTAGTGTGGTTTGCAGCCACGCTCGGTCATCCAAGGCCACATTTAAAATGGTTGTAAGAGTGCATCGAATAATTTCATCAATTTTGTCCAGGAGATGTGAATGCTTCCATAAAGGGGAAGAGCGGAGAAAATATATAAAATTTGGTCCAAAACAGCAATATCTAATTAGGGTGAATGCCGAATGTAAATTTATTTTTGTGAGTCTGTCCGAAATATCATTAAAATGATTAATTTTTCCGTCAATGAATGGAGAAAAACTTTCTTCCAAAATAGGGGAACCTAGGAGGTGCAGTGAACTTTTTTCTAAAATTTTGATTTAAAAAAAAAAAAAAAAAAAAAAAAAAAAAAAAAAAAAAAAAAAAAAACAGATTGGTCTTTTCGATTTATAACTATGAGACGAACAAAGAAATTCACTGTTCAAAGGGAATAATTGTAGCAAACCTCTGATCTCCATTAGTCGTTAATGTCCGTTTTAACGTATTTCGTAACTCCGCGAACAACTACTATTCTTTTATAATAAAAAATATATAATTACGAGTTATGTACCGCAATAAATACGATCAGTGGCTCGGAAAATAGCCTGTGTTGCAAAGATACCGTGAGACTTTTTTTTTTTTTTTTTATGGGGGGTGGGAAATCATCTTATGACTTCTTCCGCTCTAGGGTGGAGCGGAAGGGCGTGTCAGACTCTTACTGACTAAAACCCACCCCTGTTCCTCCCTGCCCTACGTGCCCAGGGGCGAGGTAACTCTTTCGAATTTATCCTCAACCCCCGGGCAGGCATTGGCCGTGGCAGGCCCCGTCCTTTTGCTGACAACTCTTTGAGGCGCGCGTGGAACACTACGCGCCGTCGACTCTCGGGCCTGGTGCTGATCGGACGGCGAGTTACCCACTACTCGCCGTCCGCAGGCCCGGGTCTACGGTGGCCGGAGATCGTCTCGCGGCCCCTGGCGTCTCCTGCGGCGGCTGCGGCTGAGGGCGCTAGGGCGACTCGGCTGTTGTTGAGTCTCCCTAACGTATGCCGCCTCCCTCTTCGCGAGCATTACTGCTTCGCAGAAGGAGGAGACGGCTTCCCATTCCCTCTCGCTCCGTACCATGGCCTGAACCAGGGCACGGCGCGAGAGGTCGCTGCCGCCTATCGCATCCACGAGGACACGGCGGTGCTCTGCCCAAGCGGGGCAAACCTCCACCGTATGCTCCACCGTGTCCTCTGGGCGATCCTCGCAGTGGAAACACCCGGGGGTCACCTCCGCCTTGATCCGACACAGGTACCTACCGAAACAGCCATGTCCGGTGAGCACCTGCGTCAGGCGGAAGGTGAACCGTGAGACGGTTACGGTTTTAAATCACATTATTAGGGTTCCTTACCCGAAGAGTCCAAACGGAGCCCTATTTCTGTCATTCACGTGTCCGTCTGTCCGTCGTCTGTCACAAAATTTTGTTCCAAAGAATTTTTAACTCCCCATTGACCTTGAAATTTGGTGATCATGTTTATTATACATATATTTTACTAACAAATATCAAAACATTGATTTCATATGGTACGGAACCCTAAATGTGCGAAGTGACACGCACTTTGTCGGTTTTATCTTTATAATTGAAATATTTTGTTATAGAATTTAATACACAACACAATAAAATATTGCGGCGGTAGAGCCCCTCTTTGAGGAGTGGCTGGAGAGGCGCCACGGCGTCCTCACTTTCCACCTAACGCAGGTCCTCACTGGACATGTCTGTTTCGGAAGGTTCCTGTGTCGTATAAGGCGAGAAGAAACGCCCGGGTGTCACCACTATGTACATCGCCTAGAGGACACGGTGGAGCATACGATGGAGATCTGCCCCGTTTGGTCAAAACACCGCCGTGTTCTCGTGGAGACGATCGGCGGCAGTGACGTCTCGCGCCCGCCCCTGGTCCTGGCCATGATACGGAGCGTGTGAGAATGGGAAGCTGTCACCTTCTTCTGCGAAGCAGTAATGCTCGCGAACGAGGAGGCGGAACGAGAAGGGAGGAAAGAGATGTCAGCAGTACCTTTCGGGGCACGGGCCGATGCCTACCTGGAGTCGCTGATAAATTCGAAAGAGAGTTGCCACGGCCTTGACACGAGCAACTGAAGGAACAAGGGCGAGTTTTAGTCAGTAAAAGTCTGCTGACAGAGGAGGAGAAGTCATTGGAAAATTTCCCACCCTCCAAAAAAAAAAGGCTGGTACATAAACAAATGTGTGTGAGATTATATGGAATTTTGAAAACAAAACCCTCGTATTTCATACCTCAACTGTCGGTTAGGCATGTCAAAAGCACTTTGTAGCTAATATGAAGCAGCCGAAGCGCTTTTTAAGCCGCCTTGAGAGTTTTCGACGCTTCTTACAGCAATTCAAGGGCCCGATGTTGAGTTTTGAAACGTTATAAGTAGTTTCAAGTTTCAGTAAATTCTGCGGAGAAACCGTAGATTTTTATCTGTCAATGAAGTGTTGTTCATGTCACTAGATAATTTCAAACACTGTAAAATTGTGATAAATCTTGCGAGAATATAAACCCTTAGGGTATTATGCATCGATCATTTCAAATACAATAAATCTTATACAAAATTTGATAATTTACAATGGCTCTGAGTCATAATGAAAATAAATAGTTTACAATTGTACGTGATTTTTCATTTTTCGCAATTTTACGTGTTTATTATTAGGTATACGGTGAAGGTCACAAAGATCACCAAGTTATTAGGCATCTAACTAAGTAAAAATATGTACATACTTTTATTGAAAAAAGACAGAATTTTTGAAGGAATTTCTTATCCCTAGTTTTACAAAAGTTTGCTTTCTCTCATTTCTCTCTTATTAATTTTGTGTTTTTACTTCACAAATATGTCTGTAATTTACAGGATCGCCTCGTAACATAAGATCATAATGAAGGCACCAAGTTATTAAAATGCCTACGTAGATGGAATGTGGCGGAAGATAATTTTCCTCCGGCTCACATTGAATAAATGATTGTTTTCTTTCTGAAAATAATAAAGAATTTCGGAAAAAAGTTACGTGTATAATTTACAAACAGCGTTATAGTTTCCGAAAAATCACATAAAATTTTTATATTCAAAAATACTCCGATACATTGTAAATTATCGAATTTGGATGAGATTTATTTTATTTCAAATTATCTGTTCATAATGTATTGAGAGTTTATCACAACATGTAACGTAGTGACATACGTGATGAGGAGCTCGTGGCTAAAGTAATAACTAACAGCCGCACGGGTTGATACATCAGGTTAAGCTACGCTTGCCGGGGTTGGTCCATGGATCGGTGACCATCTTTACAAACCGAGACTCCCCCGTGCCTCGAAAAGCACGTTAAGCCGTTGGTCCCGGCTGTCAATCGTGGATCATTGATAGTCGTTACGGGTCGTCAGAAGCCCGAAAGTCTTACAACCAGTCTTACTAAGGGGTATCGTATTGCCCAGTAACTTGGTCCTAGAGGTCAGATAGGAAGTCGCTCCATGTAAAATACTGGTAGATATTCAGCTGCATCTGGTTAGACTGGAAGTCAACCCCAAGATAGTTGGGAAAAGGCTAGGCAGATTGATATACATAGTGACCGATGACCTGATGAGGTTCGAGGGAATTCGATTGATTCTTTCGGCTGAAATGATGATGATAAACAATATACATAGGTACGTAGCCATTTCCGTATTCACGGTCCAAGTCTCGGAAAAGCGAGGTACTAAGGAAGCCAGAAGCCTTTCACAGTTACATAACTGTATAGGGAACCAATAAGGTAACACATTCGCAGAAAATATGAAAATGTTCGATAACACCTCCACAATTCCATCGAACGAATAAAAAAGAAACTAAATTACGTAAATCGCTACCCAAAAGTACGTGGTGAACTGGCAAACGTATTCTGATTTAAATATCACAGCCTTTGGAAGTCTCCGTAATATTGGAGACAGGATGGGCTGGAGGTATTGATGCTATATAGTAATGCGCTAGGGATTTCTGAAAGGTCCGGACCGACAGCAAAACGTGTTAGTTCGCCTTATTGAATATCGGGAATATGACGGGGTCCCGCAGGACACCAATATCGGAGGTCGACAGAGTTTGGCATACGCTGCATTCTCAGCGGGTTTTTAGGGATGACTTTTACACGTTCAGGTAATGGATTTCGGATGTCTATTGCTGTTACGTAAATAAAATTAAAGTGCGTTTCTTAAAAGTTCGCGTTTCTTCAAGGACGTTTTTCTTCAAGAAAACAAAAGGACGTGATATCATGAAAGTCAATCTAGGTCAATACTAGGTTCTTGAATTCTTCCCGAGGGCAATATAGTTATGATTGCATCTAACTATTTTAGTGCTTCAAGCTTTTTGAAAAACGATACTTAGATCATTTCATGTGTACAATGGTTAGTTACACCATTGTCCTTTGCTTTAACTTGCTTCTGCTGGGGGCTTCGCCCGCGTGAAATTAGTACTTCCCCCGTTATAAACTGTCAACCCCCATTTCACCCTCTCAGGGGTGAGATTTCGATAAACCCTTTCTTAGTGGATACTTACTCTTCACAAAGAACATACCCTCCAAATTTCATGTCTCTAGGACCAGCGGTTTAGGCTGTGCGTTGATATATGTCAGTCAGTCAGGACTTAGAATTTTATCCTGAGCTTCAATAACGACGTTTGTTAACAATCTTTAGCTTGATACAGCCTTCAGCATCTCAGTTAAAACAATGTTGCTTTCTGTCAGCTCGTTTTCTTAAATAATAAACAAACCATAAACAAAAACTTAAAACTCGAAGCCCGTTTCATTTCCCCAATCAGCGCAAACAATCAACAAATTGATTTACACCAACTGCAATTCTAAATACAAAACTTCAGTTTGTATTTCAGCCGAAAACAATTGCACGAACCCAATATCAGGGAACTAAGGGTTTGGATACACGAGCCACATCTAAAACTTCACCACAGTTTTACAGCAACAAAAATGTGGCCATAAAATTCTTATCTCAACGTTTAGGTAATTGAGTTCGCTCGGATATGCGACTTATGAGACGCATTCAACGACATTCACGAATGTGTCAGCAACGTGGTTACAAACGCGGGGTCAAACCACAAACAAAAAACACAAAGATTCTGGAGTGTAACTTTTATAAATTATTATTCAGGTATGACAACTTTTGTTGCTGCAACTAACAGCCGGTTACTGCCCCACAGCACAACAAATACCTCTTCTCATAATACCGCCCAACCTGCCTTGAGTAACCCTAAACTACTCATTCACCTTGATCGCTAAGACTGAGGCCTCTTACAGTCCACTAGCGCCGTCAATCGAAAAAATGTCATAACTCGTAAATAGAATCAAAAATACAAAATATGTGCTATTATTAGTGTGGAAAAGGCAATAACGTAATTGTATAACACCTTATCAACACTTGAAATATAGCTGTTTAGCTAAATCGTGCATTCAAAACATAAACGGCCGTTTTTGTTACAAATGCACGATTTAGCTAAACAGCTATATTTCAAGTGTTGACAATGTGTTATAAAATTACGTTATTGCCTTTTCTACACTAATAATAGACCACATTTTGTATTTTTGATTCTATTTACGACTTATGACATTTTTTTCGATTGGCGGCGCTAGTGGACTGTAAAAGGCTTAAGCGACACAATGTTCAAACTTGCTACTACCAGGCGAAAATTTTGCTGCTGTAGTGTGGCGTGCTTGTGGCTAGTCTGCACAGACTCTAAGTGGGTGAAACTTGGCGAAACAATAACGGTAGTCATATTTCATTGTTTTCTCGTATCGAAGTCGCGCGGCCTACGTTCCAGATATTTGAGCGAAACACATTTGTATTAGTTAGTAAGTTTTAATGCGAACGTACAGACGGGATGCAGATGCTACTTTTGTCTTTTATGACCGAATTACTTAGTTATTTCTGTGGAAAAATATCTAGTTTTTATGTAATAGTTATGTTCAAGCACGTCATGTGACTAGATACTTTGTCGTTGACTCTAGCTGGACAAAATTATATTCTTTTGTCAAAAGCCTTGACATTTCGGCAGCGCACGTCAATTCCATACATTTTGGAAAGTTATTATCGCTGTTAGGATTACACTTTGTCTAAGTTCTATTGTTTTTATGTTACAAGCACAACACCATGACACCAATTCTTAATTCCTTACGTAGCAACTAGACATATTCGCCCAAATTTTCCTTACACCAACAAAGATATAGGCAATTAAGATAAAGCCCCCATAGTGTCCGGCAGAGGCGGTAGATGGCGACACTAGCGGCGCGCGGCCCACGGGCCCCGGCCAAGCTTCATTATTAATGGATAACACTAACTCAATATAATAACTGTATCGGATTAAGGATATTGGAAGTTGGTAGATTATGATATTACGATGAAATAATACATTTTTATTTTATTTTCGTTGCTACCCTGTTTTGCTTCAGTTATTAGATTTTCTTTTTGGAAAATATTGAGCGTTTAATTAAAGCTGATGTCTGTGTTTATGTTGGATTATTACTTTGGCATTTGTTATTGGTGTAACATTGATTTTGTTGGAGTGTATCCCACCAATACATAAATGTGATAAATCGCCAAGTTCTCTATAACGGCTTCGGTTATATATAAAAGAATTGAGATTTAACTGTAGGTATACCAAGTTCTCACCAAGTTCTTTAAATCAAAGTTCCTGTCATGCACAATATTCTTCTATTGCTTTAAAAGAAAATTTGCTGTTTTTTGTTACTCAATAGTGCTTCTTTGCAAGTTTTTGCACACCAACTTGAATCTTTGGGCTTCAGCACAATTTATGTAGTCCAGTGTTTAACAACTTGCCAAGTCAAACGTTTGAGTAACAAAGAACACAATAAATTTTCAAAAGCAACTGAAGATTGTTCGCTAGAAATGGAAAATAGCAATAGTGTAGGTGAAATAGATTTAAAGTTATAGAGGGCCGATAGTTGCCCAAAATTGTTCGTTTAATATAACTAACTGTGTCTGGCTCTTTTGCTCCGCGAACTTGGCTGACACACTGCCGTGTGTCGAGATAATGTGCCAAACAAGAGTTTGTGTATAGACTGTCTTTGGTCGAATTTTGCAACACCAGTTGTCTTTATTACGGTGTTAGCATGGTCATCGAACCACAAGAGACAGGAACAGCAAGAACATAGCAATATCAGCAAGAATAATCGTTTATCATAGAGTAATAAGCTTACAATGTTATCAGTGCTAGGAAACAGTGCCTACTCTTTGTGAAAGGGACTGGGTCATATGTTTGTGTTTTTTATTTTTATTCTTGAACATGTCGCTTGTCTTACGACGTTTTTCTTTACCGTTTTAAGAACATAGATTATGAAATAAATTGCACGAAGTAAGCGCGGTCTCGGTTTGGTTTCATACATGTGACACACTGTTGATTCTGGCTTACAGGAGATACAGTGGTTTTCGAATAGCGTGGCGGGAATGATCCAAAAAAAAAATGTGTGTGTACTTATGTACGCACGTAAGAAGTTATACTTCTTTGGCATAACAAGATAAAAAACCAAACTGACACAAAGTTTACAAAAAGAAAACAATAATTCTTCATGAACCACAGACTATAGCTAACTTCAGGGTGTTGGTGTTTGTGTCGGTGTGCGCGCGTATCGTAAAAATTTACTCTCAAACGCCCCAAAACAAGTAAATAACTTCAAAAACATGTGACATATCTAGGTACCCATAGCAGCAACTACTTTTCCATACGATTTATATACTAAACTAGAAATTATGGCAGATTTCAAACAATATGAAAGTGAATAAGGCTAGCCAAATTGCTCGCACTAACTATTGTCATTTTGCGGTCAAAGTGTTTTAGTGCACAACCCAGTCGCGCCGTAAATGTAGGAGTGACATATGCCGCTAATGCAACATTGTGTTTTACGGCTATTACTATTATGTAAAGGTCATTTCGCTTTGAAGTTAGGGGCTTTCGAAATGGATAGTAGACGTTGTTCTATCTGCTAGGGTCGTGGGGGCGTTTGTAAGTGTCACCGCACCCCTGGCACAGGCAATTAAAGGAACACGGGTGGGTGTTAGTCAGTAAGAGTCTGACATGCCCTCCCGCTCCACCCATAGATAGCGTAAGAAGTTATTTCATGATTGCCCACCTCAAAAAAAAAGACGTTGCTCTATTTCGTTCAGATGGTTGTGACAAAGGAGCTCGTGGCTAAAGTAATAACAGCCGCACGGGTCGATCCATCAGGTTAAGCTACGCTTGCCGGGGTTGGTCCATGGATGGGTGACCATCTGTACATATCGAGACTCCTCCGTGCCTCGGAAAGCATGTTAAGGCGCAATTATATGACTTTTAATGGTTTTTAATGAACATCACGTCTAAACGACTAGTCTTATTTCTTTGAAAAAAATATATGTTACTCTAGACTATTTCCGTCGTAATTTGGTTTCAGAATATTTGGAATTATATTTTTATAGCATAGTGTAATTAATTTGTAAAGTTATGTCTAACGCGGATTAAAAATTGAGAGTCACGCAAAAACTTTAGAGCTCTATAGTCACGAGCATTTAATTATTTATAATTTAGTCTCAGTGTTTTAGTTACATACCTGTTGTTTTATGTGTAATAAATTAATAATGCGTCAAATTTCGGAGCTCCTTGATGGGCGAGTCCTATTACTGGGTGGACATACGACGCGTTACGTGAGCTCAGCGTAGAACACGCAAGCTAACCACTCAAGGTCATTGGCAGCTAATAGCGCCGTCAGACGCCTGTCAAAAGTCTGACAACCAGTCTTACCAAGGATTATCGTATTACCCAGTTACTGGGTTGTGGAGGTCTGATAGGCAGTCTAGTAGCAGTGGTTGTAGGAGATATTATACCTAGGTAGGTACGTATATAGGTATTGATTAATATGTACAATATATGTACTTAGTTGCTATAATCATAATGTTACGAAGTACTTACATAATTACAAGCGAAGTTATTATTCCTTGGAAAAATTTCTTCGTCAATAATGTTTTTAATATAATAAACGCTCGCAGCTAATAATGAAAAATACCTCGAAGCCTTGATAAACTCGGAGGTTCCACATTTTCTTGGCTGCGGAGTATACAGACGAGATATTTTTGTACAATTACGTTTAAAATAACAATTTGAAGACAGACTTACAAACAAAACGAAATTAAGTGGAGGAAAAAAAAAGTAAAATGGGACACATGCAGGCAGAAGAAGGCATCTGACTAATATATTAAATACTTGGAGTAGGTACCTACTGGCTTCTAAGCTAGAAAAAGGTTGTTAAAAACAAACGCAAAGCAATGCACTTGGTCTTTAACTTGACCCAAAATAACAATACCATAATGCACAAAAATTTGATAGTTCTGGCAACACCACACACTATTCCAACTCTTGACTGAATAAAAACTGAAAAGAACGTTGTAAAAACCTTGTATCGATACAATAGCAACCGAATCAAGGATCTGTTATAAATATCTTCCAGCGAAAACATAAAGGTTAAGAACTTAGCCGCAGCTCAAATATTTGGTGAAAGATTAAAGGCGAACTCCAAGAATTTAGAAAAGGTTCGACCCTTCAAATGGTTCATAAAAATGTTGGTGCTCTATATTGGATACTGGCTTCTGCCATCAGGTTTGCCCGCATGAAAGTTGGAAATTATACGATAGAGATATAGATGGTGTAGGTACATCACTATTTTTTTCTTTTTTAAACTGTGTATAGTTTCATAAAGTGATGAGAAGACAAAAATAAAGTAGGTAGCAAACAGCAAAATAGTGTGTAGATTTCTTCTCGTGGTTGGTGATGGGGCTACTTAATGAGTTCGGCACGATATGAGGCCGATGACCTTAAGATCTATCGTCAAATCAAAACACAAGAAGACGTTCCTTTGCTCCAGTGTAATCTAAATTCATTGCAGAACTGGTGTGTGGTGAATGGGATGACTTTGAATGCTAGCAAATGTTATCACATTTCATTTCGAAAAAAGTACCCCATACCATCTACTTACTCCCACTACAAAACGTCACTGCAACAAGTTAAAAACATACGGCATCTGGGCGTGGTGCTTAGCAGTGATCTTTTCTTTACCACACACATTAATAATATCATTGAGAAAGCTGTGAAAATGGTTGGGTTTATCAATAGAGTTGGAAAAGAATTTAAGGGAACCTTGGCTTTGAAAATGTTATATAACACCTTTGCGCGCAGTCTGTTGGATTATGCCTCTCCCGTATGGAGCCCAACAAATAACATCTATATAGACCGTATTGTCTGCCAAAATTTAAAACTAAAATAATTAAAATTGACCTGTGACCACTGTGATCAGCCGCCGCTTAAAGTAGGCGTACTTGCACTTCTACTTATTTGTTTGTACTTTTCAATTTCATTTTATTTTATTTTGTTTAATTTTATTTTATACTGTGACATTGTAATGTAATAATTTAACATTGACGGGTGTTGTTGTCACGGTGGAGCATACGGTGGACGTCTGCCCTGCTTGGGCAGAGCACCGCCGTGTCCTCGTGGATGCGATAGGCGGCAGCGACCTCTCGCGCCATGCCCTGGTTCAGGCCATGGTACGGAGTGAGAGGGAATGGGAAGCCGTCTCCTCCTTCTGCGAAGCAGTAATGCTCGCGAAGAGGGAGGCGGCATACGCTAGGGAGACTCGAACACAGCCGAGTCGCCCTAGCGCCCCCAGCCGCAACCGCCGCCTGAGACGCCAGGGAGTTCGGACGCCGCGAGACGATCTCCGGCCACCGTAGACCCGGGCCTGCGGACGGTGAGTAGTGGGTAACTCGCCGTCCGATCAGCACCAGGCCCGAGAGTCGACGGCGCGTAGTGTTCCACGCGCGCCTCAAAGAGTTGTCAGCAAAGTGAAGGGGCCTGCCAAGGCCGGTGCCTGCCCGGGGGTGGAGGATAAATTCGAAAGAGTTACCTCGCCCGCGGGCACTCGAGGCAGGGAGGAACAGGGGTGGGTTTTAGTCAGTAAGAGTCTGACACGCCCTTCCGCTCCACCCTAGAGCGGAAGAAGTCATAGGATGATTTCCCACCCCCCAAAAAAAAAAAAAAAAACGGGTGTTGTTGTGCAGCCTGGGAGAGGCCTATGTCCAGCAGTGGACTGCGATAGGCTGTTTGCTGAGTTGAATTTAACATTAATCTTCTGTAATTGAATGCTAATATATTAACGATTTAATTTATAGTTCCGACATTCGTTATTGATTTTTTAAGTATTTTAATGTTTATTTTCAAAATTCGTAGTATATTTGTATTAATTAATTAGACCTATTCTGTGAATAAGTGTCAGTGTTGACAGCAGTGGTGGCCCAGTGGTAAAAGGCCGCTACTTACAAGTTGTAGGTCATGAGTTCAAACCAAGGCAGGCGTTTTACTTTGTGTAAATTATTTCAACACCACTGCTCTCAAAACGGTGAAGCATAACATCGTGAGGAAACCGGAATGTCCTAGAACCAAAAATTTAAAGACATGTGACATCCACCAACACGCATTGGGCCCCCGTGGTGGATTACGGCCCACACCCTCTCACAGAGAGGAGGCCTGTGCCCCAGCAGTGAGGACATTAAAAGGCTGATGATGATGATTCTGTGAATAATAATTGACTTTTTTACACAGGATCCCTCTTAATTGTGAAATATTATTATTACTTTGTTTAATAATTTTTATAGACATATTATTTACATTTTTAAATATTTAAATACAAAGGATAAAAAAAACATTTAAAAATATTAAAAATAGTATCCCACCGGTATCGGGAACAGGGTCCAAGCTACCGGCGGTTAGAGCTCCAGAGAGAGGAACCGCCTGACAATGCGAGCCGTGTCCAGAAGCTTTCTGAATCAAACCCTTGATCCAGCCACCTAACGAGAGCCTCCTGAGGTGTTGGTCGAGGCTCGTGGCTATTAAGCCATTGGCTGACACGACTATCGGTACAATGATCGCTGAGTCCACATCCCACATGTCGACAACCTCGCGAGGCAAGTCAATATACTTGATTTGTTTATCTTTCTCGGCTTTCACGAGGTTCTCGTCAAGTGGGACGATAATGTCAACAATCATTGCACGCCTCTCGATTCGGTCCACCACCACTATATCAGGCTTATTGGCTACAATAGTCCAATCAGAGATTATGTGGCGGATTGATTCTCCTGGACGATGACATGCCCGACATATGTCAACCGTGCCGTCCTTCACAATGAATCTCCGGTAGTTTTTCGTCATGATAACTTCGTCCATAATTGCACATACGAAACCTTCGATTTCCCCAAAGAGGTCACCGACACGCAGCCAGGTTACGGACGCTAGTTGGTCTACATCGGACCCATGTAGGGCCCGGAAAAAGCGTTCGTGAAGTTCCTTACTCTGCCATAATTCCCTGCGACCGCTAGTGTCAAGCACTAGAGGTTTGCGCCAGTTCTCGTTAGCCAAGGAGAGTAGGGTAAGGCCCTTGTCCACCGCCACTACATCTCGATGCATACCCACGTCAGCAGCTAGGAAATATTCCCTTAGACTGCATACCTCGCGGTTGTGGAGGGTCTTAGCATTTAAAAAGCCTTGGCCTCCACACTTCCGCGGGATATACAGTCTCATCACTGACGAACGTGAGTGATGCATTCGGTATGCAGTTAGTAGTGTACGGACCCGTCTATCCAGGGTGTCAAGTTCTGTTTGAGTCCATTTGAGTACGCCGAAAGAGTACATCAATACTGGCATGACCCAACCGTTGAAGGCGCGCACCTTGTTTCCGCCCGATAGAAGGCTATTAAATACCTTCTTCAGGCGGCCAAAAAAGTGCTCCCTCAACGATTGCTTCATGTCAGTAACATTGATACCTAACGCTTCCAACATACCCAAATACTTATAGGTTTCGGTTGGAGAGAGGGATCTCAGGTTTATGGAATCCGAGAGTTGTGTTTCCACGGATTCCACAATTTCCCCTCGCTTTACATGCATGACTACACATTTGTCCACACCAAACTCCATCCCGATGGCACTACTGAAGGTTTCAGTTACCTTCAGTAGCTCCATCAGTTGCAGATTGTTGGGGGCAAATAGTTTCAGGTCATCCATGTAAAGGAGGTGAGATATTACCTGACCATCTCTCTTCAACCGATAGCCTAGCCCTGAAGCCTCCAGCAGTGTGCTTAGAGGGTTCAAGGCTAGGCAAAACCAAAGCGGACTCAAACTGTCACCCTGGAATATACCCCGCTCGATCCTTACCGGTTCGCTATTCCTCTGGATATTTCGACATCCTGGATAGCGAAGGATCGTCCTCCATTGCCCCATACACGACATCAAGAAGGTGCGTAGCATTGCATCAACTTTATAAAATTCCAGCACCCTCATGAGCCATGTATGAGGAACTGAGTCATAGGCCTTCTTATAGTCTATCCAACATGTCGACAGATCCTTTCGGGAACGCCGAACCTGCTGGCTAATGGTCATATCTATGAGGAGAAGCTCCTTAGTACCGCGGGACCCATTCCTACGTCCATTTTGAGAGGCAGACATGATACAGTTACTATCTATATGTGTGTTAATCTTAGCTCTCAAATGGATGTAAGAACCTTCATTTTTAGGTTCCGCAGTACTACCTGTTTTATGGAGCAGGTGGGTTATTCCTGTTGTAAGGAACTCGGGTAGCGAACCAGACTCCAAGGCTGCCTGGTATTGAGATGCCAAGCGTGCGTGCGACCTTTGTAGCCACTTTATCCAAAAATTGTGCAGCCCGTCCGGCCCTGGAGATTTCCAATTAGGCAACGGACGGACTGCACTGAAAATGGGGGCTGATAGTGATTGCCCCCATTTTTGTTATTGGATCGCACGCTCGCTCGATCGCCCGAGTCCAGTCACCTTCGGTGTGACTGACAGGCACCGACCAGATGTTGCGCCAGAATAAACTCATGGCGTCATCATCCGGCAGACGCGTGTCAGTCACACCTTGTTCCGGTCGCTCCCTAGTCCTATGTACCCACCTTTCATTACTTCGGAATGTGCGATTCTGGGTGTATCGCTCCACCCGCCGCTTATACCTACGGATGCGGTTTTCCCATGCATACACCTTCTGCTTCAGGAAGTCGATGCGCTCTGTGACACGGGACATATAGTCTCGGGAGCTGACTTCAGTCCCCGAAAACGCCCGTCTCACAAAGCGCATCACTCTTGGGCGAGTGTTGCCCTCCCTGAAGCAGATTAGTTTGCCGATGAGTGCTCTGGCCCCACCAATACGACACTCGATCCTGCGCTGCCAAGCCGGTATGGCTGGTTTCGGTCGTGTAGCTCTGTTATTAGGGAATTTAACGTGAGCTACACGACATGCCGCTACAGCCGCGCAGTACATTATCGAGTGTGTGTCGGTGAGGTCATCGCAGTTATCAAAATAATTTGACAACTGCGAATCCAGAGCAGCCACCAGCGCCTTATTCCTATTATGCATGGGGAAACGAGGCAAGCGTGGCCTAAGTTCAGGTGGCATGTTGCGATATTCCCGAATAGCACACTCCAAAGCACTCCTCAATTCGTCATTGCACTGGGTACTTACGTTTGTAACCATGTCTCCTCGTCAGCGTGGCTGGGAGCATGGTTAGACGGTGGTACCACAGTCTGCGACGAAGGGGCAATGACATGGCTACCCATTTCAGTTCGGAGGCGATCAAGAACAGTATCATCCAACATATGATTACGCTGGATGACCCGCACCTGATCCGACAGTCGTTGGGCCGAAACGTTGACGGCTGGCTCAAGCACCTGAAACAAAGAGAGCATCCGAACATGGTACGCGGTCAGGTTGTTACCTCCCTCTGTAGCCCCACAGTATGAGCGCATGACATTCTCGTTGATGGGTTGTGTCCATCGCTTGCGCTTCACACTTCCGCCGGGAGCTGGGCCGGTGGGCCTCGAGGTCCTAAGCTGCTCGGCGGCCGGCGTCCTCCCCGTCGACGCGCTGGTGGTGATGTCGTCGGTGGCGAGAAGAACTCGTCGCTGGAGCTCGACGCAACTACCGCGGCCGGTGTCACAGCGCTCACGGAGAGGCTGGATTGCGGCGGCAGCGAGGGGGAGCTGAGCGACGAGGCCGGAGGTGGTGGGCGTGCTCTCTGTGCTGCGGCTCTCGTCAACATTTTACTCTTCTCACTGGTCTATTCGTCGTCATTATATAACTTTTCATTTTCACTTAATTGTTTTTTATTATTTATACGAGTATGTTGTAGGTACTATAGTAGTTTTTGTACGGTCTTGCATGCATTTTTGGATGTTTAAAATATGATAATTTGTTGATTAAATTGATAAAATTTGCAGAGAATTATTTTTTCTGTCAGTGCAGTTGATAGTCGAGCCACAGATTATTATTATTATTAATTGTTTTAAAAAATTGTTGATATTATTTGTAAATAAGTCGTTGGCCTCTATAAATAAATAAATAAATAAATAAACCCATTTGTGACGAGGTGCTAAAATCGAGCTCGCTGCTTTCGCTCTTGCTTCAAAAAAGAAGGAGAATATTAATTCGGATGTTTGTATTATTTTTTACATTTATGTTCGGGCATGACTTCGTCATATATTGACGGAATTGAAAAATTCTTATTTTATTCGAAAGGGGTTTGTTTCGAAATGGTCCCATTTAAATTTCATATAGATCTGTTGATGGGTTTTGGAGACAGACAACAGAACTCTTCAAAAATTTACAGCAAATCAATCGCGATTGCTGCGATCGTATGTCTATGAATTGTTAACACAGTTTAATGGGGAACCACAACTAAATAGTAAAAAAAAAAAACTTTTTTTCCAAAAAAATAGAACCGACTTCCAAAACAAGAGCAAAATAACTTCAATTTCGGAAGTCAGTGTGAAATAACGAAGAAACAAAACCAGGAACACCGACTTCCAAAATTGAAGTTATTTTGCACTTTTTTTGGAAATCAGTTCTATTTGTTTTTGTAAATAAGTTTAGAAGAGAAAAACAGAAGTCGGTTCTATTTTTTTGTAAACTAGTTTTTTTAACTTTTCAGTATGTAATAGTTGACAAAGTAGGTGCCTAAATATGTATAATAGTCTCAAAAGAAAATCTAACCTACCCTTGATGGTGGGATAAAATTTCGACACGCTAAAGTACACACTACAGTTTACAAATTCTTTAGATTCTGAGGATTTCCCGCATATGTTAGCAACTTGAACTAGAATAGAAAATTCAACAAAAAGTAAGCAAGAGTGGGGGCGCAGGCTGTCTTTCACACCCTTTGTAGGGTTCCGTACCCGAAGGGTAGCCAACGGGACCCTTTTACTATGCCTCCGCTGTCCGTCCGTCTATCAGCGGGCTGTATCTCACGATCCGTAATAGGTAGACATTTGAAATTTTCACACAGCGTGTATTTCTACAGCCGCAATAAAAACAAATAATTAGATTTAGATTTTAATTTATATGTGTATAATATTCTACCTACAAAAAAAAAAGAAATTGAAGTATACTTCTTTTCGCGCGTTAGGGAAAAATGATGAGAGCAAATTTTTACAAGGCGCGCGCACACCGTCACAAAAAACCGACACCCTGAAGTTAGCTAGAACCAACACCCTGAAGTTAGCTATAGTCTGTGGTTCATGAAGAATTATTGTTTTCCTTTTGTAAACTTTGTGACTGTTTGGTTTTTTATCTTGGTACGCCAAAGAAGTATAACTTCTTACGTGCGTACCTACGTAAGTACACACACACTTTTTTTTTCAGTTTTTGGTACGGAACGCTTCGTGTGCGAGTTTTGTTTTGAATTTTTTTTTTTCGTTGGGAAATCATCAAATAACTTCTACCGCTCTGGGTGGAGCGGGAGGATGTCAGACTCTTACTGATGACTACAACCTACCCTTGTTTCTTCAGTTGCCTTTGCCAGGGCCGCGGTTGCTTTTTCAAATTTACTCGCGATCCAGGCAGGTCTTTCGCACCCTGGTCTTTTAAATATGCTTAAAATGGCCCTGCTCGCAATAAATCGTTGACAATGAATAATTTCTATTTCATTGTTTTCCGATAGCCACAGGCTAGTGGGGAGCCGCCCAGGCCCTTCTGACCCAGTGCTCTCGTGAAATCAATTTGCCTAGCCTTTTCTCAACCATCTTGGGGTCGACTTCCAGTCTAAACGGGTGCAGCTGAATACCAGTATTTTACATGGAGCGACTGCCTACCTGACCTCCACAACCCAGTAACTGGGTAATACGACATCCCTTGGTAAGACTGGAGTCAGATCCGGTGACTTACTTACTTATCTTACCTGGCTTCTGACTATCAGTAACGACTGTCAAAGCCGGTTAAGATGGTCACCCATCCACAGACTGACCTCGGCAAGCGTTGCTTAACCTTGTAGATTAACCCGTGCAGCTGCTACTACACTCTATCTTCAATAATTAAACCTATAATATAAAACCTGTTTTACGAACAAACTCATCGCTGCATCAAAAGTTCGAAACCAACTAATTTTAAACTGGCCACCACATACTATACCATGTGAATGCGAAATAAACAAATGAATGCTTTAAAACTCCACCGGACAGTATTGTTCCTCAAAAAAAATTTTTACAAAAAATAAAACCGACTTCTAAAAATTGCAAAATAACTTTAATTTCGGAAGTCGGTGTTTGTGTTTTGTTTCTTCGTTATTTGACACCGACTTCCGAAATTCAAGTTATTTTGCAATTTAAACAAAGAGGTCAGACTGAAGAACGAAGACGAAGACTAAAATACTGGTATCCAACTGCATCTGGTTAAACTGGAAGCCGACCCCAAGATAGTTGGAAAAAGACTAGGCAGATTGATTTCACGAGAGTAGGGTCAGACTGGGTCAGAAGAGCCTGGGTGGCTCACCACTTGCCTGGGGCTATCGGAAAACATATGTTCCGTATGGTGTCGGACGTTAAGAATAGTACCATCTCATCACTACACGTGGGTGTCGTAAAAGGCGACTAAGGGACTCACCAGAGAATGGGCAGCAACATTCTCTGTGCCATACTGCGATCGCCAACCCGCCTGTCAAGCGATGAAAAGCACAACGAAAAAAATAACCCCTAGTGCCCGGCAGCCTGTCTACCTTTGACTCTGGTAGCGGTCAAGGCAACGGCGAGGCAAGGGGTGCCAAGAATCTCCGGAGTGGATCCGGCTACCCCAAACGATGACTGGACCTGGCAACACTGAACACGAGAACATTGTGGACTGACGAGAAGATCACCGAAATTGAGGAGGAATTGATTAGGTTGCGATGGAGTAATGTAGGATTATCTGAAGTTCCAAGAGAGGGGGAGGATACGTTAATTCTCAAATCCGACAGCCTGCTCTATTTCCGGAAGGGTCCAGAAGTCTCAGGGTGGTGTCGGGTTTATCGTCCACAGGTCCCTTGTGAACAACGTGGTGAGGATCGAGAGTGTGTTGACCAGGGTGGCGTACCTTATACTCAGAATATCGCCAAGATATTTGTTGAAGGTCGTACAGGTTTACGCCCAGACCTCGACACACCCCGACGACGAAGTGCTCAAAAATGAATTTATTTTTTTCTAAAAATTATTTTATTTTTATGACTTAGTGAATGTGACTACTATGTATATTATTTATTGTAATTGAAATGAGTCTTAGATACTTGAAATAAATTGATGATTATTATAATAATATATCAGCCTAATCAGCCATTTAACGTTCTCACTGCTGGGGCTCTTCTCTAAGAAAGGGAAGTGGGCCCAGTGAGGGTTGGTGGATGAAAATGTAATACATCTTTATTTTCTCGAGGATTTGGTTGCATCCCTTCTTCGACACAGCTCAAGCACAAACACACAAACAGAAAGTTAGTTTTGGGAGACCGTTTTTAGACTGTCACTCACGTGTCCGTCTGTCTGTCTGTCTGTCTGTCACAAAATTTTGTTCCGAAGAATTTTTTTACTTCCCATTGATATAGGAACTTGAGATTTGGTGAGAATGTTACGTATATTTCACTTACAAATACCAATATTTGGTACCGAACCCTAAATATGCGAAACCCGACACGCACTTGACCGGTTTTTTGTGGCTATCAAGAAGTACTGATACTCAGCTAATTTTTATTTATTTTTCAACGATTTCTAGCTATATGGGATTTCTGAGAAGGCAAATCTTAATGTCAAAGATTGGTTTTATATAGGGTTCCGTAGTCCTACCAAGGACAAGGAACCCATATAGTTTCGATTTGTCCGTCCGAAGCATAGCGTCGAAACTGTTAGTACTAGAAATCTGGAATTATGCATGGGTATCATACTAATATTGTAATATGAATGTAAGTTTGTTTGTTACGCTTTCACGCGAAAACTACTAAACCGATCATCATGAAACTTTGTACACATATTCTTGGAGGTATTAAAAGTAACATAGGGTACATTTTATAAAAAAAAAATACGAAAGATACATAAACGCGGGTGAGACCGCGGGCACAGCTAGTATAATATAAATTACGCGACGAAAACGAAAGAATAAAATTTTGAAAAAGATTTTTTTGTGGTAGCCGATGTAAAGTGAGAATGACTTTTTTTTTCTCGCTAACTTATAAAATACACGGTCTACTTTGGAAAATTCGTACAAAACACAAAATCCTTAAAAAAAATACTAGGTGAACTAGGTTATATGAAGCTATATTTAATATTTAAAACGTATAGTAACCCTGTAAAATTTTGGAAAAATAAAAACTTTTTTTTTTGGTTTTTAACCGACGAAAAAAAAAGGAGGAGGTTCTCAATTCGACCGTATATATATATTTTTTTTATTTAAACGTTAGTGTCCGTAAAACCGTGAACTCAATTAATATGTTCATAGTAATAGACATAAAACCCCCTTCTAAGTTCGCATGTTATAACGGGTGACTACGGAACCCTACACTGCGCGTGGCCCGACACGCACTTGGCCGGTTTTGTCATATTTTTATCATAATTTTTTGGAGTCTTATTCTTAGCTCGATCAAATAGGTATGTGTAGTCTTCATCAGGCCCTCAGTGAATGTATTATCGTGAAGTTTCCACAACATGAACACTCGATACCTATTCTCAGTGAAATGAACTGAAGGAAATGTTCATTACACACAGTCGATATTAGACTAGAAATCTGCCATTCCCTTGACTAGAAAGATAAAAGAAAGAACTTCAAAGCTACAAGAGAAACAAAAAACCAGGCAAGTTCGAGTTGGACTTGCGAGTAAAGGGTTCCGAACGAATCATATTTTTATTTCGAATAATTTTTTTTAGATTTTTTCAAAACGTTCTTCTTATGTTGTTCTGTAATTTAAAAGAAAATAATTATTTTCTTTGTTTTATTTAAATTTTGCAATAGTATTAGTAGTTTTTATTTATTTAAAAATTATGATTATAAAAAATACGTTTGACTCCCTCACAATATGCCCTGATAAACTTTATTTTTTAATTTTCCGATTTGCATCGCAAAAGTGAATCTCGCATTCCAAATTTATTTATTTACGTTACACGTCCGTGTTTTGGTCAGAAATATTCATGTGTATACCAAATTACAACACAATCGGTCTTGTAGATTCGTTAGAGAGAGATTCGTAGAGTGATCTTATAAGGATTCCAATTCCTTATTCCGATTATCCCTAAAAACAAAACTATTCATACGAAATCTTACCAAGTCGCCACCAACCACCTATCTAGATACACAGTACACTAGATGAAGTAAGAGGTAAAATTATTTGTCTATGAGAATAACTCTCCCTGAATTATATTTTAAATCGTATAGAATCAGGCTTTCATTTCAGGCATCGAATAAAAGAAGACTCTATTTATAATAGATCATCTCGCACTCAGTTACATCAGCAATAATAATCACCTCAATACAAAGTTCCGAACTCCGCCTTCCGTACTCCCAGCGTCAGCAAAAGGAACTTCATCATTATTCTTACAAAAAGTTGCGAAATGCATACAATTCTCTCAAAGGCGCGAAAGACAATACGTATCACAAAGTAGAGGAACGCAAAGTAAGAGCGTTTGCTTGCCAAGTACCAGGAATGCAAACATGAGCTGGAGGTAAAGCGAGCAAGAGACGCCCAGCCAGCCACAAAACGTCATATCAATAAGGAAGAGCACAGACCAAACCCTACCTTGAATATGGCAGGGTAATGTCGAATTTTCAGGAAAGCAATAAGAAGGTCGGATGCTCACATTTATTCGCGCAGTTGGAATGCGGCTGTTCCGTGATATGCTAAGCAAAAGCCAAGCAAACAAATTGGAAGCGACACATGAGAGGTGCACGAATAAAATGTTTCTTAAGAGAAAATACAGAGCAGAAAATTTTAAAACTATTCGCGCAAAAATAAACATTATAGGCTGCTTTAGATATTCAGGAAGCTAAGAGGAACGTAAACAGTAGCACGTTTGAGTGAGATCTTGTTTGTTTTTGTTTCGTACAAAAAAACATTATGCGGCTTCTTTTAACTTACCATCTAGTTTGTTTAAGTAAAGTACGTTGGGATCAGTTTCTAGTCTAGCTGGCTCATTGTTTTACAATTGCTTTAACTTCAAGACATCAGTTTTGAAGATTTAAATCGATATGATTTTAAACTCTACCTGTGGGTGAGTAACAATTTGTCCAGATTAAATCAAAGAATAGGTACTTAATGGTTTCATTTCTGAGAGGCAGGAGGAGTAGTTGACACATTAAATTTCGTATCGGATACGTAGCAGTATGTAGGTACGAAGTATAGACGTATTTTGATACTGGGTCACAATACGAATATGTTATTTGATACATTATACACCACGTGCCATCTCTAGGCGGTTTTTTAACGATCATGAAAGGGGAATGCCGACTCGCTGACAATATACAGTTATTGTTAAGGCGCTATTAACTGCTAATGATCTTGAGTTGTGAGTTTAGCTTGCGTGTTCTGATGAGCTCACGTAACGCATCGTATGCCCACCAAGTAATAGGACTCGCCCATCAAGGAGCGCTGTCCGAAAATAGACGCATTATTAATTTATTACACATAAAAAAACAAGTATTAAACTAAAAAACTTAGACTAAATTATAAACAATTAAATGATCTTTAAAATGGTGAAGGTTTCATAAAAATACGCTTTATAGTTTTTACGTGATTCTCAATTTATTATCCGCGTTAGACATAACTTTACAGACTAATTACACTATGTTATAAAAATATAATTTCAAATATTCTCAAATCACATGACGACGGTAATTATCTAGAGTAATATAATTTTTTTTCAAAGAAATAAGACTAGTCGTTTAGACGTGATGTACAATTAAAAACCATTAAAAGTCGTATAACTGCGCCTTAGGTACGGACGTGGCGAGCAATTAGATAGTGATATGATATGGTCAAAATGGACATCCGTATACTTACTACAAGTGTGGCATACTCGTAACAAAAAATAAATAAAAAAATAGCATCGCATATTCCCACTACTGGGAGTCAAGCCTTCTCAGGAGGAGAGGCAATATGTCGTAAACCACCACGCGGGCCCAGTGCAGGTTGGTGGATGTCACATGTCTTCAAATTTTTGGTGCTAGGACATACTGGATTCCTCACGATGTTTTACAAGTGTGGAGCCGGCTTTATAAATAGGTAATCTTGTTATTCGTGCGGAGGTTTCACAAGCAAAGTATAGGAGGCTTAGTTAACGTTTTCCCCCTCTGGAGCTAATCAGGGATTGAAGGCGAGTCAACAAAGGTGTGTTGTTCTGTTGCTCGTATCAGCTCGGCTCCAAACCACAGGCTGGGGCGACGTTTATAAACTTTACAGGGAAGTACATGAGGAGGTAGGTCGAACGCAATGTATTAGTACATTGAAGAGAGATCATTGTGGATGAGAAAGAAAAGCTGATGCCTTTGTGTCTATAAGTTGCAAGAATTTTTGAAAAAGGGAAAGAACAATGTACATTTTATAAGTATTGTTTTTTTGTCTCTTAACAATCTCATAGAGATCAAAAATTTTCCGCATCGCATGCATGGCATCTGCCAAGCCGCGTCACTAAACGTTTCACATCAAAAAGCTTGATATAATTACACTATACATTCACAACCCGCTAGCTCTGTCCGAAAATATAATACATACATATACCTACGTACAAATATCACCTGGTGGTTAAAATATATCCCCCCACTAGAAAAACTGAGAGGATAATATATTTTATCCAATAATGTATCGAGTATGTTGTTTTATTTGCAGCGGTGGAGGTAATAGTATTGGCGGAAGTGACCTCAATCCGCTGATGTGGAAAGTGCTCTCCATTCCGACTTTTTAGAGTTTTCCCGAACGGTAAAGCGGAGATTATTGCTATATTTATTATGCTCCACTATTGTGTTTGCCTATTGTCGTTTCTTTTAATTGGATCACGTGTTTTGTTTGTTTTTTGTTCGGTTTTGTGAGCAGGAAATGACAGTTACTTTGCGTGTTCGAATCAGAAAGATATCCGCAGGAGAACCAAAATTCGAAACAGAGATGGCGCGCCCCTGGGCTCTCAGGGCAGGGAAGGAACAGGGATGGGTTTTAGTCAGTAAGAGTCTGACACGCCCTCCCGCTCCACCCAGAGCGGGAGAAGACATAGGATAATTTTCCACCACCAACAAAACAAAAAAAAAGGAGAACCAAAGTTCGGGCTTGCGGACGGCGAGTAATGGGTAGCTCGCCGTCCGATTAGCACCAGACCCGAGAGTTGACGTCGCGTAGTGTTCTACGCGCGCCTCAAAGATGTCAGCCACTACTGACGGGGCCGTCATTGCCGATGCATGCATGCCAAGGGGTCGCGGATAAATTCGTAACAAAGTTACCGGGCCCCTGGGCACTCAGGCAAGGAAGGAACAGGGGTGGGTCTTAGTCAGTAAGAGTCTGACACACCCTCCCGCTCCACCCAGAGCGAGAGAAGTCATAGGATGATTTCAAACTCCCAAAAAAATAAACAAAAACGGTCGTTGTGGCGACACTTAGGGGAGGTCTATGTCCGGCAGTGGACGTCTTTCGGCTAAAATGATGATTATGAACATGAAATAAGTACGCTTTGTTCTTTTGTTACTTTTGGGTAAGTACATTATTTGTTAAAAATAGCAACCATGTTTTTACTCACGTTATTAGTGGAACACACATTTATCTTTTCTGAGTGAGGGACGGCCCTCTCTCAGATTCGTTACTGTATATGACTTTCAAGTGTTTGTTGTTTGCTAATATATCCTACTGAATTACTGATATTATTAACGAGAAATTTTGAATGGATGGATAGATATTTTTTTTCTTTTTACCTAATCAGGCCAGAACGGCTGAACTGCCCCTTTAGGCAAATAACTTTTATAATAACGCTGACGCTAACGCTTCGTGCAAAATGTATGGCAAGGACAATACCTGCGGAGAGAACTGTCAAGTGACTCACGCCCAGTAATGTCGTTGCCATACATTTTGCACGAAGCGTTAGCGTTAACGTTTACAGAAAAGTCATCATTCTCCTGCCCTTATCCCAATTTATTTGGGGTCGGCGCAACATGTCTTTTTCTTCCATACTCCTCTGTTAGTCGTCATCTCTGTAGTCACCCCCTTTTTACCCATATCCTCTTTCACACAGTCCAACCATATCGTTTCTTTGGCCTTCCCCTACTCTTATAGCCAACCACATCCATACACAAGAATTTCCTCACGGCATTTTCTTCATTCCTCCGCATCACATGCCCATACCACGACAACCGATTTCCACACAACTTTTCAGTCAGCGGTGCCACTTTCAGACTTCCTCTTATATACTCATTCCTAATTCTATGCATGCGCGTAACACCACACATCGCTCTTAGCATTCTCATCTTAGCTACATGCTTTTGTGACCCAACATTCTGAACCATACAAGACAGCAGGTCTGACAATTGTTTTATAAATCTTCCCCTTAAGTTTTAGGGGAATGCGGGAGTCACAGATAGTCCCGGTGACAGAAAAGTATTTTGTCTAAAGGCTCGGATCTGGACGAAATTTGGCACAGAGTTAGATTACACTCTGGGATAACACATAGGCAATATCATTTATAGCGGGGAAAGTACTGATTCCACGCGGGTGAAGCCGCTGGCAGTAGCTAGTAATTTGTAGGTCGTGAGTTCAAACCCAGGTAGGCGCGCTTTACTTTGTGTAAATTATTTCATCACCACTGCTCTCAAAACGGTTAAGGAAAACATCGTGAGGAAACCGGCATGTCCTAGAAGCAAAAATTCGAAGACATGTAACATCCACTAATCCGCATTGGGCCCGGGATTACGGCCCACACCCTCTCACAGAGAGGAGGCCTATGCCCCAGCAGTAGGGACATTAAAAAGCTGAGATGATCATAGTCTGGTTCAAATTATTATTGCGATTATATTTATTCAGCGAGCGATCTTTAAAAGTTCCTCTAAAACAGCTTATTAATGTATTGAAATCTTAATTAAATACCAAAAAATCGCGGCGAACAAGAACAATGGCGGCATTAAAACATAGATCCATCAAGTCACCAACAAGCGCCGACTATCAAGATCCCGGTATGTGTCAGCGAAATCACTGCGGAAGTTTCCCCGCCAGATTTATTCATGACTTGGCCAAATATTTGATTGATTAACGTGTCTAAACCAGTTCGGGCCTTCGATAAACTTGCCGACCACTTCATTTGGCGAAAAAGACTCTTGTTTAAACTTCCTGAAGTGATGCTGCTCTTTTTTTATGGTTCCGTAGCCGAAGGGTAACCAACGGGGCCCTATTACTAAGCCTCCGTTGTCCGTCCGTCCGTCTGTCTATCAGCAGTCTGTATCTCATGATCCGTAATAGGTTGAAATTTTCACTTTTTTTTTTTGTTGCCGCTATATCAACAAAAAACTTTTTACAAAAAAAAAATACATCCGACTTCCATAAATAATACAAAAAAAATGCAAAATAATATTTTAATATCTATTTTTTTTTGTAATTTATTTTTTTATTTTTCACTTTTTAGTTGTTGTACCCCATTCTAAAACTAAATTAATAGTAAAGTTATGCCCGAATTAATAGCCCCAAAAATAGGGAATTTGAACATAGTTGGTGAAACTAGGGTGTATCAGGGTGAACTGTACAAATCTGTATACCCCTTCAGAGCGTATCAGCGTGATGTAATGTTGTGAAATGGTGAAAATAATATACAGACATGCGATTGCAGCAATTCTGGAAGGTTTGCCATCATTTATTGAAGAGTTCCATTGTGTATCTCCGAAGTTCTTTATCAGATCTTCACCAAATTAAAATGGGACCACATGTGAAGCAACAGCTTTCAAATAAAAAAATCTTTAAAATCGGTTTACCTAGTAAAAAGTTATGAGGTAACAAACAAAAATAAAAAAAAAATACAGTCGAATTGAGAACCTCCTCCTTTTTTTGAAGTCGGTTAAAAATAATAAAAATTCTTTAAAAATTAAAGGGGGCTCCCTTTAATTTTTAAAGGAACGCCCTAAAAGAAACGTGCTTTTTTGTTTTTTTTTTTACTCGATCTTAATAATGGCAAGAAGTAGACGCATATAATCTTTCACGATTGTACGGAACCCTTGATGCGCGAGTCCGACTCGCACTTGGCGGCTTTTTTCTTTTTATAGACCAAGAAAACATAAACTCCATTCAATTTCGTTAAAATAACGTTCGAAACGGGAAGAATTATTGCAACGTACATAAAATCGAGCGGGATTCCATTACGCCTGATATATAAGTAATACAATGACGGCTTAATGTTTTTGTTGATAACACTGTTGTTTTTCGAACGGTTTTCATGTTTTTTCTGAGTTATTTGGGAACTGTCAATAATGTCGATAGAATACATTGTCGTCTTGATCGCTTTACTAGGAGCTGTATGATCGGCTTTATTTATTATTTTGTTCGGTCCTCGGTTATGAATCGGCTTGTCTATTTTATTTTTGCCCGTCTGCGCGACGCACGGGAGGGTAATGTGTTTATCAGCCTATGTATGTATGTTTGTTTGGCTTTAGTGACCAAACGGGTGGGCCAATTTTGATAATTCTTACGTCAATTGATTCATCTTACAGCCTGGCCACGGGAACGGGCGACGCGAACGGCGGTTCGTCTGGCGAAGCGTTTATTCGCGCGGCACAGTTTGCAGGCCACGGGCACTAACGTTCGCCGCCGCGACCAGTATAAACTGAGTGCGAAATGTCATTATCAAAGTTTATCTCGCTATAAATTGCTTGGAAAGTAGTAGTTTTTTGATTCAAGATATTATATTTGGAATAGATTGTGGATTTGAATAAGGTTTTTTAAGGATCGGGGTAAAAATGGAGAATTCCACAAGAAGTACGATAAATACAGACTATATCCAGATTTTAGAAGTGAATACTTCTTTAGGCGCATTAGGCATTTTTGAGATGAGAAAACCCTATTGATCACGCGCGATACCGACACCGACGTCAACACCGACGCCAACACCGACGCCAACACCGACACCGACACCGACACTGACACCGACAACGAAACTGATAGTGCTACGCGGTCCGCGTAGCTGATTGAAGTGAAAACTTCTTTAAGGCGCAGTTATACGACTTTTAATAGTTTTTAATTGAACATCACGTCTAAACGAACAGTTTTATTTCTTTGAAAAAAATATATGTTACTCTAGACTATTTTCGTCGTAATTTGATCTGAGAATATTTGATGTTATGTTTTTATAACATAGTGTAATTAATTTTTAAAGTTATGTCTAACTCGGATAAAAAATTGAGAATCACGCAAAAACTATAAAGCGTATTTTTATGAAACCTTCACTCTTTTAAAGATCATTTAATTATTTATAATTTAATCTCAATGTTTAATTTTAATACCTGTTTTTAAGTGTAACAAATTAATAATGCGTCTAATTTCGGACAGCGCTAATTGATGGGCGAGTCCTATTACTGGGTGGACATAAGACGCGTTGCGAGAGCTCAGCGCAGAACACGCAAGTTAACCATTCAAGGTCGTTGGCAGCTAATAGCGCCTTAAGCGCGTTGGACATTTTAGTTCAAGTTTTCACTTCTATCGACACTCCCAGAGTGCCACTCTTTTTTTCAATTATACCCGTATGTGTGTTGAAACCTTTAATTATATTCTTATAAATATACAACCAGAACTGGAGAAAACGGTAAATGCAGTGCTGCAGAAAAATTGGTTTTGACGTTAAAGTATACACTACATACGAAATAATGTATGTAGGTATACAAAATATTTTAAGCTTTAGGGACACATATACATATAAACAATTAAGTTATTTATTTGAATAAGTAATCTAAGTTATATGACATCGACTCGTCGAAAATAAAATTATTTCTAACTTCTTAATAAGCCTGGTTCCTGCACTATATGCCACGGGGCATGCGCCGTTCTGATCCATACAGTCATTTGTTTCAGTCGCCCGCCGCGCCGCCTAACGCTCTTGCGATTCGCTCGGCGAACTTCGCCGGTCGCGCCGCCGGCCGCTACGCGTGGCATGATTAATAAATTTCTATTAATTTGTTTTAGTTATAATAGTTTAGAGATACATTTTTAATGAGTGCGTTATTATCGCTATACAGTGAATAAGAAAAAATGAAAGTCAACGAACTGTATTAAGTGGGGTATCAAAATAAAGGTTTTCAAAAATATAACTCACTATTATGTAGAAAAAAAAATGAATATGATGGCATTAAATCAATAATTGAACTAAAATAACTGCCACTAAATGCATCAGACTGCTTGAAAAGTGACTTGTTTGGAACTTTTTACTTCTTTGTTTACATTCGTTTTTTTTAATATTCAATTTTTTTTAACAGTCTAGTTTCAGCTACGAAAACCAAGTTGTTGTACTTTAATTGAAAACATAACTTCTTATCAGAGACAAAAACGTAAGGACACACTTACATAGACTAGACAAGGGCTAGGCAGATCAGCACCAGGGCCGAGAGTCGACGGCGCGTAGTGTTCCACGCGCGTCTCAAAGAGTTGTCAGCAAAACATGACGGGGCCCATCATGGCCGATGCCTGCCCAGGGGTTGAGGATCAATTCGAAACAGAGTTACCTTACCCCTGGTCATTCAGGGCAGGGAAGGAACAGGGGTGGGTTTTAGTCAGTAAGAGTCTGACACGCCCTCCCGCTCCACCCTAGATCGGGAGATGTCATTGGATGATTTCCCACCCCACAAAAAAAAGGGCTAGGCAGAGGTGCACACTGTTACTAGTCTCCTTCGGGATGTGCTCTAATAGGGTTTGCCTAAGGTTAGTAAGGTAAGAACACACACACACTCAAAAAATGATACTGTGAGTGTAGAGACATAGAGGAGGGTGTACTTAGACCACAAACAGTTAATTAAATTAAAAATTTAAATAACCTGCAACGCTTAAAAGAAAAGAGAACATTTATAAAACACAAAAGATCTTGAACCGGTTGAACCGATTTTGATAAAACATGTCTAAGAACCATCGCTAGAAAACCTGCTTTCAGATTAAAAAAAACTGCATTTAAATCGGTTTACCAGATTAAGAGCTACTGTTCTAGACAGACAGACACACACACATAGTGGTCAAACTTATAACACACTTTTTGCGTCGGGGGTTAAAAATAAAATGAAAATAAAAACTGTATTAAATGCTGATTTTAATAAACGCGATAGATAATAAAATATATAAAGGAACTCAAACGTTAGAGAGTTCCAAAGAAAAGTTGTTGCTTTTTAGGATTCTTGGTAAATTGCTTGGCGTAGAAGGGAAGTTTGCGAGATGAATCTTTAGGTTGGAGCAAAAAAGATCTCCGCTCACTCAACGTCTGCGAACTTATATTAGCAAGGAAATTATTACGAATCGTCTCGGTTATTGCGTTGAGATTCTGAATATTTTGTCGCTCTCGAATAATGGACCAACGAAATATTTACCGTACCTACTTACATATACTTAACCATTTTATATAATTTACCTCCTGTGTATGTATTCATCATCATCATTTCAGCCGAAAGACGTCCACTGCTGGACATATCCAGCCGCAACGAGAAGAGAAAACAGTAATGAGACGACCGTCGTCACCCCCTATATGGGCATCAACTGCTCGCCTCAAAAGTCGTAAAAACTTCCTTAGATATACGACCTCCTTGGAAGGTGGCGGGCCAGACGTGATCTGCGAACTGTGGAGGAACAGACATCCCACCATCCACACTTTTTTTTTTTTTTTTTTTTTTTTTTTTTTTTTTTTTTTTTTTTTTTTTTTTCGTTTATTTTCAATACAGTAAAAATATTACATAAAAATACAAAAATTATCACTTGTCTAAAACCTAAAGGGTTTATGTGACAAAGTGGAGGAAGCAAGCTCGCTCACAACATGTTACTTTAAATATACGAGTAGGTAGGTAAAAACTTATAACTTAAGATGTGATGTCACCAGCAGTGTAATATTTTTTTAAGGTTAACTTACATTTATTATACGTACTAGTGACAATATTTGACTGCACAATATTAGGAATTTTATTCAGGGTATCAGGTAATAAATAATTCCACGTTCTCATGCCATATACATTTACAGTTTTAGGTAGTTTATATGTTGGCAAGTAATCAAGATCACGTAACCATTTTGGTCTACTGTTTAAAGCTAGGGAGCTTATATTATTAAATTTATCCAAGATAATTGCCGACCTGAATTTATCAAAGACTGAAATAATTTTACAATATTTAAATAATCCGTACTCGTCATCTTTATATTTAAGTTTAATATTCTTTGGCACAATAGTCTTGAGTATACTTAGTTGTAGTCTATATATTTTATCAACATAAGTTTTGTAGGCACGTCCGTAACTAGTTAGCCCATAGCTTATGACTGAATCCGCCAGAGCGAGATACAGCATGCGTAGCGTCTGGAAGGGAAGTTTATATTTGAGGATAGCCAACTTGGCGTTAATAGATCTTAGTTTGTTACATACACTTTCAATGTGTGGTCCCCAATTCAAGTGCTTGTCTATAATGAGTCCGAGATAGGTGTGCCGGTCGACAGCCTCTAGCGTAGGACACGCACACATGTGTGCAGTAAGCCCGCGATGCAGGCACTGGTGGTCATGCATGGTTACCTTAGGTACATATTTAATCTTCATATAAGGAGAGTGTATATGGATAATCTTTGTTTTACTAGCGTTGATAACCAGGCCTGCATCGTGTGCCCACTTACACAGGTCATCAAATAAACGTTGCATAGCTGTTTGAGCCTCAATTATGCTTTTATGATGGGTTACCAAACACGTGTCATCGGCAAACTGGTATACAGAGTCTTCCGGAATAACGTTACACATGTCATTAACATATAGTAAATACTCAATTGGGCCAATTATTGAACCTTGGGCCGTGCCCATTTTAGTAGGTATTTTTTCACTATGACAAGTGCCCAAACGAACTACAGTATGACGATTTTTATGGTAATTTTTAAACCATTTCAAAAGAGGACCCCGTATACCACTTTTTTCAAGTCTACTGAATAATGTTTTATACTGCAGAGTATCAAATGCTTTGCTAAAGTCGATGAGGGCAACAAGCACCTGTTCGCGAGCGCCCAGATGCTTGTTGACCTCATCAGAAAAAGCAGACAAAAGTTGCGAGGTGTTACGACCTTTCTGGAACCCAAACTGTTTGTTATTTATGATATTATTGCTAGACAAAAAAGTATTAATTTCATTACCTAAATACCTTTCCACTATTTTGTCTATGCTAGGTAGGATAGTAATAGGCCTATAGTTATTTATATCATTGTGGGGACCTTTCTTATGTATGGGTCTAATTATGCCAGTCTTTAATTCATCAGGATAGGATGACGAGGAAATACATAGGTTTATTAGATGAGTAATGACAGGTGTTATTTCGGAATTTATACACTGTAGGTCACTAACTCGAATGCTATCTATACCAGGACTTTTTTTCTTATTCAAATGATTAATTATTTTAAAAACTAATTTATCGTTGACTTTTGTAAACCTCATAGACACCCTAGACACTTTTTGGGAGGAAGTGTCTTGCAGTAGAGGTACCTCACACTTTTTACAAATTTTGTTGATGTTTTCTTCAAAACCACGAGCAAATTTATTACTTAAGGAACTAAAGTCTTCATTAAAATGCTTTTTAATTACGTCATCCACTGCATTACACATCCTCCCACATATATTGTTAATTATTTGCCATATTTTTCTAGTATTTCTAAAGTTATCTGACACCTCTTTTCTAATTGAGTCATTTTTAATTTTAGATATATATTTATTTGTTTTATTTCTGTACATGTTATATAATAGTCTATTATAGACATTATTTTCGTCTTGTTTCCATATATTAAATAACTTGACCTTTTTGTTACACATGTGTCGCATTCTATCATTAATCCAAGTGCTAACATGCCTTTTGCCTAAATTAATTTTGGTTTGTATTTTACATTTTTCATATATTTCGCTAAAATTGGTTGTAATAAATCTTAACACTTCAGTAGGAGTTTTAAAATCTAGCGCAGTCCTCCAATTTATACTACGCAACTCATCTCGTAACTTATCATTATCTAGCTTAGTTATAATCTTAGAATGATTGCCTGTAGGCCGCGTATTGTGAACAAGCGATATACCCGTTATATAATGGTCGGCTATTTTATAGTTAATTACTGATGAGAACACCTTACAATTAATTAGGCGTGCAAAAATGTGATCAATACAGGACTTACTTAGTGAATTACCTCTTTTTTCGACGCGCGTGTGCTGGGTAATTCCACATTCAAGACCATTTTCACTCATAAAATTTAAATATGCTGTCCGTACAGGTGTTATATGCTTAAGATTAATGTTTATATCCCCTAATAAAACATAATTGCATGTACGTGGGTATAAACTAATGACACTTGAAAGTTCCTTTATAAAAGATGTTTTGTTCAACTCGGGCGGCCGGTACACTGCACATACACATAGTTTTAATCCATAATTCGTATCAATCTCTCCGGTTATGCACTCATAGAAACTTGTATTCGTAGGTGTTCGCTTAAAACTAAGACTATTATGCACAAACATAATTATACCGCCTCCTTTGCGATAACGACGAAGTTGCGAGTACATGATGTAGTCCGGGAGTTGACTTCATCACTCCGGTAGAACATCTGCGGCCTGGACAGGAACTGAACCAATATGGAAATCTCTGTACCGATTGCGGACCCAGGTTGGTCGCTGTAAAAATAATTTGGGCAAATATGGTAATCTTGACTCATCCTAAACCCAGTGCCAGTGTGGAGCCCCTTCACAGGAAATGCGTCACCTCGTTGCCTGCCCAGCATACACACCCACCTGCACATTGAAGGATTTAAGCAAAGCTAATGATAAAGCTATCCAGGTGGTAACACACTGGTCGGACAAAATTTCAGTCAATATCGACACGAAACGATGAAGAAGAATAGGACTCCTCCAAGTTTCGCCACTTGGAGTTTCTGGCGGCATTTTTTCGAGTAAAGTTGAATGGCAGTTTTAATTATTCGTAAATTGATTCCCAGTGAATATTGTGATGTCATATTGGTGTAGTGTTGTGTCTACGTACGATTACGACTTTATAATCAGTTGTAGGTTTGAAGGTCAGTGAAATTAATGTTTATTGAGGTCTAAATAATGACGTATTGTTTCGCTATTGAGAGTGGTTGCTACGCTATACACAGTGTTTCAATATTTAGGATAACAATGTAAACGAAACGATCATTAGCACTTTCTACGTTCTAAGTAGTGTTTCGTTAAATAGAAGTTCGCAATATAGAGTTTACACTATATATCATAACTTTCAAATCCCTATAAAGTATCAGATACTGAAGGTTTACTCTCTAAGGAAAACAAACTTATTAGACAGCTTGTGTGCAACATTCTGAAATAGAACTAAATAAGTAAATCTGTAAGTAATGTGCTCCTTTGAAGTTGCTATCGATCATCTGCTGAAAGTTATCTGAAACTTACCTACCTGTGAGAAAATATCGGGTTTCATATTAGAGGGTACTTTATCTATGTCAGTGGCTCCCAATCTTTTAATGAACGGGGACCGCTTTGGTTTCTTTGTTGTTTGCAGGGACCAGAACTCCAGAAGAAAACTTAAAAATTTAATTAAAAAAAAAAAACATATCTTGAAATCAAAATTTGCAGCACACCTATTTTTTAAAATCAAAAGTAAAGAGCATTGTCATAGAAGACAAAACGTTTATGATAAAAACTTAAAATCAGTATGCATCAATGTTGCTTTTCAGGTGGCAAAATATGTTTGTGGACCTTTTGCGAACCATTTTTTAGCCCTTGCGGACTACCAGTGGTCCGCAGGCCACAGGTTGGGAGTCGACGATCAATGTAATAATGCTTGTATATAATGGGTAGCTACTTTATCCTGAAACCTTACCAAGCAGAGATTTACATTACACTACTGTAGCTAAACAAACACACTTTGAAATTAGAACAGTACTAAATGTCCGATGATTAAAAACAAAAACAATATACGAGTATTACCTATGTGTTCGATTTTGAATTATATGCGGTCACTTGAGTGAAGATCGAAATTCAAAATGATGTTCACCGATTTACCAACAACAGCTGTTGCGTTTGATCATGGGAATAAATAAGGGCATTAAAAAAAAAAAAAAACCCTGGCACCTGAGTTTTTGGCGGGATTTTTTCGAATGAAGTTCAATGGCTTTTTTAATTATTTAGAAATTGATTCCTAGTGGCGAATGTGATGTAAAACTAGTGTAGTTTTGTATCTCAAGTGTCTACGCAACTAGAAAATATGTGGAATCATTGAAACTGGTGCGATCTCGGTAAAATTAAGCTGAGAATTTCACTGTAGTATTGACTACCTCAGCAAAACTTGCCGAGATTTGCTGCCAAATACTGCAACAAGATTAGAATGAAAGTGACAGTATTCTGTATGAAAGAACTAAATAATTTCTACTTGACACTGGCTAAATGCACAAACCAAAATTAAAAAAATAAAAATAAAGTAGTGCGTTTTAACATGGCAATAATAAAATAACCCACGCACCTACATTTGAGATTCTTAATTTAAAAAAACGGAAATAACGATTTAAAGTCTTCCTTTTTTTTTTTGGATCTTTTTGTTTAGATCCAAAAAAAAAATATTAAAATTAAAAGTAAAAACTTTTAATTTAGTTTTCGTAATTGACATGCTAAACCGAAATAACTCTATCGCCCGCTGAAATTTCAATCTTGGACTAATCACTTCAAAATTCGAACGGTGTCAATTTAGAATCCTTTGATTTCTATAAAAATTTCATCAGGTTTAGATTTTTTTTGTTATAGTCATTGCGGGGAAATTTGATTGCCCGCTCGTCCATTATTTGTCCAACCGGCATGTATACATACTAACATAGTTATTAAAGTTAATGTTTACTAACAAATTATGGAATTCCTGAAATAAAATGATTGTTATTATTATTATAAACAGTTTGATGTGAAATGCTTAGAGTAGGTATTTATGAAAAATGTTTTGCACACTTGTTCTTTTTTTAAATCGAATAAAGAAGTAATTGATCGATTGAGTTTAGGTGCGTTTTCGCTCTACGGTGGTTCGCATAACATATTTGACTAATGTATGATTTATGATATATTGCCAGTCTCTCGTGATCTCCTATTTTATAATATTGCTGCATTATGTACTCTCTTTGCACATGAGTTGTACGCTCTTTGCTCATCTTTTCACCATTTGAGTGTGCACTTTCAAGATTTGCCAACCAGACCATTTATGTTTTCAAATGTCTTTCAATAAAGTGCTCCGAAGGCATTCCTAGTATCGCTCGCTTCCTGCAATTCTACTGAAGGTTATCGGTGGCGTTTGACGTGTGTTGTCAGTGGTCGGGATGAAAGTGATACGGAGTCAAGCGCTCGTTGGAAATGTCGCTTTATGGGGTTGAATTTTAGAGATATTTCTTGTATAATGATAGTTTCTATTAAAGTTATGTTTTGTGGGTGATGAGATTTTTAGGTGTATAGGTAAGCTTAAATTGAAACCCTGTTCATATACACTAACGTAAGTGACTTGGTAACGCGTTTCAAGGCTTGCCCCTCGTACAAATTCGGAGAAAAGCACAGAACAGAGAATACAGCAACAGTTCTTAATATTGTAACGTTGACTGTATTACGAGACCATTTGAGAATGTGGTTGAAATTTCGAGACACACCACCTCGTTCGAGAACTTTCACTATGGTACTGCGTAGAAGTTCAAGGATGTTTCTAGAACATTCCACTAAAGGCAATTTTGGCAATGTTCTGGAAACTTCTATTATGACTGGTCGATGTATAAATAGCCCGGGCGGGCCGGGAGTGACTCACTGCTACCAACCATGTCAACCATCACGCCGAGAGCTGAACAGTTTGGGTTTAGGGCGGAGCATAGCATGACGCTCCAGCTGTCGAGGGTACTGCACCTGCTGTCATCAGCGATGAACAAGTAGTATTCCTCGACATGTAGAAGGCCTTCGACCGCGTGTGGCTCGACGGCCTGATTTATAAGCTGGCCACGTCCGACACGCCTCGTCGCATAGTAAAAGTGATTCAATCCTTTCTATCCAACAGGACTTTCCGGGTGGTCGACGGCGCACTGTCCGCCCCCCGCCCCATCATGACGGGCGTGCCCCAGGGCAGCTGCGTGTCGCCGGCGTGTTACACACGTTACACCGACGACATCCCCAGGACGCCAGACTCGACGCTCGCGCTGTATGCCTACGACACCGCGTACTTACATCACCATCTCTATGAACGCAAAGTACGTGGCCGTCAAGATGCAGCGCGCACTGGACCTACTCCCCGATTGGTTAGCCAAATGGAGACTGTCGGTTAACGTAGGTAAGACGCAGGTGATGATAACCGTCTCTGCGCCTGCCCCACCACCCCTCAAACTTTTAGGTGTCGACGTCGATTGGGCGCCCCGGGCCAAATACCTGGGTGTGAACATCGACCGCCGACTCACGATGGGACGGCACGTCCACAAGGTCACCGCACAAGGTAAGACAGTCCGTCACCTGCTCAAACCAGTGCTCTCATCCCGACTCTAAGAACACATCAAGCTGGGCGTGTACAAAACCTACATCCGGCCGATACTAACGTACGCTGCCCCCGCCTGGTTCGCCCTCACTGCAGAAAGAAGCCGCAATAAGCAACGTGCGCACCAACACTTAACGCTGCGCACTATACTGGACGCCTCGTACTGTGTGAGGAACGACGTCATACAGCGTGACACCGGGATTGAGATGAATGTTCGCGTGTGCCGACGCAAGCGCCTGGCCTTACGTCAAGCAGCTGGCGCCCTGGCATGCGCGCCCCCCCCGACGCGAAACGCCTGCCCCGCGACCTGTTGGTGGATGACGACGCTCCCATCCCCCCCCCCCCTACCGGACTGACGCGGCCGCTGCCACCAACACGCGGCCTAGCCACACAATAAGACTCCACAATCACAACATACACCCGTTGCGTGGCGTGGACTAAGTTAATATAGACATTTCACGCAACGAAATCAGACATACCTACACGACTCCATACTCAGGTGTACTCACGGGCTGCGCAGCACAGCTGCATACATGGGCGACACACACACACACACACACACTAACGGCTCTGCGGTCCGGGTCGCGACCGGCTAGCTCTGGAAACGGGACGGACGGGAGCCATACACCCTTATACTGCAGGTTTGTAATAAAGTCGGCAGCTTGTCGCTGGTCGTCATCCGCCGGGCCTCCCCCGGGCAACTGGGGGTCTCACCTGGCGGTGATGGACCGCCGAGCTGTCGTGAAGATGCGGCGCTGCGAGGCAGTGCCGCCTATGAACCTGTAGTAAAACGATGCATAATACACATGGGGGGCGTGCTATGAGAATTCTGGCAGGCGTTAACCTAGCCAGTTTCTTGTAGGCACTTACCCCAAAACCTCTACGCCTAGGGAAGGCCGAGGTATAGACCCCGCAGCCAAAGGGCTTAGCCCTGAAGCGGCCTGCTACGTTCCCTTGCGGGAACCTAGCGTAGACCCGCACGAGTGCCTCAGTCTGTTTTTGACTACAGATGCGAATGCAAACGGTTACGAAGAAAATAGTGATCATTAGAGAATTAGTGTTTGTGTAAATAAATTGTTTGAGTTAATAAAGGATATTTGGCTAATTAATCGGTGTAAATTAATATATCATATCCAGCTCGTAACAATATTTCATATTGGTAAGAGCAACTATTAATCCCTGCGCGCCCAAGTGCGTCAAACGTAGCAGTAACCGTCAACGCCTAGGCTATTTCCCGCCATTGGCATGTCTTACGATTCTGCTCACAAACAACCGACTTCCAAAAAAAAAAATACACTAAAAATTTAAAAATAACTTTAATTTCGGAAGTCGGTGTTTGTATTTTATTTCTTCGATATTTATCACCGACTTCCGAAATTAAAGTTATTTTTAAATTTTTAGTGTATTTTTTTTTTTGTAAAAAAGATGTTTATTTTTCGCTTTTTAGTTGCTATACCCCAGAACTAAAAACCCCAATAACATGGAACGTGAAATTTAAACATTTTGAGAACACAAAAACGTCATCAAGATATGCGTATGTTTCGTTTTTGTTCAGTTTCTCAAAAAGCGCTAAAGCAATTTCGATAAAATTTATATGGGACCAACTCGGGAGGAATATATAAAGAATTTTGAAAATCGGTCCACAACTGACGGAGAAATGCGCGGACATACATAAAAAAAAAACATACATACAGTCGAACATAGACCCTCCTCCTTTTTCGAAAGTCGGTTAAAAATAGTTTGCTGATGTTTCTATTGGCGCGAGGCACTTAAGGCCCTACTAACGGCCAAGTGGCGCCCTCATTGAATAAAAAATCGTAGCATAGCATAGAAAATAAATATTAAAGAATCCAACGTCATTGTTACAAAGAGAATAAAGTATTTTTACGTTGTTAAAACAGGTCTCAGAATGTTTCGTATCCAAAATAGTAGGCAAAAGTATGGTTGCGAGGGTTATCGAGAGGCAAAAAGTAGGGTTGTGAGGGTTATCGAGAGGCAAAAAGTAGGGTTGCGAGGGTTATCGAGAGGCAAAAAGTAGGGTTGCGAGGGTTATCGAGAGGCAAAAAGTAGGGTTGCGAGGGTTATCGAGAGGCAAAAAGTAGGGTTGCGAGGGTTATCGAGAGGCAAAAAGTAGGGTTGCGAGGGTTATCGAGAGGCAAAAAGTAGGGTTGCGAGGGTTATCGAGAGGCAAAAAGCAACTGAAAGAACACGGGTGGGTTTTAGTCAATATGAGTCGAATCAAAGTCTTACTACACAGTAAAGGAGTTCTTAGATGATAAATCGATTCCAAAATAATTTCTTTTTCTCTCTCTTTTTAACCGACTTCGAAAAAGGAGGAGGTTATCAATTCGGATGTTTGTATTTTTTTTTTTTTTTTTTTTTTTTTTTTTTTTTTTTTTTTTTTTTATGTATGTTCGGGCATAACTCCGTCATATATTGACGGATTTGCAAAATTCTTTTTTTGTTCGAAAGGGGTTTATTCCGAAATGGTCCCATTTAAATTTAAAAAAGATCTGATTATGGGTTTCGGAGACAGACAACGGAACTCTTCAAAAATTGACGGCAAATCAACCGCGATTGCTGCTATCGTATGTCTATGAATTGTCAACACAGTTTAATGGGGAACCACAACTAAAAAGTGAAAAATAAAAACTTTTTTTAAAAAAAAATAGAACCGACTTCCAAAAAAAGTGCAAAATAACTTTAATTTCGGAAGTCGGTGTCAAAAAACACAGACACAAAACAGGAACACCGACTTCCGAAATTAAAGTTATTTTGCAGTTTTTTTGGAAGTCGGTTCTATTTTTTTGTAAAAAAAGTTTTTATTCACCAAACATTTTGTAGCAAAATTGAAAACCCAATATAAATATAAATAATATAAGAATACGAAGAATAATTTAACCTGTGAAGCCCCGCAACTCACTGGTGAGTCGGACAAAAAAAAAAAAAAAATTAAAGAGAAAAAAAAAAAAAAAAATCGGCTGTCAACCCGGGTTGTCGTCGGGGTTCAATTTGACAACCCGGATTTGGCCGCAGGGCTTCACAGGGTCTCTATTGTCGGAATGATATAATACGCAATGCCAAAAAAGTTTATTATACTCGTACTTACTCTAGTGAAGTCGAACTAAAGAGAAGTATAATTTTATTTTAACAAATTATAATATACGTATTAATTTCAATACACCTAGTTATACACATACTATCATTAGTATGTGTGGCCGCTAGTTATACACATACTATCATTAGTATGTGTATAACTGTCATCAGTTAGCTATCATAAATACCTGCGGTCACGACATCTTTTTAACATGCCATCACACAACCAACCTTATTACTTTACTAATTTTTAAATTTTTTACTAATTTATGAATAAGAAGAATACTTTAACAATAATATAAGAATTTCTTAATAATTACTTACAATTAATAGCAATTTAATATACCTATATACGCAAAACTTATATAATTATATATATAAAATTATACACTCAATAAACCACAACTAATAATTTATATTGCTTAATTGAATAACTACTTAGCCCTCTTCCTCTCTTCTACTTTGCTGTGCCCGACAGGGTCCATATTGATATTTTATTATGTTATACCACCTATTTAACACATATGGAATGCAATAAAGTATTGAGTATTGAGTCACACGCTCTAGATGGAGTGGAAGAAGAATCTTATGATTTCCCACCCTAAAGAAAAGTTTCTAGAATGAAAATTGCTTTCACAAGTCTCTGTTTAGAATAGGGTCGGTGATTATAAAAAATCTATGTATTTTGTCCGTCAGTTAGTTATATCAAAAAAATATACGTCACGTATTTTTTGCTTTTGTCCCGTAAACAAAAAATGAAGACATTAAAGTGCGTTGAAATTTCACATGACGGCACATCGAACTTTGATGCTTTTTATCTCTGTCATTTTGTATTGAATTGATAAAGCAAAATTTACGTGTCCAATATTTTTTGATAATAATCTAGCTGGTGGACTAAATAGTTTTTTTAGGGTACCCAAAGGGTAACCAACGGGACCCTATTACTAAGACTCCGCTGTCCTTCTGCCTGTCAGCGGGCTAGTACCTCATGATCCTTAACCCGTCAGGCCCCTGCGTCGACGAGGGGCGACAGCTATCAACACTGTTGCCCCGCACCCGGTGCACTCCGGCAGTGCTGATCCGGCGGTCCGCCGGAGCACCACTGCCGGATCAGCACTGCCCGATCAGCACTGCCGGAGTAAAATCGTTCCTTATTAGTAATAATAGAGTTTTAAAGCGCGCGAAACTCCCGCCGCTTATGGCGAGGCGGGGCCCGGCCAGGCGGGGGATTACTGTCGCCTCTCGTAAACGCAGGGTCCTGAAGTGTTAATAGGTAGACAGTTGAAATTTTCACAGAATATGTATTTCTGTTGCCGCTGTAACATCAAATAATAAAATTCGTACGGAACCCTTCGTGTGGGAGTTTTTTGCCCAGTTATCCTGCGTTTTAGCTGATGTGATTGGTTAAATGAATATTCAACACCCAATCGTATTACTGGACTTTCGTCACTTCCAGATAGGGGGTTACTTTACTTACATATATAATTACGTGAAGGAAAGATTAACATGTTTTTTCAAAATTCGGATGAAATTATCAGTGAAAAGAAAAATGTACTACTATAGGCGAGTCTTAATACGTCCGGGCGAGGAGTGACCACATCTCTTGCTCACGTCCTCGATACCCGGCTTAGCCAAATCCCACTAATACATTATTTTTATACCTACCCCCGCGACGGCTATTAACCAATGTTTACGCTAACGATCACGTAATATTATGTTATGTTATATAATATTACGTTTTATAAAGCTTAAAGTTACTTAAGTTGATTTTACAAAAAAATATACAACCGACAAGCACGAACGAAAAGAACTTTAATTTCGGAAGTCGGTAATTGTGTTTTGTTGCTTCGTTTTTTGACACCAAGTTCCGAAATGAAAGGAAGAAATTTTTGGAAGTCGGTTATATTTTTTGTAATTTTTTTTTTAAATTTTTAGTAGTACTCCAGAACTAAAACTTAATATTAAATTTATACTCGAATTGACAACATGGAATTTGGACATAATCGGAGCAAATCAAAACGTCATCTCTGCATACATATTTTTTGATTTTTCAAAAAGCATTCCATTAATTTCGATAAAATTTATATGGGACCACCTCTGAAGTGTGATCTACCAAACAAATCAAAATCTATTCACTAGTGGCTGAGTAATCGCGTAGTAAACATACAAAATAAAAATAAAAAAAACGTAAAGTTGAATTGAGAACCTCCTCCTTTTTAAAACGGTTAAAAATATAATTGGCAAAGAGGTTTGGATGGGTCCAATGCTGCAAAAATATTTAAAGGACCATGTAACAGCACGATTAATTAAAATTATTAGAAAATATTATTAGATTAAAACTTATTCCGTGAGTGGAGGTCACGAATAACCAGACTTTTCTTACCTATATTAATCATGTGAGGTTGTATTCATAGTTTAAAACATTTGCTGAAGTTCTATAAGTACTCCATTTGTTTAGGTTTTTTTTTACTACTGATAGGCGTTTGACCACTATCTCACCTGATGGTAAGCGATGATGTGGTCGAAGATGGAGCACGCTTGCCAAGAAGTAACCTATTCACTCTTGGCTAAACAGTAGTTGTAGCTATCAGGAAACACAGACTCAGGCAGGGAGTTCCACTACCTAGCTGTACGCACAATGAGTGTTCTCAAAACGTTTTGTGCTTGTGTATATTTAATTAATGATAAATTTAGCATTATCTAATTCTTCGTTTTTTGAAAAGGTTTGGAAATATAAGAGCACAACTTTGGCGTAGTACGACAACTGAAGTACTCGTAACAAGTATTGTGTTTAGTGAGACAGTTTTGACGCTAGTGTCATTCTTTTTGTTTTATTTTAGTTCGAGTAACCTATACAAATGGACTAAGCATACTGTTAACAATTATTTTGGAACCACCAACTCAATAACTTTGTATCAACATTTAATTCTGTCTATTATTCCGGGTGGAAATTCAATGGAAAGGTCTCTGAAAAACCAGGTTTTAATGGGCAAATAATAGGCATTTCAGATGTATAGAATCAAAATACTGTCATTGTCGAGGTTCCCTCCGAATTTCAACCCAAAATATAATCAAGCCGAATTTAATTTGCCACGATTTTGGCTACATTATCCTGGCATACATGATTTAGTCACAAGTAGCGTAAGCTTTGTTGCTGCTTGTATTAATTAGCAACAGGACAATAGTGCAGTATGCTCTGATTTGATCTATTGTCCAGCAATCAACACTACGGTTATATACATAGGGTTGCCATCATTGTTGGGAACTAATACGGGACTTCATCATTCTCCTGCCCTTATCCCAATTTATTTGGGGTCGGCGCAACATGTCTTTTTCTTCCATACTCCTCTATTAGTCGTCATCTCTGTAGTCACCCCTTTTTACCCATGTCCTCTTTCACACAGTCCAACCATCGTTTCTTTGGCCGTCCCCTACTCTTATAGCCATCCACATACATACACAAGACTTTCCTCACGACATTTTCTTTATTTCTCCGCATCACATGCCCATACCACGACAACCGATTTCCACACAACTTTTCAGTCAGTGGTAACTGATACGGGACTTATTAGTGCCAAATTAATAAAAACTGAAAATGAGGTTAGTAACGGTTCATTATAATAAAAAATCTATGATAAACAATAACAGAAAAAAAAATCACTCCAATCATGATGAATTAATAGAAAACCAGTTCAATTTAATTATTACTGTTTAATTTTAAAATTATTACTGTTGAAAAGAAAAGAAGTTTTTGGTTTTTGACATATATTCGTGAAATTGGACTCAAGTCATTTTGAAGTTACTAAGGCAAATCAGAATTACTTCAACTGTGGCAGTCAATAATCTATTTCTTTCGACCGTTCATTGGGCTGTCATAAAAGAAAATATTTTGTTGTGGGCGGAAATCGCAAATTCATTATTCACATAGCTTTAATTGACATGATTTTTGACAAACTGGACGCGATACTTAAATACGGTGACAATCCCGTATATACGGGATGTATGGAAACCCTAGTATATATAGGTACTCGTATATATATTAATGATTGTTTGTGAATGTTCCATTTGATTGACAACGCTAACTTCGCCCATGGCGACTATTCGTTGATCGTATTAACGTACAAGCCGATTAGAACGTTAGGTAGGATTATGGGATACTGGCTTTTGCTTGCGGTTTTGTCCGTATGGAATTTTTTTTTTTTTTTGAATTGTGCCCAGAAAATGTATAATTTAGCGAGCATGCAGTCACTGATTGTATTTACATAGAAGAGACTGAACTCTCGAAAACTACAATGCAGTCAAGTTAAGACAGTCAAACGGAACAATCAGTAAATCTGCTTAAATGTGTATGGAACAAACACTTAAGACACTTTTACCTGGAAGTCCTGGAACCCAGCTGTTACGCGTATTTAAACGTATATCTCGTCTGAGGACGAAAACAGGATAAGACTAGGGTAGTTATTTGGAAAAATACCAGGAATCACTTACCAAAGAGATTGGCATTTGTGTGAAGAGGACGATTAAATACATCGCAGACTACTTAAGAAATTAATTAAATATATATACGGCTCACTTAGCGTTTTGGATGAAGTAATTAGATTGAATCGTGTAAGCATTTAAAAGCCCTAGTTTTTATATCTGTTCCTTTCAATCAAAGTCAATCAATTTGTTTGAAACGTGTCATTTATTCTGCTAATGTTGCGTATATTAGCAGAATACATATACATTAGCACAACAAAATTATAAATCATTGTGGTGAATTTCTGAAGGCTGTTTCGGACCTGGAGAGCAGTAAAATGTCGATTTTTTAGCATAGTGCTCACGATTCATCGTGAGCAAGCACAACTACATAGTTGCGCAACTTGGCCTGCCATTTCCTGGTCTTCTGATGTTCATGCCGGTCTCTTTAAAAATAGCAGCTCATAACTAACCCACTGCAGAGCGTATGCCACACTTAATTAAGGCGTTATTGTAATATCAGGGAGTAGAAGTAAGTCCTGGGGCCCCACCATGATATCTTTAAATCATCATAAGTCTGGTGTGAGAAAGGAATAGTACTTTACGGCCGCTATAGCTTCGTCTCTCTCTCACACCAGAATTATGATGATTTTAACACGTCATGGTAGGCCCCAGGACTTACTTCTATTGTTACGTAAGGAGCATACGTGGGATAAACAAATGACAACACGTACCTCGGTCAACTTTAAAATACATCTATTTTTTATATTTAGTGAAAGGGTGTGGGTTGGTTTGCAGTCGCTATTTTTAATTTTCCCCGGGTGATAGCACGCTACTGCCCTGACTCAGCCTTGGTGTCTCGGGGAAGCCACGTTGCGTTTGCCCCGGAGGTGTTGGCCGGCAGGTGGCGGCGCCGGCTCGCAGGGTCGACAGGAGCCAGGATGATCGGCCGGCAGGTGGTCTAGCCGGCTCGGAGACGGCCTGCTGAGGCCAAGCGGGTAATTAAGCACCCGGCGTGGAGCGGGCCGCCGTGATGAGTGGCCTAGTGGCCACGCCACGAGGCACTACGGCAGGATGGCCACGATGGAGGACGATGTAGTTTGCTCAGAGCGTAGGGCTCCAAGTCCTCTCCCTCCATTTTCAGAATTTGGGAAGCCGGGTCAGGAAATCTGGATCTGGGAATCTGGAGCTGGTAACCCGGATCTGGGACCCTGGGAACAATGTCCAGCGTGTCAATGATGGATGATAAGCTTCTCCGCTGATTTTGACACCTAGGCATGAGCAAAGCGGCAGTACGTGCGCTAACAAGTGTGGTTGTCAAAATCAGACGGAGTTTACAAAGGTGAGGTGGAAAAGCATGAAAACATGCACATTCGAGCGCAGCAGCAGCCACGCGCAAGTCAGTATGTGCATAGCTAAGGCCTCGTAAAGCTAATCACGCGAAAGGCGTGATTACAATATGCGACAGATCTTTTGTAGGTTATGAGACTTGATTATACAATGCTAAGAAAAGAAATTAGGAAAGACATGTTCTGGAAAGAATTTATACACAAGATTAGGAACACAGAATGCACAAAGCTACCTGTATGCTGTTCAAACACTCACCCAATTACAGGGGTTGAAGAACACGTAATTAAGTTGGCAAATATTTGCCAATGCAAACGTGCAACTGCTAGGATTTGGCGATCGGTTCACGGCTCAAGGATGTTCTACAGAACAAAGCGAGTCCACCGCCAACAGCTGGATTCAGATGAAAAAGGAACCACGTTGACGTGTTAGGGTTTTTATATCTACGCCGTCATTGACAGATGTCATAGAATCCAAAGACAATAGTGTTGTCAGTTAACTGAAATTGTCTATGATTACCAAAACCGTTATAGTGGCTTTTGGTCTCTGGATTTATTCCGTATGTTTATGTTTTTATTAAGATTGTAACGCCACTACGTTACACTATATCAACTGCAAAGTCCTCGCATTACGGTAGGAAGGTACTTATTCGCATTTGAACCTGCGATCTCAAGCATGAGCGTGAAAGCTTTAACCACTGATCCATCACAACATTAGTATGCAATTCTTGTTCTGTTTTCTATATCTAGATACTTGGAAAATTATAACTTTTTCTAATAACCATAGATCCTCATTTGAGACAAGTTAATCCTATAATTTTGCACTGCTTAATAACTCAGCTGAGTTTTGGTATACGAGTATCCTTGGCTAAGACAAGACCACTTCACTTCCCGGGCTTGTAATAAGACACGACTAAGAGATTACGTCGGCATGATGGATAGCAGTCATTTAATAGCAGCTTTTCATCCCACATACATTGTAAAACTCAACTTAGAAGAAGATTTTAGTAAGAAAATGGGTTTTTCAGTGGTATAGATTTTTTTTGAGTGTGTGAGTTCATTAGATGACTTCTCTCGCTTTGGGTGGAGCGGGAGAGCGTGTTAGACTCTTACTGACTAAAAACCCACCCGTGTCCCTTTAGTTGCCTTTGCCAGGGGCGTGGTGACTCTTTGGAACAATCCCGCGACCCTCAGTGGTATAATAAAAATAATAAATAATAATAAGGCGCCTATCGTTAGGAGATTCCTCTCTCAGGAGCCCTGACCACCGGTAGCTTGGACCCTATCCCGATACCAGTGGGCTACTATTTTTATATTTTTAAATGATTTTTTAACTTTTTTATTTAAATATTTGAAAATATAAACAACATGTAAATGCAAATAAATATTAAAGACATGTACAACGATGTTCAAACTAGCATTAGAAGCCCAGCCAGCCGGTCTATCTGACAGCTTTAACATAAAAGTTGGCGTCCATCAAGGTAGTGCACTGAGTCCTTTGTTAATTAACATGGTCATGAATTACCTAACGCGAAAAATCCAAAAACCAACTCCATGGAATCTGTTGTATGCTTACGACGTAGTCCTTATATTCGATAATATGCAAGAGCTACAGAAAGACCTGGAAAGATGGAGAGAGTCGCTGGAATAAAATGGCTTACGTATTAGCAGGACAAAAACGGAATTCATGTTCTGCAACTTCAATTCCCATGATCCATTAAATCCTATCATCACGCTCAATGGCACGGCTCTCCCTAGGGTGAGTACCTGGGCTCAGTTCTCTCCGAGGATGGCTCTATAGAAGCAGACATCATACAGAGAACGACGTCTGGATGGATGAAGTGGCGTACTCTAACAGGGGTGCTATGCGACTCCAAGGTGCCAGTAAGAACAAAAGGCAAGGTGTACAAAACGGCAGTAAGACCAGCACTGTTGTACGGTAGTGAAGTTTGGACAGTCAAAAAAACTCACGAACAAAAGCTTCACACCACTAAAATGCGTATGCTGAGATGGGCGGGTGGAGTGACACTCAAGGACAGAGTACGCAATAAACACATTAGGGGAAGTTTTAAAGTTGCACTAATCACTGAAAAGATGTCCGAATCAAGGCTAAGATGGTATGGACACGTGATGCGAAGGCCCGATGATTATGTTGTGAAAAAGTACCTTTCCATGGCTACTAAAAAAAGGGGTAGGGGAAGACCGCAAACCACGTAGATAACAAATGTCCAAAAGGACATGAGAAGCCTCAATGTCAACATTGAAGACACCAAACAAAGAACAACATGGCGCCGCATGATAAAGAAAGCCGACCCCGTGTAACGGGATAAGACGAGGCTAAAGAAGAAGATGTAAATACAAATAAATAAATGGAATAATAAATAATAATAAAAATGGGCCCCGTCAGTGGTGGCTGACCACTGTCTGTGGTGTCTTTGAGGCGCGCGTGGAACACTACGCGCCGTCGACTCACGGGCCTGGTGCTGATCGGACGGCGAGCTACCCACTGCTTGCCGTCCGCAGGCCCGGGTCTACGGTGGCCGGAAATCGTCTCGTGACGTCCTACTCCTGGTACGCTCAGTACCTCTCCTGCGGTGATAGCGGCCGGGGCCGCGAGATCCACTCCGTTGAGCTTCACTCACACGTCGCGCCTCCGCCTTCACGAGCATTACTGCTTCGCAGAAGGCGGAGACTGCCTCCCATTCCCTCTCGCTCTGTACCATGGCCTGAACCAGGGCCGGGCGTGAGAGGTCGCCACCACCTATCGCATCCACGAGGACACGGCGGTGTTCCGCCCAAGCGGGGCAGACCTGCACCGTGTCCTCTGGGCGATCCACGCAGTGGTAACACCCGGGCGTTTCCTCCCGCCCGATCTGATGCAGGAACCTCCCGAAACAACCGTGTCCGGTGAGGACCTGCGTCAGGCGGAAGGTGAGGACGCCGTGACGCATCTCCAGCCACTCCTCAAAGAGGGGCACTACCGCCGCAATAGTGGCGTGCCCAGCGCTGGGTTGCGACAGTCGCTGTCTCCATGTCGCCATGAGATCCTGCCGGAGCTCCGTCCGCCGAGCCGCGAGGTGTCGCGGCAGCAGAGTTTCGCCTCGGCGTTTGGCCTCCTCGCGCCACTCCCAGAGCAGCGCGAGGACCCTGGCCTCTAGATCCCATGGCGACAGTCCGGCAAGGAGGCTCGCCGCCTCACAGGAGACCGTGCGGTATCCGTGGATGAGCCAAATGGCCATGACCCTTCGGGACGCGTTCAACCGGCGAGCTGGTCGCTTCCTCAGGGAACACGCCCACACCGGTGCTCCGTAAAGGGACGAACGGAAGACGTTTGGACCCCCCAGATTGGGCAGAAGCCGCTTCATATACATAAAAGCCTTAAGTGCTAGGTTTCTTCTAATTTCCTGGATCCCACACTAGGATTCCCTGTGTCGTGGGGTCCAGTCTCTTTCCAAGTAAGGCAAACAATATTTTATTTATTGATGAACTAATAACTACACAAACTAGCAAGAAGTTATAAGTATGTACCTAATTGAGATTTTATATAAAAAAAGAAAATTGGAATTAAAAGGGTTGGTGGTTGATATGGGGTGTTTCTGTGTGAGTGCTGAGAGTTCTTTTTGGAGTGTGTAGTATGTAGGAGTCTGTGTAGAGTATATGGGTGGGTGCATGCTTATGCCCTCGTTTTTTTTTATTTATTTTTTTATATAGTCTATTAGTTCAAATCTGTTGGCCTCATTCTTCACCACATCCATGGCTTGTCGATCGCAGCATTGATCGCTTTGATTGCAGTTTTATAATTACACTAGCTTCTGCTGGCAGCTTCGCCCTCGTGAAAGTCCAAATTTAATCCAAGGGAACATACACCCGGGATGAACGGTATCTTATACGAGTATCCTATTCCAGGATATGGACTACCCACGTGCCAGGTTTCATCCAAATCCGTTCAGCAGTAAACAAACTCTCAAATTAACTTAAGGCTTTTATCAATCAAATTATTTCTTTGCACAGAGGGCAGGAAAATTGGTGAGATGCAATGCGATGCAGTTCCACTGCCGCAGCCCCTAGTTTGCTTATAAAATAATATATTTGACGGCACGGTTGGCGTAGTGATTGAGCGACTGCTGCGCTGCGTGTCTTGGGTTCGATCTCCGCACGTAACAAATATTTGATGGCCTACAGATAGTTGTTCCAGGTCTGGGTGTCTTGTGTATGTGAGTTTAAATGTTTGTGAACGCACCCACGATACAAGAGTAATTCCTAGTGTGGGGCAAGGTTTTTACTAAAAAAAAATATATCAGAAACATCATCATCATCATTTCAGCAGAAAGACGTCCACTGCTGGACATAGGCCTCCCCCAAGAGTCCAAGAAACATAAGAAAAATTGCCCTATTGAGACCACGATTCCAATAGCTAACCGACTTTTCGGTATCTGATCTATATGTGCTTGCGAGACAGTGACGGAAAACATCGTGAGGAAACTAGAACCAACCTATAACCAAAAATTCGAAGACATGTTGCGCCCATCAAACCCGCACTGTGTTCGCGTGCTGGGTTACGTCCCGCTCACTTTCTTAGAGACGAGGCCTGTGTTCCAGCATCAACAGTGGAAACTAAAGGCAGATTTTGCTTATGCTACCTACTTTGCAAATTAAATGCGTAGTTACATGTATAGGTTGCAAATTATATGCGTAGAGGTAGTCTAACTATATCTACGCATATAATTTGCAAAGTAGGTAGCATAGTTTTGCCCAGGGGTCGTGGAAAAATTCGAAACAGAGTTACCGCGCCCCTGGGCACTCAGGACAGGGAAGGATAGCGGAAGAAGTTAAAGGATGAATTCCCAACCCCAAAAAAGAAAGGTACCATAGTTTCCTCTCGATGTTTTCCGTCACTGTCTTGCGAGCACTGGTAAACCTGGTTAGGTGCTAATTAACCAACGACCTGCAACTCGTAAGTTACCTCAGTATGTACAGTAACCTCAACTTACGAGTCGCGCTATTCTCTTCAAAGTAGATTTATGGGGATAGTATAATTCCTAACTTTATTGGTATATTGTGAATTCGTGAGGTGTACGTCTAAAATAGGTGCCTAGATACATAAAATATATAATATAAGGTGACTTGATTAAAAGGTCAAGGACCTCATGTGTCGTCCTCATATGGAATCTTGTTGAGAGCAACATTTGTGTTCATACATATATATTTACGTAGGCATATAAATGTCAGACAAATTGTTTAGCCGTTTTGTCAACCATTCGTACTAAAAACTTCATTAAAGTAGAAATGGAAACTGTAATTTTTATAATAATTATCTAAATATATAAAAATGAATCCCTATTTCCCATGGTCACGCCATAACTTGAGAACGAGTTTACCGATTTCATTCATCTTTTTTTTAAGTTTTCTGATACTTAGATTCTTACGGAAAGAATAATTAGGAAAATTGAGCAGAAAATCAGAAAACTTAACGACTATTTTTAATTTTCGCGCGTTTGACAGTGCATAGCTAAGACAGGACAACGTCTGTCGGATCAGCTATTAGGCCAAATAGTTTTCTCCGTCGTTTTATCACGTGCAAGCGACATTCAACCTTACCTACATAAATAACTACTTTTACCATTGGAGAGCCTCCCTCCTGGGTACGCGTTGCTATGGCCAACCTGGAAAACTTTGAACAGACTTCGCACTCAGGTCAGCCGCAGCAAAGACCATCTGCACAAGTTCTTGGACGGTTCCGATCTTCAGTGTTTGTGCGGCGTGTCTCCGCAGACCATGTTTCACATTCCATCTGCCACATGGCCTGTTACCTGTTCACGCTAGGATCTAATGACAGCGTCAGCGGACGGCATTGCCGTGCTCGAATACTGGGCAAGGCAAGGGAAAATATTCTATTTATTCCATTGACACGCTAACCAGAATAACTACTGTATAAACTACAATTAATCTGCAAATTTATACAACACAGGTTTTTAGGGTTCCGTACCTGAAGAGTCCAAACGGAGCTCTATTGCTGTCACTCACGTATCCGTCTGTCTGTCACAAAATGTTGTTATTGTTACGTATATTTTACTAAAAAATACGAATATATTGATAAGTCAAATTTTAATTCCCTCATTTGATACGGAACCCTAAATGTGCAAAGTCCGACACGCACTTGGCCGGTTTCTTATAGCCAAAAGCCCCTTAGTCCATTGTTATAGGAGGAAAACAATAAATACATAAAAAAATATCTTTGTAAACTTTATTCACTAAAATGTTGTGACAGTGAATTCACATTACGAGTTTTTGTTTCACTTGTCACAAGCTTCCATTTGTATTTTATTCCGTTTTATTACTCGAAATACAGTACGCAAATTGTTCATGATATATTTTTTTAACATTTATTTCGTTTCATTGTTGTATACGGGGTGTACAAATTACAGTTTCCCGATGATAAACTTACCATCGATCCAGGAGCTTCAATTATCGTAAGCAGGGCTCGGATAGCGGTATATTTTTTGAAACGGTTTCGTCTTATTTACAAAAGAAACGATTTGGTTCGGTTACGGAACGTTATAAAAACGTTTTTGAAGAAGAACAAAATTTTAATCGTTTTCGAATATTTAACGTTTTTTTTTTAATTTTTGTATTGTTCGATACTTCGATTTCAACGAATTTCAATCAGCTGTTACCGCACGCTGTGCTCGGTTGCACCCTGTGAAATAAACCGGTTTTTGAAAACGTTCTCATTTCGTTTTCGTTCCGAACAAAATGTTGAAAATGTTCTACAAAGAACTGTTAGAACCGTTTTAAAAACGTTATTTGTAAATAAAGTTTCCGAGCCCTGATCGTAAGCATTATGGCATTTTGGGTTAATGTCCTTTACTTATTTATTTATTAGCACTTCAAGCTTAAAGGTACAAAGGCAGACTTTATGCATTCTCTACCAGTCAACCATAGGTAGTGAAGAAATTACATGTCAGATGCATCGTTATTCTATTGGAAGTACTAAATATTTCAAATTAAAGAAAAGGGGTGTGGGGTTAATTAATATTTTCAGAATTGCTTTGCGTTTTAATCGTTAACAAGCATAAATAAACTGCGTATTAAAGTAACGTAATCAGGATTTTGTAAAGCAAACACTTAGGAATTTTTTTTACATAATGTAAAGCATTTTTGTAACTCATTTTATAAATAAATAAGTACCTACATACAAGTAAAAGTAATAATATCTAATTAGGTGTAAAGCATTTTAAATGGTAACATTTACACCTTATCTTAATATTTAACTCATCTAAAATTTACTTATATCGAGCTGCGAAGAAGCAAAGAAGTGACTAATAAAAACTCAAACTGACCACTTAACTAAAAAACTTAAACATGGCATGATTCAAGTTCAGTTCGGCATTTTATTTTTCTTTCTAATATCCAAATACTGTCGTGAGTCCATCATTAGACATCAAGAGCCATGAAAATAGAAAGTAATTATAATCCTTAGCTACTACAGCTCAAGGGTCGGTTGACACCAAACTCAGTCCAGCCCAGTACACATTGCGGATGGAGAGCAATGAGTAGCTCGCCGTCTGAAAAGGTGTATTCTTTAACTCAGTTGACATCAATTTGATAGGCACTATGCACACACACATCGCTGCTTTGACGTTTATGAATTAAAAAAAAAAAAATTGATAGTTTATGCGACGGTTAAAAACAAGATAAAATTTAATTAGTACATAAGCTAAATGTTTAAGATAGTATTTAAGTGTAGTTGTAATTGTCTACCTTGTTAATAATGTAAGTACCTACTAAAGTAATCTGTGGAAACGTTGTGGATTGTACATTTACCCATATGTCACACCATATTTTACTGTAACATGTAACATACTCGTACATTGTACAATTGCTTGTTTTTTCCCAATTATATATAAAAAAAAAAATTAAAAAAATGTACTACGTAGTGCCTATTAAAATCGATTTCCACCAAGTAAAGCAGCAATGTACTGCAAAGTGCCTATCAAATTGATGTCAACTCATCATCTGCCCGCGCCTTTTCCCAACTATCTTGGGGTCGGCTTCCAGTCTAACCCGATGCAGCTCAATAAATCAAATTTATGTCAACTGATTTAGCGAATATACCTGCAGGCCCGGGTCGATGACGCTTAGTGTTCCACGTGCGCCTCAAAGAGATGTCAGCAAGAATTGACGGGGTCCGCTAGCGCCCTGGGCCTGCAGTCTCGACTTTGATAGCGATCGCTATGTCCTAACGATTAGTCGCTACGTCGTAAAAATAATTGATTTTCTTGAAATATGTACAGAGACGGCGTAGTTTTTAACTTGCAACCACTATTTTTAATAAAAACTGATAAACTGAACTGCTGGTCTCTGTACATATTTCAAGAAAAACAATTTTTTTCCGACGTAGCGACCAACCGTTAGGACGTAGTGATCGCTATCAATGTCGAGACTGCAGGGCCTGGGCCTGTAGTCTCGACATACATAGCGATCGCTATGTCCTAACGATCGGTTGCTAAAAAAATAATGTTGCAAGGAGGCAAACTTTTATGTCTTTTTATAATTTGACAAGTTCATTTAATTGTTACAAGTGGTAAATAATATAATTATTAAAATGTAAAAATATATATTTTAATAATATATTTATTTTATTAAAATTTAAATTATAAGTTTTTTGTAAAATAGTGCTTGCAAGTTAGAATTTACGCCGTCTCTGTACATATTTTAAGAAAATCAATTATTTTTTTCAGGCTAAGATCTATAATGTTTCCTCACAAATGAGGGAGTTTTTTAACGGCTGGTAATTTAGCGATCGGTAGCTAACGTAGCGAACGCTATCAATGTCGAGACTGCAGTCCTTGCCGAGTTTCACGGCTGGTTGAAAGTCACAGCGGCCCTGGTACAGACCACTGAAGGAACGGACCACGGACGGGTGAGTTTTAGTCAGTAAGAGTCTGACACGCCATATTATTTGATAATTACTCACATTAAAAAAAAAACCCAGTACACAAGTTATATGAAACTGTCGTTAACACTCTGCACTTACGCTTGGTGTCACCCGGCCCTAATCATTATTAGTTAATAAACTTAATAAATAAACAGAACAACACAAATAAAGCCATTTTTACTCAATGAAGGATAAGGAAAAATGTATAATGGTCAGATATTACGTATTTATTTATTTGGGCTGTTTAGTCACTAAGGAGATTTTCCCTGTGGGTCGCTTCTTGTGTTTGTCTCGCAGTAATTTCTTTTCGTAGCCGTAGACGGAGTAGAAGGGTAGAGGCATCACCGTTGACGACACAGGCAACAGATCTGGAACATAAAACGTTTTCCTGTTATTCATTAGGGTTCCGAAAGTCCGAATGAAAAGACGAAACCCTTATAGGATCAATCGTGTGTCTTTCTGTCATAGTCCATTTGCTCCGAATCTACTGGAACGACTGAGTTGAAATTTAAGTAAGTAATAAGTAGTTTTAAATATTTTAAGAAAATCTCCGAAACTACTGAGTCTAAAATTTTAAAGAAAATGGTTCTTTAGTTATATGTAGATTACAGGAAAATTTATAAGAAGTCAATACGAGTATTTAAAAAAAAAACATGTGAAAAATAAAAACTTTCGTTCGGAACCATTTGCACGCGAGTTCGACTCGAACTTGGCCAGTTATTTTGGTGTGTAATTTGGTTGTGCTCCCCCACGGGTAAGGGTCATTAATCTGCTGACTATATCTTAGGTCAAAACATCAATTTGAGTTTGTGCTCATTCTGACAATATAGGTAGATATTATATTGACGTCAGAAATGATAAAATGATGCTGAGTGACGCGTGGAGCTGTGAACTCGTCCAGTCCACTTCCGCTGGCACTGGTTTCATGGCTCTGGCACTTCCATGTCACTCGACGCAATGTTACTTAAACCGTATATGTGCAGTGACCACTACATTTTGAATTAACAATTTTCGCATGTCAAAGGGAATTCTCAAGTGGATAATTATGTATTATTGGCTAAATATGATTTTGAATTGGATTTAAATTTTGACACTGTGATTTTGAATTTATGACGTAGTAATTTTGAGTTGAATTTATATTTTGACATTGTGATTTTGGATTGAATTTGGAATTGTGGTTTCTATTTTTTTTTTTTGTATTTGTATTATGCAATTAATTTCGTACCTATGCCATAAATGGAAAAACCTGTGGCCACCTCATATTAATTAAAAGACCTTCGTAATGTACTCATGTTTTACAAAATAAATAGAAATATATTATTTAATTATCAGTGATTATGGTTTAATTCAGATGGTATATAATGAGAGCTTTCAAGTTTAGTGTAATTGAAAATGTAAAGTAACGCCGAAAAAATGAGACAGGTACCATTTACAGGTTTAACTCTATAGTGACCTACTTATTTTAATTTAACACAACATTGACTCTTCTCTATATATAAAAGCGAAAGGTCACTCATTCATTAAAAAGCTACGAAGCTCTGCTGATCAGGATACGCTCATTAGTATATTTTGCCCTTCGCCGGTCTGTCCTAGCGTACACTTGCCAGTGTGGGGTGATGCCACCCAAAATGTCTTTATTCGCCTTCAGAGAGCCCAGAGAGCTGTCCTGAAGGTAGTGCTTTTTCTTCCACGAAAGTATCTTACTGTACAGCTTTATGCTGATTGCAGGGTACTCACAGTTAGGCAACTTTATGTGCTCTTATCGACGCTACGCAAACACTCCTTGCGACCCGCTAATGAACCGACTGGTAAACTGAAGCATTATGTTTTTCCTCTGGAACGCCATAGGACTTCCTTTGACAAGCGCCAATTCTATGTTTCTAGCATAAAGAGAGAGATCTTCCTAAATAAATAGTTAAAAATTTAATCTTACTCAAAATTTCGCTGTAGGAACTTTCTTAAAGATTCTCCAAATATTAACTTATGATAGTGCTGAGGATCTTCTGCTGTGTAATTTACAGTGATATTTATTTAAATATATTTACATACACGCCCACACATTACACCTACATTTACTACACATACGCTTCATCATACATTTGACATTTTTCATTCATTTTTGTTTTATTTTTATTTTTAACCGACGAAAAAAAAAGAGGAGGTTCTAAATTTGACTGTATATAATTATATTTTATTTTGTTCACCTGTATAGAAATAATAATTCTGTTTTCTACCCTAAATTGTTATTTTCTTCCAAATAACTCAAATTGTATGGCTTTAAGTTGCTACGAAGAATCACTGACTCCTAAGTCACATGAACTTACACCTAGTTTAGGAGTCTAAGTATTTAAATACCTGCTGACCTTTGTATTAAGCCTTTTATGTGTTAGTCATAAGGATTTTGTTGCAGGCTTTTGGTGAAATAAAGAATTTATTTATTTATTTATTCATTCACTCACTGATTAATCACGAAACCGCAAATCTCAAAACCTACTGGACCTAAGAAGATGAAATTTGGCACAGAGGTAGATTGTAAGTAGGAGACGTCAGCTAAGAAAGGATTTTAAGAAACTCTCTCCATAAAGGGGTGAAATAGGGGGTGAAATTTATATGAGAAATTTCAAGATTTTCGCAGGCGGATATGTTTAAATCGCTTTTAGCGATGAAGTCTCCCATCGTGTCACCATATGTCATATTTCATCTGTTTTTTCTGTAACTTGTATGGAGTAGGTACATAATAAAGAGTAGGTATTATATTGTATTGAATAGGTACCTAGTACTGAAATGTTCAAACATTTTTGGATTCCTTGCTAAACATTTTCAGTTGTAATCTTTGTCAGTGTAGTGATTGATAGCGATTGAGCCAAAAGCCATGTTGTGAAACAAATAGGTTGCCATCGAATACAATTTTGGAAATCAACAAACATATTGATAGATAGGAGTCATCGTTTCAAACACACGCTATTTATCCGCAAATAGCTCACATAGTCCGCGCGCACCGCGGCAATCCAAATGAGCGAAATAGATTTGTGATGTGCGGAGCAATCTATGTGCGGAGCGCAGTGGTTGCGTGAATGTGTGGCGCACGCGGAAATGCGCTGCTGCGGACCATGGGGCCAGGTGACGCATTTTCGGGAAAATTCTACCAACATATACCTATCTAACACACGCATAATGTACATTGGAAACAGAGTAGGAAATTCTATTTAGTCCGTAAGTACAATCTTTATTTAAATTGGAACAAATAATTTATTTAATATAGGTAATATTTATAACATACTTAACTAACTCTAACTACACTAAAAAAAACCTTTCCTAACTACGTACATTTATACAAAAACAAAATACTTTCAGGCGTCGAAGTACTCCTCCACATCGCTGTCATCTGGAAACGTGCCCAGAAGACTGGCAGCATTGCCACGTTAGATGGCAATGCTAATTCTTTGAGCAAAGAATGAGCCAGCCCTTTGATCACGTAAAGTGTCGATCAGTCGGCGAGAAATATCCTTGAAAAGGAGACGCGCACTCGGACCCCATGACCCGAGCGTTTCGACCCCAAATGGCTCAAAACTGTAATTCCCAATAAGGTTACAGTATTTCCGACCGTAAGTTAGATATTAGAGATCAAAAAATATTGGACAGAATAACGAAAATAAAGAGCATCAAAGTTCAGTAGTGGCGGCTTGAATCGTCACTTTTGAGTAAAAAGTGGTACAATTTTAACTCAAGTGTGACGTCATGCGAAATTTGAAGGCACTGGTATCGTCTTCATTGTTTGTTTACGTGAAAAAATAAAAAAATACGTACTTATCCAGTATTCTTTGGTAATCTAAATGACGGACTGATTAAATTTTTTTAGTCACCAACCCAATTGCCATAAACTACGTTCTAGTGCGGCTATAACATAACGGTTCCACCTACATTTATTCTAATTCTTGATTACAAAAACGGATATAAATACATAAAGCCGCCCAAATCTACTTCTATCCAAATCCTGTTATTAAAAAAAAAAAATACCGGCCAAGTGAGTGTCGGGCCACGCGTAGTGTACGGTTTCTTAGTCGCCAGTTATAACATGTGGACTTAGAAGGGAGCTCTATGTTTTTAAGTATGAACATATTAGGTAATTGAGTTCACGGTTTAACGGCCAAAACTTCATTGTTCGGGTTCTATATCATATATTAAGGAAAAGGCAATGACTTTATAGCCACGCGAAAACGAAACAATAAAGACTACACATAACAAATACATCATCTGCATCATCTGCCCGCGCCTTTTCCCAACTATCGGGTTAGCTTCCAGTCTAACCGAATGCAGCTGAATACCAGTATTTTACATGGAGCGACTGCCTATCTGACCTCCACAACCCAGTTACTGTGTAATACGATACCCCTTGGTAAAGACTGGTTGTCAGACTTTCAGGCTTCTGACGACCCATAACGACTGTCAAAGATCCACGATTGACAGCCGGGACCAAGAGCTTAACGTGCTTTCCGAGGCACGTAGGAGTCTCGGTATGTAAAGATGGTCACCCATCCATGGACCAACCCCGGCAAACGTAGCTTAACCAGATGGATCGACCCGTGCGGCTGTTATTACTTTAGCCACGAGCTCCTCCTTTAGACATAACTACAAATATAAATTACAAAAATATTTATTTGAACAAAAAACAGTTTACAAAAGTTTGCGTTCGTTAACAACTACTTTGGAAAAGAGTAGGTTCCTAACTTTCAATTGCCAGTCACAAAAAGAGACGATATGTTACTGTTCACATTAAAATAAGTGAGACTAAATAAAAGCTTTTTTGTTCTATCAATGTTAAAACAGTTTGAAAAAATCTTTTATTTTAAACCTGATCAATCAGACACTGAAAAGTTTGAATGTGCAAAACTACGTCCATATCAAACCCCGGTTAAACACACTGTTTAACTTTCTGCGCGTCTAGCGGACACATGGTGGGCGAGACACAATTAAAATCTATTATGTCTGCTAATTGGACGCCCCGCGGGTAAAACAATATGGCGCGTAATGGGCAAAGGACACAATGCATACCACCTATACTCAACACAACAGACAAGAATGGTTTTTAGAAATATAAATCTTTTTTTTAATTTTTTTACATAGTTACCTACCATTCGAAAGCTCTACGTAGGTAATTAATCATTTTATTATTTAGCGCCGACTCAAAATTAGTTTATATATAATTTTATAGTTTATGTAAATAAGCTGAATACTCAAGACTTAAGTTTTATTTATTTTTTGCTTTTTAAGTTTTTGTTAAAAAGTTTTTTATTTTATGATTTTTTGTGGCTCGCATCATCTTTTAATACCTTACTTCTAATTGTTTAAGAAAGGTATGGTTTCCATCATCAGATCAGCTCACAAATACCTGAATAAGTCATGAAAAGTAAACAGAAACACTATTCTTGCCCACAACTTTCGAGGGTTTCTCTCATTTTTATCAGGATCCCACCATCAGATCCTAACTTCCTTGACATGGGACCACCCTTACCCGGTGAATGGGAATACCCCATCTAACAAAAAAAGAATCGTCAAAATCGGTTCATAAATAATGGAGTGAGGGCTGAACTGCCTGCCCAAGGGTTGTTGATAATTTCGAGACAGAGTTACCGCACCCCTGGGGACTCAAGGCAGGGAAGGAACAGGGGTGAGTTTTAGTCAGTAAGAGTCTGACACGCCGATTTCCAACACCACAAAAAAAGGGCTGAACATACATACAAAAATATATACGGTCGAACTGAGAATCTCCTCCTTTTTTTCGGTTTATAACAAACGTAATAGACCGTGACCGTGAACCCACGACAGCCAAACACCGTAGAACATGGCGAACAACTTCATTAGTCATCGAAGAATAACTTATTAGGGCCACGCGAGAACAGACCGATGACTGTTACCAATGATTTACATATTTATTGTCCGATGACTAACAGAAGAAGTCGCCATCACAAACGTTACAGTTTGGATAAATCTTTTAAAAACAATCTGCCAAACTGCCTAGCCTTTTCCCAACTATCTTGGGGTCGGCTTCCAGTCTAACCGGATGCAGCTGAATATCAGTATTTTACATGGAGCGACTGCCTATTTGACCTCCACAACCCAGTTACTGGGTAATACGATACCCCTTGGTAAGACTGGATGTCAAACCATCGGACTTCTGACGACCCGTAACGACTGACAAAGATCCACGATTGATAGCCGGGAACAACGGCTTAACGTGCTTTCCGAGCTGCGCAGGAGTCTCGGTATGTAAAGATGGTCACCCATCAATGGACCGACCCTGGCAAGCGTAGCTAAACGTGATGGATCGACCCATGCGGTTGTTATTACTTTAGCCACGAGCACCTCCATAAATCTTAAAAATATCAAAGCAAAAAAAAATATTCTGAAAAGTTTTTTTTTGTCCTATTATTGTTGTCCTTTTATCCCAAAGGTGTAATCCGTGAAGAATGCCCACAATTTATTTAATCCACTTGGAATTAAATCATTTGAAATTATCCACGTACCAACTTTCGATGTGAGGTAGCTAACGCATGATTCCAGGGACAACAGGCACTGTGATCACGTGCTACCGTGCACAGCGAGGCTCAGGGCAGAACCCTTTACGGTCTCCTCAAGGATGTGCCCTTTTTTTTTGATTTTTTTGGTGTGTGGGAAATCATCCAATGACTTCAGACTCTTACTGACTAAAACCCGTTTTTCCTTCCCTGCCTGAGTGCCCAGGGGTGCGGTAACTCATGTTGAGAATTTATCCGCTACCCCTAGGCATGCAGGCACCGGCCACGATGGGCCCCGTCAGTGGTGTCTGACAACATCTCTTTGAGGCGCGCGTGGGAAACTACGCGCCGTCGACTCATGGGCCTGGTGCTGATCGGACGGCGAGCTACCCACAGCTCGCCGTCCGCATGCCCGGGTAGGGATGTGCCCTAGGGTCGCGGATAAATTCGAAACAGAGTTACCGCGCCCCTGGGCACTCAGGCAAGGAAGGAACAGGGGTGGCTTTTAGTCATTAAGAGTCTGACACGCTCTCTTACTCCACCCAGAGCAGGAGAAGTCATAGGATGATTTACAACAATAAAAAAAAAAGAGATGTGCATTAAAAGGCGTTCCACAGACCCCGGTCCGGAGTGGTATTTTAAGAGGTAACGGGGTCTCTCCCATGAGCTGATAGTGATCAATGGGGTGGTTTTAGTGATGAATCCCACACTTCCTGGGTCTGACCCTGGTCTTTTCCCCATATGGCCAGGCGCCTTTTCAAGGTTTCGCCCCGGAAACAAAAAAAAAAAAAAACGGCCAAGTGCGTGTTGGACTTAATGTTTTGGTATTTGATAGTAAAATATACGTCTTAATGAACATTATCACCAAATTTCGAGTTCTGACCTATGAACACGAAGGTTTTCACAGCAAAAATACACATTTTTTTTTTTTTTGTATGGAAATCATCCAATGACTTCTCCCTCTCTAGGGTGGAGCAGGAGGGCGTTTCAGACTTACTGACTAAAACCCACCCCTGTTCCTTCCCTGCCCTGAGTGCTCAGGGGCGAGGTAACTCTGTTTCGAATTTATCCTCAACCCCTGGGTAGGTATCGGTTATGACGGGCTCCGTCCGGAAATCACACTCTCTGAAAATTTCAACTGTCTACCTATTACGGAACCCTAAAAATTAGCTAACGCATGTATTATGATTCCCACAAAATGAATAGAGTTATGTACATACATAACTCTATTCATTTTGTGGTTAAGTTTAACGTAAACTACATAGTTTACGTTAAACTACGAGAGTTAGTTATAACCACTTTATATATCCAGTTTTAGAACATAAGTATAAGATTTAAAGTCTCAGTCCACAGCAGTGACAGGTCGCTTGCTACGTGCGCCATTACTTACTAACCAGTTTTACTAGAAACTCTTAAAGGTTACAGAATACTTCTGTTTTATGTTATTCTCATACAGTCTTAGGCTACGGTATCATCATGTGTTTTTTGGAAGAATTACGTCATGTAGCAAATTAAGATGTCTCGTCGGCCCAGCACAGACACGATTGACGAGGAGAGTCGACTTCAAATAATGGGATATTATGACATTATAACTTTACTGTCTTTTTATTTATGTTCTCATAACTGACCAAATGACAACAGCCTGTAAAATGAATTAAATTATTCATTCATTAATTTTGCGTACAGCTAAGGAGTGGAATTCCATGCCAGAGTTCGTGTTTCCTGAGAGCTACAATCGGGGGGTCTTTCAGACAAGAGTGAATAGGTTACTTCTAGGCAAGCGTGCTCCATAGTCGACCACATCATCGCTTACCATCAGGTGAGATAGTGGTCAAACGCGGTTACACTGATACGTAGGACTTGCATGCGGAGCTATGTCAATTTTATTTGTTCCGTATATTTAATAATCGCTCTAGAAATTATAAATTATACAACGTCCTATTTTGTCGCACTGTAGCTCAATCCACCTTCCTTATACCGCGTATGATAATGATGCTCAATGCGCTCCTGGAGACCAACCCTGGATAGGACTTGTTTGTTGATGATTATCTATATCATATAAAATTCAAAGTCCTACAGACTGAGTAACTGACTGATATATCAACGCACAGCCTAAACTACTGAATCTAGAGACTTAAAATTTTGCACATAGATACCTTATAAGGTGTAGGCATCTACTAAGGAAGGGTTTTCGGAAATTGCACCCCTGAAGTGGTAAAATAGGGGATGGAAGTTTGTATGAAATTGTTTTGCTTGGGTGGGTTTAAAAACTTGAAACTTAGCAGAAACGTGTCTCAAATTAAATAAAAAGATTCGACATAAATACTTCGGCAAAACCTCCAAATGGGGGTTTAGAGGGTGTTAAAGTTTGTATGGTACAATCTTAACGCTTGGCTTCCGATAAAGTTAAAACTCGGCACGAATAATCTTGATTAAAAAGTATAGTTTTAGTACCTGTTAAGTGTAATGAATTAATAATGCGTCTAATTTCGGACAGCGCTCCTTGATGGGCGAGTCCTATTACTGGGTGGACGTACGACGCGGTGAGTTCAGCAAAGAACAAGCAAGCTAACCACTCAAGGTCATTGGCAGTTAATAGCGCCATAAGAGAGTTTTTGTTGGCAGTCCTGATTTTTTTCTTTTGCAGTGGATCTTAGTTAGTGATAAATGATTATAATTGTATTGATTCTGTCGTATAGTTAAGGACCTAGGAACATGAAAAATCTCTTAATGAAGGATGTTTTGGGAACATAATGTACGTAACGATTGTTAGAATGTTTATATTTCTGTGAGAAGACTGACGGAAAGAGTTAATCGTACTTTCTGCTAATATTCCATCCTAAAATGACTTACTTTATTTTCTAAAGAGCGTTTTCCACTTACAAAAATATGTTTACGTTATTATTTTCTCAGCAAAATGCGAGTCCTAAGTTAAGTCTTATCTCCATGATCCGATCGTGGAGGATGTTTGTTATCTCTGCATAGAAATAAAAGCTAAACCTATCTACACGGTGCTCACACATTTTGACTATAAAGAGGGTACAAATTGCAATAAAGGTTACTTTCGTTAGGTTATATTTTGTGATAAAGTGTCCAAGGTAGCGTTAATGCTACATATTTTTGTTTTAGCTTATTATAACGCTTTGTTGTGTTTCGGTCCAGACAAGGCCAAAGTCCGTTGTATTATTAATTTGGTTTTGTTATTACACCTCTCTTATCGCGAGAAGTTTTATTTTGTTTTGTTTATTTATTTTATTAAACCTTTGTCACAAGTTGTAGTGCAAGTGGTAGTATCGATGTAAATAAAGAGATCATGTTGGGTTGACTGTCTTGAGCAATAGACAGGTACCACAGAAAAAACGTTTTTTTTAACCGACTTCAAAAAGGAGGAGATTATCAATTCAGATGTTTGTATTTTTTATTATGTATGTTCGGGCATAGCTCCGTCATATAGTGACGGATTTGCAAACTTCTGTTTTTGTTCTAAAGTGGTTCATTTTGACTGCCGAAATTAAAGTTATTTTGCACTTTTTTTAGAAGTCGGTTCTATTTTTTAATGTAAAAAAAACTTTTTTACAAAAAAACCAACCGACTTCCAAAAAAAAATACACTAAAAATTTATAAATAACTTTAATTTCGGCAGTCGGTGTCAAATAACGAAGAAGTAAAATACAAACACCGATTTTCGGCAGTCGGTGTATTAAAGTTATTTATTAATTTTTAGTGTATTTTTTTTTGGAAGTCGGTTGTTTTTTTTGTAAAAAAGTTTTTTATTTTTCACTTTTTAGTTGTTATACCCCAGAACTAAAAACCCCAATATAATGGAACGTGGAATTTAAACATTTGGAGAACACCAAAACGTCATCGAGGTACACGTATTTTCCGTTTTTGTTCAGTTTCTCAAAAAGCGCTCAAGCAATTTCGATAAAATTTATATGGGACCACCTCGGGAGTATATTCTTTCAGATAAAAAAAGAATTTTGAAAATTGGTTCACAACTGACGGAGAAATCGGGTAACATACACACAAAAAAAAAAAAACATACAGACGAATTGAGAACCTCCTCTTTTTGGAAGTCAGTTAAAAACGTTTTTTATTATCTGAGCGGCAGTAGAAATACTTACACACTCTGTGAAAATTTCAACTGCCTACCTATTACGGTTCAGGAGTTACTGCCCGCTGACAGACAGACGGATGGAGGGACCGCGAAGGCGTGAAATGGTGTACATACTCGTAATAAAGAGTGTTCTATTCTATTCTATTCCGTTGGTTACCCTTTGGGCACAGTACTCTAAAAACAGCTAATATGGTTGCTAGTTCGTATTCTGCACAATGCTAAAACTTCAATTGCCATTTGAAGGTAACAAACAAGCGTGACGCGACAAATCGACGAAACCACAACGCGTTTTAGAAATAAAATTAGTCTACGGATAAATATTTGCAGAATTGTGTCCAGTGGTTCGCAATGCGAGTGCGCAGGTCTTAACTGCGTTCCGATTCATTGGACAATTTTGCCCCTAGATTATGTGAGAATTTGAGAGATATTTCTTCTGTTTGACAGTCCAAGTATTTAGCTATGGTACATATTTTACCTTACAAATAACTAAAGCGTTAACTATGGCGTACAGTTTAAAGTCATGACCGTGGCCCGGCGCGGGCGCAAGGCCGCTCACTTCGCGACCGCTTACTTCGCTATATGAACTTACATGAATATGTATTGTGTTATGTAATCCACCTGTCAATATTTATACCATAACATGTTCGGATGAGACTTTCAAACTGTCTTACCTAATAGTGAAATGTGTTATATTATAAAACTAGTGATGCATCATAATGGCTTTGCTTTGTTGGAGTAAACAGATGTACTAAACAAGAGGTTTAAACGGATCTATAGCAAAATTGTAGTTTTCCGGTTGATACATCATTGCGATTTTTTTTTTTTTTTGTGGGGTGGGAAATCATGCAATGACTTCTCCCGCTCTGGGTGGAGCGGGAGGCCGTGTCAGACTCTTACTGCCTAAAACCCACCCCTGTTCCTTCCCTGCCCTGAGTGCTCAGGGGCGAGGTAACTCTGTTTCGAATTTATCCTCAACCCCTGGGTAGGTATCGGTTATGACGGGCCCCGTCCGGAAATCACACTCTCTGAAAATTTCAACTGTCTACCTATTACGGAACCCTAAAAATTAGCTAACGCATGTATTATGATTCCCACAAAATGAATTTCAGAATTTATCCGCTACCCCTAAGCATGCAGGCACCGACCACGATGGGCCCCGTCAGTGGTGGCTGACTACATCTCTTTGAGGCGTGCGTGGAACACTACGCGCCGTCGACTCACGGGCCTGGTGCTGATCGAACGGCGAGCTACTCACTGCTCGCCGTCCGCAGGCCCGGGTCTACGGTGGCCGGAAATTGTCTCGCAACGTCCTACGCCTGGTACGCCCAGTACCTCTCCTGCGGTGGTAGCGGCCGGGGCCGCGAGGTTCACTCCGTAGAGCTTCCCTCACGCGTCCCGCCTCCGCCTTCACGAGCATTACTGCTTCGCAGAAGGCGGAGACTGCCTCCCATTCCCTCTTGCTCCGTACCATGTCCTGAACCAGGGACATCATTGCGATGGATAGATTAATAATGACAATGGGGTTGACGACTAAAAAAATCTGATTAGTCCGTCAGTCAGATTACTAAAAAATATTGGACACGTATTCATATTCATATTCATATCTTTATTTGCGTACCATAATGTCATTAAAGAAGTTACAATTATTGCTTAAAGCTAAGACACAATTATGGACCCTGTAGGGCACAGTAAAACATAAAACTAATTAAAAAATATATGTTATAATAATGTCAATATGCTGAATAAATAATTACAATTTTGGAAATGAAATAGGCAGTCAAATTACTAATAATTAACATGTCTTACATAATAAATTGAGATCATTTTCCATACTATCTACTCATTATTTAATTATTATGTCAATATTCATTTAGTGTATAATATGCTTTTTCAAATAATATTTGCTTGAGTCGATTTATAAATGATATTTCACTAGTTTCATTCTTTACGACATTTGGGAGTTTATTATATATTTTTATTGACATGAAATACGTATTTTTAACCGACTTCAAAAAAGAGGTTCTCAATTCGTGTATGTTATAATAATGTCAATATGCTGATTAAATAATTACAATTTTGGAAATAAAATAGGCAGTCAAATTACTAATAATTAACATGTCTTACTTAAAATAAATCATAATAAATTGAGATCATTTTCCATACTACTCATTATTTAATTATTATGTCAATTTATATTATTGTCCTTCAAATATTCATTTAGTGTATAATATGCTTTTTCAAATAATATTTGCTTGAGTCGATTTATAAATGATATTTCACTAGTTTCATTCTTTACGACATTTGGGAGTTTATTATATATTTTTATTGACATGGCATACGTATTTTTAACCGACTTCAAAAAAGAGGTTCTCAATTCGTCTGTGTTTTCTGTTTTTTTTGTATGTTTGTTACGCGATATCTCCGCCATTTGTGATTTGATTTTCATGATTCTTTTACTGTTTGGTAGGTCATAGTTCAGAGGTGGTCCCATATAAATTTTATAGAATTCGTTTCAGCACTTTTTGAAAATTCAACATAAACAAAAAATATGTGTACACAGATGACGTTTTGGTTTTCTCAAAATGTTCAAGTTCCATGTTATTGGGGTTATCCATTCGGGCATAACTTTATTATTTAGTTTTACTTCTGAGGTACAACCACTAAAAAGTGAAAAATAAAAAACTGTTTACAAAAAATACAACCGACTTCTAAAAATTATAAAATAACTTTATTTTCGGAAGTCGGTGTCAAATAACGAAGAAGCAAAATATAAACATCGACTTCCGAAAATAAAGTTATTTTATAATTTTTGGAAGTCGGTTGTATTGTTTGTAAAAAAGTTTTTTATTTATTTTGTCATTTTAACAAAAAATGAAGACGATACAGTGGGTTGAAATTTCGGATGACGTCACACTTAGTTAAAATTTATTGTACCACTTTTTACTAAAAAGTGACGTAACAAGCCTCCACTCCTGAACTTTGATGCGTTGTATCTTTGTAAATTTTCATTAATTTGATAAAGTATAAAATAATAGTGTCCAAAACTTTTTGATATTCTACTAACTTACGGACTAAATAGATTTTTTTTTACCTTGTCATGATCCTTATTATTATAATGATGAACGGAGATGATGTCCGAATCTGTCTATTTTATTTATGAAATCTTCATGCAAGGCTCTCTCTTCTCTCTTTCTTTTTTGTTTCTTTTTTTCTTCTCGCCACTTTCTAGTTAACATAGCTATATCAATGCCGTGAAATTCTGTTATTGGCTTAAGAGATAATTGTCATCACCTCGCTGGCGGTGTGCAGTGTATGCAGACTTTAAGATGCTATTTTTTATTTTATTTTTTATTCTTTTTATTTCGACTGCATTGGGCTGTTCATTGATAGTGAGGTGAATATTCATAACTCATGTAAATTTAAAATAAGCTGTTGAGTTTCCAAATAAATAAATAAATAAAGGCTGCTAATGCCATAAGTATCTATCTATCCTGCCAAGATCAGTGTGTTGAAAGAGTCACCGCTTCCCTAACATAGATAACTGAAGGAACACGGGTAGGCTTTAGTCAGTAAGAGTCTGACACGCCCTCCCGCTCCACCCAGAGCAGGAGAAGTTATTTTGTGATTTCTGAATCTAAAAAACCGGTCAAGTGCGAGTCGGACTCGCGTACGAAGGATTACGTACCATTATCTATAAAAACGGCAAAAAAAATCACGTTTTTTGGATGGGAGCCCCCTTAAATATTGATTTTGTTCTATTTTTTTAGTATTTGTTGTTAGAGTGACAACAGAAATACGTCATCAGTGAAAGTTTCAACTATCAAACTATCACGGTTCATGAGATACAGCCTGGTGTCAGACGGACAGACAGTCAGACAGATGGACGGATAGCGGAGTCTTAGTAATAGGGTTTTGTTTTACCCTTTGGGTATGGAACCCTAAAAACAAAGAAAGGCCTAATCTATTGTTATAAAATAGACTTTTTTTTTTTGAAATTTCAATGTAATAAGGTGTGAGTGAGATAGAAGTACTTTATACTGTCTGTCACTCTCTCACATAGACGAGTTAAAAAGATGGTGATTTTTCGCTATCTTGTAATATATGTACGTGTTCTACTAAAATAAACTTTTCTATAAAGATTAAGCAATATTTTTTTTTATATTTCAACATCTATGAATTTTGTTGAATGTAATAAAAAAATAAAAAAAAAATCTATTTAGTCCGTAAGTTAGATTATCAAAAAATATTGGGCACGTCTTTTTTGATTTATCAAATTAATTAAAAATTACAAAGATACAACGCATCAAAGTTCAGAAGTGGGGGCTTGTTACGTCACTTTACAGTAAAACGTAGTACATTTTTAACTTAAGTGTGACGCCATCCGAAATTTCAACCCACTGTTTCGTCTTAATTTTTTGTTAAAGTGACAATATTTTTTGGTAATCTAACTGACAGACTAATTGGATTTTTGTAATAATCAACCCTATTTTAGCTGACAGACGTGCAGTGCTAGACGTAGGCCTCCCTCGAGCGTCGCCACATCTACCATTCTTGTGCTTCTCGTATCTAGTGGACTCCAGGACTGCGTTCACCAACATCACGCCTATATTCCCCAAAGGGTTGGGCACAGAAATATTATTTGTTTTGTAACAGTTACATTATAGCAAAAACTACTGAAACAAATGTTAATAATGTTATAGTTAAAAAAATAATAAAAACACGCTAAGAGTGACGTTATTTTATACGCCACGGTTTTTTTTTTTTTTTTTTTTTTTTTAAAAAAAAACGTTGCCCCACACTAGGAATAACTCCTGTATCGTGGGTGCGTTCACAAACATTTAAACTCACATACACAAGACACCCAGACCCGGAACAACTATCTGTAGGCCATACAAATATTTGTTCCGTGCGGGGATCGAACCCGCGACACGCAGCGCAGCAGTCGAACGCTCAACCACTACGCCAACCGTGCCGTCAAAACTTGTGCGCAGTGGTTGAGCGTTCGGCTGCTGCGCTGCGTGTCGCGGGTTCGATGCCCGCACGGAACAAATATTTATACATATAGTTAAAATAAATATGGATGGGTTTAAGTCTCATGTACATAATATTTAAGAACTAGAAAGAAAAAAAAATATTCTGCACTGATTACAAACGCACATTAATTTACAAAAGCCTAGTATCCAAGCAAAAACACAAAAAAAACTAAACTAAATTGCCAAGTGATCTTTTTTTATGATCACACCAAAGACAACCATAGACAATACATGTCTAGGGTGTGGTGCATCACTACACGCGATAGACAAAACGCCTAAGTATAACTTTTGCAAAATCATATCCTAAAGTCCATATTGCGCACTATTATTGAACACTCAAGTCACATATTACCTCAAGTGCCTCGCAAACATAGTAGCTTTGTGTAAAGCAAGGCTTGCTACCAAATCAGACGAACTTCAGTGACCCCTGACATTTTAATAACACAGAAGTTTTTAAATTAAATATGCATGGGTTTAGTCTCATGTACCTTATATTTTTGACGTGACAACGTCTTATAAATTGGTTTGCCGGGTGACACTTCAAGAAACTGCGTTACGCTCCGCTCACGTTATGCGCTCACAATGAGAGCGAGTGAGAGGCACGCGTCCCTTCCACTCGGGCATGGTTAGCCCGCCTAAGAGCGAGAGAGACAGACATAAAAAGTGAAAGGCACGCGTCCCTTCCACTCGAGCACAGTTAGCCCGCCTAAGAGCGAGAGAGACAGAGCGAGAGAGAGAGAGTGAGAGAGATAGGCATACACACCGGTTCATGTCTTGCGCTTCTATTTCGCTTAGGCGCCTGCATACAATTGTTACTATTATTTCATCCTTCTTCCTACTATACGAATGAATATTCACATTAAAATTATTTTACCACTCAAAGTCGTTGTCACGTAAAACTTTCGCCCGTATACCGACTTTACAGGCAACCAATTTTTTAAACTATGTAGGTTATCTTTTGCAAAATCATAACCTGCGTAAGTCTATAAAATTAGTGCATCCTCTCTTTAAAAGCATGTGTGGCGCACTTTTATTGAACACTCAAGTGCCTTGCAAACATAGTAGCTTTGTGTAAAGCAAGGCTTGCTACCAAATCGGACGAACTTCATTGACCCCTGACATTTTCAATAACACAGAAGTTTACGTGTGTGTAAGTTAGTTTAACTACATTTATTATCGTATTGTCGTTTCCACCTTGCTGTTGGTGTTATAAATGACAGCACTAAAATACTCAATATTATAAACTTTTACGATGGGGCCAACTATGAAATCGCGAATAAAAAAATCAGCTGTTCAGTAGGTTTTGTTGAGTTATGAAAACATAAATGTATGGAGTCAGGTAGGGTATCAAGTCATAGAATCCTGACTACGATAATATGGACGTGTGAAGCAACGTCCTTAGGTGGGAAGTTGTATTTCCATGTGTACAAAAACTGCGGGTGAGGTAGGCCACAAACTTCCTGGATGACGAATTTCTAGATTATATTAATCCATTTGTTTTGTTCCTAAAAAGCTAACCCCGTATAGCAGGAAATGCGAGGATAAAGGTGAAGAATAAGTGATAGAGTGTCTATGGTAGAGCTACATATTGTTCTGTGAGTTAAGTGTGTAATAAGCATGCTTGAGTAAATAATTAATTACGATGTCTAAACCAAATAGACAATGTTCTAAGCGGGACAGCGCCTCAACAACACCATTCGAAAGTGCACCATTCTCGTATCGTGCGCAGTTAACTGATCAAGGTAACGCAGTGCAACCTGCGCCCGCGTCGCACTATCAACACATTTACATATTTTTGTCTTGACCTTCTCACTCTGTCTCTTTCCAACCTAGAGTTAATTACACGTGGTGACAGAGACCGAAGTCCTTATCTATCTCCTACAATCGTTCTATTTTTGACATGTGTTTTGTTGCATGTCACTGTGTTATGATTTCCGGATTGGCAGTCGTTAAATAAATTTGAAAAAGGAATAGTTTATGTGAAATAACATTCTGGAACTTGTCTGGATGCAGTGATAAAGAAAAAATGGATGGATTGTATAAAGAATGATATGAAAAAAAAGAGAGTCAACGATGGCATGATGGTTCATCATCATCAGCCTTTTAATATCCCCACTGCTGGGGCACTGGCTTCCTCTCTTTGTGGAGGTGTGGGCCATAATCCATTACGCAGGCCGGTCTTTGAATTTTTGGATCTAGGACATGCCGGTGACAGGTGATGGTTGAAAGGACAGAATGGAAGAAGAAAACGTATTGCACCTATACTCCTATGAGATCAGTTCAGGCAAATCTTAGTGATGAATCGGAGGTGGTGCAACCGGGCGTTAAGATCGTCTCAAATTCCAAAATCAAATAGGACGCATATCTAGCAGTGTCGACATATTCGTATCCTGCTTAAGAAAGATGCGTAACACATGAAAGTGTAGAGCACCAAAAGTGCATCATGAGCAACACAGGATGACGTAATTTGTACAAGAGCTGAGTGGCACCTGTGTGGTGCATTTAAATGTTAATAAGATTAAAGTGACATAGCTCAGAAAGAGATGGCGGGATTCGCTAGACTCCTTCTCAAAGGACTGGCCGAAAATCACTAAAAGACTGGGAAAAGTGGGAAGAGGGAAGGAAAGTCTTTGCTAAGATTAAATTGGACAGGCTTTTATAAAAGGAAGTGATAAAGAGCTAGCAAATTATTTTTTGGTGTTAAAAATGCCTAATTATATCTTGACTACAGTCAACGTGCTTGCCAAACTTTAGGGTTTCGTACCCGAGGGGTCCAAACGGAGCCCTATTGCTGTCACTCACGTGTCCGTCTGTCTGTCTATCGTCTGTCACAAAATTTTGTTCCGAAGAATTTAAAAACTACCCATTGACCAGTGAACTTGAAATTTGGTGGATAATTTAATATTACGTATATTTTATTTTACTAAAAAATACCAATATATTGATAAATAAGTTTTTTTCTTTGACAATTCTCTCATTTGGTACGGAACCCTAAATGTGCGAAGTCCATGACGCACTTGGCCGGTTTTTTTATGTTTAAAAAACATCAGTTTAATTTTTTAATGTTAAAAAAGTAATATCACGTTTATTATGAATATGATAGTTTTCGAAAATAATGTCACTAGTCATACACAGCCGTTATGTGTAAATATTATATAAAATAAATAGTGTTCAAAAGTTTGAACAAATAATAGTGATAAACAGTGAACCATTAACAATTGGAGTTCTATAGGAATCACAAATTATATATTAACTAGTGTTTTGTTATCGAGCTCCGTCGTGTTTTGTTAAATTGAACAAATAAAATTAAAAATATTTAATTAACGGTTTTATAAAAACAATTTAAACGGCTTCAAGTGTAGTGGAAAAGATCAGGGAACACAGACATTATTGAACTAGGAGAAGGCGGGAATTTTTAATCTTGGTAGCGAGTACAAAAAAAAAAACAAAGAGTACCCACCAGGTTTCAAAACGTTGTCGGAGTCCCGTCGGTACAGCATACCAGCACTCCACGTGAAAAAATAGCCGAACAACACGAAAACCAAACAAAAATTCATCGTTTAAATGGCACGTATATACCAGGATCACAGAACGCGACAGGAGATATATTTCAACCTCTATTTATTTGACACTCTTCCGTGTCGCGGCGGGCGTTCTCGAGCTCACTCGAATAAAGTATCGAATGTATCGGTGACATTCTCGATACGGCCGGCTGGCATTGGGAGCTCGGAAATCTAATATGAATACGCTTTTGGTAAATACGTTCTTGAGTCGGAGGCGTATACCGTTGGCCGGGATCACCGACTCCACTGTAAATAATGTGAGACATGTGCTTAATAAAATCGGGATGTTCGAATTCGGAGGTGCATTTTATATGTTGGCTGCTGTCTTTAAGAGACTTTAAATACTAAAATGAACCTTATTTTACAAGATCTAAGTAAACATCAGGGTGGGTGGGTATACCTCTCCCCACAAGGTGGACGGACGACTTAGTGAAGGTTGTAGGACAATGCTGGATGTCACGGAAATTGTGTCGATTCATGGATATGCTTAAGTCCTGGTGTAGACGTCTTCAGGTTAAGATAGTGATGATAGTTTATTTACTGACAAAATATATAATTTTAAAACTCAGATTTCGTAACCATACCAATCATCGTCGTTCAACCATAAATTGGGCCGGAGTATTAGATAATTTTAGTTGGTTCAAGAAAACGTACTGGCTCTATTATTTATTTATTTAACTCTTTATGCACATACAAGTAAGTACAGAAAATATTAAAAAAAAAAAACTTGAGAGGTGTCAAGGGACACCGGGATGGAAAAAAGTTCCTTTCGATTAATTAGTGAAGGAATTGTAATATAATTTTATTTTTTTTAATTTATAATATTTTTTTTATTATTAACTACGCACACACGCACGCACGTAAGAAGTTATACTTCATCATCTCTTCTCATCTCATCTCATCTCATCGCAGCTCAGCTCAGCTCAGCTCAGCTCAGCTCAGCTCAGCATAATTAATAATTAATAATAAATAATTAATCACTGTTCAATGCGAAATAGAAATGAAAATATCTGGCTTGCTTTCTATAAGAGAGAGAGAGAGAGACAGACAGAGAAACATGCGACGCCGCACAGCTTACAATAGCTTACTATAGCAAAAAGTGTCGTGACAACTTTTTTCGTAAGAATTTTTTCCGTCTAGCCCCCTTTCACAACGCGCGATAAGGAACTTCGTTCCAAAAAAACATACACATTAAAGCATACCATATTCTCTGCCTGTCTGTCCGTTAGAGCTCTTAGAACCGAAGAAACGCTAATTCATTTCCTATTCCATCTCAATTCTGGAATATTTTATTTACGCGATTTACAATAGCACCTAGTTTTAGATTACTTACTCTGTTAGTCCTGGCGAACAAACAAAATAAAAAACCAAGAGCAAAACTTATTAAAAAAAAGCCGCCGAGTGCGAATCCGACTCGCGCACGAAGGGTTCCGTACCATTATCTAAAAAAACGGCAAAAAAATCACGTTTGTTGTATAGGGTGCCCCCCGAAATATTTATTTTATTCTGCTTTTTATATAGGGTGACTGGTAATTAGTGACCGATACTTAAACACGTGATTGTACTCATGACTACAAACAACTTTCCCAAAGAAACTTTTTTTTTTATACGTGTTCACTTTTTTCACAATAACAACAGTTAGAAATTCGCGCGCGCATGAGGCTAGTGACCGCCGCGATCAGCTGTTAGCACTGAGGCAAAGGGAGCGGTGCGGGTGGTGGAAGAGCGTGAGACGCTACTACTAGTACATTTGCTCTTTCCCGAGGTCAGACTATCAGCTGATAGATCGTGCCTACTTTTAATGTTACGGCGCGAGTTCTTAGATATTTTGTAGTTATGCGGACAGACGTTGCATCTTATAAGTATTACACGCTGACTTTGAAAATATTTTTTAAATTAGCCACAACCGAAACATGTAGGTACCTACACTGCTTAGGTACACCGAAAATGGCACGTGGTGCCCAGCCGAGCGGGCTTGCGAGCCGTGCTCTATACGATACGAGACCGCGTCTAATAGCTGATTGCGGACGTCACTGCCCTCGTGCGCGCGCGTATTTCAAACTGTTGTTATCGTGCTAAAAGTGAATAAGTATTAAAAAAAAAAGTTTCTTTGGGAAAGTTGTTTATAATCATGAGTACAATCACGTGTTTAAGTATCAGTCACTAATTACCAGTCAACCTATATATAGCGGCAACAGAAATACGTCATCTGTGAAAATTTCAACTGTCTAACTATCACGGTTCATGAGATACAGCGTGGTGACAGACTGACAGACAGCGGAGTCTTAGTAATAGGGTCCCGTTTTACGTTTTTCTTTTTTTCCCTTTGGGTACGGAACCCTAAAACACAAAGCTATTTAAATAAATTTTTACTCTAGTTCATTATAGTAAGTACACAATAAAAAAGATTGTTAGTACACAATTATATCAAAATGTTATTTAATAAATACAACTGCATTATTATTTCTGCAGACTATTATTTATACCGCACTATTAGCCAAAAATGCTATTAAACATAATTAAGTATAATATTTTATTGCTACAATAAAGATCATTTATTGTGATACTGTTTAATGGATAGAAATTTTGCGATTACAAACAAAATACTATAGGTATTCGATGTGATGTTCAACCTACGTCAGCAACGCGTCCTTGAAAAACACGCAAACGCATATAGAGAAGTCAAATGTAATAGTCGAATAAAAAAACCAGTAAACATAAATGTACAATCTAATAAAAGTCCAGTAATCACCAAATGTACAGTCGAATAAAAGTCCAGTAAACGCCAAATGTACAGTCAAATAGAAGTCCAGTAAACGACAAATCATCATCTTCCTGCCCTTATCCCATGTTACTTGGGGTCGACGTAACACGTTTTTTCTTCCATTTTGTCCTGTCAGCTGTCACGCCATCACTTACTCCCTTTTGTTTAATTTTTTTTTATTTTTTTAAAGTAAAAAAATATCATTGACATAAAAACAGACATCACAAGTTTAGATTTCTCCCGCTCCTGCGCTAGTTATAACTGTTTTGCAGGAGCCAGTGTCCTCCCGTAGAAAAAAATACACAATTTGTGCTATTATATGACAATATAATATAAAAAAGAGAAAAACAGTATAGTAAAATTAAATTAGAAGAGAAAAAAACACTTTTCAACAAAAAATTCAACCGACGAAAAACAACTATAAAGCAAAAAATAAATAAACCTTTTGAGTCTTGAGTATTGAGCTTATTTACCTACATAAAATATCAAATTTTATATAAACTAATTTTGAGTCGGCGCCAAACAACAATCTGATTATTAAATATCTAAATTTTATATTTACGTAGAAATGAAGAAGGCTGTCTGTAGGTAATTAATCATATTTTTATATTTTTTTTTACAAAATATAATGTTACATAAACTTAATATTTTTTTTTTTTGTGTTTTGGGAAATCATCCAATGACTTCTCCCGCTCTAGGGTGGAGCTGGAGGGCGTGTCAGACTCTTACTGACTAAAACCCACCCCTGTTCCTCCCTGCCCTGAATGCCCAGGGGCGAGGTAACTCTTTCGAATTTATCCTCAACCCCCGGGCAGGCATCGGCCATGACGGGCCTCGTCCTTATTGCTGACAACTCTTTGAGGCGCGCGTGGAACACTATGCGCTGTCGACTCTCGGGCCTGGTGCTGATTGGACGGCGAGTTACCCACTACTCGCCGTCCGCAGGCCCGAGACATAAACTTCATTAAGAAATCGATGCATATTACGCCATCTATTGAAATTAATTTGAATTAAATTTTCTTTATTAATTAGATGAGACCCCATGCGGATACAGAACATCACAAATAACCACACAAAAAAATAATTTATATCGATTTCCATATTGAGAGCTGTGCCATGTGAGATTTGTGCCATATTAGCAGCTGGCTTCTGACTGACTTCTGACAGAGTATTCAGACTATAACGTTCCTTTTCTGCATCATAGGCCAGAGGGAGTCCTGAACTAATATTACGAGTATAATAAAATTAGCTTCTGCCTGCGTCGTGAAAGTCAATAACAAGAGAACATTCGCCCGTGCCAAAAGTATCCTATATTCTAAACCAGGGCTTGGTCTATCTACGCGGCCACTTCATCCAAATCAATTCAGTCGGTGTGAGATGAAAAGCTAACAAACAGAGTTACTTTTTCTTTTAAAATATTACCGTGACCCACCCCGGCTTTCCATAGGTGTAAAGGATATACTGAACCTGTTTCGTTCTCGCTCTGTAAGCTCTCTATAAGTGAAAACTTTATCAAAATCCGTTGCGTGGTTTAGGACAAGTTAGCGGATAAACAGCCAGACAGACGCGGAAATGTTTTATACTATGTACTCATAGAGAAGTATAGTGCAGACACAAACATCCTCTCAAATTACACATAGTACTTGTAACTAGCAAAGCTCGGAACCGGTTTAAAATATACCGGTTAATACCGGTTTATTTCGGTTTTCCTCCGAACTTTTCTTGAGAACGTGAACGTTTTAAGAACTTTATTTTAATTTAAATTAACCGGTTTATTCGACAAGCGACATGTCGGTAAACGCGACCGTCTGTAACATTTTCAGCGACTCCGAACACGACATAAAATACGAAAGTTCTACGCACAGCTGTGTCGCTACAGTTCATTTGTGAGGTCACGTCGCCGGCCGTCGGCGGCGCGTATGTAAGTAGGTAGTAGTGCGGAGCGTTGAGATCGCATTATTTAAAATACATTACGTGCTCAAAAATTTTAATTTCTGTAACCGATCATTAACAAGATTTAATGACTATAATAATTTGTTAGTGGCATTAGGTGTAACCTATATTCGCAAAGTTTGCGGTATCTTGTCCCTTACAACCTGTAGCTAGTACTAACAGGCTCTCGTTTATCTTCTTTGCGTTATGTTACTCTTATGCCTCAGACGGACAGACCGAAAGCCGAAACTTTATGGGTTTCTTGTTAAGACTACGAAACCCTAATATATGCTGTTTAATGCACATGCAAGAATTAAAACAAGTTTTATTAGAATTGATTCAGTGGTTTGCCAGAAGGTTTAATAAACAGACACTCTTTCGTGTAAAAATGTAAATACTCTTCCAAATACCGGTTATGGAAACTTAAAAATACCGTTTATTATGTACATAATAACGGTTTTAAAATTTTACCGGCATCGATCCAAGGTAAATAGAGTGTGGCCAATAAAACGTGTTATCTTATCTGTGATGCTGCATCTCGAGCATCTGAGAGTAAGACATGTGATGTGTCTACCTCGCTCCGTGCCAATATCAATAGCTAGCTGGCTTTTCTTATCCCGTACGGGAAATAAACGAAAGGCGTGTTCTCGAATTTTCGTTCCAGTACTATTTCAATGGTCTAATATTCTCATTCTTCGTTGAAAACTGCTGTTCTATTTGACGTCACATTATTATTGTTACCTTTTCTTTTTGTGGGCTGTAGAAAAATTGCCATTATTTTAGCGGTCATAATTGCAGTATTTTTGTCAAAGGTCTAATGTTTGGGATTGACCACGTGACATTTCATTTCTTATTTTATAGGGTTCGGTACCCGAAGGGTCCAAACGGAGCCCTATTGCTGTCACTCACGTGTCCGTCTGTCTGTCCATCGTCTGTCACAAAATTTTGTTTCGAAGAATTTTATGACTTCCCATTTACCTATGAACTTGTTGATATATTACGTGTATTTTACTAAGAAAAGATATCTAAGCTAATATCTGTTGCTTGGTTATCTTTCCTAGATCTATTTGCCAATCGGCAAAGGCCTCCTCCAACATTTTCCATTCTTTCCTTTCCTGTGTCACTCTGTTCCACATGACTTCGGCCACTTTTTTTTTTACCTGACTTCTATTCTCGATGCTACCCTACAAAGAATGTCGCTCTATCTAGCATGAGGGCATCTCTCCTTGCGATTTCTCGACAACTGCTGGGATGAATCCGCTGGGTAAAAGAGATAGTGCTATAAGTTTTGTATAGCTCCGTCTTTCAACCATGATTTGCCACACATCATGGCAGGGGGGAGGGGTCCAGGGATTCAGATTAATTAAATTAAATTTATAATTTCAGTCGAAAATATTAGAAGTGTTTTCTACGTGCACATGTGTTTTGTTCCATGCGCGCCTCAAAGAGATTAGTGTCAGCCACCATTGACGGGGCCCATCGTGGCCGGTGCCTGCATGCCTAGGGGTAGCGGATAAATTCTGAAAATGAGTTACCGTACCCCTGGGCACTCAGGCAGGGAAGGAACAGGGGTGGGTTTAGTCAGTAAGAGTCTGACACGCCCTCCCGCTCCACTCAGAGCGGAAGAAGTCATGGGATGATTTCCCATCCCCAAAAAAAAAAAAAAAACTAAGGTACACACTTGTAAATATCATAGAGATACCTTCATTAATTTATTTATCACATGTCACCCATTCCGCACCTCCAATATTGCAGGCACCTACTCAGTTAAGCGCTATGCCTGTAATATACCAGATTTATACGATGATAACCTGCCTATTGTTGAAATTCATGTCGCTTACCTCAACAATACATTTATTTTTTGTACCACCTGTTGTTACGCCTGTTAATTCTTATTACTGTAATTTGTTCTGGTGTACAGTAAAGAGTTTATCTATCTATCTATATATGTGACTTAATTAAAAAAAAAATTATTAAGTCCTTGTGAACCATTTATATAGTTTTATAGATATTTCCGAAATATGGTGCGTATTATATATTTTTAGGGTTCCGTACCCGAGGAGTCTGAACGGAGCCCTACTGCTGTCACTCACGTGTCCGTCTATCCGTCGCCTGTCACAAAATTCTGTTCCAAAGATTTTTTTTAACTTCACATTGATCTATGAACTTGAAATTTAGTGACAATGTTTATTATTACGTATCTTTAACTAACAAATACCAATATGTTGATAAATCAGATATTTTCTTTGAAAATCTCTCATTTGGTACGGAACCATAAATGTGCGTATTGCGTGTCACACACGCGTAGGTACTTGGCATGTTTTTTATAAATTTAATTAACCTAGATTTGATGTTAAATACAGACTGATAGTACTTATTCATATTATTATGATGAGACAGTCAAACATTTTGTAGTTTTTAGACCTCCAGTCGTGTAGATTCTGGCTTAGTGTTTTATTTTGCAATGAATTATTCTACAACGAGTCTTTGTGTGTTTCTGTTGTATTTTGTTATAAGCAATTATCAAGTAAGTTTATTTAGACATTTTTCTTTAATTTGAGTCTCGGGAATTGCTATGACATTCTGAGCTTGATTTATAGATAAATTTTATTTACGTGCCACAGGCCATAACTCAAGTCATAAAAAAATCGTTTTTATTACTATTCAAGTGTTTGCTCTTAATAAAACACATTAATAAAAAAAAAAAACATTAGTTGCTTGTTAATATGTGCAAGGTTTTCATACGCTGTTAAGTAAGTATAAAATGATTTTGAATGTTATGTATTATTTTGTGACATATTATTTATCAGTCTTCTTCTTTCTAGTGTCTCAAAATGATACCAGAACGTGCGGAAATTCTATATTTCAATAAATTGTACGTGGAAGGCACTCCAGTGTTAAATGTAAGACGTAGCAGCCGAAGAGGAGATTATGTTGTCAATATGTACTTTCAAAATAGTGTTGTTTTGAACAACACAATTACGGTAAGACATTCGAGAGACAATTTATCTATCTGCTAGAAAGCTAGATAATATAAAAGTCAGGAGGCTGACATTTTGCACATTCAGCCACACACACACACACACATCACCATATCATCAGTAATCAGTTTCTTTTTTGTTCATTTTATGATGTATTTAAGGAATGTGAAAGTATGTTTCAAAATTCAACCCCAAAAGGAGTGAAAATGGGTGGCAAAGTATGTTTGGAAAATGTTTGTGGTATTATTTTAACTTTGGGCGAAGTTAAGTGACTTATATGTATATTATTGTAAATTGGTTTGGGTAATTTTCGGAAATGTAGCAATTTAAAAATAAAAAAATTGTGTTGAGAAATCATCCAATGACATCGCCCGCTCTGGGTGGAGCGAATCTTACTGACTAAAACGCACCCCCTGTTCGTTCCTTGCCTGAGTACCCAGAGGAGTGGTAACTCTGTTACGAATTTATCCGCTACCTCTGGGCATGCAGGCACCGGCCATGATGGGCCCCGTCAGTGGTGGCTGACATACACACATCAACACCGTCTAGGGATATTTTGTATAAAGTTCTTAAACTCAAAAAATACTGGCCACTTTTAAATTCTTTTGAAGAAAGTTTATTTTGTAAGCCTTTTTGAACGATTCTAAATTTGAATTTGAAAAAATACATTAAAAACAAAAGATTTACGCGGCATAATGGTAGCGAAGTCCGAAGGTTTCATCTACCTACAGTAGTTTGTGGCTATTTTTTTATGTCCAATTTAAGCTTTATAACAAGTTATCGGTTAATTCCGAATTAATGTTATTGTGTGCATCATGCAGCGGCGCCATTTAACTAGAGAAGAAATGTTAAGGGCAGTAGGCATGCTCCAAGCTGGGGCTACTCAACGGAGTATTGCTGAGGAGTTTGGAACAAGACAAAACGTGATATCAAGGTTATGGTCACGTTATCGTGCTACTGGTGAAGTGGCTGAAAGACACTCAGGCGGGAAGCGCATAACCACTCAACGACAAGACCGATTTTTGCAAGTTGCCACGAGAAGACAACCAAATGTTACGGCCATGCAGTTGGTTCAGAGGCTCTAGTCAGAGCACCAGTTGCTTGTGAGTGACCAAACTGTGAGGAGAAGGCTGCATGAAACTAACCTTCATGCTGGCAGACCGCTTCGTACTCCAGCACTACGCCGAGGAAATCGTGGACGACGACTAGAGTGGGCTCGTGAACATTTGCTCTGGGAAGAAAACCAATGGTCTGTAGTGCTGTTTACCGATGAGTCCCGGTTCGGTTTCCATCCCGATACACGTAGAGTGCGTGTTTGGCGAGTTCCTGGTCGTGAGAGCCGTCTGCAACATCCTCAGGAAGTCCATTCATACCACGGCGGGACAATTATGGTTTGGGCGGGAATTCGTGTTGGTGGAAGAACAGACCTCGTTTGGATCAGAAACACCATGATGGCTGAAAAATACCGTAACGAGGTGCTAGTACCAATAATCTACCCCCATCGACAACAAATGGGCCAAAAATTCACGCTCATGCACGATAACGCCCGTCCGCACACAGCGAGAGTGGTGACGAGCTGGTTGCAGGAGCACGACGTATCGGTCTTAGGCTGGCCCACTCAATCGCCTGACCTAAACCCCATAGAACACGCGTGGGACATGCTCCAAAGAAGGGCTTTGAGGAATCTCCTTGCAAACATTGCGACGGAAGAGCAACTTTTTTTGCATCTTAGCCGGACCTGGGACAATATACCGCAGCAAGACTTGGATAACTTAATCCAAAGCATGAGAAACCGTTGCAGGACCGTTATTAACGTCATGGGTGGTTTTACTGACTACTGATTTTTCACAGAACTGTTAAAAACAAATTATTTTTTCCTTATTTGTAAATTTTTCTTGAGAAACACATTCGTTGTTAGTTTTACCATTACTTCATGTTTTTTTTTTATTTGAATAAAAATTTGTTTACGCAAAAAAACATTGTTTTCTTTTATTCTGGAGTGTAGTCTGATAAATGGGCTTTATAAAAATATATACATGTTGTATGCTATTTTTAATACATTTTGAGTAAATTGAGTAAATCCAAAATATCCCTAGACCGTGTTGATGTGTGTACATCTCTCTGAGGCGCGCGTGGTACACTACGCGTCGTCGACTCACGGGCCTGGTGTTGATCGGACGGCGAGCTACCCACTACTAGCCATCCGCAGGCCCGGATCTACGGTGGCCGGCGATCGTCTCGCGACGTCCTACGCCCAGGGCGTCTCTTACAGCGGCTGCAGCTGGGGGTGTGAGGGCCACTCCGTTGAACTTCCCTCACCCGTTCCACCTCCTCCTTCGCGAGCATTACTGCTTCGCAGAAGGAGGAGAATGAAAAGAGAAGAAGAGAAAACTAATTTATTTGGCACACACAGATACACACAATGTAGGTCCCATTCCCTCTCGCTCCGTACCATGGCCTGAATCAGGGCCAGAGGCAAGAGTTCGCTGCCGCCTATTGCATCCACGAGGACACGGCGGTGTTCCGGCCAAGCGGGGCAGACCTCCATCGTATGCACCGTGTCCTCTGGGCGATCCGCGCAGTGGTGACACCCAAGCGTTTCTTCCGCCTTATCCGACACAGGAACCACCCGAAACAACCATGTACGGTGAGGACCTGCGTCAGGCGGAAGGTGAGGACGCCGTCACGTTTCTCCAGCCACTCCTCAGAGAGGGTCACTACCGCCGCAATGGTGGCGTGCCCAGCTCTGGGTTGCAACAGTCGCTGTCTTCATGTCGCCTCGAGATCCTGCTGTAGCTCCGCCCTTCGAGCCGCGAGGTGTCGGGGTAGCGGAGTTTCACCCCGGCGTTTCACCTCCTCGCACACTCCCAGAGGAGCACGAGGACCTTGGCCTCCAGATCCCATGGCGACAGTCCGGCAAGGTGGCTCGTCGCCTCACCGGAGACCATGCGGTATCCTCGGACCAGCTTGATGGCCATGACCCTTTGGGACGTGCTCAACCGGCGACCTGGTCGCCGCATCAAGGAGTGCGCCCACACCGGTGCCCTGTAAAGGGCCATGGACTACAGGAGCCCCGCGTAGAGCCTACGGCAGGAGGCGTCTGGCTCCACAGTCTGGGATCCAAACGTCGGAAGTGCTCCAATAGGTTCCACCGGCTGTCGAGGACGTGTCCCAGGTACTTCATCGTCCCCTCGACGCCGATGTGAACCCCTCTTACCGTTATCTGGGCACCCGACGGTGGCACGTTCCGGCTAGCCTATGAAACGATATTATGAAAGATGGTGAAAATTTTATCAAAATGAATCCAAAGCATTTATATACAAAGCATTTATCAAATTTGAGTGAAGTTGACGAAAACCAGGTCTGTGAAGTATGTGACAGTGGCTGATCCAGTCAAGCGTATGGATTCGATTCGACCGTTCAGATAACAGGCTCTCAAAGACAGTGCGAAACAATATGATGACCATTTTTAGGGTTCCTTAGTCCGAACAAGGACAAGGAACCCTTAAAGTTTCGGTCTGTCCGTCCAAGGTATAGCTTAGAGACGGTTAGTACTAGAAATTAGCAATTTGCATGGGTATATAAACGAACAGGTTTCCTATAGGCGGTTTATAATCATTTGAAGAAAACAAAACAATAAAATTTTTTATAGTAGCTCCTGTACATGAAAAGTGGGGATGATTTTTATTTTTCTCGCCAATCCAATAGTGTGGAGTATAGTTGAGTAGGTCTTTCAAAATCATTGCTGTGTCTTGACTATTTTTTGATCTAGTGGTTCGTTTGCGAAATATTAAACTTTAAACTGAAATTTTTTGTTCGAGTCGAGCGTCCCATCCCACTAAAAGCTAAACTGCTGAATTGAAAAATCTGAAAAAAATTGTGATGGTAGCTTAGATCAAGAAATTGGCAGGAAAACTATGAGTTTTAGCTTTGTTAGTTTTAGAGTAACGCCACCAAACTTGTAGAATGTGAAAACAAGGTAAAATAAAGCAAAAAAAAAGGTAGAAAAAGTAGGTAGTAAAGCATTATTTTATTCTTTCTGACTACTCGAAAAAATTCGTACAAAACACAAAATCCTTAGAAAAAAAAAATCATATGAAGTTGTTATTTATATATATTTGAACGTTTGGATTGTCCGTAAGGGCACGCCACAATTGCGGCGGTAAGGCTCCAGTTTGAAGAGTGGCTGGAGAGGCGTCACGGCGTCCTCACCTTCGGCCTGACGTAGGTCCTCACCCGACACGGCTGTTTCGGGAGGTTCCTGTGTCGGATAAGGCTCAGGAAACGCCCGGGTGTCACCACTGTGCGGATCGCTCAGAGGACACGGTGGAGCATACGGTGGAGTTCTGCCACGCTTGGGCGGAGCACCGGCCGTGTCCTCGTGGTGGCGATCGGCGGCAGTGACCTCTCGCGCCCGGCCCTGGTTCAGGCCATGGTACGAACTGAGCGTCCCTGACATAAATGTTCCATCCAATCACTGGACGCCGACTAGACACGCACTTGGCTGGTTTTTTCAAGATGTGAAATTGTCGTCGAGTCGCAGCTGTCGGCGGGAGTCTAACTTAATCAATCAAGATAATAAACTGAACTGCTATGGCATCTTCTTAGACTTAACTAAGGCTTTTGACACGGTGTTTGTCCCTAAACTTATTTCAAAGTTGGAAAGGTTGGGAGTGCGTGACGTAACTCTCAAATTATTTAAAGACTACCTTTGTGATAGATCCCAGTGTGTTCTCCTTGATTCAGTCACCAGTTCATATGAAAGGCTCACCTATGACATTCTGTAAGGTAGTATATTAGGACCGACAATTTTTCTAATATACATCAATGATATATGCAAGCTCTCCATCTCTAATTGCGAAATTTTGGTCTAATGCGGACGATACGGCACTTCAAGTTTCTGAAAAAAACTGGGAGCAAGCCAGAGATAGAGCAGAATACTCGCTTCGGTTAATAATGAAATGGCTGTCAACTAACGTGCTGACGTTGAATTTAGATAAGGTGAAATTAATCAGGTTCTACTGCCCACAATCAATAACCCCATCCTCTTTCTCGCACAAAATTAAAGCTCACACTTGTCTCTCTCATCAGTCAGTAGGTTGTAAAGGTCTTGCTCTCAGCACAGTCCCCAATATTAAGTACCTGGGAGTGATTCTTGACGAAAATCTTAGCTGGCACGCGCATATAGAAGCACTCTGCACTGGAATCAGAACACTAATATATATATTTAAAGAAATCAGGCACTCCGGAAATTTTGAAACTATGACTCTTGTGTACCTCAGCCTTTGTCAGTCTATCATTATGCAGTGCATCCCGGTGTGGGGCGGTACTTACAAAACCGCAATGCTCCTTGCAGAACATGCACAACGAGCGGTTCTAAAAGTGATGCTTTTTAAACTTAGAGACTACCCTACTGATCAGAATACAATAGAATAGAATTAAACTTTATTGTACACCAAAACAGTGACACAATTGTTTTACACGAGCTTAAATCTATAGGTACAACGGCGGTCTTATCGCTGAACAGCGATATCTACCAGACAACCTTGGGATGGATTAAAGAACTTAATATCAAAAAGGGGTAGTCTGTGGTGTACTGCTAATAAATAATGGATTTCAAAATTTTACATTTATAAATACATATATACATACATATCAAATGTTACATAATTTCGTAGGAGCTGAGAAAAAAAGCAGGACTAATAATTAAGGAAGAGATGAGAATATATATAAACAGAAAGGTATTAGAGAGAAAGGAAATCAGTTGTATTCTGAGGCCGAAGTTCTCATAGTAAGGCAACTATATTATATGTCATTTGTTCAGTCCTGCGAAGACACTCCAACCTTCCATTAGATTAAAATCTGCTTCTAAGACACCACAGTTTCGCTATATGTGAAACAAACCCCTGTCGTTTTGCATCTACAAGTCGACAACTGTTGGCTCAAAGTTCACGCATGTATAATAAAATAAATAAAATTATGCCGTTGTACAGATATAATTTACACGAAATAAAAAATAAATTAAGAAAACGGCTCCTTAACGTATGATGAAACAGAAAATATATTGGCAATAGAAACATAACTATATCAAACCTACCTTGAAAGAAAGCATAACAAACACTCACACTTCCCATACAAACCTCCCTACACACACACTACACCCCCTAGATACACAACCACAATCTTTCACTCCATTTGCTGTGTTAACAACCACTGCAAACAAACACAAAAGTCACGGTTGTATCATATAAATTGAAGCCGCAGCTTCGACTCTTAAAATACAGGTCTGCGTACCTAGTTTAGGAGCCCGGAAATCCACCCACTGTTTCCATAAGTCAGAAGGTTCATATTATTATTGTGTTGTTGTTTTTATGTACTAATAAACTTATTATTATTATAATCCCATATGACCAATCAAAGCTAGTTAAAGTTAAAAAAAAAGAAAAGCAAGAAATGAACTTTATTGTATTTTTTTCACAGATGGATATTATCTTCTACGAATATCTTCACAACGAGTTCAGGAGGTCATTTCCTGAATTGCATTTCCATCTATGCGATCTCATTAACGAAGATCCCTATATTGGTAAAACCATTAGAGAAGCAGGCTTGAATAGGTGTCCTATTAAACCGGTAAGATTGTCTACCTAAGCATAGGTTTTTTAACATATAAAATAGCTTTTGTTTAAAAAAATCGGACGCAATTTATCAGACATTGAGCTTCCCTCACGCGTCCTGCCTTCGCCTTTGCGAGCATTACTGCTTCGCAAAAGGCGGAGACTGCTTCCTACTCTCCACCGCTCCGTACCATGGCCTGAACCAGGGCCGGGCGCGAGAGGTCACCGCTACCTATCGCAACCACGAGGCCACGGCGGTGCTCCGCCCAAGCGGGGCAGACCTCCACCGTATGCTCCACCGTGTCCTCTAGGTGATCCAAGCAGTGGTAACATCCGGGCGCTTCCGCCACTCCCAGAGCAGCGCGAGAACCTTGGCCTCCAGATCCTATGGTGATAGTCCGGCAAGAAGCCTCGTCACATCACAGGAGACCGTGCGGTATCCTCGGATGAGCTAAATGGCCATGACCCTTTGGGATGCCTTCAACCGGTGAGCTGGTCGCCACCTCTGAGAACGCGCCCACACCGTTGCCCTGTAAAGGGCCATAGACCGCACGACCCCCGCGTAGAGCCTCCGGCAGGAGACGTTTGGACCCCCCAGATTGGCAGGAGCCGCTTCAGAGCAGCACTCAACACACCCGCTCCAGTCTGGGAGCCAAACGTCGGAAATGCTCGACGAAGTTCCACCAGCTGTCGAGGACGAGTCCCAGGTACCTCATCGTCCCCTCGACGCCGATGTGAACTCCTCCTACCATTATCCGGGAACCCGACGGTGGCGCGTTCCGAGGACCATGAAAACACATGGCCTTGGACTTGTGCAATGTCACCTCGAGTCCCAGTTGCCGGATCCTCTCAACGACTGTCGTAACCCCGCGTGACATCAAGTCGGCCGTCACCTGGTACGACCTTGCCTGCGCCAGTACCAGTGAGTCGTCAGCGTAACAAACTACGCTGACGCCGTTTGGGAGGTTGGCGCGCAGCACCCAGTCGTACCCGATGTTCCACAAAGGCGGCCCAGGACCAATCCCTGTGGAACACCGCACGACATCTCTCGTTGGTTGCATTCTCCCTGGTGACCGGGGTAGATGACGAACCTGTCTGTCAGGTAAGCCTCGACCACGCGACGGAGGTAGGGCGGCACCAGGTGATACCAGAATGCCTCCACTATGCAAGTCCAGGGCAGGGTGTTAAAGGCATTGGCGATGTCCAGAGACACCGCCAAGACGACCCTACCCTGGGCCACTGCATCCCCCGTCGTGAGGGCTCGTACGCGCATGATGGCATCCACCGTGGAGCGTTCCCTGCGAAAGCCGTACTGGCTCTTCGCCAGATCCGGCCCCATCCACGCCAGCTGCCTGACGAGGCGGTCTGCAATTACTCTTTCGAAGAGCTTGCCCACCTCGTCGAGCAGCATAATGGGCCAGTATGCGGACGGAGAGTCAGCGGGGCGCCCCATGCTCTATTGACAGTGAGGTATGTTTATGTTAATAGTATAAGTTATGCAGATGATATGGTGCTGCTGAGTCCCTCTATTGATGGACTCAGACTGATGATTGAGATATGTGAGAGATACGTCACGTCTCATGGGTTGTGTACAATGTACGAAAGACACACACTGGTGGTGTTTAGGGTAGGTAAAGCCTTAGACAGTTCCTCCAGTATGCCTTTATGGTGTTCCACTAAATACAGTCTCGCATTTTAAGTACCTTGGCCACATAGTTAATGAGGACTTGAATGATGACCTTGATATAGAAAGAGAGCGAAGAGTGTTGTTGATCCGTTGCAATATGCTGGCCCGTAGGTTTGCACGATGCACTAGAGAAGTGAAACTCACTCTGTTTAAGGCGTTTTGCCAGTCTTTCTTCACGTCGTGCAGCCTGTGGCTTTGACATACGCAGAGGGCTTACAATGTTCCTCGCGTACAGTATAATAACGCTTTTGGGGTGTTGTTGGGGCTGCCGCGTTTCTGTAGTGCATCGGGCATGTTTGCTGAAGCAGATACAGACAGCTTTCAAGCTATTATGCGTAAAAGAACGGCATCCATGATGCGAAGGATTTGGGGCAGCATCAACAGCATTTTAAAGGTGATAGTGAACAGGCCTGATTTCCCGTTTCTGGGGCACTGGACCCGTGTGCACAGCAGCAGGTCTGGTGCAGCGGGAAGTGTACATTGTTACAGGTTTATGAATTATTTTTTATTCCATTCATTATTTATTTTGATAAGAAATGTTACTTAGTTTTATAAGTGTTACTAACAACAATATGGATCACGTGTGTGTAAAATAGAACGGCTTTTGTAAGAAAACGAATGCTAGTGGAATATTTTTTATTTATTTAAAAGAAACTAAATGACATGTTTTATTTTATTTTGAATTTTTCTCAGCACACCTTTTTAACCGACTTTCGAAGAAAGGAGGAGGTTCTATGTTCGACTGTATGTATGTTTTTTTTATTTATGTCCGCCAATGTCTCTGTCAGTTGTGGACCGATTTTCAAAATTGTATTGTGGTCCCATATAAATTTTATCGAAATAGCTTCAGCGCTTTTTGAGAAACTGAATAAAAACGAAAAATACGTATTACCTCGATGACGTTTTCTCCAATTACGAGTATGTTTAAATTCCACGTTTCATGTTATTGGGGTTTTTAGTTCTGGGGTATAACAACTAAAAATTGAAAAATAAAAAAAAACTTTAATTTCGGAAGTCGGTGTCAAATAACGAGATGACGACTAATAGAGGAGTATGGAAGAAAAAGACATGTGTCGCCGACCCCAAATAAATTGGGATAAGGGCAGGAGAATGATGATGGTATCAAATTAATAACGAAGAAATAAAATACAAACACCGTGTTAATGCAGAAACCGTAGTAACAAAATGTAACTATTAAATTGTTAACCTCGAACTCGATAGATGGCGTTGGCGTCAAATTAAAAGTCGCTATGGTTTCGTTACCACGATTTGGTTGGGCTCGAGTAAATTTTAAGCAAATATATAACCAGCTTAGATCAGGACACAATTTGGTTTTATTTCAAATCTCAACCCTATTAGTGTTCCCACAAGTGTTAGTACAAAAATTACCAGCTCGGTAATAAACACACCGACTTCCCAAATTAAAGTTATTTTTTAATTTTAAGTGTAATAAAAGTACCTTTTTTGGAAGTCGGTTGTTTTATTTTGTAAAAAGTTTTTTATTTGATACCCTTGTCAAGTTAATTCATAAAAATAACTAGTCCATCATTTTTGGGAGTCATTCTAAATCCAATATGGCAGATATTGGATTTAGAATGACGTCACTTAGCTAAGCATGTATTTTATTCCTAACTAGACATAAACATGTGTCCTAACTAAACATAGTCAAGCCAAGGTGGGGTTGGAGGGACGATAGGCACTAACTGTCTAGGTAATTAGTAGGTATAAATAGTAAGATCAAGTAAATCAGGGTTTGCTGAGAAATAACAAAAAATAAAAATGACGTCACTCGAAGCGTTTAAACTATAATATAATATTATTAAAGTTACTTTTTATTTCAGGGTAAACAAGGAGGGGAGGGGAGGGGAGGAGGGTTTCAGGGTAAGTAACATGACTTTCCACCAAATAAATTTCCCTTCTGTTTGGCCGTTTGAGAAAGGCATGTGCGAGTTTATCATCAAGTTCCCGAATAACCTGCTGATAGCACACTACAGAATTGTGATGACGTTTAAACTCGAGAATCCCGAACATAAGACATGATTTTTCTGTGCAAAATTCAGTACTATACCGTCAAACGAGGCGAATAGAAACGAAACTTAGAAGTGTATTTTTACGTTATTTAAATGTTTAACACCAATTTATTAATGAATTGAATTAATGAAAATGAGATGCTTTGTAAGAAATGAATAATATTGTATCAAATGAAACCTAATCAATCACCCTTGTTTTTGAGGTTGAAAAATCATCAGATGACTTCTGCCACTCCAGGTGGAGTATCAGTCTCTTACTGACTAAAACCCACACGTGTTTCTTCAGTTGCCTGTGCGTTCCAGGAATGCTCCCGCGACCCTGGTTACATTTACCCCTGCATTCTTATTCACCCCGTTTGTTGGTATTTTATTTAATGAACTTAGAAACTCAGCACTTCGATCTCTCTTCGATCAGATCGCTGAAGACTGTACGGACTGTACTTTCCTCAATGACTTGCAAGATAACATAAGTATATTAGATAAGTAAGTTAGTTGTATCGTAGGAAGTGGTGACGGGCGGGCGTTTTGGGGGATTGTCATTTGCCGTGTCTTATGTTAAAAATTGCTGAAACTGTCTCATTTGAATAAATAATTTCGAATTTTGATGTTGTGTTTAAAAACTGAAAAAAACATGCAAATATACAGCGTGTAACAGAAAGGTGTGGTCATATTTTAAGATCCGGTTCTGTCCAAAGAAATGAACAACTTTCTCTATGAAAAAATAGAAAATTCCAAAAAACAAAATTGTACTTTCCATACAAAGTTATCATCAGCTGATCAATATTTGTATGGGAAGTAAAAAAATTTTTTTAGAATTTCCTCAGGTTTTCTTGAAGAAAGTTGTTCATATCGATGGGCAGATGCAGTTCTTAAAATATGACCACACCTTTCCGTTACACCCTGTATAAGTATAATTGACACCAAAGAAAAAAAATGTTATCGCTGGTGATTATAATCAAACATAATCCTACTTGCCCCACTAATATTGATATCGATAACCTAATTAAGATAAATGGATGGATGGTTTTTACTCAATCACAACAGATCACAACAGAACGGCTGAACGGATCTGGATGAAATTTGGCACAGAGATAGATTATAGTCTGGAATAGCACATAGGCTTATTATATGTTATATAGTAGAGGAATTACCATAATGGCTGATAGATGGACGGATACATAGTCCTCTTTGAAGGGCCTACCTCCCCAAAAGTGGCGTCCTCATTGAATAAAAAATCGTATCTTAGCATAGAAAATAAAGACTCAAATCATAAGTTTCATTTGTTATAAATAGGAAGGGTTATATTTACCGTTTTTGACACTTTTGCTTACTACTTTGGATACGAAATATTTTGAGTCCTGTTTTAACAACGTAAAAGTATATTTTTTTTTGTGGCGTGGGAAATCATCTAATGACATCTCCCGCTCTAGGGTGGAGCGGAAGGGCGTGTCAGACTCTTACTGACTAAAACCCACCCCTGTTCCTTCCCTGCCCTGAGTGCCCAGGGGCGAGGTTACTCTTTCGAATTTATCCTCAACCCCTGAGCAGACGTAAAAATACCTTATCCTCTTTGTAACAAACGCACCATAGGATTGTTTAATCTTTATTTTCTACGCTTTGCTACGATTTTTTATTCAGTGAGGGCGCTACTTGGCGGCTATACATATACGCCTTAACGTTGTATGACGTGTTTTAATTACTGATTGTGGTCTGTGTTGCGTAGTGTCGTTTGATGGATAACTTCCTGTGTTAGTGTGTTGAATCATCTTGGAAATAAGTTTTTTTTTTTTTATGTTTGATAGGCTCGCGTTTGACCACTATCTCACCTGATGTTAAGCGATGATGCGGTCGAAGATGGAGCACGCTTGCCTAGAAGTAACCTATTCACTCTTGACTTAAAGACTCCCAGGTTGTATCTTACAGGAAACACAGACTCCGGTAGAGAATTCCACTCTCTAGCTGTACGTGCAATGAATGTTTTCTCAAAACGCTTTGTGCGTATGGATGGGATGTCCACCATGAACCGGTGGCACTTCGCCGTACGTCTTGTGGTCCTTAGATGAAACGGGCTTGGCGGAATCAAATCATGCAATTCCGTCGCACACTCCCCAAAATGTAATCGATAGAAAACCGAAAGGCTAGCAACTCGGCGTCTATGTTCAAGACTTTGAAGTTTTGACTCAACGAGTCTATCATTGCCGATGATCCTCTTGGCTCGTTTCTCAATTGACTCAAGGGCATCAAGCTGGTATCTTGCAGATACGTCCCAAAGATGAGAGCAGTACTCCATACACGATCGGACTTGCGCTTGATAGAGTTGGAGCAGCTGTTCCGGCGTGAAGTATCGTCTCACCTTTGCGAGGACCCCCAACTTTTTGGCAGCCACTTGAGCCTTAGCCTCTATGAAGGGACCAAAATTGAGGGTAGATGTTAAAGTAACACCAAGAAGATCAAGTCGGTCGGTTATCGGCACGGTTACACCTCGGAAAGATGGAGCCGGGTGAAATTGGCTCTTTTTAGCAGAAAAAAGACACGCCTGGGTCTTAGCAGCATTGAACTTAACCAGATTGGCATCGCCCCATTCTGAGACAGCCTGCAAGGACAAGTTCAAGCGCCTAACCATAGCCTCTCGGAGAGACCGGACCTGAGACCCACTAACTCGTGCGTCTGGCACGTATCTCTCGGCAACAGTGCTGTCGTCTGCATACCCAAAGGTACCGGGTTTTAGCAGATCGTTAATATGCAGCAAAAACAATGTTGCCGAGAGCACCGACCCCTGAGGAACACCGGCATTAATAGCCAGCAGTCCGGACGAGCAGCCATCTATGACTACTCGGATAGACCGAGCCCTCAGGAAATCTGCTATCCAATCACACAATCCAGCGGGCAGACCGAAGGAAGGAAGTTTGCCAATTAAGCTGTCGTGCCAGACCCGGTCGAAGGCCTTCGAGATATCAAGGGAGACCGCAAGGGCTTCCCCTTGTTTGTCGATGGTTAGGAAGTCCTTAGTTATTCATATAGACATATATGTTTTGCATTAAAATTGCCTTGAATGCTGGTGCTGCTTCTCGGCGGTCAGCCTCGCTACGGTCTTCGCCATTATCATTTAAGCTGAAAGTGTTCCATTACTCGACTTACAAACTGTAGATCGTGGGTTTGAACCTAGGCAGCGCTTTACTTTACGTAAACTATTTAATCGCCACTGCTCTCAATACGCTTGCTAAGGAACACATTGTGAGGAAACAGGCATGTCCTAGAACCAAAACTTCGAAGGAATGTGGCTTCCACCGACCCGCATTGGGCTGGCGGCGTGGTGGGTTGTGGCCCACAGCCTCTCACAGAGAGTGGGGCTGTATCCTAGCAGTAGGAACGTTATATGCTGATTATGCTAGACGTTAGAAATAGGCCTCCTACATGCGGCGTCGCCACATCGAGCGGTCCTGGACCTGGGTCTGCAGTCTCCACATACTTAAGAAATTAATGTTGCAAGGTTTTATGTCCTTTTATATTTTGACAAGTTAATTTAATTGTTATAAGCGGTAAATTTATTCAATAAAACTTTAATAAATTATAAGTTTTCATGTAAAATAGTGCTTGCAAGTTAGAATTTACGCCAGCTCTGTACATATTTCAAGAAAATCAATTATTTTTTCAGGCTAATATCTAAAATTTTTCCCAAGGAGGGTTGGCGTCAGGCAGGCGGCCGGCTGTAAAACTTCTGCCAAATCTTTTTGCAACATGTTAAGGGAAAATTGGATGTGCGATAGGGCTAGGGCGTACCCCACAGGTGACGCACAGGGGCAGCACCCGGCTCCTGTGGGAAATGGACAAGGGTTGTCGCACCAGGACGGGTGGGTGTGACTTAAGACGCAAGCTCGGAGAGTAAGTGAATTGAGAATGAGGTGTGCGAACTGGAATGTAAGTACAATGACTGGAAAAGGAAGAGAGTTAGCAGATGTTTTAAAAAGGCGACGGATAAATATAGCGTGTCTGCAAGAAATGCAATGGAAGGGTGCAAAAGCAATAGAATTAGGAGAAGAATATAAGTTTTATTACTGTGGAAGGGATGGCAAACGGAATGGTGTGGGTATAGTTTTGGATAGTGAGTTAAAAGAATGTGTGGTGGATGTTAAAAGAGTAAGTATTAGAGTGATAGCTATTAAAGTGGTTGTGGAGAGTATGATAGTAAATATTATTAGTGCGTATGCACCCCAGTCAGGATGTGAAGATAGTGTAGAAGAGAAATTTTGGAAGGACTTCGATTGTGTGATGATGAATGTACAGACGCCAGCAAAAGTCGACAAGAATTCTCACAACGTACACCGACCGTCGTGACCTCACTCTATCACTCAAAGGTTTGCTGGGAGAAAACTCAACTTTGAGTTAAGCTCGCCTTTGTACATGAACTGTGTAATGACTTTATTTTATGTTACGATTTGGTGTACAATAAAGAATTAAGAATTAAGAACGTATTAGTTTGACGTTTAGTTTGACTTACGACCTTCTATTTTCAAGTATTCGCCAACAAATGATTGACATTCACAATTTCATCAACTTAGCATAAGTCAAGATGGCCCAGTAGTATAGAGCACACAGATTGAAGCGCAAATCAGTGTGCCGCAAGTTCAAATCCCACGCAATTGTTGACTTTTTGTATAACTAAATGTTTAGTAGGCCATTTTATTTTAACATAGGTATTCGTGATTATTCGTTAACAAACACTGTATTATATTGTGTTTACTTTCGAACAGAAACAGCTATATCTTTTAACTTGTGCCATCGCCTTATCTTAAAAATGCGGTGAACTCGCTATCAATTTTGTTGACAATAATCATGATTCTATTTTGTTTTTTATTCTTCTGCCCGCACTGTTCTAATATAATAGTTTAATTTATTTTTCTCATCTAATTGACGATTATCTTGTGAGAAGTAAAGTTCTTTTAACAGAAATTGAGGTTTAGTTTCAATCTTCTTTTCGTCAAGAAAATGAACAATTAAGCTATGACCTCAATACATTCACTGTGACGTCATAAAAATAAAATGTTTACAAAGTCTAAATTTAAAAAAAATAAAAATAACACCTTTCAATAAATAACTGGATATAAAAAATTATATTTTATTTTATTACAATTTTAATATCCTTTCATTGTAACGTTATTCATATTATGAATGGCCTAAGTGGGTATACTTCCAACAAACAATCTTACACGTAACATAGATAACGGTTACAAGATAACTTTTTTGTCTAGGTAACAATTTGATGTCACAGTTCTCATAAATGTTTAATTTGTAAATTTAAAGAATAAACATTTTTATTAAACACGTCTTTTTATTTCCACCTTACAACATCGAAAAGATGTAAGAACTAAAATTGCAAATTACGAGGTTAATAGATCACATTCGTAATTTGCAACTATTTAGTGCAAAAAATACAATAGTATTTTCCATAGAAATATAAAAAACAACTACATTAATATAGATTGGGAATTTTCAAAGTAAGATATAACCGCAACGGAACGACCATGATTTGAACTCGGGCTACGTTATTTGCGAATCCAAAACTTAGTTGATACGACTACCAGCACATGACATATTTGCGCGAATTTTATCAATGCAATGGTAAGAACAAGTCGCCTCTGTGATTGTGTGATGCGTATTCAATGGCACAGAAAAATAATAATGATGTTTTTAAGCTCAGTGCGACGACAGTTCCTTAGTGTGTATTATCTGTGGAATGTAGATATTCCACGCGCACACATACGCACGGAAGTATCTTGCTCGCTCGGTTCGTAGCAATGTAATCTTTAGCGTTCTTATGGATTTTTGCGGCCTGACTGTACAGGAGAGTGAAGAGGTGTTTGTGGGGGGTGATTTTAATGGGCAAGTAGGAAGTCTGAAGTATTGTTATGAAAGAGTGCATAGTGGTTGGGGGTACGGAGACAGTAATACTGATGGCGAGACATTGCTGCAAGCTGCTTCGGCTTTTGACCTGGCAATAACTAGCACCTGGTTCAAAAAGAAAGACGAACACCTGATCACTTACAAAAGCGGTCAGCACGCGACCCAAATTGACTTTTTCTTGGTGAGACGAAACAGTCTCAAGACAGTCAAAAACTATAAAGTGTTGCCAGGCGATGACTTAGTTTCTCAACACAGGCTCATAATGATAGACGTTATAGTCAGTGTCTCGTCTAGTAGGAACAAACAACGGCCCCCACCCAAAGTCAGATGGCGTATGATAGAAAATGAAGAGTATGCAAGTATGTTTTCTACCACTTGACTCTTTCAAGTGGTAGATAAAATGATAGTAATAAAGGATATGGAAGGAAAATCTGTGAATGAATGTTAGTAAGAGATGGCGGATTGTATAAGGCGAGTAGCAAAAGATGTGTTTGGAGAATCGCAAGGAAAAGGCATCTTAGAAAAGGATACATGGTGGTGGAATGAAGATGTGCAAAAAATGCTTAGTAAAAAGAAAATTGGGCTTAAAGTATGGCAGAATGTAGAAAACGGAAATGATAATTTTAAAGAAGATAAGAAGGAAATTTAGAAGGAATGGAAGAGAAAGGCAAAAGAAACGGTTGCAGTTTCTAGGGCTAAGACGCAGGAACAGATATATGACTTACTGGACAACCCTAGAGGCCAGAAGGAGCTGTACCGGAATACAAAAGTAATAGAAAGGAGAACTAGGGATATAACCCATATAAAATGTATGAAAGATGAAACCGGTAAAGTCTTCACGAAAGATGACATAATAAAAGAGCGATGGAAGGTTTATTTTGAAAAGTTGATGAACGAAGAGAATGAATGGAATGGTGTGCTCAAAGAGGTACAAGTAAATATGGGTTTGGTGAGAGAAATTAGCATAGATGAAGTAAGAAAGGCAGTTCAGTGTATGAAAAATGGAAAGGCCATGGGCCTTAATGACATACCAGTAGAAGTATGGAAGTGTTTAAATGAGGATGGATGTATGTGGCTGACTTTATTCTTCAATAAGTTGTTGTATGAAGAAGTGATCCCACAAGAATGGTGCAATAGTTCGCTAGTACCCATCTTCAAGAATAAAGGGGATTTACAGGTCTGCAACAACTATCGAGGGATAAAGCTTATGTCACAAAAATAATGAAAGTATGGGAGAAAGTGATAGAGAAAAGATTGCGAGAGAAAAGTGAGATTACCCCGAACCAGTTATGGTTTATGCTAGGTCGAGGGACAATGGACTCCACCTTTGCTCTCCGTCAATTGTGCGAGAAGTACAGACTTGTGCACAAAAAACTTGCACATGGCGTTCATTGATCTTAAGAATAGATAGGGTAAGTACCTCGTTATGTGTTGTAGAGGGCCTTGAAAGTGAAAGGTTTGCCTGGGAAGTATGTAGGGTTGAATCGTGCTATGTACAGTAAATCTAGTACCTACGTCCGGTCGGCCGCTGGCAACACCGACGAGTTCAATGTGGCTGTAGGCTTGCATCAAGGGTCGGCTTTAAGTCTTTACCTCTTCCTGTTGATTATGGACGTTCTTACGTCGGAAATACAGGAGGAGGCACCCTGGTGCATGCTGTTTGCCGACGACATTGTTCTGGTCGGTGAAGATGGACCTGAGATCCAGAGCAGATTGGAGAAATGGCAACAGAAGCTGGAGAAAGTTGGCTTGAACATCAGAAGAAACAAAACTGAATACTGTTCTGCGATTTCGGCGGTCTCTCCAGTTCTGAAGCTATAGTGCTAGATGGCGCGCTTCTCCCAGTGTGCTCCAATTTTCGGTATCTTGGTTCATTCGCGTAAAGCGATGGCGAAATAGATCGGACTGTTAAGCACAGAATTAACACTGGATGGATTAAATGGCGGCAGGTCACCGGGACTATCTGCGACTCCCACATTCCCCTTAAACTTAAGGGGAAGATTTATAAAACATTGGTCAGACCTGCTGTCTTGTATGGTTCAGAATGTTGGGCCACAAAAGGGATGAATGAAAAGCAATTGCATGCAGCTGAGATGAGAATGCTAAGAGCGATGTGTGGTGTTACGCGCATGGATAGAATTAGGAATGTGTATATAATAGGAAGTCTGAAAGTGGCACCGCTGGCTGAAAAGTTGTGTGGAAATAGGTTGTCGTGGTATGGGCATGTGATGCGGAGGAATGAAGAAAATGTCGTGAGGAAAGTCTTGTGTATGGATGTAATAATAATAATAATATAATAATAATAAATAATTTTATTTGAAAACAATACATTACAATCAATGTGAGGCCCTGACTCCAGAGCTAGATATGTAATATCTGTATTTCAGGAGTCAGTTTCTTCTTCCTCAATACATGCTTCTTAATGTATGCAATAATTGAATAAAATCATCTAGACTTTTACAACATAAATGAATACATACAACATAAATTAATTGAAATTTAATACATTTATATTCAAATTAAATTATAATAATGATTTTAAAATTACAGTTATACAAATATTTGAATTAAATTATTATTTAAAATTAAGCTGTGTCAAAGTATGAATTTGAAAAATTAAAATTACACTGTGTAATCTGTGGGGATGCGAGTGGTGTGAAGGGGTAGGTAAGGATGAGAGTGTGATTTTAAGAGTGGTGTGAAGTGCTGTGAGAGTGATTTGAAGTGCTGCGAGAGTGATGTGAAGTGGTGTGAGAGTGGTGTGAAGTGGTGTGAGAGTGTGCGAGTGTAAGAGATTGTCTATGGGGTAGAGTTTGCAGCTGTTTGCGTGAAAGAATTAGAAATTTTTGTGTGTCTAGACGAGATATACCATAATATGCTTCACATCCGCTGCAATAGTATTTCGGTTTTTTCATAATCATGTGAAAGCAACCAAGTTTTCACTGTTTGTCTTGTTTCGTGGATTGTTAGTAGATTAATATTTAGAATCGTGTTTAACTTATTATATAGGTAGGTAGCCTGGTGTGCACGCTGTCTTCTAGCAGATGCTGTGTGGCATCGCACAGGCAGACAGGCGTCAGGTATGGTTCTTTTATTTTTGTGTTTATCAGTATAGGGTGTAATAGTGTGTTGTTTGACAACAACCTGCAGAATATAAGTTTGCCTCACAGTGAGTACTTTACACAACTCATATAATGTCGCAGTAGGGAATAGGAAGGGTTTAAATGTCATAACTTTTAACAGGGACCTTTGAGCTCTTTCTAGGTGTATCATGAATGTTTTACAAGCACCACCCCAAACTACAATACAGTAGCTCATGACTGACTCCGCCAGTGCATAGTACACCCTGCGTAATAATTCAAAGTCTGCCACATGTCTCAGCTTTTTGAAAGCCCAAATTAATTTCCGGATTCGACTAGAAGTGAGATCGATGTGTTGCCGCCAGCCAAGTTTTTCGTCCAACAGAATGCCTAGATGTTTGACCTGTGTAACTCTGTGTAAAGACATACACGAGCAGTCGCTCTGCATGTGAGGTGAGTTGCATGTATGTAACTTAATGTTTGTGTCTGGAGGTTGGATTTTGGAAAAGTGGAATTGTATATATGTTGTTTTTGAGATGTTTAGAGTGAGAATGTTAGCTCTAAGCCAGTGTCCGACTTTGTGTAATCCTGATTCGGCGAGCTGCCGAACCTTGTCCCAAGTGTCTCCATGAAATATTAATGCTGTGTCATCAGCACAGGTGAAGACTTTACCATTCTCAAGAGATAGCTGGCACAAGTCATTTATATAAATGAGAAAAAGACTGGGCCCAAGTATACTACCTTGTGGGACACCGTAGGTTACCCCGGCATCAGAGCTAGTGAATTCTTTTATTTTAACTCTCTGTGTGCGGTCATAAAGAAAGTCTTTAAAAATATTTGAGGCATTGCCGCGAATACCAACCCTATCCAACTTATCCACAAGAGCGGGAATTGAAACTGTATCGAAAGCCTTGGATGTGGATGGCTATAAGAGTAGAGGAAGACCAAAGAAACGATGGTTAGACTGTGTGAAAGAGAATATGGGTAAAAAGGGGGTGACTACAGAGATGACGACAAATAGAGGAGTATAAAAAATAAATAAAAATTAATAAAATTGTTTATTTCTCACCACTAAAAAAAATGCAATTTTTTAAGAACTTAATTTCGAAATACTTAATATAACGTGGTGGCTGTGGTACTCGCCAAGATGTTTTGACCCTATCCCCTTAACTAGGTGGTAACCTGTATCTCAGGGGGTAGTGTTCAGCCATGAGTTAACTTATTGTTATAAAACTTAATTTATTGGAAAAAACTTCTTAAAAGCACTTTATCATGTCTCGAGGAGTTAAAGGGACCAGAGTCAAGTTGAAATGCTTTAAGCATAAGAATGATAACGCTGTAAGTACTACTTTGGGATTTTTTCTCAAGAGACGTTAACTTTAGACGTGGCATTCTTGTACCTCACCAGGCTTTCTTATTGTCGACAGGATTCCTAGATTTTACTTAAGATTAAACAAGAAAACCTTACTAGAAAAAGGTCGGATCTTAACCACTCTATTTATGGAATTATTTGAAGAACAATGCTGTCATAGCAAAGGGTTCAGAACACAGACGTCCACGTGTTCAAGAATAATCAGGATTGTATGAACACAACTATTATATTGCTTGTGGAATCACTGATCTTCTCATCATCATTAATCTTCGAACGATTGGGAAATAATTGTTCACTATCAATTGTGAGTGCTATATACAATTTTCTATGGTACTGTCATGAAACATAATCTGATATCACAGTGTTCTTAATAAAAGTGAGATGTGAAGACCAGATCTATGGACTATTATTTACCACAAACATTCCTCATGCAGTAAACCTGTAGATTGGTAAATAGGGTCTTTTGGAGAAATCTAACTCTGACGCTAGCCGGAGAGAAAGAAATTTTTCTTTACAAGCTCACCTACAGTTTTGTGTCAAAGAAGCCGCCTGAGCGAGACGGTCTTTTTGATCCTTTGTTAAGGCGCAGTTATACGACTTGTAATAGTTTTTAATTGAACATCACGTCTAAACGACTAGAATAGAATAGAATACTCTTTATTATGTACACCATTTATTTTACAGAACACATAAATGAAGAAAACTTTACGTGGAGTGATACAATGAGCGGCCTTATTGCTAAACGCGATCTTTACCAGACAACCTTTGGATGAATTTTAATGAGAAATAGGAAAGACGTTACTGTTGGTAGCCTTAGGTGTACTTTTTATGTAACGTGTTAAAAAAATAACTGTTGCCTAGATTTATGTTCGCAAAACTCGTCAAAATGTACGGAACAGCTGTTTTTTTTTTCGCGATTTCAGAGTTGGTCTAATAGTAAAAGTCATTCAGTTTGATGGTCCAAAGCACTCCTTAAAGTTTCGAAGGTTAAGGGACTTGGCATATGAAGAAAAATTTTGCGGCTTACGTCCTGTAGCGACCGACCCCAAGACAGATATTTTTCGAATATTGGAATAAAGAAAAAGAAAGAACGAAAAACTGTTTATTCACGTGAAAGCTTACATACATTTTGATACATAAGCAATTAATACAAAATATATCCTAGACGGATATATGCGCCACTACCACGCGAAACGACTAACGCTCAGCTTTTTGCAGCGGCCTATGCACGCAGGCACGAATCCACGGCACAGGTCAGCGTAAGCCGGCGTTCGCTGTCTCAGAACAATAAATAAAACAAACGTATTACATTATTCATTGTTCCGAGGCACAGAACCATAAATTATCAATTATACACAAAAAATACGCTGTTTCGGCGGCGCTCACGAAGACAAAGCTAAATAAAAGCTTATAAAAATAAAAAAAGAACAGATTTTATAACCCGGTGGCATTAAATAAATAAAAATATCAAACATAATAGAGATCTACGATCAACTTAATAAAGTATCAAGACAAAATAATTAATTAAATGGCATTATTTCAACACTTCCCAAGCCAGAGACAACAAAGACAAAAGTTTGCGATATAACCTAAACCTGATATTATAAAGTGATATATATATATATCTATGATAATGTTGAACTCTGAGGTTTGCGACTTGCGTAATGCCCGACCAACCACACAAGAATAATCAGAATTATGTTATTGTAAACAGAACAGTAGTTCCGTTAAATTGTACCTGGGGAAGCTGTGACCAATTTACTTTTGGAATCATCCTAGAAATGCCAACAACAATGACCTAAGTTTTCGACGGATTTACCTGAAGCCCATTTATCTCACTCCACTCACAAACTGTAGCCAAATCTACAAGGGCAGCGTCTGCATAAAGGTGGTAGGAAGACAGAAGTTTTTTGGAAATAGCGTTTATAAATATTGCGAAGAGTAGAGGTGATAACACGTCACCCTGAGGTACACCGGCAGCTGTATAACACCAGGATGAGTATCTGTTTATTCAAAAGTAGGTAACGATGGCCGCGGTACGCCTTAAACACTGGATCTCTGGGGTAAGAGAGAAACTATCACACCGCTCTGCTCATGTGACTAAACAACGATCTCCCAATAACTAGAGCAATCAACGACCGGATACCCAAGCGATTTGACTTTGACATGAAATATAAAATCCGACTCCATGAGGACCATCGCTGTGCCCCGCAGAACTGTGAATCTTCACTGATGGATCCAAAACAGGTACTGGCACGTGTGCGGGGATCATCTCGGAGGGCCTCAACATCCATATAGCCACACCAGTGGGGGTCCATAACAGTCTTCCAAGCAGAGTGCTTGGGAATTTGCCTGGCAGCCTCAGCCATCCTAGCTAGGGATGTTAAGGACCACTCGGTACGTATACTCTCAGACAGCATGGCAGTCCTGCAAGCGCTAAACAGCCACACAGTTAACTCTGGGCTGATATACGAGTGTCACCAACGCCTAAATCAGGTAGGTAAACACAAAAAAGTAACCATTCAATGGATTAAAGGACACAGTTATTCCCGTGGCAACGATGCAGCGGATGAACTCGCCAGAAGGGGGTCGAGCATGGCAGCGATGGGACCTGAACCTATTGTGCCTCTCCCCTTTGGATACTTTCGCAATCTGGTAAGGAAACGCACCAGAGATCAACACTACAAGCTATGGGCTGACCATAGCGAGTGTAGGCAGGCCAAGGAGGCACTTCCCTCCATTAATGACCGCTTCACAAAGCAAGCGCTACGACTGACCAAACTTCAGTTGCCGAAGGTCATGGCCGTTACAACTGGCCACGGGTCTTTAATAAGCATCTCTCTTTCATAGGAGTCACAGACCGTCTACTCTGCAGAGCCTGCATGGAAGAGGACGAGACAGCAGCTCATCTGCTGCTAAGCTGCCCAGTAGCCGCTGCATACAGGGAAAAACATTTCGGACGTCCAGGTGCATGCTGCTGGCCTTCCTCTAGGAGCTGGGGTAGATCGAATGACCATGCTGTCCCTCCTGTACGCAAAATACGCACCATGGGCGTGGAGTTGCGGAAACCAGTCCGACATACATACATACAACACCAGGAAGAGTTAGATTCATCTATGCATATACGCTGTTATCATTATTATATGTCGCTTGTCAGCCATGGTGCCGGAAGATGTTTTATCTTTATTGCGCGTATGTGTGCATGAACATCATACAGCTGCACCAGGTTGGCCGTCAAGAGGTTCACTTTATCGTCAATTGACTCAATGCTGACCAGAGGTGCCCAGTCAATGTTGCCCTAATAGCATTTATTATTGGCCCAACCAAATGCCAACACAAAATGATATTAGGGTGCTGGCATCCCTTCGGAGATCATCTGTATTAATTCCACTAAAATTGCGCTGCAGGAGAATTTTAGGTTTAGCCTTAGGAGGCCGAATTTTGTACAAGAGTAAAATGAGATCATGATAGGAAAACATGTCAGCTGGGCATTGGACATACTTGCCGACATGTTGAGAAGAGGAAACAATAACAAGGTCTAAGAGTGAAGGGTTAAAATTTGGAAAATGGTGTGTGGCACATAAGGTAGGAATGGATAAATTCAAAGATTGAAGTACTGCTTGAAAAGAAGAGGAACGGGAATCGTTCTTCAATAAGCAAGTATTGAAGTCCCCCATAATGATTGTATTTCTAGGGTGTTTATAAAAGAGGAGAAGAAATTTATTCGAGATGAAGGGCTGTAGTAAACACCTAGAAGGATTTTTGTAAGGTTTAGGAGACTACTAAAAAGAGATGCTCGCCCACGTTTGACGGGGGAGGTTGTGCTGACATATCAGTAATTGAAAAAGGAATGTTCGGGCGAAGGAATATAGCAACACCACCTCTACCGCCACGCGCGCGGTTATTTCTTATTCGTTGAAAACCCGGCAAGGAATAGGATGTGTATGGGAGACATGGTTTTAGCCAAGACTCGGAGACAAGGATAGCATGAATGTTCTTACAGTTGAGGGACGCTAGCATGTAGAGTAGTGTGCCGGAAAACTTTGAGCATTTATATGGACTACATTAAAATTCTTCGGAACATTGGATAATTGAGATTCAAGCGAGTCAGCAAGGGTCAGAATGCTAACAAAACTGTCATTACTACTTGCAGAAAAAAAGCTTTCGGTATCACTGCCGTCATTACTGGCTGACATCGAAAATATGTATAAAAAATAAACAATATATGATAAAAAATAAATAAAATAAGAAAACTAAAATTAATCCAGAAAGTAAAAGATAAATAATAAAAGGGGGCAATTATTATCCACCCGCCAGTTGTGTGTTAATTTAAAACAAGCTTTACACAGCACAAATAAGCAACGAGCACAGTAATCACATAGTCAAATAGTCCGGGTAAGCAGCAACGTACTATTTTTACTTTCACAAGAAATAAAGAATAGGAAATATTATATAACCCAAGCAACTAAAACTAATATTAAAGAAAAATCTTATTTCTTTGAAAAAAAAAAAATATTACTCTGAACAATATCCGTCGTAATTTGATTTGTGAATATTTGAAATTATTATCTTTATAACGTGTAAATAATTTGTAAAGTTATGTCTAACGCGGATAAAAAATTGAGAATCACGCAAAAACTATAAAGCGTATTTTTATGAAACCTTTACCATTTTAAAGATTATTTCATTATTTAGCGAGTCCTATTACTGGGTGGACGTACGACGCATAACGTGAGCTCAGCAGAGAACTCGCAGGCTAATCACTCAAGATCATTGGCAGATAATAGCGCTTTAAAGGGTGCCTACAGCGCGGCTTGTGTAAGGCGGTATCGTTTGAAATAAAAATAGGTAAAAATTAAAAGATTTCGCAGTCAGGTGGAGTGTTGTCAACAAACATTTACCATAATTAGTGTTAAATTTCGCATATTTTAAAAAATAATAAAATAATCTAAAAATTTTGGTTTTTGTTACATGCTGTAGAGTGACAGGTCTGTTACGTCATATGTCACTCCTCTCGCACCTCCACTACCGCAGGCACGTGCTCAGTTAAGCGCTATGCCTTTATTATGCTAGATTTGTACGATGATAGCCTGCCTATTGTTGAAATTCATGTCGTTTACCTCAACAATACATTTTATATTTTGTACTGCCTGTTGTTACGCCCTGTTAATTCATAAGCTCCTATTGTAATTTGCTCTGGTGTACAGAAAAGAGTTTATCTTTCAATTATCTATGTGATTTATTTAAAAAAAGTTATCTAAAGTCCTTGTAATCCATTTAGATAATTTTATAGATATTTCCAAAATATGATGCATATTATATATTTTTATGGATGCGTACCCGAGCAGTCCAAACGGAGGACTAATTGCTGTCACTCACGTGTCCGTCTATCCGTCGTCTGTCACAAAGATTTTTTTAACTTTCCATTGATTTATTAACTTGAAATTTGGTGATAATGTTTATTATTACGTATCTTTGACTAACAAATACCAATATGTTGAAAAGTCAGACATTTTTTTTTTTTTGAAATTCACTCATTTGGTACGGAACCATAAATGTGAGTAGTGCGTATCACACACGCGTAATTGCGTGTTTTTTTTAATATAATTACCCCGTTTTCATGTTAAGTGCAGACTGATAGTACCTATTCATGCATATGATGGATGCGCAGCAGACGGTCGGAAATTTTGTAGTAATTAGACCTACAGTAGTGTTGATTCCGGCTTTATTTTATTTACAAGCTTTTTTTGGCAATGAGTTGCTCTACAACGTATATTTGTGTGTTTCTGTTGTATTTTGTTATAAGCAATTATCAAGTTAGTTTATTTAGACGTTTTTCTTTAATATATATAAATAGGTCTTGGGAATTGCTATGAAACTAATTCTCTTACATTCTGAGCTTGATTTATAGATAAATTTTATTTACGTGCATGGGCCGTAACTCAAGTAATAAAAAAGCGTTGTATTGATATTGCATTGTTTGCTCTTAATAATACACATTATAAAAAAAAAAACATTAATTGCTTGCTAGTATGTACAAGGTTATCATGCGCTGTTAAGTCTATAATGTTTTTAAATGTTATGTATTATTTTGTGACATATTATTTATAAAACTTCTTCTTTCTAGTGTCTCAAAATGATACCACAACGTGCGGAACTTCTATACTTCAATAAATTGTACGTGGAAGCTGCAGCAGTCAATGTAAGACGTTACGACCGAAAAGGAGATTATGTTGTCAATATGTTTTTTCAAAATAAAGTTGTTTTTAACAACACAGTAACGGTAAGACATTCGAGAGACAATTTATCTATCTACTTTTGATAATATAAAAGTCAAGAGGCTGACATTTTGCACATTCACACACACACACACACATCATCATTTCAGCAGTAATCTGTATTTTTTTGTTCATTTTATGATGTATTTAAAGAATGTGAAAGTATGTTTCGAAATTCAACCCCAAACGAAGTGAAAATGGATGGCAAAGTATGTTTGGAAAATGTTTGTGGTATTATTTTTACTTCGGGCGAAGTTAAGTGACACCTTTAAATGTATATTTCTGTAAATTGGTTTGGGTAATTTTCGGAAATATAGCTTAAGAAATGATTTATTATGAATGGTGGTGAAAATCTTATCAAAATTAATCCAGCAGCTACAGAGCATTTATCAAACTTGAGTGAAGTTGACCAAACCCAGTTCTGTGAAGTATGTGACCGTGGCTGATCCAGTCAAGCGTATGGATTCGATTCGTCCGTTCAGATAACAGGCTTTTACAGACAGTGCGAAACAATATGACGACCATTTTTGGGGTTCCTTATTCCTAAGAAGGACAAGGAACCTTTATAGATTCGGTCTGTCCGTCTGTCCGTCCGAGGTATAGCTTAGAGACTGTTAGTACTAGAAATCAGCAAATTTGCATGGGTGTATAAATAAACAGGTTTTCTTTGGGCAGTTTTTAATCAGGCCAAGAAAACCAAAAAAACTAATTTTGAGAAAGATTTGTTTTTATGGTAGCTCCCGTACATGTAAAGTGGGGATGATTTTTATTTTTCCCGGCAATCCAATAGTGTGGGAATCGTTGGACAGGTGTTTTAAAATCATTGCGGAGTTGTTAAGACGATTTTTCGATCCAGTGAATCGTTTGCGAAATCTCAAAAATTCGTAATGGCAGCTTAGATCAAGAAATTGGAAGGAAAACTGTGTGCAATTAGCTTTGTTAGATTATGAGTAATGTCGCCACATTTATAAAATGCGACTATTCGAAAAAATTCGTACAAATCACAAAATCCTTAGAAAAAAAATTACTTAAGTGAAGTTGTTACCTTTTTAATATACAAAACGGGTACCTTTTTTGTCGTTTTTAATGTTAACGTTAGGTCTGTCTGTAAAACAGTGAACTCAATTAATATGTTCATAGTAATAAACATTAAGCTCCCTTCTAAGTCCGCATGTCATAACATGCGGAATTTTATGTGAAAGTGTCGTCGAGTCGCACCTGGCGGCGGGAGCCTTACTCTGTTTCTACAGAGTGTAACGGAAAGGTGTTGTCATATTTTAAGAACTGCATCTGCCCATCCATATGAACAACTTTCTTCAAGAAAAATTTTGGAAATTCTCAAAAAAATAATTTACCACTCATACAAATATTGATCAGCTGACGATAACTTTGTATGGAAAGGCTAATCATTTTTTTGGGAATTTTCTATTTTTTCTTAGAGAAAGTTGTTCATTTCCATGGGCAGAACAGGTTCTTAAAATATGACCACACCTTTCTGTTACACCCTGTATAAGACCAACCAAAGCTAATTACTAGAAATGAACTTTAATTTATTTTTTGCACAGCTGGATGTTATCTTCTACGAATATCTTCACAACGAGTTCAGGAGGTCATTTATTGAAGTGCATTACCATCTATGTGATTTTATTACCAATGATCCCTATATTGGTAAAAGCCTCAGAGAAGCAGGCTTAACCAGGTGTCCTATTCCACCGGTAAGATTGTCTTCCTAAAAATAGGATTTTTAACATAGGTACCAACGGGTTTTTGTTTCGGTTTACAAAACAGTGGATTTCATGAAATTTATCAGGCCGCCACTCCAGCAAAAAGCGAGCTTTACAGTTAAGGGTCTACTGCCGGCCAAGTGGCGCCCTCATTGAATAAAAAAACGTAGCATAGCCTAGAAAATAAATATTTAAGAATTCAACGTCACGTTTGTTACAAAGAGGATAAAGTTTTTACGTTGTTAAAACAGGTCTCAGAATGTTTCGTAACCAAAGTAGTAGGAAAAAGTACCAAAGACGGCCGTTTCTGACACTATTGCCTATTACTTTGGATACGAAACATTATAAGATCTGTTTTAACAACGTAAAAATACTTTATCGTATTTGTAACAAACGTGACGTTGGATTCTTTAATATTTATTTTCTGGCTATGCTACGATTTTTTATTTAGTGAGGGCGCCACTTGGCCGGTAGTACGGCCTTGAATAACCACATCATTATAATAATGTTCGTGGGTTCCGTGCACTAAAATAATAATGTTTGTAGGTTCCGTGCACTAAAATAATAATGTTCGTGGGCTCCATGCACTAAAATTGGCTCTTTTTTAACCGACGTCAAAAAGGAGGAGGTTCTCTTCGACTGTTTGTTTTTTTTTGTATGTTTGTAACGCGAGTGTTCCGCCAATTATGAATTGATTTTGATGATACTTTATTTATTTGGTACGTCACTTCAGAGGTGGTATCATATATCTTTTATCGAAATTGACATAGTGCCTTTGAAAAAACCAAGAAAATCAAAAAATATAATAGATGTCGATTTGTTTTTTTTTTCAATCATTTTCATATTCATTGTTATTGGGGTTATCTATTCGGTCAAACTTTACTATTTAGTTTCAGTTATGGGGCACAACAACTAAAAAGTGAAAAATAAAAATAAAACATACAAAAAATCAACAACTTAAAAAAAAAAAACATAAAATTACTTTAATTTTGAATCTTGGTGTCAATTATTGAAGAAAGAAAATTAGTAACACCGACTTCTGAAATTACGACTATTTTGTGATTTTTAGTGTTTTTGCTAATTTACTGATCTAAAACTGTTTCGTAAAAATATCTGCCCATTCAGTCATTGTTAACGTCGTGCAGCTGGTGCGAGTGGGGCCGGATCTGGCGGAGAGCCATCTTGGCTTCCGCAGATTGCGCTCTACAGTGGGAGTCATCATGCGCGTGCGAGCCCTCACGACAAGGGATGCAGTGGCGCGGGGTGGGATCGTCTTGGCGATGTGCAACGCCCCGGTTCCAGCCAGGGTGTGTTCGGCGCCAGGTGTACTGGTGGTCGTCGTAGCTTACGGCTCTACGCCAAGTGTGCGTAACTGCGCGATGCCGGTACAACAGGCACCGCAGGCTCCGTAACCGCCCCCCGGATACGGAAGCCGTTGAGGTGGAGCTATACGAGGAGTACAGAGTGGTGAAAACCGCCCTCCGAGCGGATATCAAGCAGGCCAAAGAATCATTGTGCGTACAGCTAGGGAGTGGAAATCCCTACCGGAGTCTGTTTCCTGATAGCTACAACCTGGGAGTCTTTAAGTCAAGAGAGAATAGGTTACTTCTAGGCAAGCGTACTCCATCTTCGACCACATCATCGCTTACCATCAGGTGAGATGGTGGTCAAACGCGTGCCATTCAATAATAAAAAAAAAATAAAAAAAATTGGCCCACCAGGAGTCTGCCTCACTTGGGTGGAGCACCGCCGTGTCCTCGTGGAGGCAATCGGCGGCAGTGACCTTTCGCGCCCCGACCTGGTTAAGCCAGGGTACGGGGCGAGAGAGAATTGGAAGCAGTGGGCTCCTTCTGCGCAGCAGTAAAACTCGCGAAGGAGGGGGCGGAACGGGTGAGAGAGACTCTACAGAGTGGCCCTCACGACTCCTGCAGCAGCCTCCGCAGGAGAAGCCCTGGGCATCGGGGCTGGCAAACCAATCTTTGGCCGGGTAGCTCGTCGTTCAATCAGGACAAGGCCCGAGAGTCAACGGCGCGTAGTATTCCACGTGCGCCTCAAAGAATTGTCGGCAATACCTGACGGGGCCCGTCGGGGCCAATGCCTGCCCGGGGTCGCAGATAAATTCGAGACAGACCGAATTACAGTGGCTCTTGGCACTCAAGCAACTGAAGAAACAGTGGTGGGTTTTAGTCAGTAAAAGTCAGACACGCCCTCCCGCTCCACCTAGTGCGGGAAAAGTCATTGGATGATTTCCCACCCCCACAAAAAAAAAGATGCAGATTCTTCATTCAAATTTCATAATTTTGTCCAACAGTGGCTTGACCGGTTCTAAATAGTTCAACAACATCGCTTACCATCAGGTGAGATAGTGGTCAAACGCGAGCCTACAATTAATCTTACTAAACTTAATCTGATACATAAAATTCATAGTCCTGACTGACTTACTGATATATCAACGTACAGCCTAAACCACTGCTCCACTGTACCCTTCATTCTCCGCCTTCTGCGAAGGAGTAATGCTCACGAAGGCGGAGGCGGGACGCGTGAGGGAAGCTCAACGGAGTGCCCCTCACAGCCCCGCCCGCTACCACCGCAGGAGAGGTACTGCGTGTACTGGGCGTAGGACGTCGCGAGACGATCTCCGGCCACCGTAGACTCGGGCCTGCGGACGGGAGCAGTGGGTAGCTCGCCGTCCGATCAGCACCAGGCCCGTGACTCAACGGCGCGTTGTGTTCCACGCGTGCCTCAAAGAGATAAGTGTCAGCCACCACTGACGGGGCTCATCGTGGCCGGTGCCTGCATGCCCAGGGGTAGCGGATAAATTCTGAAAATGAGTTACCGCATCCCTGAGCACTCAGGCAGGGAAGGAACCGGGGTGGGTTTTAGTCAATAAGAGTTTAACACGCCCTCCCGCTCCACCCAGAGCGGGAGAAGTCATTGGATGATTTCCCAAAGCCCCAAAAAAAAAAAAAAACTGTACTCTTCACAAAGAACACATCCTCCAAATTTCTTGAGTAGGTATCCACTAAAAAGGCGTGGATTTTGGAAAAACCCTTTCCAAAATCCACCCCTGAGAGGGTGAAATTGGAGTTGAAAGTTTATAACGAAGGGAATACAAATTCCTCGCGGGCGAAGCGCCCCTGACAGAAGCTAGTTACTTATAATACGGTTAGTGCCTATGGTAGCTTACAATAAGTACTTGTTGGTTCCGTTGTCGCTGAAGAACTGCCCTGACATCCCTCCAACCATCCCGCCATGGCTTGACATTGCCGCCATTGTCTTTGAATTATCAAGAGAATGTCTCATGCAATACAACAACTAAGTAACATAGAGTCCCAATCTGTTAAAATAACAGTGCGTATTTATTTATAAATTTACGAGTAAATATGGAGTATGTTTTGTGGCATCAAATTCTTAAAAATTGTAATGAAGGATTTAAGTACTGAACCACGATGATTGCCACAGTTATATAGCATAATTTAAAACAAATCACGACACATGTTTATGTTTAGTTTGGATGACAATACCTACATGCATAGCTAAGTGACGTCATTTTAAATCCAATATCGCGGACTAGTTATTTTTAGGGTTCCGTACTCAGAGGGTAACCAAAAATTAAAGGACGGCAGACCATTTGATTTCTTATTTATTTTTATTTTTTGTTGTTATAGCGGATATAGAAATATACGCTGTGTAAAAATTTTAACTGTCTACCTATTACAGACCATGAGATACAGGCCAAAAAACAAAACAAAAAAAAAACAGGTTTCTATTTTGTTGGGTTTTTTTCAGTTTATGGTACAGACTGTTGTCAACATTACCTGACCCACCCTAAAATCAAACGACTTTGGACCCTCTGCCTGTAACATTAAGGTTTATTTAATTTATATGAGCTTATCACACAAGTGCACGAGGACTCGATGAACAAAAATACAATAATAACACAGACACTCAAATTTGATCTTTAACACGTAACGTTAAGGTAAACCCACCAAACATAGTCGGAGCCACCGGCATTATATATGTTTTTGTTAAGCTATTTTAATCATTATCTCACTAACATTAAAGTTGAAAAGCTTGAAATTTCACACTACATAATTACAACCCAATCTTTAATTTCGCGTATTCCCAACAAGTTCTTGTGGCTTAGCGGTTTGATGCTGGATTGACGACGAACAGCATGTGGGTTCGAAAACACAGTTCACCTATACATCAGTTTCTTTTTTAATTTGTTTTCATTTCTACAATATTGCTTGCAATATTAAAGAACGACCAATATGAATTTCACTAACTTATCTTGTAAACGGGTGGGTAATTTAAAAAACTTTAAGTTCACAGTTCTTTATAATGAATACGAATATTTATTTTTCAACTACCCACTTATTACAAGTTATGTGAAAATATTACCATTTTAAAAAGTTTATGTATAGTCTGTAGTTCTTTACAATAATACAAGAAATAGTTTTGGAATATAAATTCTATATTGAAAGCAAAACAATATCTTTGTCGCAGGATTTGATCTCGAACTATGTTTTTCTCAGTCTTACACACAGACCACGAGACCAGGATTACTTGAACTCAATTATTAAAATAAGCTATTACACTTATCATATTATAACAAATAGTTATAAAATATAACCTAATGCTAACGTTTTAAAGACCAAATTTGCGTGTCTATATTATTATTGTATTTGTTCATCAAATCCTCGAGCAGTTGTCTGATAAGCTCATATAAATTAAATAAACCTTAATGTTACATGCAGAGGGTCCAAAGTCGTTTGATTTTAGGGTGGGTCAGGTAATGTTGACAACAGTCTGTACGTAGCCCTTCGTGTGTAAATCTGACTTCCACTTGGTCGGTTTTTTATGAATTGTTTAGACATGGGTAACTAATGAAAGGGTTTGCTGAGAAAATTACGTGTCTTAAACTATAATAATTATTATTATTTAAACTATAATATTATTATTTAAACTTTCATATTATTATGTAAACTATAAAATTATTATTTAAACTATAATATTATTAAACTTACTTTTCATTTCAGGGTAAACATGCCATAGGTAACATGACCTACCACGAAATGAATTTCCCTTCCGTGTGGCCTTTTGAGAAAGGCATGGGCGAGTTTATCTTCAAGATGCAAAATAACATGACAATATCAAGATCCACAATTGTAATGAACTTTAAACACGAGAATCCCAAACATAAGACATGATTTTCCCGTACTTTTTCTTGTACTTTTTTTTTATAAGAACAATATAAATTACTATGCAAGATTCAGTACCGTACCGTCAAAAGGGGTGGATAGAAACGAAACTTTGAAGGGTTTTTTTACGTTTCTTAAGTATATAACATCATAGTACACCAATTTATTAAAGAATTGATATTAAAAATAACCGGCCAAGAGCCTGTCGGTCACGCGCATAAAGGGTTCCGTATTATCGTATAACATTATACGCGTCTACTTGTTGCCATTATTAAAATCGAGCAAAAAAAGCAAAAAACAACTATGTAGTTAGGTATTTTAATTTATTTTTAATATTTGTTGTTATAGCCGCAACAGAAATAAATAATCTGTGAAAATTTCAACTATTTACCGATTACGGATCATGATATGTATATATATGCATGTATACGAACGGACATTGGAGGCTTAGTAATAGGGTCCCCGTAGGTTACCCTTCGGGTACGGAACCCTAAAAAAAGGTTTTTGGTAAGAAACCAATAATATGGTATCAAGTGAAAAACCTAATATATCATCCTTTTTAGGGTTACGTCTCTGAAGGGTCTAAACGTAGTCCTATATTGCTGTCAATCACGTGTCTGTCTGTCCGTCGACTGTCACAAAATTTTGTTCCGAAGTATTTTTTAACTTCCCATTTACCTATGAATTTGAAATTTGGTGAGAATGTTTATTATTACGTATATTTTACTAACAAATACCAATTTGGTACTGAACCCTAAATGTGCGAAATCCGACTCGCACTTGACCGCTTTTTTTGAGGTTGGGAAGTCATCAGATGACTGCTCCCACTCCGGTTGGAATATCAGTCTCTTAATGACTAAACCCCACACATGTCCCTTCAGTTGCCTGTACGTTCGAGGGCTGCTGCCGCGACCCTGGTTCGATTTACCCCTTCATTCTTATTCACCCCCGTTTGTTGGTATTTTATTTCATGAACTTTGAAACTCAGCACTTAAATCGCTGAAGACTGTACGGACTGTACCTTCATCAATGACTTGCAAGATAACATAAGTACAATATATTAGATAAGTAATTTAGTTGTACCGTAGGAAGTGGTGACGGGCGGGCATTTTGGGGGATTGTCATTTGCCGTGTCTTTCGTTAAAAAATAGCTGATACTGTCTCATTTGAATAAATAATTTTGAATTTTTGATGTTGTGTTTTAAAACTGAAAAAATACATGCAAATACAGGCTGTAACGGGAATTTGTGGTCATATTTTAAGGACTGCATCTGCCCATCGATATGAACAACTTTCTTCAAGAAAATCTGACGAAATCCTCAAAAAAAAATTTTATCTCCCATACAAATATTGATCAGCTGATGATAACTTTGTATGGAAAGTCGAATACTTTTTTTGGGAATCTTAGAGAAAGTTGTTCATTTCCGTGGGTAGAACCGGTTCTTAAAATATGACCACACCTTTCCGTTAAACCCAGTATATAAGTTTAATTGACACCACAGAAAAATTGTGATCGCTGGTGTTTATAATCAAACATAATCCTACTTGCCCTACTAATACTGACATCGATAACCTAATTAAGATGAATGGATGGATGTTTGTTAATCAATCACGACAGAACAGCTGAACGGATCTGGATGAAATTTGGCAGAAAGATAGATTATAGTCTTGAATAGCACATAAGCTTATTATATATTTTATATTAGAGGAAGTCCTTATCCGCGCTAGTCATAAAATATATAAACGATAATGGCTGATAGGGGAACGTGCACGGCGTAGTCTGTGCCATCTAGTGAAGTAAATTCGAAACTTTGACCCTTTGAAAATTTGTCATTGACATTTCCGTGCCATATATGTATACTCACATGCATCATGCACACATGCAGCACGCACGACGTAGACTGGCATCTAGTGAGTGAAATCCGCAACTTTTACTGTATAAATATTTGACATTGACATTTATGTGCCGCCATCTATAGTTTCTGCACGCTCACTATAGAAGGACGGATACACAGTCCTCTATGAACTTAATTGAAGTATTGCTATTAAATTGCAGGCTTCGTTATTATAAGACGCGTTCTATAAAGAATAAGTCAAATATTACATAAAGCTCTTTTTAAAAATGTTTTATCAGTCTAGATAAAAAGATGGAAATAAATAAAGGCTTCAAAGAATTAATATTCAAAACGAATCAGCTCGTTTAATGTCCAAAGTTGTAATCCCATTTTTGTCACTTAAGTACTTAAATCCTTGCTAAAACAAACATGCTTACATTAATTACTGATCTTCTTTTACGTCCAACATTAATACAAAAACACATAAAGGCGGGTTTCCTTATAAAGTTCGATGAGATCACACCATGATCGTGTTTATCTTCACCGTAAGTAGTGACTCAATGTGGGGGTGAGAAAGATGACACATCACCTGCTTTCCATTTAGAGACACTGTGTCGTCTTCTTAAGGCCCTTCTCGCGGTCCAGTGGCGCCCTCATTGAATAAAAAATCGTAGCATAGCACAGAATCTCCAACTTCACGTTTGTTACAAAGAGGATAAAGAATTTTTACGTTGTTAAAGCAGGTCTCAAAATGTTTCATATCCAAAGTAGTAGGTAAAAGTGCCAAAAACGGCCGTTTCTGACCGTCGTGGTCGTTTCTGAGTTGTTTTCAAGTGAACTAATTAACTTTTGTACCGAACAATCGTGGTTGTGCGTAGATAAGGTCTTGCTGCCTCTAGACACTTATAGGTTTGTGAGTGAGGTACATGGCTGTCTGCGCTGGCTCGATCACTGTGTGACGACCAGTGCGGCGAGACGCTCAGTAAGTAAAGTGTCCGTTTTACATGATGCTTACTGGTCTGATCACTGTCCCTTGTTGGTTGAGTGTGACTTAAAATTGATAAGGCCGAAAATTATTGTGACTGATAGTGATAACGTATATAATAAAGTAATTTGGGGAGAAAGAAACAGTGAACAGATCGGAAAGTTTTTGAAAGTTGTCACTCGCAACTGAGAAATATTAATTTTCCTGCAGAATTTACACACTGCGCTGATCACTGTAGTTGTAATGAGGATCACAAGCGCATTTTAAAGCAAATGTATAGCGATATTGTGCGAATACTTAGTAAGGCGGCGGCTGACAGCTATGTTGGTCCTGTGTCCAGGAAACATATAATTATTCCAGGGTAGAATATACACGTCAGCGGTGCTCACAGAGAGGCTCGATTATGTTATCAAAACTGGCTATTAAGTGGGAAACAAAAAAGTGGACCTATTTACGATAGCATGTGTCAAACGAGGCGACTTTTTAAATCTCGGGTAAAATTTTGTCAAGATAATGAAAAACAAATCAAGTTAGATATAATTGCACAGCATCATTCGAATAAACAGTTTGGTAATTTCTGGAAAAAGACAAATAAATTGAACCCGAAATCGAGTCTACCTGTGAGCGTTGCGGGCGTGCATGCACCTCGTGGAATCTCCTCCGGTAGGCTCGACTGACCTGACACGCGGTGCTGGGAAAAATAATAAAAAAATCTAAAACTTTTGGTTTTTATGAGTTACATTTTTTTACTATTTTTGTAGTACGCATTTTAAACCAGAAATACTGCTTGATTGGATCGAACAGAGTTTTTGTTACATCCAGTAGAGTGACAGGTCTGTTACGTCATATGTCACCCCCGCACCTAGCATACTGCTCAGTCAAGCGCTATGCCTGTTTTATGCTAGATTTTTACGATGATAGCCTGCCTATTGTTGAAATTCATGTCGTTTACCTCAACAATACATTTAATTTTTTATTACGTCCTGTTAATTCTTAAGCTACTGTAATTTGTTCTGGTGTATAGATAAGAGTCTATCTTTCAATCTATGTGATTTATTAAAAAAAAAGTTATCTAAAGTCGAAAACCATTTAGATAATTTTATAGATATTTCTGAAATATGGTGCGTATTATATAGTTTTAGGGATCCGTATTCGAAGAGTCCAAACGGAGGACTGATTGCTGTCAGTCACGTGTCCGTCTATCCGTCGTCTGTCACAAAGATTTTTTTTTAACTTTCCATTGATTTATTAACTTGAAATTTGGTGATAATGTTTATTATTACGTATCTTTAAATAACAAATACCAATATGTTGATAAGTCAGATATTTTCTTTGAAATTCTCTCATTTGGTACGGAACCATCAATGTGCGAAGTGTGTATCACACACGCGTAATCGCGTGTTTTTTTAAATATAATTACCCAGATTTGATGTTAAATGCAGACTGATAGTACCTATTTATGAATATGATGGATGTGCAACAGACGGTCAGACATTTTGTAGTCATTAGACCTACAGTCGTGTGGATACTGGCTTAATGTTTTTTAACATGCTTTTTTTGGCAATGAGTTGCTCTACAATCTATCTTTGTGTGTTTCTGTTGTTTTTTGTTATAAGCAATTATCAAGTTAGTTTATTTAGACGTTTTTATTTAATTTTGGTCTTGGGAATTGCTATGAAACTAATTTTCATACATTCCGAGCTTGATGTTCAGAATGTAATAGATAAATTTATTTACGTGCATGGGCCGTAACTCAAGTAATAAAAAAATATATATATACGGTCGAATTGAGAACCTCCTCCTTTTGTTTCGTCGGTTAAAAAAAGCGTTTTATTGATATTGAATTGTTTGCTCTTAACAATACACATTATTAAAAAAAAAAACATTAGTTGCTTGCTAGTAAAAACAAGGTTTTCATGCGCTGTTAAGTATAAAATAATTTTGAATGTTATGTGTTATTTTTTGACATATTATTTATAAAACTTCTTCTTTCTAGTGTCTCAAAATGATACCAGAACGTGCGGAACTTCTATACTTCAATAAATTGTACATGGAATCTGCAGCAGTCAATGTAAGACGTTACGACCGAAAAGGAGATTATGTCGTCAATATGGTTTTTCAAAATAAAGTTGTTTTTAACAACACAGTAACGGTAAGACATTCGAGAGACAATTTATCTATCTACTATTGATAATATAAAAGTCAGGAGGCTGACATTTTGCACATTCACACACACACATCATCATTTCAGCACTAATCAGTTTTTTTTTGTTTATTTTATGATGTATTTAAGGAATGTGAAAGTATGTTTCGAAATTCAACCCAAAAAGAAGTGAAAATGGATGGGAAAGTATGTCTGGAAAATGTTTGTGGTATTATTTTTACTTCGGGCGAAGTTAAGTGACACCTATGATTGTATATTTCTGTAAATTGGTTTGAGTAATTTTCGAAAATGTATCTTAAGAAATGTTTTATTATGAATGGTGGTGAAAATATTATCAAAATTAATTCAGCAGCTACAAATCATTTATCAAACTTGAGAGAAGTTGACCAAACCCAGTTATGTGAAGTATATGACCGTGACTGATCCAGTCAAGCTTATGGATTTGATTCTTCCGTTCAGATAACAGGCTTTTACAGACAGTGCGAAACAATATGACAACCATTTTTGGGGTTCCTTAGTCCTAAGAAGGACAAGGAACCGTAATGGCAGCTTAGATCAAGAAATTGGAAGGAAAACTGTGAGCTATTAGCGTTGTTAGTTTATAAGTAATGTCGCCAAATTTATAAAATGTGACTACCTACTCGGAAAAGTTCGTACAAATCACAAAATCCTTAGAAAAAAATTACTTAGGTGAAGTTGTTACTTTTTTAATATACAAAACGGGTACCTTTTTTTCGTTTCTAATGTTAACGTTTGTTCATACTAATAAACATTAAGCACCCTTCAAGTCCGCAAGTCATAACATGCGGAATTTCATGTGAAAGGGTCGTCGAGTCGCACCTGTCGGCGGGAGCCTTGCGCTGTTCCTATATGACCAACCAAAGCTAATTACTAGAAATGAACTTTATTGTATTTTTTGCACAGCTGGATGTTTTCTTCTACGAATATCTTCACAACGAGTACCGGAGGTCATTTCCTGAAATGCATTTCCATCTATGCGATCTCATTAACAAAGATCCCTATATTGGTAAAACCTTCAGAGATGCAGGCTTGACTAGGTGTCCTATTCCACCGGTAAGATTGTCTTCCTAAAACTAGGTTTCTTAACATTGGTACCAAACGAGTTTTTGTTTCGGTTTACAAAACAGTGGATTTCATGAAATTTATCAGGCTGCCACTCCAGCAAAAAGCGAGCTTTACAGTTAAATAACCACATCATTATGATAATGTTCGTGGGCTCCGTGCACTAAAATAATAATATTCGTAGGCTCAGTGCACTAAAATAATAATGTTCGTGGGCTCCGTGCACTTAAATTGGCTCCTTTTTAACCGACGTCACATAGGAGGAGGTTCTCCTGACTGTTTGTTTTTTTTTTTGTATGTTTGTTACGCGATTGTTCCGCCAATTATGAATTGATTTTGATGATACTTTACTTGTTTGGTAGGTCACTTCAGAGATGGTATCATAAATATCTCTTATCGAAAATGACATAGTGCCTTTGAAAAAACAGAAAATAAAAAAATATAATAGATGTCGTTTTGTTTTTTTTTCAATCATTTTCAAATTCCTTGTTATTGGGGTTATCTATTCGGTCAAACTTTACCATTTAGTTTCAGTTATGGAGCTAAACAACTAAAAAGTGAAAAAAAAAACATATAAAAAATTAACAACTTCAAAAAGAAAAAACATAAAATTAATTTAATTTCGAATCTTGGTGTCAAATAACGAAGAGAGAAAATTAGAAACACCGACTTTTGTAATTTTTAGTGCTTTTGCGAATTTAAATAATAAATAAATAAAAAAGCCTGTTTATGCCTTAATAATAATACATTGTTCAGTTTGGTTATACAGTTCATTATAAGTATAATTACTATCAATTAAGGACCCCTCTTTGGGTAAAGGCCTCCTTCAGTTTCTGCCATTTTCCTCGGTCTTTTGCCAGTGTTAGCCAATGCTGGCCGCCCACTTTGCACATTTCGTCAGCCCATCTCTCTTGTGGTCTCCCCTGTCTTCTTTTGCCTTTTGGGCCTGTCCACTTAGTCACTTGTTTGGCCCACTTATCGCTGTGAGATCTGGTTACATATCCTGCCCATTTCCACTTCAGCTTCTGTGAGTGTTTCAGTGCATCTATTATGTTGGTTTTTTTACATATTTCAGTGTTCCGTTGTTTGTCTTTTATTCTTATATTTAAAATACTTCTTTCCATGGCGCGTTGGCATACTTGTAATTTACTTCTTGCCTCTTTGTTGTAAGTCCATGTTTGGCAGCCATATGTAAGGCATGGAAGTATGCAGGAGTCCATAACTTTCTTTTTTAAACTTAATGGGAGCTCGCTTTTTACTACCTCCTTATGCCCCCAAAATTTACTCCATGTAATGGCGATGCATCTATTTATCTCGTCTAAGTTCCTGGAAGGTTTAAACGAAATTTGTTTGCCCAAATACATGTAGTTATCTACGTACTCTAGCGGCGTTTTTTCGACAGCGATTGGATACTTTATGCTATTAGTTGCTACTTTAGTCTTAGAAACGTTTAAGTTTAGTCCTATTGCTGTGCTTGCTCTAATTAGCTCGTTTAACATAGATTCAAGGCTTCTTGAGGTCTCTGAAAACAGGACTATATCGTCCGCGAATTGCAGGTGGCTCAGGTACTTGCCATTTACACATATTCCTTTTTTGTTCCATTCTAGGTCTTTCATTATATATTGTAGCACTGCTATGAAAGCTTTACATGATAGAGGATCACCCTGTTTAACTCCTCTTTCCACTTTTATCTCCGGGCCTATTTGGTCGAGCTTTACTCTACTTGTGCTTTGGTCGTAAATATTTTTTATAATGTCTATGTAGGTTTGTGGAATGCTTTGGTGTTTAAGGGCTTTCCATATGCTCTGGCGAGATATAGAGTCGAACGCTTTGGCATAATCGATAAATGCGAGAAATAGTGGCTGTCTGGACTCCATATATTTTTCTATTATCTGCTCGAGAGTGTATATGTGGTCTATTGTGCTAAATCCCTTTCGGAACCCGGCCTGCTCTACAGGTTGGTGTTTCTCTATTTGTGCCTCAATTCGTTTCTCTATGCATGAAGCAAATAACTTGTAGAGTGCTGGTAGAAGACTTATAGGCCTGTAGTTGCTCACTTCTGCGGGGTTCCCTTTTTTGTATAGAAGTATTATTCTGGACTCTGACTAATTTTTAGGTACTTTACGATCTTTGAGTATTTTGTTAATTAGTGTGGTCAGCAGTGGAGCTACAATCAATCTTCCATGCTTGATGCACTCTTTTGGTATATTGTCTGGTCCGGGGCTTTTCTCGGTTTTCAGTTTGTCTACGCTACGTATTATCTCTACTGGATCAAAATCTAAAATATTTGTAGAGTCATCGTCTGCCTCTAAGTTTTCTTCGCAGTTGGGACTTTCGTTACCTTTAACTTTTCCGTAGAGCTTTCTGTAGAATTCTGTAGCAACATTCACTATGCTTTTTCTTGTTTGTGGTTTTTCTGAGTGCGAGCTTAATTTTGGTATCCAGATCTTATCCTTGTTCAGTTGCTTGTAGGCCTCCTTTAAGCTGCCTGTGTTGTGAAGGTGCTTTTCTACTATTTCTATTCTATGTTTTTGGTAGTCTCTTCTTAGATTTTTACTTATTGTCTTATAAAGTTGTGATAGCTAGAACTTTTCTTGTTTACTAACAGATGGCTTGTGCTGGAGTTCTGCTCTTTTTTTCAGTAACTCTGTGGTAGTTGGTGAAATAGGGCATTTCTTTTTCATTCGATTTTCTAGTTTTGAATATTTGAGAGAATATAGAATGATGTTTTCTATTTTGTTGTATAGTGATTCAACGTCGTAGCTATCATCGTAGTTGAGTTCTTTCGTTGTTTGTTTTAAGGTTTTAAGATAATTATCTTGTTCGATTGGGTCTTGCAGGTTTGTGCTGAAACTGTGATAATTTTTTCTTGTTTTTTTACTTGTTCCAAGATTCAAAGTTCCTCGAACTACTCTGTGGTCCGAAGGGAAAATGTTATTATTTAGCACCTCTACATTTATAAATAATCTTGGGTTGCTGCTTAAAATATAATCTATTTGGTTTTTGGTCTTCTTATTAGGAGAAATCCAGGTCCATTGGTTTTTTTGTTTCTTCTTAAATATAGTTTTCATTATCGTGAGTTTATATTCGAGTGCATAATGCGCCAACAGCTCGCCGTTCTGGTTTCTTTTTCCATGGCAAAAAGGGCCCAATATATTATGCTCGCCGGTTTTACGTTGGCCTATCTTTGAATTGAAGTCTCCCATCAAGACCAGGTTTTTACTGGCGTACTTTTGCGCTGACCATAGTGTCTCATAAAATTTTTCAATCTCTTGTTCGGGGGCGTCTAGAGTTGGTGCGTAGGCTTGTTTTGTTGAAAGTTTGTAATTTTCGAAATTTAAGGTAAGTAGGCATACTCTCTCTGAGAAACCAGTGTAGCTTTGGATATTCGGCTTGTACTTTCTTTTAATTAGAAATCCCACACCGTGGTGCCCTCCTGGTAATCCTCTATGGCAGAAGATGTGGTCTTCGTCTTCTATTATGTTGTTACCGTGTCTTCGTATTTCTGATAAGCCAATAACGTCGTATTTCAGTTTCATTATAGATTTTTTAAGAAGCAGCATTCTTTCTGGTGAGAGAAGAGATCGTACATTGTAAGTGCATACGAGTATGTAGAACTTTTGCAGTGGTGCCAGCCGTATTGGGAGAGGTGGAGGGGTCGCTGCTGGTTGCTACTCAGAGTCGCAGTTTGTTTTAGACAGTATTTCTAGATTCTGTTTTTTCTTTGATAGGTATTGCTGTAAATAAGTTTTGTTTTTTTTTGGTAGTTGTTTATTAGACGCACTAGCAATGGTATTTGTTTGTGATGCCGGTGACTCTGGTGATTCTGTTAGGGCTGTTTTGTTCCGGTTTGAAGAATGTGCAGCATGCTTGTTGCTTGTGTTTTCCGTTATTATTATCAACTTATCATATTTCAAAAAGGCTTTTTTCCCTTGATCTTTTGCTTTCTTCAGTTTCTCTTGCAATCTTTTATTTTGTTGTTGAAAATCTTCTTTTATGTAATATTGAGTACTGTTAAGGTTTTTCTTGTTCTTTAATAATTCAATTTACATCCCCATTGTGGTAAAAGTAGCTAATACCGGCCTTACTTTCTCGCTCTGCTTCCCCAGTCTTCTAACTTGCTCTATATTCAATTTGCTACATTTAATTTTCATTTGTGAATTAATTATATCCAGCAATTGCTTTTCTACGTCGTGGTAGCCCTTTTCGTTTTCAGCGATACCAAAAAATACTAAGTTCTTTTTCCGCATTGCTCTGTCGAGGTTTTCAATGGATCGATTTTGCTTTTGTATTTTTTCTTCTAAGATTAGTGTTTTTGTTTCTATATTTTTAAACTTCTCGTTTGTATTCTCGTTTATGGCTAATTTTCTAGTCTAAAACTGTTTCGTACAAATATCTGCCAATTCAGCCAGTCATTGTTAACCGCCTCGTCGTGCAGCTGATGCGAGTGGGGCCGGAACTGGCGGAGAGCCATCTTGGCTTCCGCAGATTGCGCTCTACGGTGGGAGTGGGAGTCATCATGCGCGTGCGAGCCCTCACGACAGGGGATGCAGTGGCCCGGGGTGGGATCGTCTTGGCGATGTGCAACGCCCCGGGTCCAGCCAGGATGTGTTCGGCGCCAGGTGTACTGGTGGTCGTCGTAGCTTACGGCTCTATGCCAAGTGTGCGTAACTGCGCGATGCTGGTACAACAGGCACCGCAGGCTCCGTAACCGCCCCCCGGATACGGAAGCCATTGAGGTGGAGCTATACGAGGAGTACAGAGCGGTGTAAACCGTCCTCCGAGCGGATATCAAACAGGCCAAAGAATCACACATACAGCTAGGGAGTGGAAATCCCTACCGGAGTCTGTGTTTCCTGATAGCTACAACCGGGGAGTCTTTAAGTCAAGAGAGAATAGGTTACTTCTAGGCAAGCGTACTCCATCTTCGACCACATCATCGCTTACCATCAGGTGAGATGGTGGTCAAACGCGTGCCATTCAATAATAAAAAAATAAAAATAAAAATTGGCCCACCAGGTGTCTGCCTCACTTGGATGGAGCACCGCCGTGTCCTCGTGGAGGCAATCGGCGGCAGCGACCTTTTGCGCCCAGCCCTGGTTAAGCCAGGGTACGGGGCGAGAGAGAATTGGAAGCAGTGGGCTCCTTCTGCGCAGCAGTAAAACTCGTGAAGGAGGGGGCAGAACGGGTGAGGGAGACTCTACAGAGTGGCCCTCATGCCTCCTGCAGCAGCCGCCGCAGGAGAAGCCCTGGGCATCGGGGGTCGCAAACCAATCTTTGGCCGGGTAGCTCGTCGTTCAATCAGGACAAGGCCCGAGAGTCAACGGCGCGTAGTGTTCCACGTGCGCCTCAAAGATTTGTCGGCAATACCTGACGGGGCCCGTCAGGGCCAATGCCTGCCCGGGGTCGCGGATAAATTCGAGACAGACTGAATTACAGCGGCTCTTAGCACTCAGGCAACTGAAGAAACAGTGGTGGGTTTTAGTCAGTAAAAGTCAGACACGCCCTCCCGCTCCACCTAGTGCGGGAAAAGTCATTGGATGATTTCCCACCCCCACAAAAAAAAAGATGCAGATTCTTCATTCAAATTTCATAATTTTGTCCAACAGTGGCTTGACCGGTTCTAAATAGTTCAACAACATCGCTTACCATCAGGTGAGATAGTGGTCAAACGCGAGCCTACAATTAATCTTACTAAACTTAATCTGATACATAAAATTCATAGTCCTGACTGACTTACTGATATATCAACGTATAGCCTAAACCACTGAAAGAAAAAGAAAAGAAAGAAAAAGTATTTATTTGCCACAATTTAACGACATACACAACAATATGTTTTACCCACTGCACCACCCACTGCCCACTGCCCACTATACCCTTCATTCTCCGCCTTCTGCCAAGGAGTAATGCTCACGGAGGCGGAGGCGGGACGCGTGAGGGAAGCTCAACGGAGTGCCCCTCACAGCCCCGCCCGCTACCACCGCAGGAGAGGTACTGCGCGTACTGGGCATAGGACGTCGCGAGACGGTCTCCGGCCACCGTAGACTCGGGCCTGCGGACGGGAGCAGTGGGTAGCTTGCCGTCCGATCAGCACCAGGCCCGTGACTTGACGGCGCGTTGTGTTCCACGCGTACCTCAAAGAGATAAGTGTCAGCCACCACTGACGGGGCTCATCGTGGCCGGTGCCTGCATGCCCAGGGGTAGCGGATAAATTCTGAAAATGAGTTACCGCACCCCTGGGCACTCAGACAGGGAAGGAACCGGGGTGGGTTTTAGTCAATAAGAGTTTAACACGCCCTCCCGCTACACCCAGAGCGGGAGAAGTCATTGGATGATTTCCCAAACCCCCCAAAAAAAAAAAAAAACTGTACTTTTCACAAAGAACACGCCCTCCAAATTTCATGGCATTAGGAGTATGTGTTCTTTGTGAAGAGTAGGTATCCACTGAAAAGGCGTGAATTTTGGAAAAACCCTTTCCAAAATCCACCCCCGAGAGGGTGAAATTGGAGTTGAAAGTTTATAACGGAAGGAGTACAAATTCCACGCGGGCGAAGCGCCTCTAACAGAAGCTAGTTACTTATAATACGGTTAGTGCCTATGGTAGCTTACAATAAGTACTTGTTGGTTCCGTTGTCGCTGAAGAACTGCCCTGACATCCCTCCAACCATCCCGCCATGGCTTGACATTGCCGCCATTGTCTTTGAATTATCAAGGGAATGTCTCATGCAATACAACAACTAAATAACATAGAGCTCCAATCTGTTAAAATAACAGTGCGTACCTACTTATAAATTTACGAGTAAATATGGAGTATGTTTTGTGGCATCAAATTCTTAAAAATTGTAATGAAGGATTTAAGTACTGAACCACGATGATTGCCACAGTTATATAGCATAATTTAAAACAAATCACGACACATGTTTATGTTTAGTTTGGATGACAATACCTACATGCATAGCTAAGTGACGTCATTTTAACTCCAATATCGCGGACTAGTTATTTTTAGGGTTCCGTACTCAGAGGGTAACCAAAAATTAAAAGATGGGAGACCCTTCGATTTTTTATTTATTTTTATTTTGTGTTGTTATAGCGGATATAGAAATATACGCTGTGTAAAATTTTCAACTGTCTACCTATTACAGATCATGAGATACAGGCCAAAAAACAAAACAAAAAAAACACGTTTCTATTTCGTTGGGTTTTTTTTTCAGTTTATGGTACGTAGCCCTTCGTGTGCAAATCCGACTTCCACTTGGTCGGTTTTTTATGAATTGTTTTGACATGGGTAACTAATGAAAGGGTTTGCTGAGAAAATTACGTAAAATAAAATGACGTCACTCAAAGCGCTTAAACTATAATAATTATTTTTATTTAAACTATAATATTATTTTTTAAACTTTAATATTATTATGTAAACTATAAAATTATTATTTAAACTATAATATTATTAAACTTACTTTTTATTTCAGGGTAAACATGACATAGGTAACATGACCTACCACGAAATGAATTTCCCTTCCGTGTGGCCTTTTGAGAAAGGCATGGGCGAGTTTATCTTCAAGATGCAAAATAACATGACAATATCAAGATGCACAATTGTGATGACCTTTAAACACGAGAATCCCAAATATAAGACATGATTTTCCTGTATTTTTTCTTGTACTTTTTTTTTATAAGAACAATATAAATTACTATGCAAGATTCTCAGTACCGTACCGTCAAAAGGGGTGAATAGAAACGAAACTTTGAAGGGTTTTTTTACGTTTCTTAAGTATATAACACCATAGTACACCAATTTATTAAAGAATTGATATTAAAAATAACCGGCCAAGTGCCGGTCGGTCACGCGCATAAAGGGTTCCGTATTATCGTATAACATTATACGCGTCTACTTGTTGCCATTATTAAAATCGAGCAAAAAAAGCAAAAAAACAACTTTGTAGTGAGGTACTTTAATTTATTTTTATTATTTGTTGTTATAGCGGCAACAGAAATAAATAATCTGTGAAAATTTCAACTATTTACCGATTACGGATCATGATAAATGTATATGCATGTATACGGACGGACATTGGAGGCTTAGTAATAGGGTCGTAGGCCCGAAGGGTAAGAAACCAATAATATGGTATCAAGTGAAAAACCTAATATATCACCCTTTTTAGGGTTACGTATCTGAAGGGTCTAAACGTAGTCCTATATTGCTGTCAATTACGTGTCTGTCTGTCCGTCGACTGTTACAAAATTTTGTTCCGAAGTATTTTTTAACTTCCCATTTACCTATGAATTTGAAATTTGGTGAGAATGTTTATTATTACGTATATTTTACTACCAAATACCAATATTTGGTACTGAACCCTAAATGTGCGAAATCCGACTCGCACTTGACCGCTTTTTTTTGAGGTTGGGAAGTCATCAGATGACTGCTCCCACTCCGGGTGGAGTGTCAGTCTCTTACTGACTAAACCCCACACATGTCCCTTCAGTTGCCTGTACGTTCGAGGGCTGCTCCCGCGACCCTGGTTCGATTTACCCCTTCATTCTTATTCACCCCCGTTTGTTGGTATTTCATTTCATGAACTTTGAAACTCAGCACTTAAATCGCTGAAGACTGTACGGACTGTACCTTCCTAAATGACTTGCAAGATAACATAAGTATAATATATTAGAAAAGTAAGTTAGTTGTACCGTAGGAAAGGAAGTGGTGACGGGCGGGCGTTTTGGTGGATTGTCATTTGCCTTGTCTTACGTTAAAAAATTGCTGATGCTGTCTCATTTGAATAAATAATTTTGAATTTTGATGTTGTGTTTTAAAACTGAAAAAATACATGTAAATACAGGGTGTAACGGGAATTTGTGGTCATATTTTAAGGACTGCATCTGTCCATCGATATGAACAACTTTCTTCAAGAAAATCTGACGAAATCCTCAAAAAAAATTTTACCTCCCACACTACTAATACAATATTACTACAAATATTAATCAGCTGATGATAACTTTGTATGGGAAGTCGAATATTTTTTTTGGGAATTTTCCAATTTTTTCTTAGAGAAAGTTGTTCATTTCCATGGGCAGAACCGGTTCTTAAAATATGACCACACCTTTCCGTTAAACCCAGTATATAAGTTTAATTGGCACCACAGATAAATTGTGATCGCTGGTGTTTATAATCAAACATAATCCTACTTGCCCTACTAATATTGACATCAATGACCTAATTAAGATGAATGGATGGATGTTTGTTAATCAATCACGACAGAACGGCTGAACGGATCTGTATGAAATTTGACAGAGAGATAGATTATAGTCTTGAATAGCACATAAGCTTATTATATATTTTATAGTAGAGGAAGTACTTATCCGCGCTAGTCATAAAATATATAAACGATAATGGCTGATAGCCACACACGTGCACGGCGTAGTCTGTGCCATCTAGTGAAGTAAATTCGAAACTTTGACCCTTTGAAAACTTGTCATTGACAATTCCGTGCCATATATGTATACTCACATGCATCATGCACACATGCAGCACGCACGACGTAGACTGGCATCTAGTGAGTGAAATCCGCAACTTTTACTGTATAAATATTTGACATTGACATTTATGTGCCGCCATCTATAGTTTCTGCACGCTCACTATAGAAGGACGGATACACAGTCCTCTATGAACTTAATTGAAGTATTGCTATTAAATTGCACGCTTCGTTATTATAAGACGCGTTCTATAAAGAATAAGTCAAATATTACATAAAGCTGTTTTTAAAAATGTTTTATTAGTCTAGATAAAAAGATGGAAATAAATAAAGGCTTCAAAGAATTAATATTCAAAACGAATCAGCTCGTTTAATGTCCAAAGTTGTAATCCCCTTTTTGTCACTTAAGTATTTAAATCGTTGCTAAAACAAACATGCTTACATTAATTACTGATCTTCTTTTACGTCCAACATTAATACAAAAACACATAAAGGCGGGTTTCCTTATAAAGTTCGATGAGATCACACCATGATCGTGTTTATCTTCACCGTAAGTAGTCCCCCACATTGAGTCACTACTTACGGTGAAGATAAACATGATGAGAAAGATGACACATCACCTGCTTTCCATTTAGAGACACTGTGTCGTCTTCTTAAGGGCCTACCTCCGCATAAGTGGCGCCCTCATTGAATAAAAAATCGTATCTTAGCATAGAAAATACCCCTGGGCACTCAGGCAGCGAAGGAACAGGGGTGGGTTTTAGTCAGTAAGAGTCTGACACGCCCTCCCACTCCACCCAGAGTGGGAGAAGACAGTGGCTGATTTCCCAACCCCACCCCCCCAAAAAAAAGTCAAGAGAATCATAAGTTGCGGTTGTTATAAATAGGAAGAGGTATTTTTACGTTGTTAAAACAGGACTCAAAATGTTTCGTATCCAAAATAGTAAGCAAAAGTACCAAAAACGGCCGTTTTTGACACTTTTGTACTACTTTGGATACGAAACATTTTGAGTCCGGCCGTTTTTGGTACTTTTGCTTACTATTTTGGATACGAAACCTTTTGTCCTAGTGAACCGCCCTAGCCATATTACATTTCTATTATCGTTTACGCTAACGCTTAGAACAAAATGTATGGCAATGACATTACCGGGGTGTTAAGGGGCAGGCCGTACGGTGGTGTAGCCTTGCTCTGGAGGAAATCTGCGTTCCCGTGCGTAACAGTGATACCGTGTGAAAATGTGCGTATTGCAGCCATTAAAGTAGTGCTCAGTGACAGGTCAATTGTGGTCGTATCGGTGTACATGCCCACCGCGAGTGCCGACAATTTAATTGAATTTACCAATTGTCTTAGTGAAGTAAATGCGTTGATTGAAAATAGTAACGTGGAGTCTGTATTTGTACTTGGGGACTTTAATGCACACCCAGGTGAGTTGGTCAGGCCTGTTGGTCTAGTGGTTAGTGACCCTGACTGCTATGCCGGAGGTCGTGGGTTCGATTCCCACCCAGAACAAATGTTTGTGTAATGAGCACGATCATTTGTTCTGTGTCTGGGTGTAATTTATCTATAACTAGCTTCGGCCCGCGGCTTCGCCCGCGTAGCACGTAAAATAAACCCTGTAGAAATCAAAATCAAAAGTTATTTAAATTAAGCATAAGCATAAAGACTGTAGGGGCCACACACACTCATGTTACTCATTTATTTATTATCTATTGATCGTCTATTGGTCGTCTATTGGTCGTCTATTGGTCGTCTGTTGATCGTCTATTGGTCGTCTATTGATCGTCTATTGATCGTCTATTGAGCGTCTACTGAACGTCTACTGAACGTCTACTGAACGTCTACTGAACGTCTACTGAACGTCTACTGAACGTCTACTGAACGTCTACTGAACGTCTACTGAACGTCTACTGAACGTCTACTGAACGTCTACTGAACGTCTACTGAACGTCTACTGAACGTCTATTGAACTACTATTGAACGTCTATTGAACGTCTATTGAACGTCTATTGAACGTCTATTGAACGTCTATTGAAAGTCTATTGAAAGTCTATTGAAAGTCTATTGAAAGTCTATTGAAAGTCTATTGAAAATCTATTAAAAATCTATTAAAAATCTATTGAGTCTATTGAAAGTCTATTGAAAGTCTATTGAACGTCCATTGAAAGTCTATTGAACGTCTATTGAACGTCTATTGAACGTCTATTGAACGTCCATTGAACGTCTATTGAACGTCTATTGAACGTCCATTGAACGTCCATTGAACGTCTATTGAACGTCTATTGAACGTCTATTGAACGTCTATTGAACGTCTACTGAACGTCTACTGAACGTCTATTGAACGTCTATTGAACTACTATTGAACTACTATTGAACTACTATTGAACTACTATTGAACTACTATTGAACTACTATTGAACTACTATTGAACTACTATTGAACTACTATTGAACTACTATTGAACGTCTATTGAAAGTCTATTGAAAGTCTATTGAACGTCTATTGAAAGTCTATTGAAAGTCTATTGAAAGTCTATTGAAAGTCTATTGAAAGTCTATTGAAAGTCTATTGAAAGTCTATTGAAAGTCTATTGAAAGTCCATTGAAAGTCCATTGAAAGTCCATTGAAAGTCCATTGAAAGTCCATTGAAAGTCCATTGAAAGTCCATTGAAAGTCCATTGAAAGTCCATTGAAAGTCCATTGAAAGTCCATTGAAAGTCCATTGAAAGTCCATTGAAAGTCCATTGAAAGTCTATTGAAAATCTATTGAAAGTCTATTGAAAGTCTATTGAAAATCATATGAAAAGCTTTTGAAAATCTATCTATCTATCCATTTATTTACCCACTAGCTTATGCCCGCGGCTTCGCCCGCGTGATAAGTATGATTATAAATTTGAGTGCTATTTCCTGAGAGCAGCACGTTAAAAAAACACTGTAGAAATCAAAATCCAAAGTCAGTTATTCAAATTAGGTTGTGAGTCAGATCTTTTTGAAAGGTAGTTTAAGAATCTATACCGCTCAGGATTCCAACCCCGAAAATACTTATTCAAGTTGCTTTTTTTTTACCTCTTTTGATCCCATCCTATTTTTTTTTTTTGTAATATTTTTTGTGATGTCGATGTCTCCTGGTAGTGCGTGAATCTATACTGCTCGGAAATTTTACTACTTCACGTTTCTGGTCTCCTGGTAATTTGTAAATATCTACATCTTCTAATACCAGTTTCGGAATATGTTTTGTGCTTCTGATCTCCTGGTAGGTTATGAATGTATACCGCTCTGGATTCCAGCCCCTTCCTTGGTAGTTTGAGAATCTATATACCGCTTGATTCTAGCCCCAAAAATACTGATTCACGACTCTGGTCTCCCCGTAGTTTTAGAATCTATACCGCTCAGGATTCAAGCCCCGGAAACACTTCTTCTTCTTGATTCTGGGCTCCTGGTGGGGTGTGTGAAGCTATACAGCTTAGGATTGTAGCCCCGAAAATACGTATTCATGATTCTGGTCTCCTGATACTTTGTGAGTCTTTACCGGTCATGTTTTCAGCACTGGAAATACTTCTCATTTTTCTGGTCACCTGGTAATTTGTAAATCTCTACCTCTCCTAATACCAGCCTCGGAATATGTTTTGTGATTCTGATCTCCTGGTAGTTTGTGAATCTACACCGTTTAGGATTATAGCCCCGGAAACACTTCTTCTTGATTCTGGTATCCTAGTGGTTTGTGAAGCTATACAGCTTAGGAATTGTATCCCCGAAAACACCTATTCATGATTCTGGTCTCCTGGTACTTTGTGAGTCTTTATCTCTCATGATTTCAGCCCTGGAAATAATTCTCATGTTTCTGGTGTCCTAATACTTTTTGAGCGTGTGCGCTCGTTCAGCCTGACTTTGGATTTCTACTTCCACCTCAGCCTTCGCTAAGTCTTGTCATTTACCGGGATAAAAAGTAGCCTATGTGTTAATCCAGGTTATGACCTACGTGTGTGCAAAATTTAATTGTAATCCCTTCAGCCGTTTTTGCGATACCTTCAGCCAAACATACAAACATACAAACTTTCGCATTTATAATATTAGTAGGATATGTATGTAGGAATGGAACGTTATGACCGGACAGTGAAATGGGATGTGAAGATGAATGACAGATGTGAAGCATAAACAAGTGACAAAGATGAATGTATGAAATAGTCAAGGAGTGAAAGAGATAGCGTATGAATGTTAAAGATGTAGAATACGGAAGGTAAAAGGAAAAGAGGAGAACTTGAAGTTTTAAGAAGAAAAGACGTGTATTTTTTTTGTCAGGAAATAAATATAATAATTAAGAAGCAATCGGCCATTTTATTGGAATACAATTGAGCTAATCCCATAACTTTTTGGGGGCTCGTCCGGGATAGCTCAATATTTCCAGTTTTCGGGCTAAAGAGGCAAAAAGAAAAAAAATCAAGACGGCACGAGTGTTGCACCAAAGACGTTAAGACGCCATTACGAAAAGAAGACGGTAACAATAGTTACAAAAGAAAAGGAAAAGACGAAATATGGAAAGGTCGCCGCGACAAGGGAGAAATCGCCGCCAAGCCAACGACGGTGAAGACGAACATGACGCATCCACATCGGCTAAGCAAGGGTTTTACCGAGATCAGGCTATTTTCCATGAGAGCCTTGTCCCAAATTTCAGTGGGCAAGACAAGACGTTTGCGGTAGCTAAATGGGCGCAGGACATTGACGACAACGCCGAGATTTTTCAGTGGTCGCCCCTACAAACTCTGATCGTAGCCAGAAGGGCTTTGGTCGGAACTGCTGCGCTATGGCTCAGATCTGAAAAACCTTTTAAAAGTTGGGAGGATTTAAAGGTTGGATTACTGAAGGAGTTTCCAGATGCAGTGGATAGCAAAACCATCCACGAGATGATGGCCGCCAGAAAGAAAAAGAAGGACGAAAGGTGTCTAGACTACGTGTTAGTCATGAAGGAAATGGGAAAACGCGGCAAGATGCCCGATTATGTCGCCATTAAATACATAATAGACGGCATAATCGACTCGGAAGTTAATAAAATGTTGTTATACGGAGTTACGCCGTACGCGGACTTGAAGGAAAAGATTAAAATTTATGAGACAATCAAAGAGAAAATGAGGACGGATAACAGTGGTCATAGTCGATACAAGAAGCCAGAAAATCATGAAAATGGCGCGGGAATCAAGAGGTGTTACAGCTGTGGTGAAAAAAATCATCAATCATCAAAGTGCCCTAATAAAGAAAAAGGTCTGAAGTGCTTTAAATGTAACGAGTTTGGACACATTTCTAATCAATGCATTCGGTCTATGAATAGTACGAATGAAAAGACCCATGACCGGGAACGGGAATGGCGAGGCGGAAAACCGAACATTCACGAAGATAGACGAGCGATGTGTGTGACTGACTTCACTCCGAACATTCGTGAGCCTGCGGTTGGTAAAACTGATGACATTGACAGGAGTACCAACGTCAGTGACGGCGACAAGATGGCGATGCCAGTGGGAACTGACGCAAACTTCACTGATGTTTATGTCAAAGAGAAAACGCCGGTGCAGTTTCGATTTGAAAATGCTTGCAAAACAATTTTATTGAATGAGTGCGAAGTTAATGCGTTAATTGACTCTGGAAGTGAGATAAACTTAGTGTGCGCTGAACTTTGTGTTCATCTTGGGATTCCTGAGTCGGTAAACATTGTCACGAATCTGGTGGGATTAGGCGGCAGTGTAAGGTCGACGCAAAAGTTTACTGCTTGTGTGTTGATAGATGGACACGAATATAATGATATTGCATTTCATGTTGTTCCTAGGCATTGTATACCGTGTAGTGTGATATTGGGTCAAGAATTCCTTAAAGATGTTTTTACAATTATGTCAAAGGGGTCAATACTTATTACTCCAAACGTAAACAGTTGGTTATCAAAGCTTGTGTGTGTGGTTAGTCAGGATGAGTTTGTTTTAGGTACTGTTCAAGACAAGCAGGTGCAACAAGAAGTTATTGACTGTGTGAATAATTATAAACCAGTACAAGTAAAGGAAGCGCCAATAGAATTGCGCATCGTGCTCAAGGATGATATACCCGTGACTCAGCGACCAAGGCGCATATCTTTAGCTGAACAAGAGATTGTTGAAAAGCAAGTATCAGAGTGGCTTAAGGATGGGATCATTCGTGTAAGTTTTTCAGAATATTCCTCACCCTTGGTGTTAGTAAAGAAAAAAGATGGCAGTACCAGAGTATGTGTAGACTATAGACCCATAAACAAAAAGATGATTAAGGATGAATTTCCTCTGCCTATTATTGATGATTTGATTGATAAACTAAAAGGTGCTCGTGTTTTTAGTGTGTTAGATTTGAAGAATGGTTTTTTCCATTTGAGAGTCAGTAAAGAAAGTATAAAGTACACTGCCTTTGTTACACATAATGGACAGTATGAGTTTCTGAGGGCTCCGTTTGGTTTGTCGGTTTGCCCGAAGTATTTTATGAGATTTGTAACTATGGTGTTTCAGGAATTTATAGCAAAAGGAATATTAGTTATATTTATTGATGATTTATTGATACCTGCTGTCGATGAATATCAGGCATTGCAGCGGTTAAAAGAAGTGTTAGATGTAGCATCACAGTACGGCCTGCAGATTAATTGGAAAAAGGCACAACTACTATGTCGAAGAATAGAGTACCTAGGACACATTATAGAAGATGGAAAAGTTCAACCTTCTCAGGACAAAACAGATGCTGTTACCAGGTACCCTGAACCCAAGACTTTAAAGCAACTTCATAGTTTCGTGGGATTAACTTCATATTTTAGGAAGTATATTAAAGATTTTGCTTTGATAGCTAAACCATTGACTGATTTATTGAAGAAGGATGTTAACTTTGTTTTTGAAGAGGTACAGAGAAGTGCATTCAATGCGTTGAAGAATGCGTTAGCTAGTAGCCCAGTGTTAAGGATTTATGATCCTCAGTTATTTACTGAATTGCATACCGATGCCTCTGCAATAGCATACAGTGCTATTTTGCTTCAGAGAGACTATGCAAATGAGTTACATCCTGTACACTACTACAGTAGGAAGACCAGTGATGCTGAGAAGAAGTATAGCAGCTACGAGTTGGAAGCTTTGGCTATTATTGAAGGTGTAAAGAAGTTTAGGCATTACTTGTATGGAAAACACTTTAAAATTGTTACAGACTGTCACGCTTTTCAAAAGACATTGAATAAGAAGGACCTAACTACCAGAGTAGCCAGATGGGTATTATTGCTTGAAGAGTATGATTATGTAGTTGAACATCGACCAGGAGTAAAAATGCAACATGCAGACGCTTTGAGCAGAAATCCATTTGTTGGAGCTGTTGAGTTGAGAGTAAAGCAAGCACAGATGTTGGACGAAGGTATAAAGGCGATTATAGAGATAGTAAAATTTCAGCCATATGAAGACTATATCTACGACGATGGTTTACTGTACAAAGGACTAGAAAGAAAGTTAGTAATACCAAGAAATTTAGAATTTGAGATTTTAAGAAGAATTCACCAGAAGGGACATTTTGGGAAAAGAAAAATGATACAACTGATAGAACAAGAATATTACATCAAAAATATTGACAAGAAGATTGAAGAGTTTTTGCTGTCGTGCATACCATGTCTGCTAGCAACCAAAAAAGAAGATGGATTTACAAAGTTTGTGTGGTTGTTTCCAGTGAAGGGGACTACCAGTAGAGAGACTATAGACAAGTTAAAGATTCATCAGCAAACGTTTGGAAATCCTATACGTTTGATATCAGATCGTGGTAGTGCGTTTACCAGCAATGACTTTAAGGAGTATTGTGAGAAGGAGAATATTCAACATATAACCATAACAACAGGTGTGCCCAGAGGCAATGGTAAAGTGGAGCGTATTCACAGAATAATTATAGCAGTTTTAGCAAAGCTATGCATTGAAGAGCCATCTCAATGGTACAAGCAGGTCAGCCGTGTGCAAAAAGCATTGAACAGCACATATCAAAGAAGTATTGACACCACTCCCTTTGAACTCATGTTGGGTACAAAAATGAAAACTAAAGAAGATATTGAAATTTTTGATCTGCTTCAGCAAGAACATAGAAGTAATTTCTTGCAGAATAGAGAAAACTTAAAGATGAAAGCAAAAGAACAAATAAGAAAAGTTCAAGATGAAAATTGTAAGACGTATAATAGAAGAAGAAAAGAAAGTCGAAAATATGTAGTAGGAGATGTTGTAGCCATCAAACGTACACAGTTTGGTACTGGATTAAAGCTCAAACCGAAGTATCTAGGACCATACAGAGTTACTAAAGTGAAAAGAAAAGATCGATACGATGTTGAGAAAATGGATAACAGTGCAGATGGTTCTCGAGTGACTTCTTCCTCCGCAGATAATATGAAGCCATGGCCAGTGTTTGGCAATACTGTTGAGTTAGGTGAGTAGGTCTTGTTATTTGTTAGGTTAGGGGATATCTTTGGGGTTTGCTCTTGACCTAATATTGCATTAAGATACTACAAGTCATGTTATCCTGAAGTGTGTTTACTCATCTTACTTGTGTGATAAAATGGTTGTTTTAGCAATCTATTGTTTTAAAGTTTAGGTGTTATCTACTGGAATAATGTAAAGTTTGTGTTGGAGGTTAATAATTGTTTACTTTAAGTTAATAGCTTTGTTTTGTATAAGGATTTAAGATGTAATTTTAGTTAGATCTGACTGGGGGCAGTCAGAAAATCAGAATGGCCGAGCTGTAGGAATGGAACGTTATGACCGGACAGTGAAACGGGATGTGAAGATGAATGACAGATGTGAAGCATAAACAAGTGACAAAGATGAATGTATGAAATAGTCAAGGAGTGAAAGAGATAGCGTATGAATGTTAAAGATGTAGAATACGGAAGGTAAAAGGAAAAGAGGAGAACTTGAAGTTTTAAGAAGAAAAGACGTGTATTTTTTTTGTCAGGAAATAAATATAATAATTAAGAAGCAATCGGCCATTTTATTGGAATACAATTGAGCTAATCCCATATGTATGTATTTAGAAATATATAAGTATGTTTATCAGTTGTCTAGTACCCATAACACAAGCTCTGCTTAGCTTGGGACTAAATGGCGTTGTGTGATAGTTGTGGAATATTATTATTATTATATTATTATTATTATAGTTGTTTTCAAGTGAACCAATTAACTTTTGTACCGAACAATCGTGGTTGTGCGTAGATATGGTCTTGCTACCTCTAGACACTTATAGGTTTGTGAGTGAGGCACATGGCTGTCTGCGCTGGCTCGATCACTGTGTGACGACCAGTGCGGCGAGACGCTCAGTACGTAAAGTGTCCGTTTTACATGATGCTTACTGGTCTGATCACTGTCCCGTGTTGGTTGAGTGTGACTTAAAATTGATAAGGCCGAAAATTATTGTGACTGATAGTGATAACGTATATAATAAAGTAATTTGGGGAGAAAGAAACAGTGAACATATCGGAAAGTTTTTGAAAGTTGTCACTCGCAACTGAGAAATATTAATTTTCCTGCAGAATTTACACACTGCGCTGATCACTGTAGTTGTAATGAGGATCACAAGCGCATTTTAAAGCAAATGTATAGCGATATTGTGCGAATACTTAGTAAGGCGGCGGCAGACAGCTATGTTGGTCCTGTGTCCAGGAAACATAAAATTATGCCAGGGTGGAATATACACGTCAGCGGTGCTCACAGAGAGGCTCGATTATGTTATCAAAACTGGCTATTAAGTGGGAAACAAAAAAGTGGACCTATTTACGATAGCATGTGTCAAACGAGGCGACTTTTTAAATCTCGGGTAAAATTTTGTCAAGATAATGAAAAACAAATCATGTTAGATATAATTTGCACAGCATCATTCGAATAAACAGTTTGGTAATTTCTGGAAAAAGACAAATAAATTGAACCCGAAATCGAGTCTACCTGTGAGCGTTGCGGGCGTGCATGCACCTCGTGATATAGCCAACCTATTTCAGCGACATTTTAGGGTGGAATCTCCTCCGGTAGACTCGATTGACCTGACACGCGGTGCTGGGATCATGGCAGAGGACGTTGCTGTTCGGTTTTGTGCCGAGGAGGTTGCCTCCGAAATACATAAAATGGTGCGGGGTAAGTCCCCTGGTCATGATGGTCTCAGCACTGAGCATTTAAAATATGCTGTTTCCCATTTGTCTCGAGTGCTTGCTATGTTTTTCAGCTTATGTTTGAGTCATTGTTACCTTCCGGTGAAACCTACGCATACCGTGGTTGTTGCGGTTGTAAAAAACAGGACCGGGGATGTCACAGACCTGGCAAACTACAGACAAATCTCGCTGGCTACTGTGATAGCAAAAGTGCTGGACAGTCTGCTTGACAAACACCTGGATAGGCATATAGAGCTTCATGATGCTCAATTTGGATTTAGATCTGGCCTTTCGACCGAGAGTGCCATCATGTGCCTCAACCAGACTGTGCAGTATTATACAGCCAGGAGTACGCCGGTCTATGCCTGTTATCTGGACCTGTCCAGGGCATTCGATTTGGTATCATATGATGTACTGTGGCAGAAGATGAAAAATGAAATAGATGTGCCACGTGATGTTATTGCAATGTTGAGATATTGGTACTCGAGTCAAAGGAATGTTGTGCGGTGGGCGGGCTCACACTCGGACGTGTATGGGTTGGAGTGCGGGGTGAGACAGGGGGGATTAACCTCTCCTCATCTCTTTAACTTATACATGAACGAGCTGATCGGCGAGCTCAGCAGAACAAACATAGGGTGCCATATAGATGGTCAGTGCGTCAATAATATTAGCTACGCGGACGACATGGTGCTGCTGAGCCCGTCAATCAGTGCCATGCGCATACTACTTGGTATTTGTGAAAAGTATGCACGAGCCCATGGACTCAGATATAATGTGAGGAAGAGTGAATTGATGGTGTTTAAGGCTGGTAATAAATCTGTCGCTAATGTTCCTCCTTTGTATCTTTGTGGTGCCAGTTTAAACAGAGTGTCTAATTTTAAGTATCTGGGTCATTGGGTCTCAGAGGATATATGTGACATCCTTGATTTGGAGAGGGAGCGCAGGGCTCTGTCTGTGCGCTGTAACATGCTGGCCCGCAGGTTTGCACGGTGTACCGAGCAAGTCAAAGTGACATTATTTAAGGCCTTCTGTCAATCGTTTTACACCTGCAGCCTGTGGACTAAGTACACGCAGCGACGACAAGCTAAGACGGCAGATACTTTGTCGATCTACCTTTTGCGCGCTCACCCAGCGAGCTAGGTAGCTCGCGCGGTTACGCCCATCGGCGCTTACTTGCGCTCGAGCGTAAGTTTACGTTAATGCCGACCCTACGCGAGAATTATAATAAAACTATCGCGGATTATATAACTCAGGGGTATTTAGCGGAAGTGCCCGACTCTGAATTGACAGAGGAGGGTTATTACATACCGCATCATGCCGTCATTAGACCGGACAAGGACAGCATTCGAGTGGTTTTGGACGCTAGCGCCAAAACTCACTTGGGGTTGTCGCTCAATGACATTTTGCATGTCGGACCCAATTTGCAAGCAGACTTGTTTTTGTTATTACTTGATTTTCGTACATTCCCTGTCGCGATGACAGCGGATATAAAACAAATGTTCTTACGTATCGGTGTAAAAGAGCACCACCGCAAATATTTACGAATCTTGTATCGTTTTAGCAAAGGTGAGCCTATTCGCACCTTTCATTTTAACCGCGTTCTCTTCGGACTAAAGCCTAGTCCTTATTTAGCGATGCGCACACTGCGTAACTTGGCGTGTGAGCAAAGCGACCGCTTTCCTGAGGCTTCTAAATTGGTAGAAACTCAGTTTTACATGGACGACTGCGTCTACTCTGTTTCGGACGAACAGACAGCTATGCGTCTATCCCGCGATTTAATTGATTTAATGAAGGTAGGTTCCTTTGACTTAGTCAAATGGGCTACCAATTCACCCGCTTTATTAGAGATTCTCCCAGAGTCTCACCGCTTACCAGTTAATTTTTCTGGCATGGATAATGATGTCCATAATTTCGAAATCCTTGGATTAACCTGGGAACCCGCTGATGATTATTTTTCTTTGACAACAATCGCCGTGGATGATAAATGCACGAAGCGCGCGATTCTATCGCTAGTTGCCCGCTTGTTCGACGTACTTGGCCTTGTAGGACCCGTTGTGCTGTACGCGAAGGTATTAATTAAGGAACTTTGGTTAGCTAAAGTAGGATGGGACGAGGTTCCTCCGGAATCCATCACAAATCGGTTTGCCGCTTTTACGCGCGATTTTCCTTCACTCTCTTCTCTAAAGGTTCCTCGCCACATTGGCGTCTTTAGAGAAGCTGTAGTGAACATCGTAGCCTTTTGCGACGCCAGCTTTACTGGTTATGGCTGTTGTATTTATTTACACATTACCAACCCAACAGGTGATATCACTGTCCGACTCTTATGTGCAAAGTCCAAAGTCTCCCCCGCTAAAATAACAACGCTAGCTCGATTAGAACTTGTCGCCGCTTTACTTCTGTCTAAACTTGTTCGCGTAGTCAAGGAAAAACTTTCCGCTCGTGCACCTATTGCAGGTGTCCACGCTTTCTCGGACTCCACCATAGCTCTCTCGTGGATCCACTCATCTCCTCATAGATGGTCTATTTTTGTCAGCAACCGCATTGCTCAAATACAGGAAAACTTACCTGCCGCTTGTTTCCGTCACGTGTCCGGGAAAGAGAATACTAGCGATTGTCTGTCTCGCGGCATGCTGCCGTCGGATTTAATAAGACACTCGTTGTGGTGACGGCCCCACATGGCTCCATCAGCCCATGAGCGAGTGGCCTTTAAAGTTCTCTCCTGCTCAATGTGAATCATTGCCGGAGTTTAAATCAAAGGTTTTTCTTGTAGAAACTTCGAATACTGAACCGCGTATTTTAGATACTATAGCTGACCGTGTTTGCTCATGAAATAAACTGTTACGTATATTTATGTACATTCTTAAATTTACAAACAGACTACATAGTTATAGTTCTGTTAAAAACATTCAAACCACCGAAAATTTCATTGTTCGAACAGTTTAAAGTCTACATTTTGCCAGCGATTTAAATTTAATTAAAGCAGGTGAACTTCCAGCTAAGAAGTTGCGCTGTTTATCTGTCTTCAATGATAGCTTCGGAATCTTATTTATTGGGGGCAGATTGTCTAAATATGACTTACCGTATGAAGCCAAGCATCCCGCGCATTTTTTAATGTCCAGTCCACTCACGTATTTGCCTTCTTCTGAATTGACAGAAGAAAACATAAACAACCGCAAAAGGCTCTTGGATCAACTTGTGTTATTCTACTGGAATAAATGGCGAATTGAGTACTTGCACACGCTGCAAGTTCGCCAGAAGTGGTGCATTCCCGATCGCCCTATAGAGATAGGTACTGTCGTTCTCTTGGGTCAAGATAACGTACCTCCATTGACTTGGCCATTGGGTATCATAGAGGAAGTTTTTCCGGGATCGGATGGTGTAATTCGAGTCGCTTCAATAAAAACCGCGTCAGGCACGTATAAACGTCCTGTCACTAAGTTGTATCCTTTGCCAACTCAATAGATTATTATTACTACGCAATTCAGTTTAATTTAGTTTAGGGTTCATAGTATACGTTCCAATGGTACACCATTACATAGTTGTAATTTAGTTTATTCGACTTACCATAGTCAAATCGAACCGCAATTCATTCTCTGGATACTGATAATTATTGTTCCCGAGCATTATATCAATGCGATGGTGTTTCGGACTGCTGCTTGGATTTCCCTCAAAGCTCTTCAACAAGTAAATGCTTACATATCTTCACCGCTTCTTGAACCTCACTCGCGCCGCATAGATTAGCAGCTTTTGAAAGCTTCTGGACCTTTCAAGGCGGGGAGCATGGTGTGGCGAGTTGCCGCCACTCTGCAAGTTGGATGGGGTGTGGTATCACGACGTGTGTGTGTCCGGCTTTAGCATGTGATGCAAAGTGTGTAGCCGGCTTTACAGGAGCCATAGGCAATCAAAAGTGCAGCAGTCGACGTTAGAGCGCCTTCCGCCGCGAGGCCGTACGCATCTCAACGCAGACTAAATTAATGTCTTATTAACATCGTCCCCGCAAATACACTAAAATCCCGAGTAATATCCCGTAAACGTTGGGGATTTTCCGGGAATAATAAATAACCCCATATTTACCGCGTCCGTGTAACTAGTGAACAAGAATAACCAGGAGTGTTGGTGTGAAGAGAATCGAGTGGCCACTCGTCGGGATCCTGCGAGGCTGCCGAAGGAAGAGTCAGGTATCGCTTTGTTTACTCGCTTAGAGTTAGGCCACCATGCGCCGTCTACTGCCAACCACTCCCAACTTGAAGTTATACAGACAAATATAGGCAATTTTGGGCCAGCATTCACTCCAAGTGTTTGGCCGTAACAATGTCCTGCATCCTGCAGAGAACCACAGCTATGTACACGCTTAGGCAACTCCAATGCCTTTAAGCAACTCTTTGTCGCCAATAAAAAATGCTCCAGTACGCGACAAATCACCGAAAGCGACAGCTAGTACTCCATCTTCGGCTGTAGCTGGTACTTCCACGAGTATTGAAAGAGAATTTATAAGTCCATTCCAATTACGAGGCTTACCTAAAGTAGGTCCTCGCAAAGGAGGAAGAGCAGCGAGACGCAACGGGAAATCAATGATAGTAACTGACACCCTGAATAAAGACTAAATAGAAATGCGAGGGAATTAAAAGATATAAAAATAAAAAACTTTTTTACAAAAGAAACAACCGACTTCCGAAATTAAAGTTATTTTTAAATTTTTAGTGTATTTTTTTTGGTAGTCGGTTGTTTTTTTTGTAAAAAAGTTTTTTATTTTTCGCTTTTTAGTTGTTATACCCCAGAACTAAAAACCCCAATAACATGGACTGTGGAATTTAAACATTTGGAGAACACAAAAACGTAATCAAGATATGCGTATTTTTCGTTTTTGTTCAGTTTCTCAAAAAGCGCTAAAGCAATATCGATAAAAAATATATGGGACTACCTCGGGAGTATATTCTTTCGGATAAATAAATAATTTTGAAAATCGGTCCACAACTGACGGAGAAATGCGCGGACATACATAAAAAAAAAAAACAAAAAAAAAAAGAAAACATACATACAGTCGAACATAGAACCTTCTCCTTTTTCGAAAGTCGGTTAAAAACAAAAACAAACAAAGGCAGCTGCAACATCAAAAAAAAAGAAAAATTTTGCAAGAAAGTTCTAGTTACGATGAAGATCAAATAAGTATTTATTCTGAAGAGGAAGCAACTTTTGAAGATGAAGAAGATGATAATATGACGATAGATCCTGATAACTTTCCTGCACTCAAAGGGTTGCCTGTGAAAGGTGATTTTATTATAGTAAAATTCGAAGTGAAACGAAAACAAATTTTTTATGCGGCTAAAGTTATTGGTCAAAAACAAAATGAGATTGAAGTCAGTTTTCTTAGAAAATATGACAAACCACCAAATAATTTTCATATGCGAAATGTGCCAGATATTGGCACGGTAGCGCTGCATGATATTAAGATGATTTTACCAAAACCTAAATTCAAATTCAAAATCATTTATTTGCTAATATGGGTAATTACATAAAGTTGTTAAAAAAAAGAGCATAGTCCAACCATATTACGCCTTGAGGCATGCAAATCTCAAGCTTTGACTGTATCAAAATTACAACATTATTATACAATTACTTGCAACAATAATTTATATATATATAATGAATAAGCCAATTTTGGTAACATCACCGTGGCAAATAGTAATAGAACATTAGCAAAATAATAATGTCACTTAAATAATTAAAATTAACTACGTTTTCTAGTACTACAAAGAGGAAGCAAGGCATGTACAACTTTAGCGTTGATCTTTCTAACATTAATTTACGCTAATCTAATTTAATTTGATCTCAAACCGAATATCAGACAATTTTGAGATATCAGAAAATGAAAATATTTGTTTCTATAGTTTATTTTTTTGTTAACGGTTACTGAAGAAGTAATAATTTTTATTTTTAATAGTTAAGATTTCAACAATGTTCCTAATAAAGTTTGTATTAATGATTACTCGAGGAGTAAATATATTTATGTTTAATAGTTGAGTTAGCATCAACAATGTTCTTATTAAAATGTTTGTTAATGATTACTGAAGAAGTAAATATGCTTATTTGAATTGAGAAGAGAGCTTTATGGGAATTAAAGGAGAAAAACTGTTGCTTATTTAAACAAAATGTTGATTAGTTTAGGGCTCTTTATACCAGCATAATTTGTAAGACTTTTGTTAATTTTTTATAAGACTGTGATAGAAGGCTGTCTTAAAATATATATAAAGAAATAATTATGTAGAAAAGTAGTATTTTATTGAACTTTTTTTCTTTGCAACATAGTCCATGTTAGTATGAGTGACACACAAACAAGTCTCACGTGCTGCAGTTTTAGAATCTAATACCCAAAATGGTCTGTGCCTGCAAACAGTTTTGTAGGATATGGTTTTGTCTGTCTGAACCATATATTTTTATGCAGATTTATAAGAGAGTCGTTAAGAAATCTGATTTGTTTTTTTTGTTTATTGCGTGTTATTGTCTCTTTTTTACCAGATGTAAGACGACTTGATTCATCGCTAAGCAAATATTGCTGTATATTATCTTTCAATTCCTTGTCCTTTTTAGAACCTTCATTCCTTTTCTTTTTTTGTGCTTCATTTGCATCTTTTCGTTTTTTGTTCCGTAACCTGTGTAATCGCATTCTGTACTTAGCAAGTTTACATTCTAAACTCATCAACTTCTTTTTCAGTAAAACATTCTCTACTTTCAACCTTCTTCTGTTTCTCACTGCAATACGTGCACCCATTTCAGCTCTTGATGATACTGAAGTTACCGGACTCGAAGGCGGCGTTTCGCGTGGAATGAACTTTTCAGCTTCTTTTTGTATTTTGACTTTTTCTCTACGTCTTCTTGCATCCTCTCTCCATTTTCTCCTCAAAAGCTTTTTTTGCAAATCTGGTAAATCTTCTACAGTTTTTATTTTCTCTTCGACTTTCTTCCGATAGTAATATTCTCTATCCTTTCTTCGCTTTTCTTCCAAGGCTTCTGGATCCTGTTTAAGTTTTTCACGCGCCTTCCTCATACTCAGTGTTTTTTGCTCACGGCGTCGTTTTTTTTTCTGGTTATCAGTAAGTTTACTTCTTGTTTTCGCCATCGTCTGAAAAATCACAACAAGTAATGCACACAAACGAAAAGAAAAAAGCTGTGCAAAGGAAGAGCAGCAGATTTTGTTAGTAAAAAATATTGCATAGGGAAAACGTCCGTGCTTATGAAAAAATATTATTTCCCATGCCGTTAGAAATGCATTATAGGTACCAAACATTGTTAACTTAGAGTATGTAGCTATGGATAACTACATCAACTAAAAATCAACATGGTGTAGAAAGGTGTGAGGGAAGTGGTGGTTTAAAACATATTTACTCATAAAAATAAATCGAAAATGAATAAAAAACAGGTCATTTGTCCTTAACTGATAAAAAAACACCAGTAATCAGAAGCAGTTTTATAAGTTGTAATAACTAAATAACCCACATTCAAGAAAACAATCCACTCGGTGGACAACTGTCGTTTCGGTGGACAAAAGTTCCACCAAAAAGATGTCCACCGAATGGACTTTTTTCGCAAAATCATTCACAACTTGCCCCGTTTATAGGTTATGTCAAAAGCCAAGGTATGTTCATAAAGTTTCATTGTTTAACTAGTTATTAAGGATGTTTGATGAATTTATAGTGATTTACTTACCAAAATACAGCAGTAACCGGAAAGACAACTCAACTTTGACACCACTAAATATTTTTCTTAGTACAACAACAACGTTTTCTGCGTACGAGTCGCAGCAAAATGGCCTCTGACACGGATAGTACGATATTGGCTGCATTCAATTTTACGTTTCGTTCCATCGTTTGAGATTTACTTCATTTTTGTCAGTATCGAAAGTAATGTCCACCGGAAAGACAAAAAATGTTGTAACAAGATTAAATGATGCAAAAAGTGTGTTTTATTTCTATCAATTTTTTTAATACTTTTAACGTTAAATGAAAAACATAAATAGATAAGGAAAATTATCATTTTTGTAAAATAATAAAAGACACGTATTGTAACACACGCACTTAGAGTTAGTTATTAACACAGCCTGTCAAGTAGTATATCCTTAGATCATCTATGCCATAATAGTCCCGCCGGACGCTACGAGATGGCGCTGTACAAATACGTCACAGTCCTGAATCGCGGTGTTATGACTCTCCGTAGCCTAATGACCCCCTAAGGGAATTGTAAGTCAAATCAAGCTATTTCTCCTGCTATCAGCGAGGTGCATCGGCGGATCTCGTCCTTGTGGGAAAGGTCACGCGGGACACCCATGGTAGTTTGGTGGAGTAGCCGAGCCAGTATATATATTTTTGGATTAGAGGACTAAGTCCCCAGCCCTCGTCCGAGCGGACTCGGCTGTGTGGACCTGCGCCTATTTTTATATAAAGTTTTAACGTCAAAGTATCATTTGTAAACACTGTAATCCTGCTGCTAAAATATACGTCTTAAGTTATCATCGAGTTTCCTTCACTTCTGTGACGACATCGACCAACCCTCCTACAATCTGGCGCCCAACGTGGGGCACGAAGAAAAACCGAAGTACGTCACACGATCCGGAAGAATCACGACTACAATTGCAAGAGGGAAAGTAGACATGATGGTGACCATGACTGACGCTCAGTTCGAGGCGCTGCTGTCGAGACTTTCACCAGGAAGACACGGTTCTTTCACCACCTACAAAGCGGAATTCGACGGGACGAAGGATACCGAAGTGACAGAGGCATTTTTGGCGGCAGTAACAGTTTTCAAACAAATAGAAAATATAAGTGATGCAGAAGCGCTCACTGGATTACCACTGCTCCTCAAAGGTGAAGCTGCAGTGTGGTGGCAGGGAGTAATAAAACATGTCTCCACATGGGCAGATTTTAAAGAACGTCTGCGCCATACTTTTGCTCCAAGGAAACCTGCCTATGTGTTATATCAAGAAATCGTTCATGAAACACAAGACGACCACACGACCACTGAAAGTTTCGTGGCACATAAGCGAATGCTGTTCGCTCAACTTCCGGAACCTGAAATACCGGAATCCCATCAACTTCAAATGGTATACGGTCAGCTGAAACACGGAATACGTGACAAGATTCCACGCAACTCCGTTAAAAGTTACGACGAATTACTAGAAGCTGCTCGGGGCGTCGAACAAATGTGGAATGACAGGTTGGATGACGGAGACAAACGCAGAGATGAGAAGCCCAAAACTAACTCAAAAATGAAAGTGAAGTGCGAGTTTTGTCACTTCGTAGGCCATGCTACCGAACAGTGTAGGAAGCTGAAAAAGAAGCAACAGGAGTTAGAAGCAACTGGATCGGATAAGGTTCCTGAGGTCCCATCCAAGGATGAAACTCCTACCAAATCTACGCAGGATCCATCTCCGTTCGCACCCAGAGTGTCATGTTACGGCTGTGGTACACCTGGCGTAGTTCGCAGTAGTTGCCCAACATGCTGCACAAATAAACAACGTTCAATACAATCGGCAAACTTAAGCTTTTGCCCGGGTAATGTCCAATCGGATGTAAGAAACACGCTTAAGACTCAGTTAACAAAAGGCTCGGTATTACGGCAGGCCGATAAAACAAAGCCCTACACCCTCAAGACCGATACCAGTAGCTACGCGCTTGGAGCAGTTCTGGTCCAGGGGGAGAAGGCAGATGATCACCCGGTTGAAAATACGGAAGCCACGAAACACCTGCGAAGAAGAGGACGACTTAGAAAGGAGAGAGTTGTCAGCACGCCTCTCCCTGGATCAAAACGAGGACTTGGACGTCCTAAGAAACAATAGTGACCCATTATCCAGTCCTACTCGCTGGGACGTCTTCGAGGACTGAGGGGGAGATTGTAACACACGCACTTAGAGTTAATTATTAACACAGCCTGTCAAGTAGTATATCCTTAGATCATCTATGTCATAATAGTCCCGCCGGACGCTACGAGATGGCGCTGTACAAATACGTCACGAATCTGGATTGCGGTGTTAAGATTCTCCGTGAATTAGTGACCCTCGACAAATTAATTATGGCTCCTCGACACTAGATGGAGTTGTACAAATACGTCACAGTCCTCAATCGCGGTGTTATGACTCTCCGTAACCTAATGACCCCCTAAGGGAATTGTAAGTCAAATCAAGCTATTTCTCCTGCTATCAGCGAGGTGCATCGGCGGATCTCGTCTTTGTGGGAAAGGTCACGCGGGACACCCATGGTAGTTTGGTGGAGTAGCCGAGCCAGTATATATTTTTGGATTAGAGGACTAAGTCCCCAGCCCTCGTCCGAGCTGACTCGGCTGTGTGGACCTGCGCCTATTTTTATATAAAGTTTTAACGTCAAAGTATCATTTGTAAACACTGTAATCCTGCTGCTAAACTATACGTCTAAAGTTATCATCGAGTTTCCTTCACTTCTGTGATGACATCGACCAACCCTCCTACATTATTTATTAAAAGCTACATTCTATTGAAAGGTAGAATCCGAACAGTCCACCGAAGTGGACAATTCATTAACATGGTGGTGGAAAAAAGTAAAAAATAAATAAATTTTAGTAAGTCTGTTACAGTTATGGTCTAGTACGTTTCGTTTACTTTGTTATAATGATGTAAAATTAAGACGCATTTAAAAGTGTATTTTATAATTCGTATGAACAGTTTTTTTTAGGGTTATGACAATGACCCTTTTACTGATCTAGATTTTGCACCTAGTGAAGTTACTGATCGACCAATCCTCCAGGAGCAAAATGAGAATATTAGACCGCCAACCTCAACATTGACAGTGTCAACTTCACCACGTCCTGGAACAAGCCAACTTATACAACCAACAATCTTCGAGGAACAAAACGAGAATATTAGACCGCCAACCCCAATAAGGCCAGTGTCAACTTCACCGTATCCTGGAACAAGCCAACTTATACAACGACCAATTTTTGAGGAGCAAAACGAGAATATTAGACCACCAACCCCATCATCGGTAGTGTTAATGTCACCATGTCCTGGAACAAGTCAACTTATACAATCTAATGAAAATGATGCTCATGATAACGACAGAGAAATAATGAAAACCCCACTGCCTTTTGTCCGCAGCCCCTCGAACGCCAACCGGAAACATCCCACAAACACCTGAAATGCCTTTAAGCAACTCTTTGTCGCCAATAAAAAATGCTCCAGTGCGCGACAAATCACCGAAAGCGACAGCTAGTACTCCATCTTCGACTGTAGCGGGTACTTCCACGAGTATTGAAAGAGAATTTATAAGTCCATTCCAATTACGAGGCTTACCTAAAGTAGGTCCTCGCAAAGGAGGAAGAGCAGCGAGACGCAACGGGAAATCAATGATTGTAACTGACACCCCGAATAAAGACTAAATAGAAATGCGAGGGAATTAAAAGATACAAAAAATAAAAGACTTTTTTACAAAATAAACAACCGACTTCCAAAAAAATACACTAAAAATTTAAAAATAACTTTAATTTCGGAAGTCGGTGTTTGTATTTTATTTCTTCGATATTTGACACCGACTTCCGAAATTAAAGTTATTTTTAAATTTTTAGTGTATTTTTTTTGGAAGTCGGTTGTTTTTTTTGTAAAAAAGTTTTTTATTTTTCGCTTTTTAGTTGTACCCCCCAGAACTAAAAACCCCAATAACATGGAACGTGGAATTTAAACATTTGGAGAACACAAAAACGTCATCAAGATATGCGTATTTTTCGTTTTTGTTCAGTTTCTCAAAAAGCGCTAAAGCAATTTCGATAAAATTTATATGGGACCATCTCGGGAGTATATTCTTTCGGAAAAAAAAGAATTTTGAATATCGGTCCACAACTGACGGAGAAATGCGCGGACATACATAAAAAAAAAAAACAAAAAAAAAAAGAAAACATACATACAGTCGAACATAGAACCTTCTCCTTTTTCGAAAGTCGGTTAAAAACAAAAACAAACAAAGGCAGCTGCAACATCAAAAAAAAAGAAAAATTTTGCAAGACAGTTCTAGTTACGATGAAGATCAAATAAGTACCTATTTATTCTGAAGAGAAAGCAACTTTTGAAGATGAAGAAGATGATAATATGACGATAGATCCTGATAACTTTCCTGCACTCAAAGGGTTGCCTGTGGAAGGTGATTTTATTATAGTAGAATTCGAAGTGAAACGAAAACAAATTTTTTATGCGGCTAAAGTTATTGGTCAAAAACAAAATGAGATTGAAGTCAGTTTTCTTAGAAAATATGACAAACCACCAAATAATTTTCATATGCGAAATGTGCCAGATATTGGCACGGTAGCGCTGCATGATATTAAGATGATTTTACCAAAAACTACGCTTTCTGGTACTACAAAGAGGAAGCAAGGCATGTACAACTTTAACGTTGATCTTTCTAACATTAATTTAAGCTAATCTAATTTAATTTGATCTCAAACCGAATATCAGACAATTTTGAGATATCAGAAAATGAAAATATTTGTTTCTATAGTTTATCTTTTTGTTAACGGTTACTGAAGAAGTAATAATTTTTATTTTTAATAGTTAAGATTTCAACAATGTTCGTAATAAAGTTTGTATTAATGATTACTCGAGGAGTAAATATATTTATGTTTAATAGTTGAGTTAGCATCAACAATGTTCTTATTAAAATGTTTGTTAATGATTACTGAAGAAGTAAATATGCTTATTTGAATTGAGAAGAGAGCTTTATGGAAATTAAAGGAGAAAAACTGTTGCTTATTTAAACAAAATGTTGATTAATTTAGGGCTCTTTATACCAGCATAATTTGTAAGACTTTTGTTAATTTTTTATAAGACTGTGATAGAAGGCTGTCGTAGAATATATATAAAGAAATAATTATGTAGAAAAGTAGTATTTTATTGAACTTTTTTTAATAGATCCAGTGTACCCCAAGCGATTCCCTGGCACCCATGAAAAGATCCAAAGTGACCCATCCACGGGTCACAGTAGATCATTTCCCATTTTTTTAAAAACTTGTTATAACTTGTAATTTTATGCCGTTTTTGGCAATAGTTGGACTTGTTTTTGTAGATTAGGGACGTATCTTGTGGTTAATTGTCTTAGATTAATTATTTAGGCATAAACTTGGGATTTGTGGAGCTTAAAAAAAAAGTGATCCATTGTTACCCACTCTCCGACCCACATATTTAAGCACACCATATTCTCTGTCTGTCTGTTCGTTAGAGCTCTTAGAACCCAAGAAACGCTAATTAATTTCCTATTCAATCTCATTGCTAGAATATTTTATTTACGCGATTTACAATAGCACCTAGTTTTAGTTTACTTACTCTGTTAGTCCTGTCGAACCAACAAAATAAAAAACCTTTTTAAAAAAAAAGCGGCCAAGTGCGAGTCCGAATCGCGCACGAAGGGTTCCGTACTGTTATCTATAAAAACGAGAAAAAAATAACGTTTGTTGTATGGGAGCCCCCTAAATATTTATTTTATTCTGTTTTTTTAGTATTTATTGTTATAGCGGCAACAGAAATACATCATCTGAGAAAATTTCAAGTGTCTAACTATCACGGTTCATGAGATACAGCCTGGTGACAGACGGACAGACAGCAAAGTCTTTGTAATAGGGTTCCGTTTTCTCATTTAGGTACGGAATCCTTAAAACACAAAGCTATTTAAATATTTTTTTACTCTAGTTCATTATAGTAAGTACAATTATATCAAAATATTATTTAATAAATAGAACTGCATTATTATTTCTGCAGACTATTACTTATACCGTATTATTTGCCACAAATGCTATTAAACATAATTATGTATAATATTTTATTGCTACAATAAAGATTGCGATTACAAATAAAATACTATATTCGATGTGATGTTCAACCTACGTCAGCAACGCGTCCTTGAAAAACACGCAAACGCATATAGAGAAGTCAAATGTACAGTCGAATAAAAAAACCAGTATACGTGAATGTACAATCTAATAGAAGTCCAGTAATCATCAAATGTACAGTCAAATAATAGTCCGGTAAACGTCAAATGTACAGTCGAATAAAAGTGCAGTAAACGACATATTATCATCTTCCTGCCCTTATCCCATGTTACTTGGAGTCGGCGCAATACGGTTTTTTTCTTCCATTCTGTCCCGTCAGCCGTCACGCCATCACTAACTCCCTTTTCTTTCATGTCACTCCTCACACAATCCATTCATCCTTTTTTTAGCCACCATCTCCCTCTCCGTCCATCCACATTTATATTCATAACTCTTTTAGATACATGTGTTTCATCCCTCCACTTCACATTACCATACCAAGATAAGCGGTTCCCTTTCAACTTTTCTGTGACTGTCGCCACAGCCTACCTCTAATGTACTTATTTCTCACTTTATCCATTCTCGTTACTCCACACATCCATCTCAACATTATAATCTCCGCCACATGCAATCTTTTTTCAAACATCTTTTTCACAGCCTAACATTCTAATCCCGTAACCACGAAATCACGGACTCATAGACTTTCCCTTTTAACTTAAGAGCCTACACCATCTCAGCTCAAATTCTAATTTCGCCCCCACTTCCCCGCGTGCCACTGCACTCTTTATCTCGCTCGCACACTTTTGCTCGCAGAGACGCGACACGCGCGGCCTTGAGGTCGAAGCGATTTCGTTAGAGTAAACTACACTATTATCGGACGAGTACTAAGAAATAAAATTATCAATCTAATTTAATTTTAACTTGTCATTTTATGAATATAAAATTATATATTATATCGCAAATACAATTTCAATGTATCTATAAACGATCAGTTTCCAGTATAAGCTGACCTCTCAGTGTGCGGAAAGCCTATAAAATGCGAGATCAGCTTATACTGGACGGTATAGGTGATGTCTAGCCGTGCACACTATTTTATTTTACCTACCTACTTCTATAAAATACTAGTCAAATGCGAGCCAACTTTGCGCTGTGGGTTCCGCCAATTAGTTTTGTAGTAAGTTTGCGTTTTATAGTTTTAGTGTATGTATGTTATGTGACAGCCGTTTGCGCATGTAGGTAATTATGTAGGTTGTAGGTATATGCAAGTACCTAGGTATACATAGGTTAGAAAAATCGATTCTAAACCACTACATAAATTGTAGAATTTATGCAGTGGTTTAGTCGGTTTAGTAGCAGTAGAGCTAAAAAACTAGTCAAGTGCGAGTCACCATTGCACTGAGGGTTCTGTAGGTACATTGGCTTGGTAGTAAGTTTACGCTGTGCCATTTTAAAATCTTATAATAGGTAGCTTTCTCCTTGTATTACCACTTTCTTAGTTATTATGCATCTATATAAGAATGAATCGCCGAAATGTAGGTATGCGTATATCTTTCGAAGGACTTCACCAAATTGCATAATTCTTTTTTTGTTGTGTTCGTGATTCTCAGGACAAGGTTTGTATAAATATAAGATAGGTAGGTATAGGTAAGATAAGTAGGTAAGTATGCAGGTAGGTATGTAGGTAGGTTTGATAAATACCATAAGTTTTTTTCAAAGTAATTAAAAATAGTCAAAATTAAATAACATTTATTTTTAATCGCTTAAATTTCTAATTTACATAGTTAGAACATGTCTGGAATTGCATAGCTCAGGTAACATGCATGTTTTATAAAAATGTTCTAATTTTAGTTCCATTTCAGAAATATTGGTCATCTTTCTATAATTTCGACTTTAATGTTTTTGTCGCATCCAGACCTTATTCCGAAAATACATTTTTTTTTGTACCGATGATATGTAATTGTCCTTGCACTTGTATATACCAAGGATGTTTTTTATTTACGACAAGTCCGTTTTGAGTTTTTCTCCAAAAATTTACTTCTATCTTATCTATATCTTGGCTTCGTCCAAAGATGTTTAGAATGCTGCAATGGGACGCTTGATTTCAATGATTGTGTATATTCAGTGAACAGCTCATGTTCTCGGGTGATCTGCAAGAAAACACAACATTCATTATAAAACACTTTTTTTGGGGTATGTTATGTTATCATTCAATGACTAGCGTGATGGGCGTTGGTGGCTGCGCCAAAGTTTTAAACTTTTGCAGCTACCATCGTTGTACATTGTTTTTTTATCTGCCTGTATTTGTTGTTCTGTTCCTAATAAACGATTATAATAACAAAAATTAAATATACTCGCGACCCCGGCAGCATAATTTTGTCAACATGAATGAATAATACGGAACCCTAAAAAGTCCAACATTATGAAAATTTTATTATGAATTCGCCAATTTCGTGATAGTACCGTTACGCGTTAGTACCAAGCGGTAGTGCCATGGGGGAACAGCAAATTTCGTGATTATCACACACGTATGATAGATAGGTACTTACAATTATATATTTTGTAACACATGAAGATTTGTTTCGTCCGAATTTATTTCTACAGTTTTCGGAGGTCATACCTCCGTCCGTCCGGTCCTGTAACAATCACACGGGACAAATAAATACCTACCTAGACCTCACATATTTTTATTTATGATTTGGCTATGGAACCCTAAAAATATACAAAAGAAGACTAAATCATCCATAGAAGCAGACTTGCCCTATGAATAACAAATAACAATTACCCACCCTACATTTTTTATTGAAATACAAATTTGGTGAATTGGTATTTGATGGTTGAGGGATAATTTTCCAGTACAAGCTGACCTCTCATTGTACGGAATTCCTATACAATGTGAGATCAGCTTATACTGGAAATTTATAGCTTGATAAATTTTTTTTTGATTTTTGTTTGTCTTTTATAAAAATGTTGCCCCACACTAGGAATATTCTTGTATCGTGGGTGCGTTCACAAGCATGTAAATTCATATACACAAGACACCCAGACCCGGAACAACTATCTGCAGGTCATACAAATATTTGTTCCGTGCGGGGATCGAACCCGTGACACGCAGCGTAGCAGCCGAACGCTCAACCACTGCGCCAACCGTGCCGTCAAAATTATATAGCCATGTGTAGTAATAATAATAACAGATCAGTGTTTTATGGCCTACAGACAGTTGTGTCGGTTCTGCGCGTTTGTGAATGTGAAGATTTGTGTTTGTAATCGCACCGTCTCCGATTCAGTTGAAATAATGGTGTCGGCAACATTATAAAAAAAAACAATTAGGTACTACATAGATACCTATTTGTTGTATATTGTCAAAACAACAACAAACCTATTTAGGGAACTTTTTAACTTTTTACAAAATTGGACACCCATTTTTCACATTTTTTATCAAAAAAAAAAGTGTACACCTGGATTTCGCCTGAATCGTGAAAGGTGCGTTTACAAACACAAATCTTCACATGCAGAAACACCTGCAACTCCTAACGCAGCAGCCAATCACCTGCCACTGCACCAAACGTGACATGTTTGTAATCACTAATACTGTAAGTAGATAGGTAGCTATATACTTACTTCATTACGTTTATCATGTTTTCCAGTTTCTTTGCGCCAACCCTTTCGTTTCTTATTTTTATTACGGTTATTTCCCATTGCACCAACACTATAAGTATAAGTACTACAAGATTTGTATTTTACGTAGTCTTGTTGCGTAATGTGTGCTCTGAGCGCAAGCGACACAGCCCTCCCGTTCGAAAGCCGAAGCGAGACTGAACGGGGGCGTCGGGCGCCAGGGAACAAGCTTCAAGACGGCATAGTTTAGGTGATAGTTTAGGTATTTTATTTTTACTGTGAAAATAATGGTAATTTAAAAATAAAAAAACTTGTAGGACCTGCTTTATAGTAAGTTCAGTTAGTATGCAAAGTTTCATGATCTAATTTTAAGCATTTTTTGAATGCTAGCGGTTTATTGTTTTCGGTTTAGAGGTAACTTTGGATTTTTTTTCTATCGAGAAAATTTTATGGAATCGTGTTTTTGAGGTTTATAATACTTAACATTGATCCTCAACCTTGCCATATATTTATTTCAAAATTAATGCTGCAGTATTATCGACATAACGGAGGATCATGCTAAGCCATTTGAGGTAACATAGACTCTTAAGGGGCATCCGTTGGTCGCAAGTTGTTCCAGTGACTTGTTGCCATTTCATCCATCCTGAGGTGATCCTGTGCGTTACGTCTCGGTCTATATCGCAATTCCCCTGAACAAGCGACCCAAGGTACCGAAAGTCGGAGCAGACGAGTAAACGCCAAATATACAGTCGAATAGAAGTCCAGTAAACGCCAAATGTATTGTTACGTAGACCGTATTACACTGGAACGTTCGAGAACGTAGTCGAAGTTTCTAGAAGTTTCCACTAGGTTTGAGAACATTCCATTGTGGTACTGTGTAGAAGTTCATAGATGTTTCTAGAATATTCCAGTATAGGATAGTTCGACAAAGTTCTAGAAACTGATAATATATGACTGTATAAATAGGCCGGACGGCGGAATAAAAGTCCAGTAAACGCCAAATGTATTGTTACGTCGACCGTATTACACTGAAACGTTCGAGAACGTAGTCGAAGTTTCTAGAAGTTTCCACTAGGTTTGAGAAGATTCCATTGTGGTACTGTGTAGAAGTTCATAGATGTTTCTAGAATATTCCACTAAAGGATAGTTCGACAAAGTTCTAGAAACTGATAATATATGACTGTATAAATAGGCCGGACGGCGGGCGACTGGGTCAGTCTGTTTTCGACTACGGATGCGAACGGAAGCGAATACAAGCGATTACGAAGAGAATAGTGATTATTAGCGATTTAGTGTTTGTGTAAATAAGTTGTTGAGTTAATAAAGAATGTTTGGTTAATTAATTGGTGTAAAATAATTTATCCCATACCCAGCTCGTAACAGTATAGTCGAATACAAATCCAATAAAAGCCAAATCATCATCATTCGCCTGCTCTTATCCCAATTTATTTGGGGTCGGCGCAAAATGTATTTTTCCTCCATACTCCTCTAGTAACCGTCTCTGTAGTCACCCCCTTTCTACCTATATCCTCCAGTAAACACCAAATGTATAGTTTAAAAAAAGTTTAGTAAACGCCAAATGTTACTATGACAAACTTTTAGAAAAAGAAAAAAAAGAAAGAAAGACAATACGTTTTTTAGCGAACTCTTTATTGTTTTATGACTGATACCACAAATAATAATAAAGTACAGATGCCTCATCCCATACAAAAAAACGGTATCGCCGTAACTACGGGCTTTCGACATGCACAAGCAACTTTTGTTCTTCGTTCGGGCCTGTCCTCTACACTCGCTAGATGGTTCCTCACTTCTACTTTGCTGTGCCCGACAGGGTTCATATTAACATTTTATTATGTTATACCACCTATTTAACACATATGTAATGCAATAAAGTATTGAATATTGAGTATTGGGTGTTAGCAGCGACGGCTTGCAAGTTGAATGAATTTAAATAAAGTCTTACCAAAATTTTCTCATACATTGAGGAATTACTTCAAGTATTTTTGGCACTTCATAACAGTATTACTGTTTCAAAATGTGACACTATACAAATTTTAAAGAGGCAAATGGATAAACTCTAAAACTTTAAACAGCGCCATCTATTGGTTAAAGAAATATAAATGCCTAAGGATTCGTTCCAATTAACATCTAACTTTTAGGAGCCAACACAATTTTATGCCTAGGGTAGTTTATTAAATATGAAAATACAGTTTTTACCATATTCTTTTACAAAATATAATGTTACATAAACTTCAATAAGAAATCGATGCATATTACGCCATCTATTGAAATTCATTTGAACTAAATTTTCTTTGTTCGAGATGAGACCCCATGCCGATACATCACAAATAACCACACAAAATAATAATTTATTTCGATTTCCATATTGAGATTTATGCCATATTAGCAGCTGGCTTCTGCTTATTCAGACTATAAAGTTCCTTTTCTGCATCAAAGGCTTCTCTGCAAGAGGGAGTCCTGAACTAATGTAAATTACGAGTACAATAAAAAATACAACCGACTTCCATAAAAAATACTAAAAAACGAAAATAACTTTAATTTCGGAAGTCGGTGTTTCTAGTTTGGTTTCTTCGTTATTTGACACCGACTTCCGAAATTAAAGTTATTTTGCGTTTTTTAGTATTTTTTATGGAAGTCGGTTGTATTTTTTTTTTGTAAAAAGTTTTTTATTTTTCACTTTTTAGTTGTTGTACCCCATTCTAAAACTAAATGAATAGTAAAGTTATGCACGAATTGGTAGCCCCAAAAATAGGGAATTTGAACAAAGTTGGTGAAATTATGGTGTTTCAGGGTGAACTGTACCAATCTGTATACCCCTTCAGAGCGTATCAGTGTGATGAAATGTTGTGAAGTGGTGATAACAATATACAGACATGCGATTGCAGCAATTGTGGAAGGTTTGCTATCATTTATTGAAGAATTCCATTGTGTATCTCCAAAGTTCTTTATCAGATCTTCACCAAATTAAAATGTTACCACATGTGAAGCTACAGCTTTCAAATAAAAAAAAAATTCAAAATCGGTTACCGTAGTAAAAAGTTGAGGTAGGTTGAGAATCTCCTCCTTTTTTTGAAGTCGGTTAAAAAATAGATTCTGCCGGTGGCGTAAAAGACAATAATTATCTCAAGAGAACATTCGCCCGGGGCAAATGTATCGTATGTTCTAAACCAGGGCATGCTCTATCCGCGCGTCAAATTTCATCCAAGTCAATTCTGTCGTTAAGAGGTTACAAGCTATCAAACAGAGTTACTTTTGCATTTAAAATATAACTCTTTCTCGCTGTTTAAGCTCTCTATAAGTGAAAACTTCTTCAAAATCCGTTGCGTGGTTTAGAACAAGTTAGCGGATAAATAACCAGACAGATGCGGAAAGCGATTTTGTTTTAAACTATGTACTCATAGATAAGTATAGTGCAGACACAAACATCCTCTCAAATTACACATAGTACTTTTAACTAGCAACGCTCGGAACCGGTTTAAAATATACCGGTTAATACCGGTTGATTTCGGGTTTCCTCCGAACTTTTCTTGAGAACGTGAACGTTTCAAGAACTTTATTTTAATTTTAATTAACCGGTTTATTCGACACGTGACATGTGTAAACGCGACTTTCTGTAACATTTTCAGCGACTCCGAACACGACATAAAATACGAAAGTTCTACGCACAGCTGTGTCGCTACAGTTCATTTGTGAGGTCACGACGCCGGCCGTCGGCGGCGCGTATGTAAGTAGGTAGTAGTGCGGAGCGGTGAGATCGCATTGTTTAATACATTACGTGCTCAAAACTTTCAATTTCTGCAACCGATAATTAACGAGATTTAATGACTATAATAATTTGTAATTGGCATAAGGTGTAACTTATATTCACGAAGTTTGCGGTTATTTGTCCCTTACAACCTGTAGCTAGTACTAACAGGCTCTCGTTAAACTCCTTTGCGTTATGTTACTCTTATGCCTCAGACGGACAGATCGAAAGCCGAAACTTTATGGGTTTCTTGTTAGGACTCATCATCATCAGCCTTTTATTGTCCCCACTGCTGGGGTACAGGCCTCTCCGTGAGTGGGTGTGGGCCGTAATCCACCACGCGGGCCCAGTGCGGATTGCTGGATGTCACATGTCTTCGAATTTTTGGTTCTAGGACATGCCGGTATCTTCACGATGTTTTCCTTCACTGTTTTAAGAGCAGTGGTGATGAAATAATTTACACAAAGTTGTAACGTAGTGGCGTTACAATCTTAATTAAAACATAAACATACGGAATAAATCCAGAGACCAAAAGCCACTATAACAGTTTCGGTAAGAATAAACAATATTAGTTTACTGACAACACTATTGTCTTTGGATTCGTTGACATCTGTCAATAACGGCGTAGATATAAAAACCCTTCCAGGACAACGTGGAGTCTTTTTCTATCTTAATCCAACTGCTGGCGGTGGACTCACACTCACTTGTTCTGTCGAACACCCTTGAGCCGTGAAGCGATCGCCAAATCCTAGCAGTTGTAGTTCGCATTGGCAAATATTTGCCAACTTAATTACGCGATTTCAACCCCTGTAATTGGGTGAGTGCTTGAACAGCATACAGGTAGCTTTGTGCATTTTGTGTTCCTAATCTTGTGTATAAATTCTTTCCAGAAAATGTCTTTCTTATTTATTTCTTTTCTTAGCATTGTATAATCAAGGCTCTTAACCTACATAAGAACTGTCGCATATTGTAATCACGCCTTCCGCGTGGTTTATTTTACGAGGCTTTTGCTATGCGCATACTACTTGTGCGTGGCTGCTGTTGTCATCATGCTTTTCCACCTCACCTTTGTAAACTCCGTCTGATTTTGACAACCACACAAATTAGCGCACGTACGGCCGCTTTGCTCATGCTTAGGTGTCAAAATCAGCGGAGAAGCTTATTCAGCCATCATTGTGACACGCTGGACATTATTTCCAGGGTCCCACATCCGGATTCCTAGATTCGGTGGGAATATTTGGAGCCCTACACTCCGTGCACCATTTACATCGTACCCTATCGCGGCCATCCCGTCGCAGAACCTCGTGCCGCCGCCACCAAACTACTCGCCACGTCGGCACGCACTACGCCGGGTGCTTATTTGCCCGCGTGGTATCTGCTGGCCGTCTCCGAGCCGGCACTATCACCTGCCGGCCATCGCCTTCCGGGTCCTGACGATCTACGAGTCGGCGGCTCGCTCCACGCCGAGTATCCCTTTACCCGCGTGGCCTCAGCAGGCTAGACCACCTGCCGGCTGGCCCATCCTGGCTCCTGTCGACCCTGCGAGCCGGCGCTGCCACCTGCCGGCCAACACCTCCGGGGCAAACGCAACGTGGCTTCCCCAAGACACCAAGGCTGAGTCAGGGCAGTAGCGTGCTATCTCCCAGGGAATGCGAATTTTTGTGACTATAAACCTTCCCACACCCTTTCTCTGTTTTAAATTATATATTTTTAACGTTGACCGAGTTACGTGTTGTTATTTTTCATCCCACGTAGGCTCCTTACGTTACAAAGTAAAGCGCCTGCCTGGGTTTAAACTTACAACCTACAACTTGTATGTCGGGGCCAATACCACTGGGCCACCACTGCTCTCAAAACGCTTGTTAGGACTACGAAACCCTAATACAGGGTGTTTAATGCACAAGCAAGAATTAAACCAAGTTTTTATTAAAATAGATTCAGTGGTTTGCCAGAAGGTTTAACAAACAGACACTCTTTTGGATAGGTACGATTGAATAAAAACGGAACAGCGCGCGACGTTTGTTTATCTTATAGTGCGTCCATATCAACTGGTTTTTATTGCTTTAAACCGTTTAATAAAAAAAGCCTAAGTATAAATACTCTTCTAAATACCGGTTATAGAAACTTAAAAATACCGGTTAATATGTACATGTATTTAAAATTTTACCGATATCTGAACCAAGGTAAATAGAGTGTGCTCAATAAAACGTGTTATCTTATCTGTGATGCTGCATCTAAGAGTAAGGCATGTGATGTGTCTACCTCGCTCCGTGCCAATATCAATAGCTAGATAGCTTTTCTTATCCCGTACGGGAAATAAACGAAAGGCGTATTCTTGAATTTTCGTTCCAGTGCTATTTGATTTATCTAATATTCTCTCTCTACGTTGAAAACTGCTGTTCTGTTTGACGTCACATTATTAGGTTACCTTGGGCTGTAGAAAAATTGACATTATTTTAGCGGTAACATTTGTCAAAGGTCTAATGTTTGGGATTGACCACGTGACATTTAATTTCTTATTTTATAGGGTTCCGTACCCGAAGGGTCCAAACGGAGCCCTATTGCTGTCACTCACGTGTCCGTCGGTCTGTCACAAAATTTTGTTCCGAAGAATTTTATGACTTCACATTGACCTTTGAACTTGTTGATAATAATATATTACGTGTATTATACTAAGAAAAGATATCTAAGCTAATATCTGTTGGTTGGTTATCTTTCCTATTTCTGTTTGCCAATCGGCAAAGGCCACTGCCAACATTTTCCATTCTTTCCTTTCCTGTGTCACTCTGTTCCACATGACTTCGGCCACTTTTTTTTACCTGACTTCTACTCTCGACGCTACCATACGAAGATTGTCGCTCTATCTAGCATGAGGGCATCTCACCTGGCGTTTTTTCGACAACTGCTGGGGTAGAAGAGATAGTGCTATAAGTTTTATATAGCTCCGTCTTTCAACCATGATTTGCCACACATCATGGCAGGGGGGGGGGGGGGGCGGGGTCCAGGGATTCAGAAAAATTGAATTAAATTTATAATTTCAGTACGAAAATATTAGAAGTATTAACAAAAAAAATGTTTAAGTTGAAACAAAAAAAAAATTAACTAAGGTACACACCCGGGCCTGCGGACGGCGAAAAGTGGGTAGCTCGCCGTCTGATCAGTACCAGGCCCGTGAATCGACGGCGCTTAGTGTTCCACGCGCGCCTTAAAGAGATAAGTGTCAGCCACCATTGCCCATCGTGGCCGGTGCCTGCATGCCTAGGGCTAGCGATTATATTCTGAAAATGATTTACCGCACCCCTGGACACTCAGGCAGAAAAGGATCAGGGGTGGGTTTTAGGCAGTAAGAGTCTGACACGCCCTCCCGCTCCACCCAGAGCGGGAGTAGTCATTGGATGATTTCCCACCGCCCCAAAAAAAAAAAAAACTAAGGTACACACTTGTAAAATATCATAGAGATACCTTCATTCATTTATTTATCACATGTATAGCATCACATGTCACCCATTCCGCACCTCCAATATTGCAGGCACCTACTCAGTTACTATGTCTGTAATATGCCAGATTTGTATGATGATAATCTGCCTATTGTTGAAATTCATGTCGCTTACCTCAACAATACATTCATTTTTTTGTATCACTTGTTGTTACGCCTGTTAATTCTTATTACTGTAATTTGTTCTGGTGTACAAAATAGTTTATCTATCTATATATGTGACTTAATTCAAAAAAAGTTATTAAGTCCTTGTGAACTATTTATACAGTTTTATAGATATTTCCGGATCATGGTGCGTATTATATATTTTTAGGGTTCCGTACCCGAGGAGACCGAACGGAGCCCGATTGCTGTCACTCAAGTGTCCGTCTATCCGTCGTCTGTCACAAAATTCTGTTCCGAAGATTTTTTTAAATTTCACATTGAACTTGAAATTTCGTGAAAATGTTTATTATTACGTCATCGTTCTCCTGCCCTTATCCCAATGTATTTGGGGTCGGCGCGACATGTCATTTTCTTCCATACTCCTCGATTAGTCGTCATCTCTGTAGTCACCCCCTTTTTACCCATATCCTCTTTCACACAGTCCAACCATCGTTACTTTGGCCTTCCCCTACTCTTATAGCCATCCACATCCATACACAAGACTATCCTCACGACATTTTCTTAATTCCTCCGCATCACATGCCCATACCACGACAACCGATTTCCACATAACTTTTCAGTTAGCCGTGCCACTTTCAGACTTCCTCTTATAGACTTTATCGCATTGGGGAAAAAAAAAACCTGTAAAGATGGATGTAAGGCGCATTTATCGCATTGGGGAAAAAAAAAACCTGTAAAGATAGATGTAAGGCGAAAATAAAAAAATAAAAATAAACTTTGTCATTTATAGACGTGTACTCTGAGTGAATTCATTAGGAGTGCATTATTTACAATTTGTTATAGGTGTTAGTATACATAATTTAGGATAAGCGCATTTATCGCATTGGGGAAAAAGAAACCTGTAAAGATAGATGTAAGGCGAAAATAAATAAATAAATAAATAAATGAAATACTCATTCCTAATTCTATCCATGCGCGTAACACCACACATCGCTCTTTGCATTCTCATCTCAGCTACATGCAATTGCTTTTCATTCATCCCTTTTGTGGCCCAACATTCTGAACCATACGAGACAGCAGGTCTGACCATTGTTTTATAAATCTTCCCCTTAAGTTTTAGGGGAATTATTACGTATCCTTAACTAAAAAATACCAATATGTTGATAAATCAGATATTTTCTTTGAAATTCTCTCATTTCGTACGGATCCATAAATGTGCGTAATGCGTGTCACACAAGCGTAGGTAGTACTTGGCATGTTTTTATAACTTTATAATAATAATATGTTGTAAAATACAGACTGTTAGTACTTGTTCATGTTATTATGATGAGACAGTCAAACATTTTGTAGTTTTTAGACCTCCAGTCGTGTAGATTCTGGCTTAGTGTTTTATTTTGCAATGAATTGCTCTACAACGGGTCTTTGTGTGTTTCTGTTGTATTTTGTTATAAGCAATTATCAAGTAAGTTTATTTACACGTTTTATTTAATTTTAGTCTTGGGAATTGCTATGACATTCTGAGCTTCATTTATAGATAAACTTTATTTACGTGCCACAGGCCATAACTCAAGTCATAAAAAAAGCGTTTTTATTACTATTCAAGTGTTTGCTCTTAATAATACACATTATTAAAAAGAAAACATTAGTTGCTTGCTAGTATGTAGGTACGAGTATAAGGTTTTCATGCGCTGTTAAGTATAAAATATTTTTGAAAGTTATGTTTTATTTCTGTCTTCTTCTTTTTAGTGTCTCAAAATGATACCAGAACGTGTGGAACTTATATATGTCAATAAATCGTACGTGGAAGGCACTCCAGTATTAAATGTAAGACGTAGCAGACGAAAAGGAGATTATGTTATCAATATGTTCTTTCAAAATAGTGTTGTTTTTGACAACACAGTTACGGTAAGAAATTCGAGAGACAATTTATCTATCTGCTAGAAAGCTAGATAATATAAAAGTGAGGAGGCTGACATTTTGCACATTCACACACACACACACACACATCATCATATCATCACTAATCAGTAATTTTTTGTTTATTTTATGATGTATTTATGGAATGTGAAAGTATGTTTCAAAATTCAACCCCAAAAGTAGTGAAAATGGGTGGCAAAGTATGTTTGGAAAATGTTTGTGGTATTATTTTTACTTCAGGCGAAGTTAAGTGACTTTTATGTATATTATTGTAAATTGGTTTGGGTAATTTTCGGAAATGTAGCCAAATAAAAAATAAAAAATTGTGGTGGGAAATCATCCAATGACATCTCCCGCTCTGGGTGGAGCGGGAGGGCGTGTCAGAATCTTACTGACTAAAACACACCCCTGTTCCTTCCTTGCCTGAGTGCCCAGAGGAGTGGTAACTCTGTTACGAATTTATCTGCTACCCCTGGGCATGCAGGCACCGGCCATGATGGGCCCCGTCAGTGGTGGATCTCTTTAAGGCGCGCGTGGTACCGCCTCCTCCTTAGCGACCATTACTACTTCGCAGAAGGAGGAGAATGCTTCCCATTCCCTGTCGCTCCGTACCATGGCCTGAACCAGGGCCGGAGGCAAGAGGTCGCTGCCGCCTATCGCATCCACGAGGACAGAGCGGTGCTCCACCCAAGCGGGGCAGACCTCCACCGTATGCTCCACCGTGTCCTCTGGGCGATCCACGCAGTGGTGACACCCGAGCGTTTTACCGCCTTATCCGATACAGGAACCACCCGAAACAACCATGTACTTACGGTGAGGACCTGCGTCAGGCGGAAGGTGAGGATGCCGTGCCCCGGCGTTTCGACTCCTCGCGCACTCCCAGAGGAGCACGAGGACCTTGGCCTCTAGATCCCATGGCGACAGTCTGGCAAGGTGGCTCGCTGCCTCACCGGAGACCATGCGGTATCCCCGAACCAGCTTGATGTTCATGATCCTTTGGGACGCGCTCAACCGGCGAGCTGGTCGCCGCATCAAGGAGTGCGCCCACATCGGTGCCCCGTAAAGGGCCATGGATTACACGAGCCCCGCGTAGAGCTTACGGCAGGAGGCGTTTGGCTCCATAGTTTGGGAGCCAAACGTCGGAAGTGCTCCAATAGGTTCCACCGGCTGTCGAGGACGTCTCCCAGGTACTTCATCGTCCCTTCGACGCCGATGTGAACCCCTCTTACCGTTATCTGGGAACCTGACGGTGGCGCGTTCCGGCTAGCCTAAGAAACGATATTATGAAAGATAGTGATTTTTTTTTTCAAAATGAATCCAGCTGCTACAAAGCATTTATCAAACTTGAGTGAAGTTGACGAAAACCGGGTCTGTGACGTATGTGACCGTGGCTGATCCAGTCAAGCGTATGTGATGTTGTTTTTGAAATGAAATGCAGATAATTTCTAGTAGACACAAGTCCCTTTATTATAATCACACAGTACACTACTCTTTAGCATTACGAGAGCAACCGGAGCAACCGAACAAGTAAGAAAAACGGAACTTAAAACACACGTACCAACTTTGACATCTAACACATTCATTCTATGCGTTCAATACAGCCAACCTTAAGTTATTATATAAACATTGCCATATTAAATAACACCCCTTCTCAATGTTTATATACATTTCAGAAACTAAATAAACTCTATATAATATCAAAAACCAAACATTAGTGTTACAACATCTCTATCTATAACTTTACATTACACTGTGTTAAAAACTTAACTAACAAATCCTTACAAAGTGACTTTGTTAGCATGTCTGCTAATTGTTCAGAAGTACTTATATACTGAATAATAATTTTATTTTCTTTGACAAATCTTTCACAAAATGATATCTAATATCAACATGTTTGAGACGCTTAACTGAATCTGTACTTGCACTTAAAATAGCCGACTGATTGTCACAATACAAATTTACTGGACTAACGTTATGAAAATCAAAATCATGTAGCAAATGAACAAGCCAGCACGCTTCACTGGCTGCCATACTCATAGAGACATACTCAGCTTCCGTAGAAGACAAACTAACCGAAGATTGCTTCTTCGAACACCACACAATCAAGCAATTAGCAAAGGTAAACAAATAACCAGATGTGGATTTTCTGTCCCTCTGATCCCCTCCGCAATCAGCATCACAATACCCTTGTAACACAGTATCATTACACTCATAAATAATTTTATAATCTAAAGTATGTTTTACACAACGCAACACTCTCTCAAGTGCGCTTAGCAACACACTATTTGCACACTTCTGATATCTACTTAACAAAGAGACTGCAAAACACAGGTCAGGCCCAGTGCCTGCAACAGCATACATAAGACAACCAATAATTTGTCTACAAATTCCTTCAATGTCTCTATCACCAGCATTGTCACAATCAAAAATGTTAGTATTAAAATTTATATCTATAGGAGTCAACACAGGTTTGCAACTTTCCATATTAAATCTCTTAAGTACATTTTCTAAGTAATTTCTCCGTGATAACACAGTTGTGCCATTTTCAAAATTTTGTTTCACATTTATTCCTAAGAAGTCTGAAATAAACCCTAAATCCTTCATCTCAAATTCTTTATTTAATATTATTTTCAGCTTTGTGACTTCATTTATATTTGTGCCAAGAATCAACAAATCATCTACATAAATTAAAACAAATATTTTGTCTGTGCCATTATCCTTTTTATACAAACATGAATCACATTTTGACCTTATGAAACCTTCTCGAGTTATTACAGAGTTAAATTTAATATTCCAAGATTTAGGTGAACTTTTTAACCCATATAATGACTTATTTAGCTTTACTATATTATTAACTCCTAAATAAGCCCCTTCTGGTAAACTTAAAAACACATTCTCTTGAATATCACCATACAGAAAAGCCCCCGTGACATCCATTTGGTAAATAGGTAAGTTATATTTAGTTGCAATTACTACAAATAACCTAAAAGTTGCAAACTTTGCAACTGGGGCATAAATATCACTTAAATTAAACACATCCTGTTGCTCAAACCCCCTAGCAACCAGCCTAGCCTTATACTGTGTGACATTATTTACATTTTTAATCTTAAAAAAACCCATTTGCTACTGACAGGCTTTGCACTTACAGGTAAATCACAAAGTCCCCATGTATTATTGTCTTTCAAAGTCTGAAGTTCCCTAGCAATAGCTTCACATCACTCCTGCTCATGGCATCACTATAAGTAATTGGCTCACACTCAGTTTTGTCCAACTGCACATTATTACACTGATAGAATGATGTTTGTTTACGCACACGCTGACTCCTTTCATCTCTAGGCGAACCAATTTCATCTAGCAGGCGTTCTTCCTCACTACACAGCAGGTAGTCACTATCAGTTTCTGAATTACCTTCTAAGGTACTTGAATCGGTCATCTCTTCGGGTTCAGGGACAGCTTCCTCATTCACATTTCTCTCGGGACTACTCTCTTGCCCTTTGTCTTCATCAAAGTTTAACGATACCACTATTTGACCTTCACTCCCTTCAGGTTTTTCCTTCTTTTCTTCTTGTAAGAAAATAATGTCCCTTTTAGCCTCCACTGTGTTTTTTTTCAGCGAAGTATATCCGGTATCCCTTCACATTCTCCTCATACCCGACCATCAAGCCCTTCTCTCCTTTCTTATCCCATTTCTTCCTTCTCTCCTTCGGTATGTGTACATACACTTCTGCACCGAAAGCTCTCAACTCACGGATATCAAACGTTTTTCCAGTCCATACCTCAAATGGAGATCTTCCATCTTCATGGCTCTTTCCAGTTCTGTTCAACACATACACCGCTGTGTTTACAGCTTCAGCCCATAATTTCTTTGGTAAGTTCCTCTCGTGAATCATAGTTCTTGCCGCTTCGATTAACGTTCTATTTTCTCTTTCAGCTTTCCCGTTTTGTTCCGGGGTATATGGTACGGTGGTTTGATGTGTTATTCCACGTCTTGAAAATGTTTCTTTCACATCTTTGTTTACAAACTCCAGGCCATTGTCACTTCTGAATATCTTCACTCTGTTTCCAGTCATATTCTCTGCCTTATTTATGAAATTCTCAATACAATGTTTGATCTCATCTTTTGTTTTCACAAAGTGCACGCTTCTGAAGTTCGAGTAATCATCTTTCAAGACGACAAAGTACCTTGACCCACCAACTGACGGCTCTTCCATAGGACCGCAGGTATCAGCATGAATTAACTCACATGTCTTAGAACTCTTGAATTCACTTCTACTGAACGGCAATCTATGTATTTTTCCGGCCAAACAACTTTCACACTCATGCTTTGATGTTTGTATAACCTCAATGTTATGTTTCTGCAGAATATCTTTTACGTAAGTAATAGTTCTGATGCACCAATCTTCTGTGCCACTCATTTATGTCGTTCGGGACTAACTTTGCAGTGTTCGCTGTGTCGATATTACTAATAAAACGTAGATCTAAATAATAGGAACTTCCAATTCTTTCCGCCACCGCACATATTTTGTTCGACTTGTAAAATTTGCATGAACTGTCATCTGTCATCATGACGTATCCTTTATCTGTGGCGCGATTGACTGAGAACAAGTTCGTTTTCAGTTCAGGAACATACAACACGTCGTCAATCACAGTATCAATCCAATCGTTTCCGTTCGACACTTGTACTGCCATCTGTCCGCAACCAAGAGCATTAATCACCGCGCCATTACCGACGACCACAGGTTTAGGTGAAGTACTTTTATACGACGTAAACAATGCACGATCCCGGCACATATGTTCTGAAGCACCAGAATCCACTAGCCACTTAGATTTTTGAAGATTAAGTGACGAATTAACCACCATGAATGCATTACTTTTCGTTTTATTTTCATTTCTTGACATTCTTTGTTTTCTAAACCGACACTGAGACTTGAAGTGTCCAAACTTTCCACAAAAGAAGCAGTTATTATTATTAGCGTTTTCTTCACTGCCACTTTTATTACTCTTACAGTCAGTTTGATAATGTCCACTCTTCCCACACTTGAAACATTTTATAGGCTTCTTATTTTTTACTAAGACCGCAGATGAAGTTTGCTGCGCTTCTTCGTTCTTGCCCTTTACTCTCTCTTCTTCGATTAGTAATCTAGCAACCAAGTTATCGAATGTTTGCTTCTCGTCGGGCGCAGATTCCCAAGCCGAAACGAAATGTTTGTATTCGTCTGGCAATGACATCAACACTTTTGTGATTACAAACTTATCCGAGATTTCTTCGCCCATCTGTTTCAATTGGTTTTGTATTTCCTGAATCTTAAACAAGAAAACTGACATGTCTGTGCCCCTCTCATACTTATATTGAAAGAATCTTTGCTGTATTATATGCACACTAGTCTCACTTTTCTGTTCATATACACTGTGAAGTTTTCGCCACATTTCAGAAGAACTCGTACATGTAATAATATGTAACATTGCCTCCTCCGACATCCGAGTAACCAGTAGTGTTTGCGCCTTAGCGTCTTTAGATTCCCATGAAGGTATCTCACTGGCGACTTCGGGCTTCGTGCGTCTTCCCTCCACAATGTCCAACCAGCCATTACCTCTCAACTGAACTGTTGTTTGAAATTTCCAGATATTCCAGTTTCTGGCCCCTTCCAATTTGATAACATTGACACTGTTGCTGTTATTGCTCTCCATTCCGACCTCGTCCTTTCTCAACTAGGAACAAGTACTCCTCGACGATATTTCGCAATGCACAAAATCTATGCACCACGCCGCACTTTAGCGAGATACCCTCACTTTTCCTTCTCGTCGACTTTTAGCTGTCTCAACTCGCGATTATCTGCAACAAACAGGTATATGTGTCTGGGCCCATAACCTGATGTTGTTTTTGAAATGAAATGCAGATAATTTCTAGTAGACACAAGTCCCTTTATTATAATCACACAGCACACTACTCTTTAGCATTACGAGAGCAACCGGAGCAACCGAACAAGTAAGAAAAACGGAACTTAAAACACACGTACCAACTTTGACATCTAACACATTCATTCTATGCGTTCAATACAGCCAACCTTAAGTTATTATATAAACATTGCCATATTAAATAACAGTATGGATTCGATTCGTCCGTTCGGATAACAGGCTACCAAATACAGTGCGAAACAATATGACACCGTTTTCAGGGTTCCTTAGTCCGAACAAGGACAAGGAACCCTTAAAGTTTCGGTCTGTCCGTCCGAGGTATAGCTTAATGACTGTTAGTACTAGAATTTAGCAATTTTGCGTGGGTATATAAACAAACAGGTTTTCTATAGGCGGCTTTTAATCATGTGAAGAAAACAAATCAATAAAATTTTGAGAAAGATGAGTTTTTATGGTAGCTCCCGTACATGTAAAGTGGGGAGGATTTTTATTTTTCTCGCCAATCCAATAGTGAGGAGTATTGTTGAATAGGTCTTTCAAAATCATTGCTGAGTTGTCTTGACTATTTTTTGATCCAGTGGTTCGTTTGCGAAATATTAAACTTTAAACTGAAATTTTTTGTTCGAGTCGAGCGTCCCATCCCACTAAAAGCTAAACTGCTGAATTGAAAAATCTGAAAAAATTCGTGATAGTAGCTTAGATCCAAGAATTGGTAGGAAAACTATGTGCTAAGTTAGCTTTGTTAGTTTAAAAGTAATGCTCCCAAACCTGTAGAATGTGAAAAAAGGTAAAATAAAGCAAAAGAAAAAAGGTAGAAGAAGTAGGTTGTAAAGTATTATTCTATTCTTTGTGACTACTCGGAAAAATTCGTACAAAACACAAAATCCTAAGAAAAAAAAAAAAACTTATGTGAAGTTCATACTTATTTATTCAAAACGGATATTAAACATGTACAGTTTTAGAAAAATGTTTTTTATTTTTTCGTTTTTAATTTGAACGTTAGGATTATCCGTAAGGGCATGCCACAATTGCGGCGGTAAGGCTCCACTTTGAAGAGTGGCTGGAGAGGCGTCACGGCGTCCTCATCTTCTGCCTGACGCAGGTCCTCACCCGACACGGCTGTTTCGGGAGGTTCCTGTGTCGGATATGGCTCAGGAAACACCCGGGTGTCACCACTGTGTGGATCGCCCAGAGGACACGGTGGAGCACACGTAGGAGTTCTGCCCCACTTGGGCGGAGCACCGGTCGTGTCCTCGTGGAGGCGATCGGCGGCAGTGACCTCTCGCGCCCGGCCCTGGTTCAGGCCATGGTAGGAACTGAGCGCCCCTGACATAAATGTTCCATCCAATCACTGGACGCTGACTAGACACGCACTTGGCTGGTTTTTTCAAGATGTGAAATTGTCGTCGAGTCGCAGCTGTTGGCGGGAGCCTAAATTAATCAATCAAGATAATAAACTGAACTGCTATGGCATCTTCTTAGACTTATCTAAGGCTTATGACACGGTGTTTGTCCCTAGACTTATTTCAAAGTTGGAAAGGTTGGGAGTGCGTGACGTAACTCTCAAATTATTTAAAGACTACCTTTGTGATAGATCCTTGCGTGTTCTCCTTGATTCAGTCACCAGTTCATATGAAAGGCTCACCTATGGCATTCCGCAAGGTAGTATATTAGGACCGATAGTTTTCCTAATATACATCAATGATCTATGCAAGCTCTCCATCTCTAATTGCGAAATTTTGCGCTACTGCAGACGATACGGCACTTCAAGTATCTGAAAAAAACTGGGAGCAAGCCAGAGATCGAGCAGAATACTCGCTTCGGTTAATAATGAAATGGCTGTCAACTAACTTGCTGACGTTGATGTTAGATAAGGCGAAATTAATCAGGTTCTACTGCCCACAATCAATAACCCCATCCTCTTTCTCGCACAAAATTAAAGCTCACACTTGTCTCTCTCATCAGTGAGTAGGTTGTAAATGTCTTGCTCTCAGCACAGTCCCCAATATTAAGTACCTGGGAGTGATTCTTGATGAAAATCTTAGCTGGCACGCGCATATAGAGGCACTCTGCACTAAAATTGGAAGACTAATATATATATTTAAAGAACTCAGGCACTCCGCCAATTCTGAAACTATGACTCTTGTCTACCTCAGCCTTCGTCAGTCTATCATTATGTACTGCATCCTGGTGTGGGGCGGTACTTACAAAACCGCAAAGATCGTTGCAGAACGTGCACAACGAGCGGTTCTAAAAGTGATGCGTTTTGTTTAAAAAGCATCACTTTTAGGTTTCTAGAGACTACCATAATGATCAGAATAGAATTGAATAGAATAGAATAAAACTTTATAGTATACCAAAACAGTCACACAATTGTTTTACACTAGCATAAATCTATGGGTACAACGGCGGTCTCATCGCTGAACAGCGATATCTACCAGACAACCTTGGGATGGGGCCCATTGGATGCTGACAGGTTGGAGCCTGGAAATCTGACAATTATTTTAAACATGGTAGTACAACCTACTGTTTCCATATGTCAGTAGGTTCATATTATTATTGTGTTGTTGTTTTTATGTACTAATAAACTTATTATTATTATCATAATCCCATATGACCAACCAAAGGTAGTTAAAGTTAAAAAAAAAGAAAAGCTAGTTGCTAGAAATGAACTTTATTGTATTTTTTTTCACAGATGGATCTTATATTCTACGAATATCTTCACAACGAGTTCAGGAGGTCATTTCCTGAAATGCATTTCCATCTATGCGATCTCATTACCAAAGATCCCTATGTTGGTAAAACCTTAAGAGAAGCAGGCTTGACTAGGTGTCCTATTAAACCGGTAAGATTCTACCTAAAAATAGGTTTATTAACATACAAAATAGCTTTTGTTAGTTTAAAACAAGCGGATTTCACGCAATTTATTAGGCTGCAACTCCAGCAAAAAGCGAGCTTTACAGTTATAGGACCACATCACAATTATAATGTTCGTAGGCTCCGTATACTATGGGCACACCACACTTGTGGCGGTTAAGCCCTCTTTAAGGAGTGGCTGGATAGGCGCCACTGCGTTCTCACCTCGCCTCTCTCTGCCTGACGCAAGTCCTCACCGAACACGGCTTTTTCGGGAGGTTCTGTGCCGTATAAGGCGGAAAGAAACGCCCGAGTGTCACCACTGTATAGATCACCCAGAAGACACGGTGGACTATGCGGTGGAGGTTTGCCCCGCTTGGGTAGAGCACCGCCGTATCTTCGTGGAGGCGATGGGTGGCAGTAACCTCTCGCGCCCGGCCCTGGTTCAGGCCATGGTACGGAGTGAGCGTCCCTGACATACCTGTTCCACCCTATAACTGGACGCCAACACCTCCTATTCCTTAAAAAGCTAGAGCTGCCCTCTGCCGCTTCCCTTACCATAAGATATTATAAAAAAAAGATTTATTATAATCAACCCCTTTGTTTTTTTTTTGGGGGTGTGGGAAAACATTCAATGAGTTTTCCCGCTCTGGGTGGAGCTGGAGGGCGTGTCAGACTCTTACTGACAAGAACCACCCCTGTTCCTTCCCTGCCTGAGTGCCCAGGGGTGCGGTAACTGAATTTCAAAATTTATCCGCTAACCCTAAGCATGCAGGCACCGGCCACGATGGGCCTCGTTAGTGGTGGCTGACACTCATCTCTTTGGAACGCGCGTGAAACACTACTCATTTCGTCGACTCACGGGCCTGGTGCTGATCGGATGGCGAGCTACCCACTGCCCGCCGTCCGCAGGCCCAGGTCTACGGTGGCCAGAGATCATCTCGCCACGTCCTACGCCCAGTACCTCTCCTGCGGGCGTAGCGGCCGGGGCTGTGAGGGCCACCCCGTTGAGCTTCCCTCACGCAGAAGGCAGAGAATGCTTCCCATTCTCTCTCACTCCGTACCATGGCCTGAATCAGAGCCGGGCGCGAAAGGTTGCCGCCACCTATCACATTCACGAGGACACGGCGGTGCTCCGCCCAAGCGGGGCAGACCTCCACCCTATGCTCCACCGTGTCCTCTGGGCGATCCATGCAGTGGTAAAACCCGGGCGTTTCCTCCCGCCCGATCTGAAACAGGAACCTCCCGAAACAACCGTGTCCGGTGAGGACCTGCGACAGGCGGAAGGTGGGTGGAAGGACGCCGTGACGCCTCTCCAGCCACTCCTCAAAGAGGGGCACAACCGCCGCGATGTTGGCGTGCCCAGCGCTGGGTTGTGACTGTCGCTGTCTCCATTTCGCCATGAGATCCTGCCGGAGCTCTGTTCGCCGAGCCGCGAGGTGTCGCGGCAGCAGAGTTTCGCCCCAGCGTTTGGCTTCCTCGCGCCACTCCCAGCGCGAGGACCTTGGCCTCCGGATCCCATGGCGACAGTCCGGCAAGAAGGCTCGCCGCCTCACAGGAGACCGTGCGGTATCCTCAGATGAGCCGAATGGCCATGACCCTTTGGGATGTGTTCAACCGGTGAGCTGGTAGCCGCCTCAGAAAACGCGCCCACACCGTTGCCCCGTAAAGGGCCATAGACCGCACGATCCCCACGTAGAGCCTCCAGCAGGAGGCGTTTGGACCCCCCAGATTGGGCAGTAGCCGCTTCAGAGCAGCACTGGCCCGCTCCAGTCTGGGAGCCAAACGTCGAAAATGCTCGATGAAGTTCCACCAGCTATCGAGGACGAGTCCCAGGTACCTCATCGTCCCCTCGACGCCGATGCGAACTCCTCCTACCATTATCCAGGAACCCGACGATGGCGCGTTCCGAGGACCATGAAAACACATGGCCTTGGGCTTGTGCAATGCCACCTCGAGTCCCAGTTGCCGAATCCTCTCAACGACTGTCGTAACCCCGCGTGACATCAAGTCAGCCGCCGCCTGGTACGACCTCCCCTGCGCCAGCACCAGTGAGTCGTCAGCGTAGCAAACTACGCTGGCGCCGCTCGGGAGGTCGGGGGCTCGGCGCGCAGCACCCAGTCGTACCCGATGTTCCACAAAGGCGGCCCAGGACCGATCCCTGTGGAACACCGCACGACATCTCTCACCGGTTCCATTCTCCCTGGTGACCGGGGTAGATGACGAAACTGTCCGTCAGGTAAGCCTCGACCACGCGACGGAGGCAGGGCGGCACCTGGTGATACCGGAATGCCTCCACTATGCAAGTCCAGGGCAGGGTGTTGAAGGCATTGGCGATGTCCAGAGACAACGCCAAGAGGACCCTACCCTGGGCCACTGCATCCTCCGTCGTGAGGGCTCGTACGCGCATGTTGGCGTTCACCGTGGAGCGCCCACTGCGGAAACCGTACTGGCTCTCCGCCAGATCCGACTTCATCCGCGCCAGCTGCCTGACGAGGCGGTCTGCAATTACTCCTTCGATGAGCTTGCCTACCTCGTCGAGCAGCATAATGGGCCGGTAAGCGGACGGATAGTCTGCGGGGCGGCCCATGCTCTATTGACGATGAGTTATGTTTATTTTAATAGTATAAGTTATGCAGATGACATGGTGCTGCTGAGTTTTGAAAAAAGGAGGAGGTTCTATGTTCGACTGCGTGTATGTTTTTTTTTTTTTTATGTATGTCCGCCGATTTCTTCGTCAGTTGTGGACCGATTTTCAAAATTATTTTTTATCCGAAAGAATTTATCCCATATAAATTTTATCGAAATTGCTTCAGCGCTTTTTGAGAATCTGAACAAAAACGAAAAATACGTATACCTCGATGACGTTTTCTCCAATTACGAGTATGTTTAAATTCCACGTTCCATGTTATTGGGGTTTTTAGTTCTGGGGTATAACAACTAAAAAGTGAAAAAAAAAAACTTTAATTTCGGAAATCGGTGTCAAATAACGAAGAAATAAAATACAAACACCGACTTCCCAAATTAAAATATTTTTTTGGATTTTAGTGTAATAAAAGTACCTTTTTGGAAGTCGGTTGTTTTTTTTTTTGTAAAAAGTTTTTTATTTGATACCCTTGTCAAGTAAATTCATAAATATAACTAGTCCACCATTTTTGGGAGTCCAGCATATTGGATTAAGAATGACATCACTTAGCTAAGCATGTATTGTAATCCTAACTAGACATAAACATGTGACCTAACTAAACATAGTCAAGCCAAGGTGGGGTCGGAGGGTTGTCAGAGCAATTCTTCGGCGACACCAGAACCAACAAGTATTGATTGTAAGCTACCATAGGCACTAACTGTCTAGGTAATTAAGTAGGTATAGTAAGATCAAGTGAATCAGGGTTTGCTGAGAAATAACGAAAATTCAAAATGACGTCACTCAAAGCGTTTAAACTATAATATAATATTATTAAAGTTACTTTTTATTTCAGGGTAAACATACCGTAAGTAACATAACTTTCCACCAAATAAATTTCCCTTCTGTGTGGCCGTTTGAGAAAGGCATGTGCGAGTTTATCACCAAGTTCCCGAATAACCTGCTGATAGCACACTCCAGAATTGTGATGACGTTTAAACTCGAGAATCTCAAACCTAAGACATGATTTTTCTGTGCAAAATTCAGTACTATACCGTCAAACGGGGTGAATGGAAACGAAACTTAGAAGTGTATTTTTACGTTATTTAAATGTTTAACAGCAATTTATTAATGAATTTTCATTAATAAAAATGAGATGCTTTGTAAGAAATGAATAATATGGTATCAAATGAAAAACCTAATCAATCACCACTGTGTTTGAGGTTAAAAATCATCAGATGACTTCTACCACTCCAGGACCTGGAGTATCAGTCTCTTACTGACTAAAACCCACACGTATTTCTTCAGTTGCCTGTGCGTTCCAGGACTGCTCCAGCAACCTTGGTTACATTTACCCCTGCATTTTTATTCACCCCGGTTTTTTGGTATTTTATTTGAAAGAAAAAAGAAAGAAAAAAGTTTATTTTGGAAAAACCAATTATTTTACAACATTCACCAACCAACAACAACAACTCAGCACTAAGAACGCTGAAGACTGTACGGACTGTACTTTCCTCAATGACTTGCAAGATAACATAAGTACAATAATTATATTAGATAAGTAAGTTAGTTGTATCGTAGGAAGTGGTGACGGGCGAGAGTTTTGGGAGATTGTCATTTGCCGTGTCTTGTATTAAAAATTGCTGAAACTGTCTCATTTGAATAAATAATTTCGAATTTTGATGTTGTGTTTAAAAACTGAAAAAAACATGCAAATATATAAGTATAATTGACACCAGAAAAAAATGTTATCGCTGGTGATTATACGAGTAATCAAACATAATCCTACTTGCCCCACTAATATTGATATCGATAACCTAATTAAGATAAATGGATGGATAATTTATTTTCAATCACGCCAAAATGGCTGAACGGATCTGGATGAAATTTGGCACAGAGATAGATTAGTGTCTGGATTAGCACATAGGCTTAATATAGATATATTTTATAGTAGAGGAATTACGATAATGGCTGATAGATAAATGGATACATAGTCCTCTCTGAAGGGCCTACCTTCCCATAAGTGGCGTCCTCATTGAATAAAAAATCGTATCTTAGCATAAAAAATAAAGACTAAAGAATCATAAGTTTCTTTTGTTATAAATAGGAAGAAATATATTTACGTTGTTATAACAGGACTCAAAATTTTTTGTATCCAAAGTAGTAACAAAAAGTACCAAAAACGGCCATTTTGGACACTTTTACTTACTACTTTGGATACAAAATTCTATTTTAACAACGTAAAAATAACTTTTTTTTTGTGATGTCGGAAATCATCCAATGACATCTCCCGCTCTAGGGTGGAGCGGAAGGGCGTGTCAGACTCTTACCTGAGTAAAACCCACCCCTGTTCCTTCCCTGCCCTGAGTGTGCAGGGGCGAGGTAACTCTTTCGAATTTATCCTCAACCCCTGAGCAGAGAGGACACGGTGGAGCATACGGTGGAGGTTTGCCCCGCTTGGGCAGAACACCGCCGTGTCCTCGTGGATGCGATAGGCGGCAGCGACCTCTCGCGCCGTGCCCTGGTTCAGGCCATGGAACGGAGCGAGAGAGAATGGGAGGCCGTCTCCTTCTTCTGCGAAGCAGTAATGCTCGCGAAGAGGGAGGCGGCATACGTTAGGGAGACTCAACAACAGCCGAGTCGCCCTAGCGCCCCCAGCCGCGGCCGCCGCAGGAGACGCCAGGGGCCGCGAGACGATCTCCGGCCACCGTAGACCCGGGCCTGCGGACGGCGAGTAGTGGGTAACTCGCCGTCCGATCAGCGCCAGGCCCGAGGGTCGATGGCGCGTAGTGTTCCACGCGCGCCTCAAAGAGTTGTCAGCAATAGGGACGGGGCCTGCCACGGCCGATGCCTGCCCGGGGGTGGAGGATAAATTCGAAAGAGTTACCTCGCCCCTGGGCACTCAAGCCAGGGAGGAACAGGGGTGGGTTTTAGTCAGTAAGAGTCTGACACGCCCTTCCGCTCCACCCTAGAGCGGGAGAAGTCATAGGATGATTTCCCACCCTCCAAAAAAAAAAAAAAAACCCCTGAGCAGACGTAAAAATACCTTATCCTTTTTGTAACAAACGCAACATAGGATTCTTTAATCTTTATTTTCTTCGCTTTGCTACGATTTTTTATTCAGTGAGGGCGCTACTTGGCGGCTATGTACGCCTTAACGTTGTATGACGTGTTTTAATTACTGATTGTGGTCTGTGTTGTGTTGTGTAGTGTCGTTTGATGGATAACTTCCTGTTTGGTCTCAGTTCTTGGTTGTAAAATGAAACTAGTGGACTGTATAACATATAGGTATATTAACGCAAACTATGCAAAGCAAAAATATTCGGTTATGACGTAATTTACAAAACAATGACCGCTCGCTAAAGATCTTGATGTAAAGTGAAAGAGTGACGCGCGCGCTGCCGGCGTCGCCGCGTCGTCGGTGCGCTCTGGCTCGCTGACGCCCCCGCCGGCGCCGTCCCGCTTGTCTCCCGCACCCCGCGCTCGCCTCCCGCGGTGCCGTTCCGCGCGTGGACATGCTCCCCGGGTTGAAGGAAGCTTCAAGAAATTGGTAGTGGGCAGATGTTGTTGAAGGCTCGCCGAATTGTCCCCTTCTTGGTCTTCAGCTCGGCGACCCTCACAACGCCGTCGGAGCCCGGGTACACCTGCACGACGCGACCCAGCAGCCAGCAGAGAGGTGGAAGCGCCTTATCCTTTACCAGGACGAGGCTCCCCACGTTGATGTCTCCTGATGTTGTAGACCACTTTTGCTGCAGCAGAGATATGTATTCAGTATTAAACCTTTACCAAAAATGCTGCTTGATGTATTCCACCCTTTGGAATCGCTCGAGTCGACTGATGTTTCCGCTGTCAGTCATCTGTGGATGAGGAACGGACGTGAGTGATCTTCCAATTAAAAAATGAGATGGAGCTAAGGCACAGAAATCAAGTGGGTCAGGAGAACAAGGACTGAGAGGTCGGGAGTTGAGGATAGACTCTATTTGAGTTAGGTACGTAGCCATCTCTTCATACGTGAAGTGTGTAAGTTTAAGCAATCTCTTTAAGTGATGTTTTGTTGAGCGAACAGCGGCCTCAGCAACGCCATTAAAATGAGGGGCGTAGGCAGGCACAAAGTTGAATTCAATTCCTTTCTGAGCAACATCGTATGCAATATTTGAATTCTGCAAGAAAAGACGTAATTGATTACAAGAACCGACAAAAGTTGTGCCGTTATCGGACAATATACTATGAGGTTTGCCACGGCGCGCAATGAATCTATTTAAGGCAGCCATGTATGCCTCCTTTCTCAGGTCCGTGACAAGCTCCAGGTGAACGGCCTTGACAGCGAGGCACACAAAGATACATATATAAGACTTTATAAGTCTGCAACCTCTTCCCTTTCGGTCAGCGATCAGTATTGGGCCGGCATAATCGACACTTGAATTTAAGAATGGAAATTCTAAATTGCTTCGTTCTTTTGGAAGTTGTCCCATTATTGGTTGTACATTTTGTGCCTTATGCCTAAAACATACTACACATTTTTGAACAATGACTCTAGTTAAATTTCTGCCCCCCAAGGGCCAATAGGTTTGACGAATGTTTGCCAAGAGCAACTGAGGTCGGCATGTAACAGTTTTCTGTGAACAGTTTGAAATATGATTTTAGTTAAATGATGCTTACTGCACATGAGTATGGGATGTTTTACGTTATAATCATAGGGAGAGTTATTTAGCCTGCCTCCGACACGAATAATGTCATCAGAATCTAAGAAAGGAGATAAAGATATGAGCCGATTTTTATGAGGCAAGGGTTTCCCTGATTTTAAAATAGAATATTCATCCGGAAATATTTCATTTTGTGCATTGCGTAAAATACATTTTAATGATGATTGAATCTCTTGATTTGACAGATAGCCTACCAACTTATTATTATTGTTTTTTAAATTGTAAATGTACCTTTTAATGTAGGCAACAATTCTTTGCAAATGGTTAAAATCTGAATATTTATTAATTAATTGCTGTATTACAGTTAGATTAACTGGAATGTGGTGATTATCAGATTGATTTACAAGATAAGTTACTTCAGGCAGGTCCTGTTTCAAAACATTGTTTGGTGGTTTCGGCCACAAACATTCATCCTGGGTCAAAAATGGAGGACCTGTCCACCATAAGCTAGAAGCGCTGATATAATCAGCCTTCACCCCTCGAGAAACGAGATCTGCGGGATTGTCTCGCGTTGGCACATAGTTCCATACTGATCCAAGGGTGGTCTCCTGTATTTCGTTGACACGATGTCTGACGAAAGGCTTAAGTTGAGTTGTCGGTGTACATATCCAGCTCAACACTATGGTTGAGTCACACCAAAAGACGCATCGGCTAATGGGTATGGTAAGGGATTCTTTGACCTTTGTACACAGTCTTGCACCTAAAAGCGCCCCACTCAACTCTAACCTGGGCATTGTTGTTGGCTTTATTGGAGCTATGCGATTTTTAGAAGCTAATAAGCGAACCGTGACTGTATTTGTGCTATCAGTACTTCGTATATAAATACAAGCACCGTATGCCTTTTCACTGCTATCTGTGAATGTATGAATTTCATTACTGACACAGTTGTCACATAAAACTCATCTGGGAACATTCAGACTATTCAAAACATTTAATGCATTAACAAAAATCGACCACTGGTCTGCTATATCCTGAGGAACCTCGTGGTCCCAGTCGCATTTATTGATCCACAACTTTTGCATTATAATTTTTGCTTCGACAATACATGGACCAATTAACCCCAATGGGTCAAAAACTTGGCTTATTATAGACAATATGTGCCTTTTGGTAATTGTTTTGTGAATGTCAATATTAATGGTAAATGACAAGGTATCTGATTTGCATATCCATAGTAGTCCTAAGGTTTTTGATGTGTAGTTCTCTGATAAATCTAAATCTAGGCTAGAATTATCTTCTACGTCTACTATTTCTTTAAGAATTTCAGTACTATTGGACTGCCATTTTCCTAAATTGAATTTCGCTGAAGCTAATAATGTTTTTATTTTCTGGCTTAGTTCAATTGCGCCGCGTATAGTGTCTGAACCACTCAACAAATCATCCACGGAAAAATCTCGTTGGATGCTACTCTTTACGAGCTGATCGTTTGTGAGCTCAGCGAGGCTTACAAGGCACTTGGTCGCGAGATAGGGTGCAGACGCCGTTCCATACGTAACGGTATTTAGTGTATAAGTTTTGAGAGGCTCAGACGGGTTTTTCCGAAATAAAATGCGTTGTAGTGATCGTTGACTGGGATCTAATTCGACAGCCCGATACATTTTTTAGATATCCCCTGAGATTACATATTTATGTTGTCTAACACGCAGTAGGATCGATAGTAAGTCATTCTGTACCGTAGGGCCCACACATTGAATATCATTTAGTGATAATCCCGATGTTGACTTTGCTGACGCATCGAAGACCGTTCTAAATTTGGTCATTTTACTGGATTCCCGTAAAACCCCATGATGTGGCATAAAATAACTAATAATGTTTTTATCGCTAACTGACACATCGCGGTCCTCTGTCATATGACCCAACGTTTGATACTCATTCATGAAATCAATATACATGCCCATGTAAATCGGATCGCGTTCAAAGCGTTTTTCTAATGATAAAAACCTCCGTTTAGCCGCAACGCAACGTATGAGTCACCGAGAACGTTGGGTTCCGCCTTGAGTGGAATAGTAACAACAAACTGGCCGTTCGAGGCACGGACCGTATTTAATTTAAAGCTTTCTTCGCAAACGCGTTCTTCTAAGGAAAGGCAATGCTTAGGTGATAATGTATCAAGTTCCCAAAACTTATTTAAGTCAGGACTCGAGTTTGTTTTTGAAAAATTACAAACATGTGTTTTTATATGCGAGCCAGTTGGTACAGTCCCCGAAATTAACCACCCTAGTTTGCTTTCACACAACTTTGGTAAGTTTTTTCCTAAATTGATATGATTCGCTAGAATAACGTCCCAAAATAGTTCTGCTCCTAACAGTATATCAATGTCCGAAGGAATGTTAAAAGATGGGTCCGCTAAAATCAATCCTGAAGGAATTGGTACTTTCTCAGTATTAATATAGGATGCAGGTAATCTCCTAGTAATTTCGGGCAGAATGAGACAGGTAATATTAAAGGAACAATATTCGTATGACGACTCAATGGTTAGGTTGCAAGAATGTGTACTGTTACTGGTCAAACTATTTATACCTGTGACCTTGGAACTGGTACCAACTCGTGACAATCCCAGATCACTGCCAAGCTTCTCGGTGATGAAGTTGGCTGTGCTGCCGTTGTCGAGTAGGACTCTGGCGTTGTACCTTTCGCCGTTGTCACTCACCACCTTCACCACAGCTGTGGACAGTAAAATGTGTTTCTGAAAAGTTGGCTGTGTATCTGCAGAGAGTGATACATTATTAGTGGAAGAAATAGGCATAGGGTTATTTACTACTTGAGTCTCGGGTTGATCTAAATGCAATAAGGTGTTATGACGGGTTTTACAGTACTTACAGCGTGAAAACCTACAATATTTTTCTACATGGCCAGCACGTAAGCAATTCATGCATACTTTTAATTCCTTTGCTTGCTGTATTCTTTCTGCAATTGTTAATTTTCTAAAAGCTTCAGATGAATAAAGAAAATGATGTTGAGAACACATAGGACAATTAATTTTATTTTTGTCTTTCTCATTTTTATTTGTTTCTGGTTTTTGTGATGTGACAATAAAACTTTTTTACTTAGATTTATTACTGCTATTTAATTGCTCTTTAACTAGTTTTTTATTTTCCTCCAATGTTTCTAATAAATCGGCCTTACCATTCACAAATGTGCAAAATTGAAGTAATGTAGGGGAGTTAGGTAAAGTGTTACGGTACTCTTCCCAATCCCTACTGGTAATATTATCTATTTTTAGGGTCATTAAGTAGATAATTAGATTATCTCTTGTAGGCTCATTCATCAATGTTAATGCCCGTATATTTTTATTTGTAACATCTACAAGGCGGCGCAAACCAGCACTGGATTCATTGGTGATTGGCTCTGCATTAAATAGTGCCTTGACATGGTTATTTATTAAGAGGCGGCTATTGTCATACCGCTCACACAATAAGTCCCAAGCTAACCCATAATTTTCATTCCTAAAATCTATATTTTTGATAATTTCAGCGGCTTGTCCCTTTAGAGAAGCACGCAGGTAATGAAATTTGTTTATGCTATCAATGCTATTATTATTATGGATCAAGGATAAAAAGGTGTCCCTATATTCCAGCCAACACTGATAGCTGCCATCAAAACGAGGTAGATCAATTTTAGGCAAACGTATAAAGTTGTTCTTTGTACCACCTGTCACCTCGGAGCCTGATACGGAACCTGCAGTAGCCTTTTCCTGATGTCGATGCTCAGCAGAAATAACCTTCCGCGCCACAGCAATCAAGTTGTGATAGCCTTCTTCAAACTTGATGCGGTCGGCGTAGGCGTCATCGGGGTGGTCCGATAACAGCTCAATCTCGGTCTGCAATTCATTAAATTCGTCATACAACTGTTCAAATTTACTAAAACGACTTTCTAGATCGAGTACTTGCAGGTCGGACAATCGATCACTATTTTTCAAAGCATTGAGATAATTGGTGAAGTTAGTAACCTTAGCCTTCATGGAACTGCGCTTTTTAATTAGTTTGTCAGCCATCTTGCAATATTTATACAAAGACGAACAAAGAAAAGTTTAAGCACGTTTGCTCATGCGCATCACAAACTATTGTAACTTTTAACAGGCACACACACAGCCAATGCAGTTTAACAGCTAATGAGACGCTTGTTAATTAGCCGTTATCTATCCCGCACGTGATTATCGCGTAGAAATAGCTTGATGAAATTTAAGCATCAAAAATGGCGTCGACGCGTACACCACTAGCAGAGCGAATTAAATTACATGCGAATTGATTAGCTTGAGCCAACTCAAATAGAGGGAAGTTAATTGAATTGGTTTGAAAAGACTAATGTAATAAACGCACAGAAGTGTGGGATAAAGGAAAAATTGGAACGAACTCACAACACGCCCTTGTCCTTATTCAAATTATCCACAGGATACTCGCGTCTGTTTAAATATTTCTTCTTAAAAAGCGTTGTCACGGCACGGCACAATAGATCGGCGCACGTGCACAGTTTCTTTGAAATATTTCTTCTTGAAAAGCGTTGTCACGGCACAATAGATCAGCGCACGTGCAATCCGCTGGTGACTCCAGTTGTTCCGAAATCTTTCAAAATCTTCTTTAGACAGCGATGACACGGCACAATAGATAGGCGCGTGTCTCCGGTCAAAGTCCGCGTCGCCGACCTTTTGTTTCGCAGTTTTAACTCGGCACGGCGATTCTTCTTGGCCGGTGGAAGGACCAATGTTTGGTCTCAGTTCTTGGTTGTAAAATGAAACTAGTGGACTGTATAAAATATAGGTATTATAAGGAAACATCAACAGTGTGACGTTAGCCAAACTGTCAAAATCAACTGACAGATCCAACATCTCATCGTCCGACTCTCACGCTACGCACTTTTGCTCGGGACAGCTCCACGGACGGGCGCATCACAATGACATACGTATCGTATAGCATTAATATTATTTAGTAGAAACGTGTGCAAGAAAACCCGAAATCAATAATCGTTTTAAATTATTCATTAAATTTATGATTTCGTTTTAGAACATTGTTTTATTTGCTTTTATCAGAAGTGGCATCACTACCCACATTTGATTATAGTTTACGCATTATTGATTTCTGGTTATTTTGTTGTTTACTGTTCGTTATCGTGTTGAGTGACGCAATAATGGGAAAACGGCATCGTTCGCGTAGTGGTTCGCACAGTCGTTCGCGTTCTAGGAGTCGCAAAGTTTCAAAACGTCGGCATCGAAACCGTCCGATCAGCACCAGGCCCGAGAGTCGACGGCGCGTAGTGTTCCACGCGCGCCTCAAAGAGTTGTCAGCAAAAGGACGGGGCCTGCCACGGCCGATGCCTGCCCGGGGGTGGAGGATAAATTCGAAAGAGTTACCTCGCCCCTGGGCACTCGAGGCAGGGAGGAACAGGGGTGGGTTTTAGTCAGTAAGAGTCTGACACGCCCTTCCGCTCCACCCTAGAGCGGAAGAAGTCATAGGATGATTTACCAACCCCAAAAAAAAAAAAAAAGTCGACCTATTGATCGTGCTTAGTGAAAGTATGAATGCACCTATCTTATTAGTTACAGACGTCCTTAATCGCGAGGGAGTAATGTATGTACGCACAAAGGATTACGAACGGTTAACTTTTAGTACTGTCCCTGCAAAAGTCTCGGCTATCGAATCGAATGAGCATCCTATCCAGACGTCGCTTGTTGCCAATGATAAGGAAAAACTTATCAAAATATTAAATGAATTTTCTAAATTTATGATAACTGGAACTGTTACCTCAACCGTGACCAACGGTAGCATGCACATTCGTTTGAATAGTGATGCGCCCGTGTATTATAGGCCGTACAAGTTAACTTTTAATGAGAAGTTGAGGGTATGTGAAAAAATTAACGACCTTTTTAGTTAAGGGAATAATCCGTGAATCCGAATCTGCTTACGCGAGTCCTATACTTTTAATTAAAAAGAAGGACGGAACGGATCGAATGTGTGTTGATTTTCGTGTCTTAAACAGAATCACTGTTAAAGACAGGTACTCTTTACCATTGATCTTAAATCATTTTTGGTTTCCTGGTCTTCATGCTTTTGTAAAAAAAGTACATAGGTCACTGTTTAACTTGTATAGCTAATAAGCGAATGATTCGAACACCGTTACAGCCCATTATGTCATGGACCAAGCCAGAAGTTGCTTTTCATACCCTGCATACCGATGTCTTGGGCCCTTTACCGGAGTCGAATGGTTTTAAGCACATTTTAGTATTGGTTGATGCTTTTTTTAAGTACTGTCTAACTTATCCCCTTTATAGCCAGGACCATGACGAATTAAGGAACGTGTTTAAAAACGCTGTTTCCTTATTTGGCACTCCACACTTTATAGTTATCGATCGAGGTCCCGATGTTGGAATCCACAAATTTCATCGTTAAATGGTTTAATGATTTAGGATGCACCATACATTACATAACTTAAATCGGTTGATCGGTATTGAAGCTACAACTCCTCTGATACAAACCTTGGTTCGTGATATTGCTATAGACTGTTCGAATAGTGATCCTCGATCTTTACGAGAACTCAACCGGCAGAGAGCAGCTGAACGTCTTAAGGATAATCAGAGTCGCTAAGACAGGTATGTTAACAAAACGCGTCGACCGCCGCATGTTTTTCAGAAAGATGATCTTGCTTTTGTAATTAAGTACGCGCAGTTCACAGGAAAATTGGATACTGGAATGCGCGATCCTTATAAGGTGTCGTATTGGAGAATGACCGATACGAATTGGAGCTTATTGCTGGAGCCTACGGCAAAGTGACATATGCAGCAGCGCAGTTCATGGTACTCGTACCTTGGAAGAGTGAATGGACTCCAGATGAGTGTGCTGCTTTCTTTGCGTGTAAGTAGCGATTGAATGTCTGTAAGGTATAGTTGCCTACAGCCTTTTCAATACTAGACCTTGTGTATTATGTCTAGCCTTGTGTGAATACTAGACCTTGTGTATTATGTCTAGCCTTGTGTGAATACTAGACCTTGTGTATTATGTCTAGCCTTTTGTGAATACTAGACCTTGTGTATTAAGTCTAGCCTTGTGTGAATGCTAGACCTTGTGTATTATGTCTAGCCTTGTGTGAATACTAGACCTTGTGTATTATGTCTAGCCTTGTGTGAATACTAGACCTTGTGTGTTATGTCTAGCCTTGTGTGAATACTAGACCTTGTGTATTATGTCTAGTCTTGCATAAACACTAGACCTTTTGAATGGTATGTCTAGTCTTATGTGAGCCTAATAGTGACTGATTGTTTGTAATCTAGCAAGGATTATAAATAAACTTTCACTCTTTTCCTGGGGGTTCCTTTACCTTTCCTCACCTTGTTTCCTTACTAACACTAGCTGTTAGTCCTGGCTGTGTATTTATAGTAGATGTACATTTCAGGTGCAGACCAATCAGATGAGAACATGCCCTTAATAGACGGTGAAACTACGTCCGAGGTTCAAAGCACTCCAGCCTGCGACGATGAGGAAGCTGGACCATGTAAACCTGCCGAGGACGTCAGGTTGTCAGGAGAGGCCGTATAAGGAAACATCAACAGTGTGACGTTAGCCGAACTGTCAAAATCAACTGACAGATCCAACATCTCATCGTCCGACTCTCACGCTACGCACTTTTGCTCGGGACAGCTCCACGGACGGGCGCATCACAATGACATACGTATCGTATAACATTAATATTATTTAGTAGAAACGTGTGCAAGAAAACCGAAATCAATAATCTTTTTAAATTAATCATTAAATTTATGATTTCGTTTTAGAACATTGTTTTATTTGCTTTTAGTATATTAACGCAAACTATGCAAAGCAAAAATATTCGGTTATGACGTAATTTATAAAACAATGACCGCTCGCTAAATATCTTGATGTAAAGTGAAAGAGTGACGCGCGCGCTGCCGGCGTCGGTCCGCTCTGGGCCTGTAGACAAAGTAACATCGCTTCGTAGCGAAACGATATCTAAATTCGTCATCGTCTCTGAGATATCAATAAACATTTCCTAGCGTTAGCGTTCCTTCGTTATCTTTTTTGGCGATCACGATCGAGGCGAAGGCGAACTCTGAAAGCGCTGCTTGTCTACGCATTTGTATGGGATAAACACGATAGCAATTCGTTTCTTTATGGTTTCGTTACGAATTATAACATTGTCTACCAACTTGCGATAACGATGTCGACTGACCACGTGACTTAGCGCGGTTTATGTCAATCTCATACATTTTAGTCTTTTCTAACTTCGTTATCGTTTTTAAATTGTTACTTTGTCTAAGCCCCCTGGCTCGCTGTCGCCCCCGCCGTCCCGCGCGTCTCCCGCACCCCGCGCTCGCCTCCCGCGGTGCCGTTCCGCGCGTGGACACTTCCTGTGTTAGTGTTTTGAATAATCTTGGAAATAAGTTCTTAGTTACTTATATAGACATATATATGTTTTGGATTAAAATTGCCTTGAATGCTGGTGCTGCTTCTAGGCGGTCAGCCTCGCTACGGTCTTTGCCATTATCATTTAAGCTGAAAATGTTCCATTGCTCGACTTACAAACTGTAGATCGTGGGTTTGAACCCAGGCAGCGCTTTACTTTACATAAACTATTTAATCACCACTGCTCTCAACACGCTTGCTAAGGAACACATTGTACCCGGGCCTGTGGACGGCGAGTAATGGGTAGCTCGCCGTCCGATCAGCACCAGGCCCGAGAGTCGACGGCGCGTACTGTTCCACGCGCGCCTCAAAGAGTTGTCAGCAATTAGGACGGGGCCCGTCATGGCCGATGCCTGCCCGGGGGTTGAGGATAAATTCGAAACAGAGTTACCTCGCCCCCGGGCACTAAGGGCAGGAAGGAACAGGGGTGGATCTTAGTCAGTAAGAGTCTGACACGCCCTCCCACTCCAGCCAGAGTGGGAGAAGTCATTGGATGATTTTCCACCAAACAAAAAAAAAGGAACACATTGTGAGGAAAGAGGCATGTCCTAGAACCAAAACTTCGAAGGAATGTGACTTCCACCGACCCGCATTGGGCTGGCGGCGTGGTGGGTTATGGCCCACAGCCTCTCACAGAGAGTAGGGCTGTATCCTAGCAGTAGGAACGTTATATGCTGATTATGCTAGACGTTAGAAATAGGCCTCCTCTATGCGTCGGCGTCGCCACATCGAGCGGTCCTGGGCCTGGGCCTGAAGTCTCCACATACTTAAGAAATTAATGTTGCAAGGAGGCAAACTTTTATGTCCTTTTGTATTTTGACAAGTTAATTTAATTGTTACAAGCGGTAAATTTATTCAATAAAACTTAAATAAATTATAAGTTTTAATGTTAAATAGTGCTTGAAAGTTAAAATTTATGCCACTTTTTCAGGCTTATATCTTAAATTTTTCCCAAGGAGGGTTGGCGTCAGGCAGGCGGCCGGCTGAAAAACTTCTGCCAAATCTTTTTGCAACATGTTAAGGGAAAATGGGACGTGCGATAGGGCTAGGGTGTACCCTACAGGTGACGCGCAGGAGCAGCACCCGGCTCCTGTGGGAAACGGCAAGGCATGGGTTGTCGCACCAGGACGGGTGGGTGCGACGTAAGACGCAAGCTCGGAGAGTAAGAAAATTTTATTGAGAATGAGGTGTGCGAGCTGGAATGTAGGTACTATGACTGGAAAAGGAAGAGAGTTAGCAGATGTTTTAAAAAGGCAACGGATAAATATAGCGTGTCTGCGAGAAACGCAATGGAAGGGTGCAAAAGAAACATTTCTTAGTACATCTAACTGTATTGCAGATGCTGATAGCTGCAACTCAAGTGCAAGCAGACACTACCAAGATGCAGGCTGAGGCAGCCAAGTTACAAACCGAGGCGTCGCTGTTATTTGCGCAGGCTGTAAATAAAATAGCTGACGCTTTTGCAGCTTTTGTAAATAAAAATAATAAATGATTTAGTTATTTTTTATTTTTTAAATCACAGAGTCAATAAAATAAAAATATAAAATTATATAAAACTAGTATTAATGAGACTTCTTCGTATGCGCTCTGCGACAGCTCGCCCAGTGCCAGATACTAATCCTGTAGAATAAAAACAAGATTTTAGGAGTATTCATACAATGGCGTTACATAAGTCGGACTTAATGCTATAAATCATTATTTATCACCTTTTGGTCAAAAAAATGGTGATGCCAATGAAATAGGTATAAATATCTGTGAAAAATTATATTTTCTGCAAATTTAGGTATGCTTACCTAAATAATAAATATAATACAATATTAAACAAATACCTTAAAATAAATAATTTGATTATGTACCTGTAACTTCTTGGCCATTATCATGAACTCTACCATCATTGTCCACTATTTGCGTGGGTGTAGTGGCCTCTGATTCATCTAATGTGCATTTTATACGCATGTTGTGTAACACTGCACATGCATTGACTATTAGGCCAGCAGTGTATGGCTCATACATCAACTGGCGTTGGTGGGACAGACACCTAAAAACAGACTTCAGCACACCAAAGCATCTTTCAACGATGTTCCTGGCTGAACAATGAGCATTTGTATATTTATACTTCGGTGTCCCGGGGCGTTGATTTTTTAAAGGAGTCATCAACCATGGTTCTAGAGGATATCCATGATCACCTAAAAGAATAAACATATAAAGTAGATTCAGCAGTCTAATGGGCAACCTCTTTCAGACATTATTATTGTACATGTATTATTATTTACCAAGTAGCCATTATGGCAGTCCCCATTGTCAAAATGTCGCTTCATTGTTGAGCGCACGGGTGAATTTGCCCATATGTGAGCATCGTGTCTAGCTCCTGCCCAACGAGCATTAATATTTAAAATTAAATGATCTGGGTCACACACCTATAACATATAGAATTCAGGTAAGTACATATTTTTCAAAGAATCAATATATGTAGATATGAAAAAATAACTATTGAAGGTCAACTAACAGCTTGCACATTTAAAGAATGGCTCTCATGGTGACCACTCACATATGCCTCTTCATGGACTTTTGGAGCTAAAATTTTTATATGTGTGCAGTCTATGGCTCCAATCGCATCTGGGAATGGCTGTGGACCATTTCTAAACTTCTGTTTAACTGCACACCGTTCTGCTTGAGTCATGGGAAATTTGATATATCTTCTTAAAACCTTTTCAATAATAGCCAAAGTTACAGCATGTATTACTCGATGCTTACTGACTTTTGGCTCATGCTGCAACCCCACTGCAAGCCAACAGGTAGTTGGTAGCACCCACTTGCGTTAAATCGGAGTGCCGTAGATACTGAATCTCCCTTCAGCCCCAGCTGACGAAACCCGGTTGTCAAATTGAACCCCGACGACAACCCGGGTTGACAGCCGATTTTTTTTTTTTTACTTAATTTTTTTTTTGTCAAACTCTCCGGTGAGTTTCAGGGCCTAAATGGGAAGAAAATTAAAAGTACAACTTAAGATATTAGAAAAAACAAATAGAAATATTATTTACTTAAGCACGGTACATAACGCAAAGAATCTCACTTGGGATTCCACAGAAAGTCCGTAAGGCCGTTGTCTTTGAAGAGATGGGCGAAGTTCACCAACGAGCTCATGAAACATGTCCTTGTTTATCCGGTATTGGAAGAGAAATTGGCCATCCTCTAAATCCAAAGGATTTTCACTTTCATGCCGGTTTTGTGCAATGTTCCGCCGCATGAACATATCCATGAGACCAAATCCCATGCTAAATACTCTTCAGCCATAATCGTCTAATTTTTATTTATTTATTGTTTTTATAACCTTGAAAATGAAGGCTAGCGATCGCAGCGAACACTTAGCGGGCTGTCAAAAACGGTCCCAAGGAAATCCGATAACATTACGATAAATCGAAATTTAAGCGAAATTTTGCGATGACAGTTGATAGCTTTGGCAGTAGAGACTAACAAAAATCGTTATGATCGGATCGTAAGGACGTAGCGACCAATCATAAGGACTTATCGGAGTAGCGAACTTGTCAAAATATAAAAAGATATAAAAGTTTGCCTCCTTGCAACACTATTTTTATAGCGACAGATGGTTAGGACATAGCGATCGCTATCAATGTTGAGACTACAGGCCCAGGGTCTGCAGTAATAGTAATATTGTAAGGAGGTAAACTTTTATGTTCATGCTCATGGATATGTTCATGCGGCGGAACATTGCACAAAACCGGCGTGAAAGTGAAAATCCTTTGGATTTAGAGGATGGCCAATTTCTCTTCCAATACCGGATAAACAAGGACATGTTTCATGAGCTCGTTGGTGAACTTCGCCCATCTCTTCAAAGACAACGGCCTTACGGACTTTCTGTGGAATCCCAAGTGAGATTCTTTGCGTTATGTACCGTGCTTAAGTAAATAATATTTCTATTTGTTTTTCTAATATCTTAAGTTGTACTTTTAATTTTCTTCCCATTTAGGCCCTGAAACTCACTGGTGAGTTTGACAAAAAAAAAATTAAGTAAAAAAAAAAAAAATCGGCTGTCAACCCGGGTTGTCGTCGGGGTTCAATTTGACAACCGGGTTTTGTCAGCTGGGGCTGAAGGGAGATTCAGTATCTACGGCACTCCGATTTAACGCAAGTGGGTGCTACCAACTACCTGTTGGCTTGCAGTGGGGTTGCAGCATGAGCCAAAAGTCAGTAAGCATCGAGTAATACATGCTGTAACTTTGGCTATTATTGAAAAGGTTTTAAGAAGATATATCAAATTTCCCATGACTCAAGCAGAACGGTGTGCAGTTAAACAGAAGTTTAGAAATGGTCCACAGCCATTCCCAGATGCGATTGGAGCCATAGACTGCACACATATAAAAATTTTAGCTCCAAAAGTCCATGAAGAGGCATATGTGAGTGGTCACCATGAGAGCCATTCTTTAAATGTGCAAGCTGTTAGTTGACCTTCAATAGTTATTTTTTCATATTTACATATATTGATTCTTTGAAAAATATGTACTTACCTGAATTCTATATGTTATAGGTGTGTGACCCAGATCATTTAATTTTAAATATTAATGCTCGTTGGGCAGGAGCTAGACACGATGCTCACATATGGGCAAATTCACCCGTGCGCTCAACAATGAAGTGACATTTTGACAATGGGGACTGCCATAATGGCTACTTGGTAAATAATAATACATATACAATAATAATGTCTGAAAGAGGTTGCCCATTAGACTGCTGAATCTACTTTATATGTTTATTCTTTTAGGTGATCATGGATATCCTCTAGAACCATGGTTGATGACTCCTTTAAAAAATCAACGCCCTGGGACACCGAAGTATAAATATACAAATGCTCATTGTTCAGCCAGGAACATCGTTGAAAGATGCTTTGCTGAAGTCTGTTTTTAGGTGTCTGTCCCACCAACGCCAGTTGATGTATGAGCCATACACTGCTGGCCTAATAGTCAATGCATGTGCAGTGTTACACAACATGCGTATAAAATGCACATTAGATGAATCAGAGGCCACTACACCCACGCAAATAGTGGACAATGATGGTAGAGTTCATGATAATGGCCAAGAAGTTACAGGTACATAATCAAATTATTTATTTTAAGGTATTTGTTTAATATTGTATTATATTTATTATTTAGGTAAGCATACCTAAATTTGCAGAAAATATAATTTTTCACAGATATTTATACCTATTTCATTGGCATCACCATTTTTTTGGCCAAAAGGTGATAAATAATGACTTATAGCATTAAGTCCGACTTATGTAACGCCATTGTATGAATACTCCTAAAATCTTGTTTTTATTCTACAGGATTAGTATCTGGCACTGGGTGAGCTATCGCAGAGCGCATACGAAGAAGACTCATTAATACTAGTTTTACATAATTTTATATTTTTATTTTATTGACTCTGTGATTTAAAAAATAAAAAATAAGTAAATCATTTATTATTTTTATTTACAAAAGCTGCAAAAGCGTCAGCTATTTTATTTACAGCCTGCGCAAATAACAGCGACGCCTCGGTTTGTAACTTGGCTGCCTCAGCCTGCATCTTGGTAGTGTCTGCTTGCACTTGAGTTGCAGCTATCAGCATCTGCAATACAGTTAGATGTACTAAGAAATGTTTCTTAATGCTCTCTAGTGTGCTAGTAATTCTAATAATAAAAAAAAAACCGGCCGGGTGCGAGTCGGACTCACGCATGAAGGTTTCCGTACCATCGTACCTACAAGATTATACGCGTCAACTTTTTGTTATTATTAAGATCGAGCGAAACAGCCAAAAAAAAGTTTCTACTAGGGGAGTCCCCTTAAAAAAAAAAAAAGAAAATTAAATTTATTATTATTATTTGCCGATAAAGCGGCAACAGAAATACACATTCTGTGAAATTTCAACTGGTTGCCTATTACGGATCATGAGACACAGCCCGCTGAAAGACAGACTGACGGACGGACTGACAGCGGAGGCTCAGTAATAGGATCCCGTTAGTTACCCTTTGAGTACGGAACCCTAAAATGGAAATATATACTAAAACACACCCTCAATCCATCTGTATTTGCTTCTGTAACTGCCAGAAATTCTCGTCGAGCCGCACTGTGTTGCTCAGCAACGCTTTGGCGAGGATTCAGATCTGGAAATACCCAAAATAAATTGTATTGTAAAAATATGAAGAATTACTGGCTGGTCACCTTGTGGAAGTACCTAATGTTTGTATCAATAAAAATAAATAAAATTGAAATGTCTCTTTGTAATGACAAAATATATTTTTTTTCAGTTATTGGCGCGATGCCTAAGTCTAAAAATCAGTTTTCTATTTTTTATTTTTATTTATGGTTGATAGGCACGCGTTTGACCACTATCTCACCTGATGGTAAGCAACGATGTGGTCGAAGATGGAGCACGCCCGCCCAGAAGTAAACTATTCACTCTTGACTTAAAGACTCCCAGGTTGTAGCTAACAGGAAACACAGACTATGGTAGGAAATTCCACTTCCTAGGTGTATGCGCAATGAATGTTTTTTCAAAACGCTTTGTGCGTATGGATCGGATGGGTAGGTTTGTATGTATGCTTTTGCGGTTGCACAACGACATGCTTGCTTTGCTTGCTTGGTAGTGTAGATACAGACCTATCCTACCTCCTCCTTCAGAGAAGGTAGGATGGCGTGGCTTTGAGGGAGAGCGCTACAGTCGTGTTGATCCTCAAGGCAAGTCCGGTCGGTTACCTTCTCGTGGTGCCACCCGTTTTTGGTCTAATTCCCTAAGAATTAGACGTAACCAAAACCACCGGGCGACCCGTAGAGTAGCGGGCTTTCTACTCCTTCCCATCCCTTATTCCATTCACCCCATACTCTCCCGTCTATGAACTTCCTGTCCCAAGTTTCACCGTCACCTCCTACCCCATCCTTTGATTATCCTACCTATATCCTAATTCCTCTCCTAACCGCGACCCTTCCGTGACTGGGTGGTTGTGGGCTCGGCCGTCACTAAAACCAGCTGACGGTGAGTAGGAGAATATAGTCACCTGCGCTAGGACCTGCGCAGTTGAGCGCCGTAAGCAGGGATGAAGGAGTCCTGGGGGGTTGAGCTGATCGGCACTGGCGGTTATGTGTCCGTGAGGCAACACGCCCTCTTTGGTCTGGATTTCAGGCAAAACGGTAGCTCTGCCAATTAGCCAATGGCAGGGAAATGGCCACGTGTCCCGTCAGAGGGCCACAGGCGAGGTGCGTGGGGTCCGCTGAAGTCGTCCTCGGACGGCGGAAGCGGTGGGTAAAGGTCATGCTGACGGTGTAAGTGAGGGTTGATCAGTTCGTTGGGGGTAGGCCTTTTCGACCTCCGACGACCAACCCGATCGAGCACCCGATGTCGCACCGTAAACCAGCCTTGCGCACCTATATCTCTCTGGTAGTCCTAACGTCCGCTCTTTTCAAAAGTGCGACGTTCCCAGGTGCGGGCTCCATGGAGGGTGGGAGCCAGAGAGATGAATTTCACACACCACACAAATATGGACAAAACAAGGCCATTACAAAAAACCACAGGGGTGGAGTCGGCGAAAGCTGACGAAACTCCTAGGCGAGGTGCTTGCACTTCGTCCGCCCCTGGAAGCCCTGTGGCTAACGCTGCAGGCTCCAGCGCGGGTGCCGGTCTGGCTGTGGCGAAAACCGCAGCTAAGACCAAAGCTAAGTCCCAGTCTAAACGGAGGACCCCGGCGCTGCATGGGACCAGTACCGGACCTTCCTCACACGCAAAGGCGTCAGCACCGGCGACGACTAATACCACTGCCGGTGCTCCCCTTCCTACGCACCCTCCTTCCCTTCCCGTGGCTCCTCTAGCCAACTCCCAAGCCGCGGACGTCACCGGTCAAACGGAGACGGCCTGCATCGGAGATGAGTTTGACACCGCCTGGCAGGTGATCAAAAGGAAAGGAAAGGGCAAAACTGCATCTCCACAGGCCCACTGCTCGAAGGCAGGCCCTTCAGGCCAGCCAGCTCCAGCAAACCAGGGCAAAAAACGAGAAAGGCTGACGCGCAAGGAGCGGCGTCAAGAACGCAGGAGAGGGGGCAAAAACAAGCCTCCCCCCAAGAAGCAGGTTGCAGCCGCTGGTAAGCTCAGCTTCTCCGCAGGTAAGCGATCGGCTGAGGCAGGCACTAGCCGACCAACGCCCGACCAATCGCAGGCTGTTGCAGAGGGTAAGTCGCAAACTGCAACCAAAACGCAGCAACCCGCTCGGAGTGGACAGGCCATGGCCAAGCGAGCTCTCAACGAGACCTTAACACCTCGTGGGGAGCACAAGCGGCCGCGGCTTGATCAATCCAAGCGGGATTCCAACATTAGCTACGCCCAAGCTGCCAATGCACACCTAAGCGTCGCGATAACCTGCGACCGCACAGGGGCGATCAGCCAGGCAGTATCGGACCAGGTCCTCGCAACAATCCACAAGAAGATCATCAGCGAGGCCTGCTCCGCTATGCGGGACACACCTGGACCGACGTTCAACGCCAAGCCGCGGTATGTCGGAGGAGTCCTCAAGCTGTGGTGCGGAAACGACCACACTTTAGCATGGCTAAAGAAGACGGTCTCTGGTCTGGCTCTTTCGGCTAGCATCTCGCTAGTTGTCAAGAGTCAGTCGGAGATCCTGAAGCGGGTGCGTTGCGGCATCGCCATACCTGACGACCACGGAGTGTACGAGGACTCGAGGAACATCGGCCGAGCCCTCTGTTACCAGAACCCCTGGGTCGATGTAAGGAGGTGGGTATTGATACACGCCGACAAGCAGGATGCATGCTGGTTCGTGGTGCTGGGTGTCCCTGAGGACCAGATCCCGACGCTCATGGACGCCGAGCGCAGGCTATCCATCGGTCTGGGGTCTGTGTATATCAAGTTCCAGGGTCCCAAGGGTAGGTTCATAGACGTCCCCCGGAATTGGGATCGGGCCACGAACCAGTTAGTGGAAGCAGGGGAGATCTCTCCCCCTACAAACAACCCGGAGACAACGGTGGCTGACCCCGCTGTAGCGGTGGAGTCGGCTGCCCCTGACGCCGCTGTGGGTGCCGTCCCTCTGTCGGGCGGGGAGCTCGACGACTGTGTGTTGTCCCCGGCTTCCGGCCCGGGGGAGGATGGCTTCGACGAGGGCGACCTGTTTGCCGGGCTGCGACTGGAGGGTGACGAGGAGGATCCCGCCTGCGATGGCGTCCCCTTCGTTGGCCAGTAAAGTTGTGCAGGCAAACCTCCACCACAGTCAGACCGCGACGGCTCAACTGCGCAAGTGGCTGGAGGTGCAACATACGGCCATCGCCCTGATCCAGGAGCCGTGGATTAGGGGTGGTCAAATACGAGGACTCTCCAATCTTGGTGGTAAGCTCCTTGTTACTATGGACCACGATCACCCTAGATCGTGTATCTATGTCACAGGTAACCTTAAAGCACAGCTCTTAAATGACTTCTGTTGCAGAGATGTCTCTGCAGCAAGGCTGACGATGCAGCGCGGGGAGGAGGAGATGGTTATTGTTTTCGCCTCAGTGTATATGCCTGAGGCGGAGGAACCTCCCCCTCACGACCTGGTCCGCCTCGTTACTCACTGCGAGAGTAGCGGAGTTGAGGTGATGATAGGGGCTGACGCAAACGCACATCACCCTTTGTGGGGTATGGACTCGCAAAATGCAAGAGGTAAGGCGCTAGTGGACTACTTGTTCACAACTAACTTATCCCTATTAAACACAGGCTCCGAACCGACATTCGTAACCAGACGCAGCCGTACAATCATAGACCTTACTCTGGCAACAGAAGGCGCAGCGGGACTCGCAACTGGGTGGCAGGTTTCCAAGGAGGCCTCCTGCTCAGATCATAGGTGGATCCGCTTTGACGTACAGGTCAGTGTACCGCCTAAACCACCGCGGCGTAATCCGCGCAACACGGACAGAATCATATACAAACGCAGCCTTAGCTCCAAGCTGGAAGCACCATGCGATTCGATGAGTCTTGAGGATACGACGCGAATCGACGCACACGTAGGCAAGCTCACCGAGTCACTGTTAAGCAGCTACCATACTGCCTGCCCAGAAACTACCCCGCGCGCTACACCGGGTAAACAACCCTGGTGGGGCGCGGATCTGGAACGCAAACGCGGTAAGGTAAGAAAGGCTCTAAACAGAGCCATGAACACATGCGCGGATGAGGACTGGGATGCATATTATGCGGCCAAATCCAGCTACAAAAAATGCATCAGGACCAGGCGTACTGCGGGATGGCGGAAATTCTGTGGCAGTATTGAGTCCTGTCAACAAGCAAACAGGGTAAGGAAAATACTGGCGCAACAGGGTACTCCTGGGCCCGCCACACTCCGTAAACCTGACAACACGCTCACCACGTCGCCTGAAGAAACGACACGCCTCCTAGTTGAAACTCACTTCCCAGGAAGCGTCTTTGCACAGGTAACCGATTGGCAAGACAATACACAAACACCATCGGATGACGATTGGCTGTACGCACACAGGATGATTACACTGGAAAAAATCCAATGGGCCATCCAAAGCTTCCAACCTTTTAAAGCACCTGGGCCCGATGGGGTGTTTCCTGCCCTACTGCAGTGGGGAGGGGTCCCATTGGCAGCAAGGCTGGTGCCTATAATGAGAGCGTGCCTGGCCTGTAGATACGTTCCAAAGGTATGGAGGGAAGTGAAAGTAATATTCATTCCTAAACCAGGTAAGAGTGATTATACAAACGCCAAATCCTACCGACCCATAAGTCTAACCTCCTTCTTGTTGAAGACAATGGAAAGACTATGTGAAAGGGAGTTGCGAGATGGCGCCTTAAAAGCAGTACCACTACACGGTAACCAACATGCATACAGCTCGGGTAAGTCAACAGAGTCTGCTCTTCACATGGTGGTAAGCCAGATAGAAGAAGCGATTCACCAGAAAGGTACCTGCCTAGGCACGTTCATAGACATCGAAGGAGCCTTCGACAAGACAAACTTCTCCAGCATTGGTGCCGCCCTCACAAGACATGGTGTGGAACAGGTATTAATTGACTGGATTACCAACATGCTAAGCAAACGAGTTATTCGCCTTGAGGAAGAACAACAGCTGGCCATGATAGCCCGGGGCTGCCCACAAGGCGGTGTTATCTCACCCCTCTTATGGAATCTGGTAATCAATGACCTGATTACCAAACTCAACGCGAATCGTTACTACACAATAGGCTATGCAGACGACCTCGCAATCCTCGTACCTGGGAAGGTGACTGGAACGGTCTGCAACCTCACTCAACAAGCGCTACGCATCGTGGAACGATGGTGCAGGGAGTATGATTTGTCAGTAAACCCCATCAAAACTGAGTTAGTCATGTTCACCCAAAAACGAGCACTGGGCCGCTTTAGCCTGCCTAAGCTATTCAATACAGAACTCCAGTTATCTAACGAAGTCAAATACCTAGGGGTCACATTAGACAGTAAGTTAAACTGGAGTGTTCATCTAGACAATAAACTAAGCAGGGCCTGCATTACCTTTTGGCAATGTAGGAAAATGATAGGTAAGAGGTGGGGCCTATCTCCCAAAATTATACTCTGGCTGTATAGCGCAGTAATTCGGCCCATGATCGCCTATGGTGCCGTGGTGTGGTGGCCCCGCACCAAGCTAGTCACAGCCGTCAACAAACTACAACACATGCAAAGGCTGGCCTGCATGGCAACCACAGGCTGCATGAGGACCACTCCAACGGCAGCGCTTGAAGCCATGCTTTGCCTCCCGCCGCTTCATCTGTTTATTCAGCAGGAGGCGACGATGGCCGCGATACGCCTTAAAACACTGGATCTCTGGGGTAAGAGAGAAACTCAACACACCGCTCTGCTCATGGGACTAAACAACGATCTCCCAATAACTAGAGCAATCAACGACCGGATACCCAAGCAATTTGTCTTTGACAAAAAATACAAGATTCAATTGCATGAGGACCACCGCTGTGAGGGGCTGTGCCCCGCAGAACTGCGGATCTTCACTGATGGATCCAAAACAGGTACTGGCACGGGGGCGGGGATCTTCTCGGAGGACCTCAACATCCATATAGCCACACCACTGGGGGTCCATAACACAGTCTTCCAAGCAGAGTGCTTGGGAATTTCCCTGGCAGCCTCAGCCATCCTAGCTAGGGATGTTAAGGACCACTCGGTACGTATACTCTCGGACAGCATGGCAGTCCTACAAGCGCTAAACAGCCAAACAGTTAACTCTGGGCTGATATACGAGTGTCACCAACGCCTAAATCAGGTAGGTAAACACAACAAAGTAACCATTCAATGGATTAAAGGACACAGCGATTCCCGTGGCAACGATGCAGCGGACGAACTCGCCAGGAGGGGGTCGAGTATGGCAGCGATAGGACCTGAACCCATTGTGCCTCTCCCCTTTGGATACTTACGCAATCTGGTAAGGAAACGCACCAGAGATCAACACAACAAGCTATGGGCTGAACATAGCGAGTGTAGGCAGGCCAAGGAGGCACTCCCCTCCATTAATGACCGCTTCACAAGGCAAGCCCTACGACTGACCAAACTTCAGTTGCGGAAAGTCACGGCCGTTGTAACTGGCCATGGGTCTTTTAATAAGCATCTCTCTGTCATAGGAGTCACAGACAGTCCACTCTGCAGAGCCTGCATGGAGGAGGACGAGACAGCGGCCCATCTGCTGCTAAGCTGCCCAGTAGTTGCTGCATACAGGGCAAAACACTTCGGACATCCAGGTAACCTAAGCGGGATGGTCAGTAACACCAGGGTGCTGCTGGCCTTCCTCGAGGAGCTGGGGTGGATCGAATGACAATGCAGTCCCACCTGTACGCAAAATACGCGCCTTGGGCGTGGAGTTGCGGAAACCAGCCCGACATACATACATACATACATACATGGATCGGATGTCCACCATGAACCGGTGGCACTTTGCCGTACGTCTTGTGGTCCTTTGATGAAACGGGCTTGGCGGAATCAAATTATGCAATTCCGTCGCACACTCCCCAAAATGAAATCGATAGAAAACCGACAGGCTACCAACTCGGCGTCTATGTTCAAGACTTTGGAGTTTCGACTCAACGAGCCTATCATTGCCGATGATTCTCTTAGCTCGTTTCTCAATTGACTCAGGGGCATCAAGCTGGTATCTGACAGATCCGTCCCAAAGATGAGAGCAGTACTCCATACACGATCGGACTTGCGCTTGATAGATTTAGAGCAGCTGTACCAGCGTGAAGTATCGTCTCACCTTTGCGAGGATCCCCAACTTTTGGCAGCTACTTGAGCCTTTGCCTCTATGACCAAAAAGGGTAGATGTTAAAGTAATACCAAGAAGATCAAGTTGGTCGGTTATCGGCACGGTTACACCTCGGAAAGATGGAGCCAAGTGAAATGCCAATTTCACCCGGCTCCATCTTTCCGAGATAACTTTTTTCTGCTAAAGGAGCCATCCTTTTAGCAGAAAAAAGACACGCCTGGGTCTTAGCAGCATTGAACCTAACCAGATTGGCATCGTCCCATTCTGAGACAGCCTGCAAGGACAAGTTCAAGCGCCCAACCATAGCCTCTCGGAGAGACCGGACCTGAGACCCACTAACTCGTGCGTCAGGTACGTATCTCTCGGCAACAGTGCTGTCGTCTGCATATCCAAAGGTACCGGGTTTTAGCAGATCGTTAATATAAAGCAAAAACAATATTGCCGACAGCTTCGACCCCTGAGGATCCGGGGCACTCCGGCATTAATAGCCAGCAGTCCGGACGAGCAGCCATCTATGACTACTCGGATAGACCGATACCTCAGGAAATCTGCAATCCAATCACACAAACCAGCGGGCAGACCGAAGGAAGGAAGCTTGCCAATTAGGCTGTCGTGCCAGACCCGGTCGATGGCCTTCGAGATGATGTGAATGGCATACGCTAGAAGATCTCCAGTTGACCGATTTCGGCGGAAGGCGTATTGTCAGTCACTTAGGATATCGTTAGCTTCTAGGTATGCCAGGAGCTTGCCAATCAGTATACGTTCCATACTCTTACAGAGTACGGAAGTTACCGAGATGGTCCTATAATTTGCTGGGTCAGCTCGACTACCCTTCTGGGGTACGGGTTGCACGTTAGCTTGCTTCCAAGCCATCGGCACTTTTCCAGTCTCAAACGAAAGGCGAAATAGGCGTGTCAAGATCGGAGACAACTCAGGCGCACAAGTCCTCAGTACAATTGCCGGTATCCCGTCGGTGCCACTAGCCTTGTTCACGTCCAAGTTACGCGGTACCCTTTGGACATCCTTCTGATGAATGCGAATGTCTGACATAATCGACTCGCATCCACTTTATGTGTACTATATGTACTACTATACTAATCGTGAATTCCCAATATTAATCTCACCTTATGTCCCCTACTTGTTGGGAATTCACTTCGAATAGACGGTGGGGGATTATCCATGTCAGGAATTGTCGTAAATCCACAAGGGAGGGCGGGGAGTGAGCCCTTCCTCTTCTCTGTAAGGTAAGCCGTATCAAAATCCAAATATATATCTATGAAATATATCTATTTAGGAAAAACGAAAATTTTAATCAGCTTTTAGGATCAGTCACATTTGATGCGCGTGACCAGGATTTCTCGTCATTAAATGTATTGATTCACTTCAATGCAACGAGAAAAAACATGTTTGGGTTACTATAAAAACAATACAACGTAATTAAAAGTTCTATAAACTGATAGAGACAAAACGAGTACGACGGTTAGACGATCTTCCATCTATTGGTTACTATAAAGATAACGGAACGTAACTAAAAGTTCTATAAACTGATTGAGTACGATGGTCTAGGCTATTTTACATTTAGTGGTTATTAAAAAGATAACACAACGTTATTAATAGGTCTAGGCTGAACTACCTAATGTATAGAGGTAGGTTGTGGTTACTAGAACTATAACACAACGTAATTTTAAGGTTTTATAAATAGTGAGGGACGATAAGAGTTACAATGGTTAAAATCTCTTATGTGTAATGTTCATTACAGTAATAACACAACGTAACATTATAGTTGTATAAATTGTAGAGACGAAAGGAGATACAACGGTTATAATCACACTAATATATTAAAACCGAAGGTTTGTGAGTGTGTGTGTTTGTTACTTCTTCGCGCTCAAACGGCGGGACCGATTTGGATGAAATTTGGTATATAGATAGCTTTCCTTCTAATATTATAAATGTGAAAGTTTGTGTGTGTATGTTTGTTACTTCTTCGCGCTCAGACGGCTGGACCGATTTGGATGAAATTTAGTATGTAGATAGCTTTCCTACTAATATTATAAATGTGAAAGGTTGTTTGTGTATGTTTGTTACTTCTCCACGCTCAAACGGCTAGACCGATTTGGATGAAATTTAGTATGTAGATAGCTTATAGCCTGGATTAGCATATAGGCTACCTTTTATCCCGGACTAGGCGGGTAAACCCGTGGGGCGCAGCTAGTACTTGTATAAATTGTAGAAACAAAAAGAGTTACGACGGTTAAAATCATTTGATAATGAACTGTTGATAGTGGTTAGATTAACCAAATACATTAAGCGAGTTCGATTCTCGCATGTTTAATTTGTCTGAAAATATAATTTAATTTCATTGACACAGCTTTTGGTTTCGGTTCCTAGCTGATGTACCGGTTGACGAGTATGTATATTCCTTTGTCATGGTTTTTGGGTTTGAATGATGCATGAGTATTTATGGATAAGTAATATTTTCATAGTTTCAATGATGTTGAGTGAGTTCGATCCTCACAAGCACATTGCACACATTGCACATTCACAATATTAATGTTATAAACGTGAAACTAACTCAGTTGGGTTGTTACATTTTCACGAATAAACTACTGATCCAGTTTTGATGAAATTGGATATAGGTATAGATTGCACTTTGGTAAGGAAGCCAGAATACATTTATCCCGGGAATGTGTCCATATGGAATAACTTTCAAATTTCACACGTGCGAGGCAAAGAAGTAGGTTATAGTTTTATGAACGTGTGCGTGAGTTTTTGTGCTAATAATAATGGGTTCGATTCCCCTACCATTGCAAGGAAGAAGTTATGAATAGGTAATAGTTTCAGTTTTACTGATCTAACGTTCATCATGGGTTCCACTCCCTGCCAGCATGAATTTTAAGTCTGCAAGGTTGTGATAGTGAAATGTGGTTTCGTGGAAATTAATGTAGAACACACCCTCACTTATAGGTGAACTTCAAATCGTTAGTGCCTATGTAAGGTATAACAAACGTGCAAATTATTAACGTAATGACACGTATCTACGTGATCAAAATTAATTGTAATTTACCCAGAAAGTAGTTGTAGGTACACTAATAATTATCATAGTAAGTTAAAATTAATCTTGCCAATGCGGCAGTGTTTGTTGTGATATATTTGAATGGATACTCGTGTGGCCTTATTTTAAATTCCAGGATATTTAAGACTTCACGTTGCTGGAACTACGCGTTATATAAAACTACGGTTTGTGCGTGGCGCTTGGTCCATAGTTCATCTAGTTAGCTGACAACAATGGATTCCAGCAGATGCTGCAGCGTGATTCCTGTTGCGAAGCTAAGTTTCACTTTTATCTAACTCAAACTGTTAATACGCGCTGTGATCTTTGTTATATGCCATTTTACATCAACGTTTATGGCTATGGTGAGCTATCACTTGAAAAATTAATATGCCAAGGAGTTATTGTGTCAACTATTTTACAGTCCGAGGGAGGGCCAATGTACTGACTTGCCAATGAGTTCAAAGAGAATAATCATTTATTTTAGAACATCTTATGTGTCTACAGATTCTAATATGTGTAGCGTCACAGACCTTTTTGGTTTGCCAAACTGACTTGTCATCATAGGATCAGTTTATTATGTTTAACATACATTGTTGGATTGAAAAACTGATTTGCCCTAATGAAATTAGTTTGATATAACCTTTTAAAACTTGTTGCTTGTCAGGCTGATATGTTCTCGTAAGATCAGTTTAATATACTTACCAAATGTTGCTCAATTGCAAAACTGATTGGGTTTTGCAGACTCAGCCTGCAAACTGATTTGGTTTTGCGGATTCAGTCTGCAAACTGATTTGTTCTCATTGAGTTAGTTTGATATTTATTTCCAAACATTGGTGGATTGCAAAACTGATCTGGTATTATAAATCCAGTCTAATATGACCTTTACAGCCTTATTGGATTGTAAAACTGATCTTTTCCCATAGGACCAGTGACTTTACAACCAGACTTGATTTTCCAGACCGCTTTATCCTCCTAGAATTAGAGGGAGGCGTAAAAATGGAATGTTATCTAATATGCTCGTGTGCGAACTATTTCAGTTACTCCTGAAGCCGACTTCAACTGCTGAGTGGCGTTGGGGTGAATGAGGCAAGGCTTATGTCCAGCGGCGACTGCGGTAGGCTGAGCTTGCAACGAGACAGCACCGTAGGTAGTGTGGCCTGATAGCACAAATATTCTTAGGAGAGACCCTTGTATGTACAATTAAAGTATAAGCATGCACAGGAATTCCGTAATTTGAATACATCGAGAGTATTTCTTAGAGAAATAGGTCAAATGCAGCTGTTATGTATCGATTGAAGGCCAGATAAGACTCTGCTTTGTAAAACTATATTATAAATAAACAGGCCTTTGGAACCCTTGCAACTTAAACATGGCGGCTGTTGAGCCTTATTGGAATTGTGTTCCAACTGGAAAGGACATAATCAGATTCATTTAACGTACCAACTGGGTATTGTAATTGGTTTTTCTTTTAACACTTACGTGGATATGAAACTGAATGTAAGATGAGATTCTGGTGACCAATACTAAATTAAAAGCATGCACAGACTCACAGTAAAGTTAGTTATTTACGCGTGCCAAGAGTGCTTTAAGGAACTAAGGTTGAAATAGGGAGAGCAATTGTGTATCACTTGAAGAAGTGTAATTGAAACATTACGAAGCTATACCAGACGTTATATCTGATTGAATTTATGTCTCAATCAGAATAGTAAAGTAGATTCTTGTAACATACCAGATGGGTTATGTGTATTATTTTCTTATGATAATTCTCATGGAAAGTCGGACATCACCCTGTTGTGAAAGCTCATTCGCTGTACTGCGTCACGCGTCTGATTTTCAGAGGGAGGAATGTGACCGTCCACCTTTAATCCTATTTAATTGATTTCATAAAAAATATATTTATTTCAAAACTAACGCCTTGGGCACATCGCCGAGTTTTTATAGAAACACACTTCCATCTGAATTTTAGGATTGACAGTGGAGCGCAATTAAAAATGAAATATCTATTCGTTTAAAATAACATCTGGGGAGGGTGGCCTCTTACAAAACAACATTTCTTTCAATGGCTGTCGACCCTTTTTGGAAACACATTAAAAGGACCCTAATTAACAGCAAAAAAAAGGATATTCTATTCATGCAAAATACTAATACATTTGAGAGTTTTGGAAAGTGCCTATAATAAAGTATTGTGTTTTACTGCAAACATGTCTGAAGGGTCGCTGAGAAACGATATCTTTACAAATTCTAAGAGATTGGGAAACAATTAAGATTTGGTACAAAAACTAACATAAAAAGCTATTCGGTGAGAAAGCGTGGGAGCGGGAGTGCTAGCAAGGCTCGGAAGGGCGGAAGCGAAGCGATGTCGGGGGCAGACGGGCTTGAGACTTGAGAAGGCGTGGGTCATAATTGTGGAGTCAGAAGGCTTATGTCCAGTTGTAGTTTTAGAAGTATGAGTGTTGTTATTAAGTTAAATATAAATGGACTAGTCCAGCTAAGTTAATTAGTATTTAGAGTGTGTGTGGTTGCGTCTCTGAAGAGATTAGGCAAGAGTATTAGTTTATACTTGAATATTATGAGTGTAGAGTATACTAGGGTTTAAATATCCGTAAGGAGAGTGTAAAGATACGTGTGTGAATCTCGGTGACTGCAATGGAGAATGAATGGGTGAGTTTTGGCTGTTTTATGCGAGCATCAGTTTATTTATAAACATTTATCTTAGCGTAGCGAGACTATTTATATATTTTATCATATTTTATAGTTACTGCTATACTATCATATTTTAATATGTGCCCATATGTATTTAAATTCACACCCTGGCAGATATTTGTCACTGGCGTTTGGCAACAGAGAAGCTGGAGGGTAAGCAGTTGATATTCAGGCTTAATGGCCACCCTGTAAGGGGGATTGTAGGATTAACAAACGCTGTTGATGGTTACTGCTTCCTATATTTATGGTCTAGCACAGAAAGCCTGCGTAATTCTTGGTAAATACAGATTTCCTAAATGGGTTAGGCTTCACCACCTAGGCATTACTGGGTTACATAAACTAATCGTTCTCTAAGGACGCTAGGTAATCGTGTTTCGTTAAAACCAACCCCGGCCGTTTTGTAGGCCTATATCTGAATCGACACTATTTGGCGAAACACGAGAATTGGATGGCATCAGCCTCTAGGCTGTACCGTATATCCACGAACTGGGGAGCTTAAGGAAATGTGGAGTGACGATTGAACCACTTCGGTATGTACCAAGGATGTCGCAATGAATTCTGCTACAGACTGAGTCCGCGAAGCGCTCGTGCAAGATTTGTGTGACCTTAGAAAAGGGGTAAGCTAACGTAATTGGGTTGTTTACATTTGTACGCGTTTAAAGTCTCCTAAAACATAAACTTGTCTTCCTCAACGGCAGGTGGACTTCGCAGTTCTCTGTCTTAGAGTTGTGTAAGACATTTATATAGAGCATAGGGAACGTGTTCATTTAGAATAGCTACAGTGCCCAAATAGTGGTCCTGTTGCATTAGCCCTAACTGTACACGTATGACGAGGCAACTGTTCCATGTCACTAAATGGGTTCCTAGAGCGCTAAGCATATAATTTAACGTTACTGTAATGTTGGACTTCCTAAGCATAAAGCGTGACGCACCCACCTTATACGAGTATAATGCACTTTGCATCCCTCTTGTTTCATTGACTTCATACCTTGTTGTTATTTTGTTTATGTATTACTACTACTTATTTTATTTGGTTTATGTATTATTATACTAACCGTGAATTCCCAATATTAATCTCACCTTGTGTCCCCTCCTTGTTCCTTAGCTAATAAGTCGGAACAAGGAGCTGTAGTATGGGAATTCATTTCGAATAGACGGTGGGGGATTATCCATGTCAGGAATTGTCGTAAATCCACAAAGGAGGGCGGGGAGTGAGCCCTTCCTCTTCTCTGTAAGGGAAGCCGTATCAAAATCCAAATATATATCTATGAAATATATCTATTTAGGAAAAACGAAAATTTTTATCAGCATAGGGTCTCTTAGGATCAGTCACACCCGATATGTGGATAACAGGTGGACCATAAATGTCACTAAATGGAAGGGCCCGCCAGGCAAACGCCGAGCAGGGAGACCCTACATGAGATGGGAGGACGACGTAAAGAATATCGCAGGAACAAAACTGGTTACCGACAGCAAAAGATAGAGAGAAATGGAAGGCATTGGAGGAGGCCTTTACCTGAGAGGGGTCCATGCTAATTTTAGAATATTATATCATATTTATTAAAAAAATAATAATAATAAAATTAACCAACGTTATCTTTGAAATATAAATATTACTAGATTGAACTCTAAATATAATTTAAAAAAAAAACAAATGTGTGAATAAAATTGAAATATTTTAGATAATAATAACTAAATGTAATTCTTAATGTAAAAGTAATGGAAATGAACAGATGTATATTTTAACTTTAGTTAGAGGAAATGAAAGATCTAATAATATAAAATAGCAAAATTATTTTTAAGTTTTATTAGAAAAAGACTTAATTACCTGTTAGAATTGAATTTTATTATTGTGATGTATATGTTGCATGGAATAAAAGGCTTATTATTTATTGTTTGCATCTATGTTATTTTATTTTATTGCTTATTTTTTTTTTGTCGTGGTTTGGAATCATACTCAAAATTGCTCAGCCAATTAGATATAGGTTGCCCGGTCTTCTGGAGTTTGGAGCATGTTCAGAGTGCGCCAACTATAAATACGCACAGCGCCGCCGTGCGGCGAGCAGTCTCTCATTAGCTTCGATGCGAGCTTGTTGTTCCACCGACACACACCGACAGTGTGCGCCGCGCGCCCGTGCCGCGCGGTCGTTTAATGCTTGCAGGTTGGCGGTGTCGAGTGTGTTGAGTTTTATGCGTGTCCCACATCACTCTCCCCTAAGCGAAGCGAACAACGGGCTTCACGGTTCTTCCAGATCTTGTGATGTATGACTGGTTTGCTTGACTAGGGGTGCGATGATCCACATCTTCTGACTCGTTGAATATGTAGGCTGGCTTGAGCCTATCCATTGATACTACTGGTGTGCGTAGCGGTAACTTTATTTTGTAACACTTGTCATAGCGCTTGATTACTTCGTAAGGTCCTTCATACGGCGGTGTTAACGGGGAACGAACAGTGTCGTTGCGAACGAAAACATGTGTGCACGTGACGAGGTCGTGATGAATGAATGGCTTTGTCTGACTGTTGTTTGATCGAGGCGCACTTCTTATCGATGCCATGGTTTCTGTGAGGCGGCGTACATAGTCGTTCTCATCAATGTTCGACTTAGTTGGCACCATGAAATCCGAGGGTAAGCGAAGCGTAGTGCCATACGTCATCATCGCTGGGCTTAAACTGTTGTTGATTCGCAGCGCCGTACGTAAACCTAATAGTACTGTGGGAAGCTCTTCTGTCCACTGTGTAGTAGTACCTCGCGCCATGAGTGCTGCCTTCAATGACCTGTGCCACCGCTCGATCATACCGTTGGACTGCGGATGATATGCCGTGGTCCGTATTCGTGATATACCAAACTTTTTCATGAGTGATCGGAACAATGTTGACTCAAATTGCCGTCCTTGATCTGTTGATATTCTTAGTGGGCAACCAAATCTTGCAATCCAATTCTCATAAACGGCTTTTGCGACTCGCTCAGCGGTAATCTCGGGTACAGGAACGGCTTCTGGCCATTTGGTGCAACGATCGATGATAGTTACACAGTAGCGTTGGTCATTAGACAATCGTAGTGGTCCCACTATGTCCACGTGAATGTGTTCGAAGCGCGCCGACGGTGGGAACTCGTTCAGTGGCGTAACAACATGACGATGAATCTTCGCTCGCTGACAGCTGATACATGATCTGGTCCAGTTGCTAACTTCTTTATTCATGCTGGGCCAGAAATATTTTGAGCACATTTGTTTTCTAGTGGATTTTACGCCGGGATGACACAAATCGTGTTGAGCTTTGAATGCCTCAAAACGATAAGTGGTGGGTAAGTACGGTCGAGGTGTGCCGGTGGACGTCTCGCACGTGATTGGCTGGTTTATCCCGGGCATTGTGACGTCGGTAAACTTCAAGTTTGGTTGACTTCTGAGCTGTTTCAAAACTGGATCTTTTCCTTGTTCGCTGGCTAACGTTGCGTAGTCGATGATGGATGGGCATTGTAAAATTATAATTGATAATGCGTCTGCCACCGAGTTATCTTCGCCTTGCACGTACTTGATGCTCGTACAAAATTGGCTGATAAAATGTAATTGCCGTTCTCGACGCGGGGTGTCGCTGCTACTCGGTGGGCGTGTTAGTGCATTTACTAGCGGCTTATGGTCTGTGTACACTGTGACATCGCCTCCTTCTATAAGGTTTCTAAAATGCTTGACAGCCGTATAAACCGCTAATAACTCGCGGTCGTATACGCTGTAGCGTTGCTGAGTCATGCTCATCGCTTTTGAAAAATAAGCGAGAGGTTTCCATTTGCCTTCCATTCTCTGTTGTAAAACAGCGCCAAGGCTGTAATCTGACGCGTCTGTCATCAAGGCGAGGGGGCTTCCAGGTAATGGGTGAATTAGCTGTGTGGCTTCCAAAATGCTTTGACGGCACTTTTCAAAAGCCAACTCTGCCTGCGTCGTCCACTCGATGGGCGTTTTATCGTTGCGTTTCTGGTTGTGTAGATATTTATTCAGCTCGTTCTGTAGTTCGGCTTGACGGGGTAAGCAGCTACGATAAAAATTGATCATGCCCAGAAAACGTCGTAATTCTGCTATTGTCTTTGGCTTAGGGTAACTTGATATTGCTTGGGTTCTCTCTTCAGTGGGCTTGATCCCGTTGCTTGATACTTCGTAGCCGAGAAAATCAATCTTGTCCTTGCCGAATTCACATTTCTCAACTTTTAGCATGACGCCGTACTTTTTTAGGCGGTCTAGTACTTGCTGTAGAAGTTGTCTGTGGCTCTCTTCGTTTTTCGAGTACAGAAGTATGTCGTCGACGTAGCAGAAGCAGTTGTCTATGCCCCGCAGTACTTGATGCATAAACCTTTGAAACGTTTGACTAGCGTTACGTAAGCCGAACGTCATGCATTTGAATTCAAACAGCCCGAATGGTGTGATAATTGCTGTTTTCTGGGCGTCTTCCTCTGCAATCGGGATCCAATAATAGGCCATTTTGAGGTCAAGCTTCGAGAATATCTTCATATTGTGCAGCTGGTACGTGAAGTCTTGTATTCGTGGTAAAGGGTAGCGGTCTGGTCGTGTGACTGAGTTTAACCGTCGATAGTCACCGCATACTCTTAGGCCTCCGTCCTTCTTTCTCACAATATGCAGGGGGCTCGCCCACGGGCTCTTTGATGGCCTGCATATGCCAAGTTCCAGCATGTGGTCGAACTCCTCCTTTGCAGCCTTGTATTTGTCGGGGGGCAGGGGACGGGCTCGTGCGAAGACTGGAGCGCTTGTCGTCTCAATATGATGCACGACGTCATGTTTTGCTGGCTCCTTCAAGGACATAGGTCGCAGCACCTCTGGGAACAACTTCAAGATGTCATAGTACGCTTGGTCGGAGCTGATGACATGTATGGTTTGTTCACTCGTTGCAACTTCAATGGCGTCGATTGACATGTCGGTAACATTGTCGACGAGCTTCTTTTTGTGGAGGTCGACAAGCAGCTTGAAGTGACGTAGGAAGTCCGCCCCTATGATCGAGGTTTTCACATCAGCTATGATGAACGTCCATAGAAAACTGCGTCGCAAGCCAAGATTTAGCCTTAGTATTTTTTCACCATAAGTTTCGATTGGTGTATTGTTTGCAGCGAATAATTTGTAGGCGCTTGTCTTCATTTTTCTTTTGTTTGTGGCGGCTAGCACGGAAATTTCGGCGCCGGTGTCTACGAGGAAACGCTGTCGAGTGTCGCGATCGAAGACACAAAGGCGGTTGGTGGTGCAGGGGACATCGACTTCCGCCACCGTCGATGTCGTAGCTAGTTTAACGACGTGTTATTTTTGTTTTTCCTACAGCACGGTGACTCGCAACGTTTCGCCTTGTCGCCAAAACGAAAGTGGTATCTACACTCCCATGTAGGATCGCCGGGTTTGACTGACGTCTTGTTGCTATGCCGGCGAGACTGTGATCGTGACCGTGACCTGAACGATGTGAAACGGGGTCTTTGATGGCGTTCCCTTGTTCGTCCGCGTAGCTCAGCCACTTCTAGGCATAATTTCTCCATTTGCTTTGATAGGACTTCTAGCTGAGTTGACGTCACGGTATCTTGCGAGGTCGTGGCCACTGCGGCAACCGTTGTTGGTTCGGTGTATTCTGCCATTTTATCGGCCATTGCAGCGAGGGTATCTAGGGATGATTCCGTGTTGACCGAAAGCACAACGCGCATCTGTGTGGGTAGATGGTTGAGCCACTCGATTTTTGGTCCTTCGTCTGTGATCATGTCACTGCCTAGTTCTCTCATCCTGCGCAACAGCTGTGTGGGTTTTTGATCACCCAACTCTAGGCCACTGATTAGCTTTTGGAAGTTCTTGACGTCAGATTTGTCGTACACGGCGAGCAGACGAGTCTTCACAGCATTATATTTTTCCGTGGAGGGTGGACTGTATAAAATGTCAGTCAGATGTTGAAGGTCCGTTGTTTGCAGCTGTTGCAACACGTAGCGGAATTTCTGGTCGTCCGAGGTCTTCAAAGGGTCCACGACGGCTTCAAACTGGATGAACCAAGCTCGAGGAATCTCCCGCCAGAATGATAACAATCTAGACTTAAACCGATATGGCAGCTAGGTCGGAGTCCATCTTCATGGGATTGCTTTCTTCATTCGTGTTCATCTTCTCTTGCGATATTTTTTTCTCGGGGTCACCAATTGTGGGGTATCTGCCACACTTATATTCGGTAGTTTTTGAGTCTGAATAAAACAAGCGATGGAGATTCAAAATGGGAATTGTTTATTGTCAAAATCCTAACTTCTAATATATACAAATGAATAGTTGACGTAGTCGTGGTTTGGAATCATACTCAAAATTGCTCAGCCAATTAGATATAGGTTGCCCGGTCTTCTGGAGTTTGGAGCATGTTCAGAGTGCGCCAACTATAAATACGCACAGCGCCGCCGTGCGGCGAGCAGTCTCTCATTAGCTTCGATGCGAGCTTGTTGTTCCACCGACACACACCGACAGTGTGCGCCGCGCGCCCGTGCCGCGCGGTCGTTTAATGCTTGCAGGTTGGCGGTGTCGAGTGTGTTGAGTTTTATGCGTGTCCCACACAAGTATTCTTTTTTTCCTACTACTTTACCACACAGTGTCTACTTCCTTTTTTTTTCAACTCTCCTTTCGCAGGTATGCTGGAAGAGATTTCATTACAAATAAGCATTACCTTTGTACATAATTATTTTTATTTTTTTTTCTGTTTCATTTTAGTATAACACTTGTTGTTTTATGTATAATCAATTAATAATGCGTTTAATTTCGGAGAGCGGTCCTTGATGAGCGAGTCCTATTACTGGGTGGACGTACGACGCATTACGTGAGCTCAGCAGAGAACACGCAAGCTAACCACTCAAGATCATTGGCAGTTAATAGCGCTTTAAAGGGTGCCTACAGCGCGGCTAGTGCAAGGCGGTATCATTTGAAATAAAAATAGGTAAAAATTAAAAGATTTCGCCGTCAGGTGGAGTGCTGTCAATGAAAATTTACCATATTTAGTGTTAAATTTTACATATTTTAAAAAATAATCAAAAAATCTAAAACTTTTGGTTTTTATGAGTTACATTTTTTACTATTTTTGTAGTACGCATTTTAAACCAGAAATACTGCTTTATTGGATCGGACAGAGTTTTTGTTACATTCAGTAGAATGACAGGTCTGTTACGACATATGTCACCCCGCACCTACCCTACCGCAGGTACCTGCTCAGTCAAGCGCTATGCCTGTATTATGCTAGATTTTTACGATGATAGCCTGCCTATTGTTGAAATTCATGTCGTTTACCTCAACAATACATTTAATTTTTTATTACGTCCTGTTAATTCTTTAGCTACTGTAATTTGTTCTGGTGTACAGATAAGAGTTTATCTTTCAATCTATCTATGTGATTTATTAAAAAAAAAGTTATCTAAAGTCCTTGAAAACCATTAAGATAATTTTATAGATATTTCAGAAATATGGTGCGTATTATATATTTTTAGGGATCCGTATTCGAAGAGTCCAAACGGAGGACTAATTGCTGTCACTCACGTGTCCGTCTATCCGTCGTCTGACACAACAGAAACTACTAATAGTCCTTAATTCTATTTATAATAAAATAGGTACAATGAAATAATTCTTAATTTTGTTTAACTACGGTAACAATATAACGATCACTAAATATATTTCACTTGATATCCGCTTATATTTATATGGAGGTCGTGTTTATTTGTCATGAGCAGTAATGTCAAACTGTCACTAAAGCAAAGGTCCCATTTTTGGGAAATGAAGGCTGATTGTCCTTAATACAGACTACTAAGTAACCTAGCAAGGACATGAGATCCTTGAATTATATTGTTACCTACTTATTTCAGATGTTAACAAATTTTTAAATTGTCATCCTACTTTGTAACAGACTGTACCACTTTTTAACAAATAAATTTGTTGGTGATTCTCAGAGGTGTTATAAATAAAATAGCGGACTGTAATAAAAATAGGTTGGTTCGTATATTGAACATAAGGATGCGCGCCTCTTGGTCCGTCGTTATTTTTGAAGTGAAGTCGGGTCAGCGGCTGCCAGCACCTCGTCCCCCGTTCCCCGCTCGCTGCCGTCCTGCTCCTGTGGTCGCCGTGGCGGGCGGTGCTATGTTTGTCTCCAACATACTCCCCGGGTTGAAGTAGGTAGGTAGGCAGCTGATTCAACAAGCAGGTTCTGGAAGGGGACAAATGTTATTAAACGCCCTTCGAATAATGGTTCCTCCCTTGATCCTTATATCGGCGACTCGAGCGACTTGATCCTGAGCTCCTGGGAAAACGGCCACACAGCGACCCAGGGCCCAACGTAATGGAGGTAACGCTTTGTCCTTTATAAGGACTAAGGAACCCAATTTGAGTTCGCTTGATGCAGTAGGCCACTTCGTCTTTTGCTGCAGAGTGGTGACGTACTCGTTGGAGAATCGTTTCCAGAAATGTTGTTTGACGAACTCAATTCGTTTGTATCGCTCAAGGCTTGTTATTCTTTCTGTCAGCTGTGGATGTGGAACAGACACAAGTCGTCGTCCTATTAGGAAATGAGCGGGTGTTAAAGGTGTGAAGTCTGTAGGATCGGAATTTAAGGCGGTGATAGGACGCGAATTAAGGATGGCTTCCACTTGAGTCAGACAAGTGTGCATTTCTTCATAAGTGAAATGCGTAAGTTGGAGAAGCCTACAAAGATGATATTTTGTAGAACGGACAGCAGATTCAGCCATACCATTGAAATGGGGGGTATAGCTCGGAATGAAGAGGAAGTCTACCCTCTTGGGCGACTTCAGAACTAATCAGTGAACTTGAATCCTGCAAGAAACGATGTAACTCGTTACATGTGCCTACAAAATTAGTCCCATTGTCAGAGGCTTTGAGGCTTCCCTCGACGAGCCACAAACCGGTTTAGAGCGGCCATTTATCCCTCTTTAGTAAGGTCTGTGACGAGCTCCAAATGCACGGCCTTTGTAGCTAAGCAGACAAAAATGGACAAGTAAGACTTGGTCAGCTGGCAACCTCGACCTTTACGGTTAGCTATCATGACTGGACCTGCATAATCCACCGAACAGTGTAAAAAAGGAAATTCTAGTGTAGTTCTGGATGCAGGTAACTGTCCCATTATGGGCTGAACATTGCTGGCTTTAAATCTGAAACATTTCATGCAACCTTTCGTTATGGATTTAGACAGATTCCTTCCTCCTAAGGGCCAAAAGGTTTGACGAATATTGGACAACAATAACTGAGGTCCCGCATGTAAAAGCTTTAAGTGATGCATAAGAAATATGATTTTCGTTATATGATGTTTGCTACATAATAATATAGGATGCTTGGTATCATAGCTATAAGGTGAATTATCAAGTCTACCGCCTACTCTCAAGATATCATTTGCATCTAGAAATGGGGTCAATGATATTAATTTATTTTTCTTTGGTAATGCGTGACCTGATTTTAAGATAAGGTATTCATTTGGGAACATTTCTAACTGTGCATTGTGCACAATAAAATTAAATGAATTTTGCAATTCCTCACTAGAAAGATGATCGCGGAGTCTGTTCGTTTTGGTTTTACAGTTGTAAATAAATCTATGTATATAGGCTATAACTCTTTGTAAACGTGTAAATTGTGAATATTTAGTTATAAGTCTTGTAAATAGTTTATTATCATCGTTCTTGCTTACGTCGTTATTTATAACAAGACAAGGTTGGAGATCCGGTAGGTCCTGTTTCTGGGTTTCATTAGGCATTTTTGGCCAACAATGATCTGACTCGAGCAAATACGATGGGCCTGACCACCACAACGAGGCTTCGCTGATAATATCAGCCTTCACCCCGCGAGAAACAAGATCCGCCGGGTTCTCCTTGGACGGCACGTAGCTCCACGTGTGACCACTGGTGCTTTCTTTAATCTCATTAACACGGTTCCGTACGAATTGATTTAGTTGATTTGAAGGGGTGGACAACCACCCTAAGACGATCGTGGAATCGCACCAAAACCGACACATGTTAATGCTAAACGTCAGTGAATTTTTTACCTTAGTACACAGTCTTGCACCTAATAAAGCCCCACACAACTCTAGACGGGGAATAGTTGTGGGTTTGATCGGTGCAACCTTGTTTTTCGAGATTAAGAGCTGAACACGTACACGCCCCGAATTACACACAGACCGAATGTAGACGCATGCCCCATACGCACTTTCAGATGCATCTGTGAATACATGGATTTCAATCTTTACGCAAAGATCACTAAGAACCCATCGAGGAATTTGTAATTTATTTAGACAGGGTAATGTGTTAGCAAATGAAGACCAGAGATGTAAAATCTCTGACGAAACTTCTTCGTCCCAAGAACTTTTGTTGACCCATAATTTCTGCATAATCAATTTAGCTTCGACAACGCATGGACCTACTTGCCCTAATGGGTCGAATATTTGGCTTATTACAGAAAGAATGTGGCGTTTAGTAACCTTCTCATGAAGTTCAATGTTAATTGAGAAAGATAACGTATCCTGCTGACAAAGCCAATATAAACCTAATGTTTTTGATGATGTATTTTTGTTGTTATCTGATAGATCTAAAACTGTGTTTGAATCTATAATTTTTCCTGAGAACAGCTCGTTAAGAATTAATGCGTTATTAGATTTCCATTTGCGAATGTTGAATCTTGCTGAATTTAAGGCGACAGTAATTCCCTTACATAATTTTATAGCTTCGCTTACAGTACAGGATCCACTTAATAAATCATCACAGTAAAAGTCGTGCGATATACTATATTTGACGCTATTATCATTGGTCGTGGATGCCAGACTACTCAAACATTTTGTTGCGAGATATGGTGCTGAAGCGGTTCCCTGACAAACTGTGTTAAGTGTGTAGGTTTTTAAGCGTTGAGAAGAATCATATCTAAATATTATTTGCTGTAACGAGCGTTGATTGGGTACTATGTCAATGGATCTAAACATTTTTTCAATATCTGCTGATACTACAAATTTATGCTGGCGGAATCTGAGGAGAATCGATAAGAGATCGTCTTGGACAGTAGGACCGACCATCTGAATTTCATTGTAAGAAATTCCTGAAGTGGTGACGGCTGAAGCGTCGAAGACTGTACGCAACTTTGTCGTTGTACTAGACTCCCGAAGTACGCCATGATGAGGAAGGTAGTAGTTGACATTGTCACTGTATGGAAAAAGGGTTTTATTTTCAGTCATGTGACCTAACCGCTCGTACTCTCTCATGAAGTCTAAATATTTTTCCTTGAATATTGGTTCTCGTTCGAATTTTCGCTCAAGCGATAAAAAACGGCGCTTAGCCATCTCAAAGGAATCGCCTAACACCTGGGGATCCTGCTTGAGAGGTATGGTGACGACAAAGCGGCCATCGTGATGTCGAGTCGTATTTACAGTGAAATTATTTTCACACGCACGTTCCTCTGCGGATTGAGAATGTTCCTGTGAAACACAATCTACTTCCCAAAAACGAGTGAGATCAATATCAAGTTGACCTTGAGTAAAAAGACATTGACTGAATGTACTTTTCGGACTCGAGATGTGACCAGTGACTATCCTTCCGAACTCCGAACTACGTAACATAGGTAGGTGCTTGCCTAGGCTAATCTTTTTGCTACCTAGAATATCCCAGAAGATATCTGCCCCTATAAGAAGATCGACCTTTGAAGGAATGTTATAAGAGGGATCAGATAGACATAAGCCTGCTGGGATTTGAATGTGTTGTGTGTCGATGTATGTGATTGGTACTGCTGTGGTGACGTTGGTAAACACATGACAATCAGTGTTAGTCCTATAGCTAGAATTCAATGACTCAATTGTGAGATTGCAAGACTGTGTACTATTGGATACATGATTATTAAAACCTGATACCGTGGAGCTCACGTTCCGCCTCGGCAAACCCAGCTTACTGCAGAAAGCTTCGGAAACGATATTTATTCCGCTACCGTTGTCCAAGATCGCTCTGGCGGTGTGTTTGTTGCCCCTGCCGTCAACCACTCTCACCAACGCTGTGGAAAGGAAAACACGCGTCGGAGTAGTTTCCGTTTGAACATCAGTTGTCAGTACTATATCTTTTGAAAACGATGAAGACGTATCATGAGAAGCAGATTGCTCTGATTTTTCTACGTGCAAAAGAGTGTTGTGCTTTTCTTTGCAATATTTGCAGTGTGACAAAAAACATGTTTTTTGCTACATGACCGAAACGCAAACAGTTCAAGCACGCTTTGAACTCCTTTACTTTTGAAATACGAGATTCTAGTGGCAGACTTCTAAAAGATTCGCAATTGAACAGCTGATGTGACTCATCGTCACACAATGGGCATGATTTACGTTTGTAAATTTTAAATTTATGTTTGCTATTAGTGCTATCATTTATTACTAAACTTTTCGATTTTACGGGTTCTGATTTTATTTTATTGTTCTTTGTGTTCTCTTCTAATGTTTCTAATAGTTCGGCTCTGTTGTTTAAAAATGTAATGAACTGTGATAGGGTTGGGGATGAAGTTAATGTATTCCTATGCTCTTCCCATTCTCGACTCGTCACACTATCGAGTTTAGTTGACATCATATAAATTACGAGCGTGTCCCAGTACTGAGTGGGTTCTTTCAATGATGTGAGAGCCCTGATGTTCTTGTTAGTTACATCAATAAGATATTGAATTGACTTACATGATTCTGAATGAATGGGATCTACGTTAAACAAAGCCTGTATGTGGTTATTAACCAGTAAGCGACTATTATCAAATCGCTCGCACAATAACTCCCACGCAATTTTATAGTTGTCTCTTTTAAAATCGATGTTTTTAATTATGAGAGCAGCACTTCCTTGAAGAGAAGCCCGTAAATAGTGGAATTTATTTATGCTATCTATGCAATCACTGTTATGTATAAGAGAAAGGAATGTATCTTTAAATTCAAGCCAGTCCTGATAGCCACCACTGAAATGTGGTACGTCAATTTTCGGTAGCCTAACCAAATTTCTCACTCGCCCACCTGATTCTGCGTCGCTGAACTCCATCACAGACCCGCTGCCCTTTCCTCCGGCAGCAAGCAGGCTCTTAGCTGTGGCCATCAGCGGGTAGTACTCGTTGTCAAACTGCACACGCTCCGCGGGTACTTCTTCGGTCGGTGGCTCGTCTGATAGGATCTCGATTTCAGTCTGTAACGAGTCGAATTCCTCGCATAAGGGCTCAAATTTTCGTAAGCGATACTCTAAATCTATGTTTTGTAGTTCCGTTAATGTTTTAGCAGTTTTAATTATTTTTATATGATTGCCAAAAATAGTGAGCTTTGATTTTATAGCTGACCGTTTTTTAATTAAAGTTTTAAGTTCGGACATGGTCACAAACCGAACCTTAAATCGTAATAAGGGCAACAGCTGATTTCTAAACAATTTCCAGGTACACAGCTACTGAATGCACCGAAATAATGTTATGTTAGCAGTAATTATAACCAGGTGGCTGAGCTTAATGACTGTGCGTATTGATTTGAAGTAAACAAGATGACTCATGCAATAGGCATTCAACGCTCGAGTTTTATGACTGCAAGTAGCTCACAATTAACTAAATTATCAGCAAAGTTAGCGAATAGTGATAACAGGATATATAAATTCTATGAATTGTAACGAATGAAGAATGCACAAAGCACCGACTCAAGTTTTAGCAAAATTAGTAGGTAGGTATGAGATTTTGAATGGTAATATGTATTTGACTAGCTAAGAGAAGAGGGAATAAGAGGAATAAATAGGAACGAACTCACAAGATGTCTTATCCTTTTTCCAGGGACGTGACGGTTTGTTTCGTCCTTCTAATGTCCTTCCTTGACCTCCTCGATAAGTCGTCGCGTAATGGCCGGCGCGTACGACTCGTCAAAAATTCTTGACTAACACGGAATAGTCTCCAAATAAGCTTCAAGACGTCCTTAGTGTCCCTTTCCACGGTGAGAGGACCATATGTTGGTGATTCTCAGAGGTGTTATAAATAAAATAGCGGACTGTAATAAAAATAGGTTGGTTCGTATATTGAACATAAGGATGCGCGCCTCTTGGTCCGTCGTTATTTTTGAAGTGAAGTCGGGTCAGCGGCTGCCAGCACCTCGTCCCCCGTTCCCCGCTCGCTGCCGTCCTGCTCCTGTGGTCGCCGTGGCGGGCGGTGCTATGTTTGTCTCCAACAAATTATTATTATTATTATTTAAAAAAAAGAACATGTGGTTCATACAGACAAGATACGTTTTCTATTTAAAAAAATATTTAATTTGAATTAATATTGGCAAGCATATATTATTTTAATTAGACTTATGGTGCATATAAAGAACAAATTAAAATGGATTTATTAGCCAAACACCATGCTAATTCGGATTTTAAAGGTTTTTGGAAAGCCACTAATAGATTGAATCCTAGGCCTGGCGTTCCTGTTAGCGTCGACGGGGTTTCCTGCCCAAGGGATATAGCTCAATTGTTTAGTAAACAATTCTCGATTAAGTCGACACTGGGGCAGCCGTGCGGGGTGTTCAGTGCTGGCACTGAGCGTGCGGAGGTGGCCACTGTAATACTTGCAAGTGAGATCAGGCACATATTGAAGAAGATGACTAGAGGCAAATCCCCTGGGCACGACGGACTCAGCATTGAGCACCTGCAGCATGCTGGTCCCCACTTACCTCGGGTGCTGGCACTTTTATTTAATCTGTGTTTGTGTCATTCGCATCTTCCACCTGATCTAGTGCGAGCTCTGGTGGTGCCAGTGGTCAAAAGCAGGACAGGAGACGTATCGGACAGGACAAACTACAGGCCTATTTCACTCGCCACCGTCATAGCCAAGGTCCTTGACAGCGTGCTTAACTCACATCTAAATAAGCATGTGCGGCTCAGCGATGCCCAGTTTGGATTCCAGCCTGGGCTGTCAACGGAGACTGCTATTGTTAGCTTGAAGCACGCTGTCAGGTATTATACGGATAGAAATACACCTGTTTATGCGGTTTTTCTTGACTTGTCCAGGGCCTTTGACCTTGTCCCATACGATCTTCTTTGGGAAAAGCTAGAAGAGACGACGCTGCCGCCAGAGTTCATATTACTCCTCAAGCACTGGTACTTGAACCAAGAGGCTCAGGTGCGGTGGGCGGGAGAGCTGTCGGAGCCATGCCGGCCGGAGTGTGGGGTGAGGCAGGGAGGCCTATCCTCGCCTTTGCTCTTCGGTCTGTATGTTAATGCGCTGCTTGAGGAACTCACCAGCACACGAGTCGGCTGCTACGTGGATGGAGTTTGTTTTAACAACATTAGCTACGCAGACGACATGGTGCTGCTGGCTCCCTCGATCGGTGGTCTCCGAAAGCTACTTAATGTGTGTGAGTCATACGCTGCGAGTCATGGGTTAATCTATAATAGTATTAAGACAGAATTCATGGTCTTCAAGTCTGGCACCAGGTGTCCCACTACTGTCCCGCCTCTCGTTTTGAACGGTCACCCGATAAACAGGGTACATAAATTTAAATACTTGGGCCATCTGGTTACTGCTGACCTAAAAGATGACATGGATCTAGAGCGGGAGCGCAGAGCATTGTCAGTTAGGGCGAATATGCTGGCCCGTAGATTTTCCCGATGTACAGACGCAATTAAAATAACCCTTTTTAAGGCATACTGCACAGCATTGTACTCGGGGGCCCTGTGGTTCACATATACCCAAAAGGCTTACAATGCTCTGCGTATCCAATATAATAACGCATTCAGGGTATTGCTACGACTGCCGCGCTTCTGTAGTGCCTCGGCAATGTTTACAGACGCACGCACTGACGGCTTTGATGCACTGTGGCGTAAGAAATCTGCTTCGCTACTCCGCAGGCTACGTGGCAGTCCCAACACTATCCTGCAATCGATAGTTGCCCGGGTAGACAGCCCGCTAGTGTGGGCACTAACAAATAGGACCCGATCGGTTTTAGTTATTAAGTACTAACATAGGATAAGCTATTTTGTTACTAACACTATAGACCACATAGTAGTCTGATTAAATAAAGATTATTATTATTATTATTATATAGATCGTAAAATACTAAATTATTGATAACTGTGCACTAAATGTATAAAATAGTTCCATATGAATTATTTTGATGATTCCTTTCCTTTGGCTGAATGTCACTTACCCATGTCTAATAAACATGACTTTCGTAAAAATATACGCGGGTATCAAGTTAAATATGTTTAGTGATCGTTATATTTTTACCCTAGTTAAACAAACTCAAGAATAATTTCACTATTCGTGTTTTATTCTAAATAGAATTAAGGACTATTAATAGTTTCGGTCAATTCCAGGCATTTTTTTGTATGGCAGATGGTTATTCCCTTTGGTGATAATGTTTATTATTACGTATCTTTGACTAACAAATACCAATATGTTGAAAAGTCAGATATTTTCTGTGAAATTCATTTGGTACGGAACCATAAATGTGAGAAGTGCGTATCACACACGCGTAATGGCGTGTTTTTTTTAAATATAATTACCTCGATTTGATGTAAAATGCAGACTCATAGTACCTATTATTATTATTATTTATTGCACACATAAAACATATACAGAAAAACACAATGGGACAGTTAATTACAAAGGCGAGCTTAACCCAGCGTTTGGGTACCTAGGTATTTATGCATATGATGGATGTGCAGCAGACGGTCAGACATTTTGTAGTTATTAGACCTACAGTAGTGTTGATTCTGGCTTTATTTTTTTTTATAAGCTTTTTTTGGCAATGAGTTGCTCTACAACGTATCTTTGTGTGTTTCTGTTGTATTTTGTTATAAGCAATTATCAAGTTAGTTTATTTAGACGTTTTTCTTTAATATATATAAATAGGTCGTGGGAATTGCTATGAAACTCTTACATTCTGAGCTTGATGTTCAGAATGTAATACATAAATTTTATTTACGTGCATGGGCCATAACTCAAGTAATAAAAAAAAAATATATATACGGTCGAATTGAGAACCTCCTCCTTTTGTTTCGTCGGTTAAAAAAAGCGTTTTATTGATATTGAATTGTTTGCTCTTAACAATACACATTATTAAAAAAAAAACATTAGTTGCTTGCTAGTACAAACAAGGTTTTCATGCGCTGTTAAGTATAAAATAATTTTGAATGTTATGTGTTATTTTTTGACATATTATTTATAAAACTTCTTCTTTCTAGTGTCTCAAAATGATACCACAACGTGCGGAACTTCTATACTTCAATAAATTGTACGTGGAATCTGCAGCAGTCAATGTAAGACGTTACGACCGAAAAGGAGATTATGTTGTCAATATGTTTTTTCAAAATAAAGTTGTTTTTAACAACACAGTAACGGTAAGACATTCGAGAGACAATTTATCTATCTATTATTGATAATATAAAAGTCAGGAGGCTGACATTTTGCACATTCACACACACACACACACATCATTTCAGCACTAATCGGTTTTTTTTTGTTTATTTTATGATGTATTTAAGGAATGTGAAAGTATGTTTCGAAATTCAACCCAAAAAGAAGTGAAAATGGATGGGAAAGTATGTTTGGAAAATGTTTGTAGTATTATTTTTACTTCGGGCGAAGTTAAGTGACACCTATAATTGTATATTTCTGTAAATTGGTTTGAGTAATTTTCGGAAATGTAGCTTAAGAAATGTTTTATTATGAATGGTGGTGAAAATATAATCAAAATTAATCCAGCAGCTTCAAATCATTTATCAAACTTGAGTGAAGTTGACCAAACCCAGTTATGTATATGACCGTGGCTGATCCAGTCAAGCTTATGGATTTGATTCCTCCGTTCAGATAACAGGCTTTTACAGACAGTGCGAAACAATATGGCAACCATTTTTGGGGTTCCTTAGTCCTAAGAAGGACAAGGAACCTTTACAGATTCGGTCTGTCCGTCTGTCCGTCCAAGGTATAGCTTAGAGACTGTTAGTACTAGAAATCAGCAAATTTACATGTGTATATAAAAAAAAACTAATTTTGAGAAATATTTGTTTTTATGGTAGCTCCCGTACATGTAAAGTGGAGATGATTTTAATTTTTTCCGGCAATCCAATAGTGTGGATCGTTGGACAGGTGTTTTAAAATCATTGCGGCGTTCTTATAACAATTTTTTGATCCAGTGATTCGTTTGCGGAATATTAAACTTTAAACTGAAATTTTCGATGGTCCCCACCCTTCCCCCCCCCCCCCCGCCATTAAAAGCTAATTTGCTGACTTTTAAATCTCAAAAATTCGTAATGGCAGCTTCGATCAAGAAATTGGAAATTTATAAAATGTGACTACTCGGAAAAATTCATACAAATCACAAAATCCTTAGAACAAAAATTACTTATTAATTATTTAATATACAAAATGGATACCTTTTTTTTCGTTTTCAATGTTAACGTTAGGTCTGTCCGTAAAACAGTGAACTCTATTATTAATATGTTCATAGTAATAAAAATTAAGCTCCCTTCAAAGTCCGCATGTCATAACATGCGGAATTTCATGTGAAAGGGTCGTCGAGTCGCACCTGGCGGCGGGAGCCTTGCGCTGTTCCTATATGACCAACCAAAGCTAATTACTAGAAATTAACTTTATTTTAATTTTTGCACAGCTGGATGTTATCTTCTACGAATATCTTCACAACGAGTTCAGGAGATCATTTATTGAATTGCATTTCCATCTATGCGATTTTATTATCAATGATCCCTTTATTGGTAAACGCATCAGAGAAGCAGGCTTTACTAGGTGTCCAATTCCACCGGTAAGATTGTCTTCCTAAAAATAGGTTTTTTAACATAGGTACCAACGGGTTTTTGTTTCGGTTTACAAAACAGTGGATTTCATGAAATTTATCAGGCCGCCACTCCAGCAAAAAGCGAGCTTTACAGTTAAGGGTCTACTGCTGGCCAAGTGGCGCCCTCATTTTTTTTCAGTTACAAAGAGGATAAAGTATTTTTACGTTGTTAAAACAGGTCTCAGATTGTTTCGTATCCAAAGTAGTAGGAAAAAGTACCAAAAACGGCCGTTTCTGACACTATTGCCTATAACTTTGGATAGGAAACATTCCGAGACCTGTTTTAACAACGTAAAAATACTTTATCGTATTTGTAACAAACGTGACGTTGGATTCTTTAATATTTATTTTCTAGGCTATGCTACGACTTTTTAATCAGTGAGGGCGCCACTTGGCCGGTTGTACGGCCTTAAACAACCACATCATTATAATAATGTTCGTGGGCTCCGTGCACTAAAATAATAATGTCCGTGGGCTCCATGCACTAAAATAATAATGTTCGTGGGCTCCATGCACTAAAATAATAATGTTCGTGAAAATTGGCTCCTTTTTAACCGACGTCAAAAAGGAGGAGGTTCTCTTCGACTGTTTGTTTTTTTTTGTGTGTTTGTTACGCGATTGTTCCGCCAATTATGAATTGATTTTGATGATACTTTGCTACTTTGGTAGGTCACTTCAGAGGTGGTATATATCTTTTATCGAAATTGACATAGTGCCTTTGAAAAAACCAAGAAAATCAAAAACTACAATAGATGTCGATTTGTTTTTTTTTTTCAATCATTTTCAAATTCCTTGTTATTGGGGTTATCTATTCGGGCAAACTTTACTATTTAGTTTCAGTTATGGGGCACAACAACTAAAAAGTGAAAAATAAACATATAAAAAATCAACAACTTCAAACAAAAAAACATAAAATTACTTTAATATCGAATCTTGGTGTCAAATAAACGAAGAAAGAAAATTTGAAACATCGACTTCCGAAATAACAACTATTTTGTAATTTTTAATGTTTTTGCTAATTTACTAATCTAAAACTGTTTCGTAAAAATATTTGCCAATTCAGTCAGTCATTGTTAACATCGTGTAGCTAGTGCGAGTGGGGCCGGATCTGGCGGAGAGCCATCTTGGCTTCCGCAGATTGCGCTCTACGGTGGACGTCATCATGCGCGTGCGAGCCCTCACAACGAGGGATGCAGTGGCCCAGGGTGGGGCGTCTTGGCGATGTGTTGCGTCGGATCCAGCCAGGATGTGTTAGCGCCAGGTGTGCTGGTGGTCGCCGTAGCTTACGACTCTACGCCAAGTGTGCGCAACTGCTCGATGCTGGTACAACAGGAACCGCAGGCTCCGTCACCACCCCCCGGATATGGAAGCCATTGAGGTGGAGCTATATGAGGAATACAGAGCGGTGAGAATCGCCCTCCGAGCGGAGATCAAGCGGGCCAAAGAATTGGCCCACTAGGAGTCTGCCTCACTTAGGTGGAGCACCGCCGTGTCCTCGTAGAGGCGATCGGCGGCAGCGACCTCTCGCGCCCAGCCCTGGTTCAAGCCATGGTACGGGGCGAGAGAGAATGGGAAGTAGTGGGCTCCTTCTGCGCAGCAGTAATACTCGCGTCGGAGGGGGCGGAATGGGTGAGGGATACTCTACAGAGTGGCCCTCACGCCTCCTGCAGCAGCCGCCGCAGAAGACGCCCTAGGCATCGGGGGTCGCAAGCCAATCTCCGGCCGGGTAGCTAGTCGTTCAATCAGGACAAGGCCCGAGAGTCAACGGCGCGTAGTGTTCCACGAGCGCCTCAAAGATTTATCAGCTATACCTGACGGGGCCCGTCAGGGCCAATACCTGCCCGGGGTCGCGGATAAATTGGAGACAGAGTTACCGCGGCCCTTAGCACTCAGGCAACTGAAGGAACAGTGGTGGTTTTTGGTCAGTAAAAGTCTGACACGCCCTCCCGCTCCTCCTAGTGCGGGAAAAGTCCTTGGATAATTGCCTACCCCCACAAAAAAAAGATCTGTTAAGCAGATTCTTCATTCAAATTTCATAATTTTGTCCAACAGTGGCTTGACCGGTTCTAAATAGTTCCACAACATCGCTTACCATCAGGTGAGATAGTGGTCAAACGCGAGCCTGAGCTGAGCAGCTTCACAAAGAACACACCCACCACCCCACTAAAAAGGCATGGATTTTGGAAAACCCCTTTCCGAAATCCACCCCTGAGAGCGTGAAATGGGGGTTGCAAGTTTATAACGGGGGTAGTACTAATTCCACGCGGGCGAAGCCCCCCTGATAGAAGCTAGTTACTTATTTATTGGAACGAAGTTCCTTATCGCGCGTTGTGAAAGGGTGCTAGACGGAAAAAATTCTTACAAAAAGTTGTCACGACACTAATGAGGCTGTCCATCCAAAAAGATTGTGTTGGAAAACAATCTAATAAAAACTTCTTGTATTTTTGGTGGGTAGGTACAAAGTTTGCAAGCAGATCAAGCATTATTATTAATTATATTATTATTCCGTTATATATATTATTATTAATTATTATTATTATTGTTTTTATTAAAAAGTTGTCACGACACTTTTTGCTATATTAAAAAAAATAAAATTTTATTACAATTACTTTTGTTATATGTAGTTGTTGTTATTGCTAAAGAGTTGAGTTGAGCTGAGCTGAGCTGAGCTGGGCTGAGCTGAGCTGAGCTGAGCTGAGCTGAGCTGAGCTGAGCTGAGCTGAGCTGAGCTGAGCTGAGCTGAGCTTAGCTGATCTGAGCTGAGCTGAGCTGCGATGAGATGAGATGAGATGAGATGAGATGATGAAGTATAACTTCTTACGTGCGTGCGTGTGTGCGTAGTTAATAATAAAAAAAATATTATAAATTAAAAAAAATAAAATTATATTACAATTCCTTCACTAATTAATCGAAAGGAACTTCTTTCCATCCGGGTGTCCCTTGACACCTCTCAAGTTTATTTTTTTTATTTATAGAAGGTAGCGTAGGTAGGTATAATACGGTTTTGCCTATGGTAGCTTATATTAAGTAATTGTTGGTTTTATTGTCGCCGAAGAACTGCCCTGACATCCCTCCAACCACCATGGCTTGACATTGCCGCCATTGTCGTTGAATTATTAAGGGAATCTCTCCTTCCAACTTAACTCACTTCAATACAACTACTAAGTAACATAGAGCTCCAATCTGATAAAATAACAATGCGAACTAATAAATTTACCATATTTTGTGGCACCAAATTCTTAAAAATTATAATGAAGGATTTAACGACTGAACCACAATAATTGCCACAGATATATAGCATAATTTAAACCAAAATCACGACACATGTTTATGTTTAGGTTGGATGACAATATCTACATGCATAGCTAAGTGACGTCATTTTAAATCCAATATCGGGGACTAGTTGTTATTTTTAGGGTTCCGTACTCAGAGGGTAACCAAAAATTAAAGGGAGGGAAGCCCCCCCTTGATTTTTAATTTATTTTATTTTTGTTGTTAGCGGATACAGTAATACGCTGTGTGAAAATTTCAACTGTCTACCCATTACGGATCATGAGACCAGCCCAAAAAAAAACACGTTTCTATTTTGTTGGTTTTTTTTTTTCAGTATGGTACGCAGCCCTTAGTGTGTAAGCTCGACTGACACTTGGTCGGTTTTTTATGAATTCTCTTGACATGGGTAACTAATGAAAGGGTTTGTTGAGAAAAATACGTAAAATAAAATGACGTCACTCAAAGCGTTTAAACTATAATATTATTATTTAAACTAGAATATTATTAAACTTACTTTTCATTTCAGGGTAACAATGCCGTAGGTAACATGACTTACCACGAAATGAATTTCCCTTACGTGTGGCCTTTTGAGAAAGGCATGGGCGAGTTTATCTTCAAGATGCAAAATAACCTGACAATAGCACGAGCCACAATTGTGATGAACTTTAAACTCGAGAATCCCAAACTTAAGACATGATTTTCCTGTACTTTTTTCCTGTACTTTTTTTTATAAGAACAATATAAATTTCTATGCAAGTTTCAGTACCGTACCGTCAAATGAAGTGAATAGAAACGAAACTATGAAGGGTATTTTTTACGTTTCTTAAATATATAACATCTTATCATTTTATATTTAATTATGTACTTTGGTTTATTGTACAGTTAGTTAGATTTTATGTATGAATTATTTATGTATTCTACTCGTAGTATATTATTGCAGGAAGTTAGCCGCAAGCTATTTGTATCTGCTGCATCATTAAAGAGACTGCGTAATTTTCTTCCGACTGCCACCAAGATTGCGCTTGCGCAATCACTTCTTCTGCCCATCCTTGACTATGCCGATGGCAGCTATCTTGACCTTACTCAAGAGCAACTCGATAAACTTGAGCGGCTTCAAAATTTTTGTATAAGGTTCATATTCGGTTTGTGAAAATATGACCATGTTCCGTATGAAGCTCAAGTGGTTACCAATTCGCCTTCACCGGAATGCCCACTTTCTTTCTCTTTTATATAATATACGCTTTTCCCCTTTCACCCCTCTTTACCTCAAAAATAGGTTTCAGTTTCTTTGTGATTTCCACACGAAAGTTCTCAGGTCATCAGATAATTTACGACTTAAAATGCCAATGCATTCCACCACTTTCTTGGATAAATCTTTTGCTGTTCAAGCTGCTCGTCTGTGGAATGCATTGCGGGACGCAATAAAGCGTGCTCAATCGTTGCCTATGTTTAAGAGACTTGTTAAAGAACACTACCTGTCGCTGTGATCTTCGTTAGCCGTTATATCTTTTTACTTTCTGTTTGTGTTTATATTTGTATACAACGTTGATGTGACAGAGGGGCATTAAATTAAACTACGTATACTATACGTGTTTAGTATTAATTCGATACGGTATAAAAATAAAAATAATAATAAATGAGGTTTTTTTTTTTTCAAACAAACTAAATAGCTTACAATTCAGAGTAAAACGCAACCACCCTTTATACCATACTTTATACCCATTATCCTTGTTTGCATTGCCATCTTATAGCGAAAATGTACTTGTGACTTGCGTGAGAACGGCAACAACGCGTCGTATAGTAGGTTATACTCAGATTTATCGTTTTAAGGTGCATGACCTGTGCGTATAGACATAATCAGCTGTTAGGAAAGATACATCGTGTTCAAACGAGGCCAAAACTTAAAAAATCGTTTGTGACTAAACTACTGCTCCGATTTAATTGATTTTTGGTACAGAGCTTGAAAATAGTACCTAGTATAGGCAGTTTAAAGGAAAGCCCCTCTGTCGTATCAACTTTGTATATTATATAGCATATGTATGTATAAGTGTATCTATTGTTATGTATTTTATTTGATATTGGTATTACAATTATTGTCACACCAATGACAGCCCCATATCAGGTCCAGGCAATTACTGTCCATTCTAGGTTGCCTGGAAGAAATCGCGGCATGCGATAAGGCCGCCCATTGTATTTTTTTAGTTTTAAGTTTCTTTATTTATTGTATCATGGTGAACAATAAAGAATATAATAATAATAATAAGAATGTAATAATAATAATAACGAAATCTATAAGTATTTGGGTATGTCGGAAGCGTTAGGTATCAATATTACTGACATGAAGCAATCGTTGAAGGAGCGCTTCTTTGGCCGTTGTAGATAGTTTATTTAATAGCCTTCTATCGGGTGGAAATAAGGTGCGCGCCTTCAACGGTTGGATCATGCCGGTATTGATATACTCTTTCGGCGTACTCAAATGGACTCGAACAGAACTTGACGCCCTGTATAGGCGTGTCCGTACACTGCTGACTGCATTTCAAATGCGTCACCCACGTTCGTTGGTGATGAGACTGTATATCCCGCGGAAGTGTGGAGGCCGAGGCTTTTTAAATGCTAAGACCCTCCACAACCGCGAGGTATGGAGTCTAAGGGAATATTTCCTAGCTGCTGACGTGGGTATTCATCGAGATGTAGTGGCGGTGGACAAGGGCCTTTCTCCACTCTCCTTGGCAAACGAGAACTGGCGCAAACCCCTAGTGCATGACACTAACGATCGCAGAGAAGTATTGCAGAGTAAGGAACTTCACGGACGCTTTTTCCGGGCCCTACTTGGGCCCGATGTAGACCAACTAGCGTCCGTAGCCTGGCTGCGTGTCGGTGACCTCTTTGGGGAAACCGAAGGTTATGTCTGTGCAATTATGGACGAAGTTATCATGACGAAAAATTACCGGAGATTTATTGTGAAGGACGGCACGGTTGACATATGTCGGGCATGTCATCGTCCGGGAGAATCAATCCGCCACATAATCTCTGGATGTTCTCGTCTGGCTAACGGTCTGGGTACTTGCATAGGCACAACCTTGTAGCCAGGATTATCCATCAGCAACTTGCTCTGAAATACTCTCTTGTGGAATCGGAAGTGCCGTACTACAGATATGCGCCCGACCCAGTTCTCGATAATGGTCATATCTTATTGTACTGGGATCGGATCATCATCACTGACAGGACTATTGTAGCCAATAAGCCTGATATAGTGGTGGTGGACCGAATCGAGAGGCGTGCAATGATTATTGCACCATTAACCTCGTGAAAGCCGAGAAAGATAAACTAATCAAGTATATTGACTTGGCTCGCGAGGTTGTCGACATGTGAGATGTGGACTCAGCGATCATTGTACCGATAGTCGTGTCAGCCAATGGCTTAATAGCCACGAGAATCGACCAACACCTCAGGAGGCTCTCGTTAGGCGGCTGGATCAAGGGCTTGATTCAGAAAGCAGTACTTCTGGACACGGCTCGCATTGTCAGGCAGTTCCTCTCTCTGGAGCCCCGACCGCCGGTAGCTTGGACCTTGTTCCCGATACCGGTGGGATACTATTTTTTATATTTTTAAAATCTTTTTTATTTAAAAATATAATATAATTATGTATATCAAATGAATAAACGGAATAATAATAATATATTTTATGTTTCTTTATCTATTTATACACACTGTGTCTACATTTCTAAACCAACTTTCCAGTCGCAGGTCTGCTGGAAGAAATTTCTTTTGAAATAAGCAGCACCTTTGTGCTCTTCTATCTGCATTTGTTCGTTTTTCTCTGTAAGTGTTTTTGTGTGTGCATAAAAAAATAAAAAAATAAACATCTTACAACACCAATTTATTAAAGAATTGAAACGGCCAAGTGCCTGTCGGACACGCCCATAAAGGGTTCCATATCATCGTATAAGATTATACGCGTCTACTTGTTGTCATTATTAAGATCGAGCAAAAAAAGCAAAAAACACGTTTGTAGTTAGGTCCTTTAATTTTTAATTTATTTTTATTTTTTTGTTATAGCGGCAACAGAAATACATAATCTGTGAAAATTTCAACTATTTACCAATTACGGATCATGATCCGTAATCGGTCTATCTCGACAGATAGACGGACTGACGGACATTGGAGGGTTAGTCCCCGTAGGTTACCCTTCGGGTATGGAACCCTAGAAAAAGGTTTTTTGGTAAGAAACCAATAATATGGTATCAAGTGAAAAACCTAATCTATCATCCTTTTTAGGGTTCCGTATCCGAAGGGTCTAAACGGCTCCCATATTACTGTCAATCACGTGTCTGTCTGTCCGTCGGCTGTCACAAAATTTTGTTCCGAAGTATTTTTTAACTTCCCATTTACCTATGAATTTGAAATTTGGTGAGAATGTTTATTATTACGTATATTTTACTAACAAATACCAATATTTGGTACTGAACCCTAAATGGGCGAAATCCGACCCGCACTTGACCGCTTTTTTTTGAGGTTGCGAAGTCATCAGATGACTGCTTCCACTCCGGGTGGAATATCAGTCTCTTACTGACTAAACCCCACACATGTCCCTTCAGTTGCCTGTACGTTCGAGGGCTGCTGCCGCGACCCTGGTTCGATTTACCCCTTCATTCTTATTCACCCCCGTTTGTTGGTATTTTATTTCATGAACTTTGAAACTCAGCACTTAAATCGCTGAAGACTGTACGGACTGTACCTTCATCAATGACTTGCAAGATAACATAAGTACAATATATTAGATAAGTAAGTTAGTTTTTCCGTAGGAAGTGGTGACGGGCGGGCATTTTGGGGGATTGTCATTTGCTGTCTTTCGTTAAAAAATAGCTGATACTGTCTCATTTGAATAAATAATTTTGAATTTTGATGTTGTGTTTTAAAACTGAAAAAATACATGCAAATACAGGCTGTAACGGGAATTTGTGGTCATATTTTAAGGACTGCATCTGCCCATTGATATGAACAACTTTCTTCAAGAAAATCTGACGAAATCCTCAAAAAAAAAATTTACCTCCCATACAAATATTGATCAGCTGATGATAACTTTGTATGGAAAGTCGAATACTTTTTTTGGGAATCTTAGAGAAAGTTGTTCATTTCCATGGGTAGAACCGGTTCTTAAAATATGACCACACCTTTCCGTTAAACCCAGTATATAAGTATAATTGGCACCACAGAAAAATTGTGATCGCTGGTGTTTATATTCAAACATAATCCTACTTGCCCTACTAATACTGACATCGATAACCTAATTAAGATGAATGGATGGATGTTTGTTAATCAATCACGACAGAACAGCTGAACGGATCTGGATGAAATTTGGCAGAAAGATAGATTATAGTCTTGAATAGCACATAAGCTTATTATATATTTTATATTAGAGGAAGTCCTTATCCGCGCTAGTCATATAATATATATTAACGATAATGGCTGATAGGGGAACGTGCACGGCGTAGTCTGTGCCATCTAGTGAAGTAAATTCGAAACTTTGACCCTTTGAAAATTTGTCATTGACATTTCCGTGCCATATATGTATACTCACATGCATCATGCACACATGCAGCATGCATGACGTAGACTGGCATCTAGTGAGTGAAAACCGCAACTTTTACTGTATAAATATTTGACATTGACATTTATGTGCCGCCATCTGTAGTTTCTGCACGCTCCCTATAATAGAAGGACGGATACACAGTCCTCTATGAACTTAATTGAAGTATTGCTATTAAATTGCACGCCTCGTTATTATAAGACGCGTTCTATAAAGAATAAGTCAAATATTACATAAAGCTCTTTTTAAAAATGTTTTATCAGTCTAGATAAAAAGATGGAAATAAATAAAGGCTTCAAAGAATTAATATTCAAAACGAATCAGCTCGTTTAATGTCCAAAGTTGTAATCCCATTTTTGTCACTTAAGTACTTAAATCCTTGCTAAAACAAACATGCTTACATTAATTACTGATCTTCTTTTACGTCCAACATTAATACAAAAACACATAAAGGCGGGTTTCCTTATAAAGTTCGATGAGATCACACCATGATCGTGTTTATCTTCACCGTAAGTAGTGACTCAATGTGGGGGTGAGAAAGATGACACATCACCTGCTTTCCATTTAGAGACACTGTGTCGTCTTCTTAAGGCCCTTCTCGGAGTGGCGCCCTCATTGAATAAAAAATCGTAGCATAGCACAGAAAATAAATATTAAAAAATCCAACTTCACGTTTGTTACAAAGAGGATAAAGAATTTTTACGTTGTTAAAGCAGGTCTCAAAATGTTTCGTATCCAAAGTAGTAGGTAAAAGTGCCAAAAACGGCAGTTTCTGACCGTCGTGGTCGTTTCTGAGTTGTTTTCAAGTGAACTAATTAACTTTTGTACCGAACAATCGTGGTTGTGCGTAGATATGGTCTTGCTGCCTCTAGACACTTATAGGTTTGTGAGTGAGGTACATGGCTGTCTGCGCTGGCTCGATCACTGTGTGACGACCAGTGCGGCGAGACGCTCAGTACGTAAAGTGTCCGTTTTACATGATGCTTACTGGACTGATCACTGTCCCTTGTTGGTTGAGTGTGACTTAAAATTGATAAGGCCGAAAATTATTGTGACTGATAGTGATAACATATATAATAAAGTAATTTGGGGAGAAAGAAACAGTGAACATATCGGAAAGTTTTTGAAAGTTGTCACTCGCAACTGAGAAATATTAATTTTCCTGCAGAATTTACACACTGCGCTGATCATTGTAGTTGTAATGAGGATCACAAGCAAATGTATAGCGATATTGTGCGAATACTTAGTAAGGCGGCGGCAGACAGCTATGTTGGTCCTGTGTCCAGGAAACATATAATTATGCCAGGGTGGAATATACACGTCAGCGGTGCTCACAGAGAGGCTCGATTATGTTATCAAAACTGGCTATTAAGTGGGAAACAAAAAAGTGGAAATATTTACGATAGCATGTGTCAAACGAGGCGACTTTTTAAATCTCGGGTAAAATTTTGTCAAGATAATGAAAAACAAATCAAGTTAGATATAATTGCACAGCATCATTCGAATAAACAGTTTGGTAATTTCTGGAAAAAGACAAATAAATTGAACCCGAAATCGAGTCTACCTGTGAGCGTTGCGGGCGTGCATGCACCTCGTGGAATCTCCTCCGGTAGGCTCGACTGACCTAACACGCGGTGCTGGGAAAAATAATAAAAAAATCTAAAACTTTTGGTTTTTATGAGTTACATTTTTTTACTATTTTTGCAGTACGCATTTTAAACCAGAAATACTGCTTTATTGGATCGGACAGAGTTTTTGTTACATCCAGTAGAGTGACAGGTCTGTTACGTCATATATTATGTCACCCCCGCACCTACCATACCGCAGGTACCTGCTCAGTCAAGCGCTATGCCTGTATTATGCTAGATTTTTACGATGATAGCCTGCCTATTGTTGAAATTCATGTCGTTTACCTCAACAACACATTTAATTTTTTATTACGTCCTGTTAATTCTTAAGCTACTGTAATTTGTTCTGGTGTATAGATAAGAGTTTATCTTTCAATCTATGTGATTTATTAAAAAAAAAGTTATCTAAAGTCCTTGAAAACCATTTAGATAATTTTATAGATATTTCTGAAATATGGTGCGTATTATATAGTTTTAGGGATCCGTATTCGAAGAGTCCAAACGGAGGACTGATTGCTGTCAGTCACGTGTCCGTCTATCCGTCGTCTGTCACAAACATTTTTTTTTAACTTTCCGTTGATTTATTAACTTGAAATTTGGTGATAATGTTTATTATTACGTATCTTTAACTAACAAATACCAATATGTTGATAAGTCAGATATTTTCTTTGAAATTCTCTCATTTGGTACGGAACCATCAATGTGCGAAGTGCGTATCACACTCGCGTAATCGCGTGTTTTTTTAAATATAATTACCCAGATTTGATGTTAAATGCAGACTGATAGTACCTATTTATGAATATGATGGATGTGCAACAGACGGTCAGACATTTTGTAGTCATTAGACCTACAGTCGTGTGGATACTGGCTTAATGTTTTTTAACATGCTTTTTTTGGCAATGAGTTGCTCTACAATCTATCTTTGTGTGTTTCTGTTGTTTTTTGTTATAAGCAATTATCAAGTTAGTTTATTTAGACGTTTTTATTTAATTTTGGTCTTGGGAATTGCTATGAAACTAATTTTCATACATTCTGAGCTTGATGTTCAGAATGTAATAGATAAATTTATTTACGTGCATGGGCCGTAACTCAAGTAATAAAAAAATATATATATACGGTCGAATTGAAAACCTCCTCCTTTTCTTTCGTCGGTTAAAAAAAGCGTTTTATTGATATTGAATTGTTTGCTCTTAACAATACACATTATTAAAAAAAAAAAAATTAGTTGCTTGCTAGTAAAAACAAGGTTTTCATGCGCTGTTAAGTATAAAATAATTTTGAATGTTATGTGTTATTTTTTGACATATTATTTATAAAACTTCTTCTTTCTAGTGTCTCAAAATGATACCAGAACGTGCGGAACTTCTATACTTCAATAAATTGTACATGGAATCTGCAGCAGTCAATGTAAGACGTTACGACCGAAAAGGAGATTATGTCGTGAATATGGTTTTTCAAAATAAAGTTGTTTTTAACAACACAGTAACGGTAAGACATTCGAGAGACAATTTATCTATCTACTATTGATAATATAAAAGTCAGGAGGCTGACATTTTGCACATTCACACACACACACATCATCATTTCAGCACTAATCAGTTTTTTTTTGTTTATTTTATGATGTATTTAAGGAATGTGAAAGTATGTTTCGAAATTCAACCCAAAAAGAAGTGAAAATGGATGGGAAAGTATGTTTGGAAAATGTTTGTGGTATTATTTTTACTTCGGGCGAAGTTAAGTGACACCTATGATTGTATATTTCTGTAAATTGGTTTGAGTAATTTTCGAAAATGTATCCTAAGAAATGTTTTATTATGAATGGTGGTGAAAATATTATCAAAATTAATCCAGCAGCTACAAATCATTTATCAAACTTGAGAGAAGTTGACCAAACCCAGTTATGTGAAGTATGTGACCGTGGCTGATCCAGTCAAGCTTATGGATTTGATTCTTCCGTTCAGATAACAGGCTTTTACAGACAGTGCGAAACAATATGGCAACCATTTTTGGGGTTCCTTAGTCCTAAGAAGGACAAGGAACCGTAATGGCAGCTTAGATCAAGAAATTGGAAGGAAAACTGTGAGCTATTAGCGTTGTTAGTTTATGAGTAATGTCGCCAAATTTATAAAATGTGACTACTCGGAAAAGTTCGTACAAATCACAAAATCCTTAGAAAAAAATTACTTAGGTGAAGTTGTTACTTTTTTAATATACAAAACGGGTACCTTTTTTTCGTTTTTAATGTTAACGTTTGTTCATAGTAATAAACATTAAGCTCCCTTCTAAGTCCGCATGTCATAACATGCGGAATTTCATGTGAAAGGGTCGTCGAGTCGCACCTGTCGGCGGGAGCCTTGCGCTGTTCCTATATGACCAACCAAAGCTAATTACTAGAAATGAACTTTATTGTATTTTTTGCACAGCTGGATGTTTTCTTCTACGAATATCTTCACAACGAGGACCGGAGGTCATTTCCTGAAATGCATTTCCATCTATGCGATCTCATTAACAAAGATCCCTATATTGGTAAAACCTTCAGAGATGCAGGCTTGACTAGGTGTCCTATTCCACCGGTAAGATTGTCTTCCTAAAACTAGGTTTCTTAACATTGGTACCAAACGAGTTTTTGTTTCGGTTTACAAAACAGTGGATTTCATGAAATTTATCAGGCTGCCACTCCAGCAAAAAGCGAGCTTTACAGTTAAATAACCACATCATTATGATAATGTTCGTGGGCTCCGAGCACTAAAATAATAATATTCGTAGGCTCAGTGCACTAAAATAATAATGTTCGTGGGCTCCGTGCACTTAAATTGGCTCCTTTTTAACCGACGTCAAATAGGAGGAGGTTCTCCTGACTGTTTGTTTTTTTTTTTGTGTGTTTGTTACGCGATTGTTCCGCCAATTATGAATTGATTTTGATGATACTTTATTTGTTTGGTAGGTCACTTCAGAGATGGTATCATAAATATCTCTTATCGAAAATGACATAGTGCCTTTGAAAAAACAGAAAAAAAAAAAAATAATAGATGTCGTTTTGTTTTATTTTCAATCATTTTCAAATTCCTTGTTATTGGGGTTATCTATTCGGTCAAACTTTACCATTTAGTTTCAGTTATGGAGCTAAACAACTAAAAAGTGAAAAAAAAACATATAAAAAATTAACAACTTCAAAAAGAAAAAACATAAAATTAATTTAATTTCGAATCTTGGTGTCAAATAACGAAGAGAGAAAATTAGAAACACCGACTTCCGAAATTACAACTATTTTGTAATTTTTAGTGTTTTTGCTAATTTACTAATCTAAAACTGTTTCGTACAAATATCTGCCAATTCAGCCAGTCATTGTTAACCGCCTCGTCGTGCAGCTGATGCGAGTGGGGCCGGATCTGGCGGAGAGCCATGGGCTTACGGTGGGAGTCATCATGCGCGTGCGAGCCCTCACGACAAGGGATGCAGTGGCCCGGGGTGGGATCGTCTTGGCGATGTGCAACGCCCCGGTTCCAGCCAGGGTGTGTTCGGCGCCAGGTGTACTGGTGGTCGTCGTAGCTTACGGCTCTACGCCAAGTGTGCGTAACTGCGCGATGCCGGTACAACAGGCACCGCAGGCTCCGTAACCGCCCCCCGGATACGGAAGCCGTTGAGGTGGAGCTATACGAGGAGCACAGAGTGGTTAAAACCGCCCTCCGAGCGGATATCAAGCAGGCCAAAGAATCATTGTGCGTACAGCTAGGGAGTGGAAATCCCTACCGGAGTCTGTTTCCTGATAGCTACAACCTGGGAGTCTTTAAGTCAAGAGAGAATAGGTTACTTCTAGGCAAGCGTACTCCATCTTCGACCACATCATCGCTTACCATCAGGTGAGATGGTGGTCAAACGCGTGCCATTCAATAATAAAAAAAAAAATAAAAAAAATTGGCCCACCAGGAGTCTGCCTCACTTGGGTGGAGCACCGCCGTGTCCTCGTGGAGGCAATCGGCGGCAGCGACCTTTCGCGCCCAGACCTGGTTAAGCCACGGGGCGAGAGAGAATTGGAAGCAGTGGGCTCCTTCTGCGCAGCAGTAAAACTCGCGAAGGAGGGGGCGGAACGGGTGAGGGAGACTCTACAGAGTGGCCCTCACGACTCCTACAGCAGCCTCCGCAGGAGAAGCCCTGGGCATCGGGGCTCGCAAACCAATCTTTGGCCGGGTAGCTCATCGTTCAATCAGGACAAGGCCCGAGAGTCAACGGCGCGTAGTGTTCCACGTGCGCCTCAAAGAATTGTCGGCAATACCTGACGGGGCCCGTCAGGGCCAATGCCTGCCCGGGTTCGCGGATAAATTCGAGACAGACCGAATTACAGCGGCTCTTGGCACTCAGGCAACTGAAGAAACAGTGGTGGGTTTTAGTCAGTAAAAGTCAGACACGCCCTCCCGCTCCACCTAGCGCGGGAAAAGTCATTGGATGATTTCCCACCCCCACAAAAAAAAAGATGCAAATTCTTCATTCAAATTTCATAATTTTGTCCAACAGTGGCTTGACCGGTTCTAAATAGTTCAACAACATCGCTTACCATCAGAAGAGATAGTGGTCAAACGCGAGCCTACAATTAACCTTACTAAACTTAATCTGATACATAAAATTCATAGTCCTGACTGACTTACTGATATATCAACGAACAGCCTAAACCACTGCTCCACTGTACCCTTCATTCTCCGCCTTCTGCGAAAGAGTAATGCTCACGAAGGCGGAGGCGGGACGCGTGAGGGAAGCTCAACGGAGTGCCCCTCACAGCCCCGCCCGCTACCACCGCAGGAGAGGTACTGCGTGTACTGGGCGTAGGACGTCGCGAGACGATCTCCGGCCACCGTAGACTCGGGCCTGCGGACGGGAGCAGTGGGTAGCTCGCCGTCCGATCAGCACCAGGCCCGTGACTCGACGGCGCGTTGTGTTCCACGCGTGCCTCTAAGAGATAAGTGTCAGCCACCACTGATGGGGCTCATCGTGGCCGGTGCCTGCAAGCCCAGGGGTAGCGGATAAATTCTGAAAATGAGTTACCGCACCCCTGGGCACTCAGGCAGGGAAGGAACCGGGGTGGGTTTTAGTCAATAAGAGTTTAACACGCCCTCCCGCTACACCCAGAGCGGGAGAAGTCATTGGATGATTTCCCAAACACCCAAAAAAAAAAAAAAACTGTACTCTTCACAAAGAACACACCCTCCAAATTTCATGAAATTTGGAGAATGTGTTCTTTGTGAAGAGGAGGTATCCACGAAAAAGGCGTGGATTTTGGAAAAACCCATTCCAAAATCCACCCCCGAGAGGGTGAAATTGGAGTTGAAAGTTTTTGACGGAGGGAGTACAAATTCCACGCGGGCGAAGCACCCCTGACAGAAGCTAGTTACTTATATTACGGTTAGTGCCTATGGTAGCTTACAATAAGTACTTGTTGGTTCCGTTGTCGCCGAAGAACTGGCCTGACATCCCTCCAACCATCCCACCATGGCTTGACATTGCCGCCATTGTCTTTGAATTATCAAGGGAATGTCTCATGCAATACAACAACTAAGTAACATAGAGCTCCAATCTGTTAAAATAACAGTGCGTACCTACTTATAAATTTACGAGTAAATATGGAGTATGTTTTGTGGCATCAAATTCTTAAAAATTGTAATGAAGGATTTAAGTACTGAACCACGATGATTGCCACAGTTATATAGCATAATTTAAAACAAATCACGACACATGTTTATGTTTAGTTTGGATGACAATACCTATATGACTACCACCAACCACCACCACCACCATGACCTTGTCATTTTAAATCCAATATCGCGGACTATTTATTTTTAGGGTTCCGTACTCAGAGGGTAACCAAAAATTATAGGACGGGAGTCCATTTGATTTTTTATTTATTTTTAATTTTTGTTGTTATAGCGGATATAGAAATATACGCTGTGTAAAAATTTCAACTGTCTACCTATTACAGATCATGAGATACAGGCCAAAAACAAAACAAAAAAAAAACAGGTTTCTATTTTGTTGGTTTTTTTTTCAGTTTATGGTACGTAGCCCTTCGTGTGTAAATCTGACTTCCACTTGGTCGGTTTTTTATGAATTGTTTAGACATGGGTAACTAATGAAAGGGTTTGCTGAGAAAATTACGTAGCTTGTAAGATACAACCTGGGAGTCTTTAAGTCAAGAGTGAATAGGTTACTTCTAGGCAAGCGTGCTCCATCTTCGACCACATCATCGCTTACCATCAGGTGAGATAGTGGTCAAACGCTAGCCTATCAAATATAAAAAAAAAAAAAAAGCTTAAACTATAATAATTATTATTATTTAAACTATAATATTATTATTTAAACTTTAATATTATTATGTAAACTATAAAATTATTATTTAAACTATAATATTATTAAACTTACTTTTCATTTCAGGGTAAACATGCCATAGGTAACATGACCTACCACGAAATGAATTTCCCTTCCGTGTGGCCTTTTGAGAAAGGCATGGGCGAGTTTATCTTCAAGATGCAAAATAACATGACAATATCAAGATCCACAATTGTAATGAACTTTAAACACGAGAATCCCAAACATATGACATGATTTTCCTGTACTTTTTCTTGTACTTTTTTTTTTATAAGAACAATATAAATTACTATGCAAGATTCAGTACCGTACCGTCAAAAGGGGTGAATAGAAACGAAACTTTGAAGGGTTTTTTTACGTTTCTTAAGTATATAACATCATAGTACACCAATTTATTAAAGAATTGATATTAAAAATAACCGGCCAAGAGCCTGTCGGTCACGCGCATAAAAGGTTCCGTATTATCGTATAACATTATATGCGTCTACTTGTTGCCATTATTAAAATCGAGCAAAAAAAGCAAAACAAAACAACTTTTTAGTTAGGTACTTTAATTTATTTTTAATATTTGTTGTTATAGCGGCAACAGAAATAAATAATCTGTGAAAATTTCAACTATTTACCGATTACGGATCATGATAATTATGTTTATGCATGTATACGGACGGACATTGGAGGCTTAGTAATAGGGTCCCCGTAGGTTACCCTTCGGGTACGGAACCCTAAAAAAGGTTTTTGGTAAGAAACCAATAATATGGTATCAAGTGAAAAACCTAATATATCATCCTTTTTAGGGTTACGTCTCTGAAGGGTCTAAACGTAGTCCTATATTGCTGTCAATCACGTGTCTGTCTGCCCGTCGACTGTCACAAAATTTTGTTCCGAAGTATTTTTTAACTTCCCATTTACCTATGAATTTGAAATTTGGTGAGAATATTTATTATTACGTATATTTTACTAACAAATACCAATATTTGGTACTGAACCCTAAATGTGCGAAATCCGACTCGCACTTGACCGCTTTTTTTTGAGGTTGGGAAGTCATCAGATGACTGCTCCCACTCCGGGTGGAATATCAGTCTCTTACTTACTAAACCCCACACATGTCCCTTCAGTTGCCTGTACGTTCGAGGGCTGCTGCCGCGACCCTGGTTCGATTTACCCCTTCATTCTTATTCACCCCCGTTTGTTGGTATTTTATTTCATGAACTTTGAAACTCAGCACTTAAATCGCTGAAGACTGTACGGACTGTACCTTCCTCAATGACTTGCGAGATAACATAAGTACAATATATTAGATAAGTAAGTTAGTTGTACCGTAGGAAGTGGTGACGGGCTGGCGTTTTGGTGGATTGTCATTTGCCTTGTCTTACGTTAAAAAATTGCTGATACTGTCTCATTTGAATAAACAATTTTGAATTTTGATGTTGTTTTTTAAAACTGAAAAAATACATGCAAATACAGGCTGTAACGGGAATTTGTGGTCATATTTTAAGGACTGCATCTGCCCATTGATATGAACAACTTTCTTCAAGAAAATCTGACGAAATCCTCAAAAAAAAAATTTTACCTCCCATACAAATATTGATCAGCTGATGATAACTTTGTATGGAAAGTCGAATTTTTTTTTTTGAGAATTTTCTATTTTTCTTAGAGACAGTTGTTTATTTCCATGGGCAGAACCGGTTCTTAAAATATGACCACACCTTCCCGTTAAACCCAGTATATAAGTTTAATTGACACCACAGAAAAATTGTGATCGCTGGTGTTTATAATCAAACATAATCCTACTTGCCCTACTAATATTGACATCAATGACCTAATTAAGATGAATGGATGGATGTTTGTTAATCAATCACGACAGAACGGCTGAACGGATCTGTATGAAATTTGGCAGAGAGATAGATTATAGTCTTGAATAGCACACAAGCTTATTATATATTTTATAGTAGAGGAAGTACTTATCCGCGCTAGTCACAAAATGTATAAACGATAATGGCTGATAGGGGAACGTGCACGGCGTAGTCTGTGCCATCTAGTGAAGTAAATTCGAAACTTTGACCCTTTGAAAACTTGTCATTGACATTTCCGTGCCATATATATATACTCACATGCATCATGCTCACATGCAGCACGCATGACGTAGACTGGCATCTAGTGAGTGAAATCCGCAACTTTTACTGTATAAATATTTGACATTGACATTTATGTGCCGCCATCTATAGTTTCTGCACGCTCCCTATATAGTCCAAGATCCCAGAGCAATCAGACATAACTTATTTTCACACGGATGAAACCTGAAGTTTTCAGTAGCGTCTCGTGTGCCTTGAATACCTACGCGCTTTGTGGAACTTGCCGAGTGACACCTGGGCAGGAACCAGGTGAGAAAGGTAACTAAAAATAAGAATTATTTAACTTAAATTCACATGGCTGATTTTTATATATGTCATGTAGAATATTATTTTAAAGTAATATCATAAGTGTCAGACACTTTTGATGGACCAGAGCTTTTGTCAGACGCTTTTAAACTACCCAAAAAATAAATGAACTTTACTTATTTTTACATGTCTGATTTTTTAATATGTTATTGCAGTATTTATTTAAAAGTTATATTCAATCAGTCAGACAAATTAGAGTGACCAAACATCGCCTAAGACAAAAATTATTCAGCCAGAAGTATGAGGGCGAGAGCACTATGCATGCGCTTCAGAGTGAGTAAGACGTCCATAATAACTCGGTTCCCCTTCTTAAACTCACCATCTGTTTCAATCTACTGTGTATGTGCTGTTTGTGTGTAATATAACTTATAGTGTACAGTATAGTTCGAGCCTGCGAGAGCACATGTTTTTGTTGTTTACATCAACAAAAACATTTTTTGCACTTTTTCAATATTTCTTCGGAGAATAATATAAGTTTATCATGAGATTTTTTACAAAATGTACATTTCAATTTCTCTTCTGCCATGATTATCACTATTACAAACAACTTAATAAAACACTCACAAATAACCTGATGTAAACAACAAAACCGTGTGCTCTCGCAGGCTTGAACTATACTGTATACTATAAGTTATATTACACACAAACAGCACATACACAGTTGATTGAAACAGATGGTGAGTTTAAGAAGGGGAACCGAGTTATTATGGACGTCTCACTCACTCTGAAGCGCATGCACATAGTGCTCTCGCCCTCATACTTCTGGCTGAATAGTTTTTGTCTTAGGGGATGTTTGGTCACTCTAATTTGTCTGACTGATTGAATATAACTTTTAAATAAATACTTCAATAACATATTAAAAAATCAGACATGTAAAAATAAGTAAAGTTCATTTATTTTTTGGGTAGCTTAAAAGCGTCTGAAAAAAGCTCTGGTCCATCAAAAGCGTCTGAAAAAATAAAATTATGTTACAATTCCTTCACTAATTAATCGAAAGGAACTTCGTTCCATCCGGGTGTCCCTTGACACCTCTCAAGTTTTTTCAAGTGAACTAATTAACTTTTGTACCGAACAATCGTGGTTGTGCGTAGATATGGTCTTGCTGCCTCTAGACACTTATAGGTTTGTGAGTGAGGTACATGGCTGTCTGCGCTGGCTCGATCACTGTGTGACGACCAGTGCGGCGAGACGCTCAGTACGTAAAGTGTCCGTTTTACATGATGCTTACTGGTCTGATCACTGTCCCTTGTTGGTTGAGTGTGACTTAAAATTGATAAGGCCGAAAATTATTGTGACTGATAGTGATAACGTATATAATAAAGTAATTTGGGGAGAAAGAAACAGTGAACAGATCGGAAAGTTTTTGAAAGTTGTCACTCGCAACTGAGAAATATTAATTTTCCTGCAGAATTTACACACTGCGCTGATCACTGTAGTTGTAAATAGGATCACAAGCGCATTTTAATGCAAATGTATAGCGATATTGTGCGAATACTTAGTAAGGCGGCGGCAGACAGCTATGTTGGTGCTGTGTCCAGGTAACATATAATTATGCCAGGGTGGAATATACACGTCAGCGGTGCTCACAGAGAGGCTCGATTATGTTATCAAAACTGGTTATTAAGTGGGAAACAAAAAAGTGGACCTATTTACGATAGCATGTGCCAAACGAGGCGACTTATTAAATCTCGGGTAAAATTTTGTCAAGATAATGAAAAACAAATCAAGTTAGATATAATTGCACAGCATGATTCGAATAAACAGTTTGGTAATTTCTGGAAAAAGACAAATAAATTGAACCCAAAATCGAGTCTACCTGTGAGCGTTGCGGGCGTGCATGCACCTCGTGGAATCTCCTCCGGTAGGCTCGACTGACCTGACACGCGGTGCTGGGAAAAATAATAAAAAAATCTAAAACTTTTGGTTTTTATGAGTTACATTTTTTACTATTTTTGTAGTACGCATTTTAAACCAGAAATACTGCTTTATTGGATCGGACAGAGTTTTTGTTACATCCAGTAGAGTGACAGGTCTGTTACGTCATATGTCACCCCCGCACCTACCATACCGCAGGAACCTGCTCAGTCAAGCGCTATGCCTGTTTTATGCTAGATTTTTTTTGATAATATATATATTTTTTTTCGATGATAGCCTGCCTATTGTTGAAATTCATGTCGTTTACCTCAACAACACATTTAATTTTTTATTACGTCCTGTTAATTCTTAAGCTACTGTAATTTGTTCTGGTGTATAGATAAGAGTTTATCTTTCAATCTATGTGATTTATTAAAAAAAGTTATCTAAAGTCCTTGAAAATTTAGATAATTTTATAGATATTTCTGAAATATGGTGCGTATTATATAGTTTTAGGGATCCGTATTCGAAGAGTCCAAACGGAGGACTGATTGCTGTCAGTCACGTGTCCGTCTATCCGTCGTCTGTCACAAAGATTTTTTTTTAACTTTCCATTGATTTATTAACTTGAAATTTGGTGATAATGTTTATTATTACGTATCTTTAACTAACAAATACCAATATGTTGATAAGTCAGATATTTTCTTTGAAATTCTCTTTTTGGTACGGAACCATCAATGTGCGAAGTGCGTATCACACACGCGTAATCGCGTGTTTTTTTAAATATAATTACCCAGATTTGATGTTAAATGCAGACTGATAGTACCTATTTATGAATATGATGGATGTGCAACAGACGGTCAGACATTTTGTAGTCATTAGACCTACAGTCGTGTGGATACTGGCTTAATGTTTTTTAACATGCTTTTTTTGGCAATGAGTTGCTCTACAATCTATCTTTGTGTGTTTCTGTTGTTTTTTGTTATAAGCAATTATCAAGTTAGTTTATTTAGACGTTTTTATTTAATTTTCGTCTTGGGAATTGCTATGAAACTAATTTTCATACATTCTGAGCTTGATGTTCAGAATGTAATAGATAAATTTTATTTACGTGCATGGGCCGTAACTCAAGTAAAAAAAAAAATATATATACGGTCAAATTGAGAACCTCCTCCTTTTGTTTCGTCGGTTAAAAATAGCGTTTTATTGATATTGAATTGTTTGCTCTTAACAATACACATTATTACAAAAAAAAACATTAGTTGCTTACTAGTAAAAACAAGGTTTTCATGCGCTGTTAAGTATAAAATAATTTTGAATGTTATGTGTTATTTTTTGACATATTATTTATAAAACTTCTTCTTTCTAGTGTCTCAAAATGATACCAGAACGTGCGGAACTTCTATACTTCAATAAATTGTACATGGAATCTGCAGCAGTCAATGTAAGACGTTACGACCGAAAAGGAGATTATGTCGTCAATATGGTTTTTCAAAATAAAGTTGTTTTTAACAACACAGTAACGGTAAGACAATTTATCTATCTACTATTGATAATATAAAAGTCAGGAGGCTGACATTTTGCACATTCACACACACACACACATCATCATTTCAGCACTAATCAGTTTTTTTTTGTTTATTTTATGATGTATTTAAGGAATGTGAAAGTATGTTTCGAAATTCAACCCAAAAAGAAGTGAAAATGGATGGGAAAGTATGTTTGGAAAATGTTTGTGGTATTATTTTTACTTCGGGCGAAGTTAAGTGACACCTATGATTGTATATTTCTGTAAATTGGTTTGAATAATTTTCGGAAATGTAGCTTAAGAAATGATTTATTATGAATGGTGGTGAAAATATTATCAAAATTAATCCAGCAGCTACAAATCATTTATCAAACTTGAGTGAAGTTGACCAAACTCAGTTATGTGAAGTATATGACCGTGGCTGATCCAGTCAAGCTTATGGATTTGATTCGTCCGTTCAGATAACAGGCTTTTACAGACAGTGCGAAACAATATGACGACCATTTTTGGGGTTCCTTAGTCCTAAGAAGGACAAGGAACCGTAATGGCAGCTTAGATCAAGAAATTGGAAGGAAAACTGTGAGCTATTAGCGTTGTTAGTTTATGAGTAATGTCGCCAAATTTATAAAATGTGACTACTCGGAAAAGTTCGTACAAATTATAAAATCCTTAGAAAAAAATTACTTAGGTGAAGTTGTTACTTATTTAATATACAAAACGGGTACCTTTTTTTCGTTTTTAATGTTAACGTTTGTTCATAGTAATAAACATTAAGCTCCCTTCTAAGTCCGCAAGTCATAACATGCGGAATTTCATGTGAAAGGGTCGTCGAGTCGCACCTGTCGGCGGGAGCCTTGCGCTGTTCCTATATGACCAACCAAAGCTAATTACTAGAAATGAACTTTATTGTATTTTTTGCACAGCTGGATGTTTTCTTCTACGAATATCTTCACAACGAGTACCGGAGGTCATTTCCTGAAATGCATTTCCATCTATGCGATCTCATTAACAAAGATCCCTATATTGGTAAAACCTTCAGAGATGCAGGCTTGACTAGGTGTCCTATTCCACCGGTAAGATTGTCTTCCTAAAACTAGGTTTCTTAACATTGGTACCAAACGAGTTTTTGTTTCAGTTTACAAAACAGTGGATTTCATGAAATTTATCAGGCTGCCACTCCAGCAAAAAGCGAGCTTTACAGTTAAATAACCACATCATTATGATAATGTTCGTGGGCTCCGTGCACTAAAATAATAATATTCGTAGGCTCAGTGCACTAAAATAATCATGTTCGTGGGCTCCGTGCACTTAAATTGGCTCCTTTTTAACCGACGTCAAAAAGGAGGAGGTTCTCCTGACTGTTTGTTTTTTTTTTGTATGTTTGTTACGCAATTGTTCCGCCAATTATGAATTGATTTTGATGATACTTTATTTGTTTGGTAGGTCACTTCAGAGATGGTATCATAAATATCTCTTATCGAAAATGACATAGTGCCTTTGAAAAAACAGAAAAAAAAAATATAATAGATGTCGTTTTGTTTTATTTTCAATCATTTTCAAATTCCTTGTTATTGGGGTTATCTATTCGGTCAAACTTTACCATTTAGTTTCAGTTATGGAGCTAAACAACTAAAAAGTGAAAAAAAAACATATAAAAAATTAACAACTTCAAAAAGAAAAAACATAAAATTAATTTAATTTCGAATCTTGGTGTCAAATAACGAAGAGAGAAAATTAGAAACACCGACTTCCGAAATTACAACTATTTTGTAATTTTTAGTGTTTTTGCTAATTTAAATAATAAATAAATAAAAAAGCCTGTTTATTCCTTAATAATAATACATTGTTCAGTTTGGTTATACAGTTCATTATAAGTATAATTACTTTCAATTAAAGACCCCTCTTTGGATAAAGGCCTCCTCCAGTTTCTGCCATTTTTCTCGGTCTATTGCCAGTGTTAGCCAATGCTGGCCGGCCACTTTGCACATTTCGTCAGCCCATCTCTCTTGTGGTCTCCCCTGTCTTCTTTTGCCTTTTGGGTCTGTCCACTTAGTCACTTGTTTGGCCCACTTATCGCTGTGAGATCTGGCTACATATCCTGCCCATTTCCACTTTAGCTTCTGTGGGTGTTTCAGTGCATCTATTATTTTGGTTTATTTTCTTAATTCAGTGTTCCGTTGTCTGTCTTTTATTCTTATATTTAAAATACTTCTTTCCATGGCGCGTTGGCATACTTGTAATTTACTTCTTGCCTCTTAGTTGTAAGTCCATGTTTGGCAGCCATATGTAAGGCATGAAAGTATGCAGGAGTCCATAACTTTCTTTTTTAAACTTAATGGGAGCTCGCTTTTTACTACCTCCTTATGCCCCCAAAATTTACTCCATGTAATGGCGATGCGTCTATTTATCTCGTCTAAGTTCCTGGAAGGTTTAAACGAAATTTGTTTGCCCATACACATGTAGTTATCTACGTACTCTAGCGGTGTTTTCTCGACAGCGATTGGATACTTTATGCTATTAGTTGCTACTTTAGTCTTAGAAACGTTTAAGTTTAGTCCTATTGCTGTGCTTGCTCTAATTAGCTCGTTTAAAATAGATTCAAGGCTTCTTGAGGTCTCTGGAAACAGGACTATATCGTCCGCGAATTGCAGGTGGCTCAGGTACTTGCCATTTACACATATTCCTTTTTTGTTCCATTCTAGGTCTTTCATTATATATTGTAGCACTGCTATGAAAGCTTTACATGATAGGGGATCACCCTGTTTAACTCTTCTTTCCACTTTTATCTCCGGGCCTATTTGGTCGAGCTTTACTCTACTTGTGCTTTGGTCGTAAATATTTTTTATAATGTCTATGTAGGTTTGTGGAATGCTTTGGTGTTTAAGGGCTTTCCATATGCTCTCGTAAGATATAGAGTCGAACGCTTTTGCATAATCGATAAATGCGAGAAATAGTGGCTGTCTGGACTCCATATATTTTTCTATTATCTGCTCGAGAGTGTATATGTGGTCTATTGTGCTAAATCCCTTTCGGAACCCGGCCTGCTCTACAGGTTGGTGTTTCTCTATTTGTGCCTCTATTCGTTTCTCTATGCATGAAGCAAATAACTTGTAGAGTGCTGGTAGAAGACTTATAGGCCTATAGTTGCTCACTTCTGCGGGGTTCCCTTTTTTGTATAGAAGTATTATTCTGGACTCTGACCATTTTTTAGGTACTTTACGATCTTTGAGTATTTTGTTAATTAGTGTGGTCAGCAGTGGAGCTACAATCAATCTTCCATGCTTGATGCACTCTTTTGGTATATTGTCTGGTCCGGGGCTTTTCTCGTTTTTCAGTTTGTCTACGCTACGTATTATCTCTACTGGATCAAAATCTAAAATATTTGTAGAGTCATCGTCTGCCTCTAAATTTTCTTCGCAGTTGGGACTTTCGTTACCTTTAACTTTTCCGTAGAGCTTTCTTGAGTGACGTCACGGACGTTGGTAACAGCTGACTGGATTGCTCACTTACGCGTTTAAAAAAATATAAACAAAGTGTCTTTTGATAATCTTTATTTATAAAGAGCTAGTGCTCGATAAAATTGTTCACATATATTGGAGTGCAGTGTCAGTGCTCAGTAAAACATTAGTTAAAACAAGAAAACTAAAATCTAAATACATTAAGTGCAAATCGCCTACCCGAAACTTTACAAAGTTAAAAACTTATAGCTTAAAACAAATAACAATAAACTTTACAATCGTAATATAAGTGCAACGTGTTGTGGTGACGATTGGGTTCTAAGTTTGTGCTGAAAATCAAGCTCACAGCCTCTACAGGACCTAATAGTTAACAATTTGCCGTTTAACTGTTGACGCCATCTGTGACTCCCCAGTGGTACTAATCTGCAAAATACTGATTTTCGAACGTAGTAAATAATAATAAAGCCTACGATTATGGCAAAGTGTGGTGGCTGTGGTCAGTATTTGGCCAGGGCTGAGTGTATTCGCTGCAGCAAGTGTCCTGGGTCGTATCATCCCAGTTGCATAGGCATTACGTCAACAAAGGTGTCTCCTAATTGGTTGTGCCCAGACTGTAAAATGAAAATTCCAAGAAGAGACAACTCGGCTACACCTGTCAAGGGCCCGTCTGACGGTGTCTCAGAGAACAGCAGGCCCAATGCAATCCAGCCTTCACCGAAAAATCAGCCAAAAGCGGTAAGCCATAGTGCTGGGGTTGTGCAAGCAACCGTGGAACCAACAATCAGCCAGCATGTTGAGCCCGTCTCGTCTATTACAACAGAGTCTTGCGAGCTCAACGTAGCATACGAGATACGCTGTTTTCGTGAGGAACTAAGTGCTATGAGGGGGGAGTTGCGACTGTTCCGGGATGAAATGGCGAGTTTAAAGGCTGATGTCGGGTTGTTTGGGGAGCGTATGGATGTGGTTGAGGGAAGGGTTTTCAACCTCGAGAAACGCTTTGAGGAGAAGGAACCATCATCTCTTGCACACTTTGAAGAGACTATTTCTGAGCTGAAGTTGCAGTTGAACGAACGAGATCAAAATCTTCTCCTCAATGACGTCATAATTTCGGGCATACCGGAAACGAGAGATGAGAGCCCATTACATCTAATAAAGCTGGTGTCTATAAAGCTGGGCGTAAACATCGACGAGCGCGATATTGTGAACGCCGAGCGTATTGGCATGGTGCGCCGCAACTTCACCGAGCCCGGCAGTGGAGACACGTTGGAGCCGCCGAGGCCGCGCGCGCTCGCTGTGCGTCTGTCGCGCCGCGCTGCCCGCGATCAGCTGTTGCGAGCGGCGCGCGTGCGTCGCGGCCTCACCACGACGGACCTCGAGCTGCGCGGGCCTGCGAAAAGGTTTTATTTAAACGAGCGGTTGACGCCGATTAACAGAAAGATGTTTTTTAACGAGCGTGAGGCTGGGCAGAGGCATAACTTTAAATACGTGTGGACCAAAGATGGCCGCATCTATGTGAAGAAAGAAGATGGTGCACCTCCACAACGCATTCGTTCTGATTTTGACATGGTCCGAATTTTTGGCAATGGTCCAGTTTGACTGGAATATTATTTATTATAAAAGTTCTTTTTAAATTACACACACGCTACTACGTTTGTTACTTGCCCGTGCTTATTGTTGTCTGTTTTGTCTTTTTTCTAATCATATTTTGTTCTGTGTTTTTTTGCCCGCAGCTTGCCCAGCCTAAGGGGCGCATTGTTTTGGTTGGTATTCTCCGTAGTGATGCGGGTTCGTTGGTACCTATCTCTCATCCTAACAAGTTTTTATTATGTCCCCTCATATTGAATGTTATTTATTTATCACAGGCTGCTCCCTTCTGTTATATTTCTATATATTATATACCCACAATTGCTCTACAAGTCGAAATTATTCTATTAGCATTTTATATAATTTTTGTTGTATGTATACTTATTATAACAGTGTTGAATAATATTTTTTATTTTTATTTTGAATGTAAATTAAGTAGTTGTTGTTATTTCGATAAACCATTAAAAGTTTACCACCTCTTTGAAAGTAAATGTTTCCAGTGTTGTTTTGAGTTATTTGGAAATACTGATTCACTGTAATGAGTGCAAAGTATTTAAAATTTGGCTTTCTGAACCCTGGCTCATTAGGCACTAACCATAATGAGTTTGTCGCTGCATTAGAGCATCATGATGTCAGTATAATGGCAGTCAATGAGACTTGGCTTAGGGCCGGAGAGGAGGGGCGCGCGCCCGCCGTGCCCGGGTACCGGTTACGGCATGTTCCGCGACCGGTGAGCGTGCGCGGCGGCCGCGGCGGGGGCGTTGGGTTTTACATCAAGCGTGGGGTAAACGTGCGTACCCACGAGCACCCGGTTGACCCTCGTCATGAGATAGTTGACCAAATGTGGCTCATTTTGAGCACAAATGGTTTGAAAATCGCTGTCGGCACTGCGTACAGACCACAATGGATGGATATTGATTTGTTTTTGGATGCGCTAACTTGTTCAATAAACTCTTTAACGTCATGCAAACACACAGTTCTTTTGGGCGACTTTAACATTAATTGCCTAAATAAAGTAGACCCCAAAACGAACAAATTAAACACATTTCTTCATAGTCTCGACCTAATGCAACTGGTGACATCTGCTACTCATTTTACTTCCACAAGCGAGACTCTTATAGACCTGGTGTGCACAGATGCGAGAGCGCGCGGCATTGAGGTGGACTGGATTGGTGCGCTAGGTGGGCATGCTTTTATTACTGCTGTTTTTTATTTTAAGAAGGAGAAAATGCCACCTAACGTTATGACTCGTAGAAACCTAAGAAACATACCGTTGGTTATGTTTAAGGAGGACATGGTCTCAGTGGATTGGCTTGCGATAGCTGGGTCAGGTGACGTAGACGCTATGGTGGCTAAATTAAACCATGATATTACTACACTTTTTGACAAATATGCTCCACGTAAGACTCAGATCATTAAGGAAAGGTCATACCCATGGATAACGGATAACATCAAGCTTATGATGCGCCTGCGCAATCAGGCCCATTTACGATGCAGAAATTCAGATTCAGAGAGTAAAATATTGTATTACAAGGAGCTAAAAAGCCTAGTGAAGAAGTCTTTATATTACGAAAAAGTGGCTTATTTTAAACACAACATTAACAGTAAAATACGTCATCCCAAAATTCTATGGAAAAATCTAAAATCAACCTTATTACCATTTAAAAGTGTGTCGCACTTGCCCTCTCATTTCAGCGATCCTGATAAAATTAATTCCCACTTTCTGAATGTTCCAGGTGGTACGGTACCAGCATCATATCTGGCTTTCTATGAGTCTCAAAGATTTAATCAGGGTGTTTTTTCTGTTAATACTGTAGACCAATCTGACATAATCAAAGTTTTATCGAATTTTAAATCTAATGCAGAGGGTTTTGACCTCATTACTCTTGACATGTTTTTTCTGACTCTTCCTCAAACCTTAGATATCCTGACTTCTATTATTAACTCTTCCATTTCTACGTCGACCTTTCCTGACCTATGGAAAATTGCAGTTGTGCGTCCTATTCCTAAAGTCGCGAACCCTAGTACTATAAAGGACTTAAGGCCTATAAGCATTTTACCCTTCTTGTCAAAAGTGCTGGAAAAAGTAGTTAATGCCCAACTAACGACATACCTTGAGCAAAATAACATTCTCCCGGAGGCACAATCTGGTTTTAGGAAGGGTCGTAGCACTGCAACAGCTTTATTAGATGTTACAGACAACATATTATCGGCTCAAGATGAAGGATGTTGTACCTTGTTGGTTCTACTGGACTTTTCCCGAGCATTTGATGCTATTAATTTGTCTCTTTTACTCTCTAAGATGACGTATTATGGTTTTGACGCTCCTACGGTGGCATGGTTCAGGAGTTACCTAACCAATCGTAAGCAGTTGGTTGAAATTCAAGATGCCAATGGATCTACTGTTCTATCTAATATGACTCCAGTGGTAAAGGGTGTTCCCCAGGGATCTATACTGGGTCCTCCTTTGTTTATCTTGTACTGTGCAGATATTGTCAATGTTCTGAAAAATTCGAAATTTCATATTTATGCAGATGACATTCAATTATACATTTCATTTAAACCTGAAGAATATGATACCGCAGTAAAATTGTTGAATGAAGATCTGGACAGAATCGTCGACTGGTAGAAACAAAACTCCCTATTACTTAACCCGGCCAAAACAAAATTTATGCTTTTAGGTCATAAAAATCAACTGGAGAAAATAAACTCTTATCGTCCAAACGTGGTCGTAATGGGACAATCTATTGATCGTGTTTACGAGGCGAGAAATCTGGGTTTGATCATGGACCAAGAACTACGTTTTGAGGCTCATATTGCAAACTGTGTGCGAAACTGTTTCTACCGTCTAAAAGTCTTGTATAACATGCGCCCGTATCTAAGCGAAGACCTGCGTGTGCAGTTAGTTGAAAGTCTGGTTCTTTCGAAGTTAAATTATGCCGACACCGTTGTGGGACCTCGACTATTGTCACGTACCGTAAGACTTATTCAAAGAGTTCAAAATGCTTGCGCGCGATTTTGCTTTAATGTGCCACCAAGGAGCCACATTACACCATTCTTAAATAAGCATAACATTTTAAAAATGAAGTCACGACGGAAGTTACACTTAGCCTGTCTTCTATTTGGCGTCATCAAAAATAAATGTCCGTCATACCTGTACTCGAAGCTTTCGTGGATAAATAGTCACCGGCAGCGCAAGGCTAGGCGTTGTGCTCAGCAGCTGGCTACCCACAGTCATCATACTGCAGCCTTCCGAGGAAGTTTTCGGTACGCGGCCTCCAAATGTTGGAATAATATTCCCCCACCCATTAGGGACCTGAAAAATATTAGTACTTTTAAGGCTAGACTCAAGAAATTCATTTTGAGTTCACAAATCGAACTTGATGATGTGAACGAGGATAAATCGTTTATTTAATTCATTAATGGATACATAATTATTATTTAATTTCTAGAAATATAATCATCAACCTATTCAATCACAAATTTAGGTATTTGAATTTGAATTATAATAATTTTATTTTAATCACATATTTAAATCACTTTTTAATTATATAACTTACCATTAGGGTATGTACCTAATTCTAGATACTAAGGGGGTAAAAGGTAGGCTAGATGTGGTGAGCCCGTTGCGTCTGTGGCGCCAGGAACCACATAGTTCACTTTCACTTTTCTTTTGTTATCGTCCGTCTCCTTTCTAAATCCAATCAAAAATTTAGTTCGATTTTAAGCAATAACTGTGTAGTTTGGCACTTGGAAACATTTTCTTGAGGGCAACGTTTTCTTTTCTGTACTGGCTTCAAAAATTTATTTATTTGTCCTAGTCCTAGGTGACGGCTACTTGCCGAGCCGGCATCAGCATCGATTATGCGTCATCGCGTCGAACTTCGAGTCGACTGATGTGCATTGTTCGCGCGTTATTTTATTTTATTATTTTAGTATTGTGGGTATGGTAGGCATTTAATAACTTCTATATAAACGTGGCACATATTATATAATATTTTATCATTATTTTACATTAATTAGTTACGTATTTTTAATTATAATATTACCTAAGGTACATAAACATCGATATGTAATTATGTAAGTATATATTTTGTTAACCCTCGTCCGTGCGTCACTGCGGGGTGCCAACTGAAAACCAGCGCTGGGTGTCCAACGCCCAGCAAATGCTGAGATGGTAACCCTTTCGGTATGGGCACGCTCAGCACAATTTTATTGTTTCTTTGTGTACTTCTTTTTTTCCTTTTGTTTGTTGCTGTTGTGTTGTGTCTGTGTCGAATAAATGATTTCTATTCTATTCTATTCTATTCTTTCTGTAGAATTCTGTAGCAACATTCACTATGCTTTTTCTTGTTTGTGGTTTTTCTGAGTGCGAGCTTAATTTTGGTATCCAGATCTTATCCTTGTTCAGTTGCTTGTAGGCCTTCTTTAAGCTGCCTGTGTTGTGAAGGTGCTTTTCTACTATTTCTATTCTACTTTTTTGGTAGTCTCTTCTTAAATTTTTACTTATTGTCTTATAAAGTTGTGATAGCTCGGACTTTTCTTGTTTACTAAGAGATGGCTTGTGCTGGAGTTCTGCTCTTTTTTTCAGTAACTCTGTGGTAGTTGGTGAAATAGGGCACTTCTTTTTCATTCGATTTTCTAGTTTTGAATTTTTGAGAGAATATAGAATGATGTTTTCTATTTTGTTGTATAGTGATTCAACGTCGTAGCTATCATCGTAGTTGAGTTCTTTCGTTTTTTGTTTTAAGGTTTTAAGATAATTATCTTGTTCGATTGGGTCTTGCAGGTTTGTGCTGAAACTGTGATAATTTTTTCTTTTTTTTTTACTTGTTCCAAGATTCAAAGTTCCTCGAACTACTCTGTGGTCCCGAAGGGAAAATGTTATTACTTAGCACCTCAACATTTATAAATAATCTTGGGTTGCTGCTTAAAATATAATCTATTTGGTTTTTGGTCTTCTTATTAGGAGAAATCCAGGTCCATTGGTTTTTTTGTTTCTTTTTAAATATAGTGTTCATTATCGTGAGTTTATATTCGAGTGCATAATGCGCCAACAGCTCGCCGTTCTGGTTTCTTTTTCCATGGCAAAAAGGGCCCAATATATTATGCTCGCCGGTTTTACGTTGGCCTATCTTTGAATTGAAGTCTCCCATCAAGACCAGGTTTTTACAGGCGTACTTTTGCGCTGACCTTAGTGTCTCATAAAATTTTTCAATTTCTTGTTCGGGGGCGTCTAGAGTTGGTGCGTAGGCTTGTATTGTTGAAAGTTCGTAATTTTCGAAATTTAAGGTAAGTAGGCATACTCTCTCTGAGAAACCAGTGTAGCTTTGGATATTCGGCTTGTACTTTCTTTTAATTAGAAATCCCACACCGTGGTGCCCTCCTGGTAATCCTGTATGGCAGAAGATGTGGTCTTCGTCTTCTATTATGTTGTTACCGTGTATTCGTATTTCTGATAAGTCAATAACGTCGTATTTCAGTTTCATTATAGATTTTTTAAGAATCAGCTTTCTGGTGAGAGAAGAGATCGCACATTGTAAGTGCATATGTAGAACTTTTGCAGTGGAGGGTTGTAGTCTTGCTCTCCCGCGGGGACCAGCCGTATTGGGAGAGGTGGAGGGGTCGCTGCTGGTTGCTACTCAGAGTCGCAGTTTGTTTTAGACAGTATTTCTAGATTCTGTTTTTTCTTTGATAGGTATTGCTGTAAATAAGTTTTGTTTTTTTTTTGGTAGTTGTTTATTAGACGCACTAGCAACGGTATTTGTTTGTGATGCCGGTGACTGTGGGGATTCTGTTAGGGCTCTTTTGTTCCGGTTTGAGGAATGTGCAGCATGCTTGTTGCTTGTGTTTTCCGTTATTATTATCAACTTATCAGATTTCAAAAAGACTTTTTCCCTTGATCTTTTGCTTCCTTCAGTTTCTCTTGCAAATCTTTTCTTTTGTTGATAACTTCCAACGGAAAATCTTCTTTTATGTAATATTGAGTACTGTTAAAGTTTATCTTGTTCTTTAATAATTCAATTTACATCCCCATTGGGGTAAAAGTAGCTAATACCGGCCTTACTTTCTCGCTCTGCTTCCCCAGTCTTCTAACTTGCTCTATATTTTAATTTGCTACATTTAATTTTAATTTGTGAATTAATTATATTCAGCAATTGCTTTTCTAGGTCGTGGTAGCCCTTTTCGTTTTCGGCGATACCAAAAAATACTAAGTTCTTTTTCCGCATTGCTCTGTCGAGGTTTTCAATGGATCGATTTTGCTTTTGTATTTTTTCGTCTAAGATTAGTGTTTTTGTTTCTATATTTTTAAACTTCTCGTTTGTATTCTCGTTTATGGCTAATTTACTAATCTAAAACTGTTTCGTACAAATATCTGCCAATTCAGCCAGTCATTGTTAACCGCCTCGTCGTGCAGCTGATGCGAGTGGGGCCGGATCTGGCGGAGAGCCATCTTGGCTTCCGCAGATTGCGCTCTACGGTGGGAGTCATCATGCGCGTGCGAGCCCTCACGACAGGGGATGCAGTGGCCCGGGGTGGGATCGTCTTGGCGATGTGCAACGCCCCGGGTCCAGCCAGGATGTATATGGCGCCAGGTGTACTGGTGGTCGTCGTAGCTTACGGCTCTACGCCAAGTGTGCGTAACTGCGCGATGCCGGTACAACAGGCACCGCAGGCTCCGTAACCGCCCCCCGGATACGGAAGCCATTGAGGTGGAGCTATACGAGGAGTACAGAGCGGTGAAAACCGCCCTCCGGCCAAAGAATCATTGTGCGTACAGCTAGGGAGTGGAAATCCCTACCGGAGTCTGTGTTTCCTGATAGCTACAACCTGAGAGTCTTTAAGTCAAGAGAGAATAGGTTACTTCTAGGCAAGCGTACTCCATCTTCAACCACATCGTCGCTTACCATCAGGTGAGATGGTGGTCAAACGCGTGCCATTCAATAATAAAAAATAATAAATAAAAATTGGCCCACCAGGTGTCTGCCTCAATTGGGTGGAGCACCGCCGTGTCCTCGTGGAGGCAATCGGCGGCAGCGACCTTTCGCGCCCAGCCCTGGTTATGCCAGGGTACGGGGCGAGATAGAATTGGAAGCAGTGGGCTCCTTCTGCGCAGCAGTAAAACTCGCGAAGGAGGGGGTGGAACGGGTGAGGGAGACTCTTCAGAGTGGCTCTCACGCCTCCTGCAGCAGCCGCCGCAGGAGAAGCCCTGGGCATCGGGGGTCGCAAACCGATCTTTGGCCGGGTAGCTCGTCGTTCAATCAGGACAAGGCCTGCGAGTAAACGGCGCGTAGTGTTCCACGTGCGCCTCAAAGATTTGTTGGCAATACCTGACGGGGCCCGTCAGGGCCAATGCCTGCCCGGGGTCGCGGATAAATTCGAGACAGACCGAATTACAGCGGCTCTTAGCATTCAGGCAACTGAAGAAACAGTGGTGGGTTTTAGTCAGTAAAAGTCAGACACGCCCTCCCGCTCCACCTAGTGCGGGAAAAGTCATTGGATGTTTTCCCACCCCCACAAAAAAAAAGATGCAGATTCTTCATTCAAATTTCATAATTTTGTCCAACAGTGGCTTGACCGGTTCTAAATAGTTCAACAACATCGCTTACCATCAGGTGAGATAGTGGTCAAACGCGAGCCTACAATTAATCTTACTAAACTTAATCTGATACATAAAATTCATAGTCCTGACTGACTTACTGATATATCAACGTACAGCCTAAACCACTGCTCCACTGTACCCTTCATTCTCCGCCTTCTGCCAAGGAGTAATGGTCACGAAGGCGGAGGCGGGACGCGTGAGGGAAGCTCAACGGAGTGCCCCTCACAGCCCCGCCCGCTACCACCACAGGAGAGGTACTGCGCGTACGTACTGGGCTTAGGACGTCGCGAGACGATCTCCGGCCACCGTAGACTCGGGCCTGCGGACGGGAGCAGTGGGTAGCTCGCCGTCCGATCAGCACCAGGCCCGTGACTCGACGGCGCGTTGTGTTCCACGCGTGCTTCAAAGAGATAAGTGTCAGCCACCACTGACGGGGCTCATCGTGGCCGGTGCCTGCATGCCCAGGGGTAGCGGATAAATTCTTAAAATGAGTTACCGCACCCCTAGATACTCAGGCAGGGAAGGAACCGGGGTGGGTTTTAGTCAATAAGAGTTTAACACGCCCTCCCGCTACACCCAGAGCGGGAGAAGTCATTGGATGATTTCCCAAACCCCCCAAAAAAAAAAAAAAAAACTGTACTCTTCACAAAGAACACATCCTCCAAATTTCATGAAATTTGGAGGATGTGTTCTGGTATGGTATCCACTAAAAAGAGTAGGTATCCACTATAAAGAGTAGGTATCCACTATAAAGGCGTGTATTTTGGAAAAACCCTTTCCAAAATCCACCCCCGAGTGGGTGAAATTGGAGTTGAAAGTTTATAACGGAAGGAGTACAAATTCCACGCGGGCGAAGCACCCCTGACAGAAGCTAGTTACTTATATTACGGTTAGTGCCTATGGTAGCTTACAATAAGTACTTGTTGGTTCCGTTGTCGCCGAAGAACTGCCCTGACATCCCTCCAACCATCCCACCATGGCTTGACATTGCCGCCATTGTCTTTGAATTATCAAGGGAATGTCTCATGCAATACAACAACTAAGTAACATAGAGCTCCAATCTGTTAAAATAACAGTGCGTACCTACTTATAAATTTAAATATGGAGTATTTATTTATTTATTTACACTTCATGCAACTAAAGTACAAAGGCGGACTTAATGCCTTAGGCATTCTTACGCATTGGAGTATGTTTTGTGGCATCAAATTCTTAAAAATTGTAATGAAGGATTTAAGTACTGAACCACGATGATTGCCACAGTTACGAGTATATAGCATAATTTAAAACAAATCACGACACATGTTTATGTTTAGTTTGGATGGCAATACCTACATGCATAGCTAAGTGACGTCATTTTAAATCCAATATCGCGGATTAGTTATTTTTAGGGTTCCGTACTCAGAGGGTATACAAAAATTAAAGGACGGGAGACCATTTGATTTTTTATTTATTGTTGTTATAGCGGATATAGAAATATACGCTGTGCAAAAATTTCAACTGTCTACCTATTACAGATCATGAGATACAGGCCAAAAAACAAAACAAAAAAAACACGTTTCTATTTCGTTGGGTTTTTTTTTCAGTTTATGGTACGTAGCCCTCCGTGTGCAAATCCGACTTCCACTTGGTCGGTTTTTTTATGAATTATTTAGACATGGGTAACTAATGAAAGGGTTTGCTGAGAAAATTACGTAAAATAAAATGACGTCACTCAAAGCGCTTAAACTATAATAATTATTATTATTTAAACTATAATATTATTATTTAAACTTTAATATTATTATGTAAACTATAAAATTATTATTTAAACTATAGTATTATTAAACTTACTTTTCATTTCAGGGTAAACATGCCATAGGTAACATGACCTACCACGAAATGAATTTCCCTTCCGTGTGGCCTTTTGAGAAAGGCATGGGCGAGTTTATCTTCAAGATGCAAAATAACATGACAATATCAAGATGCACAATTGTGATGACCTTTAAACACGAGAATCCCAAATATAAGACATGATTTTCCTGTACTTTTTCTTGTACTTTTTTTTATAAGAACAATATAAATTACTATGCAAGATTCAGTACCGTACCATCAAAGGGGGTGAATAGAAACGAAACTTTGAAGGGTTTTTTTACGTTTCTTAAGTATATAACATCATAGTACACCAATTTATTAAAGAATTGATATTAAAAATAACCGGCCAAGAGCCTGTCGGTCACGCGCATAAAAGGTTCCGTATTATCGTATAACATTATATGCGTCTACTTGTTGCCATTATTAAAATCGAGCAAAAAAAGCAAAACAAAACAACTTTTTAGTTAGGTACTTTAATTTATTTTTAATATTTGTTGTTATAGCGGCAACAGAAATAAATAATCTGTGAAAATTTCAACTATTTACCGATTACGGATCATGATAATTATGTTTATGCATGTATACGGACGGACATTGGAGGCTTAGTAATAGGGTCCCCGTAGGTTACCCTTCGGGTACGGAACCCTAAAAAAGGTTTTTGGTAAGAAACCAATAATATGGTATCAAGTGAAAAACCTAATATATCATCCTTTTTAGGGTTACGTCTCTGAAGGGTCTAAACGTAGTCCTATATTGCTGTCAATCACGTGTCTGTCTGCCCGTCGACTGTCACAAAATTTTGTTCCGAAGTATTTTTTAACTTCCCATTTACCTATGAATTTGAAATTTGGTGAGAATATTTATTATTACGTATATTTTACTAACAAATACCAATATTTGGTACTGAACCCTAAATGTGCGAAATCCGACTCGCACTTGACCGCTTTTTTTTGAGGTTGGGAAGTCATCAGATGACTGCTCCCACTCCGGGTGGAATATCAGTCTCTTACTTACTAAACCCCACACATGTCCCTTCAGTTGCCTGTACGTTCGAGGGCTGCTGCCGCGACCCTGGTTCGATTTACCCCTTCATTCTTATTCACCCCCGTTTGTTGGTATTTTATTTCATGAACTTTGAAACTCAGCACTTAAATCGCTGAAGACTGTACGGACTGTACCTTCCTCAATGACTTGCGAGATAACATAAGTACAATATATTATATAAGTAAGTTAGTTGTACCGTAGGAAGTGGTGACGGGCTGGCGTTTTGGTGGATTGTCATTTGCCTTGTCTTACGTTAAAAAATTGCTGATACTGTCTCATTTGAATAAATAATTTTGAATTTTGATGTTGTTTTTTAAAACTGAAAAAATACATGCAAATACAGGCTGTAACGGGAATTTGTGGTCATATTTTAAGGACTGCATCTGCCCATTGATATGAACAACTTTCTTCAAGAAAATCTGACGAAATCCTCAAAAAAAAATTTTACCTCCCATACAAATATTGATCAGCTGATGATAACTTTGTATGGAAAGTCGAATTTTTTTTTTTGAGAATTTTCTATTTTTCTTAGAGAAAGTTGTTCATTTCCATGGGCAGAACCGGTTCTTAAAATATGACCACACCTTCCCGTTAAACCCAGTATATAAGTTTAATTGACACCACAGAAAAATTGTGATCGCTGGTGTTTATAATCAAACATAATCCTACTTGCCCTACTAATATTGACATCAATGACCTAATTAAGATGAATGGATGGATGTTTGTTAATCAATCACGACAGAACGGCTGAACGGATCTGTATGAAATTTGGCAGAGAGATAGATTATAGTCTTGAATAGCACACAAGCTTATTATATATTTTATAGTAGAGGAAGTACTTATCCGCGCTAGTCACAAAATGTATAAACGATAATGGCTGATAGGGGAACGTGCACGGCGTAGTCTGTGCCATCTAGTGAAGTAAATTCGAAACTTTGACCCTTTGAAAACTTGTCATTGACATTTCCGTGCCATATATATATACTCACATGCATCATGCTCACATGCAGCACGCATGACGTAGACTGGCATCTAGTGAGTGAAATCCGCAACTTTTACTGTATAAATATTTGACATTGACATTTATGTGCCGCCATCTATAGTTTCTGCACGCTCCCTATATAGTCCAAGATCCCAGAGCAATCAGACATAACTTATTTTCACACGGATGAAACCTGAAGTTTTCAGTAGCGTCTCGTGTGCCTTGAATACCTACGCGCTTTGTGGAACTTGCCGAGTGACACCTGGGCAGGAACCAGGTGAGAAAGGTAACTAAAAATAAGAATTATTTAACTTAAATTCACATGGCTGATTTTTATATATGTCATGTAGAATATTATTTTAAAGTAATATCATAAGTGTCAGACACTTTTGATGGACCAGAGCTTTTGTCAGACGCTTTTAAGCTACCCAAAAAATAAATGAACTTTACTTATTTTTACATGTCTGAGTTTTTAATATGTTATTGCAGTATTTATTTAAAAGTTATATTCAATCAGTCAGACAAATTAGAGTGACCAAACATCGCCTAAGACAAAAATTATTCAGCCAGAAGTATGAGGGCGAGAGCACTATGCATGCGCTTCAGAGTGAGTAAGACGTCCATAATAACTCGGTTCCCCTTCTTAAACTCACCATCTGTTTCAATCTACTGTGTATGTGCTGTTTGTGTGTAATATAACTTATAGTGTACAGTATAGTTCGAGCCTGCGAGAGCACATGTTTTTGTTGTTTACATCAACAAAAACATTTTTTGCACTTTTTCAATATTTCTTCGGAGAATAATATAAGTTTATCATGAGATTTTTTACAAAATGTACATTTCAATTTCTCTTCTGCCATGATTATCACTATTACAAACAACTTAATAAAACACTCACAAATAACCTGATGTAAACAACAAAACCGTGTGCTCTCGCAGGCTTGAACTATACTGTATACTATAAGTTATATTACACACAAACAGCACATACACAGTTGATTGAAACAGATGGTGAGTTTAAGAAGGGGAACCGAGTTATTATGGACGTCTCACTCACTCTGAAGCGCATGCACATAGTGCTCTCGCCCTCATACTTCTGGCTGAATAGTTTTTGTCTTAGGGGATGTTTGGTCACTCTAATTTGTCTGACTGATTGAATATAACTTTTAAATAAATACTTCAATAACATATTAAAAAATCAGACATGTAAAAATAAGTAAAGTTCATTTATTTTTTGGGTAGCTTAAAAGCGTCTGAAAAAAGCTCTGGTCCATCAAAAGCGTCTGAAAAAATAAAATTATGTTACAATTCCTTCACTAATTAATCGAAAGGAACTTCGTTCCATCCGGGTGTCCCTTGACACCTCTCAAGTTTTTTCAAGTGAACTAATTAACTTTTGTACCGAACAATCGTGGTTGTGCGTAGATATGGTCTTGCTGCCTCTAGACATTTATAGGTTTGTGAGTGAGGTACATGGCTGTCTGCGCTGGCTCGATCACTGTGTGACGACCAGTGCGGCGAGACGCTCAGTACGTAAAGTGTCCGTTTTACATGATGCTTACTGGTCTGATCACTGTCCCTTGTTGGTTGAGTGTGATTTAAAATTGATAAGGCCGAAAATTATTGTGACTGATAGTGATAACGTATATAATAAAGTAATTTGGGGAGAAAGAAACAGTGAACAGATCGGAAAGTTTTTGAAAGTTGTCACTCGCAACTGAGAAATATTAATTTTCCTGCAGAATTTACACACTGCGCTGATCACTGTAGTTGTAAATAGGATCACAAGCGCATTTTAAGGCAAATGTATAGCGATATTGTGCGAATACTTAGTAAGGCGGCGGCAGACAGCTATGTTGGTGCTGTGTCCAGGTAACATATAATTATGCCAGGGTGGAATATACACGTCAGCGGTGCTCACAGAGAGGCTCGATTATGTTATCAAAACTGGCTATTAAGTGGGAAACAAAAAAGTGGACCTATTTACGATAGCATGTGCCAAACGAGGCGACTTATTAAATCTCGGGTAAAATTTTGTCAAGATAATGAAAAACAAATCAAGTTAGATATAATTGCACAGCATGATTCGAATAAACAGTTTGGTAATTTCTGGAAAAAGACAAATAAATTGAACCCAAAATCGAGTCTACCTGTGAGCGTTGCGGGCGTGCATGCACCTCGTGGAATCTCCTCCGGTAGGCTCGACTGACCTGACACGCGGTGCTGGGAAAAATAATAAAAAAATCTAAAACTTTTGGTTTTTATGAGTTACATTTTTTACTATTTTTGTAGTACGCATTTTAAACCAGAAATACTGCTTTATTGGATCGGACAGAGTTTTTGTTACATCCAGTAGAGTGACAGGTCTGTTACGTCATATGTCACCCCCGCACCTACCATACCGCAGGAACCTGCTCAGTCAAGCGCTATGCCTGTTTTATGCTAGATTTTTTTTGATAATATATATATTTTTTTTCGATGATAGCCTGCCTATTGTTGAAATTCATGTCGTTTACCTCAACAACACATTTAATTTTTTATTACGTCCTGTTAATTCTTAAGCTACTGTAATTTGTTCTGGTGTATAGATAAGAGTTTATCTTTCAATCTATGTGATTTATTAAAAAAAGTTATCTAAAGTCCTTGAAAACCATTTAGATAATTTTATAGATATTTCTGAAATATGGTGCGTATTATATAGTTTTAGGGATCCGTATTCGAAGAGTCCAAACGGAGGACTGATTGCTGTCAGTCACGTGTCCGTCTATCCGTCGTCTGTCACAAAGATTTTTTTTTAACTTTCCATTGATTTATTAACTTGAAATTTGGTGATAATGTTTATTATTACGTATCTTTAACTAACAAATACCAATATGTTGATAAGTCAGATATTTTCTTTGAAATTCTCTTTTTGGTACGGAACCATCAATGTGCGAAGTGCGTATCACACACGCGTAATCGCGTGTTTTTTTAAATATAATTACCCAGATTTGATGTTAAATGCAGACTGATAGTACCTATTTATGAGTATGATGGATGTGCAACAGACGGTCAGACATTTTGTAGTCATTAGACCTACAGTCGTGTGGATACTGGCTTAATGTTTTTTAACATGCTTTTTTTGGCAATGAGTTGCTCTACAATCTATCTTTGTGTGTTTCTGTTGTTTTTTGTTATAAGCAATTATCAAGTTAGTTTATTTAGACGTTTTTATTTAATTTTCGTCTTGGGAATTGCTATGAAACTAATTTTCATACATTCTGAGCTTGATGTTCAGAATGTAATAGATAAATTTTATTTACGTGCATGGGCCGTAACTCAAGTAAAATAAAAAATATATATACGGTCAAATTGAGAACCTCCTCCTTTTGTTTCGTCGGTTAAAAATAGCGTTTTATTGATATTGAATTGTTTGCTCTTAACAATACACATTATTACAAAAAAAAACATTAGTTGCTTACTAGTAAAAACAAGGTTTTCATGCGCTGTTAAGTATAAAATAATTTTGAATGTTATGTGTTATTTTTTGACATATTATTTATAAAACTTCTTCTTTCTAGTGTCTCAAAATGATACCAGAACGTGCGGAACTTCTATACTTCAATAAATTGTACATGGAATCTGCAGCAGTCAATGTAAGACGTTACGACCGAAAAGGAGATTATGTCGTCAATATGGTTTTTCAAAATAAAGTTGTTTTTAACAACACAGTAACGGTAAGACAATTTATCTATCTACTATTGATAATATAAAAGTCAGGAGGCTGACATTTTGCACATTCACACACACACACACATCATCATTTCAGCACTAATCAGTTTTTTTTTGTTTATTTTATGATGTATTTAAGGAATGTGAAAGTATGTTTCGAAATTCAACCCAAAAAGAAGTGAAAATGGATGGGAAAGTATGTTTGGAAAATGTTTGTGGTATTATTTTTACTTCGGGCGAAGTTAAGTGACACCTATGATTGTATATTTCTGTAAATTGGTTTGAATAATATTCGGAAATGTAGCTTAAGAAATGTTTTATTATGAATGGTGGTGAAAATATTATCAAAATTAATCCAGCAGCTACAAATCATTTATCAAACTTGAGTGAAGTTGACCAAACTCAGTTATGTGAAGTATATGACCGTGGCTGATCCAGTCAAGCTTATGGATTTGATTCGTCCGTTCAGATAACAGGCTTTTACAGACAGTGCGAAACAATATGACGACCATTTTTGGGGTTCCTTAGTCCTAAGAAGGACAAGGAACCGTAATGGCAGCTTAGATCAAGAAATTGGAAGGAAAACTGTGAGCTATTAGCGTTGTTAGTTTATGAGTAATGTCGCCAAATTTATAAAATGTGACTACTCGGAAAAGTTCGTACAAATTATAAAATCCTTAGAAAAAAATTACTTAGGTGAAGTTGTTACTTATTTAATATACAAAACGGGTACCTTTTTTTCGTTTTTAATGTTAACGTTTGTTCATAGTAATAAACATTAAGCTCCCTTCTAAGTCCGCAAGTCATAACATGCGGAATTTCATGTGAAAGGGTCGTCGAGTCGCACCTGTCGGCGGGAGCCTTGCGCTGTTCCTATATGACCAACCAAAGCTAATTACTAGAAATGAACTTTATTGTATTTTTTGCACAGCTGGATGTTTTCTTCTACGAATATCTTCACAACGAGTACCGGAGGTCATTTCCTGAAATGCATTTCCATCTATGCGATCTCATTAACAAAGATCCCTATATTGGTAAAACCTTCAGAGATGCAGGCTTGACTAGGTGTCCTATTCCACCGGTAAGATTGTCTTCCTAAAACTAGGTTTCTTAACATTGGTACCAAACGAGTTTTTGTTTCAGTTTACAAAACAGTGGATTTCATGAAATTTATCAGGCTGCCACTCCAGCAAAAAGCGAGCTTTACAGTTAAATAACCACATCATTATGATAATGTTCGTGGGCTCCGTGCACTAAAATAATAATATTCGTAGGCTCAGTGCACTAAAATAATCATGTTCGTGGGCTCCGTGCACTTAAATTGGCTCCTTTTTAACCGACGTCAAAAAGGAGGAGGTTCTCCTGACTGTTTGTTTTTTTTTTTGTATGTTTGTTACGCAATTGTTCCGCCAATTATGAATTGATTTTGATGATACTTTATTTGTTTGGTAGGTCACTTCAGAGATGGTATCATAAATATCTCTTATCGAAAATGACATAGTGCCTTTGAAAAAACAGAAAAAAAAAATAATAGATGTCGTTTTGTTTTATTTTCAATCATTTTCAAATTCCTTGTTATTGGGGTTATCTATTCGGTCAAACTTTACCATTTAGTTTCAGTTATGGAGCTAAACAACTAAAAAGTGAAAAAAAAAACATATAAAAAATTAACAACTTCAAAAAGAAAAAACATAAAATTAATTTAATTTCGAATCTTGGTGTCAAATAACGAAGAGAGAAAATTAGAAACACCGACTTCCGAAATTACAACTATTTTGTAATTTATAGTGTTTTTGCTAATTTAAATAATAAATAAATAAAAAAGCCTGTTTATTCCTTAATAATAATACATTGTTCAGTTTGGTTATACAGTTCATTATAAGTATAATTACTTTCAATTAAGGACCCCTCTTTGGATAAAGGCCTCCTCCAGTTTCTGCCATTTTTCTCGGTCTTTTGCCAGTGTTAGCCAATGCTGGCCGGCCACTTTGCACATTTCGTCAGCCCATCTCTCTTGTGGTCTCCCCTGTCTTCTTTTGCCTTTTGGGTCTGTCCACTTAGTCACTTGTTTGGCCCACTTATCGCTGTGAGATCTGGCTACATATCCTGCCCATTTCCACTTTAGCTTCTGTGGGTGTTTCAGTGCATCTATTATTTTGGTTTATTTTCTTAATTCAGTGTTCCGTTGTCTGTCTTTTATTCTTATATTTAAAATACTTCTTTCCATGGCGCGTTGGCATACTTGTAATTTACTTCTTGCCTCTTAGTTGTAAGTCCATGTTTGGCAGCCATATGTAAGGCATGGAAGTATGCAGGAGTCCATAACTTTCTTTTTTAAACTTAATGGGAGCTCGCTTTTTACTACCTCCTTATGCCCCCAAAATTTACTCCATGTAATGGCGATGCGTCTATTTATCTCGTCTAAGTTCCTGGAAGGTTTAAACGAAATTTGTTTGCCCATACACATGTAGTTATCTACGTACTCTAGCGGTGTTTTTTCGACAGCGATTGGATACTTTATGCTATTAGTTGCTACTTTAGTCTTAGAAACGTTTAAGTTTAGTCCTATTGCTGTGCTTGCTCTAATTAGCTCGTTTAAAATAGATTCAAGGCTTCTTGAGGTCTCTGAAAACAGGACTATATCGTCCGCGAATTGCAGGTGGCTCAGGTACTTGCCATTTACACATATTCCTTTTTTGTTCCATTCTAGGTCTTTCATTATATATTGTAGCACTGATATGAAAGCTTTACATGATAGGGGATCACCCTGTTTAACTCCTCTTTCCACTTTTATCTCCGGGCCTATTTGGTCGAGCTTTACTCTACTTGTGCTTTGGTCGTAAATATTTTTTATAATGTCTATGTAGGTTTGTGGAATGCTTTGGTGTTTAAGGGCTTTCCATATGCTCTCGTAAGATATAGAGTCGAACGCTTTGGCATAATCGATAAATGCGAGAAATAGTGGCTGTCTGGACTACATATATTTTTCTATTATCTGCTCGAGAGTGTATATGTGGTCTATTGTGCTAAATCCCTTTCGGAACCCGGCCTGCTCTACAGGTTGGTGTTTCTCTATTTGTGCCTCTATTCGTTTCTCTATGCATGAAGCAAATAACTTGTAGAGTGCTGGTAGAAGACTTATAGGCCTGTAGTTGCTCACTTCTGCGGGGTTCCCTTTTTTGTATAGAAGTATTATTCTGGACTCTGACCATTTTTTAGGTACTTTACGATCTTTGAGTATTTTGTTAATTAGTGTGGTCAGCAGTGGAGCTACAATCAATCTTCCATGCTTGATGCACTCTTTTGGTATATTGTCTGGTCCGGGGCTTTTCTCGTTTTTCAGTTTGTCTACGCTACGTATTATCTCTACTGGATCAAAATCTAAAATATTTGTAGAGTCATCGTCTGCCTCTAAATTTTCTTCGCAGTTGGGACTTTCGTTACCTTTAACTTTTCCGTAGAGCTTTCTGTAGAATTCTGTAGCAACATTCACTATGCTTTTTCTTGTTTGTGGTTTTTCTGAGTGCGAGCTTAATTTTGGTATCCAGATCTTATCCTTGTTCAGTTGCTTGTAGGCCTTCTTTAAGCTGCCTGTGTTGTGAAGGTGCTTTTCTACTATTTCTATTCTATGTTTTTGGTAGTCTCTTCTTAAATTTTTACTTATTGTCTTATAAAGTTGTGATAGCTCGGACTTTTCTTGTTTACTAAGAGATGGCTTGTGCTGGAGTTCTGCTCTTTTTTTCAGTAACTCTGTGGTAGTTGGTGAAATAGGGCACTTCTTTTTCATTCGATTTTCTAGTTTTGAATTTTTGAGAGAATATAGAATGATGTTTTCTATTTTGTTGTATAGTGATTCAACGTCGTAGCTATCATCGTAGTTGAGTTCTTTCGTTTTTTGTTTTAAGGTTTTAAGATAATTATCTTGTTCGATTGGGTCTTGCAGGTTTGTGCTGAAACTGTGATAATTTTTTCTTTTTTTTTTACTTGTTCCAAGATTCAAAGTTCCTCGAACTACTCTGTGGTCCCGAAGGGAAAATGTTATTACTTAGCACCTCAACATTTATAAATAATCTTGGGTTGCTGCTTAAAATATAATCTATTTGGTTTTTGGTCTTCTTATTAGGAGAAATCCAGGTCCATTGGTTTTTTTGTTTCTTCTTAAATATAGTGTTCATTATCGTGAGTTTATATTCGAGTGCATAATGCGCCAACAGCTCGCCGTTCTGGTTTCTTTTTCCATGGCAAAAAGGGCCCAATATATTATGCTCGCCGGTTTTACGTTGGCCTATCTTTGAATTGAAGTCTCCCATCAAGACCAGGTTTTTACAGGCGTACTTTTGCGCTGACCTTAGTGTCTCATAAAATTTTTCAATTTCTTGTTCGGGGGCGTCTAGAGTTGGTGCGTAGGCTTGTATTGTTGAAAGTTCGTAATTTTCGAAATTTAAGGTAAGTAGGCATACTCTCTCTGAGAAACCAGTGTAGCTTTGGATATTCGGCTTGTACTTTCTTTTAATTAGAAATCCCACACCGTGGTGCCCTCCTGGTAATCCTGTATGGCAGAAGATGTGGTCTTCGTCTTCTATTATGTTGTTACCGTGTATTCGTATTTCTGATAAGTCAATAACGTCGTATTTCAGTTTCATTATAGATTTTTTAAGAATCAGCTTTCTGGTGAGAGAAGAGATCGCACATTGTAAGTGCATATGTAGAACTTTTGCAGTGGAGGGTTGTAGTCTTGCTCTCCCGCGGGGACCAGCCGTATTGGGAGAGGTGGAGGGGTCGCTGCTGGTTGCTACTCAGAGTCGCAGTTTGTTTTAGACAGTATTTCTAGATTCTGTTTTTTCTTTGATAGGTATTGCTGTAAATAAGTTTTGTTTTTTTTTTGGTAGTTGTTTATTAGACGCACTAGCAACGGTATTTGTTTGTGATGCCGGTGACTGTGGGGATTCTGTTAGGGCTCTTTTGTTCCGGTTTGAGGAATGTGCAGCATGCTTGTTGCTTGTGTTTTCCGTTATTATTATCAACTTATCAGATTTCAAAAAGACTTTTTTCCCTTGATCTTTTGCTTCCTTCAGTTTCTCTTGCAAATCTTTTCTTTTGTTGATAACTTCCAACGGAAAATCTTCTTTTATGTAATATTGAGTACTGTTAAAGTTTATCTTGTTCTTTAATAATTCAATTTACATCCCCATTGTGGTAAAAGTAGCTAATACCGGCCTTACTTTCTCGCTCTGCTTCCCCAGTCTTCTAACTTGCTCTATATTTTAATTTGCTACATTTAATTTTAATTTGTGAATTAATTATATTCAGCAATTGCTTTTCTAGGTCGTGGTAGCCCTTTTCGTTTTCGGCGATACCAAAAAATACTAAGTTCTTTTTCCGCATTGCTCTGTCGAGGTTTTCAATGGATCGATTTTGCTTTTGTATTTTTTCGTCTAAGATTAGTGTTTTTGTTTCTATATTTTTAAACTTCTCGTTTGTATTCTCGTTTATGGCTAATTTACTAATCTAAAACTGTTTCGTACAAATATCTGCCAATTCAGCCAGTCATTGTTAACCGCCTCGTCGTGCAGCTGATGCGAGTGGGGCCGGATCTGGCGGAGAGCCATCTTGGCTTCCGCAGATTGCGCTCTACGGTGGGAGTCATCATGCGCGTGCGAGCCCTCACGACAGGGGATGCAGTGGCCCGGGGTGGGATCGTCTTGGCGATGTGCAACGCCCCGGGTCCAGCCAGGATGTATATGGCGCCAGGTGTACTGGTGGTCGTCGTAGCTTACGGCTCTACGCCAAGTGTGCGTAACTGCGCGATGCCGGTACAACAGGCACCGCAGGCTCCGTAACCGCCCCCCGGATACGGAAGCCATTGAGGTGGAGCTATACGAGGAGTACAGAGCGGTGAAAACCGCCCTCCGGCCAAAGAATCATTGTGCGTGCTAGGGAGTGGAAATCCCTACCGGAGACTGTGTTTCCTGATAGCTACAACCTGAGAGTCTTTAAGTCAAGAGAAAATAGGTTACTTCTAGGCAAGCGTACTCCATCTTCAACCACATCGTCGCTTACCATCAGGTGAGATGGTGGTCAAACGCGTGCCATTCAATAATAAAAAATAATAAAAAAAAATTGGCCCACCAGGTGTCTGCCTCAATTGGGTGGAGCACCGCCGTGTCCTCGTGGAGGCAATCGGCGGCAGCGACCTTTCGCGCCCAGCCCTGGTTATGCCAGGGTACGGGGCGAGATAGAATTGGAAGCAGTGGGCTCCTTCTGCGCAGCAGTAAAACTCGCGAAGGAGGCGGCGGAACGGGTGAGGGAGACTCTTCAGAGTGGCCCTCACGCCTCCTGCAGCAGCCGCCGCAGGAGAAGCCCTGGGCATCGGGGGTCGCAAACCGATCTTTGGCCGGGTAGCTCGTCGTTCAATCAGGACAAGGCCTGCGAGTAAACGGCGCGTAGTGTTCCACGTGCGCCTCAAAGATTTGTTGGCAATACCTGACGGGGCCCGTCAGGGCCAATGCCTGCCCGGGGTCGCGGATAAATTCGATACAGACCGAATTACAGCGGCTCTTAGCATTCAGGCAACTGAAGAAACAGTGGTGGGTTTTAGTCAGTAAAAGTCAGACACGCCCTCCCGCTCCACCTAGTGCGGGAAAAGTCATTGGATGTTTTCCCACCCCCACAAAAAAAAAGATGCAGATTCTTCATTCAAATTTCATAATTTTGTCCAACAGTGGCTTGACCGGTTCTAAATAGTTCAACAACATCGCTTACCATCAGGTGAGATAGTGGTCAAACGCGAGCCTACAATTAATCTTACTAAACTTAATCTGATACATAAAATTCATAGTCCTGACTGACTAACTGATATATCAACGAACAGCCTAAACCACTGCTCTACTGTACCCTTCATTCTCCGCCTTCTGCCAAGGAGTAATGGTCACGAAGGCGGAGGCGGGACGCGTGAGGGAAGCTCAACGGAGTGCCCCTCACAGCCCCGCCCGCTACCACCACAGGAGAGGTACTGCGCGTACGTACTGGGCTTAGGACGTCGCGAGACGATCTCCGGCCACCGTAGACTCGGGCCTGCGGACGGGAGCAGTGGGTAGCTCGCCGTCCGATCAGCACCAGGCCCGTGACTCGACGGCGCGTTGTGTTCCACGCGTGCCTCAAAGAGATAAGTGTCAGCCACCACTGACGGGGCTCATCGTGGCCGGTGCCTGCATGCCCAGGGGTAGCGGATAAATTCTGAAAATGAGTTACCGCACCCCTAGATACTCAGGCAGGGAAGGAACCGGGGTGGGTTTTAGTCAATAAGAGTTTAACACGCCCTCCCGCTACACCCAGAGCGGGTGTAGTCATTGGATGATTTCCCAAACCCCCCAAAAAAAAAAAACGACTGTACTCTTCACAAAGAACACATCCTCCAAATTTCATGAAATTTGGAGGATGTGTTCTGGTATGGTATCCACTAAAAAGAGTAGGTATCCACTATAAAGAGTAGGTATCCACTATAAAGGCGTGGATTTTGGAAAAACCCTTTCCAAAATCCACCCCCGAGTGGGTGAAATTGGAGTTGAAAGTTTATAACGGAAGGAGTACAAATTCCACGCGGGCGAAGCACCCCTGACAGAAGCTAGTTACTTATATTACGGTTAGTGCCTATGGTAGCTTACAATAAGTACTTGTTGGTTCCGTTGTCGCCGAAGAACTGCCCTGACATCCCTCCAACCATCCCACCATGGCTTGACATTGCCGCCATTGTCTTTGAATTATCAAGGGAATGTCTCATGCAATACAACAACTAAGTAACATAGAGCTCCAATCTGTTAAAATAACAGTGCGTACCTACTTATAAATTTAAATAATTGGTGTATTTATTTATTTCTTTACACTTCATGCAACTAAAGTACAAAGGCGGACTTAATGCCTTAGGCATTCTTACGCATTGGAGTATGTTTTGTGGCATCAAATTCTTAAAAATTGTAATGAAGGATTTAAGTACTGAACCACGATGATTGCCACAGTTACGAGTATATAGCATAATTTAAAACAAATCACGACACATGTTTATGTTTAGTTTGGATGACAATACCTACATGCATAGCTAAGTGACGTCATTTTAAATCCAATATCGCGGATTAGTTATTTTTAGGGTTCCGTACTCAGAGGGTATACAAAAATTAAAGGACGGGAGACCATTTGATTTTTTATTTATTTTTATTTATTGTTGTTATAGCGGATATAGAAATATACGCTGTGCAAAAATTTCAACTGTCTACCTATTACAGATCATGAGATACAGGCCAAAAAACAAAACAAAAAAAACACGTTTCTATTTCGTTGGGTTTTTTTTTTCAGTTTATGGTACGTAGCCCTCCGTGTGCAAATCCGACTTCCACTTGGTCGGTTTTTTATGAATTATTTAGACATGGGTAACTAATGAAAGGTTTGCTGAGAAAATTACGTAAAATAAAATGACGTCACTCAAAGCGCTTAAACTATAATAATTATTATTATTTAAACTGTAATATTATTATTTAAACTTTAATATTATTATGTAAACTATAAAATTATTATTTAAACTATAGTATTATTAAACTTACTTTTCATTTCAGGGTAAACATGCCATAGGTAACATGACCTACCACGAAATGAATTTCCCTTCCGTGTGGCCTTTTGAGAAAGGCATGGGCGAGTTTATCTTCAAGATGCAAAATAACATGACAATATCAAGATGCACAATTGTGATGACCTTTAAACACGAGAATCCCAAATATAAGACATGATTTTCCTGTACTTTTTCTTGTACTTTTTTTTTTATAAGAACAATATAAATTACTATGCAAGATTCAGTACCGTACCGTCAAAAGGGGTGAATAGAAACGAAACTTTGAAGGGTTTTTTTACGTTGCTTAAGTATATAACATCATAGTACACCAATTTATTAAAGAATTGATATTAAAAATAACCGGCCAAGAGCCTGTCGGTCACGCGCATAAAGGGTTCCGTATTATCGTATTACATTATATGCGTCTACTTGTTGCCATTATTAAAATCGAGCAAAAAAAGCAAAAAAACAACTATGTAGTTAGGTATTTTAATTTATTTTTAATATTTGTTGTTATAGCGGTAACAGAAATAAATAATCTGTGAAAATTTCAACTATTTACCGATTACGGATCATGATATGTATATGCATGTATACGGACGGACATTGGAGGCTTAGTAATAGGGTCCCCGCAGGTTACCCTTCGGGTACGGAACCCTAAAAAAAGGTTTTTGGTAAGAAACTAATAATATGGTATCAAGTGAAAAACCTAATATATCATCCTTTTTAGGGTTACGTATCTGAAGGGTCTAAACGTAGTCCTATATTGCTGTCAATCACGTGTCTGTCTGCCCGTCGACTGTCACAAAATTTTGTTCCGAAGTATTTTTTAACTTCCCATTTACCTATGAATTTGAAATTTGGTGAGAATGTTTATTATTACGTATATTTTACTAACAAATACCAATATTTGGTACTGAACACTAAATGGGCGAAATCCGACCCGCACTTGACCGCTTTTACTTGAGGTTGGGAAGTCATCAGATGACTGCTCCCACTCCGGGTGGAATATCAGTCTCTTACTTACTAAACCCCACACATGTCCCTTCAGTTGCCTGTACGTTCGAGGGCTGTTGCCGCGACCCTGGTTCGATTTACCCCTTCATTTTTATTCACCCCCGTTTGTTGATATTTTATTTCATGAACTTTGAAACTCATCACTTAAATCGCTGAAGACTGTACGGACTGTACCTTCATCAATGACTTGCAAGATAACATAAGTACAATATATTAGATAAGTGAGTTAGTTGTACCGTAGGAAGTGGTGACGGGCGGGCATTTTGGGGGATTGTCATTTGCCGTGTCTTTCGTTAAAAAATAGCTGATACTGTCTCATTTGAATAAATAATTTCGAATTTTGATGTTGTGATTTAAAACTGAAATAAAAACATGCAAATATATAAGTTTAATTGACACCACAGAAAAATTGTGATCGCTGGTGTTTATAATCAAACATAATCCTACTTGCCCTACTAATATTGATATCGATAACCTAATTAAGAGAACTTATGGCCTACAGGGATAAAGCTTAGAGGAGATATAAGCGCAGACCCTCAGAGCGGAATCTCACTTATTACAAATCGCTACGTAATCGCTGCAGGCGTCTTTCTTAAGATGCTAAGAGTCACTATTTCCACGAACGAGCCGATAACCACGGATCCTCCGCTATTTGGAAATTTCTTAAGTCTGTCGGTATAGGCAAATCATCTACCAGCCAGTGTAAGGATGTGAACCTTAACGATCTTAATAAGCATTTCTCACACTTTCCCTTTTCTCTTGATCCTTGTGTCAAAGCTGCGACAGTAGAGAGTCTTGCTAGTTTGCCTTTGCTTCATTGTTGTCATTTTATGCTTAACGATGTTACTGAGGTTGACGTTAAGAAATCTGTTCTCGCTATTACTTCTTCTGCAGTTGGTAATGATAAGTTGTGTTCCAGTAAGATAACTCTCATCCTTCCCTCATTACTTCCTATTTTCACTCACATATTCAATCACTCATTTACCTCTTGCTCCAATTCCGTCAGTCTGGAAACAGGTGCACATTATGCCGCTGCCTAAAACGAACAATCCTTCTTAATTCTTTATTGTACACCAAACAACTAACATAATACACTGTGATTAAATAGTTAATGTACAAAGGCGAGCTTAACTCAATGTTGAGTTTTCTCCCAGCAAACCTTTGAGTGATAGAGAGAGATCACATTTGAGGGTAGGATCCAGTGTACAACATAAACTTACACAAATAAGTATAATTATCTTAATATACAAAGTTGATACGACAGAGGGGCTTTCCTTTAAACTGCCTATACTAGGTACTATTTTCAAGCTCTGTACCAAAAATCAATTAAATCGGAGCAGTAGTTTAGTCACAAACGATTTTTTAAGTTTTGGCCTCGTTTGAACACGATGTATCTTTCCTAACAGCTGATTATGTCTATACGCACAGGTCATGCACCTTAAAACGATAAATCTGAGTATAACCTACGATACGACGCGTTGTTGCCGTTCTCACGCAAGTCACAAGTACATTTTCGCTATAAGATGGCAATGCAAACAAGGATAATGGGTATAAAGTATGGTATAAAGGGTGGTTGCGTTTTACTCTGAATTGTAAGCTATTTAGTTTGTTTGAAAAAAAAAAAACCTCATTTATTATTATTTTTATTTTTATACCGTATCGAATTAATACTAAACACGTATAGTATACGTAGTTTAATTTAATGCCCCTCTGTCACATCAACGTTGTATATACTATATCCTTCATTATTAACTCACTTTAGACCTATTTCTATTCTTCCATTTCTTTCTCAAGTTTTGAAGCACATATTTCATAGACAACTTTATTCGGCCCGTATATTTATAACAAAATTAATAAACTCCTAAACATATATCCTCTCAATACAGATTGTTGCAAGAGAAAAGTATTGGAATACCTACATAGTATATACGACTGAGCAATGGCTCATCTCTTGTTTCGTCACTGACTTCTGTTTACAGAGGAGTCCCGCAAGGGTCAATACGTGGCCCCATCATCTTTATTTTGTATTGTGCGGATATCATAAGCTCCCTGAAGCGCTGTAGTTACCATATTTATGCTGATGACGTACAAGTCTATATTTCCTTTAAGCCAAGTGACTATGACATTGCGATAAAGGATCTAAATGATGATCTTGACAGGATAGCATGTTGGGCTGAAAGTAACGGTTTGGTACTTAACCCCACTAAAACCAAATACATGCTGTTTGGAACCAAGAACCAAATCGATGCAGTGCCGGCATCACTCAACGTTACCCTATTGGGTGAGTCGGTCCGTCGAGTCAGTGAGGCACGTAATCTGGGTCTGAACATGGATGCAGAGTTGAGATACGAATCGCACGTGTCAGAGTCAGTGCGCACTTGTTTTTATCGGCTTAAGGTCCTCTATAAAATAAGGCCTTATCTTTCAGAGGAGCTGCAAATCCAGCTGGCTGAGTCTCTAGTGCTGTCTAATCTGAACTATGCGGATGTAGTTATTGGCCCTCGACTACTGGCAAGAACTGATCGACTAATTCAGAGAGTGCAAATCGCCTGCGCTCGATTCTGCTTTTCAATCCCACCAAGAAGTCATGTGACGCCTTTCTTAAATAAACACTCAGTCCTCAAGATGAAGTCGCGTCGTAAGTTGCATTTGGCATGCCTACTTTTTGGGGTTATAAAGCACAAGCAGCCGACCTATCTATACAATAAACTGAGCTGGATGCTGCTCTTCACTCACTCGCACAACTCAGCGGCTTTCAGGGGAAGTTTTAGATACGCCGCATCCAAATGTTGGAACAATATTCCCCCACCGATAAGGAATCTTAAATGCCTTGTAACCTTCAGAGTTCGTCTGCGGCAGTTTCTTATCGCCTCGCAGAAAAAACTTGGGATGACTATTTCGAATACGTCGGTTATATAACTGGCTGTCACATTTTTCCCGAGCCAATCTATTTAGCGTATCTCGTGGTCAAACCTGCGAACAAAGAGTATAGGAACTTTGTAATTGAACAACTTGGGAATCATTTCTTAGATTTAATTAAAATACACATACATAAATATGTTATTTACGTACTTATATTTATTTATTGTAAACGTATTTAATTATACTGTACTAATTGTTGCAACTCTATTGTAATTAAAAAGTTGCGGGTATACTTACAATAAATACTCCTTGCATAATAATGTCACAACACCAACATAATTGTCACGTCTGCTCAGCGTCCGCATGTCACTGCAGGGATTCAGCAGAATATCATCGTCAGGTATATTTGCCTGACACGTGCTGAGCTGGACTCCCATTTGGTGCAACCTTGAGACGCACACCGCACTGTGTACATTCGTTATTATTTGAAATGTTCCAAGTGTCACTTTTATTTCTATATGTATGTTTTCCTTTTCTGTTTATTGGCACTTTGTTTTTATATACGTAAGTTTAAATAATTTTATTGTGATTTTGTGTGTCTTTTGTGTGCACTGAATAAATGTTTTATCTATCTATCTATCTATCTATCTATCTATCATAGTCTCACTTATGATGAAACTGAGCAGCTTCTAGCTGTGTCAAGATAGGTAGCAATAATACACATATTTTTATTATTATATTTACAAAACCGTATCTCAGTCATTAACATTACACTCATAAACTGCCACATATCACACTCACACCTAACTATAGACACACCCTCTCACACTCACTCATTCACTTAACATAACACATAAAGAGAGGATCAGACCACTTTTACAAAGCCTTATTCTTGAGTACATAATATCAAATTTTTATTGTGAAATGCTAGCATTTAAGAAACCTTATCTGAAGTAACTCAAGGGGGTTGGCGCTGTAAACCGAAATACAGGTTCCTCCTAGTTCGGCTCCAGATGCTAAAACTTTTGTGTATATAATTACTGTTCATTGCACTTATTTGTAATTTATAATAAGTACTTTTTTGTGTAAGAAAATAAATTATTATTAAATTATTATTATTAACTTTCTTCTTTCTTGGCGTCGAACTCGATAATATCTCCCTTCCAATCCAGTTTTCGCGTGGGTCACAGTACGGTTACTGCGCTTTTAAAACTGACTGACCATATCCGCTGTGCTATGGAGAATAAGTCTCTTACTGTCCTTGTGTTACTTGACTTAAGCAGTGCCTTCAACTCAGTGGATTTCAACATCTTACTAGGAATCCTAAAAGCTATTAATTTCTCTTCTTCCGCGTTACACTCGTTCAATTCGTATCTTCGGGGACGCTCTCAGTGTGCGCGCCTTGAACAATCCTTCTCTGATTGGTGTAGCTTCACTGAGGGTGTTCCTCAGGGTAGCGTTCTCTCTTCTCTACTATTTTCCATTTTTATTAACTTTGTTACAAGAGTAATCTCTTTCAGTTTCCATCTTTACGCTGATGACTTGCAGCTTTAACGACATTTTACTAAAGCCGATGCGGATGCTGCTATCGCCGCTGTGAATAACCTGGCTTGTATCAGCGCCTGGGCCAAGTCAATTGGCTTACACATCGAGCCAAATAAATCTCAGGCCATGATCATATGTAGCAGTTTTGTGCATACTGCGGCTGTTGTCTCGTCTCTGTCACCTTTATATCTCAATGGTGTTCTTATTGAATATTCCGATACTGTCAAAGATCTGGGTGTTGACTCCATTCTTTTGTGGCGTGCGCAAGTCAATGAGGTCAGTCGACAGGTAAACTATTCTTTCCATTCTCTTAAATGTCTCCAGGGTCTATTGCCTTTAAAAACAAAAATCTCTTTGGCCCAATCTCTTATTCAGCCGATTATAGACTATGCCGATGCTTGCTACCTGGATGCTACTGAGGAGCCTCTAAGCAAGTTTGAGCGCCTACAAAACTTAGGTGTCCGGTTTATTTTTGGTCTGCGTAAGTATGACCATGTCTTTCACCTTTGCAAGGAGCTCAAATGGCTCCCATTCAGACTTTGCAGGAACACTCGGATTCTTTGTCTCCTTTTCAACATTCTACACAACCCGTCTTATCCCTCCTACCTGCGTGAGCGAATTTCTTACGCTCGCCCTGTTGACGCGCCTTGCAGATCTCACCTTAGATCCCTCCTCAAAACCCATCCTCATAAATCCAGTTACTATTCCTACTCTGTATCTGTCCATGCAGTAAGATTGTGGAACTCGCTTCCGCCTAGCATTCGTGACTTGAAGTCAATTTCTCTTTTCAAAAATCGTGTTAAAGAGTTACCTTTCCTCTCTATTATAATATATTTTATATATATGTATGTCATGTATCTATTTACGGTGTTCGGTATATATTTATGTAAGTAAAACGTGGTGTTCGTATATGTTTAAAATATATGTGTAGGTTTATTTGATACCTTAGTATAGGACTTCGTATTCTTTTTTCTGTTTCTTAGACACTTTTGTCTACATTTCTTTCTCAGAAATAAGCAGTTCCTTTGTACTATATTTATAATTATGTTTAATGTTACTGTGTCTCTGTGTGCACATAAATGATTAAAAAATAAAAATAAATAAGATAAATGAATGGATGTTAGTTACTCAATCACGCCAGAACAGCTGAACGGATCTGGATGGAATTTGGCAAAGAGATAGATCATAGTCTGGAATAACTCATAGATTTACTATATATCTTATAATAGAGGAAGTACTTATCCCACGCTACTCATAAAATATATAAACGATAATGGCTGATAGGGAACGTGCACGGCGTAGTCTGTGCCATCTAGTGGAGTAAATTCGAAACGTTGACCCTTTAAAAACTTGTCATTGACATTTCAGTGCCATATATGTATACACACCCGCATCATGCACACATGCAGCACGGATGACGTAGACTGGCATCTAGTGAGTGAAATCCGCAACTTTTACTGTATAAATATTTGACATTGACGTTTATGTGCCGCCATCTATAGTTTCTGCACGCTCCTTATAGATGGACGGATACACAGTCCTCTCTGAACTTAATTGAAGTATTGCTATTAAATTGTACGCTGCGTTATTATAAGACGCGTTCTATAAAGAATAAGTCAAATATTACTAAAAGCTCTTTTTAAAAATGTTTTATCATTCTAAATAAAAAGACAGAAATAAATAAAGGCTTCAAAGAATTAATATTCAAAATGAATCAGCTCGTTTAATGTCCAAAGTTGTAATCCCATTTTTGTCAGTTAAGTATTTAAATCCTTGCTACGACAATCATGCTTACATTATTTACTGATCTCCTTTTACGTCCAAGATTAATACAAAATTACCTAAAGGCGGGTTTCCTTGTAAATTTCGATGAGATCACATCATGGTCGTGTTTATCCTCACCGTGAGTAGTGACTCAATGTGGGGGCGAGAAAAATGACACGGATATCACCTGCTTTTCATTTAGAGACACTGTGTCGTCTTTTTAACGTTGTGTGTTGTGTTGTAATTAATGATTGTGGTCTGTGTTGCATAGTGTCGTTTGATGGAGAACTTCCCGTGTTAGTGTTTTGAATCATCTTGGAAATAAGTCCTTAGTTATTCATATAGACATAAGTATGTTTTGCATTAAAATTGCCTTGAATGCTGGTGCTGCTTCTAGGCAGTTGGCCTCGCTACGTCCTTCGCTATTATCATTTAAGCTCAAATTGTTCCATTGCTCGACTAACAATACTGTAGATCGTGGGTTTGAACACAGGCAGCGCTTTACTTTACGTAAACTATTTAATTAGCACTGCTCTCAATACTGCTGGCTAAAACGCTGGCCTAGAAAGTTTGTGTACACTATTTCAAATAAGGATGTTTCCACCAACATGCAGGCAAGGATGCAGCGTGCAAACAAGCATGCAACATGCAGCAAGCATTGTTTCTGTTACGGCTCCGGCGCTGCGGGGTTTGGGCGACCCCACGCGAGCTTATCGTCGCAGATGGTTTTAACGCCAACCACCACAGCATCGGCTCAGCCGCTGAGCCGCCGCCGACTGAGCTGCGACAATCGTACTTTCTTCGGCGGCATTTTTCCACATGTCAGCAACTTTATCATGACATTTACTATTTGTGAATAATGACATAATAGGTAAATCCATTGATGCAGCAACTTCATTTAAATTTGTTAGGCCAATCCCTGACATTATGGCTCCTGACACAGCGCCTTCATTGTCATTTAAGTTATCTTTTTGTTTCTCATCGTGACTCCTCAATTTAAACGTAGAATTGCACATATTTCACTGAAAGAAGAATTAAGATATAAATCCAGTTTTATTTTCTTTTAGTAGTACCAGGTTTTTCAATGTACAACCAAAGCGATCATTATGGTTAGCAATTTTAATCAACCCATCTAAGAAATGTTGAAAATCAACTATTCTCCTTCCATTAATTTTTGTTGGCTCAAATTCAGTATTCGGATTCTGTAACAATAATATGGTATCTTCGTATGATTCCAATTATTTTAAGTATACTTATGAGATTGGAAAAACGTTCTGTTACTTACTTCTGCAGACATACTTATGTCGTAGTCAAGAAGCTCATCCCTGGAATCATCTTCCGAGATATTATCCCTGGAAATATAATATTTATGTTAACAACCTTGTCAACATTATTAGCAGCATTTTAAATATAAAGCTAAAAACTATAAGTAAAAATATAACCACAATTCACCCCTCAGGCCCTGCGTGCGTCAAATGTCAACATCTGTCAAGCCCCGTTGACAGTGGGCTATCATGTAACTACAGACTTTGTCATGTTCCGGGTGTGTAAACCTTGCCAAAGGTCTAAAGACCTTTTGTAATAGTAATAATAGCGGTTTAAAACGCGTGAATCGGATTTTTGTAACTTTTTTTGGCCAGGCAAACAGTATTTCCTCAGTAGCGCACATGTGTGCCGCTAGACACTGAAATGTTTGCCATTGATTTCCGAAAAATAACGCCTTTTTACATTCAAAACCTATGAAATAAATAATAATAATGGTTTAATAAAATTATACCTAAAAGACATTGTCTGATTGCATTTATTTGCCACTTCTACAGTTACTGATTGCGATTCCGGTGTTGATGTTGAAATTAGCTGTGACTCTTCGTTATGGTTCTCGTGTGACGTTTCCGCATGGTCTCGACGTTTACTCCTACATAAAAATTTAATATTGCATGGCATCAACTTTTATATTCTTTAATGTTATTTTACACATTTTAGTGGCAACAAAAAACTCAACACACGTAACTCAATTATCTACGAAACTATTTACCCATTTAGACATTCGCAGTCATAAATGTTTACAACCAAAGATGAAATGTTTGTTTCGCAAAATTAATCTAATTTTTAAATGTTTCGCAAAATTTACGTGGGTAAAATTTATATAGTTTTAGTATGTGCAAATATTAGGCCTCCAATTTAACAATTGCTTTTTTTTCACTTTTGAAAATGGAGTTGAACTGCAGTCATAATGAAATAATATAAAAAAACGACCAAGTGTGAGTCGGGAACGCATCCAAAAGGTTCCGCATTTTTCGTCTAATTTTGTTACATGACCGTGTTTGAGTCACAGAAGATATGTGTACCAAATTTCAACTGAATCGGTCCTGTAGATTCGGAGAAAATCAAATGTGACAGACGGACAGACAGGCAGATAACCGAGTGATCCAGAAAAAATAATATGTATAAATAATAAAAATATCACTTGGGATGACGTAAGGATTTTATCAATACCCCCCATACATTCTTATCAGTCTAGGCATTTAAAAAATTTGTTCCAAATATATATATATGTAGCCTGAAAACATTACACTGCATTTTTGGACAGTTGCGTAATAATATAAAAACTTTAGTTACCTTGCAGCTTGTAATTTCTCTAACATTTTATTTATTTATTTTTATTTAATCATTTATGTACACACAGAGACACAGTAACAATAGAAATAATAATAAATATAGTACAAAGGAACTGCTTATTTCTTAAGAAATTTCTACCAGCAGACCTGTGATAGGAGAAGTGAGAAAGAAATGTAGACAAAAGTGTGTAAGAAATAGATAAAAAGAATACGAGATGTCCTATACTAAGGTATCAAATAAACCTACACATATATTGTAAAAATATATATATACTTTAATAAACACATACCTAATATTGTAAATAGATACATGCAATACATATATTTAAAAATTATTATAATAGAGAGGAAAGGTAGTGCTCTTTAACACGATTTTTGAAAAGAGAAATTGACTTCAAGTCACGAATGCTAGGCGGAAGCGAGTTCCACAATCTTACTGCATCCATGGACAGATAAAGAGTAGAAATAGTAACTGGATTTATGAGGATGGGTTTTGAAGAGGGATCTAAGGTGAGATCTGCATGGCGCGTCACCAGGGCGAGCGTAAAAAATTCGCTCACGCAGGTAGGAGGGATAAGACGGGTTGTGTAGAATGTTGAAAAGGAGACAAAGAATCGGAATGTTCCTGCGAAGTCGGATTGGGAGCCACTTGAGCTCCATGCGAAGGTGAGAGATATGGTCATACTTACGCAGACCAAAAATAAACCGGATACCTAAGTTTTGCAGGCGCTCAAGCTTGCTTAGTAGCTCCTCAGTAGCATCCAAGTAGCAGGCATCGGCATAGTCTATAATCGGCTGAATAAGAGTTTGGGCTAAAGAGATTTTTGTTTTTAAAGGCAATAGACCCTGAAGGCATTTAAGCGAATGGAAAGAATAGTTTACCTTTCGACTGACCTCATTGACCTGCGCACGCCACGACAGATTGGAGTCAATAATAACACCCAGATCTTTGGCAGTATCGGAATATTCAATAAGAACACCATCAAGATATAAAGGTGATAGGGACGAGACGACAACCGCAGTACGCACAAACCTGCTGCCTATGATCATGGCCTGATATTTATTTGGGTTGATCTGTAAGCCAAATGACTTGGCCCAGGCGCTGATACAAGCCAGGTCATGATTCACAGCGGCGATAGCAGCATCCGCATCGGCTTCAGTAAAATGTCGATAAAGCTGTAAGTCATCTGCGTAAAGATGGAAACTGGAAGAGATGACTTTTGTAACAAAGTTAATAAAAATGGAAAATAGAAGAAGAGAGAGAACGCCACCCTGAGGAACACCCTCTGTGAGGCTACACAAATCAGAGAAGGATTCTTTAAGGCGGACACACTGAGAGCGTCCCCGAAGATACGATTTGAACCAGTCTAACGCAGAAGAAAAGAAATTAATAGCTTTAAGGATTCCTAGTAAGATGACGAAATCTACTGAGTCGAAGGCACTGCTAAAGTCAAGTAACACAAGGACAGTAAGGGACTTATTCTCCATAGCCCAGCGGATATCGTCAGTCAAAAGCGCAGTAACCGTTCTGTGACCCACGCGAAAACCGGATTGTGAGGGAGATATTATCTAGTTCAACGCCAAGAAAGAAGATAGTTGTCTATGAACTATGTGCTCAAAAACTTAAGAGAGAAATGGAAGAATAGAAATAGGTCTAAAGTGAGTTAATTATGAAGGATTGTTCGTTTTAGGCAGCGGCATAATGTGCGCCTGTTTCCAGACTGAGAGAAAGGAGCAAGAGGTAAATGAGTGATTGAATATGTGAGTGAGAATAGGAAGTAATGAGGGAAGGATGAGAATTATCTTTCTGGAACACAACTTATCATTACCAACTGCAGAAGAAGTAATAGCGAGAACAGATTTCTTAACGTCAACCTCAGTAACATCTTTAAGATTAAAATGAGAACAATGAAGCAAAGGCAAACTAGCAAGACTCTCTAATGTCGCAGCTTTGACACAAGGATCAAGAGAAAAGGGAAAGTGAGAGAAATGCTTATTAAGATCGTAAAGGTTCACATCCTTACACTGGCTGGTAGATGATTTGCCTATGCCAACAGACTTAAGAAATTTCCAAATATCGGAGGAACTGCGGTTATCGACTTGTTCGTGGAAATAGCGTCTCTTAGCAACTTGACACAGACGCCTGCAGTGATTACGTAGCGATTTGTAATAATTGAGTTTCAGCTCCGAGGGTCTGCGCTTATGTCTCCTCTTAGCTTTATCCCTGTAGGCCATAAGTTCTTTAATTTCCTGTGTTATCCATGGAGCAGGGTTATATTTTACCTTGACACGTCGAATAGTGGCGTGTTGGTCATACAAGTCGAGAACAGTCGAGTTAAAGGAATTCACCTTTCCATCGATGTCATTGATATCAACCAGCCGAGACCAGTCAACATCCTCGGCATCACGCTGCAACGCTTCCAGGTCCATGCCCTTATAATTACGGAGATACAGGAACTGAGACTTACGCTTGGGAACACGGATACGGTACGACAGGTAAATAAGGTCGTGGTAAGAAAAGTTGGCAGTGAGTTTTCCATGATAAGAGACGTTACTAGGAGAAGAAACAATCATAAGATCTAGTAAAAAGGGTGTACAGTTAGGGGAATAGTGAGTTGCAGAAAGTGGCAAGACTTGAAGATTGAAAGAAGATAGGAGCGAAAGGAGTTTATGCGAGCGAGTGTCGTTTTTAATCAGGCAAGTGTTAAAATCGCCCATCAAAATAACGAGTTTATACAAAGGGCAATGATTACTGAGAGTGCAGTCAAGAGAATCAAAGTAGTCAATGCGAAGGTTAGGGCTGTACAGCACTGCAAGCAAGACTTTTGAGTGATGTACAGAAAATTCAACAAACAAGTATTCAGCCGACTCAGAGTACAGAGAATGAGATGAGCTGACTACCTTGTAGGGTAGGTCAGCGCGTAAGTACATAGCTACACCTCCTCCACCTTTACCAGTCCTATCGTTGCGGATTAATACGAAGCCAGGAAGTGTAAATTGCGTAGAGAGAAGAGAAGGCTTCAGATAAGATTTCGAAATCAATAGGGCATCAAGGTGGGCACTGCTAAAGGATGCGAGAAGATCAGAATAGTGACCAGGAACACTTTGGGCATTTATATGCGCTATATGCAGATTTTTAGGATCAGTAGAGAAAAGAGATGAGATTTTTCTATGTAAAGTGAGCGGAAAGGAAGAGTCACTGTCCGCACTAGCAAAACTATCAGAAGAAGAGCACGAGAAAAAGCTGTCGTTAAAGTCAGCTACATTGTTCATATTAAACAAATAATAATATTATAAAATAATATCATAATATTTAATATTAACTAAAATGCAAAACGCTGAAATAGGTTTTCTTTCAAAAAGAAAAGAAAACCACCCCACCTCGCTGGTATATTGACAGAAATCTCACAATAATAGCTGTAGCTTTAAAAAAGAAACGCAAAAGAGACATAAAAATTACGTAAAACGAAAATAAAACGAGAACAACGATTCACACATCTTAAGAGGCCGTACTCGAAATTTTGCCGATTTCGCTGATTTACGTGATTTTACAGACGTGATTTTACAGTTAAAATAATGTCTTTCTAAAAGTTTTAATGCAACACATGAAATATCATTTCAATTACGATCTAATGTATAAGCTAGTTTTTTAATTTTTATTACAATTACGATTAATCGACCAGAAACCGACGCCGATTTTATGAATTTTTGCTGTAAGAAGTTTAGAATATCACATAATTACGAATCGTTTTGACGTGTAAACGGTATGAAAAAATTTGAATGTATTGTTTCAAAAGTCGTCTATATAATGTTTGAATCACTTTTTACCACTTTAATATAAAAATTTTGAGTAAAAAAAAGATTTCACTTGGTCAAAGTTTTAGAGAAAATGGGCAAAGAATTGCTTTTGATTTTGGCTATTTAGAACTCTCGTTTATAAAATTAAAACAGCAAAAAATAATCTTCTGTTCAAAAAATTACAAAAATTTGGCAATCATTTTTTTTTTTTAAACAACCCAAATCTCGACTTATAATACGCAACACAAGCTTCGAATCTAGCTCATTCATTAGATCATAACTGAAATGATTTTTCATGTAGTGCATTAAAACTTATAAAAATACATTATTTTAACTGTAAAATCACATCTGTAAAATCACGTAAATCAGTGAAATCGGCCAAAATTTCGTGTACGGCCTCTTAACGCACATAGAATAAAACGCAACACGATCACGGCCACCACATACATGGAGCGGTGACACCGTCATCTGACAGATGACAAGTTTGTCAACGCCGCCATCTGACAGATGACAACTGTCACATTCATAAAGACATTTAACAAGACAAATTGTCAAAAATAAAACTGGACACCGGCTAATACACAAGGTTAATAAATTAAAACTAAAAATTTACGGGGAGACAGATAAAAATAATATTAAGAACTACCTGCCCAACAATAGATATGGTGAAAGCGATCGTGCGAAGCGGCCAAATTTAGCATTAACAATAACAATGATTGCACTACTTGCGCAGACGCGTCTCTCTCAAGTTCTTAGCAGGCGTACCCGAAGATGCGGCCGCAGGAGCTCCAGGTTCTTCAGTTTGTGCAGAATCCCCGGCGTCGACTGAGCAGCACGGGAATTTGGCAATCAGATCGAGAAGTTCGCCTGCCGTTTCTATTTTCTTTCAAGGATTTGTCTGGGCAAATGACAACAATCCTGCCTTCCATAGACCAGCAGTTTGACATGCCGAAATGCTTACAAGCTGCTGCAAACACACGGTGCCTTACTTGTGTCAGAAACTCGGAGATAGTAGTCCCGGTACCCTTGAGAGCTTTCTTGCTTTCCCAAACAAGTTGTCGGTTCTCCATTTTGAAGAAGCGTACCAGTATGGGACGGGCCTTCTGTTGTGAAATCCGAGTCTATGACAGACATGGATGACATTCTTATCTCTGCTCAGGTCTGTCAATTTCATTTGGTCAGATAATATATTGTAGACCACATCGCTTAACTTCTCATTATCCTTCTCCGGAACACCATGGAACAACAGGACCTTTCTTCGCATGGTAGTTTCATGCCTGTCGAACCCAGCAGCGAGCAACTCAATCTGACTCTTTAATTTGGAGAGTGCTTGACAGACAAAATTCTTAAACTCGGAGAACTCACAAGCGATTGATGAAATATCAGCTGAAGCTGAAACGGTGCCAGTAGCCTTTTGCAATTTGGCTTCGTACTCTTGCATGCGGGAGCCAAACAACTTCTCCAGGTCCTCCAGGCTGGCAGCAAGCTTCGTGCCCATGTTCAGTGTAGTGTTATGTGATAAACTAATCAGGTTGCAGGTATGTACAAGTTCTACAGTCTTGATAGTAATAGATAGCGGGTGTGGGGCAATTTAATACAAAATGAACTGGTTTAATACATTAAATATAGGTATAAAATAATATTAAGACTTAATTTAACTAAGAGTACTCAAAACGAATTGTTAATACTTTGTCTACCCACAATGGAAAAAAAAGCATTTTCTTTTTTCTAATTCGATTTCCTCCAATGTCACCATAATAGAGTTTACTTATTCGACCCATCACCTAAAACATAAAATAATTTAGCACACATAAACTTAAAAACACACTACATTAGTTCGTTTATAATTCGAATGTACAGAATCAAACAATATTAATATTATAATAAAAAAAAATACTTACGGATCAAAACGGGTTAGGCGAAGTATAAACCTACGGTACAACTACCTATTTATGTTGTCAACGCGGCAGCGTGAGCGACACAGATCCTACCTCACAGAGCGCCACAGCGCGACTGACCGACCGCGCTCGGCGCTGCGTTATTTATTAGGAACTTTGAAATTTTGTACTGTCGATATAATAATTAAAAATGTATTTTTTTATTGATTTCTATTTGCATGAACTCAAGTTACAAATAATGTTTTTTTTTAGTTGTTTCATGCATATTAAGGACATAAAAAATATGTTTTAGAATGTAAAATATAAGTCATGAAAATATTTTTTATTAGGGATTTATTGAATTAAAACTACTTTTCTATTTTATGCAATACACGAACAGCATCTTTCCTTTTGCCACGTATTTTTTTCAGACTTCCATGACTCGTTCTTGATTCATAATTTCATTCCGAAATTCAGCCTTCCCGCAAAATTCCAAAACCATGTGTTTAAAATAAGCGTTTATTTTGATGATTATTATCATTTTCCAATGTTTTATTTTATACAAATACAACATAAAGATATGCTTAATGCAGCACTAAAATTATTTCTTTACCAACTCCTGGCAATATGGAGTAATTTAACATTAAAAAATACTGGTCTGGTTTCTTCGTTATTTGACACCGACTTCCGAAATTAAAGTTATTTTGCATTTTTTAGTATTATTTTTATGGAAGACGGTTGTATTTTTTTTTGTAAAAAGTTTTTTATTTTTCACTTTTTAGTTGTTTTACCCCATTCTAAAACTAAATTAATAGTAAAGTTATGCCCGAATTGATAGCCCCAAAAATAGGGAATTTGAACTTAGTTGGTGAAATTAAGGTGTATCAGGGTGAACTGTACAAATTTGTATACCCCTTCAGAGCGTATCAGTGTGATGTAATGTTGTGAAGTGGTGAAAACAATATACAGACATGCTATTGCAGCAATTCTGGAAGGTTTGCTATCATTTATTGAAGAGTTCCATTGTGTATCTCCGAAGTTCTTCATCAGATTTTCACCAAATTATAATGGGACCACATGTAAAGCAACAGCTTTCAAATAAAAAAAAGTCTGTAAAATCCGTTCACGCAGTAAAAAGTTATGAGGTAACACACATAAAAAAAAAAAAAAAAAATACAGTCGAATTGAGAACCTCCTCCTTTTTTTGAAGTCGGTTAAAAAGCCTCGAATTTATGATTGTTGATTTTTTTTAACGAGAACACTCTAACGCTAACCACCACAGCATCGGCTCACCCACGGCGGCGGGCCTTCAAACCATATGCTCTTCAGCTCGCGGACCGCCCCACCCGTCCACGAATGCGCGGGTATTAAATTACACGCTAGGGGTAGGGCAGAAAAGACTGCGTGAAGTCGGTTTTACAGCGAATCGTTTCTGTCACTAAACTTTGGAGCACAACATATTATTGACTTTATATGACACTATTTTAATTTAATATTGAAAATGCTACTAGTAAACCGGCTATATTTTTGTAATCAAATAATATTCCGTAAAATGCTATTTCGGTGTGGTGAAAATACGACAAATAAATCATTTGGCAAATGAAAACAGTTCAAAAGGGGGTTCTAGAATATTATTTAATATATTTTGAAATTCAAAATATAACTGTGAGTGGCCAGACAGAAATAAAATCAATGAAAAAGTTTACAATCGATTTGGTATAAAACTTAACCTTAAACAGTAAAAACCAAAAATTTGCTCTAGACCTTTCCAAACTATTTCTTAAGATCTAATGGGTCCTCTTCAAATGACTAGAGGCCGTAATCAATATAATATTCTTGTGGTAACTTGTTGTTTCTCTAAATATTGTCACATCTTTCCTATCAAACGCGCTTCCCACTGGACCGTCGATCCAGGAGCCTTAAACATGCATGAAACGTCCTGCGCGTGCACTGCAAGGTTGCCCGATCAAGCGCCCCACGCCGGTTCCAAATTAAAGCTTAATATCTAGTAAACTACTAAAGCTACACACAAAAAAAAATACGTGTGTATAGCTGACACTATAGAAAATCGACAATTGTGAAAACTAAAGTACGATAACGTGTTCTAAGTTCTTTAAAAGAAATGTAAACATTAAACCGTTAACGGTAAACGTTAAAATTTGTTTAACCTATGTTTTTACCAATAATTTTGTAGTTTGTGTCTTTAAGACCTTTCATTAAACTAGACTATGTAACCTTATTTTTTGATACCCCTGAGTCACTACGTGAAATGTTCTAAGTACCACATTAAAACCAAACAGTCACCCCATCCCCACAGAATTTTAGCGCCGACGATGGGTCAAGGTTACGCCAAGATAAAGAAGAGAGTAAGAAAAATAAATAAATAATACATTATTTATTTACGTAAGCATGCCGGATATTTCGATGTTTCGTAGTTCAATATTATCATTTTCAACACGCAATGAACCTCTGACATGTTTAGTTATTCGTAAAACTTAATTGTTTGAGGATGTTTTAGATACACAATTACACTCGATTTTAAGTAAATTCTAGTTAAATAAACAATTCACGTAAAAATATACCGTGCCGTTTTTTGACACTGACATTTGACAGACGACAATTTATTGTAATTAATTTACTCTATGATTACGTGCAGGGTGCCCGGTAAAGAAAAAACGCGGAATTTAATACAGTGATATCATTTTTTTACTTCTCAAAGCTCAATCAACGCGACCACAGCAAAAAAATGATTTAGAGTGAACAAACCGCACTGGCAACCGTGGTTAACATAACGCTCAAGAGCATTGTAAATGTGGCAAACTCGGCTGCCTGGAGGCGCCAGTAGCAACCCCTAACATTATTCTTCACTTGGAGAAGTCTGTGTTTCTGGTACATGGTGTTCCCCAGACCATTATAATGGATAATGGTTCTCAATTCCAATGTAATGAATTTCAAAGATTTCTCAGTATACAAATGCTTTTTTTTTTTTTTTTTTTTTTTTGGGGGTGGGAAATCATCTTATGACTTCTTCCGGTCTAGGGTGGAGCGGAAGGGCGTGTCAGACTCTTACTGACTAAAACCCACCCCTGTTCCTCCCTGCACTACGCGCCCGGGGGCGAGGTAACTCTTTCGAATTTATCCTCCACTCCCGGGCAGGCACTGGCCGTGAAAGGCCCCGTCCTTTGCTGACAACTCTTTGAGGCGCGCGTGGAACACTACGCGCCGTCGACTCTCGGGCCTGGTGCTGATCGGACGGCGAGTTACCCACTACTCGCCGTCCGCAGGCCCGGGTCTACGGTGGCCGGAGATCGTCTCGCAGCCCCTTGCGACTCCTGCGACGGCTGCTGCTGAGGGCGCTAGGGCGACTCTGCCTCTGTTGAGTCTCCCTAACGTGTGCCGCCTCCCTCTTCGCGAGCATTTCTGCTTCGCAGAAGGAGGAGACGGCCCCCCATTCCTTCTCGCTCCGTACCATGGCCTGAACCAGGGCACGGCGCGAGAGGTCGCTGACGCCTATCGCATCCACGAGGACACGGCGGTGTTCTGCCCAAGCGGGGCAAACCTCCACCGTATGCTCCACCGTGTCCTCTGAGCGATCCTCGCAGTGGAAACACTCAGGGGTCACCTCCGCCTTGACATGACACAGGTACCTCCCGAAACAGCCGTGTCCGGTGAGCACCTGCGTCAGGCGGAAGGTGAGGTTGCCATGGCGCCTCTCCAGCCAAGCCTCAAAGAGGGGCACTACCGCCTCAATGGTAGCGTGCCCAGCGCTGGGTTGCGACAGTCGCTCTCTCCATGTCACCATGAGATCCTGCCGGAGCTCCGTCCGCCGAGCCGCGAGTTGTCGCGGCAGCAGAGTTTCGCCCCGGCGTTTGGCCTCCTCGCGCCACTTGTACAAGTGCGCGAGGATTTTTGCCTCCAGATCCCATGGTGAAAGTCCGGCAAGGAGGCTCGCAGCCTCGCGGGAGATCGTGCGGTATCCTCGGATCATACGGATCGCCATGACCCTCTGGGACGCGTTTATCTGGCGAGCTGCCTCAATGAACGCGCCCACACCGGCGCTCCATAGAGGGCCATGGAGCGCACGATCCCCGCGTAGAGCCTACGGCAGGAGGCGTTTGGCCCCCTCAGATTGGGTAGGAGCCGCTTTAAGGCGGCCCCGGCCCTGTCCAATCTGGGAGCCAAACGTCGAAAGTGCTCGACGAAGTTCCACCGGCTGTCGAGGACGAATCCCAGGTACTTCATCGTACCCTCGACGCCGATGCGAACCCCTCCTACCGTGATCTGGGAACCCGACGGTGGCGCGTTCCGACGACCATGAAAACACATGGCCTCGGACTTGTGCAATGCCACCTCGAGTCCCAGTTGCCGGATCCTCTCTATGACTGTCGCAACCCCGCGTGTCATAAGGTCGGCCGCCGCCTCGTGCGACCTCCCCTGCGCTAAGACTAGCGTGTCGTCAGCGTAGCACACTACGCTGACGCCAATGGGGAGGTCGGCGCGCAGCACCCAGTCGTATCGATGTTCCACAAGGGCGGCCCCAGGACCGATCCCTGTGGAACACCGCACGACATCTCTCGCCGGTTCCATACTCCCTGATGACCGGGGTAGAAGACGGCTCTGTCCGTCAAGTACGCCTCGACTACGCGACGGAGGTAGGGCGGCACCCGGTGGTATCGGAGTGCCTCCACTATGCAACTCCAGGGCAGGGTGTTAAAGGCATTGGCGATGTCCAGAGACACCGCCAAGACGACCTTACCCCGGGCCACTGCAACCCCCGTCGTGAGGGCTCTTACGCGCATGACCGCGTCCACCGTGGAGCGCCCCCTGCGGAAGCCGTACTGGCTCTCCACCAGGTCCGGCCCCACCCGCACCATCTGCCCGACGAGGCGGTCTGCCGTTACTTTTTCAAAGAGCTTGCCCACCTCGTCGAGCAGCACAATGGGCCGGTAAGCGGACGGAGAGTCCGCAGGGCGCCCCACCTTCTTGATCAGGACCAGCTTCCCCGTCTTCCACCGACGTGGAAACTGGCCCCTCTCCAAACATGCGCTTAAAAGCCCTCTGAGTCGAGGCCCGAGAGCCTCTTGCAAGGCCAGGACCCAGGCTTTCCCATGAAAGCCATCGGGTCCTGGGGCGGTGTTTTTGGCATTCAGCCTACGCACCGCCGCTCTCAGCTCTACCTCGGTCACCTCGGGAGCATCGTCGTCGTCGTCTTGGTCCGCGTCAGGTACCGCAGGAGACGGAGCCATAGGTGGAGGAGTATGTTCCCCTCGCGAGGGGAACAGAGCGCTCACCACGCCCTCCATGGGCGGAGTTTCCCCCGCACCGCTTTGTACGGGCGCCCCTATGGGTCTCTGTTCAGAGTCTCCAGCGACTCCTCGCGGGCCAATCTCTTGGCCCGCAAGATCTCCGCTCGGAGGGCGGTCCTCGCAGCTCTGTACCCCTCGTATACTCGTAGCTCCGCCTCGACGGCTTCCGTTTCCGGCGTGCGGTTACGGAGCCGCCTGCAGTACCTGGTGTACCGGCGTCGCGCGGCAATACACCCCTGGCGTAAAGCCGTAAGTGCCGTCGACCACCAGTACACCTGTCGCCGAGCACAAGGCTGGACCCGGGGCATTGCCATGTCACATATCTCGGACATGGCCTCCTGGAACCACTCTGCCTCGTCGTTTATGTCGGCAGGCCTGTCCGGTGATGTCACCCAGGCCTGCACGATCGAGGCCTCCAGGAGTAGCTCCCGGTCCAGCTGCTTCAGCGACCAACGTTGACAACTCGGGGTCTGTCGTACCGGCACGCTGGAGGTCTGGGCGGAGACGTCAAACCGGATATACCGATGATCGGAAGACGTCTCCACCTCCTCCAGAACGCGCCAGTCAACTACACGTGGTGACAGGGCGGGACTGGCGAACGAGAGGTCCACCACCGATTCGCCCTGCCACCGCACGCACGTGGGGACAGAACCCCGGTTCAGGACGACCAGGCCTGTTTCCAGAGCCCAGTCCTCCACTATCCTGCCCCTCGCGTCCGTGTACCGGGAACCCCAAGCCAAGTTCTTGGCATTGAAGTCCCCGAGGACGTGCGTAGGGAGGGAACGGTATCTGACGACGACGTCTCTCAACTCCGCGAGGGAGTTGTGGAACTCGGCGAGAGTTCGGTTCGGGGAGAAGTACACCCCTACCACTACTATCTCCCCGAACCGTGCTGCCACGCAACCCCGACCCCTCTTGACCTCCTCGAGGGTCGGGGTACCGGCGGCGGCCGACGAAATGATGGTCACCGAGCCGTCCAGGTCCTCCACCCAGTCATCCCTGGGCGGGACATAGTACGGCTCGGGGACCACGGCGATGTTAATCGACCACTGCGCCATGCTCTGGAACAACAGGTCCTGAGCATCGGCGCAGTGGTTGATGTTCGCCTGGAGGAGGCGTAATGGGGCCGTTATTGGCATACCATTACAGCCTTCTCCTCCCCAGCCCTCTGCGAGGGCCCAGCCACCGCGATGTTATCGGTGGCGACGACTGTGGGGGCAGCATCGGCGGAAGCGGCGACGGCGGCGGCTGCGACAGTGGCGGTGGTGGCGGCGGAGGGCTTGGCCCTACCCCTGGCCTTGGCAGGTGGAGCGCAGTGATTGCTCCCAGCCCGGTGATCGGCCGGCTTGCCTGCTGCCGCACATACAACGCAGTGCGGCGCGGCGTTACACGAGCCGGCCTTGTGACCGGGCTGACCACAACGGAAGCAGTGGTTACTGCGGTCCACCTCCGAGGTGCACTTGGCCGCCACATGGTCGCCCACATGGCAGCGGAAACACCTCAGAGGCCTGGGCTCCAGCAGCTTAACCTGCGCTGAAACCCAGCCCACCAACAATCTTCGGCCCCCCGCGGTTATGGCTCTGGCCGCTGACACGGGGCAGCTCACCGTGATGGTTTGCAGCCCCGCAGTGTCAGGATGGATGGTGCCAGCCCTCACCTGCTCAGCAGGGCACCCTCCAGTCCTGGCAACAGCGGCCACCACCTCCTCCTCCGTCACGGAGTCGTCCAGGCCCATAATGCGGATGTCAGCGCACTTCGTGGGCCTGGACACCCGGGCCTCGTCCACCAACAACGCCCTGATCCTTTCGGCCAGGGCGTCAGCGGCTGGGCCGCTGGAGGCACCGGGGACCTCTAGCATCCGGGCTCCGGTCTTGGTGACCTTCACCCGGACACCGTTGGCGCACCCCACCTCTTCGAGGCTTACCGCCGCCTTTGTTTTGGCGAGCACGCTGTGGTAGGTCACGCCCCTCTTAACCGCCTCCAGCTGTAGTGTTATCACTACAGCTGCGGACTTCGGGGCGCGGAGCCTAGCCGCAGCGGCCCGCTCCTTGCGCCGCTTCCGCCTCTCGCATCGTTTGGCCGCCCTTTTCGCCTTTCTCGCCTTCTCCTTCTCCCCGGCCACTTGCCATTCGGCAGCCTCGGCCGTAGGAGGTTGAGGAGGTTTAGGAGGCGGGATAGGCTTGGGCGGCCGACTTCCTGCCTTGGCTGGGGGCTTCACAGCCACGCCACCTGGCCCTGGCTGCGCCTTCGGTGCCTTCGTCGCCTTCGACGGGGCCGACCCCACGGGCTTCAGCACAGCCCCGCGGTTGGCCTGCCCCGCCGAACCCTGTTTGGGCGCAGCAGCCGTGGCGGCGGCAAACGATCTCGGTTGCCGCCGGTCCAAGGCCGGTTGGCTCGCCGCTTGCGGGGGGCGCAGCACTATGCCCTCCAGCACGGAGAACCGGCTGTTGAAGGCAGCCAGCTCCCGCCGCACCAGATCGAGAACCTGGTTCTCTGAGGCGGGCAGGGGCTGACTTGGCCCGTGCTGGAGCTCCTCCTGCGCGTCCCTCCGATGACCTCCTCGGAGCTCGGCCAGGTCTGCCCGGAGCTTCTGGTTCTCCTTAACCAGAAGCTCCGTAGTGGTGGTCAGGCGGGCGACCTCCGCCCGCAGTTTGGACGTCTCGTCCAATGCAGACGGAGGCCCGCCGAAACTCGCCTCTGCCGCCGCCACTATGGAGGCCGTGGCTTCTGATGTGGCCCTGCTTCGGGATGTGGGCAGCCACTTCTGCACCACACCCTTGATGGCGGCCTCCACGACCCCCGCAAGCCTGGCCGCTCGCTCCGAGTTGGAGCTAGCGGCTTCCGGCTCTCCACCCGAAGACCCGGAGGCCGAGGCACAAGCACAAGACCCCACCGCAGCGGGGTGGCGCGCCTCCAGGGCGAGCCTCGCGGCTCTCTTGCCGGCCTTGGTGTGCTTGTTGGGCCTCCGGGTCGCTCCCCTTCCCCTCCGACCGGTGGGGATTTTGGGAGGCGGGGCCATCACCTCTACGTCAGAGGACGACTCCCCGCCATCCCCCGACTTGGAGCGCTTCTGGTTCCGGAAGAACCGCGAGCATTCACCCACGACTCCCCCGGAAGCACCCACTTCCTCATGCTCCGGACTCTCAGAGCTCAGAGCTGCTGCCAGTGCTGAGCCGGACTCCGACGCCGCACCACGCTCCACCTCCTTGCCGACTTGGATTTGGCTTTCTTCGCCCGACTGCGGCTTGTCAGGCGTCTTAAAGCAGAAATTGATCATCTCCTCGAATTGAGGAGATGATCTGGAGCCTCCTCGGCTCTTGTTGTCGGGATTGTCCCCGACAAACGGATACGTGTCGTCGGTTGTGGAGCCTCCTCGGCTCTTGATGATACGGAAGACCTAAGTCGCCCCCCCCAGTATACGAATGGGGGCGTGACGCTCCGTGGAGCGCAGCGGTTCCCCACCTTCTTGAAGGTGGCTGCCACCCTGGGTAATAAAATTTCCTTCTGTCTTGTCCGTTTTTGTTTGTTCCTTTGGAGGGTGTGGTCCCTGACTCCCCCTACTCAACCTCCCTATCTTCTTCTAACATTTCGCATAGTACACATTCACTCTCTCTCATTCACTCACTCACTCACACACTCTGCCCTTATGGGCCCTCCCCAGTTTTGGCGCCGCTCTCAAGGTCGCATCTGATGAACAGATGCGTACCAGAGAGCAGCGACGAAGATTCCCCCAGGTTCCACGCCGTTAGGAGGCTCGAACAGCTTGCTCAAGCCTCCCAACGGCGTGGCCCTCTTGTGAGGCGCTAGCATCCGGACATCCCTCCGGTACGCATCCCATAGCCACGCCTCCAAGCTTAGGATTGGGTGGAGGTCGCATCCACTGGCAGTCGACGATGATCGACTGACAATGGATGCGACCCCCGGTGTGTTCCTCTTAGTCAGGCCTTTCTCCTGGAGCCCTCCGGCACAAGTGAGTCACTCATGCCGGAAGTCCCCAGGATCATGGAGACCCACAAGCCCCACCACGACGGCAACGTGGAAACACTCGGTGGGGTCAGTATACATATAAGGTTCCTTTTGTATTTTATTTACCTAGATATTGTCTACAAGTTAACCCTATTGAGAGATGTAATAGAACAATCATCACCTCTTTGCAGCAGTTAGTGAGTGAAGATCATAGATCATGGGATAAACATTTGCAGAAAATACAATTAGCGTAAAATACATCGTTAAACTCTTCAACTGGATTCTCTCCTTATTTCCCTATTTTTGATCGGCAAACTATACCATATGGCTCATTTTCAAATTTGAATGAAATAATTTTCCTTCCTCGAGATGATTATGCTACTAATATCGGTTTAATGTCATCTATTTTCGTTAAGGTGTACTGCACATGCACGAAATTCTTCTCATTATAATCACAGGCATTCTTTTAAAGAGTTTTATGTAGGAGACACCGTCTGGCGTCTGGTGCAAGGTAATGCAGGCATTTACTTTAGTTCGACATCAGCCCCAAAATACGTAAAATGTACCATCATTGAAAAATTATCACCCCTTGTTTTTATTTTGGAAGACTCAAACGGTTTGAGAGGATAGTGGCACGTTAAAGATTTTAAATAAGTTTTTTTTACTTGTCTAGTTCTAGAATAGTTTTAATTTTTTATCAAGACATACTGTAAAAGGAAACATTAGGCATTTTTTTCCATCACTTTATTGTACAATTCTTTTTTTAATTTTTCGTTTCTTGAACGGATAAAAACTCGTAAAATAAGCCTCCTTGTATATTTTCCTTAGTTAAGAGCGATTCTTAACTCTTTCCTTGGACAAGAGCGCTTCTTAAACTCTTCTTGAGCGGTCTACAACCGCCTTAAAGCTCGTATTTTTATATACGGGTTTTCAAACAGGTGCAGATTACGACACCTACTAAAAATAAATAAGCCTTCGTTAATTATAGGTGTATTCCTAGATGAATATTTCCTTATGGAGTATGCGTCATTGAATGTGAACCATAGGGCTATGGTTTAGACTTTCCCAAAACATACATCATTCAATCACACGAGGGGCCTCGGTGTGGTTGAATGATAAATGTTTTGGGAAAGTCTGAAAGATGATAGTATGTAAGATAAAGGATTTATTCATAACCTTCAAAATTTTCTCTAGTCGAAAATTTTCCGGGGTTGTCGGGAAAATGTGATATTACTCTATTTATCTTTGTTTATTTGTGTAAATACGTATAATGAAAGTTCTGCACTATATTTTGGTCATCATCTATATTTATAATCATAGTTTCAGCTCATGCTGCAAAAAAGAAGCGCTTAACTTCCATGTTTTACGAAATTTAACATCATAAATATCTTTCCATGAATCGATTGAGCTGAATTTTCTGATCCTTATGATATAAAGGATTACTATTTAGTCTTATTTTTCGTCTGAAAAATTCAATGTTTTGCTACATAAATGTTTTGGCATGTTTACAAAATGACAGGTCAAGTCACAACTTCATTCTTCTTTTACTGAAGTTTTATACCAAACCGATTGTAAACTTTTTCAAGGAACTTAGTTTTGTCTGGCCACTCGCAGTTATATTTTGAATTTCAAAATATATTAAATAATGTTCTAGTACAGCTGCTAAAACCATATAAGTAGAGGTCAGAAGGAGGAACGAGTCAGTCTAATCCGCTAGCTTCAGAACGGGAGCATAAGGGAGTTCTACTCCTGACCTTCGACCAGTAGCCACATACTTATGGCCAACCAGACGCTGCCAACCCAGCGGACCTGGACCCTGGTTCTGCACGCTGCAACCCCCGCAAACCTGGACCCTGGGGCTACAGACAAGTGACACTCAATTTGTGAAAGCGTGGCGATGGCGATTGTCAAAAAGTTAAAAATTGACAAGTGCTATCGAATTGTCACGTGATCAAACCCTTACATTTTGCATTTCAACAATCGTTATCACTGATCGAATGACACTGTCTAGAGCCTCTGGTTCTGCATGCCGCAAACCTCGCGGATTTGGACCATGGTTCTGCACGCTGCAAACTTCGCGGACCTGGACTCTTCTACTGCACGCTCTGACCCTGTACTCTGTGTCCTGTACCTGGACTCTGGTCTTTTTTATTGACACTCCTTCTCCAGTTAAGTTCCGAAGCTACAACCTCGTCCCCGAACGGGAGCTGCAACCTCGTAGCCGAACAGAAGCTGCAACCTCGAGCCGCGTCCCGAGCCCAAGTCCAAGGTAGAAGTCTTTTTATTCATCTCACTGTAATTCATATTTTTTTATTAATTAAATGTATTTTTATCACCTCTCAAACCTTATTTTAAATTAACTTGCAACGTACGGCCGGTCTGTTTCGTTACAATATGTCACCCTTCCCGCACCTCCACTACCGCAGGCACCTGCTCAGTTAAACGCTATGCCTGTATTATGCTAGATTTGTACGTTGATAACCTGCCTATTGTTGAAATTCATGTCGCTTACCTCAACAATATATTTAATTTTTTTACCGCCTGTTGTTACGCCCTGTTAATTCTTAAGCTCCTACTGTAATTTGTTCCGGTGTACAGTAAAGAGTTTATCTTTCTATCTATCTATGTGATTTATTTAAAAAAAAGGTTATTTAAAGTCCTTGTAAACCATTTAGATAATTTTATAGATATTTCCCAAATATGGTGTGTATTATATATTTTTAGGGTTCCGTATCCGAGGAAACCAAACGGAGCCCTATTGCTGTCACTCACATGTCCGTCTATTTGTCGTCTGTCACAAAAAAATTATGAACTTGAAATTTGGTGATAATGTTTATTATTACGTATCTTTAACTAACAAATACCAATATCATATTAATATAAGTCAGATATTTTCATTGAAATTTTCTCATTTGTTACGGAACCATATATGTGTGAAGTGCTCGTCACGTATACGTAAGGGCGTGTTTTGATAAAAATTTAATTACCCCGATTTGATGTTAAATACAGACCGATAGTATTTATACATATGATGTGCAACAGACGGTCAGACATTTTGTAGTTACTAGACCTACAGTCGTGTGTATTTGGGCTTAGAGTTTTTTACAGGCTTTTTTTAGCAATGAGTTGCTCTGCAACGTGTCTTTGTGTGTTTCTGTTGTATTTTGTTATAAGCAATTATCAAGTAAGATTATTTAGACGTTTTTATTTAATGGGAATAGGTCTTGGGAATTGTTACGAAACTTCTTCTCTTACATTATGAGCTTGATTTATAGATTTATTTTATTAATGTGCCATATATAGGCCGTAACTCAAGTAAAAAAATAAAATTGCGTTTTGTACATATTGAATTGTTTGCTCTTAATAATGCACATTATTAAAAAAAACACATTAGATGCTTGCTAGTATGTACAAGGTTATAATGCGCTGCTATGTATAAAATGTTTTTGAATGATATGTATTTTTTTGTGACATATTACTTATCAGTCTTCTTCTTTAGTGTCTCAAAATGATACCAGAACGTGCGGCAACTGAATATTTCAACAAATTGTACTTGGAAACTGCAGTAATCAATGTAAGACGTTACAAACGAAAAGGAGATTATGTTGTCAATATGTCTTTTCAAAGTAAAGTTGTTTTTAACAACACAGTAACGGTAAGACATTCGAGAGACAATTTATCTATCTATTATTGATAATATAAAAGTCAGGAGGCTGACATTTTGCGCACATTCACACACACACACATCATCATGTCAGCACTAATCAGTTTTTTTTTTGTTCATTTTATGATTTATTTTAAGGAATGTGAAAGCATGTTTCGAAATTCAACCCCAAAAGAAGTGAAAATGGGCGGCAAATATTATTTTTAATTCAGGCGAAGTTAAGTGCCACCTATAAATGTTATATCTTTCTGAAAATTGGTTTGGGTAATTTTCGGAAATGTAGCTTAAGAAATGATTTATTATGAATGGTGGTGAAAATCTTACCAAAATTAATCCAGCAGCTACATAGCATTTATCAAACTTGAGTGAAGTTGACCAAACCCAGTTCTGTGAAGGTATGTGGTCGTGGCTGATCCAGTCCAGCGTACGGATTCGATTCGTCCGTTCAGATAACAGGCTTTTACAGACAGTGTGAAACAATATGACGACCATTTTTGGGGTTCCTTAGTCCTAACAAGGACAAGGAACCTTTATTGATTCGGTCTGTCCGTCTGTCCATCCGAGGTATAGCTTAGAGACTGTTAGTACTAGAAATCAGCAATTTTACATGGGTATATAAACAAAAAGGTTTTCTTTGGGCAGTTTTTAATAAAACCAAGAAAACCAAAAATCTAATTTTGTGAAAGATTTGTTTTTAAGGTAGCTCCCGTACATGTAAAGTGGGGATGATTTTTATTTTTCCCGGAAATCCAATAGTAAGGGGATCGTTGGGCAGGTGTTTTGAAATCATTGCGGAGTTGTTATTACAATTTTTCGATTCAGTGATTCGTTTGCGAAATATTAAACTTTAAAGATAATTTTTTTGTTTGAGTCGATCGTCCCTCTCTCCCCTCCCCCAAATTAAAAGCTAATATGCTGACTTGAAAATCTCAAAAATTCATAATGACAGCTTAGATCAAGAAATTGGAAGGAAAACTGTGTGTTAGTTTATGAGTAATGTCGCCAAACTTATAAAATGTGACTATTTGGAAAAATTGGTACAAATCACAAAATCCTTAGGTGAAGTTGTTACTTATTTAACATTCAAAACTGGTACCTTTTTTTTTCGTTTTTAATGTTAACGATAGGTCTGTCCGTAAAACAGTGAACTCAATTAATATGTTCATAGTAATAAACATTAAGCTCCCTTCTAAGTCCGCATGTCATAGCAAGCGAAATTTCATGTGAAAGAGTCGTCGAGTCGCACCTGGCGGCGGGAGCCTTACTCTGTTTCTATATGTCCAATTAAAGCTAATTACTGGAAATTAACTTTATTGTATTTTTTGCACAGCTGGATATTATCTTCTACGAATATCTTCACAACGAGTTCCGGAGGTCATTTATTGAAAAGCGTTACCATCTATGCGATTTCATGACCAATGATCCTTATATTGGTAAATGCCTCAGAGAAGCAGGCTTACCTAGTTGTCCTATTCCACCGGTAAGATTGTCTTCCTAAAAATAGGTTTTTTAACATAGGTACCAAACGGGTTTTAGCTTTGGTTTACAAAACAGTGGATTTCATGAAATTTATCAGGCTGTCACTCCAGCAAAAAACGAGCTTTACAGTTAAATAACCACATCATTATAATAATGTTCGTAGGCTCCGTGCACTAAAATAATTATGTCCGTGGGCTCCGTGCACTAAACTAGGCTCCTTTTTAACCGACGTAAAAAAGGAGGAGGTTCTCTTCGACTGTTTGTTTTTTTTTTGTATGTTTGTTACGCAGTTGTTACGCCAATTATGAATTGATTTTGATGATACTTTATTTGTTTTGTCACTTTACAGGTGGTATCATATTATATTTTATCGAAATTGACGTAGTACCTTTGAAAAAACCAAGAAAATCAAAAAATAAAAAATACAATAGATGTCGTTTTGGTCGGTTTTTTCGGTCAAACTTTACTATTTAGTTTCAGTTATGGGCCACAACAACTAAGAAGTGAAAAAAAAACAAACTTCAAAAAAAAAAAAAAAAAAATTTAGAATCTTGGTGTCAAATAACTACTTCCGAAGTAACAACTATTTTGTAATTTCTAATCATCATCATTCTCCTGCCCTTATCCCAATTTATTTGGGGTCGGCGCAACATGTCTTTTTCTTCCATACTCCTTTATTAGTCGTCATCTCTGTAGTCACCCCCTTTTGACTCATATCCTCTTTCACACAGTCCAACCATCGTTTCTTATGCCTTCCCCTACTCTTATAGCCATCCACATCCATACACAAGATTTCCTCACGAAATTTTCTTCATTCATCCTCTATTTTGTAATTTCTAGTGTTTTTGCTAATTTACTAATCTAAAACTGTTTTGTAAAAATATCTACCAATTCAGCCAGTCACTGTAAACCGCCTCGTCGTGCAGCTGGTGCAAGTAGGGCCGGATCTGGCGGAGAGCCATCTTGGCTTCCGCAGATTGTGCTCTACGGTGGACGTCATCATGCGCGTGAGATTCCTCACGACCTAGGAGTGTGCCTCACTTGGGTGGAGCACCGCCGTGTCCTGGTGGAGGTGATCGGCGGCAGCGACCTCTAGCGCCCGGCCCTGGTTCAAACCATGGTACGGGGCGAGAGAGAATGGGAAACAGTGGGCTCCTTCTGTGAAGCAGTAATACTCGCGAAGGAGGGGGCGGAACGGGTGACAGAGACTCTACAGAGTGGCCCTCACGCCTCCAGCATCAGTCACCGCAGGAGACGCTCTGGACATCGGGGGTCGCAAGCCAATCTCCGGCCGGGTAGCTCGTCTTTCAATCAGGACAAGACCTGAGAGTCGACGGCGCGTAGTGTTCCACGAGCGCCTCAAAGATTTGTCTGCTATACCTGACGGGGCCCGTCAGGACCAATACCTGCCTGGGGTTGCGGATAAATTCGAGACAGAGTTACCGCGGCCCTTGGTACACAGGCAACTGAAGGAAAAGGGGTGGGTTTTAGTCAGTAAAAGTCTGACACGCCCTCCCGCTCCACCTAGTGCGGGAGAAGTCATTGGATGATTTCTCACCCCCACAAAAAAAAAGATCTGTTAAGCAGATTCTTCATTTCGATTCGAACGATTTCTACATAAAACGTGAGCAGTCGAAACGCGAGCCTACAATTGATCTTACTAAACAGAATCTGATACATAAAGTTCAAAGTCCTGACTGACTTACTGATATATCAACGTTTAGCCTAAACCACTGCTCCACTGTACTCTTCACAAAGACCACCCCCTCCAAATTTCATGAAATTTGGAGGATGTGTTCTTTGTGAAGAGTAGGTATCCACTAAAAAGGTGTGGATTTTGGAAAAACCCTTTCCAAAATCCACCCCTGAGAGGGTGAAATGGGTGTTTATAATCGGGGGAGTACTAATTCCACGCGGGCGAATCCCCCGTGACAGAAGCTAGTTACTTATACGGTTAGTGCCTATGGTAGCTTACAATAAGTACTTGTTGGTTCCATTGTCACCGAAGAATCGCTCTGACATCCCTCCAACCATCCTACCATGGCTTGACATTGCCGCCATTGTCGTTCGTTGAATTACGAAGAGAATGTCTCCTACCAACTCAATTCAATACAACAACTAAGTCACATGGAGCTCAAATCTGATAAAATAACAATGCGTACTAATAAATTCAAATATGCAGTATGTTTTGTGGCACCAAATTCTTAAAAATTATAATGAAGGATTTAACTACTGAACCACAATAATTGCCACAGATATATAGCATAATTTAAAACAAAGCACGACACACGTTTATGTTTAGTTTGGATGACAATACCTACATGCATAGCTAAGTGACGTCATTTTAATAAATCCAATATCGTAGACTAGTTAGTTTTAGGGTTCCGTACTCAAAGTGTAACCAAAAATTAAAGGGAGGGGAGCTCCCTTTGATTTTTAATTTTTTTTTTTTTGTTATAGCGAATATAGAAATACACGATGTGTGAAAATTTTAACTGTCTACCCATTACAGATCATGAGATACAGGCCAAAAAAAAAAAAACAAAAAAAACACGTTTCTATTTTATTGTGCAAGTCCGACTCCCACTTGGTCGGTTTTTTATGAATTTTTTGACATGGGTAACTAATGCAAGGGGTTGCTGAGAAAAATTCGAAATAAAATGACGTCACTCAAAGCGTTTAAACTATAATAATTATTATTATTTCAACTATAATATTATTAAACTTTCTTTTCATTTCAGGGTAAATATGCCACAAGTAACATAACCTACCACGAAATAAATTTCCCTTACGTGTGGCCGTTTGAGAAAGGCATGGCCGAGTTTATCTTCAAGATGCAAAATAACGACACAATATCAAGATCCACAGTTGTGATGAACTTTAAACACGAGAATCCCAAACATAAGATATGATTTTCCTGTACTTTTTCTTGTATTTTTTTTTATAAGAACAATATAAATTACTATGCAAGAGTCAGTACCGTACCGTCAAAAGGGGTGAATAGAAACGAAACTTAAAAGGGTTTTTTTACGTTTATTAAGTATATAACCTGCCTTAAGCATCATCTCAATTTCCCATCCCATAAAACCCACTTCTATTCCCACTCCTTCTCTGTTCATGCGGTACGATTGTGGAACTCACTTCCACCTAATATCCGTGATTCTAAAACTGTCTACCAATTCAAGAAACAAGTCAAAGAGCATTACCTCTCCACCATTCCGTGATTAAATTTATTATTGATATTTATTTTATATTTAATTATGTATTAGGTATATTTTATGTATGAAATATTTATGTATTCTAGTCTATTTTATGTTTCTATATCTATTTATACACACTGTGTCTACATTTCTCAACCAACTTTCCAGTCGCAGGTCTGCTGGAAGAAATTTCTTTTGAAATAAGCAGCACCTTTGTGCTCTTCTATCTGTATTTGTTCATTTTTCTCTTGTAATTGTTTTTGTGTGTGCATAAATAAATAAATTAATAAATAAAAAAAACATCATAGTTCACCAATTTATTAAGGAATTGATATTAAAAATAACCGGCCAAGTGCCGGTCGGACACGCGCATAAAGGGTTCCGTATTACCGTATAACATTATACGCGTCTACTTGTTGCCATTATTAAAATCGAGCAAAAAAAGCAAAAAAAACAACTTTGTAGTTAGGTTCTTTAATTTATTTTGATTATTTGTTGTTATAGCAGCAACAGAAATACATAATCTGTGAAAATTTCAACTATTTACCAAATACGGATCATGCTATACAGCCCGCTGACAGACAGACGGACGGACGGACATTGGTGGCTTAGTAATAGGGTCCCCGTAGGTTACCCTTCGGGTACGGAACCCTAATAAAAGATTACTTAAAAGAAACCAATAATATGGTATCAAGTGAAAAACTTAATCTACCATCCTTTTTAGGGTTCCGTATCCGAAGGGTCTAAACAGAGTCCTATATTGCTGTCAATCACGTGTCTGTCTGTCCGTCGTCTGAACAAAATTTTGTTCCGAAGTATTTTTTAACTTCCCATTTACCTATGAATTTGAAATTTGTTGAGAATGTTTATTATTAGGTACGTATATTTTACTAATAAAAATCAATATTTTGTACTGAACCCTAAATTTGCGAAATCCGACTCGCACTTGACTGCTTTTTTTTGAGGTTGGGAAATCATCAGATTACTGCTTCCACTCCGGGTGGAATATCAGTCTCTTACTGACTAAACCCCACACGTGTGCCTTCAGTTGCCTGTACGTTCGAGGGCTGCTCCCGCGACCCTGGTTCGATTTACCAGTTCAATCTTATTCACCCCCGTTTGTTGGTATTTTATTTCATGAACTTAGAAACTCGGCACTTAAATCGCTGTAGATTGTACGGACTGTACCTTCCTCAATAACTTGCAAGATATCATAAGTATAATATATTAGATAAGTAAGTTAGTTCTATCGTAGGAAGTGGTGACGGGCGGGCGTTTTGGAGAATTGTCATTTGTCGTGTCTTACGTTAAAAAATTGCTGATACTGTCTCATTTGAATAAATAATTTCGAATGTTGATGTCGTGTTTTAAAACTGAAAAAAAACATGCAAATATCTAAGTATAATTGACACCACAGAAAAATTGTGATCGCTGGTGGTTATAATCAAACAAAATCCTACTTGTCCTACTAATATTGATATCGATAACCTAATTAAGAGAACTGATGGCCCACAGGAATAAAGCTAAGAGGAGATATAAGCGCAGACCCTTAGAGCTGAATCTCACTTATTACAAATCGCTACGTAATCGCTGCAGGCGTCTGTGTCAAGATGCTAAGAGACGCTATTTCCACGAACAAGTCGATAACCGCAGTTCCTCCGATATTTGGAAATTTCTTAAGTCTGTTGGCATAGGCAAATCATCTACCAGCCAGTGTAAAGATGTGAACCTTATTGATCTTAATAAGCATTTCTCTCACCTTCCCTTTTCTCTTGATCTTTGTGTCAAAGCTGCGACATTAGAGAGTCTTGCTAGTTTGTCTTTGCTTCATTGTTCTCATTTTAACCTTAACGATGTTACTCAGGTTGACGTTAAGAAATCTGTTCTCACTATTACTTATTCTGCAGTTGGTAATGGTAAGTTGTGTTCCAGAATGATAACTCTCATCCTTCCCTCATTACGTCCTATTCTTACTCACATATTCAATCACTCATTTACCTTTTGCTCCTGTCCGACAATCTGGAAACAGGCGCACATTATAACGCTGCCTAAAACGAACAAACCTTCATTATTATCTCACTTTAGACCTATTTCTATTCTTCCATTTCTCTCTAAAGTTTTTGAGCACATAGTTCAAAGACAACTGTCTTCTTTCTTGGCATCGAACTCTATAATATTTCCCTTCCAATCCAGTTTTCGCCCGGGTTACTGCACTTTTAAAAGTGACTGACGATAGCCGCTGGGCTATGGAGAATAAGTCCCTTACTGTTCTTGTGTTACTTGACTTTAGCAGTGCCTTCGACTCAGTGGATTTTGACATCTTACTAGGAATCCTTAAAGCTATTAATTTCTCTTCTTCTGCGTTGGACTGGTTCAATATCTTCGGGGACGCTCTCAGTGTGTCCGCCTTGAAGAATCCTTCTCTGATTGGTGTAGCCTCACTGAGGGTGTTCCTCAGGGTAGCGTTCTCTCTCTTCTTCTATTTTCCATTTTTATTAACTTTGTTACAAAAGTCATCTCTTCCGCTGTGAATCATGACCTGGCTTGTATCAGCGCCTGGGCCAAGTCATTTGGCTTACAGATCAACCCAAATAAATCTGAGGCCATGATCATAGGCAGCAGGTTTGTGCGTACTGCGGCTGTCGTCTCGTCTCTGTCACCTTTATATCTTGATGGTGTTCTTATTGAATATTCCGATATTGCCAAAGATCTGGGTGTTATTATTGAGTCCAATCTGTCGAGGCGTGCGCAGGTCAATGAGGTCAGTCGAAAGGTAAACTATTCTTTCCATTCGCTTAAATGCCTTCATCAATAGACCCTCTATTGCCTTTAAAAACAAAAATCTCTTTAGCCCAAACTCTTATTCAGCCGATTATAGACTATCCCAATGCCTGCTACCTGGATGCTACTGAGGAGCTACTAAGCAAGCTTGAGCGCCTGCAAAACTTAGGTATCCGATTTATTTTTGGTCTGCGTAAGTATGACCATGTCTCTGACCTTCGCAAGGAGCTCAAGTGGCTCCCAATCCGACTTCGCAGGAGCACTCGGATTCTTTGTCTCCTTTTCAACATTCTACACAACCCGTCTTATCCCTCTTACCTGCGTGAGCGAATTTCTTACGCTCGCCCTGGTGACGCGCCTTGCAGATCTCCCCTTAGATCCCTCCTCAAAACCCATCCTCATAAATCCAGTTACTATTCCTACTCTTTATCTGTCTATGCAGTAAGATTGTGGAACTCGCTTCCGCCTAGCATTCGAGACTTGAAGTCAATTTCTCTTTTCAAAAATCGTGTTAAAGTGCTACCTACCTCTCCTCTCTATTATTATATTTTATATATATATGTATGTCATTCACAGTATTAGGTATATATTTATGTAAGTATATATATTTTTTTTAAATATATGTGTAAGTTTATTTGATACCTTAGCATAGGACATGTCGTATTCTTTTTTTTGTTTCTTACACACTTTTGTTTACATTTCTTTCTTACTTCTCCTATCGCAGGTCTGCTGTTAGAAATTTCTTAAGAAATAAGCAGTCCCTTTGTACTATATTTATAATTATTTCTATTGTTACTGTGTCTCTGTGTGTACATAAATGAGTAAATAAATAAATAAGATGAATGGATGGATGTTTGTTACTCAATTTTTTTTATCAAACATTCCACATCTGTACCTACACACCAACCCACACACACCCAAACACACTACTCTCACGCACTGACACCCACATACATATACACACCATCACTCTCACGCACTAACACACACACATATACTATGCAAGTTGATGAATGGTCACCTATCTATTAGTGTAGTATTAAACTAAACTTTTATTTTTGTAGATATGTCTGTAAACCTTTTCTGTTGTTTTTACTTTTTATTATTAAATTTTTAATTTATTTTTTCTTTAAGTTCAAGCCGTCTTACACGGGCTATGAACCAAAGATCGTATGTACTTTTCAATATTACTGCCTCCCAAGATACAGGTTTTTGCCTAGTTTGGGAGAAAGTAGGCTAATGTACTAAAAGTAGGCTATGGGTAATGTTAAAGCCGTTCCGTTGTTCTGAAAGCCGCCATTCGTCAAACGTACCATCCTTCAAGCCCCGCCCGCATACGACAAACCGGATTCAAATGTCAGTTTGTCATTTTTTCTCAGTTATGACAGCATATATTTTTTGTCGGAGGGCACCTGAGACGACCAATAATGTCTATGGCCAAGCGTGTAAATGTTGCCACAGCATAAAATACATTGCGTTTTGGTAATAATAGAGGTAATAAACGAGTGAATCGCAAGAATCGCAAAACTCACTGGTGAGTTTCAGTGCTCAACGTGGTTTCGATTAATGAAACTCACCAGTGAGTTTCCGGGCTTTACAGGTTTAACTGTTCCTTGTTCTAGCTATTAAGACTGTACTTTATGGTTGTGTTCTAAATTAAAATTATTCTTATTATTTTTTTCGTTTATTTATTTTTTCACTTATATAATTTACATTTTTAAATATTTTTAAAAGAAAACATAAAAAAAAATTAAAATATAAAAAATGGTAGTCCGCCGGTATTGGGAGCAGGGTCCAAGCTACTGGTGGTAAGGGCTCCAGAGACAGGAACCTCCTCACAATGCGAACCGTATCGAGGAGTACTGCCTTCTGCATCAGGCCCTTGATCCAACCGCGCAACGACAGCTTCGACAGGTGGTCGTCGAGGCTTTTGGCCATCAGGCCGTTGGCGGTAACGACTATCGGCACAATGACAGCCGAGTCCGTATTCCACATATCGACAACCTCGTGAGCTAAGTCAAGATATTTGATTTTTTTGTCTTTCTCAGCTTGCACGAGGTTCTCGTCATGTGGAATGGTGACATCGACTATCATTGTGCGGCCCACTAATCGGTCTATCACCACTATATCCGGCTTATTGGCAACAATAGTCCTGTCAGTGACGATAGACCGATCCCAGTACAACGTGACATGGTCATTTTCGAGAACTGGGTCGGGCGCATACTTGTAATACGGTACCTCAGAATCCACAAGTTTGTATTTTAAAGCAAGTTGCTGGTGAATAATCCTGGCTACTTAGTTATGCCTGTGCAAATACTCGCTGTTAGCAAGACGAGAACAACCAGAGATTATATGTCTGATGGACTCACCCGGACGGTGGCATGTCCGACACACGTCAACCGTCCCGTCCTTCATGATATGCCTCCGGTAGTTATTCGTCAAGATAACTTCGTCCATAATCGCACAGACAAAGCCTACAGTTTCCCCGAAGAGGTCACTGAAACGTAGCCAGGCCACGGACGCCAAGAAATCTACATCAGGCCCATGAAGAGCCCGATAAAAGCGCCCGTGAAGCTCCTTGTCTTTCCATACCTCCTTGCGGTCATCAGTAGTGAGTATTACAGGTTTACGCCAGTTCTCTTCAGCCATGGACAACGGGGTGAGTCCCTTGTCCACTGCGACCAATAAGCCGGATATAGTGGTGATAGACCGATTAGTGGGCCGCACAATGATAGTCGATGTTACCATTCCACATGACGAGAACCTCATGTGGAATGGTGACATCGACTATCATTGTGCGGCCCACTAATCGGTCTATCACCACTATATCCGGCTTATTGGCAACAATAGTCCTGTCAGTGATGATAGACCGATCCCAGTACAACGTGACATGGTCATTTTCGAGAACTGGGTCGGGCGCATACTTGTAATACGGTACCTCAGAATCCACAAGTTTGTATTTTAAAGCAAGTTGCTGGTGAATAATCCTGGCTACTTAGTTATGCCTGTGCAAATACTCGCTGTTAGCAAGACGAGAACAACCAGAGATTATATGTCTGATGGACTCACCCGGACGGTGGCATGCCCGATACACGTCAACCGTCCCGTCCTTCATGATATGCCTCTGGTAGTTATTCGTCAAGATAACTTCGTCCATAATCGCACTGACAAAGCCTACAGTTTCCCCGAAGAGGTCACTGAAAAGTAGCCAGGCCACGGACGCCAAGAAATCTACATCAGGCCCATGAAGAGCCCGATAAAAGCGCCCGTGAAGCTCCTTGTCTTTCCATACCTCCTTGCGGTCATCAGTAGTGAGTATTACAGGTTTACGCCAGTTCTCTTCAGCCATGGACAACGGGGTGAGTCCCTTGTCCACTGCGACCACATCGCGGTGTATACCCACGTCAGTTTCAAGAAAATATTCTCTGAGGCTGCACACCTCGTGGTGAGTCTTAGCGTTTAAAAAACTTCGATCTCCACACTTCCGCGGGATGTACAGTCTCATCACCGATGATCGTGGGTGATGCATCCGGTTTGCGGTCAGCAGCGTACGGACCCTCCTATCCGAGGCGTCGAGTTCGGTCTGAGTCCATTTGAGTATGCCGAAAGAGTACATCAAAACCGGCATGACCCAACCGTTGAAGGCGCGCACCTTATTCCCGCCCGACAAAAGGCTGTTCAATACTTTTTTCAGGCGGCCAAAGAAGCGCTCCTTCAGCGATTGTTTCATGTCAGTAACGTTAATGCCTAACGCTTCCGACATACCCAAATATTTGTATCTTTCGGTCGAGGAGAGGGATCTAAGGTGTATGGAATCCGAGAGTTGAATCCCTTCGGATTCCATAATCCCCCCTCGCTTTACATACATGACTGTACATTTGTCCACACCAAATTCCATCCTGATCGCGCTACTGAAAGTTTCAGTTACCTTCAGTAACTCCATCAGTCGCAAATTGTTGGGGGCAAAGAGTTTCAGTTCATCCATGTAAAGAAGGTGAGATATGGCCTGATCACCTCTTCTCAACCGATAGCCCAGCCCCGAATCCTCCAGCAATGTGCTTAGAGGATTCAGAGCTAAGCAGAACCATAGAGGACTCAAACTTTCGCCCTGAAATATTCCCCGTTTAATCCATATAGGCTCATCGTTGCCCTGGATTAGTCGACATCCTGGATAGTGGAGAACTGTCTTCTATTGCCCCATACATGACCCAAGGAAGGTGCGCAGAGTTGCATCTATTTTGTACAACTCCAACACCCTCGTTAGCCATGTATGTGGAACAGAGTCGTAGGCCTTCTTATAATCTATCCAGCATGTCGACAAATCCTTGTGGGATCGACGAACCTGCTGGCTTATGGCCATGTCTATAAGGAGTAGCTCCTTAGTACCACGGGACCCGTTCCTACATCCATTCTGAGAGGCAGACATAATTAAATTACTGTCAATGTGCAGATTAATTTTTGCTCTCAGGAAGGATATGAGAAGTTTATAGACCGTCGACAAGCACGTTATCGGTCTATAATTCTTAGGTTCCGCGGTACTACCTGTCTTGTGGAGCAGGTGGGTAACAGCAGTTGTTAGGAACTCAGGCAGCGACCCAGACTCTAAGGATGACTGGAATTGAGATGCTAGAAGCGCGTGTGAGCTGCTATACCACTTAAGCCAGAAGTTATGCAGTCCGTCCGGTCCTGGAGACTTCCGATTCGGTAACGGACGGACTGCTCTGGCTATATCTAATGGGCTAATTTCAACTTTCTCCATTTCTGATATATCTTCGCATACACGCTCGACATCACGCATCCAGCTACCCTCAGTGTGACAGACGGGCACCGACCAAATGCTGCGCCAGAATTTACTCGTGGCGACATCATCCGGGCGGCACCCGTCCTTCAAATTTTGTTCAGGTCACTCCCAAGCTCTATATATACCCACCTCTCATCGCTCTGGAACATGCGATTCTGCGAGTACCGGTCAACTCGCCGCTTATACCACCAAATACGGTTTGCCCATGCACAAACTTTCTGCTTCAGGAAGTCGATGCGCCCTGTGACACGGGACATGTATTCTCAAGGGCTGATTTCAGTCCGCGAAAACGCCCGCCTCACAAAGCGCATCACACGTGGTCGTGTATTGCCCTCCCTGAAGCAGAGTAGTTTGCTGATGAGTACCCTGGCCCCATCGATACGCCTCTCGATCCTGCATTGCCAGACCGGTGCAGCAGGTTTTGGCCGAATAGCTCCGTCACTATTCGGAAACATCACGTTGGTCAAACGACATGCTGCAACAGCCCCTCAATACAAGATTGAGTGTGTATCAACGAGGTTCTCGCTGCTTTCAAAGATAAGCAGCGAGTCCAAAGCACACATCAACGCCCTATTTTTTTTGTGCATGGGTAACCGTGGTCTAAGTTCAGTTAGAGTGGACCTGTACTCGCGAAGCGCATCCTCCAGTGCGCTCCTCAGTCGATCGTTGCACTGGATACTTACCGTAACAACCCCATCATCTGTCTAATCACTTAAATTATTGGGACGCGGTGGGATCGCGCCACTAGCGGGCGTTTGTACCGCGGTCTGTGTCGGGGTCGAGATGATAAGGTTGCTTAGTACCTCTGAGCGCAGCCTATCAAGTGCAGCGTCGTCCAACCTGTGGTTACGTTGGATGACCCGCACCTGATCCGACAATCGTTGCGCCGAGACGTCGACGGTTGGTTCTTGGTCCTGGAACAGAGACAGCATCCTGACACGGTACACAGTGAGCTTAGTTCCCCCCTCTGTAGACCCATAATATGCGCGCATGACGTTTTCGTTCATCGACTGAGTCCATTTCATGCGCTGCACACAACCACCGGTAGCGGGGACCCGGCTCGGGGCCGGTTGGCCCCTAAGTCCCAAGCTGTTCAGTGGCCGGCCTCTCCCCTGCCGACGTACAGGTGTTGGCGACGTCGGCGAGGAAAAATACTCGTCGCTGGAGCTCGACGCGGCTGCAGCCGCCGGTGACACTGGTGATCCAAGGTCCGGCGGCGGCAAGGCGGAGCTGAGCTTTATTATTATTATAATTATCAATCACGCCAGAACAGCTTAACGAATCTGGATGAAATTTGGCAAAGAGATAGATTATAGTCTGGAATAGCTCATAGGCTTATTATATATTTTATAGTAGAGAAAGTACTTATCCCACGGTAGTCATAAAATAAATAAACGATAATGGCTGATAGGGAACGTGCACGGCGTAGTCTGTGCCCTCTAGTGGAGTAAATTCGAAACTTTGACCCTTTAAAAACTTGTCATTGACATTTCCGTGCCATATATGTATTTACACCCGCATCATGCACACATGCAGCACGCACGAAGTAGACTGGCATCTAGTGAATGAAATCCGCAACTTATACTGTATAAATATTTGACATTGACATTTATGTGCCGCCATCTATAGTTTCTTCACGCTCCCTATAGATGGACGGATACACAGTCCTCTCTGAACTTAATTGAAGTATTGCTATTAAATTGCACGCTGCGTTATTATCAGACGCGTTCTATAAAGAATTCGTCAAATATTACTAAAAGCTCTTTTTAAAAATATTTTATCAGTCTAGATAAAAAGATAGAAATAAATAAAGGCTTCAAAGAATTAATATTCAAAATGAATCAGCTCGTTTAATGTGCAAAGTTGTAATCCCATTTTTGTCACTTAAGTATTTAAATCCTTGCTAAAACAAACATTCTTACATTAATTACTGATCTTCGTTTACGTCCAAGATTAATACAAAAATACATAAAGGTGGGTTTCCTTATAAAGTTCGATGAGATCACACCATGATCGTGTCTATCTTCACTGTGAGTAGTGACTCAATGTGGGGCGAGAGAGATGAAACGAATATCACCTGCTTTCCATTAAGAGACACTGTGTCGTCTTCTTAACGTTTTGTGTCGTGTTGTAATTACTGATTGTGCTCTGTGTCGCGTAGTGTCGTTTGATGGAGAACTTCCCGTGTTAGTGTTTTGAATCATCTTGGAAATAAGTCCTTAGTTATTCATATAGACATAAGTATGTTTTGCATCAAAATTGCCTTGAATGCTGGTGCTGCTTCCAGGCAGTCAGCCTCGCTACGGCCTTCGCCATTATCATTTAAGCTTAAAGTGTTCCATTGCTCGACTTACAACACTGTAGATCGTGGGTTTGAACCCTGGCAGCGCTTTACTTTACGTACACTATTTAATTACCACTGCTCTCAATACTGCTGGCTAAAACGCTGACCTAGAAGGTTTGTGCACACTATTTCAAATAAGGATATTTTCCACCAAACGGCTCGCTGCGATGCGATCATCGGATCGGCACAGATTTTACTATCTTTAAACGACATGAAATCGTGTACACATTGTTTAATGTCTATATTATCAAGCCGCGCACAGCAGCTTGACCGCGGGCGTCTTCCGCGACAGCCGATTGTAGCCGAAAGTATGCTGCGACGCGCGATCGGCTCCATACGCCTGTCGTTGTATCCGATGGGATTCTTTCGGCTGTCGTCGTGTGCGTTCAAAGCTGTGGCTGGGCGGCACCACTCATTCTAGAAACTTTTCTCAATCTATTTAAATTTTTCTTTTCCTCTTCTGTGTTTTATGATTATTTTGTTCTTGTTACAACATGCGGGCAAGGATGCAACGTGCAAACATGCATGCAACATGCAAGCAGGCATACAATATGCAGCAAGCATTGTTTCGACCCCACGCGAGCTTATCATCGCATTAGCCTAACCTAACCTAACCACCACAGCATCGGCTCACCCGCTGCGACGGGCCTTCAAACCATCTGCTCTTCAGCTCGCGGGCCGCCCCACCTGTCCGCGCCTGCGCGGGCTTAAATTACACTCTTGGGGTAGGGCGGACAAGACTGCGTGAAGTCGGTTTTACAGCGGTTCGTTTCTGTCACTAAACTTTGTAGCACAACATATTATTGACTTTTTATGACACTATTTTATTTAATATCGAAAATGCTACCAAAAAACCGCCTATATATTTGTGATCAAATAATATTCCGTAAAATATTGTTTCGGTGTAGTGAAAATATGGCAAATAAATCATTTGGCAAATGAAAACAGTTCAAAAAGGGGTTCTAGAACATTAATTAATATATTTTGAAATTCAAAATATAACTGCGAGTGGCCAGACAGAATAAAAACCCATGAAAACGTTTATAATCGGTTTGGTATTAAACTTAACCTTAAACAGTAAAAACCAGAAATTTGCTCTAGACCTTTCCAAACTATTTCTTTAGATCTAATATGTCCTCTTCCAATGACTAGAGGCCGTAATCAATATAATATTCTTGTGGTAACTTGTTGTTTCTCTAAATATTGTCACATCTTTCCTATCAAACGCGCTACCAATTGGACCGTCGATACAGGAGCCTAAAACATGCATGAAACGACCTGCGCGTGCACTGCAAGGTTTCCCAATCAAGTGCCCCGCGCCGGTTCCAAATTAAAGCTTAATGTCTAGTTAACTACTAAAGCTAAACACAAAAAAATACGTGTGTATAGCTGACATTATAGAGAATCGACATATGTGAAAACTAAAGTACAATAACGTGTTCTAAGTTCTTTAAAAGAAATGTAAACGTTAACGTAACCGTTAGCGGTAAACGTTAAAATTTGTTTAACCTATGTTTTTACCAATAATTTAGTAGTTTGTGTCTTTAAGACCTATTTATCATTAAACTAGACTATATAACCTTATTTGTTGATACCCCGGTGTCACTACGTGAAATGTTCTAAGTACCACATTAAACCCAAACAATCACCCCATCCCCACAGAATTTTAGCACCGACGATGGGTCAACGTTACGCCAAGATAAAGAAGAAAGAAAGAAAAATAAATAAATAATATATTATTTACTTACGTAAACATGCCGGCTATTTCGATGTTTCGTATTTCAATATTATCATTTTCAACACACATTGAACCTCTGGCATGTTTAGTTATTCGTAAAACTTGATTCTTTGAGGATTTTTTTAGATATTTAACACAATTACACTCGATTTTAAGTAAATTCTAGTTAAATAAACAATTCACTTAAAAATATATCGCGCCATTTTTTGACAGACGACATTTCAACAATTTATTGTAATTTTACTCTATGAGTACGCGCAGAGTGCTCAGATAAAAAAAAGACGCGGAATTTAATACAGCGATATCTTTTTTGTACTTCTCAAAGCTCAATCAACGCGACCACAGTAAAAAAATGGTTTAAAGAGAACAAACCGCGCTGGCAACCGTGGTTGCCATGACGCTCAAGAGCATTGTAAATCCGGAAAACGCGGCCGCCTGGACGCGCCAGTAGCAACCCTTAACATTATTCTTCACTTGGAGAGCCCTGTGTTTCTGGTACGTGGTGATCCCCAGACCATTGTAATGGATATTTGATACCCCGGATATTGAAAAAAAAAAAAAAAAAAAGAATTGAGAATTGGATAATGGTTCTCAATTCCAATCTAATGAATTACAAAGATTGCTCAGTATACCTAAAAGGTTCCTTTTGTATTTTATTCACCTAGATATTTGTCCACAAGTCAACCCTACTGAGAGATATAATAGAACAATCATCACCGTTTGGTCGCAGTTAGTGAGATCATGGGATAAAAATTTGCAGAAAATACAATTAACATTAAATACCTCGGTAAACTCTTCAACTGGATTCTCTCTTTCTTTCCTTATTTTTGGTCGACGAACTATACCATGTGGCTCATTTTCAAATTTGAATGAAATCATTTTTTTTCCTCGGGATGATTATGCTACTAACATCGGTTTAATGTCATCCATTTAAGTAAGGTAAAGGTCGCATTATACACTGTACATGCACGAAATTCTTCTCATTATAATCTTAGGCATTCTTTTAAAGCGTTTAATGTAGGAGACACCGTCTGGCGTCTGGTGCAAGGTAATGCAGGCATTTACTTTAGTTCGAAATTAGCCCCTAAATATGTAAAATGTACCATCATTGAAAAATTATCACCCTTGTTTTTATTTTTAACCGTCTTCGAAAAAGGAGGAGGTTATCAATTCGGATGTTTGTATTTTTTTTTTTTTTTTATGTATTTTCGGGCATAACTCCGTCATATATTGACGGATTTGCAAAATTCTTTTTTTGTTCGAAAGGGGTTTATGCCGAAATGGTCCCATTTAAATTTAAAAAAGATCTGATAATGGGTTTCGGAGACAGACAACGGAACTCTTCATAAATTGACAGCAAATCAACCGCGATTGCTGCTATCGTATGTCTATGAATTGTTAAAACAGTTTAATGGGGAACCACAACTAAAAAGTGAAAAATAAAAAACTTTTTTATAAAAAAATAGAACCGACTTCCAAAAAAAGTGCAAAATAACTTTAATTTCGGAAGTCGGTGTCAAAAAACGAAGACACAAAACAGGAACACCGACTTCCGAAATTAAAGTTATTTTGCACTTTTTTTGGAAGTCGGTTCTATTTTTTTGTAAAAAAGTTTTTTTGGAAGACTCAAACAGTTTGAGAGGAAAGTGGCACGTTAAAGATTTTAAATAAGTTTTTTTTGCTTGTCTAGTTCTAGAATAGTTTTAATTTGTTATCAACACATACTCTAAAAGAAACATTGGGCATTATTTTTTTTCCATCACTTTATTGTATAATTCTTTTCTTAATTTCTCGTTTTTTGAAGCGGATAAAAACTCGTAAAATAAGCCTCCTTGTATATTTTCCTTGATTAAGAGCGATTCTTTACTCTGTCCTTGGACAAGAGCGTTTTTTAAACTCTTCTTGAGCTGTCTACAACCGTCTTAAAGCTTGTAAATATTTTTTTATATACAGGTTTTCAAACAAGTGCGATTTACGACACCTACTAAAAATAAATTGGCCTTCATTAATTGTAGGTGTACTCCTAGCTGAATATTTCCTTATGGAGTATGCGTCATTGAATGTGAATCATAGGGCTATGGTTTAGACTGAAATGAGAACGCCTTTTCAGTATAATATTCTGTATTTATAATAATGCAATGAATACGCCTTTTAGTACAATGTTCAGTATCTTAAATTTACTCATATGAGAAACAGTCTTTTGGATTTCAAAGCTCAGTCAGATAGAACAACCACGAGAATAACAAGAACAATATTATCGAATCTTTCAGAGTCCAATAACCGAATGCCCTGTCAAATCTTTTTTTTTTCTTTTCGTGCCAACCACAGACAAAAAATAGTTGCCAGTACAACAATCAAAATGAGGTCCTTACGAATTTTTATCTGAAAATCATGACATTCGGCCATCCGACACTGTGTCGCCTCCTGGCACACACAACAATCAAAAAATTTAAATCAAAATAAATCATGACATTCTTGCAGGTTAGAAGAAAAAAAGTAATAACAAATCAAATAAGGTTATTGTCTCCTGCTGACACACCAACATAAATAATTATAAACTTTCTAATAAATCATCACATTCTTTGTTATAGAAAAAAGAATCTAAAACAGAAATTAAATTTAAACTATATAAACAAAAACAAAAAAAAAAGCGTTTTACTACAAAATTATTAATTCGTACATTTATTATGTAATGTTTAATCATAAAATCTTTAACTTTGCTCAGAGTGACTCATAACAGCATCGTCAGAGCTACTCTCGTCGGAACTATGTAGTTCCAGGGCTTTTATGTGTATCCATGGTCGGATTCTATCCGCAGCAATGACAGTTTTATATGGTTTACCCTTTTTGGTAAAACCAGGGACATCTGTTATTCTATAGCGGTCATTACCTATAGCTTCAGTGACTTTGTATGGACCCACAAATTTTGACAGAAGCTTTGTACTTTTCTTATCATTATCAAAATTATTTCTAGAAATTTTAACTAAATCACCAACTTTATACTTAGCTGCGGGAACTCGATTTTCATCATATCTTTCTTTTTGTTTTGTTTGGTCTTTTTCAATATTGTTACTAATATGCTGTCGAACCTGTTGCAACTCTAAATTATTACTAGAATAGTTTTCAGCGTTAAGCTTATTCGACAATTCATCACGTAATTTAGTTCCAAACAAAGCTTCTGTCGCTGTTTTTCTGGTTGTAGCATTAACAGTGTTGTTAATACCCCATTGTATTTTTCCCAGACACTTGTCCCAGTCGCGTTCATGGCTTAAAAAGTTTTGTGACGACAATGAATTTAAGATGGTTTGATTAAATCTCTCAGCTTGGCCATTAGCTCTGGGACAAGCAACTGCGTTCAAAATATGCTTAATACCATGTGTATTACAAAAGGTCTGAAAAGCTGCAGATGTAAAACTCGAGCCACGGTCAGACACAATCCTAGCCGGAACACCGAAGTCATAAAATATTTTTTCTAAAACCTTAACCGTGGTTTTCGTTTTCACGTCTTTAACTGCTCTTACGAAAACATATTTCGTGAAAGCGTCTACTACTGTTAAAATGTAGGTATTGCCATCTTTACTCCTAACAAAAGGACCCAGGTGATCCATATGAATCGTATGAAATGGTATTTGTACCTTTTCTATTGGGTACAAATGGCCTGATTTTTGTTTTGACGCGTTATCCTTATTATAAGCGCACTCTAAACATGCCGCAACATACTTTTTAACGAATTTCCTTAGTTTAGGGAACCAGTATAAATGCTGTATTCTTTCTAGGGTTTTTGCGTACCCTAGGTGGCCAATTTCATCATGATTGGCTCGGCATATTTGCCAACGAGCACTACGCGGAATAACTAAACATAACCTATCATCTACCCTTTTATACACGGTATGATCTTTTATAGCATAGTTTTTGCGAATGTCTCTACATTCTTGGTCGTTTACGGGTTTAAGGATTTTAAAAATTCGGGATATTTCGGGGTCTGCCAATTGTAATGATAAAAGCCAGTTCTCTTTGCCTATAGTATACACTCCAACAGAGGGACTATTGTCCGGCTCTGCTGACAATATGGTATTCCTACTCAACGCATCCACGTGCGACATCTGAACACCGGGTCGGTATTCAATATCAAACGTGAACTCGCTTATTTGTAGCCACCACCTCGCTATCCGTGGCACAAGATCCCTTTTGGTTAATGTAGTGCGAAGAGCAGCACAATCAGTGTACACCTTAAAATGAATGCCTAACAGATACACACGAAATTTTTTTAATGAACAAACAACAGCTAGTGTTTCCAGTTCGTAGGAATGCAGATGTTTTTCTTCGGGAGTCGTTTGTCGACTAAAATAAGCTACTGGTTTTAAAACCCTAGAATCCTTTTGCCATTGCATCAGAATGCCACCTACACCTAAAGCACTAGCGTCAGTGTGGATTTCTGTTTCAAGGCTGGGATCATAAAGCACAAGGACAGGCCGATCAATCAGTCTATTCTTTAAAATTGAAAATGCTTGGTCTTCCGTATTTGACCACTGCCACGTACATTCTTTTTTTAATAAGGATGTTAACGGACGAGCGACTTCCCCATATCCCTTAATAAATTTTCGGAAATAACCAGTCAACCCAAGAAATTGTCGAACTTCATGGACATTTCGTGGCTTTGGAAAATCTTTAACCGCCAAAATTTTAGTTTCACTTGGTTGGATGCCTTGTGGAGAAATTTCATACCCAAGGTAGCTAACTTTGTTATCAAAAAATCTACATTTGGTAAGTTTTAAGGTCAAGCCATATTGCCTAAAAAGTATTAACACGTCTTCCAGTCGACGAAACATCTCATCTACAGTTTTTGAGGGAATTAAAACGTCATCCAAGCCAAAAGGCATTCTTTTGAACTCAAAATGCCCATCAGGTGTGACAAAACCAGTAAGATGTTGGCTTTCTTTAGCCACTGCTATTTGGTAATACCCTGAAGCGAGATCAAGAGTCGTGAAGAAACTATTGCCACTGAGGTTCGATATTTGATCTTCTATAATTGGTAACGGAAAACGATCTTTTATAGTTTTATTATCCAGGGCCCGAAAGTCGACACATAAACGCGATTCACCCGTTTTCTTTTTTACCATTAAGATCGGACTAGCATAATCTGATTTCGATTCCTGAATAATATCATTTTGAAGCAATTCTTCAATGGTTTCTCGGACCTGTTCACGTTCATAATGTGACAATCGATACGGTCGGTAAACAATAGGCTTATTATCTGTTAGATCTATCTTCATTTCTACGTCAATTGCGCAACCTACTTCGCTAAGCTTCGTAGCAAAACAGTCCCGGTAATTTTGCAACAACGAGTACAATTTATTAAATTGTTCACCATTTAATCCTGATCCCGTTTTAATATCATCTTTATTGAGAGGTTCTATAGTAGACGAATCTTTCGCTATTTTATTCACATGGTACACTTTCTGTTCATTAAACGGAATTGCCCTAGTTATTAAAACGTTTGGTTTTAAGTTTATAGCAAAGGGTGAAAAATTAGTTACAACAACAGATCCTTTTCCATTACAGATGCTAAATGCACCCTGTAACAGACGGAACTCTTTACCTGTTTCTAAAGCGTTGTAACCTTCTATAAATACATCTCCAGTGAAGTTACAGTTTGAATGTACAGGCACAATACTAGTCTTCAACACTGCAATACTTTTAGTAACATATAGCTTTAAAATACCTTTTGGATCGTCGGAAGTAGCTACGCATGGACTTTTATAAAAGGTCATTTTTGAGCTGTCTTTTAAAACTGTTACAAACGGCAATTCTGTAAAATTCTGACCAATAATAAGTGACGTTTGCATATGGACGTCATCTACAACCAAAACTTCAACATCCGATTCAATTTCATCGACCCTAATAAAAACATTCGTTTTGTACAGTGGTACAACTGATGACTGTCCAAAACCCTTAACAATTGGTACATTATCAAAACTCTTAACTAAATTAAGAAGTTCTGCATCGGTTTTGCGTAAGAGTGTACACTCACTGCCAAAGTCAATAAAAGCTTCAAAAGACTTGTCATTAATAGCTACGGATTTAAAGTATTTGGCATTGCTCTCATTGTAAGAATTAATTTTCAAAGTTTGTTTTTCAGTGAAATTCTCTATTCTAGATTTAGAATTATTAACAGAAGAAAATGGTTCTAATTTACATCCGTCGTTATCATGCCCTATCCGATTGCATTGTTTACATTTAATAATGGGCTTTGTACATTTAAAATAAGGGTGACCCTTTGATCGACAATTATAACATGTGATAGGATTGGTGTTGGCACCACTTGAACTCGTAGCGGCATTACTAACATTTGGCCTTTGAATTGTACGCTCACGTATTTTGTTATTGATATGCTGTGGTTGAGGTCTCTGAGATGCAAGAAAATTAAGTAAATCTTCGGGTTCCGAACTATTCAGAGTTTGCGCCCCATTTCTAACCGATCGGTCGCTAATACCATACAAGATACAGTCAACAGCCTTTTTACCACTTATTTGACATCTATTAAGTAATCCTAATTTATCATAAAAATATTCACGCAGACTCTCATCGCCACGTGAAGTGCGATTTAACATCTCTTCTAGTAGACGTCCATAGTTTTCTTCACTAGGAAAAGCCTTCTTGAGTTTAACTTGCCACTCATCCCAAGTGAAGACTACAGTTGGCAAGGCCTCAAACCATCGCTTTGCTAAGCCGGTTAATTTTTGTAAAGAGAAGTGGACAATTTGTTTTGCATCCCATCCATAAATAATTGCACATTCGTTAACTTTTCTTAACCAGCTTTCGATAGTTTGACTTCTATTTGATGGATCAAATTCCGGAATAACATTATTAGCGTTGTTGATATTCAAAGAGTTCCTATGAGGATCTCTTGTTACATGCTTAACTAGCCTTAGAATATCTCCAGTTGAAAGATTGTTTGCACGCTTACGTGTCTTTCTTGGTATAGACTCTGCGCTTGAACTGGACGATGATGGGCTCCTTCGCCTAACCTTTGTTTTCTTGGATTTACGCCGACGTCTCGGAGGTGTATCAGGTGGGGTGCCAGGCTTGGCATCGGACTTCATCGTTGCACCTCACTGAAACATTGTACATAACTTGGGGCACAATCCATTCACAATCTTTACCTTCACAATGTAATCGAATGTAATGGAGCTAGCTCCTCGCAACGAGGTTAGCTAGCTAACAAGGTAATCGCAACATGCTATTTAATGTCATAATATCAACTCGATTATTCATTTGAGATATTATGGTTATCAGTAATACTATTTATCTTCAAGCTATTTTATTTACATTCAGAATAGTTTATCCGACGACTAATGACTCACTCAACAACCAGCGGGACACACCCACTCAAAAATCCAGTGAAATCAAAAGTACGCCCACTAACATAATCCGACGACTAATGACTCACTCAACAACCAGCGGGACACACCCACTCAAAAATCCAGTGAACTCAAAAGTACGCCCACTAACATAATCCCAGTGAACAACCATAGTTCACTATGCATTTTACCATGGAAGAAAAATAAATAAATAAAACATAATATTAACAACAGCAACAATTTGATCAGAAATAATCATAACCAACAAACTATTTATGCTTTGTATTGTTTGCAAATCATACAAAGAGATATGTTAAAATTTTGCTCATCTAAATCCTTTAAATAGGCTTTTGAGAATGTAACCACAATTAACTTAATATCTAAATAAATCACTTATAAAATATGAAGTAAGCACTGTGCAAATATTTTTATACTGTTATGTACCATGACTAATTTGTAATTTAGCATTTAAAAATATTATACTATTTGAATCTGTATCGCATGACAATATGCCAAACCCATAAATTAATTTTGAATGCCTCAATGGTGGGACATAGCAGACTTACCTATAACTAACACAACATCATTTAAGAACCTATGATGCACAATAAATTATTGGAATTTGTTTAATAACAGAAAAAAAAAAAAACATGAAACTATTACTAAATATTGTTTGTCACTACTATATTGTTTTATCTAAAGTACCAACAATTTGTGACTTCAAATGCACACTAAGACCAAAACATAATTCACAACATAGTGCTGGTAAAGCACACAATTAAAATCAGTTGAAGTGTAAACTATTTCTCAATATGGTACTGCCAGAGTAGCTCTAGCCACGTACCCGCAAAAACATTATACACTTAGGTAGGTACTTCACCACACACCATCAAGAGCTGCACTAACAATATCAATTCATCATCTGCCTAGCTTTTTCCCAACTATCTTGGGGTTGGCTTCCAGTCTAACCGGATTCAGCTGAATACCAGTATTTTACATGGAGCGACTGCCTATCTGACCTCCACAACCCAGATAATGGGTAATGCGATACCCCTTGGTAAGACTGGTTGTCAGACTGTCGGGGTTCTGACTACCCGTAACGGCTGTCAAAGATCCACGATTGACAGCCGGGACCAACGGCTTAACGTGCTTTCCGAGGCACGGAGGAGTCTCGATATCTAAAGATGGTCACCAATCCATGGACCAACCCCGGCAAGCGTAGCTTAACCTGGTTTATCGTCCCGTGCGGCTGTTATTACTTGAGCCACGAGCTCCTCCTAACAATATCAATATTATCAAACGAAATATCTTTATACCCCGCTCTTATATTTACCGTTCCAAGTTTACAAAAGTGGGCGTTTGAAATTGTGTCTAGGCGATATCAATTTAAAAGCAATTCATTAGAAAAAGATTGTCAACGTACCTTTTGGGTGTATCCCACTTCTGAAATGAAATGAGAACGCCTTTTCAGTATAATATTCTGTATTTATAATAATGCAATGAATACGCCTTTTAGTACAATGTTCAGTATCTTAAATTTACTCATATGAGAAACAGTCTTTTGGATTTCAAAGCTCAGTCAGATAGAACAACCACGAGAATAACAAGACCAATATTATCGAATCTTTCAGAGTCCAATAACCGAATGCCCTGTCAAATCTTTTTTTTTTCTTTTCGTGCCAACCACAGACAAAAAATAGTTGCCAGTACAACAATCAAAATGAGGTCCTTACGAATTTTTATCTGAAAATCATGACAAGACTTTCTCAAAACATGATGAATGTTTTGAGAAAGTCAACCACACAGAGGGGCCTCTGTGTGGTTGAATGATAAATGCTTTGGGAAAGTCTGAAAGATGATGGTATGTAAGATTAAGGATTTATTCATAACCTTCAAAATTTTCTCCGATCGCAAATTTTCCGGGGTTGTCGGGGAAATGTGATATTACTCTATTTATCTTTGTTAATTTGTGTAAATATGTAAAATGAAAGTTCTGCACTATATTTTGGTCATCATCTATATTTATAATCATAGTTTCAGCTCATGCTGCAAAAAAGAAGCGCGTAACTTCCATGTTTTACGAAATTTAACATCATAAATATCTTTCCATGAATCGATAGAGCTGAATTTTCTGATCCTTATGATATAAAGGACTACTATTTAGTCTTATTTTTCGTCTGAAAAATTCAATGTTTTGCTACAGAATTGTTTTGACATGTTTACAAAATGACAGGTCAAGTCACAACTTCATTCTTCTTTTACTGAAGTTTTATACCAAATCGATTGTAAACTTTTTCATGGAACTTAGTTTTGTCTGGCCACTCGCAGTTATATTTTGAATTTCAAAATACATTAAATAATGTTCTAGTACAGCTGCTAAAACCATATAAATAGAGGGCAGAAGGAGGAACGAGTCAGTCTAATCCTAGCTAGCAGAACGGGAGCATTAGGGAGTTCTACTGCTGACTTTCGACCAGGAGCCACAACCTAATGGCCAACCAGACGCTGCCAACCCAGCGGACCTGAACTCTGAATCTGCACGCTGCAACCCTCGCGGATCTGGACCCTAAGGCTATAGACAAGTGAGACTCAATCAGTGAAAGCGTGGCGATGGCGATTGTCCAAAAGTCAAAAATTTATGGATTGACAAGTGCTATCGAATTGTCACGTGATCAAACCCTTACATTTTGCATTTTGACAATCGTTATCGCTGATCGAATGAGTTTCTAGAGCCTCTGAATCTGCATGCTGCAAACCTCGCGGACCTGGACCCTGGTTCTGCACGCTGCAAACTTTGCGGACCTGGACTCTGGTACTGCATGCTCTGACCCTGTAAACTTGGACTCTGGTCTTTTTATTGACACTCCTCCTCCACTTAAGTTCCGAAGCTACAACCTCGTCCCCGAACGGTATATGCAACCTCGTGGCCGAACAGAAGCTGCAACCTCGAGCCGCGTCACGAGCCCTATCCTGTGGGATCTCCAAGGTAGAAGTCTTTTTATTCAGCACACAGTAATTCATATTTTTTTAATTAATTAAATGTATTTTTATCTCCTCTCAAACTTTATTTTAAATTAACTTGCAACGTACGGCCAGTCCGTTTCGTTACAATTTGTCACCCCTCCCGCACCTGCACTACCGCAGGCACCTGCTCAGTTAAGCACTATACCTGTATTATGCTAGATTTGTACTTTGATAACCTGCCTATTGTTGAAATTCATGTCGCTTACCTCGACAATGCATTTAGTTTTTTTGCTCCTACTGTAATTTGTCCATTTAGATAATTTTATAGATATTTCCGAAATATGGTGCATATTATATATTATTAGGGTTCCGTACCCGAGGAGTCCAAACGAAACCCTATTGCTGTCACTCACGTGTCCGTCTATCCGTCGTCTGTCACTAAAATTTTATGAACTTGAAATTTGGTGATACTGTTTATTATTACGTTTCTATAACTAACAAATACCAATATCATATTAATATAAGTCAGATATTTTCATTGAAATTCTCTCATTTGTTACGGAACCATATATGTGTGAAGTGCTCGTCACGTATACGTAAGGGCGTGTTTTGATAAAAATTTAATTACCCCGATTTGATGTTAAATACAGACCGATAGTATTTATACATATGATGTGCAACAGACGGTCAGACATTTTGTAGTTACTAGACCTACAGTCGTGTGGATTTGGGCTTAGAGTTTTTTACAGGCTTTTTTTAGCAATGAGTTGCTCTGCAACGTGTCTTTGTGTGTTTCTGTTGTATTTTGTTATAAGCAATTATCAAGTAAGATTATTTAGACGTTTTTATTTAATGGGAATAGGTCTTGGGAATTGTTACGAAACAAATTCTCTTACATTCTGAGCTTGATTTATAGATACATTTTGTTAATGTGCCATGGGCCGCAACTCAAGTAAAAAAAGAAAATTGCGTTTTATAAATATTGAATTCTTTGCTCTTAATTAATATAAAATGTTTTTTTTAAACATTATTTTAAAAAAAACACATTAAGATGCTTGCTAGTATGTACAAGGTTTTCATGCGCTGTTAAGTATAAAATGTTTTTGTAAGTTATGTATTATTTTGTGACATATTATTTATCATTCTTCTTCTTTTTAGTGTCTCAAAATGATACCAGAACGTTCGGAACTTAAATATTTCAATAAATTGTACTTAGAAGCTGCAGCAGTCAATGTAAGACGTTACAACCGAAAAGGAGATTATGTTGTCAATGTGTTTTTTCAAAATAAAGTTATTATAAACAACACAGCAACGGTAAGACATTCGCAAGACAATTTATCTATCTACTATTGAAGTCAGGAGGCTGACATTTTGCACATTCACACACACACAATCATCATTTCATCACAATTCGATTTTTTTTGTCGATTTTATGGAGTATTTAAGGAATGTGTGGAAAATGGGTGGAAAAGTATGTTTGGAAATTTTTTACTTCGAGTGAAGTTAAGTGACACCTATATGTATATTTCTGTAAATTGGTTTTAGTATTCGGAAATGTAGCCTAAGAATCGTAATAACGTTTTCACAACCATTCATAATAATGAATGGTGGTGAAAATCTTATCAAAATGAATCCAGCAGCTACAAAGCATTTATCAAACTTGAGTGAAGTTGACGAAATGACGAATGGATAAAGTGAGAAATTAGTAGGTACATTAGAGGTAGTTTAAAAGTGGCGCCAGTATGGTCATGTGAAAAGGAAGGATGAAACACATGTAACTAAAAGAGTTATGAATATAAATGTGGATGGATGGAGAAAGATTTTTTGCTCTATGCATGGATTGTGTGAGAAGTGATATGAAAGATAAGGGAGTTAGTGATAGCGTGACGGCTGACAGGACAGAATGGAAGAAAAAAACGTGTTGCGCCGATGATGATGAGTGAGGTTGACGATACCCAGGTATGTGAAGCCTGTGACCGTGCCTGATCCAGTCAAAGTATGGATTCGATTCGTCCGTTTAGATAACAGGCTCCCACGGACAGTGCGAAACAATATGAAGCCCATTTTTAGGTTTCCTTAGTCCTAACAAGGACACGGAACCCTTATAATTTCTGTCTGTCCGTCCGAGGTATAGCATACTGTTAGTACTAGAAAGCAGCAATTTTGTATGTGTATAACAGATTTTATATGGGTGGTTTTTAATCACGCCAAAAAAACAAAACATTAAAATTTTGTGACAGATTTGTTTTTATGATACGAGTAGCTCCCGTACATGTAAAGTGGGGATGAATTTTATTTTTCTCACCATTCCAATAGTGTGGGGTTTGGACAGGTGTTTTAAAATCATTGCGGAGTTATTACAACAATTTTTCGATCCAGTCATTCGTTTGCGAATTAATAAAATTAAACTTGTAAAGTGAAATCCTAAGATAAAAATTACCTATGCGAAGTTGTTACTTATTTAATATTTAAAATCTTACCTTTTTTTTCGTATTTAATTTGAACGTGAGGTTTGTCCGTAAAACAGTGAACTCAATTAATATGTTCATAGAAATAAACATTAAAGCTACCTTCTAAGTCCGCAAGTCGGGCGACTACGGAACTACGAATTATACTGTGCGTGGCCCGACACGATGACCAAGATGTGAAAGTGTCGTCGAGTCGCACCTGGCGGCGTGTTCCTATATGTCCAACCAAAGCTAATTACTAGAAATTAACTTTACTGTATTTTTTGCACAGCTGGATGTTATCTTCTACGAATATCTTCACAACGAGTTCCGGAGGTCATTTCCTGAAATGCATTTCCATCTATGCGATCTCATTAACAAAGATCCCTATATTGGTAAAAGCATCAGAGAAGCAGGCTTTACTAAGTGTCCTATTCCACCGGTAAGATTGTCTTCCTAAAAATTGGTTTTCAACATTGGTACCAAACGGGTTTTTGTTTGGGTTTACAAAACAGCGGATTTCATGAAATTTATCAGGCTGCTACTCCAGCAAAGACCAAGCTTTACAGTTAAAGGAACATATCACAATAATAATGTTCGTGGGCTGCGTGCACTAAAATAGGCTCTTTTTTAACCAACATCAAAAACGAAGAGGTTCTCTTCGACTGTTTGTTTTTTTTAACCGACTTCCAAAAAGAGGAGGTTCTCAATTCGTCTGTATGTTTTTTTTTTGTATGTATGTTACCCGATTTCTCCGTCAGTTGTGAACCAATTTTCAAAATTCTTGTTTCATCTGAAAGAAGATACTCCCGAAGTGGTCCCATATAAATTTTATCGAAATTGCTTGAGCGCTTTTTAGAAACTGAACAAAAACGGAAAATAAGTGTACCTCGATGACGTTTTGGTGTTCTCCAAATGTTTAAATTCCACGTTTCATTATATTGGGGTTTTTAGTTCTCGGGTATAACAACTAAAAAGTGAAAAATAAAAAACTTTTTTACAAAAAAAACAACCGACTTCCAAAAAAAAAAAAAATTTATAAATAATTTTAATTTCGGAAATCGGTGTCAAATAACGAAGAAGTAAAAATACAAACACCGACTTCCGAAATTAAAGTTATTTATAAATTTTTAGTGTATTTATTTTTTGGAAGTCGGTTGTTTTTTTTTTGTAAAAAATGTTTTTTTTTGTATGTGTGTTACGCGCTTGTTCCGCCAATTATAAATTGACTAGCTGCGCCCCGCGGTTTTACCCGCCTAGACCGGAATAAAAGGTAGCCTATTTATGTTAATCCAGGCTATAAGCTATCTACATATCTAATTTTATCCAAATCGGTCCAGCTGTTTGAGCGTGAAGAAGTAACAAACATTCGCCTTTATAATATTAGTGTGATTTTGATGATACACTATTTGTTTGGTAGGTCATACTTCAGAGGTTGTCCCGTATAACTTTTATCGAATTGATACAGTGCCTTTGAAAAACCAAGTAAATCAATAAATATAATAGATATCATTTTGGTTTTTTTCCAATTTTTTTCCAGTTATCAATTCGGTCAAACTTTACTATTTAGTTTTAGTTATGGGACTCAAAAACTAAAAAGTGAAAAATAAAAAACTTATGTAATATACAGTAACTTAAAAAAAAACCATAAAATTACTTTCATTTCGAATCTTGGTGTCAAATAACGAAGAAATTACTACTATTTTGTAATTTTTAGTATTTTTACTTATTAACTAATCTAAAAATATCTGAACAGTTCAGCAGTCATTGTAGACCGCCTCGTCGGGCAGCTGGTGCGAGAGTCTTAATCTGATAAAATAAATTCAAAGTACTGACTGACTGACTGATATATCAACGCACAGCCTAAACCGCTGGTCCTAGAGACATGAAATTTGGAGGGTGTGTTCTTTGTGAAGAGTAGGTATCCACAAAAAAGAGTTTTTCCAAAATCCGGGGTGGATTTGGAGAGGGTGAAATGGGGGTTGAAAATTTATAACGGGGGAAGTACTAAATTCACGCGGGCGACGCCGCTGGTAGAAGCTAGTTACTTATATGTATAGTGATTGTAAGCGGTAGCGGTGTAAGTTTTATGGTAATTAATATAGCTTACAATCAGTACTTATTGGTTCAGTTGTCGCCAAAGAACTGCCCTGACATCCTTCCAACCAACCCTTGGCCAATGGCTTGAAATTTCAAGCCATGGCGGCAATGGCCGCCATTTTCGTTGAATCCTGAAGGAATGAAAGGAAGGAAGGAAAGGAAGGAATGTCTCCTACCAACTTAACTCAAATCAATACAACAACTAAGTAACATAATATGACCTCCAATCTGAATAAAGATTACTTCCTAGAGAGCCCCCTTTAATTTTCATAAATTTTTATTATTTGTTGTTATAGCAGCTACAGAAATACATGCTGTGTGAAAAATTCAAATGTCTACCTACGAGTATTACGGATCATGAGATACAGCCCAAATAAAATAAAATGATGTCACTCAAAACTGTAATATTGTTAAACTTACTTTTCATTTCAGGGGAAATATGCCGTAAGTAACATGACTTTCCACGAAATGAATTTTCCTTTCGTGTGGCCGTTTGAGAAAGGCATGGCCGAGTTTATCTTCAACTTGCAACATAACCTGACGTTAGCACGAGCCACAATTGTGATGAACTTTAAACACGAGAATCCCAAACATACGACATGATTTTCCTGTACTTTTTTCTTGAACTTTTTTTATAAGATCAATATAAATAACTATTCTAGTTTCAGTACCGTACCGTCAAACGGGGTGAATTGAAACAAAACTTAGAAGGGTTTTTTTATGTTTCTTAAAAATATATAACATCTTACTACACCAATTTATGAATGAATTGTATATAAAAAAAAACCGGTCAAGTGCGTGTCGGACTCGCGCATGTGAAGGGTTCCGTACCATCGTACAAGATTATACGCATCTACTTGTTGCCATTATTAAGATCGAGCAAAAAACGCAAAAAAAAACACGTTTCTAGTAGAGGAGCCCCTTTAATTTTTGATTAATTTTTATCATTTGATGTAATAGCGGCAACAGAAATACATAATCTGTGAAAATTTCAACTGTTTACCGATTACGTATCATGAGATACAGCCCGCTGACAGACAGCAGAGGCTTAGTAATGGGTCCCTTCGGGTACGGAACCCTAAAAAAAGATGCTTCGAAACAAACCAAATAATATCGTATCAAGCGAAAAACCTAATCTATCATCCTTTTTAGGGTTCCGTTCCCGCTGGCTCTAAACGGCGCCCTAAATTGCTGTCAATCACGTGTCTGTCTGTCCGTCGTCTGTAACAAAACTTTGATACGAATTTTTTTTTAACTTCTAACTGACCTATGGTGAAAATGTTTATTATTACGTATATTTTACTAACATATACCAATTTCTGTATGGAACCTTATAGGTGCGAAATCCAACCCGCACTTGACTGATCTTTTGTGAGGTTGGGAAACCATCTGATGACTTCTCCCACTCCGGGTGGAGTGTCAGTCTCTTACTGACTAAAACCCTTATACGTGTTCCTTCAGTTGCCTGTGCGTCCCAGGGCTGCTCCCGCGACCCTGGTTCGATTTACCCCTGCATTCTTATTCACCCCGGTTGTTGATATTTTATTTCATAAACTTAGAAACTAAACACTTTGATAGCTGAAGACTGTACGGACTGTACCTTCCTCAATGACTTGCGAGATAACAACATAAGTACATTAGATGAGTAATTTAATTTTATCGTGAGAAATGGTGACGGGCGTGTGTTTTGGGGGATTTTCGTTTGCCGTGTCTTATGTTCAAAAATTGCTGATGAATAAATAATTTCGAATTTTGATGTTTTAAAACTGAAAAAAACATGCAAGTATATCGGGTGTAAAAGGACAGTTTCCGAAGCTGAAAGCCACATAGTGTACCCATTATTTGGATCATTTTTCTCCACTAGACCATACCTGGGAATACATTGGTTCTAGAGATGGCTGATGGTTCTCTATTGAGTTACTTAACTTTTTTATCCATAATCTAAAGTGCCATTATTTTTTTGTCCGAATGATAATTTACCCGAACCTAATGTCACATAATATCACATGCCATAAAATTGAAATCCCTGAATACAATATGCCCTAAATCTGTTTGTCATAAATATTATAATCAATAATATACAAAAGACTTAAACCGTTTTCAATAGAAGTTATAAGTCCAAAATTCAAATTATATAATGTTTATTTTAATGTTTGTTTTTTTCGGTATGGGCACGCTCAGCACAATTTTATTGTTTCTTTGTGTACTTCTCTTTTCCTTTTGTTTGTTGCTGTTGTGTTGTGTCTGTGTCGAATAAATGATTTCTGTTTTATTCTGTTCTATTTATCATAATAATATTATTAAATCTTTGTTTAACAAAGCTTTTGCTATGAACTTCTCTCAGGCGTTTCGTAGCTAAGAGTTATATGCAGTACGAGTTACAGAGCTATTCTAGAAATTAGCTCAGAATTGGTCTACAAATTATTAATGAAGGAATTAATGTACCTACGTATAAGTAATTTTTTTATTATTAAATATTATGTGATTTTGTATTACAATTGATTAATATTTTACCAAATCCAACTGTTACACTAAATAAATAATAAAGATGCAAAAGCAATAAATGGCTTTTGTCATGGCGCCGGCGCCGCATGTATCAAGAAGAGAAGGTGTTGCGGAAGGCTCGGTTTGACCACATTAGCCGAATTGGGAACAAACTTGCTTCTTACCCAGCTGGTAGTAAAGCGTTTTAGTCCCTGACTAAGTCGGTGGAATCGAACTTCTGCCGCCCCTCACTACCTCCACTGCTGAAACCCGACGGGTCGCTGGCCCAATCCGCTGAAGAGAAAGCAAACTTATTTGCCTCTCTGATTGCGGAATCTTCGCGTCTAAATCCTGGTCACGCGATGCCCCCTGGTACTCTTGGTGGATGTGAGTCGATTATGTCAGACATTCGCATTCATCAGAAGGATGTCCAAAGGGTACTGCGTAACCAAGATGTGAACAAGGCTAGTGGCCCAGACGGGATACTGGCAATTATGTTGTCTCCGGTCTCCTAAGTTGTCTCCGATCTTGACACACCTATTTCGCCTTTCGTTTGAGACTGGAAAAGTGCCGATGGCTTGGAAGCAAGCTAACGTGCAACTCGTACCCAAGAAGTGTAGTCGAGCTGACCCAGCAAATTATAGGCCCATCTCGGTAACTTCCGTACTCTGTAAGAGTATGAAACGTATACTGAATGGCAAGCTCCTGGCATACCTCTAAGCTAACGATATCCTCAGTGAGCGACAATACGGCTTCCGCCGAAATCGGTCAACTGGAGATCTTCTAGCGTATGCCATTCACATCTGGAGTGAGGCCATCGACAAACAAGGGGAAGCCCTTGCGGTCTCCCTTGATATCTCGAAGGCCTTCGACCGGTTCTGCCACGATAGCCTAGTTGGCAAGCTTCCTTCCTTCGGTCTGTCCGCTGGTTTGTGTGATTGGATTGCAGATTTCCTGAGGGATCGGTCTATCCGAGTAGTCATAGATGGCTGCTCCTCCGGACGGCTGGCTATTAATGCCGGTGTTCCTCAGGGGTCGGTCAAAACAATGTTGTCGGCTCCCGGCAACATTGTTTTTGCTGCATATTAACGATCGGCTAAAACCCGGTACCTTTGGGTATGCAGACGACAGCACTGTTGCCGAGAGATACGTGCCCAACGCACGAGCTAGTGGGTTTTAGGTCCGGTCTCTCCAAGAGGCTATGGTTGGGCGCTTGTACTTGTCTTTACAGGCTGTCTCAGAATGGGGTGATGCCAATCTGGTCAAGTTCAATGCTGCTAAGACCCAGGCGTGTCGTTTTTCCGTTTTTCGGTCGAATTTTACCCAGCTCCATCTTTCCAAGGTGTGACCGTGCCGATAACCGACCAACTTGATCTTCTTGGTGTTACTTTAACATCTACCCTCAATTTTGGTCCCTTCATAGAGGCAAAGGCTCAAGTGGCTGCCAAAAAGTTGGGGATCCTCGCAAAGGTGAGACTGTACTTCACGCCGGAACAGCTGCTCCAACTCTATCAAGCGCAAGTTCAGTCGTGTATGGAGTACTGCTCTCCTCTTTGGTACGGATCTGCAAGGTACCAGCTTGACGCCCTTGAGTCTGTAGCGACATCTATGATGCTACATACGAACTAGAACAGCAAAATTCCTACATCGCGCAGGCAGAGTTCTCCGCACGATTTGAACATATACAACAGCCCGAAATCAACTATCGGGCAGTTGCCCGGACCAGACACAACACCCGTCTAGTCGGAGGATCCTCCTTTTTCAACGGAGGTTTGCGGGACTTTACACTCTGTTCCGCATACCTCCACACTGGTGACCCTCGACTATGAACGTCAGCGCAGCCTTCGTGCAGCTACTCCAGCGTGACGTCATCATCATCACTTCCTCCAAGCTCTTCAGCAACGAGTCATACAGCCAGCCAGTACAACGGTAACGCCGACAACGATAACGTGGGCAACGATACGCCGACAACGATACGCCGACAACGATAACGCCGACAATGATAAAATCTCATAAAAGTAATGACATTACTACGGCAATAGTACAAGGAATCCCGATTGATGTACTAGTTGATAGCGGTGCAGTCAATACTTTCTCAATTTCTGAAAACGTTTTAAAATACTTGACTTGCCAACCAAAGATTAGATGTTGTATTCTTAAGGGTATTAGCGAAAAAGAAATCGTTTCAACTTCATACGTTACGTTGACCATTGAATTTCCTGATATATGTATTAAAGCCGATTTTGTAGTTGTATCCTCCTCGTGCATGTTTACACCTATAATAATTGGAACCGACATACTCAATCGCGATGGCGTGACCTATGTACGTACAAAGGATAGGCAATACCTAACGTTATCTAATGCAACAAAGACTTCGTCGCATCACGCGAATGCCATTACTACAGCCGCCAATGTTGTTACGCCTCTTATAGGTAAACATAAAGAGTTACTCATGTCTGTGGAGGTATGCGGAACAGGGTGTAAAGTTCCACAACCTCCATTGAAAAGGGAGGATCCTCCGACCAGACGGGTGTTGTGTCTGGTCCGGGCAACTGCCCAACGGTTGTTTTCGGACTGTTGTATATGTTCAAATCGCGCGGAGAATTCTGCTTGCGCGATGTAGAATTGTTGCTATTTTTAGTTCGTGTGCGGCGTCATAGATGTCGCTACATGTCCATCGTTAATGACTTTTCCGAATATCTCATTTGTGAAACTGCGAGTTCTACTGTGACCACTGGTGAAATGCACATAAATTTAACTAGTCAAACGCCAGTTGTTTACCGCCCGTATAAGCTGTCTTACCATTATGAGTTTGTTAAAATGCCTTATGGTCTGACAAATTCTCCTATTGTATACCAGCGGATCATCAACAAAACTATAAATAGATTTATAGAAGCTGGGAACGTTCTGATCTACGTCGACGACGTCTTGTTAATGAGTCATACAGTAGAGGAGGGCTTTGAACTTCTTAGGAAAGTACTGCAGATGCTCACAATGTCTGGTTTTTCAATAAACTTACGTAAGTGCACATTTGTTACGACGGTGGTGAAGTATCTAGGCCGGGTGTTAAGTCAGGGTCAGGTAAGGCCGAGTCCTCGCAAAATAGAAACCCTGGTAAACAGCCGTTCACCCCAAAACGTCAAACAAGTTCGGCAATTCTTGGGGCTCGCCGGATACTTCAGGCGATACATAGAAGGCTTTGCAGTCAAAACCGCCTGTATAGCCAAACTCACCAAAAAGGATGAAAAGTTTGCTTGGGGACCAGAACAGGAGAAAGCCCGACAGGAGATCATCGAGCGTCTGACTAGTGAACCCATTCTGGTAATATTTGATCCTAAGCTAGCCATGGAAGTACATACCGATGCAAGCAGTGCGGGATACGGTGCCGTCCTAATGCAGTCTTCCACAGATGGTAAGAAAAGAGTAGTTGAGTACTTCAGCAGGGTAACACAGGCTGCAGAGCGTAAGTATCACTGTTACGAGTTGGAGACGCTGGCGGTAGTTAAGGCACTTCAACACTTCCGACATTACTTGGTGGGATTGGAATTCAAAATATTCACAGACTGCAGTGCTCTAAAGGCTACCGAGCGCAAAAAGGAACTATTACCCCGCGTAGCACGTTGGTGGGTTTACTTACAGGACTTTACTTTTTCGATTGAATACAGAAAAGGTGTGAATATGTCTCACGCTGATTACTTAAGTCGCAACCCAGCGCCAGCCCACAATGCAACATCACGAAGCCTCGTAACTGGGCTCAAATAGCTCAGGCTGCGGCTGAGTTTATGGTACCCTGGCGAGGAGAGTGGTGTCCTGAAACCTGTACAGCGTTCTAAGCCATAATCACACTACTTATGGTAATATTTTTGCCACTTCATTATTTAGAGCGGCTAGCTACTCTTTAAATAAGCCTTAGGTCCATTAAATATATACATACGAGTAGGTATATTATATTAAGGTTATTCCCTTAATAGTTACTTAACGTGCATAGCACGAAGGCTTCTTCGCCTTATTTACTACTTGTTACAGCAGGTAATTAAACTTGTATCATAGCTTCTTATCATCATATAATTTAACATCAGCGGTTGGTGACTGATAAAATAAGCCTACACTATTGAAGGGCACTCTAACGAGTTATGCCTAAAAATAGGACAAACTCTTTTTGACTTTGCGTTATGTTCTGCACTTACCTATATGCGAACATAACTATGAATGAACGAAGTATGAAAGGTATTATGGAAGGTAGTATGGATGACCCTCGCCTTCTAAATTTTCACCTCACTCAAAACCGTCCTATTTAAGATATTTTTATATATATATATATTTTTTTATATTATTTTATTGTTAACGAAAAATCCTCACCTGCTGCTCGATTTTTCTTTCCGGGGCAGCCGGGTATTGTAACAAGGCAGTGTTAAAGCCTTGTTTATTTTTTGACCTCTATTCCAAAATTACGTTCTTTGCTACCTTTTTTAATTTCAAATTCAAAAATTACATAATTTTCTCTGTCAAGTCTCGGTTTTTATATTGAAGATGAGTTCTAATTCTGGAGCCGAGCTAATAGAAGCTCCTCATTATTTTCCGACCCTTCAAGTGTCAGTTACCAGTTTCCTAGAATTGTGCATTAATACAATTTATTTACGTAACTAGTCACAGTGTATGTGTTCGTAATATTATAATAAAGCCCACTGTTGTAAATAACAAATATAATGTGTTAACTCGTCGTGTGTTATTATTCATTGAACTCCTCCTCTGCGTGTCACTCCTACGTCCTCCTCTGCGTGTCACTCCTACGTCCTCATCTGCGTGTCACTCACACCACCACTCCGGTCCCGCAACGAGACACGCCCTCCGTACCGTGACATCTTCACTTGGAGAACCCTGTGTTTCTGGTACGTGGTGATCCCCAGACGATTGTAATGGATAATGGTTCTCAATTTCAATCTAATGAATTACAAAGATTGCTCAGTATACCAAAAAGGTTCCTTTTGTATTTTATTCACCTAGATATATTTTGTCCACAAGTCAACCCTACTGAGAGATATAATAGAACAATCTCTCTCCCACACTCACTACGCGACAGTCCTTCTCTAGATGTCTTCAAGAAGAAAATCAAAGAGCACTTCCTTTCAAATTGACATAATATTAGTATATTGGTATTTATTAGTATGTAGGTATAATATATATTTGAAATTATTTATGTAGGTTTATATGTTTTGTGCACTGGATCCTACCCTCAAATGTGATCTTTCTCTATCACTCAAAGGTTTGCTGGGAGAAAACTCAACATTGAGTTAAGCTCGCCTTTGTACATGCATTGTGTAACCACTAAATACTATGTGAAATTTTGGTGTACAATAAAGAATTAAGAATTAAGATAACAATCATCACCGCTTGGTCGCAGTTAGTGAGATCATGGGATAAAAATTTGCAGAAAATACAATTAACATTAAATACCTCGGTAAACTCTTCAACTGGATTCTCTATTTCTTTCCTTAATTTTGGTCGACGAACAATACCATGTGGCTCATTTTCAAGTTTGAATGAAATCATTTTTTTTCCTCGGGATGATTATGCTACTAACACCGGTTTAATGTCATCCATTTAAGTAAGTTTAAGGTCGCATTATACACTGTACATGCACGAAATTCTTCTCATTATAATCTTAGGCATTCTTTTAAAGCGTTTAATGTAGGAGACACTGTCTGGCGTCTGGTGCAAGGTACTCGTAATGCAGGCATTTACTTTAGTTCGAAATTAGCCCCTAAATATGTAAAATGTACCATCATTGAAAAATTATCACCCTTGTTTTTATTTTGGAAGACTCAAACAGTTTGAGAGGAAAGTGGCACGTTAAAGATTTTAAATAAGTTTGTTTTGCTTGTCTAGTTCTAGAATAGTTTTAATTTTTTATCAACACATACTCTAAAAAGAAACATTGGGCATTATTTTTTTTCCATCACTTTATTGTATAATTCTTTTCTTAATTTTTCGTTTCTTGAAGCGGATAAAAACTCGTAAAGTAAGCCTCCTTGTATATTTTCCTTGATTAAGAGCGATTCTTAACTCTTTCCTTGGACAAGAGCGTTTCTTAAACTCTTCTTGAGCTGTCTACAACCGTCTTAAAGCTTGTAAATATTTTTTTATATACAGGTTTTCAAACAGGTGCGAGTCACGACACCTATTAGAAATAAATAAGCCTTCATTAATTGTAGGTGTATTCCTAGCTGAATATTTCCTTATGGAGTATGCGTTACTAAAAGTGAATCATAGGGCCATGGTTTAGACTTTCTCAAAACATTCATCATTCAACCACACAGAGGGGCCTCTGTGTGGTTGAATGATAAATGCTTTGGGGAAGTCTGAAAGATGATGGTATGTAAGATTAAGGATTTATTCATACCCTTCAAAATTTTCTCCAATCGAAAATTTGCCAGGGTTGTCGGGGAAATGTGATATTACTCTATTTATCTTTGTTAATTTGTGTAAATATGTAAAATTAAAGTTCTGCACTATATTTTGGTCTTTAGCCTCTGAATCTGCACGCTGCAAACATCGCGGACCTGGACCCTGGTTCTGCACGCTGCAAACTTCGCGGACCTGGACTCTGGTACTGCACGTTCTGACCCTGTAAACTTGGACTCTGGTATTTTTGTTGACACTCCTCCTCCATTTAAGTTCCGAAGCTACAACCTCGTCCCCGAACGGTAGCTGCAACCTCGTGGCCGAACAGAAGCTGCAACCTCGAGCCGCGTCACGAGCCCTATCCTGTGGGATCTCCAAGGTAGAAGTCTTTTTATTCAGCACACAGTAATTCATATTTTTTAATTAATTAAATGTATTTTTATCTCCTCTCAAACTTTATTTTAAATTAACTTGCAACGTACGGCCAGTCCGTTTCGTTACAATTTGTCACCCCTCCCGCACCTGCACTACCGCAGGCACCTGCTCAGTTAAGCACTATACCTGTATTATGCTAGATTTGTACTTTGATAACCTGCCTATTGTTGAAATTCATGTCGCTTACCTCAACAATGCATTTAGTTTTTTTGCTCCTACTGTAATTTGTCCATTTAGATAATTTTATAGATATTTCCGAAATATGGTGCATATTATATATTATTAGGGTTCTGTACCCGAGGAGTCCAAACGAAACCCTATTGCTGTCACTCACGTGTCCGTCTATCCGTCGTCTGTCACTAAAATTTTATGAACTTGAAATTTGGTGATACTGTTTATTATTACGTTTCTTTAACTAACAAATACCAATATCATATTAATATAAGTCAGATATTTTCATTGAAATTCTCTCATTTGTTACGGAACCATATATGTGTGAAGTGCTCGTCACGTATACGTAAGGGCGTGTTTTGATAAAAATTTAATTACCCCGATTTGATGTTAAATACAGACCGATAGTATTTATACATATGATGTGCAACAGACGGTCAGACATTTTGTAGTTACTAGACCTACAGTCGTGTGGATTTGGGCTTAGAGTTTTTTACAGGCTTTTTTTAGCAATGAGTTGCTCTGCAACGTGTCTTTGTGTGTTTCTGTTGTATTTTGTTATAAGCAATTATCAAGTAAGATTATTTAGACGTTTTTATTTAATGGGAATAGGTCTTGGGAATTGTTACGAAACAAATTCTCTTACATTCTGAGCTTGATTTATAGATACATTTTGTTAATGTGCCATGGGCCGCAACTCAAGTAAAAAAAGAAAATTGCGTTTTATAAATATTGAATTCTTTGCTCTTAATTAATATAAAATGTTTTTTTTAAACATTATTTAAAAAAAAACACATTAGATGCTTGCTAGTATGTAGAAGGTTTTCATGCGCTGTTAAGTATAAAATGTTTTTGTAAGTTATGTATTATTTTGTGACATATTATTTATCATTCTTCTTCTTTTTAGTGTCTCAAAATGATACCAGAACGTTCGGAACTTAAATATTTCAATAAATTGTACTTAGAAGCTGCAGCAGTCAATGTAAGACGTTACAACCGAAAAGGAGATTATGTTGTCAATGTGTTTTTTCAAAATAAAGTTATTATAAACAACACAGCAACGGTAAGACATTCGCAAGACAATTTATCTATCTACTATTGAAGTCAGGAGGCTGACATTTTGCACATTCACACACACACAATCATCATTTCATCACAATTCGATTTTTTTTTGTCGATTTTATGGAGTATTTAAGGAATGTGTGGAAAATGGGTGGAAAAGTATGTTTGGAAATTTTTTACTTCGAGTGAAGTTAAGTGACACCTATATGTATATTTCTGTAAATTGGTTTTAGTATTCGGAAATGTAGCCTAAGAATCGTAATAACGTTTACAACCATTTTTCACAACCATTCATAATAATGAATGGTGGTGAAAATCTTATCAAAATGAATCCAGCAGCTACAAAGCATTTATCAAACTTGAGTGAAGTTGACGAAATGACGAATGGATAAAGTGAGAAATTAGTAGGTACATTAGAGGTAGTTTAAAAGTGGCGCCAGTATGGTCATGTGAAAAGGAAGGATGAAACACATGTAACTAAAAGAGTTATGAATATAAATGTGGATGGATGGAGAAAGATTTTTTGCTCTATGCATGGATTGTGTGAGAAGTGATATGAAAGATAAGGGAGTTAGTGATAGCGTGACGGCTGACAGGACAGAATGGAAGAAAAAAACGTGTTGCGCCGATGATGATGAGTGAGGTTGACGATACCCAGGTATGTGAAGCCTGTGACCGTGCCTGATCCAGTCAAAGTATGGATTCGATTCGTCCGTTTAGATAACAGGCTCCCACGGACAGTGCGAAACAATATGAAGCCCATTTTTAGGTTTCCTTAGTCCTAACAAGGACACGGAACCCTTATAATTTCTGTCTGTCCGTCCGAGGTATAGCATAGACTGTTAGTACTAGAAAGCAGCAATTTTGTATGTGTATAACAGATTTTATATGGGTGGTTTTTAATCACGCCAAAAAAACAAAACATTAAAATTTTGTGACAGATTTGTTTTTATGATACGAGTAGCTCCCGTACATGTAAAGTGGGGATGAATTTTATTTTTCTCACCATTCCAATAGTGTGGGGTATCATTGGACAGGTGTTTTAAAATCATTGCGGAGTTATTACAACAATTTTTCGATCCAGTCATTCGTTTGCGAATTAATAAAATTAAACTTGTAAAGTGAAATCCTAAGATAAAAATTACCTATGCGAAGTTGTTACTTATTTAATATTTAAAATCTTACCTTTTTTTTCGTATTTAATTTGAACGTGAGGTTTGTCCGTAAAACAGTGAACTCAATTAATATGTTCATAGAAATAAACATTAAAGCTACCTTCTAAGTCCGCAAGTCGGGCGACTACGGAACTACGAATTATACTGTGCGTGGCCCGACACGATGATCAAGATGTGAAAGTGTCGTCGAGTCGCACCTGGCGGCGTGTTCCTATATGTCCAACCAAAGCTAATTACTAGAAATTAACTTTACTGTATTTTTTGCACAGCTGGATGTTATCTTCTACGAATATCTTCACAACGAGTTCCGGAGGTCATTTCCTGAAATGCATTTCCATCTATGCGATCTCATTAACAAAGATCCCTATATTGGTAAAAGCATCAGAGAAGCAGGCTTTACTAAGTGTCCTATTCCACCGGTAAGATTGTCTTCCTAAAAATTGGTTTTCAACATTGGTACCAAACGGGTTTTTGTTTGGGTTTACAAAACAGCGGATTTCATGAAATTTATCAGGCTGCCACTCCAGCAAAGAGCAAGCTTTACAGTTAAAGGAACATATCACAATAATAATGTTCGTGGGCTGCGTGCACTAAAGTAGGCTCTTTTTTAACCAACATCAAAAACGAAGAGGTTCTCTTCGACTGTTTGTTTTTTTTAACCGACTTCCAAAAAGAGGAGGTTCTCAATTCGTCCGTATGTTTTTTTTTTTTTGTATGTATGTTACCCGATTTCTCCGTCAGTTGTGAACCAATTTTCAAAATTCTTGTTTCATCTGAAAGAAGATACTCCCGAAGTGGTCCCATATAAATTTTATCGAAATTGCTTGAGCGCTTTTTAGAAACTGAACAAAAACGGAAAATAAGTGTACCTCGATGACGTTTTGGTGTTCTCCAAATGTTTAAATTCCACGTTCCATTATATTGGGGTTTTTAGTTCTCGGGTATAACAACTAAAAAGTGAAAAATAAAAAACTTTTTTACAAAAAAAACAACCGACTTCCAAAAAAAAAATACAATAAAAATTTATAAATAATTTTAATTTCGGAAATCGGTGTCAAATAACGAAGAAGTAAAAATACAAACACCGACTTCCGAAATTAAAGTTATTTATAAATTTTTAGTGTATTTATTTTTTGGAAGTCGGTTGTTTTTTTTGTAAAAAATGTTTTTTTTTGTATGTGTGTTACGCGCTTGTTCCGCCAATTATAAATTGACTAGCTGCGCCCCGCGGTTTTACCCGCCTAGACCGGAATAAAAGGTAGCCTATTTATGTTAATCCAGGCTATAAGCTATCTACATATCTAATTTTATCCAAATCGGTCCAGCTGTTTGAGCGTGAAGAAGTAACAAACATTCGCCTTTATAATATTAGTGTGATTTTGATGATACACTATTTGTTTGGTAGGTCATACTTCAGAGGTTGTCCCGTATAACTTTTATCGAATTGATACAGTGCCTTTGAAAAACCAAGTAAATCAATAAATATAATAGATATCATTTTGGTTTTTTTCCAATTTTTTTCCAGTTATCAATTCGGTCAAACTTTACTATTTAGTTTTAGTTATGGGACTCAAAAACTAAAAAGTGAAAAATAAAAAACTTATGTAATATACAGTAACTTAAAAAAAAACCATAAAATTACTTTCATTTCGAATCTTGGTGTCAAATAACGAAGAAATTACTACTATTTTGTAATTTTTAGTATTTTTACTTATTAACTAATCTAAAAATATCTGAACAGTTCAGCAGTCATTGTAGACCGCCTCGTCGGGCAGCTGGTGCGAGAGTCTTAATCTGATAAAATAAATTCAAAGTACTGACTGACTGACTGATATATCAACGCACAGCCTAAACCGCTGGTCCTAGAGACATGAAATTTGGAGGGTGTGTTCTTTGTGAAGAGTAGGTATCCACAAAAAAGAGTTTTTCCAAAAGCCGGGGTGGATTTGGAGAGGGTGAAATGGGGGTTGAAAATTTATAACGGGGGAAGTACTAAATTCACGCGGGCGACGCCGCTGGTAGAAGCTAGTTACTTATATGTATAGTGATTGTAAGCGGTAGCGGTGTAAGTTTTATGGTAATTAATATAGCTTACAATCAGTACTTATTGGTTCAGTTGTCGCCAAAGAACTGCCCTGACATCCTTCCAACCAACCCTTGGCCAATGGCTTGAAATTTCAAGCCATGGCGGCAATGGCCGCCATTTTCGTTGAATCCTGAAGGAATGAAAGGAAGGAAGGAAAGGAAGGAATGTCTCCTACCAACTTAACTCAAATCAATACAACAACTAAGTAACATAATATGACCTCCAATCTGAATAAAGATTACTTCCTAGAGAGCCCCCTTTAATTTTCATAAATTTTTATTATTTGTTGTTATAGCAGCTACAGAAATACATGCTGTGTGAAAAATTCAAATGTCTACCTACGAGTATTACGGATCATGAGATACAGCCCAAATAAAATAAAATGATGTCACTCAAAACTGTAATATTGTTAAACTTACTTTTCATTTCAGGGGAAATATGCCGTAAGTAACATGACTTTCCACGAAATGAATTTTCCTTTCGTGTGGCCGTTTGAGAAAGGCATGGCCGAGTTTATCTTCAACTTGCAACATAACCTGACGTTAGCACGAGCCACAATTGTGATGAACTTTAAACACGAGAATCCCAAACATACGACATGATTTTCCTGTACTTTTTTCTTGAACTTTTTTTATAAGATCAATATAAATAACTATTCTAGTTTCAGTACCGTACCGTCAAACGGGGTGAATTGAAACAAAACTTAGAAGGGTTTTTTTATGTTTCTTAAAAATATATAACATCTTACTACACCAATTTATGAATGAATTGTATATAAAAAAAAACCGGTCAAGTGCGTGTCGGACTCGCGCATGTGAAGGGTTCCGTACCATCGTACAAGATTATACGCATCTACTTGTTGCCATTATTAAGATCGAGCAAAAAACGCAAAAAAAAACACGTTTCTAGTAGAGGAGCCCCTTTAATTTTTGATTAATTTTTATCATTTGATGTAATAGCGGCAACAGAAATACATAATCTGTGAAAATTTCAACTGTTTACCGATTACGTATCATGAGATACAGCCCGCTGACAGACAGCAGAGGCTTAGTAATGGGTCCCTTCGGGTACGGAACCCTAAAAAAAGATGCTTCGAAACAAACCAAATAATATCGTATCAAGCGAAAAACCTAATCTATCATCCTTTTTAGGGTTCCGTTCCCGCTGGCTCTAAACGGCGCCCTAAATTGCTGTCAATCACGTGTCTGTCTGTCCGTCGTCTGTAACAAAACTTTGATACGAATTTTTTTTTAACTTCTAACTGACCTATGGTGAAAATGTTTATTATTACGTATATTTTACTAACATATACCAATTTCTGTATGGAACCTTATAGGTGCGAAATCCAACCCGCACTTGACTGATCTTTTGTGAGGTTGGGAAACCATCTGATGACTTCTCCCACTCCGGGTGGAGTGTCAGTCTCTTACTGACTAAAACCCTTATACGTGTTCCTTCAGTTGCCTGTGCGTCCCAGGGCTGCTCCCGCGACCCTGGTTCGATTTACCCCTGCATTCTTATTCACCCCGGTTGTTGATATTTTATTTCATAAACTTAGAAACTAAACACTTTGATAGCTGAAGACTGTACGGACTGTACCTTCCTCAATGACTTGCGAGATAACAACATAAGTACATTAGATGAGTAATTTAATTTTATCGTGAGAAATGGTGACGGGCGTGTGTTTTGGGGGATTTTCGTTTGCCGTGTCTTATGTTCAAAAATTGCTGATGAATAAATAATTTCGAATTTTGATGTTTTAAAACTGAAAAAAACATGCAAGTATATCGGGTGTAAAAGGACAGTTTCCGAAGCTGAAAGCCACATAGTGTACCCATTATTTGGATCATTTTTCTCCACTAGACCATACCTGGGAATACATTGGTTCTAGAGATGGCTGATGGTTCTCTATTGAGTTACTTAACTTTTTTATCCATAATCTAAAGTGCCATTATTTTTTTGTCCGAATGATAATTTACCCGAACCTAATGTCACATAATATCACATGCCATAAAATTGAAATCCCTGAATACAATATGCCCTAAATCTGTTTGTCATAAATATTATAATCAATAATATACAAAAGACTTAAACCGTTTTCAATAGAAGTTATAAGTCCAAAATTCAAATTATATAATGTTTATTTTAATGTTTGTTTTTTTCGGTATGGGCACGCTCAGCACAATTTTATTGTTTCTTTGTGTACTTCTCTTTTCCTTTTGTTTGTTGCTGTTGTGTTGTGTCTGTGTCGAATAAATGATTTCTGTTTTATTCTGTTCTATTTATCATAATAATATTATTAAATCTTTGTTTAACAAAGCTTTTGCTATGAACTTCTCTCAGGCGTTTCGTAGCTAAGAGTTATATGCAGTACGAGTTACAGAGCTATTCTAGAAATTAGCTCAGAATTGGTCTACAAATTATTAATGAAGGAATTAATGTACCTACGTATAAGTAATTTTTTTATTATTAAATATTATGTGATTTTGTATTACAATTGATTAATATTTTACCAAATCCAACTGTTACACTAAATAAATAATAAAGATGCAAAAGCAATAAATGGCTTTTGTCATGGCGCCGGCGCCGCATGTATCAAGAAGAGAAGGTGTTGCGGAAGGCTCGGTTTGACCACATTAGCCGAATTGGGAACAAACTTGCTTCTTACCCAGCTGGTAGTAAAGCGTTTTAGTCCCTGACTAAGTCGGTGGAATCGAACTTCTGCCGCCCCTCACTACCTCCACTGCTGAAACCCGACGGGTCGCTGGCCCAATCCGCTGAAGAGAAAGCAAACTTATTTGCCTCTCTGATTGCGGAATCTTCGCGTCTAAATCCTGGTCACGCGATGCCCCCTGGTACTCTTGGTGGATGTGAGTCGATTATGTCAGACATTCGCATTCATCAGAAGGATGTCCAAAGGGTACTGCGTAACCAAGATGTGAACAAGGCTAGTGGCCCAGACGGGATACTGGCAATTATGTTGTCTCCGGTCTCCTAAGTTGTCTCCGATCTTGACACACCTATTTCGCCTTTCGTTTGAGACTGGAAAAGTGCCGATGGCTTGGAAGCAAGCTAACGTGCAACTCGTACCCAAGAAGTGTAGTCGAGCTGACCCAGCAAATTATAGGCCCATCTCGGTAACTTCCGTACTCTGTAAGAGTATGAAACGTATACTGAATGGCAAGCTCCTGGCATACCTCTAAGCTAACGATATCCTCAGTGAGCGACAATACGGCTTCCGCCGAAATCGGTCAACTGGAGATCTTCTAGCGTATGCCATTCACATCTGGAGTGAGGCCATCGACAAACAAGGGGAAGCCCTTGCGGTCTCCCTTGATATCTCGAAGGCCTTCGACCGGTTCTGCCACGATAGCCTAGTTGGCAAGCTTCCTTCCTTCGGTCTGTCCGCTGGTTTGTGTGATTGGATTGCAGATTTCCTGAGGGATCGGTCTATCCGAGTAGTCATAGATGGCTGCTCCTCCGGACGGCTGGCTATTAATGCCGGTGTTCCTCAGGGGTCGGTCAAAACAATGTTGTCGGCTCCCGGCAACATTGTTTTTGCTGCATATTAACGATCGGCTAAAACCCGGTACCTTTGGGTATGCAGACGACAGCACTGTTGCCGAGAGATACGTGCCCAACGCACGAGCTAGTGGGTTTTAGGTCCGGTCTCTCCAAGAGGCTATGGTTGGGCGCTTGTACTTGTCTTTACAGGCTGTCTCAGAATGGGGTGATGCCAATCTGGTCAAGTTCAATGCTGCTAAGACCCAGGCGTGTCGTTTTTCCGTTTTTCGGTCGAATTTTACCCAGCTCCATCTTTCCAAGGTGTGACCGTGCCGATAACCGACCAACTTGATCTTCTTGGTGTTACTTTAACATCTACCCTCAATTTTGGTCCCTTCATAGAGGCAAAGGCTCAAGTGGCTGCCAAAAAGTTGGGGATCCTCGCAAAGGTGAGACTGTACTTCACGCCGGAACAGCTGCTCCAACTCTATCAAGCGCAAGTTCAGTCGTGTATGGAGTACTGCTCTCCTCTTTGGTACGGATCTGCAAGGTACCAGCTTGACGCCCTTGAGTCTGTAGCGACATCTATGATGCTACATACGAACTAGAACAGCAAAATTCCTACATCGCGCAGGCAGAGTTCTCCGCACGATTTGAACATATACAACAGCCCGAAATCAACTATCGGGCAGTTGCCCGGACCAGACACAACACCCGTCTAGTCGGAGGATCCTCCTTTTTCAACGGAGGTTTGCGGGACTTTACACTCTGTTCCGCATACCTCCACACTGGTGACCCTCGACTATGAACGTCAGCGCAGCCTTCGTGCAGCTACTCCAGCGTGACGTCATCATCATCACTTCCTCCAAGCTCTTCAGCAACGAGTCATACAGCCAGCCAGTACAACGGTAACGCCGACAACGATAACGTGGGCAACGATACGCCGACAACGATACGCCGACAACGATAACGCCGACAATGATAAAATCTCATAAAAGTAATGACATTACTACGGCAATAGTACAAGGAATCCCGATTGATGTACTAGTTGATAGCGGTGCAGTCAATACTTTCTCAATTTCTGAAAACGTTTTAAAATACTTGACTTGCCAACCAAAGATTAGATGTTGTATTCTTAAGGGTATTAGCGAAAAAGAAATCGTTTCAACTTCATACGTTACGTTGACCATTGAATTTCCTGATATATGTATTAAAGCCGATTTTGTAGTTGTATCCTCCTCGTGCATGTTTACACCTATAATAATTGGAACCGACATACTCAATCGCGATGGCGTGACCTATGTACGTACAAAGGATAGGCAATACCTAACGTTATCTAATGCAACAAAGACTTCGTCGCATCACGCGAATGCCATTACTACAGCCGCCAATGTTGTTACGCCTCTTATAGGTAAACATAAAGAGTTACTCATGTCTGTGGAGGTATGCGGAACAGGGTGTAAAGTTCCACAACCTCCATTGAAAAGGGAGGATCCTCCGACCAGACGGGTGTTGTGTCTGGTCCGGGCAACTGCCCAACGGTTGTTTTCGGACTGTTGTATATGTTCAAATCGCGCGGAGAATTCTGCTTGCGCGATGTAGAATTGTTGCTATTTTTAGTTCGTGTGCGGCGTCATAGATGTCGCTACATGTCCATCGTTAATGACTTTTCCGAATATCTCATTTGTGAAACTGCGAGTTCTACTGTGACCACTGGTGAAATGCACATAAATTTAACTAGTCAAACGCCAGTTGTTTACCGCCCGTATAAGCTGTCTTACCATTATGAGTTTGTTAAAATGCCTTATGGTCTGACAAATTCTCCTATTGTATACCAGCGGATCATCAACAAAACTATAAATAGATTTATAGAAGCTGGGAACGTTCTGATCTACGTCGACGACGTCTTGTTAATGAGTCATACAGTAGAGGAGGGCTTTGAACTTCTTAGGAAAGTACTGCAGATGCTCACAATGTCTGGTTTTTCAATAAACTTACGTAAGTGCACATTTGTTACGACGGTGGTGAAGTATCTAGGCCGGGTGTTAAGTCAGGGTCAGGTAAGGCCGAGTCCTCGCAAAATAGAAACCCTGGTAAACAGCCGTTCACCCCAAAACGTCAAACAAGTTCGGCAATTCTTGGGGCTCGCCGGATACTTCAGGCGATACATAGAAGGCTTTGCAGTCAAAACCGCCTGTATAGCCAAACTCACCAAAAAGGATGAAAAGTTTGCTTGGGGACCAGAACAGGAGAAAGCCCGACAGGAGATCATCGAGCGTCTGACTAGTGAACCCATTCTGGTAATATTTGATCCTAAGCTAGCCATGGAAGTACATACCGATGCAAGCAGTGCGGGATACGGTGCCGTCCTAATGCAGTCTTCCACAGATGGTAAGAAAAGAGTAGTTGAGTACTTCAGCAGGGTAACACAGGCTGCAGAGCGTAAGTATCACTGTTACGAGTTGGAGACGCTGGCGGTAGTTAAGGCACTTCAACACTTCCGACATTACTTGGTGGGATTGGAATTCAAAATATTCACAGACTGCAGTGCTCTAAAGGCTACCGAGCGCAAAAAGGAACTATTACCCCGCGTAGCACGTTGGTGGGTTTACTTACAGGACTTTACTTTTTCGATTGAATACAGAAAAGGTGTGAATATGTCTCACGCTGATTACTTAAGTCGCAACCCAGCGCCAGCCCACAATGCAACATCACGAAGCCTCGTAACTGGGCTCAAATAGCTCAGGCTGCGGCTGAGTTTATGGTACCCTGGCGAGGAGAGTGGTGTCCTGAAACCTGTACAGCGTTCTAAGCCATAATCACACTACTTATGGTAATATTTTTGCCACTTCATTATTTAGAGCGGCTAGCTACTCTTTAAATAAGCCTTAGGTCCATTAAATATATACATACGAGTAGGTATATTATATTAAGGTTATTCCCTTAATAGTTACTTAACGTGCATAGCACGAAGGCTTCTTCGCCTTATTTACTACTTGTTACAGCAGGTAATTAAACTTGTATCATAGCTTCTTATCATCATATAATTTAACATCAGCGGTTGGTGACTGATAAAATAAGCCTACACTATTGAAGGGCACTCTAACGAGTTATGCCTAAAAATAGGACAAACTCTTTTTGACTTTGCGTTATGTTCTGCACTTACCTATATGCGAACATAACTATGAATGAACGAAGTATGAAAGGTATTATGGAAGGTAGTATGGATGACCCTCGCCTTCTAAATTTTCACCTCACTCAAAACCGTCCTATTTAAGATATTTTTATATATATATATATTTTTTTATATTATTTTATTGTTAACGAAAAATCCTCACCTGCTGCTCGATTTTTCTTTCCGGGGCAGCCGGGTATTGTAACAAGGCAGTGTTAAAGCCTTGTTTATTTTTTGACCTCTATTCCAAAATTACGTTCTTTGCTACCTTTTTTAATTTCAAATTCAAAAATTACATAATTTTCTCTGTCAAGTCTCGGTTTTTATATTGAAGATGAGTTCTAATTCTGGAGCCGAGCTAATAGAAGCTCCTCATTATTTTCCGACCCTTCAAGTGTCAGTTACCAGTTTCCTAGAATTGTGCATTAATACAATTTATTTACGTAACTAGTCACAGTGTATGTGTTCGTAATATTATAATAAAGCCCACTGTTGTAAATAACAAATATAATGTGTTAACTCGTCGTGTGTTATTATTCATTGAACTCCTCCTCTGCGTGTCACTCCTACGTCCTCCTCTGCGTGTCACTCCTACGTCCTCATCTGCGTGTCACTCACACCACCACTCCGGTCCCGCAACGAGACACGCCCTCCGTACCGTGACATCTTCACTTGGAGAACCCTGTGTTTCTGGTACGTGGTGATCCCCAGACGATTGTAATGGATAATGGTTCTCAATTTCAATCTAATGAATTACAAAGATTGCTCAGTATACCAAAAAGGTTCCTTTTGTATTTTATTCACCTAGATATATTTTGTCCACAAGTCAACCCTACTGAGAGATATAATAGAACAATCTCTCTCCCACACTCACTACGCGACAGTCCTTCTCTAGATGTCTTCAAGAAGAAAATCAAAGAGCACTTCCTTTCAAATTGACATAATATTAGTATATTGGTATTTATTAGTATGTAGGTATAATATATATTTGAAATTATTTATGTAGGTTTATATGTTTTGTGCACTGGATCCTACCCTCAAATGTGATCTTTCTCTATCACTCAAAGGTTTGCTGGGAGAAAACTCAACATTGAGTTAAGCTCGCCTTTGTACATGCATTGTGTAACCACTAAATACTATGTGAAATTTTGGTGTACAATAAAGAATTAAGAATTAAGATAACAATCATCACCGCTTGGTCGCAGTTAGTGAGATCATGGGATAAAAATTTGCAGAAAATACAATTAACATTAAATACCTCGGTAAACTCTTCAACTGGATTCTCTATTTCTTTCCTTAATTTTGGTCGACGAACAATACCATGTGGCTCATTTTCAAGTTTGAATGAAATCATTTTTTTTCCTCGGGATGATTATGCTACTAACACCGGTTTAATGTCATCCATTTAAGTAAGTTTAAGGTCGCATTATACACTGTACATGCACGAAATTCTTCTCATTATAATCTTAGGCATTCTTTTAAAGCGTTTAATGTAGGAGACACTGTCTGGCGTCTGGTGCAAGGTACTCGTAATGCAGGCATTTACTTTAGTTCGAAATTAGCCCCTAAATATGTAAAATGTACCATCATTGAAAAATTATCACCCTTGTTTTTATTTTGGAAGACTCAAACAGTTTGAGAGGAAAGTGGCACGTTAAAGATTTTAAATAAGTTTGTTTTGCTTGTCTAGTTCTAGAATAGTTTTAATTTTTTATCAACACATACTCTAAAAAGAAACATTGGGCATTATTTTTTTTCCATCACTTTATTGTATAATTCTTTTCTTAATTTTTCGTTTCTTGAAGCGGATAAAAACTCGTAAAGTAAGCCTCCTTGTATATTTTCCTTGATTAAGAGCGATTCTTAACTCTTTCCTTGGACAAGAGCGTTTCTTAAACTCTTCTTGAGCTGTCTACAACCGTCTTAAAGCTTGTAAATATTTTTTTATATACAGGTTTTCAAACAGGTGCGAGTCACGACACCTATTAGAAATAAATAAGCCTTCATTAATTGTAGGTGTATTCCTAGCTGAATATTTCCTTATGGAGTATGCGTTACTAAAAGTGAATCATAGGGCCATGGTTTAGACTTTCTCAAAACATTCATCATTCAACCACACAGAGGGGCCTCTGTGTGGTTGAATGATAAATGCTTTGGGGAAGTCTGAAAGATGATGGTATGTAAGATTAAGGATTTATTCATACCCTTCAAAATTTTCTCCGATCGAAAATTTGCCAGGGTTGTCGGGGAAATGTGATATTACTCTATTTATCTTTGTTAATTTGTGTAAATATGTAAAATTAAAGTTCTGCACTATATTTTGGTCTTTAGCCTCTGAATCTGCACGCTGCAAACATCGCGGACCTGGACCCTGGTTCTGCACGCTGCAAACTTCGCGGACCTGGACTCTGGTACTGCACGTTCTGACCCTGTAAACTTGGACTCTGGTATTTTTGTTGACACTCCTCCTCCATTTAAGTTCCGAAGCTACAACCTCGTCCCCGAACGGTAGCTGCAACCTCGTGGCCGAACAGAAGCTGCAACCTCGAGCCGCGTCACGAGCCCTATCCTGTGGGATCTCCAAGGTAGAAGTCTTTTTATTCAGCACACAGTAATTCATATTTTTTAATTAATTAAATGTATTTTTATCTCCTCTCAAACTTTATTTTAAATTAACTTGCAACGTACGGCCAGTCCGTTTCGTTACAATTTGTCACCCCTCCCGCACCTGCACTACCGCAGGCACCTGCTCAGTTAAGCACTATACCTGTATTATGCTAGATTTGTACTTTGATAACCTGCCTATTGTTGAAATTCATGTCGCTTACCTCAACAATGCATTTAGTTTTTTTGCTCCTACTGTAATTTGTCCATTTAGATAATTTTATAGATATTTCCGAAATATGGTGCATATTATATATTATTAGGGTTCTGTACCCGAGGAGTCCAAACGAAACCCTATTGCTGTCACTCACGTGTCCGTCTATCCGTCGTCTGTCACTAAAATTTTATGAACTTGAAATTTGGTGATACTGTTTATTATTACGTTTCTTTAACTAACAAATACCAATATCATATTAATATAAGTCAGATATTTTCATTGAAATTCTCTCATTTGTTACGGAACCATATATGTGTGAAGTGCTCGTCACGTATACGTAAGGGCGTGTTTTGATAAAAATTTAATTACCCCGATTTGATGTTAAATACAGACCGATAGTATTTATACATATGATGTGCAACAGACGGTCAGACATTTTGTAGTTACTAGACCTACAGTCGTGTGGATTTGGGCTTAGAGTTTTTTACAGGCTTTTTTTAGCAATGAGTTGCTCTGCAACGTGTCTTTGTGTGTTTCTGTTGTATTTTGTTATAAGCAATTATCAAGTAAGATTATTTAGACGTTTTTATTTAATGGGAATAGGTCTTGGGAATTGTTACGAAACAAATTCTCTTACATTCTGAGCTTGATTTATAGATACATTTTGTTAATGTGCCATGGGCCGCAACTCAAGTAAAAAAAGAAAATTGCGTTTTATAAATATTGAATTCTTTGCTCTTAATTAATATAAAATGTTTTTTTTAAACATTATTTAAAAAAAAACACATTAGATGCTTGCTAGTATGTAGAAGGTTTTCATGCGCTGTTAAGTATAAAATGTTTTTGTAAGTTATGTATTATTTTGTGACATATTATTTATCATTCTTCTTCTTTTTAGTGTCTCAAAATGATACCAGAACGTTCGGAACTTAAATATTTCAATAAATTGTACTTAGAAGCTGCAGCAGTCAATGTAAGACGTTACAACCGAAAAGGAGATTATGTTGTCAATGTGTTTTTTCAAAATAAAGTTATTATAAACAACACAGCAACGGTAAGACATTCGCAAGACAATTTATCTATCTACTATTGAAGTCAGGAGGCTGACATTTTGCACATTCACACACACACAATCATCATTTCATCACAATTCGATTTTTTTTTGTCGATTTTATGGAGTATTTAAGGAATGTGTGGAAAATGGGTGGAAAAGTATGTTTGGAAATTTTTTACTTCGAGTGAAGTTAAGTGACACCTATATGTATATTTCTGTAAATTGGTTTTAGTATTCGGAAATGTAGCCTAAGAATCGTAATAACGTTTACAACCATTTTTCACAACCATTCATAATAATGAATGGTGGTGAAAATCTTATCAAAATGAATCCAGCAGCTACAAAGCATTTATCAAACTTGAGTGAAGTTGACGAAATGACGAATGGATAAAGTGAGAAATTAGTAGGTACATTAGAGGTAGTTTAAAAGTGGCGCCAGTATGGTCATGTGAAAAGGAAGGATGAAACACATGTAACTAAAAGAGTTATGAATATAAATGTGGATGGATGGAGAAAGATTTTTTGCTCTATGCATGGATTGTGTGAGAAGTGATATGAAAGATAAGGGAGTTAGTGATAGCGTGACGGCTGACAGGACAGAATGGAAGAAAAAAACGTGTTGCGCCGATGATGATGAGTGAGGTTGACGATACCCAGGTATGTGAAGCCTGTGACCGTGCCTGATCCAGTCAAAGTATGGATTCGATTCGTCCGTTTAGATAACAGGCTCCCACGGACAGTGCGAAACAATATGAAGCCCATTTTTAGGTTTCCTTAGTCCTAACAAGGACACGGAACCCTTATAATTTCTGTCTGTCCGTCCGAGGTATAGCATAGACTGTTAGTACTAGAAAGCAGCAATTTTGTATGTGTATAACAGATTTTATATGGGTGGTTTTTAATCACGCCAAAAAAACAAAACATTAAAATTTTGTGACAGATTTGTTTTTATGATACGAGTAGCTCCCGTACATGTAAAGTGGGGATGAATTTTATTTTTCTCACCATTCCAATAGTGTGGGGTATCATTGGACAGGTGTTTTAAAATCATTGCGGAGTTATTACAACAATTTTTCGATCCAGTCATTCGTTTGCGAATTAATAAAATTAAACTTGTAAAGTGAAATCCTAAGATAAAAATTACCTATGCGAAGTTGTTACTTATTTAATATTTAAAATCTTACCTTTTTTTTCGTATTTAATTTGAACGTGAGGTTTGTCCGTAAAACAGTGAACTCAATTAATATGTTCATAGAAATAAACATTAAAGCTACCTTCTAAGTCCGCAAGTCGGGCGACTACGGAACTACGAATTATACTGTGCGTGGCCCGACACGATGATCAAGATGTGAAAGTGTCGTCGAGTCGCACCTGGCGGCGTGTTCCTATATGTCCAACCAAAGCTAATTACTAGAAATTAACTTTACTGTATTTTTTGCACAGCTGGATGTTATCTTCTACGAATATCTTCACAACGAGTTCCGGAGGTCATTTCCTGAAATGCATTTCCATCTATGCGATCTCATTAACAAAGATCCCTATATTGGTAAAAGCATCAGAGAAGCAGGCTTTACTAAGTGTCCTATTCCACCGGTAAGATTGTCTTCCTAAAAATTGGTTTTCAACATTGGTACCAAACGGGTTTTTGTTTGGGTTTACAAAACAGCGGATTTCATGAAATTTATCAGGCTGCCACTCCAGCAAAGAGCAAGCTTTACAGTTAAAGGAACATATCACAATAATAATGTTCGTGGGCTGCGTGCACTAAAGTAGGCTCTTTTTTAACCAACATCAAAAACGAAGAGGTTCTCTTCGACTGTTTGTTTTTTTTAACCGACTTCCAAAAAGAGGAGGTTCTCAATTCGTCCGTATGTTTTTTTTTTTTTGTATGTATGTTACCCGATTTCTCCGTCAGTTGTGAACCAATTTTCAAAATTCTTGTTTCATCTGAAAGAAGATACTCCCGAAGTGGTCCCATATAAATTTTATCGAAATTGCTTGAGCGCTTTTTAGAAACTGAACAAAAACGGAAAATAAGTGTACCTCGATGACGTTTTGGTGTTCTCCAAATGTTTAAATTCCACGTTCCATTATATTGGGGTTTTTAGTTCTCGGGTATAACAACTAAAAAGTGAAAAATAAAAAACTTTTTTACAAAAAAAACAACCGACTTCCAAAAAAAAAATACAATAAAAATTTATAAATAATTTTAATTTCGGAAATCGGTGTCAAATAACGAAGAAGTAAAAATACAAACACCGACTTCCGAAATTAAAGTTATTTATAAATTTTTAGTGTATTTATTTTTTGGAAGTCGGTTGTTTTTTTTGTAAAAAATGTTTTTTTTTGTATGTGTGTTACGCGCTTGTTCCGCCAATTATAAATTGACTAGCTGCGCCCCGCGGTTTTACCCGCCTAGACCGGAATAAAAGGTAGCCTATTTATGTTAATCCAGGCTATAAGCTATCTACATATCTAATTTTATCCAAATCGGTCCAGCTGTTTGAGCGTGAAGAAGTAACAAACATTCGCCTTTATAATATTAGTGTGATTTTGATGATACACTATTTGTTTGGTAGGTCATACTTCAGAGGTTGTCCCGTATAACTTTTATCGAATTGATACAGTGCCTTTGAAAAACCAAGTAAATCAATAAATATAATAGATATCATTTTGGTTTTTTTCCAATTTTTTTCCAGTTATCAATTCGGTCAAACTTTACTATTTAGTTTTAGTTATGGGACTCAAAAACTAAAAAGTGAAAAATAAAAAACTTATGTAATATACAGTAACTTAAAAAAAAACCATAAAATTACTTTCATTTCGAATCTTGGTGTCAAATAACGAAGAAATTACTACTATTTTGTAATTTTTAGTATTTTTACTTATTTACTAATCTAAAAATATCTGAACAGTTCAGCAGTCATTGTAGACCGCCTCGTCGGGCAGCTGGTGCGAGAGTCTTAATCTGATAAAATAAATTCAAAGTACTGACTGACTGACTGATATATCAACGCACAGCCTAAACCGCTGGTCCTAGAGACATGAAATTTGGAGGGTGTGTTCTTTGTGAAGAGTAGGTATCCACAAAAAAGAGTTTTTCCAAAATCCGGGGTGGATTTGGAGAGGGTGAAATGGGGGTTGAAAATTTATAACGGGGGAAGTACTAAATTCACGCGGGCGACGCCGCTGGTAGAAGCTAGTTACTTATATGTATAGTGATTGTAAGCGGTAGCGGTGTAAGTTTTATGGTAATATAGCTTACAATCAGTACTTATTGGTTCAGTTGTCGCCAAAGAACTGCCCTGACATCCTTCCAACCAACCCTTGGCCAATGGCTTGAAATTTCAAGCCATGGCGGCAATGGCCGCCATTTTCGTTGAATCCTGAAGGAATGAAAGGAAGGAAGGAAAGGAAGGAATGTCTCCTACCAACTTAACTCAAATCAATACAACAACTAAGTAACATAATATGACATCCAAACTGAATAATGATTAAAGGGGGCTTCCTAGGAGCCCCCCTTTAATTTTCATTAATGTTTATTATTTGTTGTTATAGCAGCTATAGAAATACATGCTGTGTAAAAAATTCAAATGTCTACCTACGAGTATTACGGATCATGAGATACAGCCCAAATAAAATAAAATGATGTCACTCAAAACTGTAATATTGTTAAACTTACTTTTCATTTCAGGGGAAATATGCCGTAAGCAACATGACTTTCCACGAAATGAATTTCCCTTCCGTGTGGCCGTATGAGAGAGGCATGGGCGAGTTTATCTTCAACTTGCAACATAACCTGACGTTAGCACGAGGCACAATTGTGATGAACTTTAAACACGAGAATCCCAAACATACGACATGATTTTCCTGTACTTTTTTCTTGAACTTTTTTTATAAGATCAATATAAATAACTATTCAAGTTTCAGTACCGTACCGTCAATCGGGGTGAATAGAAACGAAACTTTGAAGGGTTTTTTTATGTTTCTTAAAAATATATAACATCTTACTACACCAATATAAGAATGAATTGTATATAGAAAAACCGGTCAAGTGCGTGTCGGACTCGCGCATGTGAAGGGTTCCGTACCATCGTACAAGATTATACGCATCTACTTGTTGCCATTATTAAGATCGAGCAAAAAACGCAAAAAAAAACACGTTTGTTATAGCGGCAACAGAAATACATAATCTGTGAAAATTTCAACTGTTTACCGATTACGTATCATCAGATACAGCCCGCTGACAGACAGCAGAGGCTTAGTAATGGGTCCCTTCGGGTACGGAACCCTAAAAAAAGATGCTTTGAAACAAACCAAATAATATCGTATCAAGCGAAAAACCTAATCTATCATCCTTTTTAGAGTTCCGTTCCCGCTGGGTCTAAACGGAGCCCTAAATTGCTGTCAATCACGTGTCTGTCTGTCCGTCGTCTGTAACAAAACTTTGATACGATTTTTTTTAACTTCCAACGGACCTATGGTGAAAATGTTTATTATTACGTATATTTTACTAACATATACCAATTTCTGTATGGAACCTTATAGGTGCGAAATCCAACCCGCACTTGACTGATCTTTTGTGAGGTTGGGAAACCATCTGATGACTTCTCCCACTCCGGGTGGAGTGTCAGTCTCTTACTGACTAAAACCCTTATACGTGTTCCTTCAGTTGCCTGTGCGTCCCAGGGCTGCTCCCGCGACCCTGGTTCGATTTACCCCTGCATTCTTATTCACCCCGGTTGTAGATATTTAATTTCATAAACTTAGAAACTAAGCACTTTGATAGCTGAAGACTGTACGGACTGTACCTTCCTCAATGACTTGCGAGATAACAACATAAGTACATTAGATGAGTAATTTAATTTTATCGTGAGAAATGGTGACGGGCGTGTGTTTTGGGGGATTTTCGTTTGCCGTGTCTTATGTTCAAAAATTGCTGATGAATAAATAATTTCGAATTTTGATCTTTTAAAACTGAAAAAAAACATGCAAGTATATCGGGTGTAAAAGGACAGTTTCCGAAGCCGAAAGCCACATAGTGTACCCATTATTTGGATAATTTTTCTCCACTAGACCATACCTGGGAATACATTGGTTCTAGAGATGGCTGATGGTTCTCTATTGAGTTACTTAACTTTTTTATCCATAATCTAAAGTGCCATTATTTTTTTTGTCCCAATGATAATTTACCCGAACCTAATGTCACATAATATCACATGCCATAAAATTGAAATCCCTGAATACAATATGCCCTAAATCCGTTTGTAATAAATATTATAATCAATAATATACAAAAGACTTAAACCGTTTTCAATAGAAGTTATAAGTCCTAAATTCAAATTATATAATGTTTATTTTAATGTTTGTTTTTTTCGGTATGGGCACGCTCAGCACAATTTTATTGTTTCTTTGTGTACTTCTCTTTTCCTTTTGTTTGTTGCTGTTGTGTTGTGTCTGTGTTGAATAAATGATTTCTGTTTTATTCTGTTCTATTTATCATAATAATATTTTTAAATCTTTGTTTAACAAAGCTTTTGCTATGAACTTCTCTCAGGCGTTTCGTAGCTAAGAGTTATATGCAGTACGAGTTATAGAGCTATTCTAGAAATTAGCTCAGAATTGGTCTACAGATTATTAATGAAGGAATTAATGTACCTACGTATAAGTAATTTTTTTATTATTAAATATTATGTGATTTTGTATTACTGGTGTGGCGAGTTGCCGCCACTCTGCAAGTTGGATGGGGTTGGTATCACGTCGCGTGTGTGTCTCGCTTTAATTTGTCAGACAGGCGTGAGTAGCCGGCTTTACGGGAACTATAGACAAAAAAATGCAGCAATCGACGTCACGTCAGTGTGTGCCTATCGCCGCGATGCAGAGCGCATCTCACCGCAGACTAAATTAATGTCTTATTAACATCGTCCCGCAAAAACACTAAAATCCCGAGTAATATCCCGTAAACGTTGGGGATTCTCCGGGAATAATAAATAACCCATATTTACCGCGTCCGTGCAACTATTGAACGAGAATAATCAAGAGTGTTGGTGTGAAGAAACGAGTGGCCACTCGTCGTCGTCCAGCGTGGCAGCCAAAGGAAAGTCAGGTACCACTTGTTCTTACTAATTTGGAGTAGGGCCACATGCGCCGTCTACTGCCAACCACTCCTAACTTGAAGTTATACAGACAATTATAGGCAATTTTGGGCCAGCATTCAGTCCAAGTGTTTGGCCGTAATTAATGTCCTTCATCCGCAGAGTCCCACGGCTATTTACACGCTTGGGCATCACCATTTAGATGGTCCTTTCGAGCCTGGATAGGCATCAGTAAAATTCAGTACAAATTAAGTACAAGTCATTACAGTAGGTAGGCACATAACTTTATTAGTGCTCCAAAATGGCGTCCCGCAAGCAAGAAGCTAAATTGGCTCAGCTTACCGCTAAAAAACAAATGATTTTCGAGCGAGTTAATCGCATATATAATGATTCCAGAAACATCTCGAACTATGATTCACGTTCAAATGAGACATTCTTAGCGCAGTCAGAAACAATTACTGAGCAATACAACAAATTTGAGGAAATAGTAGAACAAATGAATGAATTGCAATTCGAGATTGACCAAACCGCACCAGACTATTCAAGTCTATATTCTATTGAAGACTTATATTCTAATATTAAATATAAACGTAATCTCATACTTTCGAAAAACAAAACATCGGAACACAAAGTGGGTACTCGGATAAAATTACCGCCCATAGATTTGCCATCGTTTGATGGTAAAGCGGAAAATTGGCCCATATTTTATGAAATGTTTCGCAGCAATGTTCATTTAAATACCGATCTGGTTGACTCGCAGCGTGTCCAGTACTTGATCAGTAAATTGACTCATGATGCCTTAAAACTAACCGCAGGCATTGTTCCTACAGGTGATACATACAACGTTATGTGGAACAGTCTCGTTAAAAGGTATCAAGATAAGCGTAGTTTAGGGATTCATTATCTCAATAATATACTGGACATTAAACAATGCGCCGGAAATGCCGCGAGCCTCAATACTTTTGTGGAACGATATTCAGCGTCCGTCGCAGCCTTGAAGCAGTTAGACATTCCAGACTTACTGGATTTTGTTTTATTACACTGTGGTTTAAGAAAGGTTGACGCGTAAACTGTCTTACAGTTTGAATCACGTGTGAGTGAAAAAGAATTACCTTCCTATGCGGAGTTTGTAACATTCATGCAAGAATATGTTAAAGTGCTACAACGCTCATACGGTAATAATTTACAGACGGAACCGCGCGCTAAGTCTAGTTCAGTTAATCATCAAACAAAAAATAACACCGCTAAGTCATTCGTGTCGCGTAATGAACCGGTTTCAAATAGCAAATGTATGCTATGCGATAAGGATGACGTACGACATCAGCTGTTCGATTGCCCGCAGTTTAAAAATATTAGTACACCGCTTGCACGTTTTGAATTTATTAAAGCTAAACGTGGCTGTGTAAACTGTTTAAGTCTATCCCATTCTTTGGTTAAATGTAAGTCACGTAACGTTTGTAAAATTTGTAAAAGGTCCCATCATTCTCTCTTACATTTCCGAGAAAAGGATGAGTCATCATCGCCCGAGCCACAAGTGCCTACTAAGGATACATCTGTTTCGCTCACTACAGCTGTTAAAACTGGGTCAAACATTTTGCTAGCGACCGCGCAGTTATTTGCATACTATAGCGACATCAGAGATAAGGAGGTGGTTCGGTGCCTACTAGATAACGGATCGCAAAATAATTTAATTACTGTGGACTGTTGTAAACGTTTGAATTTACCCATAATTAAATTACGCAATTCATTTTTACAAGGTGTTGGAATGTCATCGAAACCAATACACGGTTTTATTCATCTAAACATAGAATCTCGGTTTGATCCTCATACAAAGTTTTCGATACAAGCGTTAGTTGTTGATTGTATTACAGATAGACTTCCCGCGAAATTAATTAGATTACATAACAATGATAACATGTCATACTTAAATAGCTTGCCGCTCGCCGACTCGCTCTGGAATGTTCCGAGCGGAGTAGATCTTGTGCTTGGAGCACAATTGTTCCCCTTTATTTACCTGGGAGACAGGGTCGACTCAGGCACCCGCGCACCCCCTGCTGTACTGACTAGCTTCGGTTATGTACTTATGGGTGATATTGATTGTTGTAGTAGTGATGTGACACACATTGCATCTTCGTTTACCGCGCAGGCCGATATTGAAGTCGAGTCAAATTTACATAAGTTTTTTGAGCTAGAGGAAATTCCATCTCAACGTTTTATTAGTCCGGACGAATTAGAGTGTGAAAATAATTTAAATTCTTCAGTCTTATTTGAAGACGGCAGATATTTTGTCGATCTACCTTTTGCGCGCTCACCCAGCGAGCTAGGTAGCTTGCGCGGTTACGCCCATCGGCGCTTACTTGCGCTCGAGCGTAAGTTTACGTTAATGCCAACTCTACGCGAGAATTATAATAAAACTATCGCGGATTATATAACTCAGGGGTATTTAGCGGAAGTGCCCGACTCTGAATTGACAGAGGAGGGTTATTGTACACCGCATCATGCCGTCATTAGACCGGACAAGGACAGCATTCGAGTGGTTTTGGACGCTAGCGCCAAAACTCACTCAGGGTTGTCGCTCAATGACATTTTGCATGTCGGACCTAATTTGCAAGCAGACTTGTTTTTGTTATTACTTGATTTTCGTACATTCCCTGTCGCGATGACAGCGGATATAAAACAAATGTTCTTGCGTATCGGTGTAAAAGAGCACCACCGCAAATATTTACGAATCTTGTATCGTTTTAGCAAAGGTGAGCCTATTCGCACCTTTCATTTTAACCGCGTTCCCTTCGGACTAAAGTCTAGTCCTTATTTCGCGATGCGCACACTGCGTAACTTGGCGTATGAGCAAAGCGACCGCTTTCCTGTGGCTTCTAAATTGGTAGAAACTCAGTTTTACATGGACGACTACGTCTACTCTGTTTCGGACGAACAGACAGCTATGCGTCTATCCCGCGATTTAATTGATTTAATGAAGGTAGGTTCCTTTGACTTAGTCAAATGGGCTACCAATTCACCCGCTTTATTAGAGATTCTCCCAGAGTCTCACCGCTTACCAGTTAATTTTTCTGGCATGGATAATGATGTCCATAATTTCAAAATCCTTGGATTAACCTGGGAACCCGCTGATGATTATTTTTCTTTGACAACAATCGCCGTGGATGATAAATGCCCGAAGCGCGCGATTCCATCGCTAGTCGCCCGCTTGTTCGACGTACTGGGCCTTGTAGGACCCGTTGTGCTGTACGCGAAGGTATTAATCAAGGAACTTTGGTTAGCTAAAGTAGGATGGGATGAGGTTCCACCGGAATCCATCACAAATCGGTTTGTCGCTTTTACGCGCGATTTTCCTTCACTCCCTCCTCTAAAGGTTCCTCGCCACATTGGCGTCTTTAGAGAAGCTGTAGTGAACATCGTAGCCTTTTGCGACGCCAGCTTCACTGGTTATGGCTGTTGTATTTATTTACACATTACCAACCCTACTGGTGATATCACTGTCCGACTCTTATGTGCAAAGTCCAAAGTCTCCCCCGCTAAAATAACAACGCTAGCTCGATTAGAACTTGTCGCCGCTTTACTTCTATCTAAACTTGTTCGCGTAGTCAAGGAAAAACTTTCCGCTCGTGTACCTATTACAGGTGTCCACGCTTTCTCGGACTCCACCATAGCTCTCTCGTGGATCCACTCATCTCCCCATAGATGGTCTATTTTTGTCAGCAACCGCATTGCTCAAATACAGGAAAACTTACCTGCCGCTTGTTTCCGTCACGTGTCCAGGAAAGAGAATCCTAGCGATTGTCTGTCTCGCGGCATGCTGCCGTCGGATTTAATAAGACACTCGTTGTGGTGGAACGGCCCCACATGGCTCCATCAGCCCATGAGCGAGTGGCCTTTAAAGTTCTCTCCTGCTCAATGTGAAACATTGTCGGAGTTTAAATCAAAGGTTTTTCTTGAAGAGCTTCGCATACTGAACCGCGTATTTAAGATACTATAGCTGACCGTGTTTGCTCATGGAATAAACTGTTACGTGTATTTATGTACATTCTTAAATTTACAAACAGACTACATAGTCATAGTTCTGTTGAAAACATAAACCTAAACAACCGCAAAAGGCTCTTGGATCAACTTGTGTTATCCTACTGGAATAAATGGCGAATTGAGTACTTGCACACGCTGCAAGTTCGCCAGAAGTGGTGCACTCCCGATCGCCCTATAGAGATAGGTACTGTCGTTCTCTTGGGTCAAGATAACGTACCTCCATTGACTTGGCCATTGGGTATCATAGAGGAAGTTTTTCCGGGATCGGATGGTGTAATTCGAGTCGCTTCAATAAAAACCGCGTCAGGCACGTATAAACGTCCTGTCACTAAGTTGTATCCTTTGCCAACTCAATAGATTATTATTACTACGTAATTTAGTTTAATTTAGTTTAGGGTTCATATTATACGTTCCAATGGTACGCCATTACATAGTTGTAATTTAGTTTATTCGACTTACCATAGTCAAGTCGAACCGCAATTCATTCTCAGGACACTGTTATTTATTTTTCCCGAGCATTATATCAATGCGATGGTGTTTCGGACTGCTGCTTGGATATCCCTCAAAGCTCTTCAACAAGTTAATGCTTACATATCATCACCGCTTCTTGAACCTCACTCACTCCGCAAAGATTAGCAGCTTTTGAAAGCTCCTGGACCTTTCAAGGCGGGGAGCATGGTGTGGCGAGTTGCCGCCACTCTGCAAGTTGGATGGGGTTGGTATCCCGTATACGTCGCGTGTGTGTCTCGCTTTAATTTGTCAGACAGGCGTGAGTAGCCGGCTTTACGGGAACTGTAGACAAAAAAATGCAGCAATCGACGTCACGTCAGTGTGTGCCTAACGCCGCGAGGCAGCGCGCATCTCACCGCAGACTAAATTAATGTCTTATTAATATCGTCCCCGCAAATACACTAAAATCCCGAGTAATATCCCGTAAACGTTGGGGATCCTCCGGGAATAATAAATAACCCATATTTACCGCGTCCGTTAACTAGCGAACAAGAATAATCAAGAGTGTTGGTGGGAAGAAACGAGTGCACTCGTCGTCGGCAGCGAGAACAGCCAGGAAGGTCAGGTAACGCTTGTTCTTGATAGCTTGGAGTAGGGCCACATGCGCCGACTACTGCCAACCACTCCTAACTTGAAGTTATACAGACAAATATAGGCAATTTTGGGCCAGCATTCAATCCAAGTGTCTGGCAGTAATTAATGTCCTTCATCCGCAGAGTCCCACGGCTATTTACACGCTTGAGCAACTCCAATTACAATTGATTATTATTTTACCAAATCCAACTGTTACACTAAATAAATAATAAAGATGCAAAAGCAATAAATGGCTTTTGTCATGGCTCCGGCGCCGCATGTATCAAGAAGAGAAGGTGTTGCGGAAGGCTCGGTTTGACCACATTAGCCGAATTGGGAACAAACTTGCTTCTTACCCAGCTGGTAGTAAGGCGTTTTAGTCCCTGACTAAGTCGGTGGAATCGAACTTCTGCCACCCCTCACTACCTCCACTGCTGAAACCCGACGGGTCGCTGGCCCACTCCGCTGAAGAGAAAGCAAACTTGTTTGCCTCTCTGATTGCGGAATCTTCGCGTCTAAATCCTGGTCACGCGATGCCCCCTGGTACTCTTGGTGGATGTGAGTCGATTATGTCAGACATTCGCATTCATCAGAAGGATGCCCGAAGGGTACTGCGTAACCTAGATGTGAACAAGGCTAGTGGCCCAGACGGGATACTGGCAATTATACTGAGGACTTGTACGCCTAAGTTGTCTCCGATCTTGACACACCTATTTCGCCTTTCGTTTGAGACTGGAAAAGTGCCGATGGCTTGGAAGCAAGCTAACGTGCAACTCGTACCCAAGAAGGGTAGTCGAGCTGACCCAGAAAATTATAGGCCCATCTCGGTAACTTCCGTACTCTGTAAGAGTATGAAACGTATACTGAATGGCAAGCTCCTGGCATACCTCAAAGCTAACGATATCCTCAGTGAGCGACAATACTGCGTCCGCCGAAATCGGTCAACTGGAGATCTTCTAGCGTATGCCATTCACATCTGGAGTGAGGCCATCGACAAACAAGGGGAAGCCCTTGCGGTCTCCCTTGATATCTCGAAGGCCTTCGACCGGTTCTGCCACGATAGCCTAATTGGCAAGCTTCCTTCCTTCGGTCTGTCCGCTGGTTTGTGTGATTGGATTGCAGATTTCCTGAGGGATCGGTCTATCCGAGTAGTCATAGATGGCTGCTCCTCCGGACTGCTGGCTATTAATGCCGGTGTTCCTCAGGGGTCGGTGCTCCCGGCAACATTGTTTTTGCTGCATATTAACGATCGGCTAAAACCCGGTACCTTTGGGTATGCAGACGACAGCACTGTTGCCGAGAGATACGTGCCCAACGCACGAGCTAGTGGGTTTTAGGTCCGGTCTCTCCAAGAGGCTATGGTTGGGCGCTTGTACTTGTCTTTACAGGCTGTCTCAGAATGGGGTGACGCCAATCTGGTCAAGTTCAATGCTGCTAAGACCCAGGCGTGTCGTTTTTCCGTTTTTCGGTCGAATTTTACCCAGCTCCATCTTTCCAAGGTGTGACCGTGCCGATAACCGACCAACTTGATCTTCTTGGTGTTACTTTAACATCTACCCTCAATTTTGGTCCCTTCATAGAGGCAAAGGCTCAAGTAGCTGCCAAAATGTTGGGGATCCTCGCAAAGGTGAGACGGTACTTCACGCCGGAACAGCTGCTCCAATTCTATCAAGCGCAAGTTCAGTCGTGTATGGAGTACTGCTCTCCTCTTTGGTACGGATCTGCAAGGTACCAACTTGACGCCCTTGAGTCTGTAGCGACATCTATGACGCTACATACGAACTAGAGCAGCAAAATTCCTACATCGCGCAAGCAGAGTTCTCCGCACGATTTGAACATATACAACAGCCCGAAATCAACTATCGGGCAGTTGCCCGGACCAGACACAACACCCGTCTAGTCGGAGGATCCTCCTTTTTCAACGGAGGTTTGCGGGACTTTACACTCTGTTCCGTATACCTCCACACTGGTGACCCTCGACTATGAACGTCAGCGCAGCCTTCGTGCAGCTACTCCAGCGTGACGTCATCATCATCACTTCCTCCAAGCTCTTCAGCGACGAGTCATACAGCTAGCCAGTACAACGGTAACGCCAACAACGATAACGCGGACAACGATGCGCCGACAACGATACGCCGACAACGATAACGCCGACAACGATACGCCGACAACGATAACGCTGACAACGATACATCAACACCGATTACGCCGACAATGATACGCCGACAACGAAACGACGCACCGCTCCGACTCACTGGAGCCTGCAACATCATCCCGACTCACTGGGACATCATCACCGCAGACAGTTCCGACTCACCGTGAACTATGCGCCTCTTCCGGTTCCGACTCACTGGAACCAGCCCTCCACTGGCCCGGCAAGCATCACGTATGAACGACTCATCGAGAAGAAAACAATCGATCTCCGATCTCTGGAGGGGAGTGATGTAGCCGGCATCTTTGACGCTACATACGAACTAGAACAGCAAAATTCCTACATCGCGCAAGCAGAGTTCTCCGCACGATTTGAACATATACGACAGCCCGAAATCAACTATCGGGCAGTTGCCCGGACCAGACACAACACCCGTCTAGTCGGAGGATCCTCCTTTTTCAACGGAGGTTTGCGGGACTTTACACTCTGTTCCGTATACCTCCACACTGGTGACCCTCGACTATGAACGTCAGCGCAGCCTTCGTGCAGCTACTCCAGCGTGACGTCATCATCATCACTTCCTCCAAGCTCTTCAGCGACGAGTCATACAGCTAGCCAGTACAACGGTAACGCCGACAACGATAACGCGGACAACGATGCGCCGACAACGATACGCCGACAACGATAACGCCGACAACGATACGCCGACAACGATAACGCTGACAACGATACATCAACACCGATTACGCCGACAATGATACGCCGACAACGAAACGACGCACCGCTCCGACTCACTGGAGCCTGCAACATCATCCCGACTCACTGGGACATCATCACCGCAGACAGTTCCGACTCACCGTGAACTATGCGCCTCTTCCGGTTCCGACTCACTGGAACCAGCCCTCCACTGGCCCGGCAAGCATCACGTATGAACGACTCATCGAGAAGAAAACAATCGATCTCCGATCTCTGGAGGGGAGTGATGTAGCCGGCATCTTTGACGCTACATACGAACTAGAACAGCAAAATTCCTACATCGCGCAAGCAGAGTTCTCCGCACGATTTGAACATATACGACAGCCCGAAATCAACTATCGGGCAGTTGCCCGGACCAGACACAACACCCGTCTGGTCGGAGGATCCTCCCTTTTCAACGGATGTTTGCGGGACTTTACACTCTGTTCCGCATACCTCCACAAGTCAATTGAGAAACAAGCCAAGAGGATCATCGGCAATGATAGGCTCGTTGAGTCGAAACTCCAAAGTCTTGAACATAGACGCCGAGTTGCTAGCCTGTTGATTTTCTATCGGTTACATTTTGGGGAATGTGCGACGGAATTGCATAATTTGATTTCACCTAGCCCGTTTCATCAACGGATCACAAGACGTACGGCAAAGTGCCACCGGTTCATTGTGGATATCCCATCCATACGCACAAAGCTTTTTGAGAACACATCCATTGTGCGTACAGCTCGGGAGTGGAATTCCCTACCGGAGTCTGTGTTTCCTGATAGCTACAACCTGGGAGTCTTTAATTCAAGAGTTAATAGGTTACTTCCAGGCAAGCGTGCTCCATCTTCGACCACATCATCGCTTACCATCAGGTGAGATAGTGGTCAAACGCGTGCCTATCAAATATAAAAAAATATAAAAAATACATCACTCAATAAAACAGTTGATTGTGAACATTTGTGGTTTCTATTTCGAGATTGGTCATGTGCTCTTGTAGTGACGTGGAAAAAACGATGATGTCATCAAGGTAGACAAGGCATATGTCATTTTGGAGACCTCTGAGGACATTGTCCATAACCCTATGAAATGTGGAGGGCGAATTCTTAAGTCCCATGGGCATTCGAAGAAACTCGAAATGTCCATGTTCCACATTCAAAGCTGTTTTCTGAATGTCCTGAGGGTCCATCTCTTCCTGGTAGAAGCCGCTAGCCAGGTCTAGGGTGGTGAAGTATTGGCACCTACCCAGTTTGTCAAGAACATCGCTAATGTTCGGGATAGGGTATTTGTCGTTGATAGTTTTTTCATTGAAACTTTCTAAAGTCAACTTGCATTAATTCATGAAAACGATATACAAATAATTTGATAAACTCTGTATCGTTAAATGCCGCGAAGCAAGGTAAACTTATAGAATAATTATTTCTACTGACCGCGTGTACATTGGTAACTTCAAACGGGTCGTAATTTAAGGGAAAATTCGAAAAATGTTTCTCTACAGCTTCTGGACTTATAAAAGACTGATTCGCGCCGGTGTCAATTAGTAGTTTCAAGGGTGGTTCTGATATGTACAGCAACTGACGCTGAGTTTGGAGATTCAACTCTATTTTTGCTTTTTTGATTTCTGTGCCTCCTGAAAATCCTGACTTATTTGACTTGGACCTGCCTGAGGATCAGTTGAATCTGTAATCTTCCCTTGAGCACTTACATCGCTTAAGGTCGGATCATGGTTAAATTATTACTACGTTGAGGACCCGGGTTGGTGGTCCTCAACGTAGTAATAATTTTGCAGTACCAATTCCCAACTGGCCCAATCCCATAGCAATCAGGCCCAGCCAACTACCACCACCACAACCATTTAGGTTCAACCCTCACTTCATTAATCAGCAGCCCCAAAATCACATGCCTAATCGGACACAGCAAATATTCCGTGCGGTACCTCAAAATTATAACGATCAAAGTAACATGTTCCGTTTGCCACCTAGGAACATTCCGGCGCAAAATCAGATTCAAGGCCCTAAACCTATGAGTGGGGTACAGCATTTTACACCTAGACAAATGTTATCCGGTCATAATTGGCAGAACTCAGGCAATCCACCACCAACTAATTATTTTAAAAATCGTGAAATGAACATGAATGAGTGCGCTTCATACGACGACTCATATTACCCGACGGAGTACTATTACGACCCGACCTGTTTTAATTACGAAAACATTTATTATGATTACAGCCCGTTCGCCATACTAGAGTGCAACCATGATCCGACCTTAAGCGATGTAAGTGCTCAAGGGAAGATTACAGATTCAACTGATCCTCAGGCAGGTCCAAGTCAAATAAGTCAGGATTTTCAGGAGGCACAGAAATCAAAAAAGCAAAAATAGAGTTGAATCTCCAAACTCAGCGTCAGTTGCTGTACATATCAGAACCACCCTTGAAACTACTAATTGACACCGGCGCGAATCAGTCTTTTATAAGTCCAGAAGCTGTAGAGAAACATTTTTCGAATTTTCCCTTAAATTACGACCCGTTTGAAGTTACCAATGTACACGCGGTCAGTAGAAATAATTATTCTATAAGTTTACCTTGCTTCGCGGCATTTAACGATACAGAGTTTATCAAATTATTTGTATATCGTTTTCATGAATTAATGCAAGTTGACTTTAGAAAGTTTCAATGAAAAAACTATCAACGACAAATACCCTATCCCGAACATTAGCGATGTTCTTGACAAACTGGGTAGGTGCCAATACTTCACCACCCTAGACCTGGCTAGCGGCTTCTACCAGGAAGAGATGGACCCTCAGGACATTCAGAAAACAGCTTTGAATGTGGAACATGGACATTTCGAGTTTCTTCGAATGCCCATGGGACTTAAGAATTCGCCCTCCACATTTCATAGGGTTATGGACAATGTCCTCAGAGGTCTCCAAAATGACATATGCCTTGTCTACCTTGATGACATCATCGTTTTTTCCACGTCACTACAAGAGCACATGACCAATCTCGAGAAAGTTTTCAATAGGCTTCGCGAATCGAACTTTAAGATCCAAATGGATAAATCCGAATTCTTAAGGCATGAAACTAGTTATCTCGGACACATAATAAGTAGCGATGGAATAAAACCTAATCCGGATAAAATTCACGCAATAGAAAAATACCCCATTCCAAGGACTCCAAAAGAAATTAAGCAATTTTTGGGCCTTGTAGGTTATTATCGCAAATTCATCCCGGACTTCACAAAAATTACGAAACCTCTCACAGCGTGTTTAAAAAAGGGTAGTAAAGTTGTATTAGACTCCGAGTACATTAACAGCTTTGAAAAGTGCAAGACTCTCTTAATGAATGACCCCATATTGCAGTATCCCGATTTTGATAAGGAATTCATACTGACGACAGACGCTTCGAACGTCGCTATTGGTGCTGTTCTATCTCAAGGACCTGTAGGTTCCGACAAACCTGTGTGTTTTGCATCCCGAACCTTTAATGAAAGTGAGCTTAACTATAGCACCATAGAAAAGGAACTTCTTGCCATAGTTTGGGCCACCAAATATTTTAGACCGTACTTGTTTGGTCGTAAATTTAGAGTTCTGACAGATCATGAACTTTTACAGTGGATTCATCCACTGTAAAAGTTCATGATCTGCCTTAAAGAACCGAATTAACGATTGACAAATGGAGGCTGAAACTCAGTGAATACGATTTCACCGTTATCTATAAGAAAGGCAAATCCAATACAAACGCCGATGCCTTATCTCGGGTGGAGATTCATAATGAAGACACTAGCGCTCTAATAGACGAATTATGTTCTTTGATTCCTAACCCATCAGAAAACCCACCATCTGCGAACTCATCCACTGCAACCGTACACACCAGTCACGAACATCCCATATTAGAAGTCCCAATTACAGACGAGCCCCTTAACAGATTCCATAGACAACTATGCTTTACGATAGTGGAAGATGTCAAACGCAAACCAGTAGTTACTAACCCATTCGAAACCCACACGCGCATAGCAATCCAGATATCATCGTCCAAATTAGAACAAAATGTAGTCAATGCCCTCAAAGAGTATGTTAACCCAAAAGTAAAAACCGGTATCCTAATAAATCCACCCCTTGCCATGTGTTCCATCATACCAGTCATACAAGACAAGTTTAAGAGCTCATCTATGAACTTAGTACTAGCTGAGATAGAATTAGAAAACGTTAATGATTATCTACGTCAGCAAGAGATAATTCAACACTACCATGACGGCAAAACTAATCACCGGGGAATTACTGAATGTTATTTAGCCCTCTCAAGAAAGTACTTTTGGCCCAAAATGAAAGACCAAATAACAAAATTCATCAATGAATGCATTATTTGCGGGCAAGCTAAATATGACCGGAGACCTATTAAACCCCAGTTTAATATTGTACCCCTGGCAACGAAACCATTGGAAATAGTTCATATGGATTTATTCAACCTTCACAATGAAAAGTATGTTACATTTATAGATGTTTTTACCAAATATGGACAAGCATACCATCTCCGAGATGGCACGGGCATTAGTATACTTCAATCATTATTACAATATTGCACCCACCATGGAGTTCCCTTAACTTTAGTGACTGACAACGGAACTGAATTTACTAATCAACTATTCCTAGAATTCACACGCCTTCACAAGATAAACCATCATAAAGTTTTACCGCATTCGCCTAACGATAACTGTAATATAGAACGCTTCCACTCAACTCTCCTTGAACACATCAGAATATTAAAGTTGCAACACAAAGAGGAGCCTATCGTAAATCTTATGCCCTATTCTATAATCGGTTATAATTCCTCAATACTTAGCTTCACTAGATGCAGACTATTCGATTTATTAACTGGACACTTTGATCCACGCGATATTCTAGACATGGATTTCACTCAACAATCATTACAACAGTACGTTCATAATCATAGGGCGCAAATGAAACAAGTCTACGATATCATTAACGAAACTTCTCTATTAAATCGTACTGCGTTGATAGAAACTAGAAATAAGAACCGTGAACCTGAAATAGAATACGCTCCTCAACAACAGGTATTCATTAGGAACCCTTCCGCAAGCCGCCAGAAGACGGCACCGCGGTATACCCAAGATACCATTTTGGCCGACTTACCCATACCTACACGTTTATACGTCCAAGAAACGTGGGCCTGTAGCCAAAAATAGGTTAAAAAGAGGCCCTAAGGAACCTAACTTGCTGCAGGATTCTACTGTTGCTGGTACTTCGCGAGACCCGGTCATCGGAGATAAAACTTGAAAGCTTGGCCAATGGACCCGGCCTATTACCGTATAAACTTGGATCTACGAGAATGACCACTCATCATCATACATTTCTTTAATACGTGAACCTAAAGGACATTGAAAATCAAATTACAATACCAGCCGCCATCAGAATACAAAAGTCGGCTTAGTAATGACACTTATGGTCTATTTGAATTCCAAATTAATTATCTTACTAACAAAATTGGCAAAGTATCTAATCAGCTTAAATCTTTAGAGCCTGGTCGTGTAAAGAGAGGTCTAGTAGACAGTCTTGGATCGGTAGTTAAGAGCATAACCGGAAATCTAGATTACACAGATGCCTTAAAATACGAAAATGCTATCAAAATTCTACAGATGAATAACAATAAGTTAGTTAACGAATTTAACGATCATATTTCAATGAAAAACAGATAGTTATAGTTTTCAGATTTCCCATAATTTCCAAAATTGTTTATGATTTACGAGTATATAAGTTATCCATAGTACCCAACAAAAACCGTTAAACCCTTATCCCTACCTATCCCTTTATAGCAACTAACGGGGACTCTTTCGTGTATATAGAAGCAGAATGCTCGAAGTACAGTAACTGGTATCTCTGTGAAAAGCAAATAACCCATCAAATACGAACAAAAACTGACTGCATACAAGAACTTATCATGAACCAAGCCCTCAAGAGTTCCTGCCAATTCAATACAGTATTTCTGGAAAAAGAAGCAATGGAAAAATTAGATGACCAGCATTACGCCCTATCGTTTGCAAATCCAACGAAAGTACAATCAGTATGTGGGAGAGAAGACTTCAATTCGCTACAAGGAAGCTACCTCGCTACTGTGACCGTCCACCTTTAATCCTATTTAATTAATTTCATAAAAATTATATTTATTTCAAAACTAACGCCTTGGGCACATGACCGAGTTTTTATAGAAACACACTTCCATCTGAATTTTAGGATTGACAAGGGAGCGCAATTAAAAATGAAATATCTATTCGTTTAAAATAACATCTGGGGATGGTGGCCTCTTACAAAACAACATTTCTTTCAATGGTTGTCGACCCTTTTTGGAAACACATTAAAGGACCCTAATTAACAGAAAAAAAAGAATATTCTATTCATGCAAAATACTAAAACATTTGAGAGTTTTGGAAAGTGCCTATAATAAAGTATTGTGTTTTACTGCAAACATATGTCTGAAGGGTCGCTGAGAAACGATATCTTTACAAATTCTAAGAGATTGGGAAATAATTAAGATTTAGTACAAAAACTAACATAAAAAGCTATTCGGTGCGAAAGCGTGGGAGCGGGCGAGCTAGCCAGGCGATGGAGGCGGAAGCGAGGCGAGGTCGAGGACAGACGGGCTGGAGGTTTGGGGAAGGCAGGTCATAATTGTGGAGTGAGAAGGCCTATGTCCAGTTGTAGTTTTAGAAGGACTAGTATTGTTAGTAGTCTAGTTCAGTTAGGTTAATTAATATTCAAAGTGTGTGTGTCACTACATCTCTGTGAAGAATTGACTATTGCAATAGTATTAGTTCATAATCGAATATTATGAGTGTAGTTTATACTAGGTTTTAAATATCAGTAGGTAGAGTGTAGTCAGTGGTGGAACGAGAGAGAAGGAGGGCTGCGCCTGAGACGCGTGCAGTTTGTCTAGCAGGGAACGGTAACTGAGGGGTACTGTATAAACTCAGCGTTGGAAATCCGGTGAGTGCCAACTTTAATCAATTAGTCTTTTATGGATAGTATATGTACAGTTATTGTCAAGATACTAATATTGTGGCCACAGATTAAGTTTCATAATTCGAAAAAGACATACACCGTGGTAGCTCTAGGGAAAGCTAATGTTGTAGCTAGGTTGGTTAAAGCTGTGCCAAATTAATTAGACTTAATTAGTGTTTAAAGAATGTGTGTGTGTTCTCTGTTAAGCCGTATTGGTTCGGTACCAGTAGAACGATCGGCCGCCTATGGGCAGGCCAATAGATCTAGGACACCGTAATTGGCAAGTTCATGAGAATATATCCTTGTGATTCGATTGTTAGAGCGAGAGTTTCAATTTATACTTGAGTAATATAAGTTTAGTTCAGACTATATTTTGTATATTAGTAGGAGTAACGTGAAGGACAAGTGCACGAATCTAGGTGATCGTGTTGATGACCGAATGGATGAATGCCGAATGTTTACCCCTCTATAACTCGAATGAGGTGACCTATACCTGCGTTTGGTTCTAGGGACTCGGGAAAGGCCAATATAGTGTGCGGTTTACATACACCAACCGACTGTACGACAACAATGACTATAAACTGACTGAACTGATGTTTACTGTTTCAATAAGGTTGAACCGAATTGTTGCACTTATTATGTTCGGGCACATTCGAATTATAATGCTATTTTGTAATTGTTAGAGAATGAGCAACCAAACGTTAGCAATGGTTCCTTCTTCCCATGGACCGACTGACTGCAGGATACTTTAGATTTGCCTGCTAGAAGACTCTCCAGGGAGAGGGGTAGGTTTCACAAAATTCCCTTTAATGTATTGGTAAACGTTCTGAAGAACGTTAGGAAATCGATTCTTGTTAAATCACACCCGGCCCCCGTTGGCCTATCACAGAAAAAAATATTATATTTAGCGAGAAACGTAATTTAGGGTGAACAGCCGAAACGCTCCACTGATAGTCGCAATTCGGAGACAAAGTATGCTGCAAACACCCTTGAACTGGGGCAGATTAAAGGAGTGAGAAGTGACGACCAGAAACCACTTCGGCTTATAGTAAGGCAATCGTAAAGAGTTCTGCAACCGACTGACGACGCGGTACGCTTGCACTAGCTTTGTTTTATCTAGATAATGGGCGAGTAGGCCGAGATAATAGGACTAATTTATACATGTCAGAGCCTAGGGAACGTGTTTAGCTGGAACCGCGGCAGGTTCTCTCTAGGCCTACGCTTTCAAGGACCGGCTCTACACGTACGACGTGACAGCCACTGTAAAGTAACCTCACGTCACTGGGTTGGGCCCCTACACTTGTAAGAAGATTCATTAACGTAATGCGAAATAACGCAGCACTCAATACAAGCGTTACGTGTCATATACCCTTTAGTTTCCTCTCAGTTTCGTTATGTTCATAGTACAATGGAGAAGTACATTTCCTTTCCGTTACACCCTGTATATGGATTACCAATCCTAATTGATACATATTAACTTTGTTTACTTCAATCCCTTCCTAGTGGATCTAGCTCTAGGTAGATATAGGAAATCCATCACAACTTAGGATATGTGTGAGTGTTCGTGAGTGTGACAGGAAGAGTGGTCTGTTACTCTGATTAATTCTAGGCTGATATTGTGTTTAAGTAATAATTTAAACAGATACGCGGGTGGAGCCGCGGGGAGAGCCAGTTGGCTAAAGTTCTTAGAACTTAACAGGCAGAAGCGTGTTGTTGGCGCTATTGAACTGTCTGTGTAGGATTTCAAGGGAGTTGGAATGTGCAACTCTATTTACTTCTTGAGTGAAGACTCAACTTTATTACCAGTTAGTATTTGTATTAATTCCTGAATTTATATTCTCTATCTGTGACCTTTGTTTCGGTCAGATACAAGCACCGTACTTTATGGATGTACTTGTTGTACGAATGATGCACCTCCTTTGGGGTTGGGCCGACTATATTTACCACATTATACAGTCTACGATTGTTTAGAGACCATCAAAATCAAAATCAAAAGTCATTTATTCAAACTAGGCTGAGAACCAGCACTTTTTGAACGTCAAAGTTCTACATAAAGACAGTCCCCCAAAAACGCCCGCCCGTCACCACTTCCTAGTGTTTTAGCTGTGAAGAAGAAGTGGCCAACAAACTCCCCAGCAACACATCTGTCTGTTGAGTTTTAAGAACTTGAACCTATATAATTTTATGCATCAATCTTAACATTATGTAAAACAGAAAAGAAATATATGTCGTCTAAAATATAATCATAAAATTAAATAATCCGCCACTTGCCAGCTAGCACACTCAATCATGCCATTAAAAACAAACTCTAGCATAAACACTAAACCAAATTAAAGAAGCCTCCATACATAACTGGTGTGCCTGCTTACAAGAACAAAGATAGGAACTATCAAAGGGCTGTGATTCGAAGCCACAAGTGATGAACTAGGGCCATCACACTAACATAAGTAGACAATTATTATATGAACTCATATAATCTGTCATAACCATAAGCTAAATATGGAGAAAGAACATCAAGTGTAACATTGTCTAGCGTTCAACACAGCGACCAACTATTATTATCTTCTAAGTAGTCGTTGATGGAATAGTATGCCTTCGAACAGAGACTAGATTTAACTTTAGTTTTAAATGCATTAAAAGGCAAGTCAAGAAAAGAACGGGGTAGCTTATTGTAAAATTCGATACCGAGACCCTCAAACGAACCATGAACCCTACGAACACGGTGGGCAGGAACATGAAGTTTATACTTATTTCTGGTGTTAAAATTGTGGATATCACTGGTCTTATTGTATAATATGTTTGCAAAAATGAATTGAGATGCCACCGTGAGAATTCCAATCTCTTTGAAAATTTCTCGTAAAGAAACTCTTGACCCTAACCTGTATATTGCTCGTACAGCACGTTTTTGTAAAACAAATATATTTTGTATGTCCGCAGCTATACCCCACAAAAGAATACCATAAGACATAACACTATGGAAATAACTAAAATAGACTAACCGTGCTGTGTCAACGTCAGTATATTGTCTAACTTTTCTGACGGCGTAGGCGGCAGAGCTGAGCCTTCCTGATAGGCCTGATATATGTGAGCCCCATTGAAGTTTGGAATCAACAATTATACCCAAAAAAAACTGCCGAGTCCACAGTTTCAAGCACTTCTTTATTTAAGATGACATTAGGTCCTAGATTTATAACATTAGGTAAGGCAAACTTTATACATGTAGTTTTTTTAGCATTAAGAACTAAGTTATTTGTCGTAAACCAATCCGTAACCATTGAGAGAGCGCTATCTACGTTATCAAAATCATTTCTATTCCTATCTACTTTAAAGATAAGAGAGGTATCATCTGCAAACAGTACTACGTCACAGATACCCTTTAAAAAATATGGTAAATCATTAATATACACCAAAAACAAGAATGGTCCCAATATCGAGCCTTGAGGCACACCTAAATGAATTGGTAGCCCGGAAGACTTAACACCATTGATATCTACACATTGGAACCTATTACATAAATATGAATCAATTACATTTAGAGCTTCGTTTTGGAGACCATAATGACGCAGCTTACGCAAAAGCGTGTCATGGTGTACGCAATCAAAAGCTTTGGAGAGGTCACAGAAAACTCCGATTGCATTTTGCGAGTTCTCCCATGCGTTGAATATGTGTTTTAGGAGAGCAACACCCGCATCTGTAGTCGATCGACCTTTTGTAAAGCCATATTGATCATTATGAAGGAGGCTATTTACATTAAAATATGTTAGCAACTGCTTCAGTATTAACTTTTCAAAAATTTTGCTAAATGCAGGCAGGATGGAAACAGGCCTGAAGTTGCCTATATCATTTTTATTGCCTGATTTAAATAGAGGTATGACTATAATACACTTCATGAGATCAGGAAAAGTTCCTGAGTCCACGCATTTATTAAAAGTTACAGCAAGATAAGGCGCTACGATGCCTATTATATCACTCAAAAGTTTGATTGAGATGCCCCAGTAATCACCTGTGTTTTTTGATTTTAGAGAGTTAAAAACGTTAACTACGTCAAGTGGTGTTACATGCTCAAAACTAAATGATTGATTGCACTTAGGTACACTACCGTTCAAAAGACTTTCAGCTTTAGACGGGGATGAATTTAAGAAGCGAGTTGTAGTTATAGGTATGTGGGCAAAAAACTCATTAAATGCCTGAGCTACGTCAGCTGGTTTACTAACTAATTTGTTTTCGAATAGAATCTCTAGCTGATTTACTTTTTTAACCGACTTTCCCGTTTCATTATTTATTATTTTCCAAGTGGCTTTTACTTTATTATCAGAATTTTTAATTGTCTCGCTTAAGAATTTTGATTTAGAAGCAACACAAATCTTCTTAAACAATTTAGAATATTTTTTAACATACTCTAGAAAAGGAGTATCGAACCTATATCTTTTTAAACTGTATAACTCGTATAGTCTCGCTCTACCTTTATATATACCAGCAGTGGCCCATTGGTTTAAGCCAATGGAGGTACCCGTAACGTCTATAGTTTTAGACTTAAAAATGGCTTGGTACTCTTTTTGCACAACATCAAAAAGGGCTCTATAAATTTCATTAGGATTATCGTTTTCTACTAAAGATGGTGTAAGTTTATTTGCTGTATTATTTTTAAACTTATTACAACGGCTTACCGTATAAGGCCTACATTCTATTTTAAGCGGCTTTTTATTTTGTGGCATAGGAAAGCTAACTAATAATCCACAGTGGTCAGACGTTAAGTCACTTAACACTAAATTTTTTCTGAATTACAATTACTAAAAAAGTTATCAAGGCAAGTCGATGAGGATGCCGTAATCCTAGTAGGTTCATAAAACAAGTTGTTTAAATTATAAGACCTAAACAGATTGATTAACCTGACACTTAATGAAGTATCATCTAAAATATTAACATTAAAATCTCCACATATCACTATACTTTTATTACTTGATTTTATCTTATTAATTAAATCCTCCATTACCGATTCGAAAAGGCCAAAATCACCAGAAGGAGGTCGATAAACGCAAATTATAACGTATCGCTCAAGTTCAACACAAGACAACTCAACAATGTGCTCGATGGAAAGATTAACTAAATCTAAACGTTGTTTACATTTCAAGTTATTTGAAACAAGGATTAATGATCCACCGCGAATTATATTTTTTCTTACAAATGCACTTTGTACAGTAAAATAATCATCATTAATAAAAACTACTTCATGTTCTTTCAACCAGTGTTCAGTTAAACATAAAACCTGAACGTCATAGTTCTCTATAAATAAACATAACTCTAGTTCTTTGCCGGACAGACCTTGCAGATTTTGGTGTACAACATTCAACATATGAGGCTTACCCGTTGTCGCATCTAATAGTTTAAAGAACTAGGGGTATCAATTGAAATTTTAGAATTATTACTAACTGTAATCATTGGTACACAACATGTACCTGTGTCACGCTGTATATTGTATGCTAAAAGATTAGCAATTTGTCTCCTACTACTAGGTGATAAATACATATTAGTATTGGTTAGTTTGTAATCAGTAATAAATTGATTACAATCAAAATATAAAATAGCGTCACTGTGACGATAGGTCCTAAAAAAGCAAGTTTAAATTATAGATGTGCCTATTTTGCTCGTCAGACAAATAATTTGAATAAGGCAAAGCGCAGAAAATAAATTTAATGTTATTTGTCTCACTGAGATGTAACATCAAATTGACACAATCAATTACATCCTTTTTCTTAATAGCTAAACTGTCCCCACACAATAGTATAATAGTTGAACTGGGGTGTATTTTTGTCAATCTAATATTATTTATTAATTGGCTAAAACTGGCACCGGGTAAACAATTATTTATTATACTATGTTGTGAACACTGGTTCAAAACAGTACCAAAACCTTGACCAAATTTGTCAGAAAAAACATAAGTAGTGGTATTCACATTATTTATATTAAGATTATCACTACAGCTATCGACAGGCTGATCCCCTGAGGGTCTGGGTGCTATGTGCTGAGGCTGTGGTGCCTGAGAGCATGCACAGTTACAAGATAAGTTATTTGTCAGAGACTCATACCTCTCTGCATTGTACGTAACCAGGTCAACCAATTCATTGGCCTCCTGCATGCGCTTACTCAGATCTTGTTGAGAAGCCTCATATTTATTAAAAATATCGTTTAGAGCATATTCCCTAACAAACAGTTCATTCTGAAGGCGCTGAGTGTCATTATCATACATTATTTTACAAAGCTCTAATTCACTATTGCAATCCTTTAATTCTTGCAATAAATTAAGTTTATTTTGTCTAAGTTTATTATTTATTTTGTTTAAGTTTTGATGTTTTAATGATTTTTTAATTTTTCTAATTAATCTATTAATTTTAATATATTTCTTTATTTTGTTGTAGCTATTTAACAAGTTACATTTGGTGATGGTGTCATCAGTTAAATCTATTGTTACTATTGGCTCAACACATATGGGACCGGACCCGCTACCAACCAACTCATCATATAGGCTGCAGGTGTTCGCAGACTCTTCACCGGCTTTAAGAGATTTTAAGTGTTGTGGGCCTTGCTTAATTCAAGCTCAAGCTCAGATATGCGTCTCAAAGCCAGTTCATGAGTGTCACTACATTGCTGGAAATTTGACACAAGTTGACGGAGGTGTTGATGCTGGTCAAGTACGTCCATATGCTGTGTGTGAAGTTCAGCCAACTGCTTTTTTAGATCAGTGTTCTTCTGATTAATAAGCTCTATTTCCTTCTCACTATCATCCCTTTCCTGAAGCAGCTTATTGCACTGCTCCTTAATAGATCCTAACACTCTTAACGTAGCCTTCAGTTTTTCCTCAAAGGATGCAGCTCTACGGGTCAACATGTTGACAGGCCAACCCAAGAGGCACCCTGGAATAAGAGAAGAGACAGCTAAGAATCATCATTCTCCTGCCCTTATCCCAATTTATTTGGGGTCGGCGCAACATGTCTTCAAGAGACAGCTAAGAATGTGAAAGAAAAAAGAGGAAGGGACAAATAAATATAATAAGTATCTAGGATGACAAGTAGATTAGAAGGTTAAAATAAAAGAAATTAAAGTCAAAAAGGGAATTAATCTCAATTAGGGAATGTTAATTTAATTATTAAATAAATATGTATTACCTACTAAATTGAGATTTTAATATTGGTAAAGGAAAAAAAGTAAAAAAATTAAAGGGGAAAAGACATAAAATAAGTTTAAGGGTACTACTACTCTTTAATCTGGTTTCTTTCTCAAATTTTTGATTGTTATGACTATAACCAGTTATTAGACTTACAAGAAAACATTCAATTTTAACTAGCTACACTAATTACAATGATTAATCTAAGGTATTGATAGTAATTCACGTTTTTTTTTTATTTTTTGTAAATGTTTGTGCATGAATTTTATACCTACACTAAAAGGGTTATTTAACACTAAGATCTCTGAGGCGAGATTTGACACGATAATGTGCAATATGTATAAAAGGAATGGCCTAGAATCAAAAACAAATTATATCAAATACTCCCCGGGTTATGTGATGGTTTCAAATCCGACCGTTTGATGACAGCTGGAACTAGTTTAATGATTATTCATTGATTTTTGCAACGAAACAACTCACAAACACTGGTGCGTATTATTTATAACTAAATCTCTCGTATTTAGGCACATTTAACATTTATTTAGCACGAAAAATATTAGTTTTTCAATTTAATTCTAACACGAAAATTTATGACAACCGGCTGCCAGTGTTGCCATGTCTCCTGAGAGCATGTTGACGACGTTTCTGCCGCTGAAATTGCCGCCCCGTCACGTTTTACAGCTTGAGAGCTGCTAGGGACATGTTTCTTATAAGCATGGTTACGACGTATTGACGCTGAAAAGCCGATTGCGTCACTAAAGGAGTGTTTATCTGAAGTATTACGAGTGCAGATGTGAAGTATCGTGTGAGTAGATGTTGGCCAACTACCTATTACGCTAGCGTAAGGGTTATTCACACGAACTATCGTTAATTAAAGATTTACTTAGCATCCTTTAGTTATATCATATGTTTCTAAACCACTTCTTATGTGTTTCACAACTTGAATTCCTAAGTCTCACAAATAATTTGTTTCGGGCCCTTCCTTGTTTCAACAACAAGGCTTTGGGTTGCTTTATACTTATGGAATTCGAATTATCATCGGTTGGAGCCATGACCAGTCAGGGACGAGTGGCACAAGGTATGTGCGGTGATAGTCTAAATAATAAACTTAGTACTGGCGGGGCACTACCTTTTCCCACAAAGGAAAACCGAACCTCAACACAAAAATCTATTATATCACAGAAAACGAAAATTTTTATCAGCCTGGGGTCTTTCATGACCAGTCACACTACTATACCTATTGTAATATAATAATAACTGTTATCTCCGCACAAAGGAACTAACTATAATCAATGACAACGATGTAATACAAGGGCAGCCTTTGAAATTAATGAACATTCCCTACGACGCAGAGACACCGGGTGCCGCATTAACCCAAGTTCATCTTAGTTCAATCGACTTAGGAGGACTACACAGCATCCAGAACCAAGTCATGACGAGCCAGCCGATACAACTTGACCAGCTGCAATCAGATGTCATATACCATACGACCATACCCTTCTACATTGTATTATTAAGTGCAGGCGCACTTATCATAGCCATACTGGGCTATCGCAACAAATGGTTTTACAAACGATCCGAAACGCCCAACACCAAAGGACATACTTACGAAGAACCCGGGAAAAAGGAAGAGGTTCGCGCGCCCAGAGGACCAGTTCCAGAAACATATTCTCTCAAAGTTCTAAAATACGAGTAGTTCCTGATCTGCGGGTGGAGATGTTACACGCAGCTGCATAAGGGGAATCACCAATTCAGCACCCAATACTTTTATTATAGAAACATACGCAGCAATTAATCGAACGACGGAAACGACCAGCTGAGTTAGCACTTTGTGACGCACGGACCTATATTTGCCAATTATTGTAACTCCGTAAATTTGAATTCCATATTCATACTACGAATAGGCACCTAGGCTAATTTAAGATATAATTAATGTAATTTTTTATTTTAAAATAAATTAAGTAAAATCATTTTTGGTTTTTTTTAAATCCTCCGCTTGCAGCTAACGTAATTTACTTAACCCCTTCAGTAACAGTTGCACCAATTGTTATTTCTGACTTTATGCAAATAAAAATGTAGAGCAAACAAGTAAATAATGGTTTACTCACTAAAATCAAAACTATTTTTACAAAAGTTGATAAACGTCGGTCAAATTCTTTGTTATCAAGCTTAGAGTGTTTTAAAATGTTTATTATTATTATTTATTGAATCCAGAAACATGGAAATCAAAATGTAAAGAACATAAGTAAGTAATGATTTATTCACAAAAATAAATATTCTTTTATCATAAAAGCTTGCGTCAATTTTAGATTTATTAATAGGTTAAAAAAAATAGCATGATTACAAATAGTTACATGAGTAACTCATGTAACTATTTGTAATCATGAGTAACTCATGTAACTATTTGTAATCATGCTATTTTTTTTTAACCTATTAATACCTAAATCTAAAATTGACGCAAGCTTTTGACTGTCTGGACCACAATATTAAAAAAAACTTGTCAACTCTACTTCATTCACTTGACTTAAGACTCTACTTCACTTGACTTAAGACTTTACTAAACTGTAGACTTTACTATGTAATAAATGTTATTACAATGTAAACGACTATTTGAATGATACTTTGACATCCTAAATAAATTGTGTGAGTTTGTGAAATTATTTTTAACCGACATACCTCAAATTGTAATTTTAATTTGTAATTATGCAATCAATAATGTTAATACTAACTTAATAATCTCTGTCTTTTAATAAATATATGTACTTTACATATTTGTACTCTATACTTGGCAGAATGTAATGATACCATTCACTAACTTTAGGACCATTTAATGTACCATATTCTTACAAATAAATAAATGATTATGATTGCGATTAAAGCTTAACCACATAATTTTTGAAGTGCATAATGGATGGTCTGTGTCCCATTTTAGCTGTATAGCAGCACACTGATTTATTTTTCCTAACCACCACTCGATATCCTGCCATTTATTGTTAGGACCAAACTCGGGTAAATATTAGTCGTTAGAGTATTCTCACTTGAATTGCTTTTTGTTTACTAAACTATAGAACTTCAGCTCACCTACGTATCTTCGTATACGGCAGAAGCGTCAACTAAACTGTTCTACAACTCACCTACATGGCAGCTTAGAAATAAGCGTCTATTAAACTCTGAAACAAGAGTCTATTAAACAGAAACTGCAGCACATACTGCATAATAATGACAACGTCTATTAAAATCTGAACTATATCTCACCTTTCGGTCAAAACTCTTCCTTGAGGAAGGTCACCAAATGGTGAGGCGGAAAGCGCACCACGAACGACTTGAAATTGATGTTATGGCGCGCCTCCAACTTCTGCACCTCAAGGTCCAGCTGGTCTTCACCAGTGTGTATTCCACGACGGCCCGACTTCGTAGAGTGCACACGCATAACCGCGCCGCCAGCACTACAGGACGCAGCGGCATGCCAGATCCTGCCGGAGCCGTCCCACACTGGCTGCAACAAGTAGGCTTCTTCTTTCTCTCCACCTCGCTGCGTAGCGGTCTACTACATCCTATACTCGTACATCATCTGGAGTGCACGCCACATAGGGGTCTATTACATCCTATACTCGGACATCTCATCTTGAGTGCACGCCGCATAGAGGTCTACTACATTCTATACTCGTACATCTCATCTAGAGTGCACGCCGCATAGGGGTCTACTACATCCCATACTCGTACATCTCATCTGGAGTGCACGCCGCATAGGGGTCCACTACATCCTATACTCGTACATCTCATCTGGAGTGCACGCCGCATAGAGGTCTACTACATTCTATACTCGTACATCTCATCTAGAGTGCACGCCGCATAGGGGTCTACTACATCCCATACTCGTACATCTCATCTGGAGTGCACGCCGCATAGGGGTCCACTACATCCTATACTCGTACATCTCATCTGGAGTGCACGCCGCATAGGGATCTACTACATCCTATAACCATGCAAATATCCATCCGTATCGAAAATTCAGTGAGCGCAATTAAAACGTTTGTTAAAATACAACTTAAATTGCTCTTTGTGCTCCAGTACACCGATAACTCTACCGAGGAGGTGCCTCGGTCAGGAGTATCACATGTACCGATACAACTATTCAGCTTTTATTTATACAACAAAGATAATTTTATCAAAGAGTTGCCTCGACCAAAGATACCACGGGCGTCAGTCCAATTATTTACCCAATATAATAATTGGTCAAATGCAACGATTACCCCATCGAGGAGTTGCCTCGATTGAAGGTACCTCTTGCATTATTCCAACCACTTAGAATAGGCAAAAATATGTTTGAATGTTTATGAAAGTTTTCAGATTAGCTACATATTAACATTAAATAGCTCACTGAAGTTATCCGCACAAAATAATGTAAACACTGTTATTTATTTATTTTGAAACTGACCAGCTTATTTTAAATTTACATGAGTCATGAATGTTCACCTCACTATCAATGAACAGCCCAATGCAGTCTAAATAAAAAAAATAATAGCATCTTAAAGTCTGCATACACTGCACACCGCTACCGCCGATTTGTGAAGGCTCTTCAATAGAAATACTCACGATTTCTGTCCGACAGCTCGCGACGTTTATAAAAAAAAATAATAAAAAGGGTTTTTAACCGACGATAAAAAAAGGAGGAGATTCTCAATTCGACCGTATATATGTTTTTTTTTTTTTTTTTCTATGTATGTTCAGCCTTCACTCCGTCATTTATGAACCGATTTAGATTATTCTTTTTTTGTTAGATAGGGTATACCTCAAGTGTGGTCCCATCCACCCCACAAAACAAAAAAAAAAAAAGGGTGGTCCCATGTCAAGGAAGTCAGGATCTGACAGTGGAATCCTGATAAAATTGAGAGAAAACCTCGAAAATTGTGGGCACGTTTAGCGTTTCTGTATGTACGAGTATGTTCGGCTCTCCCTCCGTTATTTATGAACCGATTTTGATTATTCTTTTTTTGTTGGATAGAGTATATCTCAAGAGTGTTTCCGTATCAAGGAAGTCAGGATCTGACACTGGAATCCTGATAAAATTGAGAGAAAACCACGAAAATTGTGGGCACGTTTAGCGTTTCTGTATGTATGTTCGGCCCTCACTCCGTTATTTATGAACCGATTTTGATGATTCTTTTTTTTCCTAGATAGAGTATAACTCAAGGGTAGTCCCATGTCAAGGACATCAGGATCTGATAATGGGATCTTGAAAAAATTGAGAGAGAATCTCGAAAGTTGGGCACGAACATTGTTTCTGTTTACTTTTCATAACTTAATCAGGTATTTGTATTTAGGAACCATCACATCATGAAACTGAGCTGATGATGGAAACCATACCTTTCCTAAACAATAGAAGTAAGATATAAAAAACTGGTTTTAGTGACAGATACCACTTAGCATGCTTTGAAGAAAAGACGTCTTTACAATATTGGAGGTAAACTCAACTGGTCAATATCCTGGGAACTTCATAGAATGATAATTATATCATCAGCTCAGTGGCAAAAGGAATGATGAAGAATTAGAAATTAGGCTCAGAGTGTTAAAAGATGATGCGAGTCACAAAAAGTCATAAAATAAAAAAGTTTTTAACAAAAAAATTAACCGACGAAAAAGAACTAAAAAGCAAAAAATAAATAAACCTTTTAAGTCTTGAGTAATGAGCATATTTACCTACATAAAATATCAAATTTTATATAAACTAATTTTGAGTCGGCGCCAATTAATAAAATGATTAATTACCTACTTACAGCCTTCTTCATTTGTAAGTACTTATAAATTTAAAATATTGAATAATCAGATTGTTGTTTGGCGCCGACTCAAAATTAGTTTATATAAAATTTGATGTTTTATTATTCATTCTCAAACTTCATATCACGAAAACCAAACCAAGTAACGGCTTTTTCAAATTACGTTACTGCGTTTGCGTTGCGTTTTGTGATGCGTTTTTTTCTAATACTATGTAATAACTACCTAACAATAAATAAATACCTTCACACTGTGTTCAAACACACAGAAAGTCACATCATTCACCCTCATAATAACAATGTAAACAAAACCGTTTGACATTGACAAGAAATGTCATAACGTAATCATTTTTCAAAATATTTATCTAAAACGATGTTATAATGACGTAATAACAACATAGTAATGAATATATAAACACAACATATCACATAAACAAACACGAAACTAATTAAAACACACAATATCAACAAATTGTCGTCCGCCGTTGACAAACATAAACATGCACATAAAAACATTTTCACGCAACGCAAATTTCCACAGGAATATGACGTTTCGTTATGTAATCATAGAGGTTGAAAGAACGCGTGCCACCCGCGGCCCGAAAGGGCCTTACGGTAGCTGACGGGGACCCGTCAGCTACCGTAAGGCCCTTTCGGACCGCGAACCCAGAATACGGACCACTTCCCGTATGGCCCTTTCGGGCCGCGGGTGGCACGCGTTCTTTCAACCTCTATGATTACATATCGAAACGTCATATTCCTGTGGAAATTTGCGTAGCGTGATAGTATCGTACTTTTACAAACATTTCCATAGAGAAATACCGTTTTGAAAAATTAAAAAAAATGTTTTTATTTGCATGTTTGTCAACGGCGGACGACAATTTGTTGATATTGTGTGTTTTAATTAGTTTCGTGTTTGTTTGTGTGATTGTTACGCAAGCATAACCGAGGCAAATCGCTATAGTGTGCATCGCCCTGAATTCACATAACAACATAGCGCGATGCTCAGAAGCTGACGCGGCACAACTGCCTCGTGTCGACCGAAGCTGACACCGTTTCCGCGGGCCGTCGCCAACTTCAACTTACGTGGGAACGGCACTTTTACGTCAATCGCTGACCATATAGTACATTTAGTTATTAGCTAGATTAAAGTTATAATTCTAATTTTTGTGAATTCTAATTAAACATTAATTAAATAAAATTGTTTTTTTTTGCATCTTCTGCTGCCTCCGAACTTAATTGGCGCAGTCGGTAGGATACTCGAAGTATAATAGGTACGTGACGCGTCAAGATTTCCCCTAAAATCGGACCGAAGTCCCGCGTGGCTTACCGATTCTCGAGTATCCTGAATCTACATACATCGTGAGGCGCCAGCAGAGGTGAATCCAGACATCGATTCGGCAAAGAAGACCATGTTGTAAGTGCTTTAAATCTTTCAAGTCCTTACTGTCCTATTTTTAACCTTGATTTTTACCTATCATTTACTATAAACTATTTTCATTTTTCCGTTTTCCTTGCAGTTCTAGTTATAATTATAATTGATTTTATGTGCATGATTTGTTTTTAGCTATTTTATATATTAGTTTTCAAGATTTTCCACCCAAGAGTGTCGCGTAATCGTAGTTTAGACAGTAGTAGGGCGAATAGGCTTATTGCTATAGACGAGTATAGACAATTAGGTGAATCAGTACTACCGGATACAAATATGTCTCACGACAAAGTAGGAGAAATTTTTAATTCGCTCCGGGTTCTGCCTGAATTCGATGGCAACCCTAATGTGTTAACCCGTTTTGTAAATCTTTGTGACCAACTAGTGCTCGCATATTTCAAAACTGAACCGGGTAACGAGTTAACCAATTTGGCACTCATAAATGGCATTTTAAACAAGGTTACAGGTTCCGCGGCTCGATTAATAAATAGTAACGGTATTCCCGAGAATTGGATTGGTATTAGAAGCGCGCTAATTAATAATTTTGCTGACCATCGTGATGAGACCGCTTTATATAATGACTTGTCCTTACAAACTCAGGGGTCTTCTACCCCACAGGAATTCTATGAGCGATGTCAGAATTTGTTCAGCACAATTATGACATACGTCACATTGCATGAAACTGTGTCTACTACAGTTACGGCGAAGCGAGACCTTTATAAGAAATTGACCTTACAATGTTACTTACGCGGTTTAAAAGATCCCTTAGGCTCTAGGGTTCGTTGCATGCGTCCCGAGACGATGGAAAAAGCACTCGAGTTCGTCCAGGAGGAGCTTAATACACTTTATATGCAGCAGCGTATCGAAAGCGGGTCTAGTAAGAAAGATAACAATCAGCAGCCTCCCAAGCCTAACTCTAATCTACCTCTGAACCAGATTATGCAGCAATTCCCTACAATGGGCGTTCCCGGTCCCTCGAAACCACAGTTATATAGCATGCCCGGTCTTCCGCGTCCCCAACAGTACTTCCCTCAACCCAATCAGGGTTGGCGGCAAAACATGCCCCAATTACAACAATCTCGTGGCCCCACTCGGACTCAGCAGATGTTCCGAGCACCACCTCCAAATTATAATGCTCAGAGTAATACATTTAGACCTCCGGGTGGTGTACCCATGCCACAAAATACTAGCTTTAATAGTACACCGCGTCCCATGAGTGGCGTCACCCACTTTGTGCCTAAACCATTACCTCCCATAAGACACGATTGGCGTACAGCCGGCAATCCGCCACCTAACAATTACTTTAAAACGCGAGAAGTTAATAACTATGATTGTGTTTATGATCCATATTATGACTTTATATGTTTAGCCTACAACCAGGACTATGACCCTTACCAAGAATACTCAGACTATTATTTTAACTATGGGCAATACGAAACCCCAATGGTAGAAGAAATTAAACCAAATGACGAAACCGGAAATGAAGATCAAAAGCAAGACGGAAATTTTCTTCTAACTCCGAAATTAGAAAAGCCAAAATAGACGTAAATTTTAACATACAGAGGCAACTTGGTTATATTCAAACCCATAACCCACCTTTAAAATTTCTCATAGACACTGGGGCGAATCAATCGTTTATATCACCGCGAGCGGTTGAAAAATATTTTTCTAATGTACCTCTTAACTACAGCCCATTTGAAGTAACTAACGTGCGTACCGTTTATAAAAATAATTATTCGATAACTTTGCCCAACTTTCCCGAATTTAAAGAAGAGGGAAATATCACTTTATTCGTTCTAGACTTCCATAACTACACACACCGGCACAATTAGGGGAACACAAAAAAAAGACAGTTTTTTTTTAAATTATTTGCTTTTTATGCAGGTTTTTCGCTTCATTTGGGTATGGTTATTCAATATAAATATGACACAACAGAAACTAGGGTTGAACATAATTTATTTACAGATAATTACAGAAAACAAAGAAATTTGAGACATTATGAATTTATAAAACAATTCTTAAAATTAAATTATCTTTGAAAAGGTTAATAAAGAACATAATTAATATCTTGTATTGCCTCCACGAGCTCTAATTAGGGCTTGAATACGTCTGCCCATGCTTTTAATGACACTTTCAATCATTTCCTGGGGCAAATTGGCCCACTCTTCAATCAGCGCCAATTTTAACTCCTCAACATTTCTAGGAGGTGGAATCCTCTCCCGCACTTTCCGTCCAATGATGTCCCAGACATGCTCTATCGGATTCATGTCTGGGGACCGTGCTGGCCAGTCCATTTGAGTAATTTCGATTTCATTGAGGTAATCGCGAACCACGCGAGCAGTGTGCGGCCGTGCGTTATCGTGCATAAACACAAAATCTGGTCCTATAAATGGGGCAAAAGGCGTTACATGGGGTTCCAAGATCTCGGTTATGTATCTGTGTGCAGTCAGAGAACCGCCATCAATGATGACCAAAGCGGTGCGTGCTGTTAAAGTTATGCCACCCCACACCATAACGGACCCTCCACCATATGACACCGTTTCGGTAAAATTGGCTTGATGGTACCGTTCTCCTCGATACCTCCACATCCTTTCCCTCCCGTCGATGAAATTTACACAGAATCGGCTTTCGTCAGAGAATAAAACACGATCCCATTCATCGGACCAATCTTGGTGCTGACGAGCGAACGCTAATCTTGCAACTCGATGACTTACCTCAAGTTTAGGCGCTTTAGCCGGTACGTATGACTTTAAACCAACTTCGTTTAACCTTCTTCTTACTGTTCGTTCACTTACACGCACGTTACGCACTTCTTCCAAGAGATTTCGGGTCTGGACAGCTGTTTGACGACGGTTTATCAACGTTTGCACCCTTATAAAACGTTCGTCTATGGCACTGGTTGCACGATTTCTGCCTTGTCCCCGCCTCCGCACGTAAGATCCTGTCTGTCTGTATCGTTTCACACAACGGTGGATCACAGATACTGATACACCCAACGTTCGACTCACTGAACGGTATGTGTGACCTTCCTCGATCATTGTCACAGCTCTGGCGACTTCAGTTGTCGGTAAATCACTCATTTTGTATGCAATACAATGTTAACTCTTCAAACAACAACAACAAAACAAGCTAGGGCCACTATTGACTGCATAAACAAAATTCTTATCAAAAGCACTTAAAAGCGCTGACTGTCAATAAACACTTATAAGGGTATAATTTCTGTTACATTATTGAAAAATGTCAAAATGTCTCAAAATGTTATGTTATACGAGGGTAATACCGTAAATATATCAACCACTTGACGAATTACCCACGAGTTAAAAAAAGAAATACCTTTTTTTTTGTGTTCCCCTAATTGTGCCGGTGTGTGTATTTTGATGGATTAATCGGTTTTGATTTATTAGATTCATGGGGCACTAACATTGACTTAAGAAACAAAAAGTTAGTTACTAGAAATACGGAAATACCCATTACTATGTATGACTCTCGCAATGCTAACATTTATGAAGAAATTATACCAGCTCAGACATCTAAATTAGTAAGATTGCCTATAAATTCCCATGATGGCGACGTATTCGTTCCCGACCAAATAATTAGTAACTGCTTAATTTCTGACTGTTTCACAACTGTAAAAAATAATAGAGGTTGGGTACAAATTTCAAATGAAATGTCACCTAATGACGTAATTTTCTCTATGGATCGTCCCATTACCGCCGAACTATTTAATGTAGAAAGCGAACAGGTAGATCAATTAAGCAACCGTACGGAGGAAGTTTTACGACGCCTCCGGACCGACCATTTAAATCCAGAAGAACTAGCAAATCTAAAAACTTTATGTGCCCGGTACTCTGACGTTTTTTATCTCGAAGGAGAGCCTCTAACATTTACAAACAAAATAAAACATAGGATTAGAACGACCGATGAAATCCCCGTCCATGCTAAAAGTTACAGATATCCGTATATCCATAAACAAGAAGTTAAAGACCAAATTAATAAAATGCTCGAACAGAATATAATCAGGCCTTCGGACTCTGCGTGGAGCTCTCCCATTTGGGTGGTCCCCAAAAAGGCAGATGCTTCGGGTAAAGCCAAGTGGCGACTTGTCATAGACTTTCGTAAAGTCAACGAAAAAACTATAGACGATAGATATCCTATACCTAACATTTCGGACATATTGGACAAATTAGGTAAATGCCAATATTTCAGTACACTCGACCTTGCCAGCGGATTCTACCAGGTGGAATTAGACCCCTCCGATATACACAAAACTGCCTTCAATGTAGAAAATGGTCACTATGAATTCCTCAGGATGCCGATGGGATTGAAAAATTCTCCGGCAACATTCCAGCGTGTTATGGATAATATCCTGAGAGATCTCCAGGATATATGCTTAGTGTATTTGGATGACGTCATCCTGTTCAGCACATCCCTGCAAGAGCATATTATCAATCTAGAAAGGGTTTTTAAAAGACTGCGAGAATCCAACTTTAAGATACAAATGGACAAGTCCGAGTTCTTGAAGCTGGAGACAGAATTTTTAGGCCATGTCATATGTAAAGACGGAGTTAAACCGAATCCAACTAAAATCAGCGTTATAAAAGATTACCCATTACCTAAAACTACTACAGAAATTAAGCGTTTTCTCGGTCTACTCGGATATTATAGGAAATTTATACCGGATTTCGCACGTATCACCAAACCCATGACCCAATGCTTAAAAAAGGGAGCCAAAATAGTCTGTGATCAGAATTACGTAAGTTGCTTTGAGCATTGTAAGAAATTATTAACAAATGACCCGATTTTGCAGTATCCAGACTTCACCAAAGAATTTTTATTGACCACCGATGCTTCCAACGTCGCATTGGGGGCCGTATTATCTCAGGGTCCAATAGGTTCAGACAAGCCCATTGCATACGCTTCTAGAACCCTGAATTCAAGTGAACTTAACTACAGCACGATAGAGAAGGAATTGCTTGCTATCGTGTGGGCTTGCAAATACTTTCGACCTTACCTATTTGGCAGGAAATTCAAAATTATTACTGACCATAAGCCTCTGCAATGGGTCATGAGCCTCAAAGAGCCTAATTCCAGACTTACACGATGGCGTTTAAAGTTATCAGAATACGATTTTTCGGTTGTTTATAAGCAGGGCAAATTTAACACCAATGCGGACGCCCTATCCCGCTTAGAGATTCACAATGAAGACGTAAGTTCAATAATTGCTAACCCATCCGAGAAGAATCAATCAGCCGATGATTCCCGGACAATCACAGCCTCGGAGGCCCCGAGTAACTCCCACACTTTAACTGTCCATACCGAACGCGAAAACCCCATTCTAGAAGTCCCAATCACAGATCAACCACTTAACAAATTTACTAAACAGTTAGTACTCACTGTCGTAGGCGATATCAAAGGGAGACCAACAGTCACAAAACCCTTTGAAACGCACACGCGTACCACAGTTCAAATATCAGAATCCAGTCTTGAGGAAGATGTCATTAGTGCTATTAAAGAATATGTCCATCCTAAAATCAAAACAGGCCTACTAATAAATCCACCATTAGCGATGTATACGGTTATCCCAATAATTCAAAAGACATTTAAAAATTCGGCCATGAACCTTACGCTTACGAAAATCGAACTCGAAAACGTAAGAGAATATCTAAGACAACAAGAGATAATCAACAAATATCACGACGGTAAAACAAATCATAGAGGCATAACCGAATGCTACCTAGCCCTGTCTCACAAGTACTTTTGGCCTAAAATGAAGGAGCACATTACTAAATTTATTAATGAATGCACAGTTTGCGGCCAGGCCAAATATGACCGACACCCTCTAAAACAACAGTACCGTCTTGTCCCTCCACCAGGTAAACCTTTCGAAACTGTTCATTTAGACCTGTTAACTATTCAGAGCGAGAAATTCCTAACTATCGTTGACGCTTTCTCAAAGTACGCTCAAGCGTATTACTTAAGAGATGGGACAGCAGTAAGTGTAGTGCAAGCGTTATTAAAATTCTGTACCCATCATGGAGTACCTTACACAATAGTGACAGACAACGGACCAGAGTTCACAAACCAGCTGTTTGCCGAGTTCACAAGACTACATAAAATCCAGCACCACAAAATAGCACCCCACACTCCCAATGAAAACGGAATTGTGGAGCGATTCCACTCAACAATCTTGGAACACCTACGTATCTTAAAGGTGGAACAAAAGAATGAACCCATTTTAAACTTGATAAATTATGCCCTTCTGGCTTACAACAGCTCTATACATAGTTTGACAAAATGTAAACCAATCGATGTTATCACAGAACACTTCGACCCACGTGACCCACTGGACATAGATTTAACCACCCATTTGCTACAACAGTATACAGTAGAACATAAGAACAAAATGACTAATGCTTATAATTTAATTCATGAGTCCAGCTTAATCCAACGTAAGGATTTAATAGATGCTCGTAATAAATCTAGAGAGACGGAAAACCAGTACTCACCCGAACAACAAATATTTGTGAAAAACCCCCTTGCTTCTCGACAAAAGATAGCACCCCGCTATACGCATGACACCGTCATGGCCGACCTACCAATACATATCTATACACAAAATTGAAAAATTGCTAAATCCAGGTTAAAGAGAGTGCCTAAAAGTGCCCAATTGTTGCAGGACTCTCCTAGTACTTCATCTGCTCCTGCATTCGGCTCTAACACAGGAGATAAAACTTGAAAATCTTGATGATGGCCCAGGCGTATCACCCTTTAAACTAGGTCCCTGTAACATAGTATCTCATTACCATTCGTTTCTGCAACACGTAAATCTTCAGGAGTTACAGGATAAGGTTAATGTCGTTCATAATCAATTAAAAGGAATAAGTCCCGATCTTCACAATAAGAGCCTCTCTTTATTCCAACCTCATATTGAATACTTAGAGGATCAGCTTCAAACCGTCATTGACCAATTGCAGTCATTTGAAACTACTCGTTCTAAAAGAGATCTCGTAGATGGTCTCGGTTCTGTCGTTAAAAGCATAACCGGTAACCTTGATTATACAGATGCGGTTCATTTTAATAATGCGATCAAATCTCTTCAAGATAATGAAAACAAATTATTAACGGAATTTAACAACCACGTGAGTTTAACTAAAACTTGGATAACTCAGCACTCTAACATGGTAGATAACCAAAATAAATTAACAGCCTTAGTCAGAAATATGAGTCGAAGTCTAGAGGAAGGAAATCATGAATTAATTCAATATGCTCATCTAGGACAAACAATCTTAATAGTTAGTGACAACGTTGACAGACTGTCGCGAGAAATATCTAAATTACAGAACGTACTAGCGTTTATACGGACGTCTACAGCACACCATGACGTAATTAGCTTAAATACCACTAGATCTATAATAAGTAGATTAACTAGGCTTTATGGTAGTGATAAGGTATTAGATATAGGAGCTCGTGAATATTACGACGTCATACAGTTAGGTTCATATTATATAGGTAATGAAATAGTTATAGTTTACAAATTCCCAATCATCCTACCTCAGACATATGATCTATACAAAATATCCATAGTCCCAAACAAAAACCATGAGATTCTTGTCCCTCGTTTCCAATTCCTTGCGATCCATTCTGGTGTGGCGAGTTGCCGCCACTCTGCAAGTTGGGTGGGGTTGGTATCACGTCGCGTGTGTGTCTCGCTTTAATTTGTCAGACAGACGTGAGTGGCCGGCTTTACGACGAGCTATAGACAATTTAAAATGCAACAATCGACGTCACGTCAGTTTGACGTGTGTGTGTGTGTCTAACGCCGCGAGGCACAGCGCGCATCTCACCGCAGACTAAATTAATGTCTTAAAATAATATCGTCCCCGCAAATACGCTAAAATCCCGAGTAAATCCCGTAAACGTTGGGGATCCACCGGGAATAATAAATAACCCATATTTACCGCGTCCGTTAACTACTGAACAAGCATAATCAGGAGTGTTGGTGTGAAGAGAACGAGTGGCCACTCGACAATTCGACGTGCAACCATCGAGAACAGCCCGGAAAGTAAGGTACCACTTGTTTTACAAATTGTGAGTAGGGCCACATTCGCCGACTGCTGCCGACCACTCCTAACTTGAAGTTATACAGACAAATATAGGCAATTTTGGGCCAGCATTCCCTCCAAGTGCTTGGTCGTATTTACTGTTCTACATCCGCAGAGACCCACGGCTATTTACACGCTTGGGCAACTCCACATCCGAAAGATTTCAAGTACATAGAGGCTGAATGCCCGAAGTCCACTAAGGGGTATCTATGTGAAGAGATACACAACGTACAAAGCCGAACGTCGCCGGACTGTATTGGAACCCTCATCACGCAGCAGCAAAGACTTCCCGAATGCAAACCAGTCGCAATATCTCTTCAAAAACCAGCCTACGAGAAACTCGACGACCGTCATTATACTGTTGTAGCTGCAAAGTAAAGGCATACGTCCGTCCGCTGCCGCCCCCAACCGTGTATGGGCGCCCCGCGCGCAGAGAGGGGATATTTATACGCGGCGCAGTTGGAGCATCGCTAGGAGACCGACCTACAACTGCGACCCGCGCGCCACCTCACGTATTAATTTAGAACTACATTTTGTAAATACATCTTAGGAAATCCACTACTTGTGCCCATGTATTATGTTATAAGACCTGTACATATTTCTGTTTAAGGATCCTAGTCTTGATTATACCTCTTTACCTAACCACATCTGGAGTATCATTTGACACTGCATCAGCGCTACACTATCAACCTCCCAACTCTGACGAAAGTACGCCTGTCATGCGAACAAGACCTCCACAAGTTACTGCAAGGAAGTTACCTCGTCATGCTTCCTCACAACTGTTTTATCCAGACAGCAGAGTTCGTCATCTCAAACTCCAACGACCGATTGAAGGGTCAAGCCTTGAAGATAATAGATGTCCCTAAGGAAGATACACCTAGCCCGGCAGCATACCCGCTATTCAAACTCAACTCTATCAACTTAGATGATCTACACGCAACCAATAAGGAGATTTCACTGCAGTCGCCAGTACACTTTGACACACATGAAACTAGCAGCCTCTATCATACAACTATACCGCTGTATGTGTTACTACTCAGTGCATGTGCACTATTCGCTCATTTCATTTACCGAAGATGTCACCTGAAACAAATGAAGATTAAGAAAGAACCTGCCAACGACCAGGAGGCTCAGCAGCACAGCAACTATGCCGTCCCGGAGACTCAAAGGAGTAGCACAGATCATCTCCCAGCGCAATTTACGACCAAGGTCTTCAATAGTCGCTGTTCTACGGGGGGAGGTGTTACGCAAGCATAACCGAGGCAAATCGCTATAGTGTGCATCGCCCTGAATTCACATAACAACATAGCGCGATGCTCAGAAGCTGACGCGGCACAACTGCCTCATGTCGACCGAAGCTGACACCGTTTCCGCGGGCCGTCGCCAACTTCAACTTACGTGGGAACGGCACTTTTACGTCAATCGCTGACCATATAGTACATTTAGTTATTAGCTAGATTAAAGTTATAATTGTAATTTTTGTGAATTCTAATTAAACATTAATTAAATAAAATTGTTTTTTTTTGCATCTTCTGCTGCCTCCGAACTTAATTCATAAGCACTCTATTTATTGTTCACTTCAATATATGTCACGCTTTAGTGCACCAAGATTACAATAATAATAATTTTTTTCACCAATATTTGTGTTTAATATTATTTCCGACAGTAAGAATGACAGACAGGTCTACACCGATACAGACGTCAAACGTCAGATCATAGATAGATAGTAACTGTATCATGTCGGCCTCTCAAAATGGATGTAGGAATGGGTCCCGCGGTGCAAAGGAGCTTCTCCTCATAGATATGACCATTAGCCAACAGGTTCGACGTTTCCGAAAGGATCTGTCGACATGTTGGATAGACTATAAGAAGGCCTATGATTCAGTTCCTCATACATGGCTCATGAGGATGCTAGAATTGTATAAAGTTGATGCAACGCTACGCACCTTCCTGATGTCATTTATGGGGCAATGAAGGACGGTCCTTCGCTATCCAGGATGTCGACAAATCCAGAGGAATAGCGAACCGATAAGGATCGAGCGGGGTATATTCCAGGGTGACAGTTTGAGTCCGCTTTGGTTTTGCCTAGCCTTGAATCCTCTAAGCACACTGCTGGAGAATTCAGGACTAGGTTACCGGTTGAAGAGAGCTGGTCAGGTTATATCTCACCTGATTTACATGGATGATTTGAAACTTTTGGCCCCCAACAATCTGCAACTGATGGAGCTACTGAAGGTAACTGAAACCTTCAGTAGTGCCATCAGGATGGAGTTTGGTGTGGACAAATGTGCAGTCATGCATGTAAAGCGAGGGGAGATTGTGGAATCCGTGGGAACTCAACTCTCGGATTCCATAAACCTGAGATCCCTCTCTCCAACCGAAACCTATAAGTATTTGGGTATGTCGGAAGCGTTAGGTATCAATGTTACTAACATGAAGCAATCGTTGAAGGAGCGCTTCTTTGGCCGCCTGAAGAAGGTATTTAATAGTCTTCTATCGGGCGGAAACAAGGTGCGCGCCTTCAACGGTTGGGTCATGACGGTATTGATGTACTCTTTCGGCGTACTCAAATGGACTCAAACAGAACTTGACGCCCTGGATAGGCGTGTCCGTACACTGCTGACTGCATTTCGAATGCATCACCCACGTTCTTCAGTGATGAGACTGTATATCCCGCGGAAGTGTGGAGGCCGAGGCTTTTTAAATGCTAAAACCCTCCACAACCGCGAGGTATGCAGTCTAAGGGAATATTTTCTAGCTGCTGACGTGGGTATGCATCGAGATGTAGTGGCGGTAGACAAGGGCCTTACTCCACTCTCCTTGGCTAACGAGAACTGGCGCAAACCTCTAGTGCTTGACACTAACGATCGCAGAGAAGTATGGCAGAGTAAGGAACTGCACGGACGCTTTTTCCGGGCCCTACATGGGCCCGATGTAGACTAACTAGCGTTCGTAGCCTGTCTGCGTGTCGGTGACCTCTTTGGGGAAACCGAAGGTTTTGTCTGTGCAATTATGGACGAAGTTATCATGACGAAAAACTACCGGAGATTTATTGTGAAGGACGGCACGGTTGACATATGTCGGGCATGTCATCGTCCGGGAGAATCAATCCGCCACATAATCTCTGGTTGTTCTCGTCTGGCTAACGGTGAGTACTTGCATAGGCACAACCTTGTAGCCAGGATTATCCATCAGCAACTTGCTCTGAAGTACTCTCTTGTGGAATCGGAAGTGCCGTACTACAGATATGCGCCCGACCCAGTTCTCGATAATGGTCATATCTCATTGTACTGGGATCGGTCCATCATCACTGACAGGACTATTGTAGCCAATAAGCCTGATATAGTGGTGGTGGACCGAATCGAGAGGCGTGCAATGATTGTTGACATTACCGTCCCACATGACGAGAACCTCGTGAAAGCCGAGAAAGATAAACTAATCAAGTATATTGACTTGGCTCGCGAGGTTGTCGACATGTGGGATGTGGACTCAGCGATCATTGTACCGATAGTCGTGTCAGCCAATGGCTTAATAGCCACGAGCCTCGACCAACACCTCAGGAGGCTCTCGTTAGGCGGCTGGATCAAGGGCTTGATTCAGAAAGCAGTACTTCTGGATACGGCTCGCATTGTCAGGCGGTTCCTCTCTCTGGAGCCCTGACCGCCGGTAGCTTGGACCCTGTTCCCGATACCGGTGGGATACTATTTTTTATATTTTTAAATGTTTTTTTAATCTTTTTTATTTAAATATTTAAAAATATAATATAATATGTACATCTAATGAATAAACGGAATAATAATTTAATAATAATAGTAATTTATTTAATAAAGAACAGTATTACATATATTTTTTTACATTGGCCCCAAACTGGGCAAGCCTGTATCTTGGGTACCAATATTGAGGGTTTACCATTTAAAAGATTTTTGACAAAAAATGTTCGGTTACATAAAAAAGCAAATCAATTACAAACAAAATTAAATTATAGGAAAACAAATGCCGAAAGCAGTGAAATAGTTCCCTGATAATAATAACATTTTCATATTTCAACGCTAGGTAATTTGTTACTGTGAGTGTGTGAAAGTTAGAAAAAATGTGAATATGAATGTTTGATTGTGAATATAAATGTGGGTGTGAATATGTGTATAAATGTGAGTGTAAATGTGTGTGTGAGTGTAAACGTGAAGATGTCATAGTGAGAGTTGCAAGATAAAATATGTGAGCGGCAGATTCATTTTAGCTTCATTTTTCCACGGTAATTAATTTTTCAGCTTCGTTATATGATAGGGTCAGCAGCCAGGAGGTTAGTTTATTTTTTGACTGTTTCAGAGTTAGATTTTTTATGTTGCACTTTTTAATAACTTCATTGTATACATGAGAACACAGAAAAAGTGGAAGTCTTTGTGCATGAGCGGATTTAGCTGCTGGAGTAGGAATCCTGAACTTGCGTTTGGCCTGTAAAATACTTAGGTCACTCCTCCTTAAAGTTCTGCTGTGGGTCTTTGTAGTTACCTTCAGTATATAGATTTTCCTTACACTTAGTAGGAACATTTCCAAGTATAAGATTTCTGTAGGAAAACGGTAGGGCTTGTGTGACAGGGTTTTGAGCTCTTTGAGTTTGGATATAATGTTCGTCAGCAGTTCGACCGCGTCTGATGTAGATTTTCCTTTTCGAAATCCAAATTGCCTTTCTGAGAGAAGTGAGTTGTTTTCTAGGTAATTAACTATGCGAGTATTCATTAGTTTCTCCAAAACCTTTGAAAATATGCACAGCAGAGAAATAGGTCTATAATTATCTGGGGAAGTCTTTGGTCCGGCTTTATAAATCGGAGACACCACTGCTACCTTCCACTGCTCGGGGAAAACCCCTGTTGACATACTCAAATTACATATGTAAGTGAAAGGTTCTAGAATACTGGTCCTGATCGCTTTGATTAGAGACGGTTTAATTCCGTCCAGCCCAGGTGCACTATCGTGTTTAAGGCCTCTTATAATAGAGTCCACCTCCGTCATATCGGTCGGTGTTGTGAACATTGAATCCACCGGTGAAGCATTACAATCAATATTAGCTGCTAGTGCCTCTTCAGAACTTGATAGACTCTGCAGTATCCTTTCAGACAAAATTTTGCCTATCGTAGAGAAGTAATTGTTGCAGTGTTTAACTGATTCTTTGGCAGTACTTTTTGCTTTTAGAAGTTCGGCCGAGTCGATTTTCTTCTGCCGAATGTCACATATATCTTTTATTGTTATCCACAGTTTTTTTGTATGTTGACTGTTTTCTTCCAAGGCTTTACTTTCATAGTTTTTCTTCGCTTGTCGTAGAATTCGTATAAAAAAGTTTCTATATCTGGTGTACGAAAGTTTAAGGGTGACATTTTTAGGGTCAAGATGTACCTGACGGTGTAAACTATCCCTGTGCCGCATACATCGCATAAAACCTGGAGTGATCCAAGGTTTTAAGTTGTATTTCGAGCGACTACTTTTGATTAAGTGTGTGTGCGAGTTTACCGCAGAACTGACAATCATCATCTGCATCATCTGCCTAGCCTTTTCCCAACTATCTTGGGGTCGGCTTCCAGTCTAACCGGATGCAGCTGAATACCAGTACTTTACATGGAGCGACTGCCTATCTGACCTCCACAACCCAGTTACTGGGTAATACGATAATAATACCGCAGAACTGACAATATTAGTAAAAAATTCCAACGCCTCATTTACGTTGCTATTGCCGATAACGGTGCTCCAATCAGCCTTCTTCAGATCAGCAGTCACAGCTTCAAAATTTGTCCTCCGGATAATCCTTTTCTTTCTGTTTGGTTTTCCTTTTGTTATTTTTAGTCCGGCCATAGCTATATAATGGTCCGTTACCGCACATTTGGCAACCACCCCCACCATAGAGTCTTTACTTCTTACAAAAATGTGGTCCAAACAGCTGTGTCCCCTGGTGGGTTTTGAAATAGCGGAAATTAAGCCATGTTGTGCCATCAGACACTGATATACTACATTATCAGTGTTTGGAGTCTCCGTCAGAATGTCTATATTCAGATCTCCAAGTAATATCAATCTGGAGTTTTCTTTTAATTTACACAAATTGTAGTCGAGAGATACCAAGAATTTATCCAAATTTGTAATGGAAGGGGATCTGTATATTCCAAGGATTTGTATATAACTGTTTATGCTTACCAATAGGCAGTCTGCATCGTCCATGTCTGGTTCCGATACCGACACTGGGACGGAGTCTCTCACATAAATTATTACTCCGCTAGCCTTGTTTTTATGGTGAGTAGTGTAAAAAACATTGTAGCCTCCTATTTGCCTGATAACAGAACTCTCATGCAGCCAGCACTCGGTAAGTACAATAACATCGTATTCAATGTCTGTACGTTTCAGCGCTATCAAAAAACTGTCGAAGTTACACTGTGCACTTCTAATGTTACACGCAAGTATCTTGAAGTTCGCAGTTTAAGTATTCTTTACATGATTCGAGATTATCGAGCAAGTGACAATCTATGCTAAGACTTTCATCAATACTATCATATAATTCTAAGTTATCCACGGTAAAGAAAGCAATTTAATATAGGATGGTGTATAATTAAAATTGTCACTTATAATATTATACAAATGCAAAAAGATTGTGCATTTTTGAAAACAATTAATCAATGTTTTGCCTCTGTCTTTAATGCTGCGTGTGAGTTTCAAATAGGTGTTAGTGCGAGTTTTAAGTGTTGTGGATGGGTAAGTGAGTGTGATAGTGTTTGTTGTAATAGTGCAGATCTCATGTAAAAGAAACATAGCTAATAAACAAGGAGTAAAACTTATCATTCTACAGGAATAAAAGGAATATAAATTTCCGTTTACGCTCCTATTTATTGAAGTCCAAGGGTATTTTAGGAAGAACTCCGTAATCAGGGCTATTATCAGGTATGTCAGGACCAAGCAGCTGGCTGATATCTGCTTGATTCCGGATACGTGAAGCGGGCATCCCCTCCTCTTTTCGAAGCAAAATCTGGCCATTTCGGATCCAACAAAACTTGAAGCCACGCGCCTGCGCTTTTGATCTTGCCTCTCGAAAAAGCAACCGATTCTGCTTTGTCAGATGCTCGTTGACAAATACTCTCCCTGACGGACCATCAGGGATAATATCCTTGGAATTCAAATTCTTCCTGATTTTTGCGGCTTTTATTAGTTCATCTCTTTTAGAACGTCGGAGAAGACGCACAATGATCGGCCGTGGCATTTTCTCGTTGGTGTCCCCTGCGATGCGCTTCTGAACACTTCCAGTCCTAGTCACCCAGTCAACATCGTCTTCCTTTAAGTCCACGCCAATTTTGGACGCGGTCAGCAGGATCGTATGTTTCATATTTTCGTTTTTGGATTCGCTTAGGCCCATAACTTCAATCTCGTTACACATTACCACCTGCGCCTGTGCATTCATCTCGCCTCGGAGCTGAGAAATGGTATCATTCAAATCCATTATCTGCTTGTTTGCTTGAGTCTCTAGAGAGGAAATCTTGCATTCAGCGTGGGTGATTCTGTCGTCGAAACTGTCAAGTCTAGTGTTGCAGATTTTTATGTTTAAAGTCAACTCATTCAGTTGAGATTTAATTTGTGACATATCTTGTCGCATCAAGCGTATCTCGCGGGTAAGGGCTTTTATGGCGTTTGAGTCACTATCAGGAGTTTCAGTAGTTCGTTCTGAGATCGCCACCCGGGAACGCGGCTGCAAATTGACATTAATAGTCTTATCCAACGTAGGCATTGACGTTTGCAGAGATCCGCTTGGTTTATCACCTCTGCATGCTTGCTGCATGAACGGTATATGCTTATTTGCATGCTTCATGCTTGCTACATGCATGGTGTATGCTTGTTTGCATGCTTAATAAACTTTCACTTTGTTTTGCTCAATACAATAAAACCATATGACAACTAATAATAACTACCTCCCAATACAGCAAAAGTAAAAATTATTTGATTGACGCTTGATCAGAAAGATGTAAATAAACATACTCGTAATCGTCGTATTTCGTGGCGAAAAAAAATATTGTGTTCAATCAATTTTATTAATAATAATAATAGACGTGTCATAAAATTGCCCGACCCAGTTTTCGATTTTAATCATATTTTATAAAGTATTTTCAAGCTCACAACCAAAAGTAAAATTAATTATCATTTTATCAAGAACCAACACAAAATAAATCATGAAAAACTACCACCTCTACACCGAAGAACTAAAAAACATAGAGATGACAGCTAAGCTGCCATAAACAAAAAATACAAATTAGAACAAAAAATCAAAAAATTGGACAACACGTCCTAGATGTTGACGAGATTAGCAGCTCGCCGTGCACGCCTACAACCTCCGGCCTCGTCGCTCAGCTCCGCCTCGACGCCGCCGGAACCCAGCCCCACCGAGAGTGTTGTGACACCGGCTGTGGCAGTTGCGTCGAGCTCCAGCGACGAGTTCTTCTCGCCGCCGACGTCACCACCACCTGCACGTCGACGGGGAGGACGCCGGCCGCCGAGTGGCGTAGGACTTCGAGGCCCGCCGGCCTCTTATAGGGTCCCAGCTCCCGGCGGAAGTGTGCAGCTCATGCGATGGACGCAATCCATCAATGAAAACGTCATGCGCTGATACTATGTGGCTACAGAGGGAGGTAACAGCCTGACCGCGTACCGTGTTCGGATGCTCTCTTTGTTTCAGGTGCTTGAGCCAGCCGTCAACGTTTCGGCCCAACGACTGTCGGATCAGGTGCGGGTCAGCCTGCGTAATCAAATGTTGGATGATACTGTACTTGATCGCCTCCGAACTGAATTGGGTAGCCATGTTATTGCCCCTCCGTCGCAGACTGTGATACCAGTTGTGGTACAACCGTCCAATCATGCTCTCAGCCACGCTGACGAGTGTAATAACATGGTTACAAACGTAAGTACCCACTACAATGATGAATGAAAAAAAAGAGGGTAGCCCCAAGTAACACAATAGAAATTTTGAGCTCTCATATATTTAATTCAAAAAAATATTAAAAATAACTTTTAAATGTCAGAAACATTATAAAATAGTACATTAACCTCTGGTGCACTCAGGGCAGTTTATCAAATCTCCTTGACATCACTTCTCTACACTGCAAACACTGCACTTCACTGAAATGGACCTGTACTCCCAATTGTCAAGCTCTGTGGAGGAGCTTTCTTCCACATTTGCCTCAAGAATGTCACAATACGAGGAAGACTTGAAGAATGCCAGTGGTGAAGCTTCACATAAGACAATTGCCAGCCTATCCAGGGACTTCACTGAGTTTAAAACCCTAGTTTGGAAAACGATGAGTTCCCTAAAGTCCCAGATGGAGTTGCTTGTGTTGGGGCTGGATAGGCATGAAATTACATCCCGTGCCAAGGTCCTTCTGCTGCATGGCCTGACTGAGGATAAGGAAGCTGATACAAGCAAAAAATTCCTTAAGATTTTGTCGGAGCGTTTGGAAGTGGTCAATGTCACCTCTAAAGACATAACAGCCTGTCACCGCCTTGGAAGCAACACCAGCAAACCTCGTCCCCTATTAGTTCGATTTGGAAGCCGTATCGTACGGAACGAGGTGTGGCGAAATAAAACCAAGCTGATAGGCTCTGGTCTGACGCTTTCCGAGTTCCTGACTAAGCCTAGACACGAGATTTTTATGAATGCTCGGAAGCACTTCGGGATACATAAGTGTTGGACGTCTGACGGGAAGATTGTCATCCAGGTTTCCGAGGGAACGCGACGGAATATTGAGTTTGCTTCGGAATATCGAGAACTTGTGGCTCAGTTTCCCGTTGCTGAGCCCTCAGCCGTAACTTCGAAGCCAGTGCCCGATAAGAGAGCTCGCAAGACAGTAAAGTGACGAATCTTCATTGCGGGTCTTCCATTTCTCTATGAGTATAATTATAATAGGTACGGTACTTATAATTTTTATGTTGTATACTGTCGGTCACTCGATATTTTAAGTTTTTTTTGTTGGTTTTTTGTTTGATTTATTTACATAATAACTTATGTCATTAATTCTATTCTATTTTTTTTTGATGGCAAGTAGAGCCGATGTTGACTATTCTGCCAATGTCAAAAGTAACTTGGAAAAGCAAGTGTGTGAATAGATAATTTAAAAGGAATTTTAAACTGGACAGCAACTGTAGACGTAACAAAAATCTTCGATTGATATGATACAGTTGAACTTGTTGGGTTAGTACTGGACTGAAACAAACAAAAAATAAAAATACATAAATATAATAATGGTTAAAACATTTAAACATATACCACAACTACAAAGACAGATATGCAGGTTTGAAGCTACCACTCATAGTTTTATGTTGTTGTGACGGATGAATTTCATTAGCGCCACAAGTAGATCAGGCGAACAATATGTTAAAAGAAAGGGGAAATTAATTGGGAGAGGAATCTTAAATTTAGGGAGACGACTATATAAATCTAAAGGAGGGATGTTGTTTGAGCATTCAAAAAATATGTGGTCAAGAGTACCCTCTGCCAAACCGCACTCGCACAGGGAGGAGTCACGGACACGAATTTTTTCTAGGAAAACAGGAGTGCAACAAAAACCTAAGCGGACTCTACAGAGGACGGATATGATTTTTTTAGAAACCTTTTTAAATTTAAAAAACCAGGGTTTAGATTTTATGGTTGGCTGAACTGCGTAGTAGAATCTACCCTTTTTCCTACTAGTGTTATTCCACTGTTCCTGCCATGCACATTGAAGGCTTGCTTTTGGCAGGTTCAGCAAGTCATAACCCTGATGAGAATTGTGAGAGAGATTAGCAGAAGCAACTTATGTCATTAATGTCAATTGACATGTTTGACATTTATAATGTCACGTGTTACTCAGTTTCGTTCGGAAACATTAGTGTAATGTGGATTTATTTTGTTTGGCCTACGGGCGTTTTATCTTTTTAGGAAATTAATTAAAACTAATGTAGCCGGCGAGTGCATCGAGGTTTGAGTGCTGAAATTAATTTTTGAAATAATTTTTTTTTTTTTTTTTGATATTTATTTTTATATTTATATTTAATTATGTCAGATAATCTCGTAGAAAATAGTATTTTTTTCATGCTCATCTTCTTGTTAGTCAGATCAGAGCTTTGCCAGTGCTTTTAGTGAAGACATTCTCTGAATCTGAATCTTCGAGACTACCTTTCTTCAACATTTTCTAACTGTCGCAAATTTTTTAACGCTGTTCACATAAATGCTCAAATCATTCCAGCTCATTACTCTGATTTGGTATCGTCCTTCGACTCAGAACTTGTCCACGCTGTCCTTGTTTCTGAAACGTTTCTCAAGCCTGCTCTTCCTTCCACGCAGTATTCTCTGCCTGGATACAAAATTGTGCGAAATGACAGAACTGGCAAGGGATGTGGAGGGGTTGCCATTTATCTTCGTGGTGATATCAGCTATAAGATTGTTGACCAGTCTCCGAGTGCCTACTCAAAGTTTGCTGAACACCTATTCATCGAAATTAATTTTCGTCATACAAAACTACTTTTAGGTGTCTATTATAGTCCCTCTTGCCAAATTGACTACTTTTCCTCCTTCGAAACTAAATTAGAAAATCTTTCATCATTATATTCTTATGGATCAGAAGCTCAATTAGTTTTTTAAAAAGAAACGCAAAAATAGCTAGAAGTATTTATTTTAAAATACCAAAACAAAGAAACAAATCACTATAACGAAAAACCGTTACACACAAAAAAATAATTCAACACCTAAGAACCGTCCGTCGCATACGAGCTCCCGAGCAAAAGTGACCGAGGCACTCGAGCGCCCCTCTCACGAAGTGTTGCCCTCTCCACCGGCTGCGTCACCACGATCACGTGATATGCCTTGTCAGCTGACAAATCCTCTAAGACGGCCGTTCCTGACAGCTGAACGACCTCGTCAGCTTGGTTCGCTGGCATTGCTTGCTGGTCCTCGCTTGGTCCATCCTCCAAAGCTAGGTTGTTCTGCGCCTGGTCTTCACCACTTTGGTCCTCATTGGTAGACTCGTCTTCTAAAACATAATAAAGACAAGTCTTGCATGAAATGTTCTAAAAGTTTGAACTTTTGACTGCCCATTGTAATGAAATTACAATTAATTGCACTAACATAGGCAGCAGTTTGTAGATTGTATTCGCCAATGAAAGAGTTCCGGACCTCAATCATTACCGAAACAACCACAACATCGTCTGGCAACCACTATCGGGGTTCCAGCTGGCCATAAAGTCGAGGCTATAATAAACAGAATTGCCACAATGTCGGGGCAAACAGCCACAATGTCGGGGCTATAATAAACACAAATGCCACAATGTCGGGGCAATGAGTAATAACGCTGCCACAATGTCGGGGCTGCTTAAATTACTCACCATTACCAAAAAACGCTGCACACGCATCCAGGGTCCACTCACCGCGCCATTGAACCATGTGTTCTGCGGCAGTCTGAGTCTTCTTTCCGTACGAGCCAGCCAGTAGCTCGAGCTCGTATCGGTGATGTGGTAGCGCTTGCACGACCTTATAGGGGCCGCGCATCCCGGAGTCCAACTTCCCAGTGCTTTGGGATCCCTTACTAACAAACACAAAACTGCCGACAGCAAATGTACGCGGCTGTCGACGACGCTCATTCACGTACGCGTCTTGTCGCTGCGGATTTTCAGCAAGCAACTTCGTCTCCTCAGCGTAAGGAGCGCTTCTCGGTTAGAATGAGAGCCGTTCAGCGCAACGTCTCGCACCAAGGATGTCAGGATCGGAGTCGTGCCTTCAACACCAGTCAGCAGCTGTAAAGGCGAGGTGCGGGTCGTGGCTTGCTTTGTTATGTTTAGGGTTAGTTGTATTTTCCATAACGCGTCAGACCACTGAGCACCCTTATTATTCACCTCGATACGCAACATATTAAGGACCGTCCGGCAGTAACGCTCGACTTGCCCGTTCTCGCGGTGCATTTCCGGCGTGATAAAGTGCATGTCACAGCCTAACTCTGCAGCAAAGCTTTCAAAGGATGCGCCTTCAAACATCCTGCCACGGTCACAAACAATTGTTGACGGGGTAGCAAAAAGTGAAATAATATTTGAAAATACGCGTTTCAGTTCGGCCGTATCTTGTCTGTATAGAGCGTACAAGAGGCAGTATTTTGAGAAAGGATCTATGACGATGAGTATATACCGGAACCCGTTTGACTCCGTTAGGGGGCCAAGAACGTCGGTGTGAACCACTGAAAACGGTATTTCAGGCTTCGTCCACGATTCTATCGGTTGGCTAGGAGCTCGAGGTACTTTCTTGTGTGCCAAGCACACAATGCAATGACCTACGTATTTCTTAATAAAAGGTCTTAGACCGGGGAACCAGAAATGTCGCAATACAAGCTCTGTTGTTTTATCTATTCCAATATGATCATGATCATCGTGGAACACTCTTTACAAACTAAGTCTATGACCTTTAGAAATAAAACATAGGAGGCGAGAATCCTCACCAGTAGCCGCGTACTTATAGTACAACAAATCATTTTTAATAAAAAACCGGGTGGAATCTAATTGACCGTCTCTCAGCTTTTGCATCAAACTTTGAGTTTCAGAATCGGCCGTCTGAGCAATCTTCGCCCAATTTCGTGGATTTTGTATTTGGAGAACAGTAGCGGGCTGTCGGCTTAAAAATTCTGCATGTTGCATGAGGCAACCCTTTCGATAATCTTACGTGAACTGGAAGTCTTGCATGTAGATCCACCAGCGCGCTACACGTGGCAACAAGTCTCTTTTACGTTCGGTCAGCTTTAAAGAGTTGCAATCGGTAACTATTTTAAACTTAACACCTATTAAATAGTGCCGAAAATGTTGTAACGCACGAACAATTGCCAAAGTCTCGAGTTCGTAACTATGATAACGGGACTCTGCGCCCTGAGTGGATTTACTAAAATAGCCAACAACTCGCTTCCGTTCACCCTCATGCTCCTGCATTAAAATCGCACCGTAACCGATAGCACTGGCATCGGTATGAAGCTCAGTAGGCAGATTGGGATCGAAAATTGCTAAAACGGGCTCTTCGGTTAGACTTTTAATAACAAAGTCACGCGCTAAGTCTTGTTCCGCACCCCATTTAAAAGGCTCACCTTTCCTGAGCAACTTAGCAATAGGAGCAGTTTTTGAGGCATAGCCTGCAATGTACCTACGAAAATAGTCCGCCAATCCCAGGAACTGGCGAACCTCTCTTACATTAGATGGTTTCGGGGACTTAACTAGAGCTTCAGTCTCACTTGGGCTCGGCCGTACCTGACCAATAAGTCGACCAAGGTATTCGAGTTCAGTATGCAAAAACGTACATTTCTTTAGGTTTACCGAAAATCCCGCGTGAGTAAGAGTTTTTAATACTTCGCGTAAAGTTTTCAGACCATCACCAACGGAATTAGTACATCAGTACATCATCTTTATAAATCAACACTTTACCGGTATCCATCAGCTGCTTCAGAGTTTTGGAAATGACTCTCTGATAGACAATAGGAGCATTAGCGAGCCCATATGGCATCTTTAAATATTCGTAATGCCCCTCAGGCGTTACGAATGCCGTTTTACTAATAGAGTCATCATCCCTCATGGGTAGTTGATGGAACCCTGTAGCCATATCAAGGCTGGAAAAATATTTAAAGCTGCCCAATCTGTCTATATGGTCATTGATCAACGGTAATGGAAATTGCTCTTTAATAGTGATCGCGTTTAGAGCCCGATAATCAACGCACATCCTATCAGCTCCGTCCTTTTTCTTAACGAGGATGATAGGACTTGCGTAATTGGATTGCGACTCGCGGATCACGCCCTTACTTAATAGGTCACTTATTATCTCGCGAACGCGACGTTTTTCATCCGCAGACAGTTTGTAAGGCCGATAATTTACAGGAATGTCACTGCTAAGCTTTATTTCCATACTTCCGGTGTTAACTGTAGACGTCGCTGTTCCAGTGGTAAACGTATCATAAAATTCGTTTAGCACAGCCAACAAACACTCTTTTTCGTCACCAACCAAGGGTGTTTTTATATTGGTGAACTCTACAGTTGACACGTTATTTGTATGCGCGACCCTAATCAAACGTTGAGAGTCGTTCTTTCGAATGTATGTAACTCCGCTACGATTTAAAACATCTGTGCCTATTAGAATTGGAGCTTGAATGCAACCCGGGAAGACAACATACAAGTCTATGTCCAAAGAAAGTTCTGGGAACTCTATAATAGTATTTACAAATGAAGTAGATTCTATATCCTGACTTCCAATACCTCGCATACGGCGGTAGGTAGGTATTTTATTTAAACTAAAATGCTTCAACACTGAATCAGATATAAGCGAAATATCAGAACCGGAATCAACTAAAACATCGACAGGCACATTCTGAATGACTGCGGACATCACATTGTTTTGTCTGGGGGTGGCTCTGAGCAAAAATTTACGTTACTTGTTTTATTTGATTTTGATGCCGTACGCTCTTTAATAAAGCAGGTCTCAATGGAATGCCCAGTCTTTTTACAGTAAGTACAGGTCTTAACGGGTTTATGACCGATTTTGTTGTTTGCAGGTTGGGCTCAGTTTTCACTTGAGGATTCACAGAATTTGTTTCAGATTTAGCAGACTTCTTCGAACAGTTAACCTGCTTATGACCTAGCTCTCCGCACGAAAAACAAGTCAACCGATAATATTGCATAGGAACCTTGCGTTTACGGGGATCAGAGGCATTCGGGTTTGACGTGTGAACAGGATTGCTTGTTGTGGTAGGTGCACTTTTAGGTTTCAAATATACTGACAAAAATTCTACAAGATCTTTTGACTGTAGTTTAGCGTTGGTTGTCGCGGCTTTAACTTGGGGATCAGAAATACCACGGATCACTATGGCGGCTTTCAGTTCATCCGAAAGCCCCCTGACAATGTTCAACCGCAGCAAGGACTTTCGAGCATACTCTGCATACGTGGTGAATTTATTCGAATTCGTACTCATAACTTCATATAGCACAGTGGCCATATCAACTTCACGCGGATACAGTGACCGAAGTTCAGCTTTAAAATTAGTCCACGTTCGGTCATTGGTCACCCAATCGTTGAGCCACGTCATAGCATCACCACGTAAACCGCCACCAATGCGTCCCAGGCATTCCCGATCGCCCCAATGACTTAATTCGCGCCCCTTATCTACTTCCGCACACCACACGTCAAAGTCATGTACACTGGGATCAAAATTCGAAATATAGTAATGGGTGGATCTTACTTGAATCAGGGAAGAAAGTGCGCCCACGATCCTGTCCGCAGCGTCTGCCTCACGCGATGCCACGGAGGCGGTGGTCCCGGTAGCACGTGTTGCCATACCAGCAATAGGTTCCTCGGCAGCCACCGATTTTGGCGCCGGCGTGTAGCTTCTCGTGCACGGATGCGACGACGTGGGAGTCACAGTTTGAGACAATCGTTCCTCTAAAGCGTTCAAGCGATCAAGGACTTTATTTAAAGGGTTGCGGCGAGGGCTGTCCCGACGCCCATAAGAACAATCGCGACGCCTACGTGGACTTTCGAAACTCGCAGATCTATCGCGACGACGCCTAGAGGATCTGCTACGCGTTTCACGATAACGGTCTCGACGCCCCGTATGAACATCACGAGGGCTACGCGAGTCATTACGACGGTAGTTGCGAGAATTACGTTTAGGCGGATGTTCACGCGGTGTGCACTCGCGATCCGACATAATTAATCAACAGTTAGCACACTACGTTAATTAAAAGACAACGTAAACCAAACACAATATATCTAACACGTGGGCATTAACCTAAACACGCACTAGAACTAGAAACCGAAAAAAAATAATTAACACGTCGTTGTGAGGTACTTTTGAATTGCACTCAAAACTAAAATACGGCTTTAAAATTATTTTTAAAACGAAACACTTCAGCAAAAATAGATGGCAAACGATCAAAGTCACGTGTATTTTAAACCTATCCCACTTCTGATCTTATGGATCAGAAGCTCAATTAGTTTTTTTAAAAGAAACGCAAAAATAGCTAGAAGTATTTATTTTAAAATAACAAAACAAAGAAACAAATCACTATAACGAAAAACCGTTACACACAAAAAAATAATTCAACACTAAGTCCTAAGAACCGTCCGTCGCATCCGAGCTCCCGAGCAAAAGTGACCGAGGCACTCGAGCGCCCCTCTCACGAAGTGTTGCCCTCTCCACCGGCTGCGTCACCACGATCACGTGATATCCCTGCCTTGTCAGCTGACAAATCCTCTAAGAATATGATCATACACTTATTCTCGGAGACTTCAATACTTGTTTGCTCAAGGGAGATTCACGCAGCCGTAAACTCCAATCACTTGCCAATTCTGTCAATATGCAATTACTTCCGCTAAATGCTACTCATAAGGCCCCTCACTGTACTCCTTCTCTCTTAGATCTCATTCTAGTTTCTGACCCTAACAAAGTAGCCACACATGGACAGCTTCCTGCTCATTTACCTTTCCTATAAAATTCGACCTCCTAAACGCAAGGCCAAATTTCTCTTTCTTCGTAGTTTTAAAAACGTTGATTTGGAGCGTTTGAGGGCTGATGCGGGTGGAATTGACTGGTCTTCTGTGTTCACCGGCGAGGATATGGACTCTATGGTGTCAGTTTTCAGCAGGACTATGTTGGATTTGTATGATGCACATGTTCCCCTTAAAAAGGTGAGAGTCAAACACATTCCTGCACCATGGCTTTCCCCTGATGTAAAAAACCTGATGGCGAAGCGTGATAAGGCCAAGCGTCTATACAGGAAGCGGCCCACTGAGGAAAACTGGGACCTTTATAGGAAGATGCAAAATCGCTGCAGTCGTGTGTGTAGGAATGCGAAAAGGCGCCACATTCGCAACTCAATTGATACCTTCAACCCAACACAAGTATGGCAATTTTTAAAGAGTCTTGGTATTAGCAAAGCCTCTAGTAAGAGTTCTCTTGATAAAATGGACCTCAATGCACTTAATGCGCACTTTTCTACGTCACCAATTATACTCGATAACGATGTTAAATCTTCGACTCTTAATGATCGTTCCAATCTTCCTTTGCCAGCAAATACTTCTTTCACTTTCCACCTAATTGCTGAGCTAGATATTAAGAAATGTTTCCAATCCATCTCCACTAAGGCGGTAGGTGACGATGGCCTACAGCTGCAAATGTTCCTACCTATTTTGACTGAAATAGTTCCTGTCATCACCCACATTGTAAATTTTTCCCTCTTCAATAACTCCTTTCCTTCAGCGTGGAAGAGGGCTCACGTCCTACCGCTTCCTAAAGTTCAAAATCCTTCCTCACTATCCCAGTTCCGTCCAACATCCATTCTCCCAATCCTCTCCATAGTTCTCGAGAGCGTTGTTCAGAAGCAACTGTCTGTTTATCTGTCCTCTAATGGCCTGCTGAGTCCTTTCCAATCTGGTTTCAGACCTGGCCATAGCACAGTGACAACTCTTGTCAAAATATCTGACGACATAAGACTGGCTATGGGAAACCAATGTCTGACAGTGTTGGTTTTACTGGACTTCAGCAGTGCCTTTAACTCAGTTGACTTTGACATCCTCTTAGGAATTCTTTCCTCCCTTAATGTGTCTGCGCCGGTAATTGAGTGGTTCAAATCTTATCTTCGGGGCCGCTCGCAGTCTGTTTGGTCTGATGAGGGTTCCTCTGAATGGTGTGATTTGGCTGCGGCTGTACCTCAGGGTGGCGTTCTCTCTCCTCTTCTTTTCTCAGTTTTTATAAACGCTATCACTAAGGTCCTAACTTCTAACTATCATCTCTATGCAGACGACTTGCAGTTACACCGTCACTTTAAAGTGGGTGAACTCGCTGGGGCTGTGGATGCCATCAATGTAAATCCTTTGGACTCTTACTGAACCCAACTAAGTCGCAAGCGCTCATTATTGGTGGCAGATCCATGCTCAGCCTTTTAGATCACCAGTCTCTACCGCCGGTAGTGTATGATTCAGTGCCCATATTGTACTCGAAAAGCGCTAAAAATCTAGGCGTCCATATGGACACTAACCTCTCTTGGGAAGTACATATTGCAGATGTTAGTAAGAGGGTCTTCTACTCTTTTCAGTCTCTTAAACGTCTCCAAAAATTCTCACACTAAGGTCACTCTTGCTCAATCTCTTCTCCTACCGCTAATCGACTATGCGGATGTCTGTTTTCTAGATGCTACGGAGATACTCCTAAATAAACTCGAGCGACTACAGAACTTGTGCATCCGCTTCATTTTTGGCCTCCGCAAATACGACCATGTGTCGGAGTTTCGGACCAAATTGAGGTGGCTGACGATTCGGCGTCGGCGAGATACCCATACCCTATCTCTTCTCTATACTATCCTGCACAATCCTTCTTCTCCTTAATACCTTCGTGAACGGTTTGAGTACTTCATCCCGAGGGGTAAGCCCTGTCGCACTGTCAATTCTCTTCTCCTTCGTACTCCACGTCACACTTCCAGCCGCTATAATGGCTCCTTTTCTGTTACTGCAGTGCGTCCCTGGAACTCTCTCCCACACTCACTACGCGACAGTCCTTCTCTAGATGTCTTCAAGAAAAAAATCAAAGAGCACTTCCTTTCAAATTGACATAATATTAGTATTTATTAGTATGTAGGTATATATCATTTGGAATTATTTATGTAAGTTTATATGTTTTGTGCACTGGATCCTGCCCTCAAATGTGATCTCTCTCTATCACTCAAAGGTTTGCTGGGAGAAAACTCAACATTGAGTTAAGCTCGCCTTTGTACATGCATTGTGTAACCACTAAATACTATGTGAAATTTTTGGTGTACAATAAAAAATTAAGAATGAATTGAGGAGTGCTTTGGAGTGTGCTATTCGGGAATATTGCAGCCTGCCGCTCGAATTTAGGCCACGCTTACCTCGTTTGCCCATGCATAACAAGAATAAGGCGCTGGTGGCTGCTCTGGATTCGCAGTTGTCAAATTATTTTGATGACTGCGAAGACCTCACCGATACACACTCGATACTGTACTGCGCGGCTGTAGCGGCACGTCGTGTAGCTCACGTCAAAAAAAAAAAGGACCAAGGTATGACTAATACGCACCTGCCGGATGATGACGCCATATACTCGTTCTGGCGCAGCATCTGGTCGGTGCCTGTCTGTCATACCGGGCGATTGAATTCGGGATGTTGAGCGCGCGTGCGATCCAATACCAGAAATGGGGGCAATTATCATCAGCCTCTAAGATGTAGCTCGTGCAGTCCGTCCGTTGGCTAGCTGGAAATCTCCAGGGCCGGACGGGCTGCACAACTTCTGAAAAAAGTGATGATATTCATTATTAAGTTGCTGAAAGTGTAGTATATACAACCTCATGGAGAAGAAGCTCTGTTCTCTTAACTGTTGATATACTTGATGTGAAAGATTGATTACAAAGGCTCACGTAAGTTATTTCATGTTATATCTTGATTGTTGCCAATGATTGTGTTGATTCTGTGTACGTGTTATATTAAGGGCCTTGTTTCTAATTATATTAAATGGTATTAAGGAATACCTATTCATGTTCTTTGCTTTGTCACTGTTATTGTTTGTAAATGGCAAGATATTTCACGTTGTAAATTGGCACAAGTGATAGATCATAGAATTGGATTTATTGTGATAAACGATTATTTATGATGATAAATGATAAATGATGTTTATTCAGTAAATAGGTTACAAGGAACACTTTTACACGTCAATGTTTTTTTGTCAGTTTAAGCTAGATGAGGCCGGTGTTTCCTAGCTGACTACCCTGAGAAGAAACACCGAAACAAACTCAGAGGTCAAAGTCTCTTTTAGTGTTCAAATCCATACAATGTGGACTGGTTAGATCCTATGAGAACCATGTACGTTTATGTCTGGGATGAGCTTTATGAAGAAAGCAACACACGAATTCGAGTGGACCTGTCCAGACAGTGCAAGCATTTGTCAGTCATCGCGAAGCTCAACTCAGAACTCTGAGGTGCTCAACAAACCGACGAACAATACCAAAGTAAGGACATTTGAGTAGGCCGCAAAAAATACTCAAACTGCCAGACAATCATAAAATCTACATGAATATAACGACATACATAGTTCTCGCATTCACATTATTCTATATGAGGACCATGCAGCTTAGTGTCTGTAGTGGTCTTTTGAAGAAAGAACCAAACATATTTGAGTGGACCTGTCCAGTCAGTGCAAGCATTTGTCAATAGTCGAATAGCTCAACTTAAAAACCACTAAGGAGCTCAATGACATGACGAACAATACCAAAGAAAAGACATTTGGGTAGGCCGCAAAAGTACTCAAACTGTCAGACAACGTTGAAAATTACTGTAAAAAGGAGGAGAAAATAATAATAATAACCCACATAGTCCTCACATTTACAATAATTAAGTAATCAAAAAAAAAATAAAAATATAATACTTTACAAAGTAAATATTTGTGTCAAACAAAATAGTAATCATAATATGTCAATCAAAAAATAAAAATAAATATAATACTTAACAAAGTATTCAAGTCAAAAAAAATAATAATAATAATAAAATGTCAATAAAAAAATAAAATAAAAAATATAATGCAATACTATACAAGTATTCATGTCAAAAACGAATATTAAAAAAAAAATATATATAAAAAATTTTTCATCAGTAAGTAGTACATATGAAAACAATGGCTCATGTATATCATTGAAGCAGCTCAATCCCACGCCTTTTTGTCCTCAAGAAAGTCATTAATTGTGTAAAAAGCTTTCTGGCATAGCTTACGTTTAATAAATGATTTAAATTTATTTATGCTTAGTTCTTGAATTTGGCTAGGAAGTTTATTATAGAAACGTATACATTGACATCTAAACGAACCACCTATTTTTTTCTTGAGCCTGGTTTTTGGTACAATAAATTTGTGTTTGTTCCTAGTATTTATGCTATGGATATCACTGTATCTTTTAAACAGATTAATATTTTTATGTGCATACATGAGATTCTCATAAATATATTGAGAGGGAACAGTCATAATATTAATCTCTTTAAATTTGTCTCAGAGGGAGTGTCTGGGACTTAATTTATAAATTGCACGAATAGCCCTTTTCGGTAAAACAAAAATTGTCTGAATATCGGCGGCATTTCCCCACAACAGAATGCCGTACGACATCACACTATGAAAATAACTAAAGTATACTAAACGAGCCGTCTCTAAATCAGTTAAACCACGAATTTTCCTTACGGCGTATGCTGCAGAGCTAAGTTTTTTGGACAGTTTATCTATATGGGGGCTCCACTGAAGCTGCGCATCCAAAGTTAAACCTAAGAACACTGTGGAATCCTCGGGTTTCAACTCTTCACCCTTTATTGACACACTAGTGCTCACTTGTATTACATTGGGTAATGTGAACTTTATGCATTTTGTTTTTTTCTCGTTAAGGAGAAGATTATTGACATTAAACCAGTTAACTACAGTTGAAAGAGCATTATTTACATTATCAACAACCACCTGCTGACGTTTGAGTTTAAATAAAAGTGAAGTGTCATCTGCAAACAGCACTATATCATGTTTATCCTTTATGAGGTAAGGCAAGTCGTTGATATAGATTAGAAACAAAAAAGGACCCAGAATTGAGCCTTGAGGAACCCCCATTCTGACTACAGACCCGGAAGACCTTTTGCCGTTCACATCAACTCTCTGAATCCTATTACCCAAGTATGAAGTAAGAAGATCCAGAGAGGCGCCCCGGACTCCGTAGTAGTGCAGCTTCCTGATCAATGTATCATGGAGAACGCAATCGAAAGCCTTAGACAAATCGCAAAAAATGCCCAACGCATCGCATTTATCTTCCCATGCATTATAAATGTGTCCCAAAAGTTCAACACCAGCATCAGTTGTTGAACGACCCTTTGTGAAACCAAACGATGTGTGAGTATAATACCATAAGAGAGCTACCGTGGAGTCTCTTGGTTCGATCTTCTCCACGAAGACCAAGTTTTGCGAACGGGCCATTAGTTTTTCGATTCATGACAAGCCTGTTGGAAATAAATACCTTGTCTTGTCTTTCTGTGCTTTACTTAATAAACCCTTTCCCTACACACCACATTAATAGGAACTTACATACCTATAGGTACAGTAAATAAATAATACATCAAAGCTTGATATGTAGGTAGATATAAATATCTACTCTTAGTTACCTCCATCCTGCTGACAAGCTCTTGTGGCTTAAGGCTCACGCCTCGGACACGATGTCAGCGGGCAGCGGTGGCGCAGGGAGCGGTGTGGCAACGCAGACCTGCCCCCCTAGCCATATTACTACTATCGTTTACGCTAACGCTTAGTAAGAAATGTATGGCAATGACATTACCTGCGTAGAGAAGTGTCACTTGACTGATCGTAAAACGTTAGCGTAAACGATAATAGAAAAATAATAATATGGTTCGGTGAGCTGGTTTCGAAGCCAGCGGTCAGATCGCGTGGCGCTAGAGTGGCGCTAGAGCGGCGTAGTGATGTGTTATGAGAAATTCGAGTCTTTTTTCGCGAACGAACGGCGACGGCATGGTTAGCGTAGTGGTTGAGCGTTCGGCTGCTGTGCTGCGTGTCGCGGGTTCAATTCCCGCACGGAACAAATATTTGTATGGCCTACAGATATTTGTTCCGGGTCAGGGTGTCTTGTGTCCCGGGCCTGCGGACGGCGAGTAATGGGTAGCTCGCCGTCCGATCAGCAACAGGCCCGAGAGTCGACGGCGCGTAGTGTTCCACGCGCGCCTCAAAGAGTTGGCGGCAAGAGACGGGGCCCGTCATGGCCGATGCCTGCCCCGGGGGTTGAGGCTAAATTCGAAACAGAGTTACCTCGCCCCTGGGCACTCAAAGGCAGTAAGGAACAGGGGTGGGTTTTAGTCAGTAAGAGTCTGACACGCCCTCCCGCTCCACCCAGAGCGGGAGAAGTCATAGGATGATTTCCCACCCCAAAAAAAAAAAAAAAAGGGTGTCTTGTGTATGTGAGTTTAAATGTTTGTGAACGCACCCACGATACAGGAGTAATTTATGGTGTTCCCAACGTTTCTCTTAAAAAAATAAAAAAATAATAATAAGTTAATGCAGACGCGCGGGCACTGATAGACGTGCGCATCGCTCGTACGCCGTTCCCCGCGCCGCTGTCTTCGAGACCAGTTCCATTTAAATCTATGCATTGAATCGCGCCGCTCCCGCGCCGCCGCCGCCACCGCACCGCTCCCGCTGACTTTGTATGCGTAGTCTAAGTCCTTAAAAGCGACAGTGCCATAATTACACCGGTTGAGATTTAAGAGGGTAACTAAAAAATAAATCGATTTCATTGTTCACCTTCATAATGTTAGGTCATCTAGAATATTTAAAAATCATTATATTTGTTGGCGTAGTTAAGACTCATTGGTGCACGTGCGACAGAACAAACAACTTACGTCACCCCACTGTGACGCCCCACTACTAACGCTGTGCTTATAAGGCGTGCGCAGGGCATTTTCGCTCGCTGGCGTTCGGGCAAGTCGGAATTGTTGTTTTGTTATTATTATTTTATTTTAAATTGATTAAAGTGGTTAAAATGTTTGCAGGTTAAAGTTTTTAAAGGTTAAACTGTTTAGTGGTTAAAGTGTTATTAAATAAGTATTTAATATTGAATTGTGTATTCCGTGTAAAATTTCTTTTAACTTATCAGACAGTTGTGTTGCTGGGGAGTTTGTTCCACCACTTCTTCTCCTCAGCTAAAACACTAGGAAGTGGTGACGGGTGGGCATTTTGGGGGACTGTCTTAATGTGATTCAAAAATAAAAGTGAAGTTTCTGATTACGGTGCGTGTTTCATTTCCTGGCCAATAATAAAGATAAGTTAAATGTACCAAAACAACAGCTATTTTTGCGATAATGGCTTCTAAAACGGTAGCACGCCTATATATGTAAAGTTGTCTAAGACACATTTCCTTATTGAAACGCTCACGTCATGGCCATACCTACAAATGATGCTATTAAATAGGAATAACACTTCATTAACTAAAACAACTCGCATTGAAACATAGAACAGGCCAGTTTGAAAAGCAGCTGACGAAAAATTTTTTTAAATTTCGAATTAGGAACTCTTTGGGAATCTGTATGTGTATAATGAATTCGTCATTTGTTTTTACAAATTGGCGGCAAGCGAAAAAACGGGATTTGACTAGAGAAAATTTACGCTCACGGATTTATTACGACTTTCGTTGCTCGTTCGTCAATAACAATGTTTGATAGACTTCGATTAGCATTTGATGACGAAGCTTCATCCCGTGCCACTGTTTACAACTAATTTAGTGAGTTTATGCGTGGTCGAAGCAAACTCACTGATGATTCGTGACAAGGACGTCCTTCTACGCGCAACTACTGAAGATAATAATAATATAATATAATATAATATATAATAATATAATAATAATAATATAATATTCCACAACTATCACACAACGCCGTCTAGTCCCAAGCTAAGCAGAGCTTGTGTTATGGGTACTAGACAACTGATAAACATACTTATATATTTCTAAATACATAAATATTATAGATAAATTACACCCAGACACAGAACAAATGATGAAGATAACGTGAGTACCTTGAGGCCAATGATAGAAGCTGATAGAAGGGTGACATATCAACAGATTTGGGCAGCTTTTGGTATCGGTATGAGTCAAGTACAAAAAAACTTACATGAAAATTTAGGCGTTAGAAAGTTTTGTACTAGATGGATACCTCATAATTTGACGGAATAAGAAAAATGCCGTCGTTTGAATTGGTGCCGTTCAATGCTTGAAAAGTATGACGGAGGTGAATCAAATGCTATATATGACATCATCATTCCTATGCCTCATTCTTAGGTCAGCAGGTCATTTCGCTAAAATTGTCCTAGAAAATAAAAGGACTGCTATTGCAGATTGGTATGTCAGTCATTGTTTACCAGTTGTCTTGGAAAATGTTAGACAGCAACGCCCAAGAAGCAGGATCCTCCTCCACCACGACCCCGAGAATATTGCCCATTGCGCGCTGAAACACTGACGGTGCATTCACCAATCCAAAGCTCTCACGCGTATGTTGATAGTCCCAATCCGGTGTTATGAACGCTGTATTTTGTTTGCTATCGTCAGCAATTTGAATGCAATGATAGGCTGTAATAATATCAAGACAAGTGAAAATACGTTGCTTGTATAACCGGTCTAACTGATCTTGTATAGCGGGTAAAGGATACCAATCCTTTTTAGTAATTTTATTAAATGCACGGTAATCTACGCACATGCGTACTTCACCCAACTTTTTGGGGACCAGTATGACGGGACTGGCATATGAGGAATTTGATTCCTCCACAATTCCTTTACTCAATAACGCTGATATAATATTACGTACTTTCTCCCGGTCTTCTAAAGATATTATATACGGACAGTAATAAATAGGTTTCGCATCAGTTAATTCATGTGCATTTGGACTGAATATTTTCCAATTTTATTTTTAATAGTCGAAAAATCATCAGAATATTCGTGCATTAAATATTTAAGGTCAATCACATTTGTTTCCAGATAATCACCTATTTTGTAGTTTTTTGTAGTGTGTATTTATTATTATCGTCCGTAATCGTCGCTCGCGCCACGCATCGGTTGCGCGATACTTTTATGACCTCATTACTAACATTACGTTTAAGATGACTTTTCCATCAATAACTTCGGTGTCGCATTCGGGAGTAATACACTCCGCCCTCGGCGTATTATAATGCCAATATCTTGAGCAGAGTCAGGTGCTATAAAAGCCTTACAATCACAAGTAGCCTTGTCAACTTGAATCTTAACTACCACACCGATCGGATTGGTTTTTAAGCCACCAAAACCGGACAAAGCAATATTTTCGCAAGGATTCGCTTCTAATTTTAAACGACTGGCTATTGATTCTGTTATTGTGACGAAAGCACTTCCAAAATCAATATAACCATACACGCAGAAAACTTTTCGAACTACCCGACGCATCAGTGATGTGATGCGCACAGTCTGTTATTGTTTGTCATTTCTTTGTTAGAAATTGTACGACGATTTTTAAGTTCAAGACATTCTTCTTCTATATGACCTCTTTTGTCACAGTAACCACTTTTATTTATTTTTAATGTAACAATTAGTTTCGTCATGAATGACCGCGCTTGCCACAGAATACACACACCAAAGTCGTTCTGTCTAGCTTCCGAGATTTATTTTTACACTTAGTAGCAGTATGGCCACGCCCGCCGTTTGCAAATATTACACTTTAATTGGTCGTCATAATGAGTATTGTACTTTTTATTGCGGTCATCAGTTACGCCTGCAGGGTGCCTAAACGATGACCTCTCGTGCCCGGCCCTGGTCCAGGCCATGGTACAGAGCGAGAGGGAATGGGAAGCAGTCTCCTCCTTCTGTGAAGCAGTAGTTCTCGCGAAGGAGCAGGTGGAACGGGTGAGGGAGACCCAATGGAGTGGACCTCACGCCCCCAGCCGCAGCTGCCGCAGGAGACGCCCTGGGCGTCGGGGGTCGCAGGACGATCTCCTGCCACCGTAGATGCGGGCCTGCGGATGGCGAGTAATGGGTAGCTCACCGTCCAATCAGCACCAGGCCCGAGAGTCGACGGGTTGTAGTGTTCCACGCGTGCCTCAAAGAGATGTCAGCCACCACTGACGGGACCAAGGGCACGCAGGCACGGAAGGAACAGGGGTGGGTTTTAGTCAATAAAAGTCTGATACGCCGTTCCGCTCCACCCAGAGCGGGAGAAGTCATAGGACGATTTCCCACCCCAAAAAAAAAAAGGACGCCTAAACGATGACAAGTAATTTAATAAGCTAATTGGGTCACGACATCCCGCGGAAATAGCCCCTACTTCTACTAAGTCATTTCCGATCGTACCTATGATGGCCTTAGTGATAAACGAATCTGGTATTCCGATTCTGAAACATTTCTCCGACAGACGATTCTCCGATGAACGATTCGCCGACAGAATGATTCACTTTTGAATGATTCGCCGATAAAATTTTTCACCGACTTGCCGACTTAATTGTCCAGCAATCTCCGAGCACATGTAGGTAGGTATGAATATTATAATGGCAATGTGGTGGACTTGCAGTGATAGCTTCTAAGGACGGGGCTATCACCGACGCCGATTGCACGAAAGTTTCAGAATGTACTTCACAAGAGGTATCTCCAACGCTGGGATTCGTTGCTACAGTGGGTGCGCCATCGGGGACTTGTCTCCGAAACTCGCTTACGGAATATCCTTAGGTACTGGTGGCAATAGATTCACGGGTACCGGTCGGCGGCGTATAGGTACGCTCACCAGACTGGGCATCTGCGCCTTTATTTTCCGCATTCGACGCGGGACCAGAACTACCCCCCAATGCGGGTGTTACGCTAACCCTGCCTTGCAAGACTTGATTTTCCAATAAAACTACGCGTTCTAGTCATCTACGCGTATTAACATCTTTGACTAAACGGCGACGCAAAGATCTGTCATTGTCACTGTCATCCTTATTTTATAATGGTGTCCCATTATTGTAGAATAATCACACGAAGCAATAGATAGGGCACACAGTCAAGTGAAATGCAACTGTAAAATAAAGTCAAGCAACGGATACCTAATCAGTACACAAACAGTTTAAAAAAAAAACACTTGCGTAAGCTGCAATAGTTCTATACCAAGAGCTTAGAGAAACAAGGTAAAACATTAATAAAATATTTATTAAAAAAAATACTCGTAGGTGTCGGTAGGTGCTACGCCGTCGGTGTCCGCCAGACAAGAGAAGGAACGCCTCGGTGTAATGTACCAGCAAAGCGCGCCGCCCGCACGTTGCTACCTTCGCAGTTGTCAACTTCATGACGGATCGCAAGCGCCATCTGCCTTACACTAGATACTTGGATACCGATTAGCTGCCAGCAGGGTTGACGGTGGAGTTGCATGACTGTCTAGGGTACATTAGAGGACCTGAGTGTCTTCAGTCGTAGGTACTAGGGAATGCTCTTTAGATACATCATGTTATGTTCCTGAGCACGGAATGCTTTCGCCTGAAGAGCTGTTGGTAGAACGAACAATTGCCTGAAAAACGTTCACCCGAATGATCATTTGCGCAAAGAACCGTTTGTCTAGACTCGCGTTTGTCCATTATCTCAACAGATGGTATGCAAAGATGTGGATGACGATGGAGCATGCTTGCCTAGAAGTAACATATTCACTCTTAAAGAGCCCCAGGCTGTTGCTATCAGGAAACACAGACTCTAGCAGGCAACTTCTTAGCTGTACGCATACTGAAGTGTTCCCAAAACGTTTTGTGCATGTGGGGATGTCCACCTTGAACCGGTGATGTATCGCCGTACGTCTAATAGTATGATGCGTAACGCACTCTGTACATCCACTCTAACAAATGTCACGTACGGCCGCAGTAGTGTTAAGGATGTGAATGTACAAGAAAATATATGACAAGTTAAAGGATCTACTCAGCCCTACCAGCCTAAAAGTCCCTACGATCTTTAAATCTATAAGCTCTACAGCCCTAACCTATCGTATACCTAACTAATATGTGATAAATAAATATATAGATAATTTCAGAATGTCTCCACCATGCGACCTAAGATTACAGACGCATAGTGGGCAGGAATTCCAGGTTTGGGAAGGGTCACTGCCAGTCCCGCTGACTCACGAGACTGATCAGAGATGGCTAAAGGTATCTTGGACACAGTGAGGGGTAATAAGATAAGAATATAAAATTCAAATCTGTTTTGTTAACAATATTTTACAGCTTAATACTGTCTAAAATGCAACCAAACAGTATGTTAACAGGTTACCTCGCCCGTGGGCACTAAGGGCAGGAAGGGACAGAGGTGGGTTTTAGTCAGTAAGAGTCTGACACGGCCACCCACTCCAAAAACAAAAAAAAAGCCGGGCCGAGTGTACTGAGCTAGTGTCCAAAGGTAACATTGAAAACACTCTATTATATCAAAGCTATCTCGAAAATAACAATCAAATTCTTAATGAGCTTTATGAGCTTTACTACTACCGGATTTTTTATGCCTCTTGTACATATTTTATTTATTAAGTTATTTATTAGTTTAGTATAGTGTGTATTGTAGTTATTGTCTGATAAAAAAAAACCTCTAATTCAACTATTAAAAAAAAAAAAAAAAATTCTTATTTAATATTATATTCCAGATAACGATTTTTGAAATGCATTTATGAATCTTAGTTCGTAAATTAGACTCAAAGAAGATTCTTAATTAAATCTAGCAGTAACAATGAGCCAGACATTTTTATTCAATTTTATTCAACAAGAAATAATTTAGGATTAATGCTCCAGTAATTATAATTATCAGGCGAATTACGACAGAAATCAGTTATCTTATCTACCTATCAAGATTAGTGTTACATTGTGCTCCAATTAGTTAAGATTTTGGCTCATAAGTATTATCTTACGTAAGCATATCAATAACTTATACTACCTTGTTAGTCCAGTTAATACAAGCTCTACTGCTGACCTGTGAGATCCTGGGTATACAACCCTGGTCGGGTAAAATATTTTTGGGTTTTTGATACAGAGTTTCTCAGTAGCGGCTCGAAGTCAGGCCTTGTGCGCGGTTGATGGCAATGTGTTGGTCCTCTATTACTATGCGAGTCAAAAATAATAGTACAGTCAAGACGTCATTTGGTTCCGCAATTCTCGTGAACTTCATTACCAAAGCGTATGCAAAAAAAAAGAAAAAAAAAGTGAAAAAATAATGAACCTGAGTGTTTGTAAAGTGACCTGTGGTACTCAGTTTAATAATTTTTTGTTTACTTTTTTGGTATTTCTAATTAATTTAACGCCATGAGTCGGATTTGAAAAAAGCAGTTTTTTAATGAATACTGTTTCCATATAAACTATTAATTTATTCAAAAATATCTATTTACGGAATTCAAGAAATAACATTTTATAATAATGAATATAAATGATAATGAAATCATAAAGAATAAAAAAATAAAATTATTTTTTTCACAGTTTTTTTTTTGCTGAGAGTACTAATTTGACAGCTATCGTGTGAAGTTGGCAGTAAGCGCGATCCTATTCTTATTTAACTCGCATAGTACATGGAGCTGAGAGCAATGATGGCCCAGTGGTAATGGCCCCGTCTTACGAGTTAAAGTTCGTGGGTTCAATCCCAGGCAGGCTCAGGCACATATGTTATTTATTTCATCACCACTGCTCTCAAAACAGTGAAGGAGAAAATCAGCATGTCCTAGTACAAGAAATTTGAAGACATGTGACATCCATCAACCCTCACTGGGCCCGCGTGGTGGTTTACGGCCCATTTCTTCTCCGAGAGAGGAAGCTTGAGTCCCAGCAGTGGGAACATTATATGGCAGATTATGTTATATGGAGCTGAAATATGGTGAAATGTGGATGTAGTAGAGAGACCTAGATATTTGCCTAACCCTTTAGGTAATACAGGCATCTGCCCAGGGGGGGGGGCACTCAGGGCAGGGAAGGAACAGAGGTGGGTTTTAGTCAGTAAGAGTCTGACATGTCCTTCCGCTCCACCCAGAGCAGGAGATGTCATTGGATGATTTCGCAGCCCACAGAAAAAAAAAGAAAGGGCATCACGCCTGTATGATATGTTACGTTATCAATAAAGCTAACCATATCAAATTTAGATAAAAGACAGATTTTCCTAAACTTACGGAAACATACTCCCAGAGTTCCAATTCAGAAATCTACCAATTATCATAATTTGCTTCGTTCAACAACGATCTCAGGTACCAAGACTGGACTTACAGAATTCATACAACATGATTTTCAATCTTTGCTTGTATTTAGTAAGGTTTGAATTCCTTTGTAGACTCCCCCGACAAATTCTAATTTGGAAGTGTATCACAGATAAGTATTACGTATAATTAGCATTGTATAATTAAGTCTCCTGGTACGTATTTAGAATTCAAGTGTCCCGCACGTCTAATCGTCTAATTTTGTCTTTAAAGTTTGTATAGCTCAATAACAAATTAGGAAACGACCTACGTCAACGAGTGGCCGCGTCGGGTGATCACTTCATTATGAATGAATAGTTTGGCTTTAAGGCGGAGGTTCCCAAAAATGGTCAAAAAGGTGGTTTTTTAAAGCAGTGTATCTCTTAAACCGTAAATAGTTTTGAGAAATAAAAAAAAATGATATTTTCAAGTCCTACTTGCATACAGTGATGGAGCTAGAAACATAATTTAACATACTTTAATGCATCAAAAAAATCTTCTAACATACCTCTAAATTATCTTTAAAAGCAGTTTATCCCTTCATTAACAATTATAAAAAATATACCATAAAATTTCAAATGCTAAGTTGCATCCAGTGATGGATTATTTTTTATAAATTTATTAGTAAATCCTAAGTAAATCGATAAAATACTTCATATTTTGCAACCATTTGTCGTAGCCCATCTCTTTCTTTTCTATGCAATCCGAGAGTGACCGCGCTTTATAGACATCTGGGCCTTAAGCCGTCTGTCTATTTGAGCGGAACTAGTGAGCGAAGATGAAAGTGCAAGAAACATTGTACTCGACGTTAAGGCGCAGGCATACGACTTCTAATAATTTTAAATTGAAAATTACGTCTTAACGACTAGTATTATTTCTTTGAAAAAAAAACTGGCCAAGTGCGTGTTGGATTTCGCACATTAAGGGTTCCGTACCATATATTGTATTTGTTAGTAAAGTATGCGTAATAATAAACTTTATCACCAAATTTCAAGTTCATAGATCAATGGGAAGTTCAGAAATTCTTCGTAACAACATTTTGTGACAGACGACGGACGGACAGACGGACACGTGAGTGACAACAATAGGGCTCCGTTTGAATCCTTTGGGTACGGAACTCTAAAAATATGTTACTCTGGACAATTTTCTTTGTAATTTGATATGTGACTATTTGAAATTATATTTCACTAGCTGCGCCCCACGGTTTTACCCGCCTAGACCGGAATAAAAGGTAGCCTATATGTTAATCCAGGTTATAAGCTATCTACATACCAAATTTCATCCAAATTGGTCCAGCCGTTTGAGCGTGAAGAAGTAACAAACATACACACTCACAAACTTTCACATTTATAATATTAGTAGGATAACTTAGTGTAATTAATTTGTAAAATTATGTCTAACGCGGACCAAAAATGGCCGTTTCTGACACTTTTGCCTACTACTTTGGATACGAAACATTCTGAGACCTGTTTTAATAACGTGAAAATACTTTACCGTCTTTGTAACAAACGAGACGTTGGATTCTTTAATATTTATTTTATATGCTATGCTACGATTTTAATTCAATGAGGGCGCCACTTGGCCGGTAGTACGGCCTTAAACCTCCAGTTTGTCAGGAAACGCGGACGCCGGCAGGGAATTCCACTCCTTAGCTGTTAAGCACAATGAATGTGTTCCCAAAATGTTTTGTGCTGTGTCCCAGAACTTGGAACAATAATTATAATCTGATGCTTTAGCGTGATGTAAATGTAAATCTACTGCCTAACGATTTCCAAGCTTTCCATATCTCCGCTTAAATAGACAGGCAGCCTATACGACTCCTAATGGTTTTTAATTGAACGTCACGTCTAAACTACTTGTCTTACTTAGTAACATATATTTATTTAAAAAAAGATAATATTTTACTTTAGACATACGAGTATTCCGTCGTAATTTGATATGTGATATTTGAAATTATATTTTATAACATAGTTTCATTGTTAAAGGTATGTCTAACGGGGATAAATAATTGAGAATCATCCAAAAACTATAAAGCATATTTCTATGAAACCTTAACGATTTTAAAAATCAATTAATTATTTATGTTTTAGTATACGTTTTTTAGTACAATACTTGTTGTTTTATGTGTAATAATTTAATAATGCGTCTAATTTCGAACAGCTCTCCTTCCACCCAGTAATGGGCGAGTCCCATTACTGGGTGGACTTACGACGCGTTACGTGAGCTCAACACGCAAGGTAACCACTCAAAGCCGTAGGCAGTTAATAGCGCCTTATATAGACAGGCAGTCTTAAGGGTAGGTAAAATCAATCAAAATCAAAATCAAAAATCAAAAGTCATTTATTCAAACTAGGCTGAGAACCAGCACTTTTTGAACGTCAAAGTTCTACATAAAGACAGTCCCCCAAAAAACGCCCGCCCGTCACCACTTCCTAGTGTTTTAGCTGTGAAGAAGAAGTGGCCAACAAACTCCCTAGCAACACATCTGTCTGTTAAGTTTTAAGAACTTGAATCTATATAATTTTATGCAACAATCTTAACATTATGTAAAACAGAAAAATAAATATATGTCGTCTAAAATATAATCATAAAATTAAATAATCCGCCACTTGCCAGCTAGCACACTCAATCATGCCATTAAAAACAAACTCTAGCATAAACACTAAACCAAATTAAAGAAGCCTCCATACATAACTGGTGTGCCTGCTTACAAGAACAAAGATAGAAACTATCAAAGGGCTGTGATTCGAAGCCACAAGTGATGAACTAGAGCCATCACACTAAAATTGGTAGACAATTATTATATGAACTCATATAATCTGTCATAACCATAAGCTAAATATGGAGAAAGAACATCAAGTGTAACATTGTCTTGCGTTCAACACAGCGACCAACTATTATTATCTTCTAAGTAGTCGTTGATGGAATAGTATGCCTTCGAACAGAGACTAGATTTAACTTTAGTTTTAAATGCATTAAAAGGCAAGTCAAGAAAAGAACGGGGTAGCTTATTGTAAAATTCGATACCGAGACCCTCAAACGAACTATGAACCCTACGAACACGGTGGGCAGGAACATGAAGTTTATACTTATTTCTGGTGTTAAAATTGTGGATATCACTTGTCTTTTTGTATAAATGTATATTTTGTCTAATGTATAATATGTTTGCAAAAATGAATTGAGATGCCACCGTGAGAATTCTAATCTCTTTGAAAATTTCTCGTAAAGAAACTCTTGACCCTAACCTGTATATTGCTCGTACAGCACGTTTTTGTAAAACAAATATATTTTGTAAGTCCGCAGCTTTACCCCACAAAAGAATACCATAAGACATAACACTATGGAAATAACTAAAATAGGCTAACCGTGCTGTGTCAACGTCAGTATATTGTCTAACTTTTCTGACGGCGTAGGCGGCAGAGCTGAGCCTTCCTGATAGGCCTGATATATGTGAGCCCCATTGAAGTTTGTAATCAACAGTTATACCCAAAAAAACTGCCGAGTCCACAGTTTCAAGCACTTCTTTATTTAAGATGACATTAGGTCCTAGATTTATAACATTAGGTAAGGCAAACTTTATACATTTAGTTTTCTTAGCATTAAGAACTAAGTTATTTGTCGTAAACCAATCCGTAACCACTGAGAGAACGCTATCTACGTTATCAAAATCATTTCTATTCCTATCTACTTTAAAGATAAGAGAGGTATCATCTGCAAACAGTTCTACGTCACAGATACCCTTTAAAAAATATGGTAAGTCATTAATATACACCAAAAACAAGAATGGTCCCAATATCGAGCCTAATAAAATGAAATAATAAGAGGTTTTTTCGTCACCCTCCCTGCTAACTGTCCTAAATAGCAATTGATAGTTTTCCAGGGCTACAGTTTTTCGGTCGGGCGTTACAATGATGTTACTGTAGTAGCGGTAGCTGTGGCTTTATTAATGAATTAATAAGTTTTTCGTCGTAAATGAATAAAAATGTGTAAACATCGTAGAAAAAAAATCTAGCTAAGTGCCCTATGTACATACTTCAGTCATTTTGAATCGTGACGAAAAAAATAAAGTCTTACTAACTGTACTATGTGTCATATACGACAGGTAGTGAGAATATTTTTTCCCTCCTTTTGCACTTACGCAAAACAAAATACGTGATTATCTTCATAACGGTAAACGATACAGAAACGACGATCAGAGAGAACTTATTCGAAACAAAGTTATGAACACGTAGGTAATGTCAGTGCAGATACGCCAGTTTGTGAGATACGACAGTTAGCGGGGAGGGCGACGATTTGACTGGTCTGCTCCACAAGATTTGTATGTACTTGACTTCGACCAATGAGACGAGAACCTATTTGCGTTTCGAATCCAAATTGGGATTTAGTGGTAGGAATTATTTTTAAACGATTTCATTGTTTGGCAGATGCTCTTATTTGAATTTTCATTCGTGCTTTGTTAAATCTGATTCAAAATAATAGTTCTAAACAACATAAGTATCATCGACAGTGAAATCATAATGATAGTCTCTGGCAATGATGACTGGCTATTTTCCATTTTATGTATTGTTTGTTTTGGTTGACACTGATTTAAATATCGTTTTGATAGACTATTATTTTAGAAATATTGAAATATATATTTTAGTTCTCTATTGTGTTCCCGAACTTTTTTATCCATAATCTAAAGTGCCATAATTTTTTTTTGTCCTAATCATCATTTGTTCGAATGACAACTTGCCCGATTTTAATGTCACATAATAAAACATGCCATAAAATTGAAATGCCTAAATACAATATGCTCTAAATACGTTTGTCATAAATATTACAATCAATCATATACAAAAGACTTAAATCCATTTTCAATAAAAATTGTTAGTCCTAAATTCAAATTATTTAACCTCTTAGGCTCCGAAACTCACTGGTTCATTTATCCTAACAATATTTTTAAAACAATATTGCATTACAAAGATTTTGCTATGAACTTCTACGTCGACGCGTACGTAATGTTACTTAAATTTATACTCGTAAGTATAAGTTTAAGTAACGTTTTTTGTAAGTAGTAAATATTATCTGATTTTGTATTACAATTGTTTATTATTTTACCAAATCTAACTGATATAAAAGATGTAATAGTAAAGATGCAATAGCAATATGACTTTTGTCACGGCTCCAGTGCTGCATGTATACTCAGTAAAACAGTTGATTTTGAACATGTGGTTTTTATTCCCCTGTAAGAAGCATGGAAGCAAGCATGCAGCATGCAAGCAAGCATGCAGCATGCAAGCAAGCATGCAGCAAGCAAGCGAGTTAGCAACATGCAGCAAGCATAGTTTATGTCACGGTTCCGGCGCTGTGGGGCTCCAGCGGTCCCATGCGAGCTTATCATCGCATATGGTTTAACACTCACCACCGCAGCTTCGACTTGCTGGCCGGCTTCACTGGACAGCCTCAGCCGCGGCGGCAAGCGCTACAACTACCTGCTCACCAAGTCGCGGGCTGCCTCACTCCTTCACGCCCACGCGATTCTAAATTACACTCTAGCGGTAAGGCAGACAAGACTGCGTGGAGTTGGATTCACAGCGCTTCGTTTCTGTCACTAAAACCTAATGTTTAGCAAATGTTTTAGTACTAAAAATTTTATTATAAATTATGATGAACATTCGGAATAATACACATTATACAGCAATACTTAGGACTAATGACTTTATTTCAAGCAAAATTATGAGATTTAATTATTCTAGTAGGTACTCGATATTATGACAGAATAGTTTTAGAAGTAAAACAAAATTTCGAATTTTAGAACATTATGGTTGGGGAGCGGGGGGCACGTTGTTACAATTTTTAGATAGTTGTTAATATGACAAAAGCTATCAAACAAATTATACATTTGATTACTTGTAATGTTAGTATGTTTATTTAGCTATTAAAATATGACTGAAAAATTATTAAAATTTATGTAATTTTTTCACAATGGAGAAATTAACTAAACAAGTAGATTGTAACATCTTACCCCGGAATTGGGGCTGGTTGTTACATCATCGGGGCACGATGTTACGGTAGATAAATAAACAAAATCAGCAGTGATACATATTTCTTTATTAGTATTTCAAAACGATATAAACAATCGAGATCACTTTATACAGTCTTCTAACATTTATGAGTAATTATAATATCTATTATGGCAGGAACATTTATAAATCATAAATAAAAACACAGACTTAGTCTGCAAATAACAACTTGTAGTAATTAAATTATTCACTTTCACTTCTTAATTAGTTATTTTAATAAACTTTTGGCAAACTAAAATACTTTAGATTCTAACATTTCTAAGGCACTTAGATTATAGAAAGATATAATAGTAATTTTTATAGAGGTAGGTAACAATTTCACATACAAATATTAAATCAGTCTTCATCAGAATTGCAATTAATGCAAATGAATGAGCGAACATTTCCCGTTACACATTTGACATGGCCCCACAATTTGCATTCTAAACATTCTACCCAATTTTCTTTTATCGAGGTGCTATAACTTTCGCTACACACTAAACAAAACCATTCATCAGTATCAGAATCTGAATCTAAAATTTTTTTCTTCACCTTTTCTTTTCCTTCTTCGCTCATTTTCGAGGACTTTCCTTTTCCTTTTCCTTTTCTTTTCCTTTTCTTTTCCTTTTCCTTTTCCTTTTCCTTTTCTCCTTTCCTTTTCCCTTTTCCTTTTCCTTTTCCTTTTCCTTTTCTTTCCTTTTCCTTTTTCCTTTTCCTTTTTCCTTTTCCTTTTCCTTTTCCTTTTCCTTTCCATTTTCCTTTTTCCTTTTCCTTTTCCTTTTCCTTTTCCTTTTCCTTTTCCTTTTCCTTTACCTTTACCTTTACCTTTACCTTTACCTTTTCCTTTACCTTTTCCTTTTCCTTTTCCTTTTCCTTTTCCTTTTACTTTAACTTTAACTTTTCCTTTACCTTTACCTTTTCCTTTACCTTTTCCTTTTCCTTTTCCTTTCCTTACCTTTCATTTTCCTTTTCCTTTTCCTTTTCCTTTTCCTTTTCCTTTTCCTTTTCCTTTTCCTTTTCCTTTTCCTTTT